>JAGMWT010000013.1:0-1444896 GCA_020744415.1 Dendryphion nanum | reverse complement strand
AAGCTAAAGAAAAAACTAATATAAAAATAATTTAAGGCTAAGGATTTTACTACTATTTATAACTAATTTTAATATATATGCTAATCTTATCTAGAGAATTTAGAGTTAAACTTAAGAAATTATTTTTTTATTCTTATAAAAGCCTAAGGGCACTCTAAATAATAATACTTAGTATATTACTATATATAAGAAACTAGTAAATAAATAAAAAAAGTTAAAGAAACTACTATAGAATAATAACCTCTTGTTAGAATAGAGTCTAAGATACTATAATATTATAAAATTAGTAGTAGTAAAGCGCATATATTAGCTACTATTTTTAAAAAGCAAGCTACTTAAAGGTTTAGTATTAAAGTAAAAGATAAAGAACTTGTACTTTTTTACTATAACTTATTCTTTAAAGAGTTTTCTTATAAAGTAGAAGCTATAAGGTTGCTATACCTAGTTAAGTAAAAAAAGTTTTATTAAAGACTTTATATTTATCTAAGTAGTTTTATTAAGGAATTAGAGCTTATAAGTTCTAAGGGTTAAGAAACTAGCTTATATAGTAATAGACTTTTAGGCTAAGGCTTTAAGTATATAACTAAGCATAATACTATACTAGCTAGCCTTATAAGTTAACTATTAAAAGTAGCCTATAGAAGAGTAGCTAGAGTACTATAGAGTATTAAACCTACTACTTTTTTACTTTTTAAAGTTATAGATAAGATCTTAGACTAGAGGCATAGGACTATAGTTATTACTAGCCTAGTAAACTAAATAGTAGTTAATAATATTATAGAAGATGCTATTTATTTATAGCTAGATTTTAGCTATAAATATAAATACTTACTTAAAGCTAAACTACTTATTATTCTTATAAAAGCTATTAGAAAAAAGTATATAAATATAACTAAATAAATCTAAATTCTAAATATATAGTACTAAGCTTATAATATAAAAAACTTAAAAACTACTAATATATACTAGTACTATACTTAAGTTAATATATTTATTTTTAAGCTTATTATAAATAATTTAAACTATACTATAGTAATAAAATAATATTTACTATATATATAAGTAAAATAAACTAGAGAATCTCTATATAAGTAATAACTATTATATATTTTTTTAAAAGCTATTATAAGTTAAAAAAATAATAAAAACTTTTTTTTATACTATTAAGTACTAAATTAAGTAAAACTACTTATTAATTTTAAATCTTTAGCTTAAACTTTAAAAATTAATTATTTTTTTATAAAATTTTATAAAACTAGGAACTTAGTAAAGCTACTTTTTACTTAGCTATTTAAAAATTTAAAGCTTACTTAAATTATTTAAAAAAAAAATTAAAATATATTACTACTATACTTACTATATCTAAAGCAAAAGTAACTTAAGTTAAAAGTATATTTAATTTTATTTAATAATTTAGTAACTTATTTAAAAAGACTTTTTATATTACTTATACTATATATATATTTAATAAAAAACTTAGCTAGTATTATATTCTTATTATATTAAAAGTACTAAAGCTAGAGATTTAACTTCTTTCTACTATTTTAATTTAAATATTATAGATATAGCCTACTATAAAAAAAAGTTTAAATAATTTAAAGTTTAGTTATACTTATTAATAAGTATTCTTTTTATTATACTAAAGTATTACTTAAGTTTTATAATTATATTAAAAATTACTAGATATAGTAAAAATTAATTAGAATAAAAAAAGCCTTTAATTTTATTAAAAGCTAAATTAAAAAAAAAAAAAATTTCTTACTAAAAAGAAAAGAAGCTATATATTTAATAGAAATTATATATATTAAAAGTAAAAAAAATATAGATTTTTTATTTATATATATTATATAGTATAACTAGGCTAAAGAAGTATAATTACTAAATAATCTTACTATAGTTTATAAAAGTTTATAAAAATTATTTAATTATAAAAGTACTAGAAATAAAAACTTATTAAAACTTATAATAGCTTATTAATTTTTACTATAGCTTTTTAGTTTTTATCTAGCTATCTAAATAAGTATAGTAGTATATACTAAGCTTTTTTAACTATATTCTATATAGAATTTAGAAACTTTATTTCTAAAGCTATTAACTATTAGATTTAGTAAAATAACCTAGCTATTACTAAGTATTTTACTTTCTTTATAAGTAATAGTATCTACTAGTATACTCTAAATAAAGAAATTAATAAGTATAAAAAAAATAGTTATATAAATAAAATAATTATATAAATAAAATAGTTATATAAATAAAATAGTTATATAAATAAAAAAAATATAGCTTATTATTAAAAAAGTAAAGCTTAATACTTATAGAAACTAATTTTAAGTTACTACTAAAAGTAACTATACTAGCTATTTAAATAAAAACTATAAAAAGATATTCTAATTAAAAGTAACTAAATAATTTTTTATTTTTAAAAGCTAAAATATAAAAGAAAGAAATAAGGTTACTACTGTACCGGCAAGACATGCTCGCTAGGTGTAGGAGTAGCCAGTCAGATTAGGTATGCGTGTAGAGATTCGGAGGTGTTCAGGTACAAGGCCTAGGTTGAAAGGATTCTTGAAGGAAGGAACACGAGGAACAAAGCTTTTACAGCGTACTACTATCAATTTTTATACTATAACTAAAGACTGCAAACTGAAATCATTCTGCAAAGATTAGATAACTTCTGTGCCAGATAGGATAGATAAGATAGGATGGTTTTTTCAGGAACTGAATGAGTGAACCCCTCCACCAAGCCTACCGGAAAAACCTATCTCCATTTCCGGCCGGAATTACGGCCATAAACCTAGGAGCGGAGGTGGCACCTCCTACCCCGGCACACTACTTACTAAGAAGCTTAAAAAATATAATATTAATTTAAAAAATCTTAAAATTAGTTTTAAAATAAACTATACTTATCTACTAAAGCTAGTAATTAAAATAGTAGAAGATATAAAAAGATTTAGAACTAAAGAATATTAAAAAAACTAAGTATATATACTAAAGATAAATTCTAGTATAAAATTTTAATTTAATAAAGTTATAAATATTTTTCTTTTTTATTTTCTTACTTTTTTTTTTTTAATTTATTTTAAGTTTAGCATTAGTAATAGTAGTGCTTAAAGAAACTAAGCTTAGATAGAAAAAGTATATACTAAAGTAAAAAGTACTACTTTTACTCTTAAGTATATAGCTATAATTTTAGCTAGAAATAAAAATAAGTTTTTCTAGTAGGTTTAGTAAAAGAGTTTACTTATTTAGTTTCTAAAAAAAATAACTATTTTATTTTATTAACTTTATCTAATATAGAAGTTATTTAGTTTTTATAAAATAATTTTAGTTTATAGTCTTTAGTTATAGTATAAAAATTAATAGTAGTATACTATAAAAGCTTTATTCTTTATATTTCTTTCTTTTAAAAATTTTTTAACTTAAGCTTTATACTTAAATACTTCTAAATCTCTATATATATACTTTATCTAACTAGCTACTCTTATACTTAGTAAGTATGTTTTGCTAGTATAATATATATATTAACTTTTTTAATTTAGGCTTTATACTTAAATACTTTTGAATTTCTATATACTTTTTTATCTAACTAAGTATTTTTATACTTATAAGCTTGTCTTGCTAGTATAATATTATACTAGTATATTATATATATTATAATATTAGCTATAAATTTTATATAATACTATTTAGTAAACTATTTAAAAATATTTAAATTTATTTATAAAGAAAATAATATTTTATATATATAATAAAGTTAATTAAAAAGTTTAAATTTTA
Organism: Dendryphion nanum; assembly: GCA_020744415.1. NCBI lineage: Eukaryota > Fungi > Ascomycota > Dothideomycetes > Pleosporales > Torulaceae > Dendryphion > Dendryphion nanum. The sequence continues at coordinate 1,441,119 of JAGMWT010000013.1, read as the reverse complement.
TACTAGCTTAAAGTATTCTTCTTCTAAATACCTTTTATATTGAACCTTAACTATAATAATTATAGTTCCAATTAGAATAGATATAATTCCTACTAATGCCCATAGATGTGTAATAAACCATAGTACCACAGCAACATCAGGGCCATGCCATGTTCCGCCTGGGCTATGGCCAAAAAAAGTATATTCCTCAGAGTAGAAGATGCGTGGAAGAACTGCGAATGTATCTAGTTCTATGTAATAAAGTTAGTCTATAAGTGCATAGGGAGCAATCTTGCCTGTAGGTGGGAGTGAGGTTTTACTTACTAGAATCTTTCTCGTGGAGGCGATTCAAGCACGCATCTCCTCTACATTGCTTGTACTGTTCCTGCAAAATCTGGCTGGTGAAATGCGGTCCAGTCGTCCAGAAGATTGTGATGTATGGAAAAATCAAATTCCGATTATGTGTAACAAGTCCCTTCGTCATTTTCTCCATTATTGGATGGTGCTTTCGGCATGCCATCAAATCATTGTTAACTCCTAACGGCGAGGCTTTCGGAAACCACGCCCCAGAGTCAAGTAGAGGGTCCAGTGGGCGACGACAGGCAATGTCCAGGTCCATGTATACTCCGCCGTAGTGCCATAGCACAAAGTACTTCAGAGCATCAACCTTCTGAATAGGATATCGATAACCATCGTAGGTGGAGAGAAACCACTTGTACTCTCTCTCGATAAAGCTTCGAGCGTGTGTTGTATTCCATATTCGTATTTCGTAGCCTGGATTGAACTCTCGACAGAGTTCTGGAGATCTGGATCCTACAGAAGGAATCTCGGTTATGCCCTCGCGACTCGGGTAAAGATTTTTGAACCAGATGTAGTGTATGATACGAGGAATTGTAGAATTAGTAAACGTAGAAGGATAATCAAAGTCGATTGGTTGCTCATTGCGCGCCACCGAGTTGTTCAAAACCCTTGCGTACTCAGTTGGGAAGTTATCGAAGGTTATTTGTAAACTATCTAGGAATGTTTCGAAGGTGTACTGAGATATGACGGTGTGTATTCCATAGAAAAGTGTGACAGCAACAAACGCTCTGAATAAATGCTTTCGGCGGAGCATGATCTCGAAGTGACTAAGGAAGGAGAGGTCAAGGAAAGAAGACAGATACAAAAGGGCATGTGGCGTGGAATCGAACTCATATCCCTTTAAAAGCTTCCTGAGCGCATCTTTCCGAAGTGAACTGCAAAGATCCATGGATAGTAACGCCAGACAAAGACACGACCTCACAAAGAGGCTAGGTTTCCGATTAATCACTAATGGTGTGTTAGGTAATTAGGAACATTATAGTTGCATTCAAATCACGAGCAAGTAGATAATACGAGAATGATGATTTTCCACTACACGGGGATTTCAAGATAACAATCCTAGAGTTACTGTGTTCGGACCATTACAGGTGACTCAATGATGGAATTCAAGTCAGCTGAATTACCCCGGAATCAAAAAATAATGGCGAGGCGTGAATCGGTTCTGACGTGGTGTTATGGCGAAGCAAGAACAAACGAAATTCTAGGTTTCAGGATATGCGTTAGTGAGAAACTTGAATTTCACCGGCTTGATCTAGCGTCTTAGCTTGTCGGAGCCTTAGCTATTCCTTGCTTGCTTATTTACACGACATGGGCTGCTATCCATATGACTATTTACCTGTATGGGAATAGCGTGGTGCTTCGCATGATCTACTTGGGTACCACATCGGCAAGGTATTAGTATGATAGGAGTAGTTGTAGCGTCTTGCATACATTCTGCATGGATGGAAATCAAATCGCTAGAAAATGTATCTCACAAATTCATTGTCATATTCGTAGCACAGCTTTATCGTGTGACCCATGCTTAAACAGCGTGAAGACTTTCGATTATTTCCGGGGCTGCTTAGAGTGTGCTCTAGGGCCTGGGCTCGTACACACAATTTACAAGACCTTTGCACACTTGTAGACCAATCCTCTCGTCCTTGGTTAGTCGCGCAGAAGGAGGAGTCTCACTGTTAAAATTAAGCCGAGACGATGCTGCATAAAGACAGTGTCGAGTTGCCGAACAGCAGGGAATAGGAGTTGCCGCTACGAAACGATGCCGATCCGTTGACTCCTACCAGAGATATCGCGAAAGGAAGCGATTGCATAGGAACCCACGATCCTGCGCTTTTACCGCAGCTAGACTATGCTAAGCAATATATTCCGCCAAGACAACGAACGCCGAACACCTGAAACTATGATACCCATAGACAATATCAATAAAAGCACAGACCAAAAACACGAAACGTAAGTTAGCCAGAATCATACGATTAACCATACCTAGGTAATGTCGGGAATTTAGTGTAGGGTAGCAGTTTGCACCAGGCCGAAAATGATTCCTCAGAATCTATGGATGCTATTGAGATAATCCATGGGTCAAAGCGCACAGGTACAATTATGACAGCTTAGGATCAAAACTATGGTCGACTGCTCTTTTTTTTTCTCTCATGCCTAAGATTTCTTTGTTCTATTTTCTCTAGCGCTGGACGCATGTTCATCTTATAATTCTGTTTTGCAGTAGCACTTCTCGTTTGCCTTCTCTTTACGAACTTTCTTCTCGTTTTTATACTACTCATTTTCATGGCAGTAGGAAAGCCATGGATGCGGTACTTCACTGCCAGGAAATTGGTCTTTCATAGTTTCTTCTGGTGTGCGCACTGGGCATTGTTTGCCTACGGATGGTACTGTGAAAGAGATTTCTTCCTTCAACACTTCTAACAGGTCCAGGTATTCACAAGCAACTAACGCACGTCTAGTTGGTGTAAACGCCTTGCGATATTCCATATGGATTTCTCGTGGTGCAGGATTAGTCCTTTCAGTAGATACATCTCTGCTCCTGCTTCCAATGTGCAGGACTCTCTTGCGTTGGATACGGCCAAAAGTACGCATACTACACTTAGATGAATCAATCTGGTTCCACAGACAAGTTGCTTACGCAATGCTTCTGTTCACTGTGGTCCATACCTCAGCGCACTATATCAAGTAAGCTACCCCTCGTTCTTAATAAATTGGAGATGCTAATAGTCTGAAGCTTTTACAACATTGAAATAACTCAAATTCGCCCAGAAACTGTAACACAAATCCATTACACCCAGGCTGGACCAGTTACAGGACATGTTATGTTGCTCTGCATGGTGTTGATTTATACCACTGCCCACCACAGAATTCGCCAACAAAGCTTTGAAACGTTTTGGTATACCCATCATTTGTTTGTTCCGTTCTTCTTGGGTCTTTACACTCATACAGTTGGCTGTTTTGTACGCGATTCGGCGCAGGCAGTCTCACCCTTCGCTGGAGAAGAAACACAAAAGCACTGCCTCGGCTATCAAGGATGGAGATGGGAACTATGGGCAGGAGGGCTCTACTTGGCTGAGCGGTTGTATCGCGAAATACGTGCACGTCGCGAGACGGAGATCACCAAGGTTATCCATCACCCATTTAGTAGGTACACCTCGATACCTTTTGCAAACGCACCTTCACGCCCATTTCCCATCAGTTCCTAACGGCAGTACTTGTAGATGTTGTCGAAATACAGTTCCGCAAACCCTCCATGAAGTATATGCCCGGCCAATGGCTTTTTCTCAACTGCCCTGAAATCAGTCATCACCAATGGCACCCCTTCACAATTACTTCCTGTCCTTCCGATCAGTACATCAGTGTGCATGTTAGACAAGTCGGCGACTTCACTCGTGACATAGGGGACGCTTTAGGCGCCGGGCCAAGCCAAAGTAAAGTCTTTGACGCATCGACGGGTGTGTATGAAATTGCTCTTGAGCAAGGTCAAAGAATGCCCAGGCTCCGAATCGATGGACCGTATGGCGCACCAGCGGAAGATGTCTTTAGCAACGAGATCTCAGTTCTTATCGGAACAGGTATTGGAGTCACGCCTTGGGCTTCAATCCTCAAACAGATCTGGCACTCACGATCTCTGACTCCACCACGCATGGGCCGGCTCCGTCGCGTCGAATTTGTCTGGGTTTGTCGTGACACTTCGGCGTTTGAGTGGTTCCAGGATCTACTGGCGTCGCTTGAGACTCAGGGCAACAACGAGTCATTCCTGCGCATTCACATATATCTCACCCAGAAGATCGATAGCGACACAGCGGCAAACATCACGCTTAATTCAGTTGGTGCAAACACAGACGCTGTAACTGATTTAAAGACACGTACACACTTTGGGAGGCCGAACTTCAAGGCAATATTTAATCAAATGGCCAATGAGCTTCACGATGGATCATATATGCCTGGCATTGAGAGCGTGATCAAGAAGACTGTTGGTGTCTATTTCTGTGGACCAAGTGTTGCGGCACGAGATATCAAGGCTGCTTGCAAGCATGCCACCAATCCCGATGTACACTTCAAATTCTGGAAAGAGCATTTTTAGTAACATCCAGTTTGCTAAATGTATAGAGATATTCTCTGCCAGTTGTTTCTTTCGAAGTCAAGTCTCCGAAAGCAATCTGTACCCCAAAATCCATAGCTATTTGCGAACTTGTGCAACTATTTGACACTTCGCTCAGTTGTTCACATAAATATTGTGAATGGAGAAATGCTTGCTGAATAATGATTTCAGGGCATATAAATACTCGTCATGTGCCAAAAGTATATTTTACTGATGGAATGTGGAGAAAGGATGGATGATAATGATTGTCGTGGCGCACCTGCAAGAGGCGCGCACTAAGAGAGAATTTTTATATAGTGCTAAGAGACTAGGTAGCTGCGTAAGCTAGGCTTTACACCCAGCACTTACAGCATGTTTTATGGGGCAATACCCTTAATCTTAGGAAATAGTTTATCATTTTTCATCGCGAACTACACTGCACTTTGCGGATAGGGCGACACAAAATCGAGTATGCTTGCTTCAATACCATACAAAACAAAGTACACCAAACAAGTCAGGCTGTGATGTTAAGTTCAGCATACTCACAAAACATGTGGGTATGGAAAGTTTGACAACGATGGCATATATTTAGACCTATAATGTAACTTAGTAAGTTAACTATTATAACCCTCTATTCCTACTTTTTCTCACGTGCAATTTTTGTAATCAGCTGCCTAACCTCTTCGTCGCTCATTGTTGGAACGCCGAGGACTTCGTTATCATCATTCTTCCAAGCGCCGGAGTAACCTTCCGTAGAATTGATGTATCGAATCATGTCGCCAATAACCTGAACATTGAAATTACCAGCCTTGCACTCCATCATGGCTCCTTCTATAACCTTCTCCATATCAATGGTAGTAGTTTCCCATCCTTCCGGACCCAGAGCTTCCTTCGCTAAATCGGCCATCTCTTTCTGGCTCTTTTGAACGCTATAAATGAAAAATGAGCGGTTCTTAGCGTCCTTAAGCCTCAGTACTTCAACCGTAGCCTTGGCAACTGATTCCAAAAGGGTCCATGGAATAACAAGTGTGCCCCCATTCATTAATTCGACCTTCTTGCTGTGAATGTCGAGGCTCAGAAACCCAGTCCTAAGGCACCAATCCATGAAAGCGCCATTGGATATGGTTGTATATGTGATTTTATCCTCGCTAGCAAGTTCTTGGACATGATGAAACGCCTTGTCTTTGCCTTGGAAGACTGGCATTGACCGAGCTTTGGCGTTCTCGGGGTCGACGCTAAACTCAGCTGGAATGATACGATAAACACGTGCCCTGACAGCAGCGTCGATGATGCGGATGTTGACTCCGGGATCTGACCCAGATGTGGCATCAATAACAGCATCCTGATCTTCAAAGGCTTCTGTGAGTGATGAAACAGAGTTGAAATCGGCAACCTTGACAGTGACCCTGGATGGGAAAGTGGCGTTTGTCCTTCGGACGACGACTGTAACTTCGAATTCAACGGATTGAGACAAAATGCTCAGAATGAGAGATCCAAGTGTTCCAGTAGCCTTTATCGTGTTACTATACTGCACCGTGCACATCTGGCCACGGGGGAAGTTCCGTAAAACATGTGCCCGAAGGGGTTTACTTACTCCAGCAAGAACCACTTTTTTAATAGAACGATTCATCGTGTTGGCAAATATGAGCTCAATATTGGAAGCTAGGAAGTTTGGTTGGCGTTTGGTTTTTACTACTTTGTTTACAAATTTGCATCTACACCTAGGTATTTCTATATGGTTGCGTCCACCGCTTTTGGCGCATTCAACATAATACAGCTGTAGGATTGCTAATGATTATCAAGAAATTATTACCAATTGTGCACTTTGAGCAAGAGTCACCAAATGAATTCCAAAATAGCGGCATTATAATGCCTCCACTCGCTACATCATGCTCTAGACCGCGTCTAGTGGATAATGAGACATATAACCACACATCTTGGCGGAAATACATTCTGAATCAGGAAATGCAAACACATGTACCTTGGAACTGAAATGGTCAAGTTGTTTTACATTTACTAGATTATCACTACGGCCAAATAATCGAGTCGGACCGGGCTACTGCCGATACCATCCCCAGTAACCGAGTTGCCGAGATACAGGGCGGTGCCAGAGTTACTTAGGCGTCTATCAATCCCGACGCCGGCCTTAATCTCGGGAGCTAAGGGAACCAAGGTTCTCGCAAACAACTTATGCCTCTCAAAACACTGTGGGCTGTAAGGATGTGAATAATTAAGAAACATCATATGACGGAGGTATTGAAGTTGACTGGGAATTACAGAAGCCTTCGAGACTCTATACCTCGGTATTTTACGAATCCTAGTAGACAGTGTATAATGATTGAGTTAGGATGGCACCGTATTACGAGGAACCGATTCACAGAGTTTAGTGCATACTGTCATGTATAATGATGATTCACTAATCACATAGTGTTCAATCAAATGAAATGCTTGGCTTACAACGACTGAATGAGCGTTCTAAAGCATAAAGCATTCTTGTGTGCCATGCACTGACTGCTGTGGATTAATTAAGATCAGTGGGAGTTTCCATATCTAAAGATACATTCCGGTCGATGTCTAACTTATCCTAAAGTACATAATTATGAACAGTCTTTCCAATACGACACAAACTAATATTTGCTCAAAACAACGCAACTCTGACATCAATCCTACAGTATCTGCATAGAATATAAGATCCCGCTTTTGAATTGTTTCTTAGACATATCAATTGTCAGAAACAAAATCAGCTATGAATCTATATCTCTTAACCATTTTCAAAGCAGCGCTTTTATTCAAGATTGCGCATGGACAATTTGGAGATCGAGAACAAACGGATACGGAACGTCACAACTATAATGCTGCTCGAAGACTTTCCGTAGGATTTGTATGTCTTCCTTGCCGAATTGATAGACAATATGCTAATAAGATTTTTAGATGGTGTACGATGGCTATGCGCCTCTGGACTTCTGGGGTCCTATGCAGATATTCACTGCTGTGAGTCCGACTACTCGCGTCTATAACCTATGAAGACTCTAACATTTCTACAAGCTCTCTTTCCAATACAACATGAGCCTAGCCGTCATCTCCAAGCAGATAGGGCCTGTCAGTTCCTCTTTTCCACCTCGCACATTGCCAAATGGTGAGATAATTCCGAACGCCGGGATCAACTCCTCAGTTCTCGCCACCCACACGCCTGAAGATAGCCCAGAACTAGACCTCCTCCTAGTTCCTGGTGCCGCCGTAGTTGGCGTTAATTCAGGAAATGACACCTGGAAAGAAGATTTTGTCAAGGCGCGGTTTGATCATACGGACTATATCGTAAGTGTATGTACTGGATCAATGACTCTTGCGAAAGCTGGAGTGCTCGAGAACAAAAGAGCCACGACGAACAAGTTAGATTGGAACGAAGTTGTGAGATATGGCAAGAATGTCAATTGGATTCCAACTGCGAGATGGACTCACGATGGCAAAATCTGGACCAGCTCCGGGGTTGCTGCTGGAATGGACATGACGTACGCACTATTGAGTTGGATGTATGGATCTGAGAAAGTCAATTTCACAATGAATCTCATCGAACTATCGCCACATACAAACCAGCACTGGGACCCATATTCCGTCGTGCATAAGGTGAGAATTCGCAAAATCTCTTCCTTTAATTGAAGCTAACAGATATCCAAAAAGGTTCCAGGTGCAAATATAACAGCACCTCTCAAGGATCTTGTTGGTCCGGTGGGCTTCGACTAAGATCCTGTAGTTAGGTAGGCTGATTAGTACCTAGGTACTTGGAAGGGGAGAGTGTGCCGGCCTACTGTTCGAGGTAACATTAGAACCTTCAACGTTGGGCTAACCGTTGAAAGTGTCTTTTCCGGTGCATATAGATAATGGAATGAGATAATTCGGGAGTCCCTTCAAGCGCTGGATGATATGTGAGGCAACTGAAAAGCATGTAAATGCTCGAGTATGTGAGCTTTTGAACTTCTGAGAGTTGAGCATGTGAACGTTTCCCTGCAAGTAGTAGTTAGACCTAGTGGTCTCTGACTATCTCCACCTGTATTTATCTTCCTTATTCATTACTTACTGCGGAAGTGACACTTTGAATATTTTGATCTTTGAAGTGCAGATGTGATGGTTACCAAAGTAGGAAGCTGCTAGACCAACATCTTGCCGAACGTTTCAATTTGTCCCTCTGCTCTATCAGATGATATCAAAATTTGTGGCTTTAGAGGCGGTGAGTATCTCCAACCAACAGGGCGGATGGTTCAATTATGCTGGCGTCGTCTGACACACACAGCAAGGACAACACAACGGTGCCCAGGTGTAGCTTTCACGAGGCCCGTCTTAGACATTGTTCAGAGCATACCTCGGTATAATAGCTCCGCACTATACAGGAATGGTACAAGTCTAGAGTGTCTATACCGGAGCGGAGTCTATACATTCCCGTTCCGGTTCGTACTCTTTGTATTTAGGTGAGCCCGCTCCAAAGGTTCATGTCATATCATTACACCTTGCATTCACAAACCACCAAAGAAACTCCCTACTGTCCATATAAACAACTATGGCGTTACACAAAGTTGCGGTATATATGTTCCCCGGAGGCGACCTTCTGGACTTCAGCGGCCCAGTCGAGATATACAGCGCCCAACCCGTTCGAACGCAACAAAACTTCGAAATAACCTCGTTCGCACACCATAACCCTATCAAACCTCAGAGCAACGCCCTGGTCTATGTTCCAAATAACTCATTCGAAGAGATGGAGACTAAGATTGACGAATACGATATTTTGGTCATACCAGGGTCTCACGGCGATGTGATTAGATCTTTGATCGCATCAAAGGAAGGCAGAGAGCTTTCGGCGCTGATCAAAAGATTCGCATCTCTCCCCCCCCGCAAACAAGGTGGCAAAAGGTTTCTTCAGTCTGTATGCACAGGCGCAATCCTCCTCGCGGCATCTGGAGTCCTTTTCAATCGGACAGTAACCACCCATCATCTGGACTTTGACCTACTGAAAGAAGTTGCAGACCAGGCTGCTGGCGGTGATTCGAAGGTTACGATTGTGAGGAAGCGATGGGTCGATGCAGGAACGACAGATGCGGGGGTTACAATCGTGAACGCTGGAGGTGTAAGCTCAGGAATTGACACAAGTCTTTGGATTTACGAACAATTCGTTGGTAAAGAGGCGGCAGATTGGGTGGCGGAGGTTGCGGAGTTCCAGAGGAGGAGTGAGCCTTGGGGCGCAACCTTTTAATTGGTGTGGCAGTTCTCAGGCTTCTTGCCCTGCACCTAGGTGCATATGTACACTCCCAAGATCGGATTGCACAGATCCATGGATCAGATTGAAAATGTTGTCATTAGTCATTCGCTCTATCAAAGTTCTTCGTTCGCTCTCCTTGATACTGCAATAGTTGTTTCCAGCATGTGGGTACCTTCGTACTGAATGGTTAAAAGCTAAGAGAAATTTTGCGCAAGTTATCTACCTAGGCAGGGTGGTAGGCAACTACGAAAGTAGTACGAAGAGGCAGGGAGATCTCGGGAACCTCCGCAGAGAGGCGTGTTTTGTCGGACTTGGCTTGGAAGCTAACAGAATATCCCACAGCCGGAACCCGCAGGGGTTCACAGCTGCATGCCCTGGGGCACGTGTCAAAGGTTTCATATGCATTTTGGGTTGGTCAAGCATTCGGTGAATCCAAGGTTACGGTGACGTCGGAACCACAAGCTCACTTCTTCAGGTTCGGCTACCTTGCGGGCTAGCCTAGGAGGTGGTACCGGAAGGTACTAGCCTTATTCGGAGTCTTTATCCGCCAAGAGTAACCTTGGGACATGCGTCTTGGCGGCATGAGCTGCTTCTTCTGATCGCACGTACATAGTTAATGCACTCCGCTGCTCCCTTTCCAAGGCTTCACCACATCATCCCAAGGTCTAGTACGGACATACCTTGGAACGGCGCAGTGTTGTCGCTGAAAGGATCCATGGATGCCACGGAGAATTAGGCTAGAATCAATCCTTATATGTAGTACCATCAAGTGGAAGCCGGTATGAAGATCAAGCAGGATTCAGTTTGTCACACCTGCAGGGCTCACAAAATAGGCGTAAGCACTCAGCGTCTTTGGCCATCTCATGGCGCATCATATTGTATCCTCTCTGATTGTCTTACATAGTGCGATGGAAAGCGGCCGACATGTTCGCAGTGTCTCATGACTAAACGGCAATGTGGAGGCTATCAGCTCGACGCAGTCTTCGTTCCATACTCAACGAAACTTGCCACGAGGTCTTCTAGAAAAGCACTACCCACTCGGGCTTCTGCCAAGTTACCGTCGGTCGTATATTCAGCTTCTTGCATCACCGATCATAGTATTCTTGAAGAAGGCGCAAGGGATCCCCAGAAATGTTGGATACCTGGGCTGATTAGCTCGGTAACGTCGGATGAATTCACAGCTGTCATTCTAAATAGTTTTGTTCCCGGAGATCAACTCAATCAATCATCGTTCGACTCAACCACATCCCAAGTCTGTGGTGCTTGGGTGGAAATACTTCCTAGTCTTGTGGCTCAAGCACAACCTGGAGGACTGATCTCTCTAGCAACTAGAGCTTTCGGAACCGCTATTCTTGACAGAAGCCACGAAGGGAAGAGCAAGGGCTTTCGAAGCAGTGAGGCTTATATTGCAACATTACACGAACTAAAGAAGGCTCTATTAACATGGAAGAGCTCCCTTAGTATAGAAACCGCAGCTGCTATTGTGTGTTTAGCTATGGCAGAGGTACGTACAGATTACTCCCAAGAAACAACACTGGCTTACAATTTGAGCTAATAGCTGTTACTACCCACATCAAATGAGGCTATGTATGCGCATTGCAGAGGACTTAGTGCATTGCTAGGCTCATATATGCCAGAGCTGTTCAGCTCGGATAGTTTTCATTCCATTTTTGTTGGCTGTAGACCAGTTCTTGTGAGTAGCGATATCGCATGTTTGCCAACTGGATTTAATTGACCAATCTGTAAGCTGTTTCAAGCTTGTGATACACGAAAATCAACATTCCTCGCTCAAGAGAAATGGCTGACAATACCGTTTCGCCACCACCCACCTTCAGACATGCAAAAGCTCATAGGAGAAGCCGCCATAATCCCATCTATTATGGAAGAGATTGATTTGTTGCCGAGCCTTCCGCATGCCATGGCTATTTCGAGAGCTTTCAAGGCTCAAGATACGGTATCGGGGGTCCTTAAACGCCTAGACGATTGGAAAGGCCGTTTTGGACGGTTGACGATCGGTCCCCCTACTGGCTATCTCCAGATATTGGACCCGGATCGCGCGCATATCACCGCATCGAACATCTGGTTTCCAAACCTACTGGCAGCAAATGTACACATTCATCTATGGGCTTTCCAGATTATCTGTATCGCCCAGCTCGAGACACTGAGCTTATATACATTTGGTCGTGAAGGAGAGCATGAAACTGGAAATCCTAGGTCCTATGACAGGAACAATTTCCGACAACTATCCCTCGCTGCCAAGATACGTCAGAGCGTAGAGTATTTACTGCAAGACGCAATGAAATTACATGGACCGGCAGCTGCACTATTCCCTTTGAAAATTGCATATGATGTGTTCATGAAGGATGCGGAGGGAAACAGAGAGCACATCAGGCATTGTCATAAGTTGTTCGATCGTATTTATAACAAAGGGTTCTCTAAGGGAGGTGCTTCCTCTGTAAATGACGGACAAAATACAAATCTCACATAAACAGATGGTTGTTAGATGCATTGGTGTAAGCGAATTTGTCCTGCTTTTAATCTTTCACTTCAATGGATATCATCTTAAAGTGTGATTGGGGCGCAGGGAACGGTTCAGGATCACATTGCAAAGATCCAGACAGCAAAAGGCGTAGCTACGGCAGATTTCTCACTTGTACTGGTATTGGTTGAATGTGGATACATTAATTTCATCATGACTTTTGAATTCGTACCAGTTGATGTTGAGATTACGCCGAAATCAGATGAAGAAGCCCTAGACCGTAACCGACGAAAAGATGAGCATAGGAAAGCTCAGTACGACGCATGGAGCTAGTGTTCATGAAATGCTCTCATAGAAATTGAATTTGTGAAGAAGAGAAATGGTAATGCTGCATGGCAGTGAGGAGTGACATGTAGAGTAGTCTGAATCTATCTTATTACGCGAAAATGGGTTTAGTAAGATGAGTCTTATCAGATAATCACATGAATGCCGTGTAGCATCTTACTGGATAAATTCCAAGGTTATATGTGGACCAACCATTGACCCTCATAGTTTTATATCGACGGGGACATGACTGTGATATGGTGTGTCTACACTGTTGTTCTACTACAAACCACAAATCTCTACTAAGTTTCGACACTATGTGGCACCTTGGTCGCTCGAACACCCTTCACCTGCTGCAGCGGAAGAGTGACCGGACCCACCAAACGAAATTCGCCATGTAGTGACTTCGTCTCACCACTATCAAGGCCTTTCTTTCCTATTAGAAACTCTAGCAGCAAGCTCCAAAATTCAGTGGTAGCAACAGATGATGCTAGCACTATCGAATTGATAATTTCCCTTCCAAGCACTTCCGAGATAGATGCCTGAACCGCCGATCAAGAGCGTGATCGGCATATTCATAGTTTCGTATGGAGTGCCACCATGAAGCTCTGGAAATTTCAGAGGTCTTGAGCCGATTTGTACTTTCTTCCATCAGAAAGCCATGCTCTTATTTCATGAGGCAGTTGGAAGAAGCCTGGCTTACGTTGCTGAACGCAATTATAGAAGATTGTGAGCAAGCTCATCACAATGGCCGGTATGAACATGACGTGAGAGCTAGCATGAGCTTCCATAGGAGATGAAAGGAATAGAACTGACATTGCCGCTTGTGCAAGTAAAGCTCCCTACCGTTAATGTCAGCATCTTGCATCCGGTAGTGTTACTATCTATGAACCACAGTCAACCTTGGAAATTAACCTACGTACCATGACAGAAATTAACCTAACAGAATCAAGCTCAGAATTATCAAACTCACGAGGCCCTTGTCGGGACCGTAGTTGAGTTGTTCTTCCGATCGTTCTAATTCATCGATATCGAATAAAAGCCAGAGGCGGCACTTATAACTACATCCTTATCGGGCACGGGCATAGTTTTTTCCTCGACAAAGTCTTTAAACTACCAAAGCCGTATATAGAGTAGCGGAGGAGAAAAATTAATCTTGAAACTCAAAGAGCTGGAGCACCATTGATGGAGAATATTTCGACAACATCCATTGCATAGAACTTGGGACAGAGTATTACAATTTGATAAAGGTGCTTTCATCGGCATGATAGCTTACATATAAATTAAATGAGGATTGATCAATTGCCACCAACTTCTATTCCTAGGTTGTTGGTCTTGTTCGGCAGCAGACTGGATGCTGCGCCAATTGCAAGGTTATCGACCAGATAACTGTGCTTATTATGCTAATCCCATACTCTCTATCTGATTCTCTCTAAACGAGTTCTTGATGCTGGCTCGAATGTGCGCAGTGTGCCAAGCGGCACCTTAAGAAAAGCGCTGCTACTTTCATCATTTATGCATGCTTAGGTGATTAACATGCGAATCGCAGCTATTCATAATGCCACCGGAGGAACCCAGAATCTGCTTGCATTTGTGATCGTCACTTCTGGTGAACTCGTTTCGTTTTTCTACGGATACATCTTGATGATATGTGTCGTCCTTATGAGCAGAGATGATTCTGCATCCTACTCTCCACGGTATCACAACTCTTATTTTCGTGTGTGACGGCGCGTTATGAAATACTCTGAATCTTTACATATTGATAGTGGCAATGTATGAACCATCAGGCTGGATGGAAAGGCTCCTTTTATGCCGTGTGTGAAGCTAGCTTGAAATTCGAGATTTGCGAGGTGACCAGTAGAAGAGGCTGCGAAATCATAATTTCGGCATATGTCATCGGAGTGCAATGAGATTAGCTCATTGAACAGCTTCCATGTACCATTCTCGGATATTGCTTGAGTTTCTGGGCACCGAAACACATCCTGATGAGACGAGAGAGAGTCTTGGGCTTTGAGGAACTGTTTCCTTGTTCCCGGATCCAGGGTTTTGGTAGGTCCTCTCCAGAGAAAGGAAATTATGTTTCCGCTAAGGGTGATTGTAGTCTCTTGGGGTATTAGTTGATGGTTTTGATAGCGTCATTCAGCCTGCACAATTAAGAAGGATAGTTTGGGATCTGACCTACAACGGACGCTAATCTTTCCTGGATTTTATCATTGCTGTCTTCCAGATCAGGCGGTGTTTCTCGATTGTGTGAGGCCATAGCTCATCCAGGATGCAGTAGCCCACTGTGGTCTTGGGTACAGACCATGAACGAGGAAATCTAAGGGTAGAACCTACAACGTTCTCCATATTCAACTTCCATGAACTGGATACTGATCAAAGTTCGTTTAACTGAATCGCATTACGCTTGGCAGAATGAACTTCGACCAAGAAATCATCACCTGCGTACGCAATGCGGGGTTCTAGATATTTTGTCTCATGCAGAATGCAAACGAATAATACGAAAATGGGGTCTGTCAGAAACCTTCTCCTCAACTGATGTTGTATCAGGCAGCTTCTTCTCGGTCTTGATACATGATCGAATCGAAGACGAGCTTATGAAATTTCGGCGTAGAAGCGTTTGTCAACATAAGTTGACTGAACATATGATCTGCATCATTCTATGCTATATGTAGGTGATGGGCTATGCAAATTTGACCTGTTTGTCAACACAAGTCTATATTCCGCCCCGTAGAAACGTCGGTTTGCGTTCTTAAGTGCAAGTGAAATGGTGGCATTATTGGTGAGGCTGCAATCGAGACCAGGATCAGACTAGACCAGTTAGCGGAAGACTACGAAGGAGCTCCTTTTGAGATAGTAACCAGCCACAGTGTTTAGTGCTTTACCAGCGGGGACTCATTAAAAACGAGCTCCTTCCTATCTACCAGATAGACCCAGATGCTAACGTAGAAATAGTTATTGGTCTTAATGTATAGTATGGCAAGAAAAAGGTATGTTTAGGGCGGTACTGTGAACGAAGTGGAGATGTGTTCCCAATCAACTACACATAATCTCCACTTTGTATACCTTCGCAAGTACAAGAAATCATAAATCTATACCATTTGAGAGGGGATACTTCTAGCTGTGTAAGTTACCAAATTTAGATTGTGAATACCTTTTACTTGCTTTTATTAGTAAGGTAGGGTATAAGAAGGGGTTGTTACCCTTGAAGTAAGGTGGTTATCATTTCATTCATTCTATAGGAGTTCATTCAGGCGTTTGAAGTGCAGAGCTTCTC
This sequence comes from Dendryphion nanum, assembly GCA_020744415.1. Classification (NCBI taxonomy): domain Eukaryota; kingdom Fungi; phylum Ascomycota; class Dothideomycetes; order Pleosporales; family Torulaceae; genus Dendryphion; species Dendryphion nanum. The sequence continues at coordinate 1,425,371 of JAGMWT010000013.1, read as the reverse complement.
CCGCCACACTTTCCATCGATTGCTTTCAATGTGTGAGGCATGCTACGCATAACTTGTCCTGGGACCCCTTGAATTATCAAGAATATGTCCTCACCGCGGCTCGCTGTACCGTTGAAACAGTGTTCTGCATCATAGTGAGACGCTAATTTTCAACTATTCCTGATTCCTCAAATCTCGCATCCACACGAATGTAATTTCATCATTGCGTCTGCTCAATCATCGCTTCTCCACTTCCACAGTCTTTTCCTTGTTGCATTACTCAGCTGTGGCAGGTAGGCTAATAGGCCTCTATGCGCCAGGATAACCGCAATTATATCTGCCGGCTCGAGATAATTCGTAACCTCGTCGAGTAACTCGAGAGGAAGGTTTCCAAGGAGAGGAGAGATTGAGCGCGACTTGGAAACATCCGACGCGCCTGATGATACTATTCGGAAGTAGCTCTTGATGAAAAGAACGAGTCAGCAAGATTTTTCAGTTGATTGCAGAGAAGCTGTTTACCTGTTCAGTTAGGGCAGGTGCTAGCCCATGTCGCCGAAACACGGGGTATATTGTAAGAGCGAGAGAGAGCCATTGGCGCGGACGCATATACTGGATGATGTCGAGAAGAAGCTCGGCAGGCAGATCTTGGAAGCCTTTGCCGATTGGATAAGGAGGCGGAGGGGGAGGAGGTGCCCCTGGCGCACTCATGCTTCTTTTAATCGCCGTGTGATTTAGGGAGAGGTTCCGAGGCGATTAAAAGCAAGTAGAAATATATATATCTAGAGAGATACCAGGCTCCTATAGCTGCGATAATGAGGTATGCGCAGAATGGAGCTAATGACTGTGGCAGGATGTTAAGTATAAAAGGGTCAAGGACTATAGCTGGTCAGTGGGACATGAATTAGAGATGAGATACTAGACGTACTAATATCCACGTCCACCTTTGGAGGATGGTCCATCAACGTGCGATTCGCCGAGTAGAATGATGCTGCTGCCTGGACCTTTAGCAATAAGATGGACTGATCCGTGAGAGGGGTATTGTCCCTCTCGAAGTTTGCGAACACTGACAGCAGCTCCTGTCTCTGGTCGCTGTGCCTGGCTAAAGAGGCTAGTAGACCAGATGAGTCCAGTACTTGAGTGATGGAGTAGGTGTCGAGCCAGAAGTCGGTGGGGGACTGGCGTAGCGATAAGCAATTGCGATCGAGGACAAACAAAAACGCGTTCTGGCTTGGAGCAAGCACCTCCAAACGAGGGGAAACGAATATGGACTCACCGTGGCAGGCCAACAAATGCGGACTTCGTACCTCCGACCCTCCTCCAGGCCTTGCAGAATATACCAAGACTCAACGCCGCGGGGCGAAGAGGTAGTGGGGAATTCGACAGCCAGCTGGGTTTCTAAGCTGGAGCTGGAGCGGGTGGGGGAGAGAGCGTCTAGGCGGAGGTCTGCGAGGTTGGGCAGTACATTGGCAAGAGAAACCGGGCTGGGACCGAGGAAGATGGCCTTTTCGACGTTGGCATTCACTGTCGAGATGTGTGTGACAAGACAGCAAAGCCAGGGAATGACGCGCATCTTTGGAGGGCAGTGTACGGCGGCAGCGGGGACAGGAGACAGAAGAGTGGCAGCCGTGTCATTCTCTCGGGGAGTCGAGAGCAGGAGCCATTGAACGGAAGCGCGAGCAGCGTGTTCAGATTGAGGTTGAATTATTCAAGGTGGTCGTAGACTATAAAGGTCCTGAATTTGGTGTTTGTTTCTTCTCTTCTTCTGTTGCGTGTGGGTTGACGGTTGAATGGTGATGGTTGAGCTGAGGCAACAGCAGAGCAGCATAGAGCAGACAGCAGCAGCGACGCTAGTGTCTATCGCTCGATGCGGGCTAGCGTAACAGGGGTTGAGGTTCTCTCTACAAAACATCGGGGAGACTCGACCAACAGCACTTCCCCCACTCCATTCTCCACCACCACCACACACCAAGAGCACCGCCAAACCACGCTCCTCCGCCGCTCCATTCCAATACTCTAAATTACTACCTCCATCGTAACTCCACCATGAGAGAGGTCATCAGCTTGAACGGTACGCCTCTCCCTGTTACACGCGCCTCGCGCCCTGACCGCCTCCAGCGGGACATCCTGGACATGTTTGTTGATACTGACTCTCTACGCGTATAGTTGGCCAGGCCGGTTGCCAGATTGCAAACTCGTGCTGGGAGGTGAGTTATCCATCCCCGCTGGTTATTTTTTGCTGCAGCTATGGCTACATTGGGGGCAAGAAAAAAAAGGGGAGGGGCATCGCCGTTCGATGTCTTGACCGTCGACGAGAAATTTGCTAACGTCAACAATGACAGCTCTACTGCCTCGAGCACGGTATTCAGGTGAGTTGATTCGATGCACCAGCGTAAATGCATGTGATCTGTTGCTAATCCCTCTTCTAGCCCGATGGTTACTTGACTGAGGAGCGCAAAGCTGCCGACGATGACCATGGTTTCAGCACTTTCTTCTCCGAGACTGGTAAGTCATCTCGGCCTTCGATGCGAGATTGTACACCACTTACACAGTCTTTTCAGGCCAGGGCAAGTACGTCCCCCGTACCATCTACGCCGATCTGGAGCCCAACGTCGTTGACGAGGTCCGCACCGGCACCTACCGCTCCCTCTTCCATCCCGAACACATGATTACCGGCAAGGAGGATGCTTCCAACAACTACGCTCGTGGCCACTACACCGTTGGCAAAGAGCTCATCGATCAGGTCCTCGACAAGGTCCGACGTGTCGCCGACAACTGCTCTGGTCTCCAAGGTTTCCTCGTTTTCCACTCCTTCGGTGGCGGAACTGGTTCCGGATTCGGAGCTTTGTTGATGGAGCGCTTGTCGGTTGATTATGGCAAGAAGTGCAAGCTGGAATTTTGTGTCTACCCTGCTCCCCAGGTCGCCACGTCTGTGGTTGAGCCCTACAACTCGATCCTGACCACCCACACCACCCTGGAGCACTCTGACTGCAGTTTTATGGTTGATAACGAGGCCATCTACGACATCTGCCGACGCAACTTGGGCATTGAGCGTCCCAACTACGAGAACCTGAACCGTCTGATTGCTCAGGGTGAGTTCACACACCATGTGCTATCTCTCTATTTCGCTAACCCGATGTAGTTGTTTCCTCCATCACCGCCTCTCTGCGATTCGATGGATCCCTGAATGTCGATCTCAATGAGTTCCAGACCAACTTGGTCCCATACCCCCGTATCCATTTCCCTCTCGTCGCTTATGCTCCAGTCATCTCCGCCGCCAAGGCCGCACATGAGGCCAACTCGGTTATGGAGATCACCAACGCCTGCTTCGAGCCCAATAATCAGATGGTCAAGTGCGATCCCCGGAACGGCAAGTACATGGCTACCTGCCTTCTGTACCGTGGCGATGTCGTGCCCAAGGATACCCACGTCGCTATCGCTCACCTCAAAACAAAGCGCACTATTCAGTTCGTGGACTGGTGCCCCACTGGTTTCAAGATCGGTATCTGCTACCAGCCTCCTCAAGTCGTGCCCAATGGCGATTTGTCCAAGGTTAACCGCGCTGTGTGCATGCTGTCCAACACCACTGCCATCGCCGAGGCCTGGTCCGCTCTTTCCCACAAGTTTGACCTCATGTACTCCAAGCGTGCCTTCGTTCACTGGTATGTTGGTGAGGGTATGGAGGAGGGTGAATTCTCGGAAGCTCGTGAGGACTTGGCTGCTCTGGAGCGCGATTACGAGGAGGTCGCCGCTGATTCGATCGAGGGTGAGGAGGGTGTTGATGCCGAGTACTAGAGTCTCTGAGGGCCATAATCCGACAACGATGAAGCATTTACGCAACTCTGTTTTGTTGTTGATCGTTGTGTTTTCGGTGATTCGAGCGCAGCCTCGTAGTCTTCAGAACATGAACTTTTGGCGGCGGCGATGGGGTCTGTAAAATGCTGGCGAAGTCTGGTCACTTTGGAGCGTTCTGGCGCTTTGCTACTTCTATAATTCGGAAACATCCAGTAAATTGACTAAGGGCTAGCCCTGATACCATCTTTCATGCTTTAAAATAGATTCCAAATGCATTGAAGTCGATTTTGATTTATATTGTAAAATAAGCCATCACCTCCAATCCCTGCCAACGTGTCGCTCATAAACATCAAACTACCTTACAAAACGTTCAGTTTCTGTTGGGAGGAAAGTGGGAAAGGGCGCATGGATCAATCTTCATCATCCATGGCAGCAAGCCGTTGCTCTGCGAGTTCGCGAATTTTGTCGCTGAGCACATCTCGTTGATAGCGCTGAGCAACCTTTGATGCTAGATCCAACATCTTCCCATTAGAGTCCTTCATCAACGTCACGATCTCCAGCGCCTTCATACCGCGATCCTCACCGGCTAGACACTCCAAATTGAGCAGTTGCAATAATGTGCGATCTATCTGTACCTCCAACTCGGTAAGTGCTTGTTGCTGATGGGCAGAAGCGCGTGTATGAGCCAAAGTATCTGAAAGCTGCGAATGCAATGTGCTCGACAAGATTAGTGTCTGTTCATGACGCGTCTGCTCCGAGTCGCCCTTCTTCGGGTGCTCAGTTTCGTCATCCTCATCCTCGTCCATGGTATCTGGGTCTTTATCCTTCTTTTCGCTCGAAGTGAGCGGTATTTGGAAGTCAAATTCGGAGAGGATGGATCGGGGAAAATAGGGATGTTTGTCTTGACCTTTGAGGATGATACAGTGGAACTTGCGGTTCGCAATGGCGACGGGCCAGTATGATTCTTCTTTTGTGCCAGATGCGAGGCGGGAGAGAAGATTAGTGTCAAGCATGGGCACCCACCGGGCTTGGCCGGTTGTGCGCCAGTGGAGGAGGGTGAGGAGGACGCCAGTGGAGTCGTAGATGTAGGGATCGCCTTCGTCGGAGAAAAAAACGGATGAGAGTGAAGAACTAGGTGTGAGTGCTACGATATCTTCGGATTGGTATATCTCGTCTTTCTTGACGTTTTCGATTGTGTAAAGGAGCTGGCACGTTCCGTCACCGCCGACGGGTCCGTTTCCAATGGTGAGGACGTAATCGCGCCATGCAGCGCATGTTACTGCAGGGGAGGCTTTCTGACGATAGACACGGTAGGGTATGCCGTAGAGGGTGTATATACGAACATAATTGGTGTTTGTTGTAACGACCACGTATGAATCACTGAGTGCTATTGCATTGACAGACTCTCCGACTGGAAGATTGGTTCGCCATTCCGTACGTGTGGTCCAGGTCTCATGTGGTCGATAGTAGATTATGGCAGCACTGCCACCATTGGGTTGACAGGAAAACAGTGTCCCATTCTCGTTCAGACATGCTTTGTCGTATTGGAATGGATCTGTGAAATGAAAATCGCGGTGAAACTCACGATCGTAGAACTCGACTGTCACTGTATGGTGAGATGACTCTTGCGAAACCGTCCACACAAACCCGGTAAGATTGAGGCAAAGGTAACGCCGGTTGCCACGCCACGGTGTGCTTCCAGGCTGGAAAGAATCGTGAGTCTGTGGGCGGAACACAGACGAGCCGTTAGCACGACGCTTTCCACTAGGAGATGGCAATTGGCCAAGGTGGCCATTTGTGCGTTTGCCGTGGCTATTGAGAGCCGGGGCATAACCCGCACCGTCGTCGTCAATCACAAAATCGTCGAGGCCGTCATCAGAGAGCGCATCAGGTCCAAGGATGTCATCCAGGGAATCCGGTGTTTCAGCCCGGCGCGCCTGACGTTCGGGAAGAGTGTGTTTAAGACCATTTGTCAAATCGTTAGTATTGCCAACCCCGGTTTGGTCAGGTTCGTGAAGAAAAGGAGCTGACTGTAGCGGCTTCTCTAACAGAGAGGAGTGTTCCAGTGGCACAATGCCTGAGTGTATGAATAGCTCCCCATCGTTGTTGATGTATGAAAGAATGTTCTCGGTTGGATGCCATACCATTGCCAAAATAGTTGCTTTCGAGTGGTCATATTTCGTCAGCAATTTTTGAGTCTTCGCATCCCATATGCAAAGGGTAAGATCACTTGACGTAGTCGCCAAAAGTGCACCGTTTCGTGACCATACCGCGGCGGTAATATCGGCTGAGTGCTCGGTCTTGAATGATCGTTGACGCTCCCAATCATTCGACGACATGACCTGTACTTCCCGACTTGTAGTGGGGGTTGCAAATGCACGTCCATCCGGATGCCATAGCACTTTCGAGCTTGCTTCTGAATCTGTTTCCAATATCTTTATCATCCCAGGTATGGTCTTGATAAGGTTTGGCTCCTCCGAACTCAGCGAGTACATGTACACATTGCCATCTGTGCAAGAAACGGCAAGGCGGGATCCGCTATTATCGAAGGCCACATGTTTGACTGCTCGACTTTGGTCTCGGAGGTATTGGACCTGGGACATATCCTTTACGTTGACGACCTTTACGACAATCTCGCTAGGGGTTGTGAGCATGTATCTAAAATATTTCTGTTCAGAGCACTTACTCGCTGGCCACAGCAACCCAGTTGCCGTCTGGACTTAAAGCCACATCTCTTACCGGCAAAGATGTACGCACAAGAATCTCTCCAAGCTGATTCCCCTGAATAGAGTATTTGCATACTGTGCCATCTTCGGACCCCGCAATGAAGAAACCATTCTGCTTTCAAATTAGCGACACAGTCTTTGATTTGGGCTTGACACACATACGCCCGCTACCACAGCGGTATTGTTTTCCTGACAATCGTCTAATGTGGTGGGTTCATCGTCCGATCCGGTACTGAAGATACGGCAGAAGTTGTCTACCCCGACGGTGATCAAATTCTTCCCATCTGGTGTGTAGGTTAACGAGGTCTGGCCGGGAGTGTCTAGCCAGGAGGTCAGCATCTATATCCATATACTTCAATGGCTCAATCAAACCACTTACGAGCCTGTCGAGGTCGAATTCGTTGTGTTGTAGCCATTGTTGGTCAAAATGATGTTCACGTTCACCTAGGTAGTTTCGCGTCGCGCTGATTTAGGGAAACGCGAATGTCGCGTAAAGTGGTGAGCACGGGCCATGACGCAGGTGTCCAGTCCCCGCGCTCCGCTAGCCATATGCGAATCTTTGCCAAATGCCTGAGGGAATAATTATGGGTAGGATTAACAGTCAAAGAAATCAACAAAGGAGGGTAATAGCTGTTAATCGTACGGTCCGCTATACACCTAATTAACTCAGGTTCATAGCGACATGTCCCAACGAAAATATTGTGCGCTACCGTTGGCTTGAATTATATGCCTTTGGTTGCCCGCCTCCTAATTTACACATTAGTATTAAAGCATGAGTATTGGTGAAGTTCTGTGGATGATGGTATTAACACCCATGCGGTCCCTCCACTTCCCAACAGGATGTGCTGAAGTTGGGAGTGGAACAAATGGCCTAACATTAATGAGATATAGTATTTGCTGAAGCATGAATATCAAAATCTTTCACGGGTGATAGAATGCATGTAAACCTTAACTCATCAGCACACTTTTCTATCTGTATCTAAGTTTCATTTGGTGCACTATATTAACCATCCATATGTGGCGTCCCAACAATGTATAGAACACTCTCAGAGTTTAACTTCAATACGGTATACACATTGTTCAGGGATTGTAGTTTATGCTTGAGATTTTGAAACATTTTGTTGTAGAGATCATCACAGGCATCATACTCTCGTCCGTACCTCAGCAGTAGCTTTGTGGATATCCTGATTTTTTCAATATCAACATTTAGTCCACGTCAGTCGGGGTGCCCCCACAGTTTTTGGCCAACTGGCATAAAGATCCATAGAATCAAGCAGGGTTGTAGCCTCTGTAGTATCACCCTAGATCGATGTGAGTCGATTGTCGTGAGATGGTTTGGTTTGCCGTTGCCTGAGCGACCATATCTAAATCGGGTTAGCTCAGAAACCCACGCGACAAGCATTTGCTCTCTCTTCAAAAGCCAGGCGCAAGCACGTCCGCCTTCCATCCTCTACCACCTTCCAAGACCACGAACCACCGACGTCCCAGCGCCTTGAAGCCTTTAACACGAACCCTTGCGCTTCCACTCCACGTGTTACAACCCAGTCGGAGCCACTACGATAACATCCCCACGAACCATGTCTGACCAGGCCGACCACCAGATGGAGGGCATTGATGAGCCCGTCAACAAGGGCAAGGGCAAGGCCCCCCAGGCCCAAGTCGAGGAGTCTGCCGATGACGATTCCAGCGACGAGTCCGGTGTCGAAGACCAGGTATGTTCTCTTCTGAATGGGTAGCCACTGGCACACACCGCTAACTTCAGAATACAGACAGGCGAAGGTAACAACGCGCAAATTCCTGTAGAACTACGTCAACAATCTAACAAATGCAACAGCTGAACCTGAGGACGAGGACAACATGGAAGAGATCGATCCCAGTAACATCGTCGGCAAGCGCACCCGTGGCAAGACCATCGACTACGAGAAGGCCAATCAGGAATTGGGTGCCGAGGAGGACGAAGAGGACGAGGACGATGATTACAAAGAAGACGACGCCATGGAGGAGTAAACGCTCTTCTTCTACATCGCTTGTGAGTGTCGAATACCCCGCGCCTTCACACATCTTATGCTGATCATTTAGTCAGCATCTTCGTTTAGTTTATGAGGTTTTCCAGTCTTTATGCCTCTGGAGTTTTCTATGATGGCATTGGAGTTTTTTCTTCACAAAAGCAACATCTGGCATATGGGATGGTGGGTTGGTTGGCTCAGCACATAACGAGAGTCTTGGCACAGTCGTTGGATGTGGACGCGGCTGGATTCATGGTGGGGCAAATCAATCTGATCTGTTTTGGATGTGTGCACAACAGACAGACATGGGCAAATCTTGCAAATCGGCATGCAGACCTCCAGAGCAGCATCTAAGCCATCAGAGCTCATCGAGAAATTAACTAAATTTTGCGAGGCTATTTTTGGCAACGTGATGCATGCATTTGGATGGTGTTATTCTCAACTCAACTTGATTGCGGCGTTGACTTTGTTTCGATGTGATCTGCGCACCAAAGCAGGGTCATATCTAGACTAACCACACAATTATCCCTTGTATTGTCAACCCGTTACTATATTGAAGGAAGAGCAGGGTCCGCTTTGAGGCGGGGAAACAGATGTGTACCTGAAACAAGTATTCACCACGTTCTGGTGTACGTTCTAAATCTAATTTGTCAAATAAGGCACTACCTGCTTTGAAAGTTGCAGAAGAAGTACGGTAGGCGGCAGGACTGACATCAATTAGACACTCCACCATGTGATTTCAAACCAAAGCAGCGCAGTGCAGTGCAGTGTTGCTGCATTCGTGTGTGCGTTCGTGTGCCACACTACCTTACAGTGCCAAGACAGGTGCATGTACTCGTCAACAGGGGAGCGACACGAGGGGGGAAGGGGAGAAAATTCAGGGTCTCGCGGCTCTGGAGGTGGAGCTTGGCTAGACTTCTGGAATACTGCCAACGTGGTCGTACCTACCTATGTACCTACAAGTTAGTACTCTATACAGAGGATTGGGATTGGATGAGAGGGGCACATGGGTGCGTGTCTGGCTAGTGTTACTGCGAAGGATGTTGGTCCATGGCATCCACATTCAAGGCCAATGATTGGCTGACATACCCTCACAATTCATTTCTGTATGGGGTTGGTAAGGAAGCAATGTATATAATAGATTCCAATGTGATCGTCTTCAATTCAATTCCTTTCGAGATTGTACCCAGTGTAAAGGGCAGTTTCCTATTGAGTAGGTGCTCGGGAGTAGATAGGTAGTGGTACTGTGTGGGCGAAATACACCATGGATGCGGATGTTTCAACCCCCCCTCAGACCATGATGAGCAGCCGATCTAATCTAATCCGCCACACATGTAATAGAAAGCATCCTATTGGCTCGAAGATTAACCTCGGGCATTTTCGCTTACCTGAATCAGATCTCCCCAAGATATCCATCGAAACGGTGTCAGGGATGCCAGAGGCAACATCTGATTGATGCCAGGACACTGGGCGGACCGTCCTCCGCGCTCTAAACGAGCAACCGTTACTTTCACAGTGGCTAAGCGCATGGAATGGGTACGATGTCTGCGGGAGACTGATGCAGAAAGCAACGGAAAAGGAACAAAGGCGACAGTAGGTTCATATGGCCTGTGTACATAATGTGTGTGGGCAGGCAACATTGAATCTCGTCACGCGGACAGTCACCTCGATCGGCGGTCCCTTTTCACCTAGGTACAGAGGGATCTCCGCCCTCCACAATTCCACCCCATGGCACGGCCTCGGTGTGGGAAGTGATGAGAGATGGTTTGGTGTCAAGCCATGCTTCTGGGAGATACCCATCCCACCCACCCTTCGTAGGTATAAGAAATGATGTATCCACCTCCCTAAGACAATGAGCATGCCGACAGCTGTCAATATTAAATACACTGGGGACCCGTTTCCTAGAGCGTCAGCAAAGTGGTGAGACGTTGGCACACGTGGTTAGCTGCAATACACAGTACGAATTGCCCTTCTCCGGTATACCCTGGGTTATCCGTACCGACTAGGAGTGCCATGGGCATGGGAAGCCAAACGGGGTTGCGATATCGGCGGGTTCAATGGATTCAGAGGTGGGGAGGAACAGCCCTGGAGGAGTTTGTTCTCGTGACTCATTGGAATTTCGCAGGCATTCAGGCGAGGTCTCATCCGGCCACGACGGCCAGAAAGGAGATGAACTACAATAGACGGCGTCTACTCCGTCCCGGGTTCTCCCGATGCAATTGTCAATTGGTAGACTCAGAGGCGTATATGTGGCGGGAAAGCAATACACAGTGCGCGGGTGAGTGGTGGCAGCGGTGGAGTTGGACGAGGCGGTGATGACGATGAGACTTTTCAGAGGTGCCAGCCAAACAGATGGGTTGGCGGAAGAGGGGGGGTGGAACGGGAAGGCTTGACTGCTTTTTGCGGATTTGGGGAGACGGAGGGGGGGGTTGGATGGAAGTGCGGCAACAGATGGTCGGCAGGGTCGGCGATGGCCGTGTTTCTCTCCCTCTCTCTCCCTCTCTCCCTCTCTCTGTGGGCGTGGGTGTCTGTTTGTCTCTCGCGTCTCCGCGTCTCAGCGTCTCCGCTGGAGCGCGGCGTCCCTTTAACCTGTCGTTGGGCCGGGGGGTTGTTTGGTTTGGCTGAGCGCGGTGCCGCACTGCAGCGGTGACGTTGGTGACCGGGGACGTTTGACGTTTGGGTGCGGGGCGCCTTGATAAGGGGGGAAAGGACGGCCCAGGGCTGGATGACCTCGATGAATTACGACAAAGAAGGCGCGGCGGGGCCCAGGCAGGCGATGGGAGCCCAAGCGAGCCAATGCGAACGAGGGGAATGCAATGGATTGCATCTCGGACACGCGTGGGTTGTCGCGGCAATCTGGCCGCGGGCGGAGAGCGGAGAGCGCACATGCTTTGGTTGTCTGTCGCTGCTTCTCTGCTTGTCAAAGGCGACTTCGGAGCTCTGCCATTCGCCTGCCACTGCGAACCTCTCCCTTCACCGCCCGCCCTCCGCCCGCCGCCATTGGACCGCCGACCCTCTGGCAGAATTTCAACGTGGGGTAAGGCAGCCCTGGGGGGGGAGGAGAGAGAGACCAATTTTCGGACACTGGACGTGGACGTGGACGCGCGACAGACAATCCTGCAGGGTAACAGTAGACGGCTAGCTGGGGAGAGAGAGAGAGAGAGAGAGTTCTGGAGCCTCGTAACCAGACAGTCCCAATGCCTCTGTTGCTGCTGGTGATTAGGTATCTCGGCCAAATCTCCATCCTTCCGTTGTACTGCAAGAATCGAGAGCGTCCTGCCCATTCATGGTTTTCTTTGAGGTGGCGGAGGACCACACCACAAAGCTTCCATCATGTGCCGTTTCGGGATCCTCATCGATAAATAGACCACATACTATTAGAGTACCAAGACCACCTCCAAGGCCGGGAATTTCTGCACTGTGAGGCCACCGAGCGGAACAGCCTGCTGGAGACTTCAGAGCCACGCCCATTGAAAACGAGTCTAGATCGGTAATTGGCAGACGGCCGTGGTGAGAGAGCCAGAGCTAGCGCTGTGAATTTTCCCACCCCACCCAGACCCAGCTTGCCTTCTCCTCCCTCCCTTCATAAGCACCTCTCCCACCCATCCGCCTTTCTCCAGTCTTCCTTCTCACTACCACATCGCTCTCACTGGAAGTTGCTTCGCCGGAGCACTCGCGAGTCGACCGCAGGCCCTGTTCCCTCCGAGTAAGTCTCTCCCTTCCCATCGTCTCTTTCCATTTATGATATTGTCCTATATGCCTGTCCCCCAAATCTTCCGCTTTTTCGCACTCCCACCATCTCCGTGCTCCAACTTCTCCACCACCACCACTACCTCCACCACACAAACGTGCGTCTTCGGGAGGCTTTATTTGCGCAAGGGTCTTGCCGAGCGCCCTTCATGCTTCTAAGCGCAGTCCCGCGCTTTACTATTCGCCTGGTTCCTTATCAACCCTCCTTGGTGCTCTGCTCTGGCAGCTATCATTGTTAGCGGCCTGGCGTCATAGACGAGATATACCGTTGACCCAATTTCGGGGCCCATTCGAAGCTGGTGACGGGCCATGCCCGTCATTACCTGCCGTTTGGGAGCGGATTGACCGCCCGTCCAACCTTGGTAGCGAACTGCATCCCCGCAATTCTTCTGCTTTGCAACCCAACTTTTTCTGGCGGTTCCTCCTCACGTCTCCCTTTTACCTCTCCTACCTTTCCCACCTCTCCCACACAATCGTTCCGTGAATTAAACTTCTAATAATTAACGTTCATTCCCCAGTCAATTTCCAGACCAAATATTCTTCTTCCAGCTGCAGCTACCGAGCAACCAACCTACATTTCCCTACCAAACGATACCCGTCATTTCCCTCGCCTAACCTTTTGACAACCCCCCAATCCAATTCGACTTCTTTCGGCCTTTTGCCGATATAATGGGTCGGGTCGCTTTCACCGAGGATACCAAACTACCCCAGGATACCCAGATCGAAGAAGAGCCAGCTTCCGTGTTTGCTTATCAAGATGGTCCCGACAATAAGTCGTGGGCGGGCGCCCTGCCCATGAAACAGGGTCTATATGACCCGGAACTCGAGAAGGATGCCTGTGGTGTGGGTTTCGCAGCGTGAGTCGCTCTTGCAATCCATCATGCAGCTTAGTAGCACTGCTAACAGTCGGTAGTCACATCAAGGGAAAGGCAAGCCATAAAATCATTTCCGATGGTAAGCAGCCCAGCTTGACTTTCTCTTATTACGGAACATACCATGTCTGACAACTTGTATAGCTCGATCACTTCTTTGCAACATGACCCATCGTGGTGCTGTTGGTTCAGATGCCCGAGACGGAGACGGCGCAGGCGTCATGACCTCGATCCCCCACAAGTTCTTTATCAAGGAGTTCCAGCGAGACCAGGGTTATGTATTGCCTCCGCAGGGCCAGTATGCCACCGGTAATCTCTTCTTCAAGCCGGACCCCCAGGTTCTTGAAGAGACCAAGACCATGTTCGAGGAGGTTGCAGATCAACTTGATCTGCGGGTGCTCGGATGGCGATTGGTACCGCGGGACTCGACCCTTCTAGGCCCGGCTGCGCTCTCCCGAGAGCCCATCATTCTTCAACCGTTCGTCGTATTGAAAAAGGCATATGGAGACGGAAAGGAACCAAAGCCGGACTTTTCTGAGCAGTTCAGCACTGGCTACTTTGAACGCCAACTTTACGTTCTGCGGAAGCGTGCCACTCATGTCATCGGTCTGCACAACTGGTTTTACATCTGTTCTCTGAGCAACAAGAACATCGTGTACAAGGGTCAATTGGCACCCGTACAGGTTTACGAATATTACCACGACCTGGTGTCTGTGGATTATGAAGGCCATTTCGCCCTGGTGCACTCCCGTTTCTCAACAAACACTTTCCCTAGCTGGGATCGCGCCCAGCCGTTACGATGGGCCGCCCACAACGGCGAGATCAATACATTGCGAGGCAATAAGAACTGGATGAGAGCACGCGAGGGCGTCATGAAGTCAGACTTGTTTGGCGATGAGCTCGATCTTCTTTATCCCATTATCGAAGATGGTGGCTCTGACTCTGCGGCGTTCGACAATGTCTTGGAACTGCTCACTATCAATGGCGTCCTATCACTTCCCGAGGCAGTCATGCTGATGGTTCCAGAGGCATGGCAGGGCAACCATAGCATGGACCCCGCTAAGCAAGCCTTCTACGAGTGGGCTGCTTGTATGATGGAGCCGTGGGACGGACCCGCTCTCTTTACTTTCTCTGACGGAAGATACTGTGGTGCCAATCTCGACCGAAACGGTCTTCGCCCTTGCCGATACTATGTCACTGATGATGACCGCATTGTCTGCGCGTCAGAAGTTGGCACCATCTCCATCGAACCCGAGCGTGTTGTACAGAAGGGCAGATTGCAACCAGGCCGAATGCTGCTTGTCGATACCGTTGCCGGACGCATCGTCGACGATACCGAGCTCAAACAAACTGTTTCTACTCGTCATGACTTCCGGTCATGGATTGAAAAGAATCTTCTCACCCTACCGAGAATTTTAGAAAAGGTCGTGGCGAAGGGTATCGATGTCTCTCACACTCTCACAGAGACGCGTGTCCAAGAAGACCCCCGCCTTCGGGCATTTGGATACTCGCTGGAGCAGGTCAGTCTGCTGTTGGGGCCTATGGCTGCTGATTCTAAGGAAGCTCTTGGCTCTATGGGTAACGATGCTCCACTGGCATGTTTGGCGACACAGCCACGTCTTCTTTATGAGTATTTCCGTCAGCTCTTCGCTCAAGTCACGAATCCCCCAATCGATCCCATTCGTGAGGCTATTGTTATGTCACTTGAAGCTTACGTTGGCCCTCAAGGCAACGTCTTGGAGATGGATGAGAATCAGTGCCACAGGATGTTGCTTCCCTCCCCCGTGCTCTCGATCGAAGAATTCAAAGCCCTTACTAACACCCACACCCTTCACTCAGAGTGGACTGTCAAGTACATCGACATTACCTTTCCCAAGAAAGAGGGTGTTGAGGGTTACATGAATGCTCTTGACCGCATCTGTGATGCTGCTACCGAAGGAATTCAAAACGGTAACAACTTCCTTGTTTTGTCCGATCGCGCAACTTCTGCAGACCGCGTTCCAGTCTCCGCCCTCTTAGCCACCGGTATGGTCCATCATCATCTTGTCCGCAACAAGTGGCGATCGCAGGCTGCGCTCGTTGTTGAAACAGGTGAGGCCCGTGAAGTCCACCATATGTGTGTGCTCGTAGGCTACGGTGCAGATGCCATCTGCCCATACCTCGCCATCGAATGTATTTTGAAGATGCACCGCGAGGGTCTCATCCGCAAGAAGCTTCCTCCCCAACAGCTCATCGACAACTATAAACACTCTTGCGATGGCGGCATTCTCAAAGTCATGAGCAAGATGGGTATCTCCACCTTACAATCCTATAAGGGGGCCCAAATCTTCGAAGCTCTCGGTATTGATGATTCAGTTGTGGATCGATGCTTCACTGGAACTGCCTCTCGTATCAAAGGCATGACTTTTGAGCTCATCGCTCAGGACGCTTTCGCTTTTCACGAGAAGGGATTTCCTACACGCAGCATCATCGAAGTACCCGGCCTCGCAGAGACTGGCGAGTATCACTGGCGAGATGGAGGCGAACCACACGTCAATGACCCCACCGCCATTGCCAATATCCAGGATGCCGTTCGCACCAAGAACGACAAGTCTTATGAGGCCTACTCACTTGCTGAATACGAGCGAATCAAGGACTGCACGCTCCGTGGTCTCCTCGATTTTGAATTCGAAGGGCGCTCGGCAATCCCCATCGATCAAGTCGAACCTTGGACCGAGATTGTCCGCCGCTTCGTTACGGGTGCGATGTCTTACGGCTCTATCTCTATGGAGTCACATTCCACTATTGCTGTAGCTATGAATCGATTGGGTGGTAAGTCGAACACTGGAGAAGGCGGTGAAGACCCAGAACGAAGCCTGCGCATGGAGAACGGTGACACCATGCGATCTGCAATCAAACAGATTGCTTCTGGACGTTTTGGTGTCACCAGCAACTATCTTGCTGATGCTGATGAACTTCAAATCAAGATGGCTCAGGGGGCTAAGCCTGGTGAGGGTGGTGAGCTTCCCGGCCACAAGGTGTCACAGTCCATCGCAAAGACTCGTCACTCGACTCCGGGCGTGGGTCTCATTAGCCCTCCTCCCCACCACGACATTTACTCAATTGAGGATCTCAAGCAATTGATCTACGATTTGAAGTGCTCCAACCCCCGCGCACGTGTCTCCGTCAAGCTCGTTTCTGAGACTGGTGTTGGTATCGTCGCTTCCGGTGTTGCCAAGGCCAAGGCTGACCATATCCTCATTTCTGGTCATGATGGTGGGACTGGAGCTTCTCGATGGACTGGTATCAAGTACGCCGGTCTTCCTTGGGAACTTGGTCTCGCAGAAACTCACCAGACTTTGGTCCTCAATGACCTTCGTGGTCGTGTCATTGTTCAAACCGATGGTCAGATCCGTACTGGACGCGACGTCGCCATTGCTTGCCTACTGGGAGCTGAAGAGTGGGGCTTTGCTACCACACCTTTGATTGCTATGGGGTGTATCATGATGCGCAAGTGCCAGTAAGTACCTCCAGTATATCGTTTTTCCTAAAAACTAATATTTGATAGCTTGAACACCTGCCCTGTCGGTATCGCCACTCAAGATCCTGAGCTCAGGAAGAAATTTGTCGGCACCCCCGAAAATGTCATCAATTTCTTCTACTACGTGGCCAACGAGCTTCGGGCAATCATGGCCAAGCTTGGCTTCCGCACCATCAACGAGATGGTTGGTCGATGCGAGGTTCTCAAGATTCGTGACGATTTGCGCACGGCAAAGACAGAGAACATCGATCTCTCCCTTATATTGACACCTGCCCACACGCTCAGGCCCGGTGTTGCTACTTTCAATGTCCGCAAGCAAGATCACCGACTCCACGTCCGCCTCGACAATAAGCTGATTGCCGAATCCGAACTGGCCCTCGAGAAGGGCATGCCAGCCCGTATCGAGTGTGACATTGTCAACACTGATCGTGCCTTGGGTGCCACTCTTTCATACCAAATCTCAAGGCGCTATGGCGAAGCTGGATTGCCCAATGACACCATTCATGCCAACATTCGGGGTTCCGCTGGACAATCCTTTGGTGCTTATTTGGCCCCTGGTGTTACCTTGGAGCTCGAGGGCGATTCCAACGACTATGTTGGCAAGGGCTTGTCGGGTGGTCGCATCATCATCTATCCTCCCCGTACTGCAGTCTACAAGGCTGAGGAAAACGTTCTCATTGGCAATGTCTGCTTGTATGGAGCTACCCGCGGTCATTGCTATTTCCGTGGTGTTGCCGCAGAACGTTTTGCGGTGCGTAACTCTGGTGCAACAGCTGTTGTCGAGGGTGTTGGTGATCATGCTTGCGAGTACATGACTGGTGGTCGTGTTCTTATTCTTGGCTCTACTGGCCGCAACTTTGCTGCCGGTATGTCGGGTGGTATTGCGTACGTTCTCGATATGCACCATGACTTCGAGCAGAAGGTCAATCAAGAGATGGTTGAGCTTTCTGGCATTGAAGATCCGGAGGAGATCGCCTTTGTCCGTGGTCTTATCGAGGACCATCATCACTACACAGGCTCTGAGCTCGCCGCACGAATCCTTCTGGACTTTACCCGTGCTCTACCCCGTTTTGTCAAGGTCATGCCCACTGACTACAAGCGAGTCCTTCTCGAGGAGGCGGCCAAGAAAGCTGAGCAGAAGAAGAAGGAGTATCCTCTCCCAATCCTTCCTGGCAACGTTGTGCGCGATGCCCATGAAGAATCACGCCAAGCCAAACACGAGCACGAAGCCAAGGAGAAGAAGAAGGCTGACTTGCTCGATATCGAGGAGAGCGTTACCGATGCCAAGGCAGAGAAGAAGAAGGCGCTTGTTCTCGACAAAACTCGAGGGTTCATGAAGTACCAACGTCGTGCCGAGAAGTATCGCAATCCCAAGACTCGAACTCGCGACTGGCAGGAACTTTCTCAGCGATTGAACGAAGACGAGCTCAAATACCAGACAGCCAGGTGCATGGACTGTGGTATTCCATTCTGTCAGTCTGACAGTGGCTGCCCCATCAGTAACATCATTCCCAAGTGGAATGAGCTTGTTTTCCAAAACCAATGGCGGGACGCTCTTAACCGATTGCTCATGACCAACAACTTTCCCGAGTTCACTGGCCGTGTATGTCCTGCTCCCTGCGAAGGTGCCTGCGTTCTTGGCATTAATGAGGACCCCGTTGGCATCAAGTCCATTGAGTGCGCAATTATTGACCGTGGGTTTGAGATGGGTTGGATGGTGCCATCACCTCCCCAGAACCGTACTGGAAAGAAGGTCGCAATCATTGGATCTGGTCCAGCCGGTCTCGCATGTGCTGATCAACTAAACAAAGCTGGCCACCTCGTCACAGTCTATGAGCGTGCCGACCGTACTGGAGGATTGCTGATGTATGGTATTCCGAATATGAAACTGGACAAGAAGGTTGTGCAGCGCCGCGTCGACTTCATAGCTTCAGAGGGTGTCACCTTCAAGACTAGCGTCGCTGTTGGTGAAGAGGGTCAACCAAGCTTGGAATCTCTTCGTGCCGACAATGATGCGGTGGTCATCGCAACAGGCGCCACTGTTGCTCGTGACTTGCCTATCCCTAACCGCAATCTTAATGGCGTCCACTTCGCCATGCAATTCCTCCACAAGAACACCAAGTCTTTGCTAGACTCAGAACTGGCTGATGAGGCTTACATCTCCGCAAAGGATAAGCACGTGGTCGTTATTGGCGGTGGTGATACCGGTAACGACTGCATCGGAACCTCTGTTCGTCATGGTGCCAAGTCTGTGGTCAACTTCGAGCTCCTTCCTCAGCCTCCACCAGAGCGAGCTCGTGACAACCCATGGCCACAGTGGCCTCGTATTTACCGCGTAGATTATGGCCACTCTGAAGTCAAGACCCATTTCGGCAAGGATCCTCGTGAGTACTGCGTCATGTCTAAGGAATTCGTGGACGATGGCGAGGGCAATGTTAAGGGCATTAATACCGTCCGGGTTGAATGGACAAAGTCTTCCACCGGCGGATGGGACATGAAGCAGGTTGAAGGTAGTGAGCAATTCTTCCCAGCCGATTTGGTTCTTCTTTCCATGGGTTTCCTCGGCCCTGAGGAACGCGTTCTGGGAGGTATCGTTGAGCGTGACGCTCGCAAGAATGTCAAAACCACCCCAGGTCACTACAACACCAACCTTCCCGGCGTATTCGCTGCCGGTGATTGCCGCCGTGGTCAATCACTCATTGTCTGGTATGTTTTCTATCGACTTTTAACTATTTGTTGTCGTACTAACTTTTTCAGGGGTATCAATGAAGGTCGCCAATCTGCTAGAGACGTTGACGCCTACTTGACTGGCGTTGGGAGTCAGCTCCCCGTAACCGGTGGTATTGTCAAGCGACCGCCTTATGAGTTGCTAAACAGCGTCGACAGTGCTCCAAAGGAGCTTATTACTGCTGCCGCATGAACGAAACGTTGTATATGATAAAATTGGTACACGATGTCTTGCACTGTATTTAGACATGGTTTCCATGAAAATGTCTTCAAAGGGAACGGATAATTTTTTGGCATTGTTTGTTTTCATTCTCAACCTGCAAGATACCTCGTTCATGGAGTCATCTGGTGGTATTTGTAGTGTAGATTTATCTTTCGCGCATAGTAAATATATGTATTTGATAATTATAATGGTTTCATCAATGATAGAGGTGTGATAAGCCATATACATTCTTGCTCTGGATTCTATTGTGTCTCATCTGGATTCGCTTTGAAAAAGTGGCGCGTAAGTGGCGTAAGCTTGCTGTACTTGGTCCGTGCGTTTACATGTGCGTCATTTGCAACCCGCTTCATCAACCTTTTTTCTGTCCATCTGCCGCTCATGAATTGAACACTCGGCACGGTATGATTTTATAATCCTTGGAACAAAACATGGTTCGAACTCCAGCACCATGGCCTCATGCCACCCGGAGGAACGGATTGACAGGGGCGTAAGTCACGGCGCACACATTTGGCATGCAGATCATGTTGAAAGGTACTAATATAAAGACAGAATACCAGGTGCGTTCTCAGTAATGCAAAGACACTGGAGATATCCAATCCGCTATGCATCTCTTCACGCTGGTGAAAATAAGTCCGGCCATATCAGTGCGGGACCTAATGAGGGCATCTTGTTTTTTGATAGTGCGTATCTAGCAAACGTAATGTGCAACTTATATTCACCAGGGTAGATGTCTTCCCATTACGGCTTCAGAAATTCCTGGGTATTCCTTTTGCGTCGCACGACAAGCCACCGGCCTTTTTCAACAATTTCATCAGCTCGACTATTGCTGGTACGGACCCTGAAAAAGTTATGGAGAGTGCGACTGGCAAAGATGCGCTGCCTATCAAAGCTTCTGAGGTGATCTTGAGGTTGAAAGAGGGTGGTGCATTTGTCAAGTTTACTCATGATGGGAACACTTCGCTTTCGGAGGTCGAAAAGGTTATAAAAGAGTACCTAAGAACGAAGAATCTTCGGCCATGGTGGAGTCCTTTTCGACAAATGCGCGTTAATTTGGTGCGTGGACGTCCCTGGGTGGAGGATCTTTTCCGCCTTCCAACCTCGAGGCTGAGGGTTGAGTTCATTCCTTCGGAGCCTGGCGCCGAGGCGGTAGAGCTTTCTCAGGAGCAACTCTTTGCCTTCTTCAGGCCGTATGGCAAACTAGGAGATATTGCGACCCAACCTCCTGACTCGAAGATTGTTCCCAAGTTCGCTTTCCTCGACTTTTCATCTATACCGACCAGCATCATGGCCAAGAATTGCATGCATGGATACCTTGTAACGGAAGCTGAAGGCGGCGGAAAGAAAGGTACAGTTTTGAGACTCACTTATGAACGCAAGATCAAAGCCCATTGGATTCGGGACTGGCTTTTTAGTCATCCCAGGGTTGTAGTACCCATCATTGCTGCTTTGGTGGCCGGTATTACAGTCGCTGTTTTTGATCCGTAAGTTACCAAGCACACCACTTTCGTAGGCAGAATACTAAACGAATATCTAGCATTCGAACATTTTTTGTCAAGTCACATATAACCAGGTCATGGCACATTGAGGACAACAAAGTATACAAGTGGATCAAAGGCTACGCAACGGATATCATCCGATGGAGGCGCCGGAATGACGACGATGCTGGTATGGAAGCAGTATGGGACGACCGCAAGGGCAACATTGAACAGATTCAAACCTGGCTAATGGAAACTGCCGAAACATTCATTATTGTGCAAGGCCCTCGTGGAACAGGAAAGCGAGAGCTGGTTGTTGACCAAGCACTCAAGGACAGAAAGCACAAGATCATCATCGACTGTAAACCAATTCAGGAGGCACGAGGCGATAGTGCTACTATCAACGCTGCTGCTGCTGAAGTTGGATACAAACCTGTGTTTTCATGGATGAATAGTATCAGTGGAATGATTGACATGGCCGCACAAGGCGCTACGGGCATGAAGACCGGATTCTCCGAGACCCTTGATTCTCAACTGGCGAAGATTTGGAATAACACTGCTACGGCATTGCGCTCTATCGCTCTTGATTCGCGCCACAAAGATGATAAGGATGCAAATCTCGGCGATGATGAATGGTTAGAGGCGCACCCCGAACGAAGACCCGTTGTGATTATCGACAACTTTCTGCACAAGAGCCAGGAGGGTGGTATCGTTTACGACAAAATAGCTGACTGGTAATTTATCTTCACCCCAATGGTTGTTCCAAACTAACAGGAGTAGGGCTGCACGACTGACCACACAAAATATTGCCCACGTTGTCTTCCTCACAAACGATGTCTCTTTCTCCAAATCTCTAAGCAAAGCACTTCCAGATCGTGTCTTCCGCCAAATTTCTCTCTCCGACTGTAGTCCTGAGGTTGCCAAAAAGTTTGTCATAACTCATCTTGATGCCGATGTGGAGGACGATCCACCGCCAAAAGACGGATCCGAGAAGAAGCTTCCGTCTCAACACCGAGCCGACCTACAAGAACTAGATACATGCATTGATCTTCTCGGCGGACGTCTAACGGACCTCGAATTCCTCGCCCGAAGAATCAAGACTGGAGAAACGCCCACCAAAGCCGTACACGAGATAATCGATCAATCCGCCTCCGAAATTCTGAAAATGCACATCTTTAACTCCGATGAAGAGGGTTCCTCTCGTCGCTGGACCACCGAACAAGCCTGGCTTCTCATCAAACAGCTCGCCCAGAAAGAAACTCTTCGTTTCAACGAAGTCCTACTCTCCGACACCTACAAATCTGGCGGCGAAAACGCCCTCCGCGCTCTCGAACAAGCGGAACTAATCTCCATCATCTCCGGCCCCAACGGTCGACCCTCTTCCATCAAACCAGGAAAACCCGTCTACCATCCCGCTTTCAAGAGGCTCGTCGAAGACAAAGTGCTACGGAGCCGTCTCGATCTTGCTATGCTGGCAGACCTGTCCAAGATTGAGACTGCGGCGATTGAGAAGGTAGAAAACGAGCTGTTGCTGCTTAGCCAGTTGACTAGTCAGCCGGCCAAGTTGGCCCCCAGGATTCAGTTTTTGTTGGCCAAGTTGGCGAGTAGCCAGGAGAAGGTGGAAAAATATGACTTGGAGAGTAAGGCTTTGAAGAAGGTCTTAGGTGAGGAGTATTAGGGGGAAACGTTTCGTGGAAATGATAGGGAAAATGAAATGGAAAAGAAATCTCAATGGTGGGTATTAAACATACATATTGATACTAAAGATTCTTAACTCGTGGGTCTCACTTGCTTAGTTGTATGAAGTAATAGTAGTAATACTATGTACGAATGTGTACATATGTGGGGTTCTAACAGCATATACGGAGGTAATAAGACATATATATCTTACAGACGCCCTTCCCGTGCGATCTCCTTTTCCACCAATGTGCAATCCTATGCAATCCGAACTCTTAGGAACCCAGAAAAACTCCCCCAACACCATGCATGCTGTGCTTTCTCAATTCAAAATCCAACAAAAATCCAAGATCGCACTTTCGATCCCTTCCTATACCCTTCATCTTTCCCGATTCCGTGCACCTTCCTTTTCCAACCTATATAGCCCCAGTACGACTAAAACAGCCACACATACCAGAATAGGAATATGACGGCGGCAAAGAATCCCAACCACACCTTCCACCCGACTCCCGTCTTCTCCGCCATCCGCAGCATCCTCGTCATCGTGCCCTTAATCTTTAATCGGGAATTCTCGAACTGATCATTCATCTTCTCTGCCAGCGCGCTCGAATCGCGGATCTCGGCGCCGATTAAATTTGTTAACTGCGTATTCCGGAGTCATTAATAACGGATTCTATTTCAAATTCCTCGCAACTGAATGAACGGGAAAGGGAGCGGTATCCAAAAAGACAATGAAAAACACTCACATTCTTCAGATCCCTCACTTTCCCTGTCAAAGCGCCCATTTGCTCGTCATTCTGACTCTCCAATTCATCCAGCACAGACGCTGAATACTGGCCTTTCGAGTTCGGCGTCGCGGTTCGGAATGTGCCTGCCGATTGTGCGCTCGCACTTGGGTATGCTGAGAATGCGCCCTGGCCCTGGCCATTAGATGCGCTGCCATTGTACGGATCCGTAGACGCGGGCGGCGTGTAGCCGTAGCCGTAGCCGGAAGAGGGGCGCGAGGATTTGTTTTTGGAGGGCGAGGTGGAGCGTTGGCTGGTGGCGTCGTAGTTGGAAAAGAGGGAGTTGCGGGAGGTGTCGCGACCGAATCTAAGAAGGGGGAGTATGGGGTTAGTCTGGAGTGGGTTGGGGGGAATAGTGAGAACATGTACCTGTTTGACATTTTGTATAGATCGCGAAATTGTGTGGGTGGAAAATGGGAAGGAGGTTCAAGAAGCTGCAGAGACTTTCCGTAGGAAGGAAGGTATTCGGTGGAGTTGAGGACACTTTCTCGTCAGTTGCGGAGGACAGTTGGCGTTGGATCGGTTGATGGCGGGTTTTTGGTGAAAGACCGGAGACTAGCGAATAAAGTCCGATCGACTGAAAGCACTTGAGGGTACCTGATGAAGCCACGTGCGCCCCCGGCTTGGCACAACTTTTTGACAGCAAAACTTGTTTCCAGACCATGTTGGAACCGAAGGGGACCGTGTTCACGAGCAGGCGGTCTAGTGGGGCAGAGAATATAATGTTTCTTGATTTAAACCCGTATTGTAAATGTAACCAGAACAGGAAACACTGCAAAAACAGAGACGAAACGTAAATTCCAAGTGAAACTTATGCCACTAAATGCTAGTCCCCATACCCAGAAAGCGCATCTTTACAAGTACAAGGATTCAAGGATACCATTACCTATGTGCAGCCATAGCCCTCTCGAGGAGGTTCAACTTTTAGTCATTGAGGTCCACCTCCACGCATAGAAAGGCTCCTTTTATCATTCATATCAACCCATCCATCCATCATCATCACTCGGCGTCTCTTAACCCAAGAACATAATTTCAAGATCAAAACCTCTCTAGTTCTTCAGCCCAATCTTGTTGAGCAGGCTTCCGCTCTGTCCGCCAATCTTGAATTTGTTGTCGTCGTCGAAGATCTTCAACAGGCTCTTCCAAACATGGCCTGGCTCTTGGCTTGCGTCAATGGGCTTCCAGATACCAGTCTTTTGGTAATATGACACAACAGGCGCTGTCTGCTGATGGTAAGTACCGAGGCGCTTCTTCAGCGTCTCTGCATTATCATCAGAGCGTTGAATGAGCGGCTCGCCCGTGATGTCGTCAGTCATGGCAGTCTTTGGGGGGTTGAAAATTTTATGATATGAACGACCTGAAGCGGGGTGTACGAGACGGCCAGTGATACGGCTCACGAGAAGACCGTCGTCGATCTGAAGTTCAACGGCGTGCTGTAAGGTCTTTTGCTTAGCTGTGAGCATGCCATCGAGCTTTTCGGCCTGGGTGACAGTGCGCGGGAATCCGTCGAGGATAAACCTGCGATTTACGATGTCAGCAATTGAAAGTTATGGGTACGGGGCCAGAGTATACTCCCCGAACGGGAGTTGGATAATACGAACCCATTCTTGCACTCCTGGTTATTCTCGAGCTCGTTCTGGATCATGTTGACCATAATCTCGTCGCTCACGAGGCCTCCGGCATCCATAATTTTCTTTGCTTCCCGCCCCAGCGTGGTCTTCTTTGCGACTTGAGCACGAAGCATGTCACCGGTCGCCTGTGTGTGTCAGTGTCTGATTGCGCATTGTGCGGAGGAGAAGGCCCATGATAATTCAACATATTGTGGTCAACGTACAAGATGGCAGACACAGTACTTCTCCTTGATCTTTGGCGCCTGGGTTCCTTTGCCTGCAAGTTTCGCGTCAATACAATTACTCTGTGCAGAACCGCGCCTGTCGCGATTAAGAAGAAAACATACCAGCTCCTGGTGGGCCGATCAAAATCATTCGCACGCCTTCTGGAGATGTTGTTGAGCTGCCCTTTCCACCTCCCACCCTGCCCTCAAGTTCCGCAACCCGGGCCTCAAGCCTTGAGATGGTGCTCTTCAGGTCGTCGACGACCTGATCCACTATTGGAGCCATTGTGAAAAGGTTGTGTAAAAGAGAAATGAGGGAGGAAAGGATATAGTGACGTGGAGAGAAGATGGAGTTGTGGTGGAGGCGCAATTGGACGTCGGGGATGTGGATGAAGTTGTAACTTAGAGAAGCTCAAGGTATTCGGCTCAGAGGAGTCTCAAGTGCTTGGCTCTCTGGGGCCCACGCCGAGGTCGCATTGGAACCCCCAGTAAGAGGCCCGTGCACCGGGAAACGGATACCACCCACAGTTCGCCATTTTCAGCAGCTCGGTCGGATGGTTCAACATGCTCTTGGTATTATGTATATGTGTGCACGTCATAGTGAGTAATGGTCATTGCCGACAAGCGACGACCCTATTACAACTAGTGGGAATATTTTGAAGCACGGAAAGTTTTTGGTTGAATTATCAAATTGTGAAGGAATCGTTCCACCACTCATGTATATGTACAAGCTCGAAAAGGGCCACAGGACTGACCGCTGATAATACATTTCCAATTCGCTGGTTCGGTACGAAACTATGCTTCTGAACCACATTTCCCAGAACGAGGCGCCTGCTGTATAGAAAGAGAGGATTACGATGAGCTTCATTTGAAATCCCAATCGGAAACCACCGTCTTGAACGCCATGCTATGCATACTCGAAACACAACCCGACTCTAAATCATATTCGATCTTTTAGCTTGGTGCGGCCAGCCCATTCCTCCAAGTCCCTCGGGAGAAGCATCGGCTTTCCTCTTTCCAAGTACATGCGGATCAGGCGTGCTCGGTTTCGATGTGTAGGACTGTCCATTAATTTCCTCCCAACAGGTCACATGGTATATTTTACCTCCAACCTCGATCGCGTCCATGAAGACGAAATCGTTGGCTTCTGCATTCCAGGTAGTTCGGAACTCGTCTTGACAGATAGGGCATGATGGCGCAGGTCCAGCTGGGGCTAGGACATAATGTTGCTTCTCCGCAGCGGCTGCGACTTTGGTATCGTTGGGCGACTCGTTCAGTGCTTCGTCAAATTCGTGGTATGCAATCCAGTCCTTTTCGTTCAAGTACCAAGTCCGATGCGCGCCGCGGCTGGTAGCCTCTGAAGTTTTGATCTTGAAATGCCAATCCATATGGCGAGCCTTTTGCTGTTTTCCTTCATTTGTGTTTTCGAATCTTCGTCCACATGTGACACAGAGATTTGGTAAATACAACTTCGAAATCATATGTAGACGCGGGGCCTTCATAGATGCACTTGAAAGCTCGATTAATAGTGGTTGCTGAGATAACAGCGGAACTGGCACTGGCCCTGTCGGCGGTTCTGGAAGAGGTGCAGAACTGGGCACAGGCGGTAATGTTAAGCCAGAATGCTGAAACTGTGCAAGCAGTTGAGCCAGATTCATATTGGTAGCGGGAGGTGCAGAAATTGGAGGCGGGATAGGAGTTAGGGGTAGAGGAGGGGCATGTTGGTGAACAACAGGCGCAGGTGGTAGCAAAGGTGGAGCCATGAATGGAGCAGGCAACTGTGGTGGGGGACTTAGATTGGCAAGTAGCTGCGCGAGATCCACAGGAGCATTAAATGATGGCGTGGGTGCGGGTGGGAGTGTAGGTAGGATGGGTATAGGGGGTGGGGGTGGGGGAGACAAAGCATGAATTTGGTTTCTTATTGTCTCTAGCTGCTGTGGAGGAAGCGTCTGGGTCCGCAGGACCGTTTCAAGGTCAAGCAAAGCTTTCAGTTTCGTCTGAACAGCCACATCAGCTGGGTTCAGAGCGAAAGTAGCCTTGGTAGCAGAAATCAGCGTAGCTAATTCTCCTTTGAGACTCTCGAGGTCGATCGATGGAGGAAATTGGCCGTAGTTTGGTGTTGGTCCTGGGGAGAAAGTCTGGAAAGGCGGCTGCCGGACTCGAGGATCGTTTGGGGCTGTAAAACGTGGTATGTTCTGAGGGGGGGTTGGTGTGTTCCTCCAAGCACCATTCGGAATCGGAGGCCTTGCTGGGAGGCTATGTCGTTGCGCCTGTTGTTGTTGGACAGCGACAGTGCGGAACTTGATCAGCGCATTTTCTATGTCGCGAGTGACATCGTGCGAGAAGACAGGGCGTGGGTCCATTGATTCGGGCACAGGTTGCTTCCACGTCTTTAAAAGACCTTCCATGGCTTTGCGAGTCCCAGGATCCATGAGAGTGTAGGCATCCATGAAGGTACGATAAAGGTTCCGGCCAAGGTAGACAGTATATGGTGTCCCGACATTCTTAACGATTGAATCAAGCACGTACAGTGCAGGCAGTTTGAAGTCGGGATGAGTGGTTCGAATATGATTCTCTAACTCTTGAGATATAGATTGTGCAAGTTCTGTATTCTCCTTGGCGATGATAGTCAGGGTGCTGATCTCTGGTCGACTATTAGTCTTCAGATCTGACAGAGCATCTTTGAAGTCTGCGACGACTTCCGTTAGCGAAGCCATGAAAAACCTTTGACTTCAATAGAAAAATATGTGAGAGTGTGTGACTGTTTGAAGAGCACGCTGCGATGGGTTTGGGTCGTATGGGAATGCTTTCCAAAGGTTAGGAGTGTTGTGCCAGTCACGTGGGAAGCCGACAAGACAGAAAGACACCTGGGCAGCTGGGGAACTAGGCTTAGGTGCCTCCGTCGCACGCTGTACAAGGGAAATGGGGACTTGTCGCGAGATAAAGGTGTTGTGTTAATAGGGGTGGCTGGGGACGGTTGCGATGAGAGAATGGGAGTTGGAAGAGACGGGCGGTGTTGAGGTGAAGGAAGGAAGGTTGATGTGAGAAAGGGTCTTTGAGGCTGCAGGGCGCGCTTGTGCAACGAATCAAGCAGTCAGCTGCGTGTGACGCTTCAAACTGCCTCCAACCTCCAAAAGCAGCCTTTCAAGCATTTGCGAAAATGTCGATTATCCCCCAGACCTTGCTGCTCTATTATTGTCTGTTGTATTTTATATGTCTAGCATTGAAGATGATCAATATCAAACATTGTCAGATTTAATGGAAAGATTACCTAGGCTGATAGAGGTGCTGGTGAAAGGGAACGCTCATCGCGCCAAGCCTGCTGACTAAGATACAGCCGCGACCAACAGCCTAGAGGCACTACGCTCCTGGCTTCTTCTTTCACGTCACCTCCCTGTCAACTCACTAATCTATCAATCTGCCTCTGCCACCCGTTTCACTATATAACCTTACGTACATTTCTTCTGATCGCCCGTCTCGTCCGGATTCTCTCCATTCTACGCCACTGAAATAGAGTCTATTGCTCTAGCGATTCACCATGGAGGACGTTGAGTTCGCGTCAGATCACGACCACGATGTCCTCCCCGAGGCCGGGCGCGAACCCAACGACCTTCTCCGTCCCGAGATCGATGAAGAGAACTCTACACCAAACCCACCTATCGGCGATCCTGATCAAGATATGGAGGTGACGGAGAAGAAGGCCGAGATGTCTGATCAGGACGATATTGAGGAGGCTGGCTTGTCAGATAATGAATCAGCACTCTCCGATGCGGACGATGCATATCTCGAAGAGTTCGATGCAGGAGCCATCGCTATTGAGGAGCGTCCTGCGCAGATGATAGACGATAGTAATCTCGGCCTGATCGGCGTGCATAAGAGGAAGCGTACTGCAGGCGAGGATGC
Organism: Dendryphion nanum; assembly: GCA_020744415.1. Taxonomy (NCBI): domain Eukaryota; kingdom Fungi; phylum Ascomycota; class Dothideomycetes; order Pleosporales; family Torulaceae; genus Dendryphion; species Dendryphion nanum. Next base: position 1,396,102 of record JAGMWT010000013.1, on the reverse strand, counting down.
ACCCAAGAAAAAGAAGAAGAAGATTGACAAACCACGCCGGAAAAAGAATCGGGACGATGAGGCCAGCGGTGGCGATGATCAGGCTGCCGGAAGGAGGAGTCGTAGGTCTAAAAAGGGAGGGCAGGTACGGGGGGCGAGTCCAGACGCACAGGATGAGCCAGAAGAACATCTTACACCAGAAGAGCGTAGGTATTTACCTAACGGAATGGTACACAGATTTACTGACCAATGATACAGGCCGAAGACGTGCGCTAGATCGAGCCATGGATGAAGCTGTGAAGGGAAATTCAACACGACGCCGGAAGAAGGGAGATATCGATTTGGAACAAATGGCGGATCAGGAGATCGAGGAGATGCGAAAGCGAATGTCAGCTGCAGCCGAAGCGGACAACGAAGGCCGCCAGCGTGGCGAGCCTGCTCGCCACAAACTCAAGCTCCTTCCCGAAGTTGTAACACTACTCAACAAGAGTACTCTGAAAGAGAATATTGTCGACCCGGATACGAACTTACTCGAAGCCGTTCGTTTCTTCCTCGAGCCTCTCAGCGACGGCAGTTTGCCTGCGTATGACATCCAGAAGGAGTTATTTGCTGCGTTAGGAAAGCTTCCAATAAACAAGGATACTCTGGTCGCCTCTGGCATAGGCAAAGTCATTATGTTCTACATTAAAAGCAAGCGGCCCGAACTTGCTATCAAACGACAGGCTGAACGTCTTTTCACCGATTGGACACGGCCTATCCTTCGTCGCACCGATGACTACCGCAAGAAAGACTTTGTCAAGGCTGAATATGATCCAACGTATGTCTCGATTCTCTCTATGGATTGCTTCGAAATGCTAACTTATTGTAGGAGACTCCCTGTCCGTAGTTCGCAGCCTGCAAATAGCCAAGCTGCTGTGGCGCGTGCCAAAGCACTTGAAACCCCCCGTGCATTCCAACGTGCTCGTATGGAGGCTGGACCCACCACTTACACCATTGTTCCTAAGAGCAACGTCATTTATAACGATCAGGCCAAGAGGGGCGGTGGTGGTGGAGAAGATATACTTAGGCGGATCAGGGCTCGGGGCGGACGAGGTGGGCGCTAAACATGGCAAAAACAACATAGGAAGATGGAGCGTTAAACTTTGGCGCTATGAGGTTTTTGTCTATAGTAATCAATCATGTAACATTTTTGAGAAGGAGGAAGAAAAACAGTGCAAATCGAGTATACCGGGGCGTTTAAGGCTATGTATAACATCTTTCTAGCAGCACTGGATGAGGTGATTGGTCGCAATCACGCCTGCCGAACCTCCAATCGCTGGTTTTAGCATTAATCAGTATAATCAAACTAAGCTCAATACATTGACTATACTTGCTAATTTCTAAGTGTTGTGTGCTTGGTCGCCTTGAAGCAAGTTGTGCGAATACCATGGCTGCTATTAAACCGATGTTGACAGTCACCGTTACACATCTTCACGACCGTTCAAATTTCGGAAGCGGCTAGAGACCTCTCACAAATCATCGTGTTCCTTCTCATACTATCTCACATTATCATTAGGCTACGCTGAATACAATTTCAGCGCTTCCCAGGATAACATAGCAAACAACTACCAGATCCCGATTGTTTCATGACACATTCAGTTGCCGGTGAAGACTGCTCGTATTGATCGGCAGACCGGTATCATAAGTCTTGCCGATATATCACCACGGAGAGCGAAGTAAACAACGAATACAAGGGGACCGGTGGGCGACGCATATGTGGGGCTTGTGCAGACCTTGATATTAAGGAGCATGTGCGTGCACTCCCACTTCCCAGCAGCTCCAATGGGACACCTCAGCTATGGTACAGCTCGTCGATAAATTATCACACTAACCGCATGAAGTATTACTTGATAGCCTTGGATAACCCCATGGTGCACCAAAGGAGGCATCACCGTGCAGTACCAGGACAAATGTTCAGCCGTATTGCAGCACCTTACCTTTCGCCTCTCACATGAAGCGAGGCCATCGAAAAAGTCCGGCGCGACCTGCACAAGAGTATTGCTCCGTTCACGTAAACTATATACCATTGCATGCACAGAACCTCTCCACTGGTCCCTAAAGCGTTTCTGTCGTGCGACCAATTTCCCCGTGGCCGATCTAGTCCCACCACGAAGTCCGAATCGGCAGATACAAGTTTCCCAAACCATCAGCGTCCGTTGACATGTGCAAATTGATCGATCGGTATGTAGATACCCAGCCTTATGTCATGGATGGGATGTTGAATCTCCGATCCACGTGCCGTCTTACATCCCTTCCTCCTTCCCGCAGCCGCACGGAGACCGATTTGGGCAGGAGACATGGACTTTTGGGGCGTGGGATATGGAGAGTTTTCCCTCCAAGCATATCTCAGGACTTGGTCAAATGGGACAGGCTTAAGCGACCAATCCTGGCGGAGAAGAGTGGTCGGTCTTAATATAGGCAGCAGCCTGGAAAGATTGAAAGCGCACGCGCGAGAGAGCGGTCGCCGAGGTGATGCTTGCTTGGGAAAGCAAGATCTTAACTGCCTGCCCTGGTGGGATAAATCTATTTTTGGGTTTTCTCAATTCTGGGACAGGCGTTTCATTGGTAGACTTTAATTATGAACATCTCATCTCGTTCGTCATTCGTACAGGCGTCGAAGTGCGTATCTATCTAAGGTATCATATCCGCTATGCTGTGATGATAATAACAAGGAAAGAAAAAGGAAACGTCCACTCAGAAGAGATGTGAGGCTGGGGGCCATGTGGGTATGGATTATGGTACCACATAGACGTTGAGACAACCCTGCCAGATACTGTGCAGTGACGATCCCTGGCCCGGCACTTGCATACAACTGCAAGGTGTGTCTGAGGAATAGTAGGTGGCTTGATCGGTTGGACGCCTTCCGTTTTGTACTCCTCCTATTGAAGCTGGGGAGGTCGATGTACCGGCAGGTATCAGTGGACGTATTTTACCGGATCGACAAAAACAAAAACACCGTAGCTACAACTCACATGCCACAATTTGGACCCTCGTATATGGGGTGGCTGAGGCATGCGGCTGGTGAGCCAAACTCCACTGCTACGAGATAATGATATGGGCAAGAAGATGTTTTGAATGTGTGAGTGCGGCTGCGTTGGCTCGGCGGTTTCTAAAATCAAGTTCCGTCATCGAGTTCCGGGATGGAAAGAGAAGGTGCCCTCGCAATAACAGGGTTTTTTCTCATACTCATCAGGCGATCGTATTGTGGGCGAATGTCATAGTCTTGGAAGGTTTCCGTGGATCCGATATTGATTCTTCTGAGCATGCACTTCCCTTCCTTAAGCCAGAAGCACTGCAGAATGTTTTCGAGTGGCATAGCCATTGCCATCGCGCCTGGCTTGAAAGCGCCATTACTAATCTTGCCGGTAGACTTCTTCAGTTTCCGGGGCGAAAGTGCGCCTTTGGCATTGTATTCGAATTGGATGATCTCCGTCATTGAGTTGGCAACAATGAAAGTCGTTCCTGACGGAGACTGTGCCGCGTCCACAATTTTTGTGCTATATGTTTCGTTTTGAAGTGTGCCGTAACCTGGAAACGGCACTAATAATGGATACTCCTTGCCTAGAAAGGCTGTGACGATGGCACTCTTTCTGTTCGAGTCGTAGAAAACGGAGGTCAAGTCGCCATCATTCAATGTCCAGGGAGGCATCTTGAACGAGCGTGAATGCTCCGACAGGTTGCTTACCGGTGCTCTCGAACAGTCGTAGACATCGACATAAACGCAATGATCACCTAATTGCGTTGCCACTACCAACTGATTGCTGTCGGTCGAGAAAGATAATTTCCTTGAAACAATGGCTGTTTGTCTCCGTTGCTCTTCCGCTGCTTCTGTTTGGCTCAACGCTCTTGAATGCACATCAAACCACCCTGGTTCTCCTTTACCATGTGTCTCCGTCATTGATTCATCACTCGTAGTTCTACCCATTTGGAGCGTGCGGCGATGGGGATTGCCCCCTCTCAATTCGAAAACCTGAATTTGATTATGAAATGGCACTGTCTTGAGTCCATTTTCAAGGGTGAATATTTGAATGTGATCGTTCATCGACGTCGCAATGTACTTGTCGTTCCGGGATACAGCAAGGCATATATCCCCTGCGCGCCCAGTGAAGTCAATTTCGGCTTCATGTTCGGGGGTAGTATTGAGTCCGCTATAGACTACGAGCTTGTGCTTTTGTTGGGGTCCAGCTGAAATGATGGCGCATCTGTGATTTCCAGCAGCAACTGCCTCAATATTTGACGTCTCATACCGGCAGCCTTGGATTGACGATGTATCATTACTCGGGATCTCGAATCTGATCAAACTATCGGCTCCTCGGCCCCAGAGAAGTAGCGTATGACCAGACGTGGAGAATGCGAAACATGGATCTTTCGGTAATGGGAATTGGTCCTTCTCTTTACATGTCGGCTTCCTCCTAATCGAATTAGCTATTCTCACTGTTCTACTTGCTGTTTTGGTTTTCGTCATGCTTGCTCCGCTCCACATAGAATCAGTTGAGGGTGTATCTAATCTGATGCTTGAAGTATCGGAAGGTGCCGATACTGACAAAATTTCCGGAAGACTCTCTGGGAGGGTTTCTGCAAATAATTGAGCATCAACGGGTATGGGAAGGTCTATAGATAACCTTGAGGCGAGAGGTATTGGGATGTTTAATGACTCGCTGATTGGGCTAATAGGATGGTCGGAATGCGGTGAGGGGCGGTGGAAATGGGTCCTTGGAGAGATAGGACTGACACAAGTAGGACTAATGGGTGACTGTGAATAGTCGGGAGGCTTTACTGACACCTGGGGGAATATTTCTGATTCTCTTGAAACTGATATTGTATGTGATGGAATAGATAGTACCGTAGGTTGGGTATGCAGACTCAAGGCGGAGGCGTTTTCTTCCGAGGTCGATCGAGATGTGGCAGAGTTTGAGGTTGCGTCGTATGAGCCTGTATCGTTGACAGAAAATCGACGGAGACTATATGATTCATGGTTGTTGCTCTCCTTAGTGACCAGAAAACGTTGAAATGGCTCTATCAAACGAGCAAATTTGATATTTTCCATTGACGCACAGCTGGGACATTGGACACCATCCTTCCATTGGACAGTCGGCGAGTTTTCTTGCAGACTCTAGGTACTGTTAGCCACTAAACGTATAAATATCTGATTCGGTTCACCTCATATGCCCATTTGTCACACCATCGCAGCTTGTATTCGAGCAACCTTTTAGGAAGGACATGTAACTTTGGACAATCAACAATGTAGACCGGTAAGATGGACATTCCTTGGCTGTCTGTTTCGTTCGGTGACATTCGGCACAGCCAAGATTGCACCTCCTCCTGTAGATCACTGCTGGAAATTTCGGATCTAGGAATATTTGTATTGGCCTGACTGAAATTGTTTCGTGACAACCAATCGGTAAAGCTGGTTGTTGCATCTTCAAGATAAGGCGCGATCTCCAATACGTTCTTTCTGTGGTTCCGTGAAACAATTGGTCGCACGGTTGAAGTTTGTTGCTATGATGGCATGTCAGTATATCGTCTTGTCCGTCAGACCTTACAATCCTTACAATCAGTGAGTCTTGACGGGATAGGAAGCTATCAAGAGCCTCATCCCACTCAAGGAGGGTGATGGCTAACGAATCAAGCAAAGCCGGTGCTGGAGTCATCGGACCAGGGATTCGATGAAATATTGAAATTATGAGACTGGTTTTTGCTTGACATAGGTGTTGCAAAGTCTCATCGGCATCAATAACAACTCGAGCATGGTTCACAACGTTAAATCTTCGAATGAGGTCGACGAGACGTTGGACGATTGCGGATTCTACTGCCCACAGACAGTCGTATAACACCCAATACGCATCCACCCAGTCTTCTTCCATTGTCCCATGGATAAGAGCGGTCACAAAAGTCTCTGGTCTCAGGCTTAGAGGATACTAAATGATTTAGCAGATACCCACTCTTGTGGAGATCAAAACTCACGAGACCCTCTTCCCAGGTCGGTAATTTTGCATTTCCCCATTCTTGTGCATACGGGCTCTCGAGTGTCGGCTCGTTCATTAAATCCAATGCGCCGGCGAAGATCTCCGATACGATAAACCCTTCAATACCCTGCAGTCGGTCGTGTTGCCATGCCGCGTTAATTGAGGCCTGGAGTCGCCGCTTGTCGTGGGCAGCGAGAAGTTCCTTTCTAAGGAGCAAGAGACGCAGACCGGAAAGAAGGGATTGCGCAAGTATGTGCCTCGGACGTCTAAAATCGCGGGTAACAACCGCCTGGCTTGGGAAAAGTTTCGTCTTCACGTTTACGAGGTATAAGATGGTCGAAAAGAGAAGCTCGGCTGGGAGGAGATACGGCAGTACGTATGGCGGGCATCCAACCAGGCCTTTTGCATTACCATTCAAATACGTGCGCTGGAGATCGAAAATAGTCTTAATCCATATAATCCTTCTGGTCGCATCCTCGATGATTCTTGAATCGTCTTCTCTTGATGTCAAATCGAGGGAAAGCTGGCCGACTATGTCGCGCAAGATGTTGGATATATCCTGTCGTCCCTGGAGAAGGTGCCAGACTTCGGCGAGGTTCTTGTGCTGAGCAGACATTGGTCGAGATCGTGCTGGCCGGAGTTTGCGACGAAGCTCAAGATTGCGCTGGGGACTCTCACGATGGGTGTAAACTGTGGGTGGGAAGCATGACGGCTGCGACGACAACGTAACTCTCGTCGAAGCGGTTGCGAAGCGCTGCCTGAGAGAGCGCACAAGACTGACCTTTGGCCGGACGGAGAGCGTTTCGCTTGGCTTGTAATTCCAAGGAGGGCAAAGGCGACGCACTGTTGTCTAGGGTGGGGTGGTTGGACTGGGTTGAACTTCAGCTGGCGGGCATCCCGAAACGGTGTCTTTGATTACCACGCTGCAACCACCCACCCGCACACACCCATACACCTACCTGTATGGTTAAGAGAGAGAGACGGTATTGTTGACCACATGGACCAACCCGAACGCCGAACCCGAGGCGCAAGAATAGAGTTGGGCTAATCTAGAAATGCACCCACACCCGCACCCACACCCGCTGTATGGCGTGGATGGCGTGGATGGCTTGGGATGCCTCAAGCTTCATGTCCAGGGGTTCGCTTCACCGGTCCCGGGCAACAAGGCGGGCGGCCTTCAATCCCGTCACGTGTTGATGCCCCACCAACACCCGCGCACCAATTCTGTGATAGCGTGGGCGGGTCTGGCTCGTTTGGAACTGAGTTCGGCCTGGACGTGCAGAATAGGTCTATTGTATTCTTCAAGTGTACACAACGGCTGGGTGCATGATATGTGCACTTGGATGTTTCAATGGCGCCTGATTGCAACTCTCATTGCGAGCCATCCGCTGCCCTAGTTCACAAAAACAATACACGTATTTCTATTTTTGACCGTTGGGCATGTTACTTCATGTTCATGATATGTACACTCACAATACTAGTAGCCTACAAGCATAGACAAGGGCTATTTCCATGGACAGTCCTAGTTTGTTCATCTCTCTATTTCAACCAACCCCAGATGAAGTTCACAACAGCCTTCGCGTTTTCGCTCTCCCAGAAAGGGGCTTTGGGATTTGGATAGTGGAAATAACCCCTTCTTCTACCAGGTACTACTACCTTTGGTGGAGGTCGATTGATTTGCATTGAAGCGTTCCGCCGCCACTTTAACGGATTCCAGCCATCTGTTTTGACATGATATGCGGCGACAAGTGAGAAAAAAGCGGCGATACCGACATATGATGCAATAAAATCGGGCGTACTATGAAAGGTTAGCCGAACGCCTGACTTGGGGGCTGAGTGGGGAATGGTGTACCTAAACGGGGTGACAAATGCCCTCCAATTGTTGAAAATGATGAGAAGAGTACAAAATACAAGTCCGTAATATGCACGGAAGAGCTGGCCATGTGTTCGATACGGATACTGTTTGTCGTCACGGTTATATGCTGCTCTGTTTTCAAGCGTGTGATCCTCCGCGGCTGCCTTAATTTTATGATAGAATTGTATATAAGAAAGGCAGATGACCGTATAACAGATGAGCTCGGACACAACAGCATTGTTGGTTATCCTGAGCATTATTAGTTCAGACGTCCTTCCAATCATATGAACGAATTGTACATACCTTCCTAGCACCACAGATGGGAATGGTTTGATTGCCAGAAAAGCCATCAACCCAAAGCACCAACTGACTGTTATCGTCATCAAAGGGACGCCAGCGGCTGTAGTTCGCTCCAGTCTTCGTCGCCAATTCTGAGCACATAGAGGCCATGCTATCATGCAATTTAGCTTGGTGCACACTAATGAGTATGAGTGACTCACCTTCTGGTATACTTGCTAAAGCATGTAATAGACGACTCGAGTTATAGAGAGCGTTGATTCCCGAAGTAGTAGCCGAGAAGATGAAAAACCCATTGAAGATGCTTGGCCAACCTCGAAGGTTATTTCGAACGGCAGCGAGTACAAATACACTATTTTGTCCGGCACGAACACTGTTGATCTGAATGTTGACAAGATTGGGATCATTGTACGGCACATTCAACCCTCCAACAAAAGTTCCTAGGATATACAGAATCGTGATACGGATGCTGAGCTTCTTAGTCGCGAGTTTTATGGTCTCATGCTTCTCAAGGTCTTTGTTTTCAGGTGCAGTGATTGCTAACAGAAAGTTAGGAAAATGTATCATTTAAGTGGCAGTTTAAGACTTACCAATTGTCTCAAAGCCAACGAAAGAGAAAAGAGCAGATGTAATGGCAGTCCACAAGGCTAGAAATTTGCCTTGCTCTCCTGTCAAGACGACACCAGGGTCTTGGTCATGCGACGGATGTACCACAAAACTGTCAGAGGCAAACCCATATGGTTTGTTCCATGTCCAAAAATGATTGTTATGCGGGACAATCTGGATGGCGCTAACTACGACGTTAAACACAATCAAAAGAGAGATGAAGAATATCTTCACCACGCCAAAGATGTATTCCAACTGTCCATATTGCCGCACTGGAAGGAGATTGATCAATCCAATCAGGATAAGGAAGAGAAAAACCCACACGGCTGGGCTATAACCCTCAGTGCTCCAACCTAGTTGCTTGTCGGGGTAGCCAACGGTGCGAAGGTACTCCTCGTCGAAGCGGAATTTCCAGAGTTGGGCTACGGCTAGTATCTATATCCCCTATAAATGACAGCTCGTATACCATGAAACGGAAATACGCTTACCTCGGCGGCGAGAATCACAACCCATGCAAACCAAGTGATCCACCCGGTAGCATAACCGACCGCCTCGTCGATGAACCGGCCAGGAAACTCGAACAATGGACCTTGAACTGGGAACAGCGCCGTCATTTCTCCCAGACATGCAATGACACTCCACATCACACTCGATGCAAGTACGACAGCGACGATTGCAAGTCCAGGGCCGGCGATGTAAATGACTTTTCCGCTTTGAAGAAATAACCCAAACCCAATACAGGCACTGAAAGCCATCATATTCTGAACTATTAGGGACAAAACAACTTTCCATAGCATGAAGGACATACCACATGGCGCTACATCTTCACGTTAGCAATGGTACCAAAAACAATTGGTGGTGCCTGTCACGTACCTCTTTTAGATCGGCACTGCGTATGAAGTTAGCTTGTACTTTTCGGCACTACCACAGACAGAATCGTTCTCGTACCTTAGAACAGTGCGTCTCGTCATCTTCACAGTGGCTGGTGGACGCAAGAACGTTTACTTTGAGTTTCAGGTAGCTCGATACCCGGCCGTTGAGCGCATGGGGCCCTCCACGATGGTCAAGAGAACGAGGCTTGCAGAGTAGAGAGTGAGTTGCGAACGCAACGGCATAATACCTCTGGGGGAGTCGCCGACTACTTTCGCATCAAATGAAATGAACAAATGAGCTCGCCTGAGAGAACTGAGGGGTATGCAGTGCTACCTGGGCTAGGCTCAGCTGCAAGACGGACCCAAGGACAATCGAAGGCGCTCATGATTAAAAAGGGTTGCACAGGCGGTTGCAAGGGCTCCCTGAACGATGGGGCCTGTCTCGTCGGCCCGTCCAGGTGTATAGTGCGAACTGCGTGCACAGATGCTATCCCGCCGTAGCGGAGCGAGGCTTGCGATATTTGGCTTTTGATACGAAACACGACACTTGCCCTGGTTCGATCTACGGCGATATTAAGAAGGTGGGTAGGAAATTACTTACATGGGGCAGGCCACCTCACAGCCTTGGAAGTCGGTGGCTGTAAACTAGTACCGATGCGTCCGCTAGCGCAAAGTCAAATACGACCTACATGCCGCCGCCCACCGCATTCGATATCTTACACAAAACCCTTCCATTCCCCCTTAATCCCCTGTTTTCTGCCCCTTCTGCTGGTATGAATGCTTGTATGCAGTCTTCAAATACATTCAGCACAGCCTCAACATTAGGCTCCAATGAATACATCAAATTCGCCAACTTACCTAGATACCTTTTTTTAGGTTTTGGGGTCGGCTTTGTTGATCAGATACAATTTGATGTTGTACTAACGCACATTTGTTTGTTCAAGAAGATGCGTAAGGACAATGACCAATATACTACCTATCCGCGAGTGAAATATCTTGGTCACTACAACAAAGAAACGCAACACCTGTGCCACCAAGTCCTCGGTCACTCAGCTGAAGTCGCTCCATGCAGGCCCAACTCGCTCTTTCGGGGTTCTTAATACACCTACCACACTACTCTGGTACTAAACGCACAAACACTAGAGCATATTGCTTCCAAGGTTGAGCCTATGTTTTTGCCCGCACAAGTTGTTCTCTAAGTAACGAACAAACTAGAAAATCCGGAAAACGTCTTTTTTGTTCGTTTCCTAACCAAACAAGTACTAATGATCTGGAGACACCTGCCGCACGATAGACTACATCGCCTCCATTCTTCACCATTAAGCCCGCAACGACTCTACCTGACCTTTGGTTGTCATACCTCTAGATCCTGAAAACATTGATAGTATCCACAAAAGTCGAATTGTTGTCTGCACTGTTGGCCAGATCCACCTGATCTCTAGTTATCATCTGAGAAGCCCCCACGGTGTTTAGGTTATAGACTGAAATATGGTGCGAGTGTTCGGCGCCCTCGATGCTAAAGATTCGGGTTTGACAAGCGGCAGCGGCATTGACTTGTGCGCAAGCATTCGAGTAATTGTTAAAGAAAGAGTAAAGGCCGGCACCGTACTACACATGAGAGCACAGGTCAGCGAGTTAATTTGAACAGATATGCTTTAACGTACAGCAAGAATATTAGAGCTGCGTAGGATGCGTAAAGCCCAACCGTTCAAAGTATTCGAGCACTCCGTGAATTCCGGATCGTGGCGGGCTAAATCCCGGGGAAATGGAATAGTTGCATTGGGATTAGATTGGAAATATGCGGTTTCCGTTTGGATCTGACCCATAAATATGTTTCGAGTATCAACGAACTGGTACTGATACTTCACATGGTGTTCAACCGCCGTGCCGTATCTGCTATTGGATTAGAGGATTCAAACACTGATGGTATGACCTAACTTACAGCCACACATGACCCCGAACACTCTCGACGAGAAGTCCTCGACCGGCATATATCGTAATCTGAGTATTATTGTTGTGGGCGTCATCGAGATCGTGGTCCGCCGTCCAAAACCAGTTGTTTTCCATGTAGAGCCCTTCTCCGAACTTGGTTACATGCATCGACATATATGCAGCAATACAATTATGAACAAGATTGTGCTCAGTTATGGTGATGTTAGGGGTCTTGACGCAATCTGGAGCCTGTAATTCGCTTCCAGAGAATCCCCCTATTCTTGTATGTACGTCCCAGATACCTGATATATTTTCGTCGGAATGGTTGTAGCTGATAGGGCTCAAGTTGTACTCAATCAAAATAGCACCAGCTTGTTGGCCTTGGGTGCTCACGAACATATCTGACCACTCGATGGCGCCACGCTCGCCTGGCCTTGCAATTTGCACCACTGGTTGAGGATTGGTAATATTGTTGAAGAAACTACCGCTAGAGAGTATTACGGAAGCTAGGGGCTCGCCGACAATTTTGGCTCCGGGAGGAATGTAGACTAAAATCAGGGGTAAGTCCTAAGATCAGCGTAGAACCGTCAGAACCATGTAGCAACTTACCCGTGCTATTTACTCTGTAAAAGCCGGCATCGACAAAAAGAATTTTTCCGAGCTTAGCGGCGTGTACTATAGCTGTGTTCAGAGCTGCTGTATCATCAGTAACTCCGTCACCCTTCGCCCCAAGATCCCGCACGCTGAGGAACCCGCACAGCGGAACATTCCCGTATTGTGGCTTGGAGCGCTCGTAGTATTTGCCTTGACCATCCAGTAAAGTGGCTGGCCGGTTGCTTGGGATTATTGGCCCTCTGGTTGCAATAGGTCCATTAGGGACATATCGGTGTCCATCTGCCCACGCAGCTACAACTGTCCTGCCAGTTGTACCTGCTAGTATCGTTTCATTCAAGGTCTTGATGGCGTCGTTAACATTCTGAAACTTAACATTTTCAAGATATATGCTAGCAGCAGCAGCAGGTTGGGAATTCGCCGTTCTTCCTGTGATAATACCGATCTTGGTGTTGATAATCGAGCTATCAAACAAGGTAATAGAACCAACATTGACAGCGGAAGGACTTCCAGCGGTGATGTTGATACCCACACGGCAATTGTTGATTGATACACTTTTATAAGTCCATCCCCAATCCCACAAATGGTGGATGGCCGTGTCACAGTTATGAAATGTGAGGTTACTGATCATGCATGAGTTATGGAAACCAAACTGATGGTCGATTGCTACATACCGTGTGGTAAATTGCTGGTTTCCGACATTGAATCCATACTTTCCACCGTAGAAGACAAGGTCAGTCATGAAACCCCCAGATCCTTCTTCGACAAATATGCCCTCATGCAATGTTCCGTTGGCAGCCGACATTTTGAATACGAGATTCTGTAGGCTAGTAGTTTGTGCAGTAGGCCAGTGGAGGCCTGTTGCTTGGACATCATTAGGTATACGTGTCATATCGAAGATTAGGTTACGAATCTGGCGGAAGAAGTTGTTTGTCGCGCCAAATCCAGTCTTGCCCGTGCTTTGGTATGGAGAAGCATCGATCAGGCCTAAGCTTCCCTTGAAGTTAGACGTAGCCAACAAGGTTGGTAAACAATTTGGATTTCCGATGATCTGATACGTTAGCATTTGTATTTCCAGCTCCGATGGAAATATCATTTTTGAATCTCTACGTCACCAAGCGTTCAGCTATTACAAGAACATGATAATAGAAGAATTAGGAGCGATGTGAGACGTTGATGCAGGTTACAAAAGTAGACTAGGTCGGCGAAAGGGATGACTGACTTACCTGTGTATAATAGTCATCAACTATAGATGACGATATTAAGTAGGTACCTGCAGGAAAATAGACAACCGCCGGTGTTATGGTTGACGACTGACAGACACCAGGAGCACAGCGACCGCCTTCACTCACTGCCCTCTGAATTGCTGCAGTGTCATCGGTAATTCCATCGCCGACCGCGCCATAGTCTTTGACATTTCGGAATACTTTGTATGTGGTATTTGGATTGAAGCTCGCCACTCCTTGGTGCTTGATATTTTCTAACCAAAATTCCTCGCAAGCGCTATTGGTGGGTTGAGGCTGAACAGAATGATTGCCGTATGGAGATACAGTCGTCAATATGATTTCAGAGTATGACTCGATATCATATGTTGAAGATATTGTGGTCATATCAGAAGCGTGAGGTGAACACCCAGTAGAAGCCTGGCGACTATTGTGCGTAGCACAAATTTGTTGAGGCGCATGAACGCGGAGCGCCGAAGCAAACTGGAATAACGATACAATAAGAAAGAGAAGCATGTCTAGAGAGTAATTTAGATAAAAGAAAGTCGTATGCAACGTCTCGGTGTAAGAGGTTGTGATGTTGTATAAAGCTAGGTGTTTCGTGCGTAACATCAACTCGGCGAAGCAGGATGGTGGCTTACCAACATGGGCCATGCCGATCCCCTGAGTGTTCTGCAGATTTTGCAGCTATCCCGTTGACTTCCTTCTGTCTATCAGATCCTGGAGAATAAATATCTTTCATAATAATATGTGCTGTAGCCATTCAACATCTCACGCCCATTTTAGGGACTACACCCACTGATTTCGTCATTCAGGCAACTTTCTGATAAATTGGAAACAGAGAGGGGTGTGCAATGAGAGTGACTTTCAGCCTCAAGGGGCTGTGTTATTTTGATCGGCGGTACGTGTTGTGGTGGAGATGTTGGGAGAGTTATGGGCACATCCATGTCCCTGCATGGCAAAACAGGGATATTATGTTGAGGACGTACATCCGGAAAACACTGACTGTCTAACACCTCAAGGAGTCAGCAATTTCCAAGTTTAACATTGCTTCGGAGATCATTATTTTTTTGATCCACTACCCAGGCCTTTACCTATGGTTTCTCTTGTTGAAGTATTCTTTCTTCTCGAAAATGTCCTAAGAATTTAGTTATCCCAAGCCTGTCTCTTGATAATACATAGTTGTGTTGTGCTATCAACCCTCTCGAGGGAGATATAATGTGTCATTCAATAGGCTGCGGTGGAACTCTCGTGACGCTAGGGTCAGCAAAACGGCGATGGTCAGAGAATCCTTGTTCGTGCGATTGACGTTGTTGAATGTTAAGATTACTCCCATGTGGTGACGTACGCAGAAGCAAGAGCTGCAGCCAACACACCTGGCTATGCAAAAGAATAGACGGAGAAAGTAGTATTGACGGTGAACCTGGGGAGCGCCCGAGTGCGCGTGAAGAACCACTCAATCCTGGAGGTATGGAGAATAACGAGCACGCAATCACGCTGCACGCATCATCTTCTTTGCTGATGATTCGGAACTGTTTGAGGCACGGAAAAGTGTGGACACTTCTGACTGAAAGTCAGGATCATGTCGATATCGCGTTGTTGTTGTTGTTGCTGTAGAGTAGAAAGGGCCTTGGTTGTACAGTTTGAGGTTGACCTTCCGGGGTCTCCACGACTTAAGCTTTTTGACTTATAACAAACCCATACAATTATGACTCACGTTAAAGAGGTCGCCA
Source organism: Dendryphion nanum (assembly GCA_020744415.1). Classification (NCBI taxonomy): domain Eukaryota; kingdom Fungi; phylum Ascomycota; class Dothideomycetes; order Pleosporales; family Torulaceae; genus Dendryphion; species Dendryphion nanum. The sequence goes on along the minus strand of JAGMWT010000013.1, from coordinate 1,380,988 downwards.
ATTGGAAGCGGCAATCCCTGAATTCGAAATATTGGATGACTTTGGAGATGACTTCGGAATAAGGACAGTGGGGACTAATTTTTATCGAGAGAAATATTAGAAAGTGAGGGTTCGAGAAACCTTACGCATGATATTAAACCTACTTCGCGAAGCAAATTTCTTTCCTGATACGCAGGGTATGACGTGACTGAACTTGGGAGAAATTATTTTCTCAAATAGAAGTCCTAGTATATCGTCAAGGTTGGTGCTGTTGCGTACAAAAGAATATCGATAGTATAATTTCCATTCAGCAAAGCTTTATGTACCAGATTAATTCCGTTGCAGCTAAAGACCAAGTGCTGTTGTTCTCCAAGTCTTCGAATGTGAACGTACCGCGAGTGTCATGGATGTGATGGTCGGAATCGGAACTCATCACCAAGCGGAGCTGCCCCGTGCGCGAAATTGTGGGATGGGGCTGTCTGCACGATGACCTCGGGATTTTTTTCAGCCATTCTCAATCTGTACCACGTCTTCGACTACATGCTAAGCATCCCCTCATCAAACCCGCAAACGACCTGATAATCGACCGAAAATGTTTGGAGGTACTTTCGCCCCCCTGCAATAGATTAATTGATGGCGACAGATGCTGATCCTGTAAACAGCACCACCGCAGCCTTCGAAGCAGCAGCTTCAGGTACCTTTCCCATAGTGCTCATTCTGCTGCTGTCGCGATACACTAATGCTGATGAACATATTTAGGAGCAAGAGGAGAAGACGGCAAGCGATATTCGATGGACGGCTGCTGCTTGCGCTGTTTTGTATCTCTGTATGAATACCATGATCTTGGGCAAAGAGCGTTCACAGACTAACTGGACAAATAGCCCCCTTCCTCGTTGACTATGCGAGCAAATTTATCTGAACGATCCCCACGATATACTATTCGGTCTTGATACATACGGCGGCGTTTGGCACTCGGAAATGGCAATGTAACATATTGGCATATGGAAGAGCCATTTTTGTATAATAAGGTTATGATGCCTCGATCTGCAGCCCCCCACGACTGCAATTCCTAGTTCTGTCAAAGAGTATCCATGGTGTTATATCTAAGTTACATTTGTGTCTTCAATCACTACCTGCACACGTTGTCAAAGAACTAGATTCCCTAGCAATTCACGACCCGGAACCATGAGTGTCTTTGAAATCAAAGCCCTATTATGAGTGGGTATCATTACTGTCCAAGAGCACTTGAGCATATTTTCTCCCTAATATTACCCTCAATTTGTGACCAGAGTACTTGTCCCAGAATTTGCAAACGCGTGTTGTCGTTTTTGAAGGTTGTTGGGATATTTTACCTCCCTCCAGAGACCCTCCCTGGCTTCTCTTTCTCCCACTCGTCATACTCTTGCCGTGTATCCTCCACCCACTTCTTTAAATGCTCTAGCTGTCTATCGTAGTCCTTGAGAAGCTATTGGATATTAGCAAAGCTCTGTTGAATGCATAAAAATCAAAAAGCGTAGCACTAACCTTTTCAATCTGCTTCTGGTCATCATCGCTTAGTACTTCACCGGTCTGTTGACCCTCGACCGTCTTGGCGAGTTTCTCTGTTTCGTCTTGTAATAACCGGGCGCGTTCCCTAACGCCAGACATTCTCGCCCATATTTCTTCTTGGCGTCCACCGAGAACTGGGTCGAATGTCTTCTTCTCCAATTCAGATAATTTCTTCTTTAATTCCTCCTCTGCTGTGTCCATGACATAACCTCGATTTCGGAGAATTTGCACTTTGGTTGCAAGCGCTAGGGTTCTTTGCGTGAAAACAATGTGCTTTCTTTTCGCCTCGGCGATCCGGGAAGCGACATCCAGTTCGTGGGAGTTCTTCAAAACAGTGAGGCTTTCATTGATTTGATGTAGGCGAGACTGCAATGCGTTCACGGCAAGATTCTGATATTTGATACGTGCTGCCATCTCCTCGAAACCGCTTACAAGGACAGGAATCGAACCTGGACTAGGTTTTTTGGCAAGTGCTTCTTCCCATTTCCTCTCGTCCTCGTGGGGCTGTGGTCCGTAGTACGGTGCTTCGTCGGGGTTCACTTGATTGTACAGGTATGCGCGGAATACACAAGAGGCTTCTGCCGGTTTCCATTTCTTGGTGATTACGGCCATCTGCTCAACGACTGATTTTTCTCCTATAATATGGTATTAGCACAGGCCCAATATGTAAAATGCATGAACATCAAACTTACTTTGACCAGTTAACAAAGTGCTCGCAAACGGCGATTCAGCGGACGTCCTGAGTTGAGGGAGACCTTGTTTAGACTGCTGCAGCGACTGCGCCTGAACTGCGTTGAGCGTTGGTGCCGGTAGTAGCTGGCCTCCAAAGAGACTATTATTTAGTGGCTGCTGCTGCTGCTGATACTGCGGCTGTTGTTGATACTGGGGCTGTTGCTGATACTGGGGCTGTTGATGTTGCTGCTGCTGCTGCTGCTGTGCATTCTGAGATTGGAACAGGGATCCCGTGGGAGGCTGCGCATTGCCAAAGGCACCGGTGGGCTGCGTGCTTGACGATTGTCCAAATAATCCTGGCGCAGCCCCAGAGTTTTGTTGCTGTGTTTGTTGGAAGAGGCCTCCCGGGGGAGCCGTTGTGCTGCCAAATAGAGTACCGGTCCTTCTCTCCGTCCCTCCGAGATTTCCAAAAAGCGACATGATCGAGTGATGATTGAATTATGGACAGGTGTTAGAGCTTGAAGACTTTCGAGCACGAGGCAGCGCGCGTGTGGTTCGGACGCGACCTAGACGAGGAACTCTGCGACCAGGTTCGAGATGAATCGATCTGTGGTGAAGTATGCGATCTGGTAGAGGAGCCTCGAAGTCCAGGGCTGGACGGCGAAGTACTGATGGAATAGAGGCTTCGAACTGGAAGTTTCTGGGACTTTTGTTTTGATGGAGGCGGCTCTTTGAAAGAAAGGGCTCCATGGAACCCCGGTTGCGGTGCACAGGCCGCCCATCAACCCATCCATGGGAACCCTGGAGGGCTTGGCAGACTTTCAACTTCACCTCATCGGCAACATCTCGAACTATCCTCTTGCCCTGGGAGTAGCGTACGCCATTGGCCCCTCATATTCACAATGTCTACACGCCAGCCCAGGTAGATATCCTCGCAGTTCTCCCCTCCCTATTCTGGACCTAACATCTTGTAGATTCAACCAAGAGGCCCTCATCGATACCACGCCTCTTCCCGACGATATCCCCAAAGTGAAGGAGCTTGGAGCCAGCTCTGCACCACTCCTCAGTGCTTCGTTTTTTATTGGTGCAAGATGCAAGGCCTATAACGATGACTACATGATGTGTAAGACGGAGGCGAACGGTCGCGGAGAGCTTGATTGCATGAAGGAAGGTCGCAAGGTTACAAGATGTGCTGCCAGCGTGTGAGCATCTCCCCATTAGCCCGGCTGAAGAAGTCTGATCATTAGTATAGCTGACATTTCTCATAGAATCAAGGATCTTAACGAGCACTGTCTCGCAGAGTTCCGTACTCACTGGCAGTGTCTGGAAGGTCACAATCAACAATTGTGGAATTGCCGATCAGAAGAGCGGAGGCTGAACAAGTGTGTGTTTGATAAGCTGGTACGTGCTTCAGGGACTCTGTTTATGCGATTATCTGACTGTTCCAGAAATTGGAGAAGACAATCCCAGATGCGCCCAAGGACGAACAGCCAGTGCATCTGCGAGCTCGCAATATCTTTGCTTATCACTGAGCCGTGTGTATCAACTTTTTTTTCGGCTATGGTATTAGGGATCAAAATATTCCATTTACAAGTTCTTTGTTATTCCATACGACGTGATTTGGTGTGCTTGTTAATTACTATGTATTGTACCTCACAACTAACATTATCCACCACCACCCCTTAACTGCACCACTGTTAGTAAATATTTTCCATAATGGGATGGAGAAGCGATTTAAATCTCCCATTCTGGTCTTCACTTGTGTTGGCGTTATGTCAATGAGAGTGAGTCATCACCGGCGAAAAGCGTTCATTCACCACGTCCTTGTAATTCACAGTCCCACCTGACTATATTTGTTGCTATTGTTCCTGCGGTACTGTTTCTCGTTCAGCCCGCCACTCTACTTAACTATAATTCCCTTCTTCGATTTCCTTTTGGTTCACTACCTTTCCTCTCCACACTCAACACTTTCCTCTAGTTCCAATCTCTCGACCTCTTCCCAATTTCCGAGTAAATCACCGGAGACTCTACACACAATGCCTGCCTTTGTGTTTGAATCGGAGTCAAACTACAGTCGTGACGATTGTCTGCCTAAGAATGCGATCGCGATTCCAACTGCAGTCCACGTCCCCAAGATTGCGCCTATCTATCCCAAGGTTCCGGAATATTCTGCTCCAATGGTTGAAGTCGCCAACGAACACAGTGAGGAAGATTTTCTCAGGGCAGTCAGAATTGATGAAAGACTGGACTGGACTACTCTGGACTTAAGTATGCTTAAATTCACCTTGCTAAAACGTACGGTTGACTAACTTGGATTAGGTTATCTCGTAGGCGTTCTTTATCCGGACCTTGCAGTGCATGATCGACTCTTCTTCTTTCCATCGCTACAAGATCTTCCCCACCACAGCTACCCAATTCATCTCAAGCTCTATGTCACCGCTGCGGATCAGCACATTCCGCCCAAAACTGACGACCAAACTGCCCCTATTGGTACTGGTCGTCCAGCACCCAAACAGATGCTTGCTGAATCAGGTTCTTCGTGCAGTACTGCCTGCAGTGCTCGAAAGTCTTTGGCTAGAAACCTTTTGCTTCGAAATAACCACACAGTCATCGACATCTACACGAAATATTTCGGTCTCTGTATGCTTTACTCGCTCTCTCACTATACTTTGCTCAGCTTCAAGCGTGGAATTGAGAGAATGGCGATGATTAGTCCACATGAGTGGGATGACAGACTATGGCAGATGAGGAATGTCAACGAGGAATACCCTTTGGAGGCGAGGATTGAGCGAACTCTACTTGAGACTGGACTTGAGGCACTAGAAGCGTGGGCGGGAGCAGTCGAAGTCGGATTGGGAATGGAGGACCAAGCCAGGACAGATATCGCACTTGCGTATGGTAAAGCAGGTCGATTTTTGAAGCAGGCTTGTTTGCTTTAGTCCGATGGCAGGGTATCTGGGAAGAGGATGATTGAGATTTCGCGCTTCTACTTGCAGAGATTGGATGTCGATACATGTACGGCATACTGAGTAAGTTTAGTAAACATAGAATCAAATTACATAGAATGCTCTCTCGACTGATCAGGCATATCTACTATTGATAATGGAACGTAAAGCAATGAATCTCTTCGTTTGGAAACAAAGCTCGGTGTGATATGTCCGGTTCATCCAACCGGATTGGCTCCCTCCCTCCCACTGCAATCGTGATAACAACTGGCCGCACAATTATAGTACAACGATCAATCTTACGTACTGTTTCCGAAATTCGGCCTGTTAAAGCTCATTTTGCTTTCCTAGAAAACTCATTTCCGTTCGATGAGATTCAGATACTGGATTTTGTGTCGCGGTTCGAGGGGTCTCAGTCACCTTCCATGCTTCTCTAGCCACAAGCTTAGTTGCGTGCATTGGTTTTAGTGTATTAGTTGTGCGACCATGCGGAGACGAGAGTTAAAACGAGTAGTAAAGCGGAGATTGTTAGCTTCATGATTGAATTGTGGCAAGGCCACAAGATCGACTGCTTGGAAAGGCAGTGGTTGAGGTATTGTAAAGATGCGCTATGGACTTGTCGAAACGGTCGTGGTTTCTCCTGTTTTGCCGGGTCGAAAAGACTTCATCGTTTTCAAGTGAAGGTTAGAGGTTAGAGGCTAGAGGGTAGCTATTTAATCGGTCTGAAACATACAGGAGTTTGGAGGAAATTGAGAAGGAAGATGAGAGACTCGGATGGAGTGAATCAGCAAAACATTGAAGACGACAGAATCACTGAAGCAAGTGCACCACCTAAGTTATACAGATGCGGAAGAGAGTAATCATGAGGGGGAAAAGATGGTCACCATCTCTGGATTCGGAGACTAGAAATCTAGCTGATCACATTGTCATCATCTAAGTGGTTCTTGAGTTCTGACAATATTCACCTATGCTCATTGCCAGGGGACACTGGGCATTACGTTCAAACGTGAATGGTTGAGGTTCGACCCATGAACCAATCCATGTCCTTGGTCGGTGTTGTCCGGCGTTCTTGGCGAGCTTATACACTTTTGGCGCGCTTCTGTTGATCAATGTCGCTGCGCGACCACCAAGATGTATTCGAGATAGGCCACAACACCAAAGATCTACGACTTGCTCTTTGGGATTCTGCACGCTCAGAGCACATATTTATTGCGATACGCTATGTTGTCCTTGCCACTTATTACGCCACGTCTTGTAAGTATATCTCGAATAGTCACAACCAAACAACGCCCGAAGCTGGTTCAGTTCACGTAAAAGCTAACTTCATGTTCAGGATGCCAGTCTCTGGCCCTCACATCGTGCAAGCAATTCGTATCTCGATGTAGCCTCCAACGACACGCACAATGCTGCCTCCAGCGCTGGCCATCGCCACCCGAACTCCTCCCAAAACCAACGTGGACCAGCTCGCAGCGCCCTCGCAGCGCTCGTTGCTGACGAAAACAACATCTATCAGCGTAAACAAAACGTGAGACGTTTTGGGGCAGGATGGATCAAACCACCGGGCGTTGCGAAGACATATCAGGCTAAGATGGACGAGGACGCCGAAAGAGAGGAACAAGAACAGCTTGCACGGCGTGAGCAGGTCCTTCTTGATCTCGCTGCCGCCCAGACGGATGCTGCCAATCAAGATGCAGCTGCTCAAGGCGACGAGGAGATGATGGAGGGCGAAAGGGATCTAGACGACGAGGTACCGGAGGCTGAAGCCGATGAGAGCGACATATCAAGCAATCTAGATGATAGTGAGGTTGAGGAAGGCGACACCAGTGCGCTCGGTGATCAGACTGCTGAAGTCACTTTCAACGAGGACAGCTTCATCGAAGGAAGTATGATGCAAGCGGACGTTCAACATCGACTAGAAATGGAAGAGGCAGAAATGGCTGGTGTGCTGCAGGACGAGCGGGACCTTGACGACGACATTCCAGAGGCGGGAAGCTACGAGCATACCGACACGGAGATCGATTCGGATTCAGATGAGAATGAAGCAAGTCTGTTATCTGCACCAAGTGCCCAGAGACGACGATCAGGACGACGAAGCTCGGGAATCAGGAGTGGTCGGTCGCAGAGGAACAGCGCCATTTTGGATGTACACCCGAGGAGCAGCTTTGGAGTCGAAGGAAGCAGTTCGATCTTAGACGGCAGCTCATTCCTACGAAGCTCCCCGGCTGTTGCGAGGGCTTCTTTAAGATCAAGGTTGCTGGGGGGTCGCTCGCGTGGCCCTGGTTAGACGTGGATGCAGTTGATGATGATATGATATGAGGATATGGAATATGATACCCCTTTCAGACAGATGGACAGTTCATGACTGAACCTAGCCTATTGTCACACGCAACTATCTGTTCTTTTCTTCTCCTTGCTGACAAAAAGGCTGCGTGTCTCATCCAGCAATGCGAGCGTGACGCATTCAATCCGGCCGCGGCTGGGAGGAGCAGAGTTGAGGCCGAGATGAGGACTCGCCATGCCTAACAAAACCATGTTCATTCGGCCGCGGATGGAGTTGTGATTCACACCCTCCCGTGGAACGTGGAGCCTCCATTACGAGCGACTAGGGTGGGTTGACAATGATGCTGGGACATATACTACACTTTTGCATTCGGGTTGTACTTTGTAACACATGACTGTCTACTGGTTATTTTCTGTTGGAAACAGAGCACAGATGCAACTGTGTAGATTTGGACATGTTGTTCTCTGACTATTCGACATGCCATCAAGGTTTAGGGCTGCATTATGTGATGTCGTCATAACTTACATAGTGCTCGAGGTCTGGTGTGCGGTCTGAGGTCCTGAGCAAGCCACACACAGATTGACATCATAAACATTTCGTTTGCTACGTGAACTACGTGACATCACTGTTCAGTTAACCTACAACAAGATGATAATTCAATTGGAACGTAATTGTTCTTGGGATGTAATCGTGTTCTGGGTAATTGACTGATTATTATCTGCACCATCACAATTATTCCATATTATGGCAGTGCGGAGAAAGGATTTCCTAGATTGGAGAGAGCGCCCCTTGGTACATGCGGGGTGTGTGGAGACAAAAAAGGCATTGCAAAGCAGGCATTTAGACTGGAAAATACCTCTAAAATTTCTGTACATGGGGAGACTAATATGACAGTTGCCAACCCAGCGGCGGCATGCTGCTCTAAAGCATGCAGCCCCTTCCATCTTCTGTAAATCACACAATGCAAAGAGTACCAAAACAAAAACGGACCCAAGGAGATACGCGGTAGGGCTGTTGGTGGTATTGCTTTGTATGTTGTGATGCCTTTCAGATTCTACTCATCGTTGAGCTTCTCGCCGGCTCCAGACTTGCTCTGAACCAACATGCCCTTGTACCCAGTAATGGGCTCAGAACCTTGTACCTATTGCTAATGTTAATATAAGTAACATGAAACTTGACAGGGAACTCGCCTTCAGATACTCCTCCGAGGCCTCCTGCCATTCCTTCGTCATCGTGCGCGGTCGCACGGGATTTGCGAAAAGGCGGGTGAAGGAGAAAACAGCGACGGCCGCGCCTATAACAGCTGCCGACAAGAGAAAGACCTTGCGGCCCTCATCCGGGGGCGACGGTCGTCGGGGGCCATGGGGACCAAAGGCAATATAGTATGCTATGGCGGGTCTTGAGTTAGCTTGATGAATTGATTGACAGTTTTCGGAACAGGTTTTGTAGATATCCCGCATAACACGTAGGTGCCAGATTGATAACAGCAATCTACGTTATGCAGGTATCCAGGACACCCAATGGCAAAATTAAGAGCTCTACACACCGGCCTTCTTCTCTTGCAAGGTCAACTCCTTCCAGTCGGTCTTCATACGGTCCCTAAGCGACATCCACAGATCGGCCTGCTCCTGGGGTGGCATGTCCTCCCATCGCTTCTCGATGTTGGCAAGGGTCGGGTTCGAGATGGCATGTGCCTGACGGACTTGCTGCTGCTGGGTGCAAACGGCGGGGACAGCTCGGGGGAGAAGGGCGGCTTGACGTGTCGCGGCCGATGGGAGGTGGAAAGCGGAGCTCCTTGAGGCTCGGATGATGGAGGAGCGTAGCATGGTGGCGGGTAGAGTGGAGATTGTCGCAAAGGAAGGAAAGGAAAGGGTTCAGGTCCCCGTCGAGGGAGCAGCCGGTGCCAATGGATTAAGATGGGGTGGTGATGAAGGGTGGAAGGGCTGTTGTGATTCTGAAGCGAGCAGAACAAGACGAGGTTTGAGTGTCTAGCGCCAAGACCTCACACCATCCCCATTTCTAACTCAGGTGATTGGCTAGCGCACAACCTGGCAAGTTCAAGGAGAGAGCACGAGCACAGAAGCCCTCCCAATTTTTGTGATTAAGTCATCTAAGAGGCTCTCTTGCTCTCTTCCAGTTGCTAGGACAGCGCAAGGCGGGTGTTTGTAACAATTGTGAATACAATTCTCCGATAATCTGTGCCACTATCCATTTTCGTGTGTTGCATTGCAAAATCTCCTGCTCTGCAATTGAGCAAATCTCGTTCGTCAGAACAGACAGACCTCTTCCTTTTCTCTGTTCCCGAGTTTCGGCTGTGATGCGCTAACAAGATCATTCGATATATCGCTCGCAGGTTTCCCCGTTCCGCAGCCGCTGACGGAGGGAGAGGGGGGAGCGGGGAGAGATAACACCTCCCAACCCACCATCACCAATGTTTGATAGGAAATTGGGGAATCGAACTTCTCGATATGTGTATCTGGAGGGAGACCCCAGTGTAATATGCATATCCGATCAAGTTATACCAAGCACGAGCGAGCCCCTAGTTAATCGAGAAAACGTTTTCCCCCTAAGGAAACATGGAATAGTTTCCAGCAATTCCGATCACCCGAGCTGTGTCCACAAAACTGAAAACACTGTAAAGTTATACATTTTGGGTATGTATTCGGGATTTCTGTACGATGCAACACCTGCCATAATACAATGGCTATATCACACGCTGGCCATTTCAGCGCTCAGATTCTCGGCTGGTTTCGTGGTCCAATTGATAAGTGTCGCATGTCACAGGTTGGAACATTGTCAGGTGTTGCCCGTCGGCCTCAGCCCTACGTAGTGTAGTTTCGTTCAAGCACCACCACCGGCCCCGCCTACCTTGATCATGGTGTTTTTTTTTGCAATGCAGGTACTCAAGCACCCCCAAAGGACGTCCAAATGGCATCCATAGGTCATGAGATGAGAAACAAAGGTCGTCGACGCTAATAATACAAATCTCCCCCTCTCGGCCGCGGATGCGCCACTGTCGAGCTTTGCGGCCTATACCATCTCAGCATCAAACCTCGCCATTTGACTTGCGATGCACAGTGGAGGCGGCGGCCGTCTAGGTTACACAAGCATTCGTCGTTCCACACGCAGCCAGCATGCATAATAATGCATTGTCATCTTATCGAATGACTGACTGTCCGAACCCCAACACCTCCCCCAATCCATGGACAGCGGATGTCCACCTTTGCTGCAACGGCGAATGCCCTCCTCAACAGAGAGGTCCCACGGCTGGCATCCCGCGCCCAGGCGGTTTGAGTGATTATGGCTACAGGAAATATAGTTGTTCATAAGCGGCTCTGGAGAAAAAGAAATCTAAATCGCACGGCGCGCGGTGGCGGCCTGCCCGCGTATACGGGGCCCAGGCAGAACGCTCAAACTTGCCCGTTCATGAAGGAACATGTTTGATGTCAGAATAGCCCTGTCACTGTGAAGGGATCTTCAAGTGTTGACGACCTACCAATACAGTTCCGGTTGGCTCTCCTACTGGTAAATGCGGGCGATTCCGGCCTAGAGGGGTGAGTACCGCGTCCGAGGTAGTAGAGCTTCGCGAGCAGGTCTCAGGTGAGTACCCGGCCGGGTGTGTGGGAACCTTGGGGAAAAAGTATATCATTGGAAAAGGCCTCGGGCGCGTGTTGAGTTATCTCTTACAAAAAAAATAACATCTGACGTACGTCGCGTTCTCTGGGATTGTCAGTGCTCCTGTCGGACCCCTCACTTCCAGTTTAAATACCACCCCACCACCCAACAAACAGACGCAGCTTCTTCCAACCCACACCACCTCTTCTACTCCCCTTCAATCACCCTTCCTATACCCAATTCCCCTTCAATGTGAGTACTTCATCTCTCTGCGCATGCAATGAACCCGTGAGCTAACTCTCACTCTTGTAGCTATCCATCATGGTCGTCAAGGTAAGCTGGGTCAACCCCGCCGCAGGCGCTCGCATCCATTGACTAGTTATGCCCAGGTCGGAATCAACGGCTTCGGTCGTATCGGCAGGATCGTCTTCCGCAATGCGTATGTACTCCCCTGGGAACAGTTCGAATTGCCTACAGGAGGCCTTGCAGTCCACTGACATTCCTCTTTAGGGTCGAGCATAACGACGTTGAGGTCGTCGCCGTGAACGATCCCTTTATCGAGCCTCACTATGCTGTAAGCTACATTTCCTGATGATCGATATCCTAGATGGAAGGCCCTTTCAGAAGACCATACAACAAGGCACAAATGGGAGCAAAACTGCCAATTGCTCCCTAGCCTTGCTGTTGGTCCTAGAATTGTGCTCTTTGGAGCGTTCTTCCCTGAATACTGTCCGACCACATTGCTGACGACATGGACACAGGCGTATATGCTCAAGTACGACAGCACCCACGGTCAGTTCAAGGGCGAGATCAAGATCGATGGCAACAACTTGATTGTCAATGGCAAGACTGTCCGCTTTTATATGGAGAAGGACCCTGCTGCCATCCCATGGGGAGAGACTGGCGCATACTATGTCGTTGAGTCCACTGGTGTCTTCACCACCACCGACAAGGCCAAGGCTCACTTGAAGGGTGGCGCCAAGAAGGTCGTCATCTCTGCACCCTCCGCCGATGCCCCCATGTTCGTCATGGGTGTCAACCACGAGACCTACAAGTCGGACATTGAGGTTCTCTCAAATGCCTCTTGCACAACCAACTGCTTGGCTCCTCTCGCCAAGGTCATCCATGACAAGTTCACTATCATCGAGGGTTTGATGACCACCGTCCACTCATACACTGCTACCCAGAAAGTTGTGGATGGCCCATCTGCCAAAGACTGGCGTGGTGGCCGCACCGCTGCTCAGAACATCATTCCCAGCAGCACTGGTGCCGCAAAGGCCGTCGGCAAGGTCATCCCAGACTTGAACGGCAAGCTCACAGGAATGTCGATGCGTGTGCCAACGGCAAACGTATCTGTCGTTGATCTGACTGTTCGTATTGAGAAGGGTGCTACTTACGATGAGATCAAGCAAGCTATTAAAGAATCCTCTGAGGGTTCTCTTAAGGGTAAGCCCTATTTTGTCTCTTTAACAGAGAGCTCATCTAACTATAAGATAAGGCATACTCGGCTACACTGAAGACGATATTGTCTCCACTGACTTGATTGGCGACACCCGCTCCTCCATCTTCGATGCCAAGGCTGGTATCTCTCTCAACAAGAACTTCGTCAAGCTCGTCTCCTGGTACGATAACGAGTGGGGCTACTCTCGCCGTGTTCTCGACCTCCTAGTCTACATCGCCAAGGTCGATGGCAGCGCTTAGGAGTCAGGACAGAGCCAAATAATATCGAAATTGTAATGCGGAACGTCGAAAGATGGGGCTTTAAAGTCATCAATCTCCGACCTCTTTTCCTTCTTGAAAGCATTTGCTTCATGAGCTAGCAGCACCACGACAAAAGTGGCGTAGGGAAATGGATATATGGTACATATTCAATAAATGAACCTGTGTTACCAATCACACCTAGCATATAAAATCATCGTCTCTAAGTGGAAGTATTGATTGAAAGCAACATGAGTATTACAAATACATTCATAATCCTCATCAAATTCCACCTGATCTTGGAAGAAACCACTTCTGAAAGTGCTCAGGTGATCACATTGGACCGAGGATGAATTTCTCGTAACTCGAAATATCCCAGTTGCATCCAGGCTGAATGAATGATAATTGGGTAGTCATTTTGAAGGGCGGATCATCTTATTGAACTCAAGATTTATACTATTTACTAGCCACGGCAAACTATATGTAGTTAGTGTTATGGAGAATACATTAGGCACGAAAATGAGGGAAAGGACAAGAAATTTTAGCTGAGCAACTGAACGATTATAACTGCTTCGAGTGAGAATCTATTCAGTGACCATTTCTCATTCTCATTCGACAATTTTTCTTAACCACAATGATTGATTATGGATCGACCGCCTCCTTGCTACCAACGAATAGAGCCTAGCGTTGCTACTTAGTCAGCAAATGCAACACCAAGCCGTCTCTCGCCCATCGAACACATTAACCATACCCGTCTCGCGGATCCAGAACACGAAAGTCAGCAACTTTAGCTTCTTGCATCAGAATCTAACGACGATATACATACACGGCCTCTGATCTTCGCGGCCGTTTCGGCATACTTAAAGAGAGCGCTGAATCACGCCGTTTACATTAGTCTAAGGCATTGCGATCGCAGCATCCACTGAAGCTTCGCATAGGAGTTCACTTTTGTTGTCTCTGTTGACATAAACTCAACACGAAATTCTGGCGCATTCCACTAGAGAACTCGACATCTTGATATCCACGCTGGATCCGGACTCAATTTCATCACCAAATCGTAGCATACCGCTGCTGAAATTGCGCTTCATCATTGAGGACCTAACATTACTATGACTTTGTTTGTATAAGGTACGTTATATCGTCTTTAAGTTCGAAATTTTGCATGACTCAACTTTTCATTCACTTTCTTGTCCGTTCTCACCGTACTCTACAACCGACCTCATTTCTTTCGTCGGTTATTCCCCATCCATCACCTCATCTTCACGTGTATCTGTCCTTTTTAATACTTTTCCATTCACCGTTGCATATATTAGCTTTCGGAAGGTTTTCGCACCAACTAGATGCTTGTTCGTGATGTTGACTACTATCTACGGTGCGTCTGCTAATGCGTCAATTCCAGGCATAGGCTGGAATTTGCTTGCGCAGCGGGCCGTTGCAAATTCGTGTGTTTGATTCATTCTGCATCATGGAAGACGAAGACTTTATTATGGGAGAGGACTCGATTCTAGCGTCGACGGAAGTGAATGGTATCCATGAAACGAACACTGTTGATCCTTCCAAAATCATCATGAGCAACAACAAGCAGGGTGCGGTCTCGCCAATAAAAGAGCAACTTCTCATCTTGTCTAGCCATAACGAGATCGCCCGCTCTTCACCTTCTCCTTCTCTGCTTGTTCCTACAATATCGCCCTCGCTTGCAATGGACCAGGACGAGAGAAGCAGAGACTTGTCACACGCACTTGGTTCCGATGAAATGGATATCGAGTCGCTATCCTCGTCAAATGTAAGGGTACGTATACCGCCTCCTCCATCTTTCCCACCTCTTTCCTATTCTTCGTCAAAGACGGGTTTAGTATACGACGCCCGTATGCGATTCCATGCGGAGCCAGTAGGTCTCATGCTCAAGGAAGATGATATCCACCCTGAGGACCCTCGACGGATACATGAAATTTTCGAAGAAATTCGGCAAGCTGGGCTCGTTCAAGGACCAGAAGAATCAGAAGAAGATGCCAAACACGAGCAATGCTGGAGGATTCAAGCACGATATGCCACTAAAAGCGAGATATGTTTGGTTCACACTCCGGATCATTACGACTTTGTCGAATCATTACAGTACAAGTCGGAGGAAGATCTAGGTGATTTGTCAAACACTCTGGACTCCATCTACTTAAACAGTAGCACCTTCGAGTGTGCAAGACTTGCAGCTGGTGGTGCCATTGAAGCATGTCGCGCTGTCGTCCGCGGAGACGTAAGAAATTCCATCGCGATAATTCGGCCACCAGGTCATCACGCAGAGTGTGACCAGCCATCTGGATTCTGTATCTTCAACAATGTTCCCATTGCTGCGAAAGTGTGCCAGATGGATTTTCCGGAGAAGTGTCGCAAAGTCTTGATTCTGGATTGGGATGTGCATCACGGAAATGGAATCCAACACGCTTTCTACACAGATCCAAATGTACTTTATGTTTCCCTGCACGTCTTTCAAGGGGGGAAGTTCTACCCAGGCCTTCCAGATGGGAATTCAAACTATTGCGGTGACGGAGCAGGCTTGGGGAAGAACGTCAACATTCCATGGGCTGAGCATGGAATGGGTGATGCCGAATATCTCTACGCGTTTCAAGAGATCATAGTACCGATTGCTACAGAGTTTGATCCTGATCTGGTCATAATTTCTGCAGGATTTGATGCTGCTGATGGAGACAAATTAGGTGGTTGTCACGTTTCACCTGCTGGATATGCTCACATGACGCATATGCTGATGCGCCTCGCTGGAGGCAAGATAGTGGCATGCTTGGAAGGTGGTTACAATTTACGATCCATCGCTCGATCGGCATTAGCAGTCACGCGAACACTCATGTTACAGCCTCCAGACCGTTTAATTGACGATCTAGGAGCGCCCAAGGACAGTGCCGTCCGTACGGTTGAACAAGTTCGACGTGAACAGTCAAGATTTTGGAAGTGCATGTATCCCAAGCAGGTGGACAAGTACCACCCACTCTCTAGCGCCACCCAGCGCCTACATGAGATAATCCGAGAATGGCAGAGTAGGGCACTGTCAGAAGAACATCGCATGATGCCTCTGGCCATCAAAAATACCGACGTGGCAGAGACTTTCGAATTCAACGTACTGGCAACGTAAGTGTACCGCGGATATAATTCATTAAACACCATAATTGACGTGTATTTAGACCAAGATATCTGGATCCCTTGCCACTACTGGTCGTGTTCCATGACCCCCCAGAGATGATGAACGCACCAGACCCAGTCACTGGTACAGTTGAGCTCCATAATACATGGCTGGTATGTATCTACAGTCTGAAGCTGTACATCCGCTGACTTTGGACTGAAGACTGATGCTACTAAGAACTACATCGACTGGGCCATCAAGGTAGGGTTCCAAGTAATTGATGTAAACGTGCCGCGTCTAGATGACACAAAAGATGCAAGTACACCTCCCCGCACGAAAACAAATGTAGTTTAACGAATTTTAGGACACTAGTGGAATGACTGAGACAGACGACGTGCCGGCTCGTGCAAGTCGCACACGCGATATTGCCACATATTTGTGGGAGAACTATATTGAGTATGAATACCATTTCTCTTTGACGAACTCGGCTGACTAACTTCCAGGCCCTACGACTCACCTCAGGTCTTTTTCATGGGCGTTGGCGCCCCATATCTTGGTCTAGTAGAAATGCTTGGAGTCAATGGTATAGTAAGCCAGTCCCCAAGGAAAGCCCCCATTGATGTAATGACTTTAGAAAACTGCACCGACTACGTAAACGGCATACAGCACCTCATTGGATTCGTATCACAAACCCCCATCCATTCCATCAAGCGGTCACACGACGATACTATTGCAAACTGGTTTCACGAGGTAAGCGATGCAACAACGAGGCGACATCGTCCTCAATCTACAGGATTGTACCTAACTCTACTCCCATCTAGCACTCCCTAGTTTTCGTCGCCAACAGCCACCACGCCTGGGATCCAAACCGGCAACGCAAACTCCGCCGCAAATACGGCCGACTAAAACGGTCCGGCGCCGACAACCTAAACGAGATGCTTGCCGAGCACATGGAAGAAGTGCAAATGCTACTTCTTGAAAAGAAAACGGCGTACGAACAAGAACAAGACGATGACGAAGGAGACAAAGAAGGTATCGTCACTGACGAAGAACATCAGAATTTGAAAAGTCCTCCACTCGCGAGCGGCTTCACGAGTCCGAGATTCAGTAGCGTGGAGGCGCGACATGGTGGCGGAGTGGGAATCAAGGCTTCGAATGGACCTCCTGTTGGGATCTTCACGCTCAATACGCCTAGAAGTCCGCGGAGTCCGATGAAGAAGACGTTTTGAGCGTGGGCGGAGGGGCTCGGAGAGCAAGCAACACGTCTGGAGGAACTGTCCATGCAGATCCAGAACTTTCGAAAGCATCTTGACTGTTTCTTAGTCTATAGGTCTTGTCACTTAACCCGACTCGATTTGATCTGATTTTTTTTTCCCGTTGTGTTTTTGCATTGCAGGGCGTCATGGTCTTTGCTGATTTTCTTTTCTTTTCTTTTTCGTGTCAAGCAGAAGGGGAGACAGGGAGGGATTTCAGAGCGAAGGGGGTTTAAGCTCGGATTAGATTAATTGAGATGTGATTGACACTTTGTCTGTTTGGTTGACTTTCGTGCTTCTGCATATGTGTGTATGTATGCGTATGAAGCTGTCGATCCGATGCGAAGTAGGTTCGTACTTCATGTATGAAGAATTTCGACAGAATTTCGACAAAGAAGGAGGTTTTGTTTTTCCCCCCCGGAGTATGTGGTGGGAGAGACGTGCTTACCTTTTTGTATGGAGAGTGTGGCACAGTCGAAATAGAGGACGTGATGACATGTAACACAACCGCTGCTCCAGCCATCCACTCACCCCACTTGCCGACCATTGCAGATTGTAAATGCAGTCATGGCAGTGGATGAGGGGCATGGGTGAGCACACAGACGGGAATAATATCTCTAGAATATGTCAACGCCACTTTAAAGCATTGACGATCCCATCTGCTCGGGTCTAGGAAGTGTCCAGGCGGTCTTGGGCGACGGGCGGATGGGTTTTTCCCCCATGTGAATGTATGACTGAGCGACTGTGCCGCTTCCCTGTGAATATGATGTCTCATGTCGTAGACTAGAATAGAAGGCTTTACGACAGATTCGGTGCTATTAGGAGTAGAGATATGGTGGTGTTTCGTGATCCGTGGGAAGAAGAGGAATGTGAGCGGTGCTAGATTTTGTTTATCATCGAGATTGTACGGATGTACTTATATACTATATATATCTTGCTCTCTTACAATATGCTCGATATACGTATCTACCGATTCTATTCCACAATATTTCTCTAGCCGTTTGGATTTGCCCCATACAACACAACACCCTTTTACTAACCAACGTCTAATCACCCAATCATTAATAGAGCAGAACATATTTGATTGCGTATTGACTTTCAAATGGTGCGCGTGTGTCCTTCGTCCTTCGGACGTGCATTTGCATGGCTGGGGCTGATTCAATCCCTGCACTGGCAATAGCACTGGCACAGCGAAGGAGGTGTGAGACTCGATCCCCAAGCATGGGTACAAGATCTGGCACTGCCATCTCGATGTTGTCAGATATACTCGCCGTCGCTCAAGTTGCCGTCTTGTCACTCGCCATCTTTGGACTTTAATTCTCCTATTTGGAGTCTTCTGATTGTACGACGTTGGAACCTTTCATTGTTAACAGTAGCACGGAATTCCTAGGGTTAGCCATTCGTTCCACTGGAAAATGGTAGCCAGAAAGAGGGGAGCTTGGCTTCTAAAGAGTTATATCTTGACGGCGTTCCTGGCGGTGGTATCAGCGCAAACTGAGAGAAATCCCGAGAGCGTATCGACACCGACGACATTACTGACTACATCGATTGCATCACTGCCGTCAAGTTTGGCATCACCCAGTCCATCAAGCTCGCAAAGTCCAGAAGTCCACAAGATTATGGTAGGAAATGGAGGATTTTCCTTCCAGCCAGCAGAGCTCAAGAATGTGCAGACTGGGGATATAAGTAGGTTGTCTGCCACAATTTGAGTGCCCGCGAAGACTAATAGATGCAGTAACGTTCGAGTTCTACCCTCTTGACCATTCAGTCGCAAGAGCCGAGTTCGGCAGCGCGTGTGCCCCTTATGAATACACTGGACCAGAGAAGGCAGGGAAAGGTTTCTGGTCAGGGACAAAGTGGTTGAGCGACCCAATGAAGGTGAGAAAGCGTATCGATCCAAGCGAGGGCGAGGTTGCTGATATCTCTTGCAGCCGATGTACTGGAATCTTACAGTTCCGTCTACAGAACCAATCTTCTTCTATTGTGCTGCGCCAGGTTCCTGCAAGACTCATCAAATGGTCGGCGTGTAAGTATGCCATCCGTTGTAATATCTTGATACAGATGTTGTCCTTGTTGAATCACGCTGACTCTGGGTGGTTCCACGGTTAGTATCAACCCGAACGAGACTCAAACGTTAGCAAGGCAAATTCTTGCAGCCCGAAATGCAGACTTTGAGGTGGAGCCTGGAGGCAAAATTCCAAGTGAGGGGACAGCGAGTCTCAAAGTACCGGGAGCAACAGGATCTTCCGCGCCGTCCGGTCAAACGCACGGCGGGCACAAACTAGCGGCCGGGGCGATAGCGGGGATAGTGGTTGGAGCGGTGATGTTCTTGGTCATTTGTGCGGCGCTTTTTTTCTATGTGGGCCGATGGAAATCTTTGAACGAGGTGCTGCAAAGACAGAGCGCAACGGTGAAGAAGGCAGAACCGACGAGGCCGGGGAGCGACTTCCAATCGTATTTCCCGCCCAGTCCGTTTTCGCCAATGCAGAGGCCGACGTCGTACAGTGTGGTGTCACAAAACGGACAGAGTTACGCAGAGCCGCAACATGTTGGATGGGCGAGCCCTCAGTCGGGATATGCCTCGATGGTATTTGATGCGCAGGGGCAGGCTTTGCAAGGCTCACCGGGCCTACCACAACGGGAGTAAGTACACAGATGATATCTCAGATCTTGCTTATCCCATGATCGATTGCGACATTGGCCGAACCGGGACTAACGTGGGCTCTGCCTTATCAGGACGGCAGAGATGAAAGAACAGAGGCACGAGCTGGTTAGTCCGCCGATACAGAATGTCGAGCCTCCACTGCAAGTCTTCAGGGTAGAACTTGAGGCACCTATCAAGGCGGCCAGGTAGAGTATGTACCCAGGGTGGGTTCACATGTTGCTTGGAGTAGGGCCGACACGTGGGGAATTCGAGCACCTGTGCAGTGACCTCCGATGTCAGGATGGTGACGACTGGATATTGACCTGGAGCACGTGGTTTTTCTTTTTCCTTGGAGTGGATCGAAGGCAGCTGGGAGGCCTGGGAGGCCTGGGAGGGGTGAATTGGTCTTGAGTCTCGAATGTGATAAACTTTCAGGCTTGAAGATTAGCATGTAGGATCATTGGAGAAATGTAGGGGATAAATGGAGAAAGGAAAGGCGGAGGGGGGCACTGTGTACGTATACAGTGAATAATAGTATTGAGACAGGCCTGGGTCCAACTGGGCCAGGAACAGGAGTCCGAGTCAGACTGGCGTCCAAG
Source organism: Dendryphion nanum (assembly GCA_020744415.1). Lineage (NCBI taxonomy): Eukaryota > Fungi > Ascomycota > Dothideomycetes > Pleosporales > Torulaceae > Dendryphion > Dendryphion nanum. Next base: position 1,360,627 of record JAGMWT010000013.1, on the reverse strand, counting down.
GCGGCCATGAGTGTTCTCGCCGAATTCCTGCAATGGTCGTGTATGTACTGGACTGTGCGTATGCGGTACAGGATTGTGTTAGTGGGAGTGGAGTGGGCTCTTGGTGGAAGTGGAGAGGAGTGAAAGGGAGGGGGAGGGGTGTGGGAGCTGGAGTGGGAGTGGGAGTGGGAGCGAGGGTTGCAGGCGATGGGCAGGGGAGGGAAGGAGCCAATGGCGGGTTGTTGATGCTGCACGGGGGCCTTTGACGGATGTCTAGGCGATGGAAAGAGGAAGAGAGAGTAGAGAGAGTAGAGAGAGAAGGCACAGATGGTGGAAGCGGGCTGGCGGGTTGGCGGGTGGGCGGGCACACACGCACATACACGCACATACGCACACACGCACACATACACACATACACGCACTCTCTCTCTCTCTCTTCCTCTCTCCCCCTCTGGGCTGGGCTGGGCTGGGCTGGGCTGGGGGCAGTGGGCACACAGCGGCGGGTGGAGACACAAGGGGGCTCAGTGCTCAGTGCTCAGTGCTCAGTGCTCAGTGCTCAGGGCTTCTCTCGCGCACATGGCAGCCAGCGTTCGATAGGAATGCTTGCACTGCTGCACGGCTGCTGTGTGTGTGTGTCTTCCTATTCTTACTCCTCCCACTACTACCACTCCTCCCCTCTACTATTACTCTTCCCTCCCCCCCCAGATGCGCCGCCCCGTCTTTCCACCCCCTCCTCAGGGCTCATTGCGCGGCGCGGCCTCCCTCTTCTCAGGCTCCCTCTATGCCCCTTCCCATGTCCCAAGTGCGGCGCTGGGCATCTCGCTAGCCCAACGGGCCTGCCCATCGTGAAGAATCGAAGAAACTCAACAACCCTCGGAAAGCCCATCCAGCCCCCCCTCCCGTATACTGTCATCTCTTCTCAAAAGGCTCTCTGCGCGAGCTCGCCATGCTCACCTCCTCTCCGACCATCTCAGCGCCGCCGTCTCCCTCCAACACATTCCACACACACGCCCGCACATATCATGCCTCGCGCCGAACATCGTCTTCAGCCAGTGCGCCATCACCACGCTTCACCCCCCAGCTGACCGCAACACCTCGACGACTCGATCCACCGCTGCCCCCCCATACCTCGGCGACACAGGCACAGTCCTCAGCGACTGCCTTCACGCGATCCCCCCAGCCCCGGAGGAGAGATTTCACCTACACAGACAGCGGCACCCAGTACTCTCCGCCCGGCTTCCCTCCCACCTACCGTCCGCCCGAAATCCCTCTGCCACCCGCCGCGCCCTCCTCCCCCGCCGCCGTAGCATTGCCCGAGACCATTGCATCGCCTGTCGGGCAGGGGGGTTCCTCTGCGCAATCCGCCGTCACGGAGCCCCCAGCACCAGCGTTGCGGGTTGAGCCGCAGCCTGTGGTCCCCCCGCAGACCCTCCGCCCGGCCAGGCGCACCTCCAGCGAGATCGATGCGGACAGCAGGCAACAGGAGGGAGCCCAGGAGCAGGCGAGTATAGCGTCTTTGGGTCAGTCGTCCCCCGCTAAACGCGCTCGGCCTCAGGATCGGTCCGTCAAGGTCATGCCATTCAAGTACGAGACATGCGACGTGAAGGACTTGGGCGTCTTGATATCAGACATGCTCATGGAGCTTGTGCGCCTGAATGACGGCTTCCCGCTGCGTGACGGCCAGCTCACAAGGTTCCATTCAAGGTACGTTGCCTTGGCTTGAGGAACCATGTCTTTTCTGTCCATCCTTTCACGGCTAACGAACAAATTCCAGAGCCCCGCCAGGCATATCTGTCCGCGACTATCTTTTCCGACTCATCGTTCACGCAACGCTATCACCGCCTATCCTACTCTCCATGGTATTCTATGTCGATAAGCTGTGCACCATGTACCCCGCCTTCACAATTAGTAGCCTGACTGTGCACCGCTTTCTCATCACGGCAGCCACCGTGGCTGCAAAAGGTCTCAGTGACAGTTTCTGGACAAATAGTCTGTACGCAAAGGTGGGAGGCGTAAGCGTGAGGGAACTTGCCCTGCTCGAACTGGAATTTCTCAGGCGGCTCGAATGGCGGATCGTGCCGAAACCGGAGACCCTTGTAGATTACTATAAAGGGCTAGTCGAGCGAGGGGAAGGATATGTCATGGAGAGGGACCAGGAAACTGGCCCTACTCAGAGTACAACCCCCAGTGTGCCACAGGCAGGCCAACCCGAACTGTCGGCCGCCTCATAGCGTCCAATGACAGCAACGATATGACACCAAAAGACTATAATGTGTCTTGCTAGATCCCTTCTCCGCTCAGCATTGGGCTGCCGCCCATTATCCTTGATCATTCCTCATTCCTCATTCCTCATTCCTATCATCATATCCTGTCTTCCATTTCAGCCGGTTGCTATATACATTACACATTGTAAGGAGTACAATAGGAGAAAAGGGTCTCATCTTTTCGGTAATTTCTTCATTTCCATTGGCTGGCTCCCGCGTATACCTGTCGTGGTTATCTGTAAAGTCATGTCACTTTCTAGGTGTTTGCATGTGCTCATGTATCAGGGGGATGGAGGAGCCGAGAGGCAATGGATGCTGTCGGTGTGCAGTTGCAATGAACAACGCATCAACTGTCGGCTTCTTCGAATTCTATACATTGCAAATGGTGTTTGGTTGGGACGGGGTGGCCGAACCAAAACCTGTCCGAGCTTGATGGTCTCATATTACGTCTTTGTAGAGGTACTTTGTCGCATCACGATGATTATGGTTATTGCTCCAATCCAGCGTTGCACCGTGGACCCGTGTCTTTGGATCTTCGCGGCTGATGTGTTGTCCATTCCCGGATTAAAAGGCTGTTGCACGTTGGGAACTGTGAGTTTTGGTATCGTGCATGTCCGCTGATGTAGGAAAAATGACTAGACTAATTACCTAGGCCACTGCTACGTGTGGTTCATCAGCACCCTGATAGGCATAGGCATTGGCATAGGCATAAGAGGGACTCGTATACAGAGGTGTATATGCGCCCGGGGTCGGGGTAGACGGTAGCGATCCGGTTGGCGAACGCCATGGTACAATTGATAACAGGCCCTAGTGAACTGGCGAACGGGCGAACTGGCAATGTACCCAAGCCAGTTGCCAGTGTTCTTCAGGAATCAGGGTCGAGGAGTGTACACTGAAGCTGCAATGGATATTCGCAAAAGAGAGTGTCTGCAGGGGGATCAATGTATCGCGGGGCTTACTGGCATATGTTCGTATCTGGGTCTGCACGGAGCGGTCCACTCCTGCGATCGCCTACCGACGGCATGTTGTCGAGCAGTTGGTTGACGCATGACAACCCTTCCCCCCTCCCCTCCCCTCCCCTCCCCCGAAGCAGTATACCGGCATGTGTTGGTGAACAAGCGTGACAGGGCTGGATGGAGTAGATATTACAACCCCCCAAGCTGCTTAGATGGGCCAGCCGGCAACGGCGCTCCTGAACATGATGCGCTGGACTAATCATGTCTGTGACTATAGCCTCCCCCCCCCCTGTGCACGCTCGACTCTCGATTGCGATGACCACGTCTCTCATGAAAGCAGTGAGGCTAGCCTTCCGCCTTTTCCTGGCTATTCTCTGCCTTCTTCGAGAATGCCTCGACGTGTAGAGTGTAGTCTGCGCCGAAACTGGGACAGCGATTAGGGCCCGCCTAGCCCTAGGACAGCGGAGCAGCAACAAGAAGCATGTCTCATGCCTCATGCCTCAAGGCTCATGGATATACATAGCATGTGCGGGCTAAAACGATCCCATCCTATTCGGAAACCGCTCTATCCTCTTGGACCGTCCTCTTCTTCATACTATATCTATCCCCCCGACGACTCCACCCACCCCCACGGCTGCTCGCGCGTCAATCCCTTACGAGAAACACTCTCCACCAGGTCGTGTGAGCTTACTCCGCAGACTGTCGCCGCCATCCGAGCTTAGACCGCCCGCTCAACACCAGACGGACTCTGGACGCTGCCCACGCTCTTCAAAGACGGCGGCTCCAGCGTCAAAGATCATGAGAAGTGAGTGGCGCTATTTCTCCCAGTCTCCGTCCTGCGCTCTGTCACGAGCTTCGTCCGCTCCTGTAGTCGTTGCGCCCGCCTTCATTCCTCGTGCATGCTTGATTGTTTGCGAGCAATGTTGCCGCTTCTACTTACCTCCAGTCTGCTGCCACTCTGCGACTTCACCCATCGCTCAATGCTCCCACCATGGCCACTGCTAACCTGACGTCCAGCTTCCCTGACCCACGGTATGCTCATAGAGACATGAACTCTGAAATTGGCCCTTGGGATGCCTTCCCTCGTCACTTGGACGCGAATTGGTCCCACGCATACCCAGACCCAAAGGTAGCCGCGCCCCTCCAGCTCGCTCTACCTTTGCCTTTGCCTCTACCTTTACCTTCACCGCGCCCTCGCTCTCCATCGTTGCACCTTTGCTTTCTCTCTCACACTCTCTTCCTTGCGACCGACTAACGCGACATGGAGCAGCAGCTGCAACAGCTTGCCCAGGTGCCCAAGACGCACTCCAGTCCCGTCGTTACCCGGACAAGAGTCGCCCGTCATGGCTCTCAGCCTAACCCCCCGCGTCCGTCATCGAGCGGCGGCGAGCATTTCGTGCTGCCGTATAGGAACTATGGCCCAGCTCGCCGGTCAGAATCCTACTCGCACCCTACCCCACTCGAAGAGTTCCGCACCTCTAGACGGTGGCCCCCGAGCAATTTCCGAAAGGACGATGCTCTCAATCCGCAAGACGCTGACGATCTTATCTGCGCCGGTTCTTCTACATTCAAGGGATATTGGGACGAGATCCCAAATACGGTTCCGGGATACAATCGCTATTATGCAGTCATGGATGCGGAACACCAGACCAGGACAGATCGTTCGTCGTTTCGGCACGATTCGTATCGAGAGCTCTCGCTGAACATCACCGGCGGCGCGCACAGCCAATTCCCTTGGTTATCTCTAGAGCAGCCATCTATGGCGCACGCTTTCGGAAAGAGTGCAGGTACCATTACACTGAATTATTGGGTTGGCAAACACAGTAGTGCGAATGCACCACTCAAGTTTAGTGGAACTACAAAACCGCGTAAATTGAAGCTCTTGCAAATCCTGGACCGACTCCAGCAGCTAGAGAGTGGTCTTGAAGAAGTCAGTAGAAACCCCTGTTGCCTAGGTATGATTTGGTATGTGTGCCTAACATATTGATCCTGTAGGATAACGAGGAGCTATATCGCTACCTTTATAGCACCCTGATCGAGGACCCGGACCGTTATAGCGGCAAGCCGCATTTGGGAATGGAGCAACAAATTACTGATCTCATCACAATACTGACTCATCCCGACTGGATAGACTTCTCCAATCCTAAAAACCAGGTTGTTGCCAAATTCTTCGACTCCCCAGACCAGCACAAGAAGCACGAATTCTTCCACCAACTGCTCTTATCGGTGGAATTATATCTCCGCATCCACTCTGGTGACCACACCGAAAAGGCAAAGCGAAAGCTGATTCTACAACTTCCGCCTATCATTACGTGGGATTTGGCGGCAGCCCAGCGCTGGCTAGAGAATATGACAATCACGAAGTCACGCACATCCCAGAGTCAGAGTACCTTTAGTTTTGAACTCAAAAGCAAAAAGAGGCAGAAGGAGGCACTATTACTATTTGCGAGAACCTTGAAGTGGCCAAACATGGGTGAGATCGAATATGTCCTCGACGAAAGAGACAGAGACGAGAAACCACTAGAAGACCGCTCTGCAGATGCTATGTCATGGTTTTCTGGCATTGTTCTCCCGGGAAAGACACTGCCTTGGCTTATCATGAATAGCCTGATAGACTGTGACCGCGACACGGGAGACGCTCTCAAGTACCTTACGCACATGCAGCCTGCTGCAGGCTTTCAATACCGTGCCAATACATACTGGTCCGCCGAGTCGATCGTTGGGAAAGTTCTTGGAGCTGCCCGCGGTGTGCAACAGGTTGCTGGGTGGATCGGGCCCTGCATCTATACGCCTGATCTGAAGCGAACAGAATGCGTGAGACTTAGACCATACGAGTCGCTTGACCCAAGACTTTCGCCGAAAGACATAGAAAGTATGGACGCGAGGACGAATCCGCTTGGTCCGCCAGGAGACACCTACCCTATAGATGAATACGATCCACCCATGCCAGACATGGAAGAGGTGACGGATTCGATCAGGATTGAGAAATTGAGCTTCATACCTGCGAAAGAACAGCCATCCACACGGCAAGGCCCAGGCGCACCACTAATATTTGACGCTGCAGTATATTTCGCCTGTGGAGGAGCAAGCTGGCCAATGAACCTACGGTATGATGTTGACTTCATCAACGCATTTCCGTGTCACTCAGGGCCGCATGGTACGTTTACTCTTCCTGATGGCAAAATTCTTCGGTACTAATCTCTGAATCATAGTTTTGTTCTGCGAATACAAGTATCAGGCGATTAATGTCGACAACGGTCTCGTGGATCTTGATGACTGGGGTGCTCAATCAGGACGCAGGTCTCGTCCACCCTCTGTCCGCTCCTCTCCTGCATCTAAAAAGTCCACGGCTCTTACCACCACTTCATCTGAGTCCGCTCATGAGCAAGTCACCCGAGTGCTGTGTATCGAAGCAATGGGCGTTAGTGACAATGAGGTGTTTGCACGAGCATGGTGTGCTCGTCATGGACACAGTGCTATTGTTGCGAACATCAAAGAAACCTGCATGGCGTGTGCTATTCGTGAGGCCTATGCAGCATGCGTATCGGTTGTCATTCTCACTGCAGGCGGCAAGCATACGGAGAAGGATGAAGATGATGGACATCATCATTGAGGCTTTCCTCCGCATAGAGAGCTGCCTTTCCTATCTAGCATTCGCACCTATTCATCTCAGGCGGCATTGAGAAGTTTCAGGCACATCTTTTTGGGGTCCCTGGTTGGCCAAGTTCATCCAGAGGCTCATGCACTCATCGTGCGATCCACACCTTAACATGTAAAATTCTCCTATGTTTGGGTGGAGAAGGGGATATTCTGGGTGGGTGGATTCTGGCATGGACGGTTGGGGATGGCGTTGGACTTGATTTGAAGGCACGAACAACAAGCAATGGGATGGGTGCCCTATAACGGTGGATGAATGTCATGAGATATCAATGAATTCACGTAGCTATGCACTATGATTGTATGATCAGAAGTTCCTCCTTCTACTTCTTTTCTCTCGCTATTCGTTTTAATGGTTTGGTTGGGAATTTATATGATCTTTAAGTTCTTCCTGCTCCATTAGAATAATTTTCGATTCAAATTTTATACTTGATGTCAAAGATCCATAGATTCATCTTCTATGACATATCACGTGACTCACAGCGCTCTCTCCCGCAACTTCTGGAAGCCTGCGCTAGCGATGGAATTAGGGTCGGCATTGGCGGACAAGGGTGGCTGAGGTCATGGCCCCCGACTGAATGAACCGCGAGCCATGCCTGACAACATTTGAATACTCGCCGCAACACCGCCATTCCTGCTACAACTGTTTCTTTGCTACAAGTGTCCCTAAACCGTGTAAAATAATCTTTTACACACTGCCTTGACATAAACACTGCGCAACTGAGTTAGTTGCGTAGATGCAGGCACATCTCATCTAAGACTTCCGCTGAGGTGCTCCCCACCTTTATCCCTCCAGCGCCTCACCTCCGCGCCGAGCACGAGCTCTATTTTTCGAAAGATACAAAACACCAGACTTTATTGCTATAGCCCAGCAGACCGATAACATAGCCATCTTCGCGCGCGATTCCTACCCCCTATCCTATCCACCGCTTTCTACCCAACAATTCGCCGCTCCAGCAATGGGTCGTACTACCATTCCACCCGCTCTCATTGAGTTGTCAAACCCGACGTCGCCAGAAGCACAAGTGAATGCGCTGCGTAACTTGAGGAATGAGGTCGTCGGTCATGATCAACGCAAAGAGCTTGCTGTGGTTCATGGCGTTGTGAAGCCGCTTGCTGGCATCTTACGGACCGAGGCTAGGAAGGGCGGGAAGAGGAGGAGAGGCGTCGCAAATGGCAATGCGACTTCAGCGCGGAATAATGAGACTGGATCTGAGTGGAATACGGAAGATGAGTTGCGCTTCCAGGCTACGCAGGTGGTAGGTAGCCTTGTGAATGGTGAGATGATATGAAATCTTCCTTTCCTGACAGCTCTCGAGTGTGCTGACATGGTCTTGAAGGCGGCCCAGCTTTCGTTGCCCCATTGCTCCAGGGAGATATATTCCCACCATTACTCGAAACACTGTCTCCGACCGAAGTCCCTTCGAAACTCATATTAGCCACACTGCGTACCCTGAACCAGATAGCCGATGCTGTAGCCCAGGAAAAGCCATGGCTGGACACTACCGATACACCCCTTTCCTCTTCGCTATCAAGTGCTGTCTATGAACATATCTACACAAAATCGGTTGTGGAGAGCTTGGCCGGGATTCTGTCACAACACACTTCGTCGTTGACGGTTCAGCAACAGATATCCTTGACGTCAAAGTTAATAGCAAAGACATGTCAGGAGGGTGAATACAAAAAGCTATTGTTCGAAGCTGGTATCTTAGACCTTTTGGCAGTCAAGCTTGCAGCCATGGCAGCGGTTGACGCACAAGCTCTCAGATTAGATTCACGGTCTTCGTTGCGAGACGAGCTACCAGTCATGTATCTTTCTGATATCCTCGAAGCCATATCTGCCATCATCAGAGACTCGCATTATCACACCGCTCGGTTCTTATACTCCCAGCCTATCCAGCAGCTCTTTGGATCGCCCAAAGATCACACTGGCACTTTTAGCGGGTTTTCCTCAAATCTTGCCACACCATGGGATAAATTGACCCCTCGTCTGCAAACCATGCAGAATAAGTCAGATGCATATGGAAAGTCGTGGCCAGCTCTTGGTGCATACAACTCTACTAACACAAGCGAAAGCTTTGCCCGACTCCCGGGTATGGATACTATGCAAACCACAAGCCGGACTGTCATAACGGAGGAGTCTGAGAATCCGCTCTTCATTTGGCTTATGTTTGTAGCCCGCCGGGGAGAAGGCAAGGCCCGACTTTCTGCGTGTTGGTTACTTGCGTTACTAAAGAAGTTTGGCGACAAGTGGCCTCTTAATGATCCGTCCAAAACGACACGAGAACGGCATTTTGCCTATCTAGTTGTGCCTCTTGTAGTGAAAATGATTGAGGACTCAAACCCTGAGTCCGAGCAATCGAAGAGGATAAATTCATCGAGCCCTCAGGCGCAAGATGAGCATAGATTCGTGCTGGAACGCGCCCCTCTGGTCCTAGCAGAACTCGTTGCAGGAAACAAGACCTTACAGAATGCGGCCGTTGACACACGATTCCTTTCTACTCTCGCACGAATCCTGAAGCGGTCATTCGAGCCCATCGGCACAGCCGCAAAGCCCATGTGGTCACCTAATCCCTCCTCCAAACCCATCCGAGACTCATTAATAGACCAATCCTCTTCGACTTTGGGTAGTCCTGGACTGAGCACCGAATCCCTCCACGTCTATAGGTATCGAGAAAGTATTCTCTTGGCTCTCGCTGCACTCGCAGACACCCAGGATGGACTAAGGAAACAAATCATTGAAATCGGCGCAGCGACATATATCATAGATTCACTCGTCCCCTACCCGATCAGATCTACAGACGCATCAGCACAAAATGCGGGAAGTACGATACCGAAAGGTGGAAACCCGATAGCTGTGCTTATTGCTGCTTGCAAGTTGACGCGGTCGCTCTCGCGATCGGTCAGTGTGTTACGGACGAGTCTGATTGATCATGGGATTGCGAAGCCGTGCTTTGATCTCCTTACACATCCGAATGTTAAGGTGCAGATTGCTGCTACGGAGGTTATTACGAATTTAGTGCTAGAGGTATCGCCTATGCGAAATGTGAGTTCTCTATCATTTCCTCCAGTGGCCCCACCAAACATAATAGTTCATGGCCATAAACTTACACCGTAACTCAGGAGATCATTCAGGCTGGAGCTCTTAAGATACTCTGTGAACATTGCCGCTCTGCCGACTTTGATCTTCGATATGGCAGTTTGTGGGCTCTGAAGCATCTCTGTCTTAGCTTATCGTACACTACAAAGATCCAGTGTCTAGACGAGCTTGGGGTCGGGTGGCTGGTCCAAACACTGAATGGGGAACCGGGCAAGGGCAGCACTTCCGCATCTCTAGGTATGGGAACACCCAATGCTGCAGGTGAACAGGTGGATATCTTGAACGCAATAGACGATCCCCATATGGATGTGGATGACGAAGGAGCCTCTGACGACGATGACGAGACAATGGCAGAAAGCATCCCGTCAATGCGTCGTCACCAACGTCCAGGATCTCGGTACACAAGTGCAACCAACATCCGAGAACGGTTACAACAAATCAAGAACGATGAGCAAGACGTTCGGTTGAGCAACGAACGAGACGACATCCGGATTCAAGAACAAGCACTCGACTTCATCCGCAACTTCATCAACGACGAAAAGGAAGGCGGACCCATGATCGACCACTGTCTCAAGAGCTTCGGAAACTCTCGCTTCTTCGAACTCCTCGATGCCAAAATCCGTCCAAAAGGCGTCCTGAACACCCAATCCGGCAGTCCCAGTTACTGGAACAACACCCCCCAACGGAACATGTTTACGGCTTCAAATCCAGCACTCTCCACACCGAACTTCGTTGCCTACCCCCCTACTGAACTCGTCATCGGCACTTTATACATCCTCGTCCATCTAGCCAACGGCCCGCCCAAGCACCGCCAACTCCTCATCTCACAAACCCAACTCATGCAACACGTCCTACCCCTCCTCTCACATCCACGTCGCGACGTCCGTCTCCCTTGCGCCTGGTTCATCAATAACCTGACCTGGGTCGAAGACAGCAACGATGACCTCGCAGCCCGCGAACGCGCACAAATGCTGCGCCAACTGGGGTTCGAAGAAGGCGCGCGCTTACTCGGAAGAGATGTAGATCTGGATATCAGAGAGCGAGCCAAGACGGCGGTTGAGCAGATGACGAAGCTGTTGAGCGATGGAAGGTCCGTCGCGGGATCGGTGTTTGGGGGCGATGGGTCCGGTGTGAGCGGGCTGAGCCGTGTGGGCGGATTGCACTCGCATCGAGGGTGGGGGAGGGATGGTGGAGGTGGAGGTGTTTAGGGACATGTTGTGCGGGGAGATATTGGGGCGTGAGATGGCTTCGTAGAGGGGAAGACGGGTTAGTTTGACCGGGTAAGATTGATGATGGGAAATGGGACTTGGTGGAGGTTTTTATATACTACGCCGGGAGGGGGGAGGCTTAGGCGCTCTTTTTGTCTTACAGAATTCTGAGATTGTATTATTTTTTGGGAGATCATCGTTGAGAGAAATGGCTGATTATTGTGGTGCGTGTGTATGCTTCGATTGTGGCCTTGGTGAGAATTTGCATATTCCATCTGTAGCGGAGTGCTCTCATCGTACAAGGACAATGTCTACATGATGCGATTGAAACTTGTTTTTCTCGAGGTCATGGGCAGAGATGTTTGGTATCGTGGTGTGCTGCATGCTTTAGTAATAGCCTCAGTGTGAACATGCATGTTTTCATGTTTGATTCGCAATGAAATATTCCAATCGATCTTTGTTTTTTTCAAGTCTTGGGCTGAGATATTTCTGTATCGTGGCCCAGGTATGCTCCGGTCACGGCCTTGGTGTAGATTTGCATCTTCGGACGAGATGACACTCTGAGCAATGGTTGTATCGTGTGAAGGCATGAAGATATGATCCAATTGAAAACCTTTCCCATGTCAAAGCTGAGAGGTTTTCCATCGTAGCGTGCGTCTGCTCCGGGTACGACCTCCATGAAAATTCGCATGGTCGATCTGTAGCGGAAGCCTCCCATCGTATAGAGAATTATTCATATGATCCAATTGACACTTTTTTCCCGGGTCTCAATGCGGGTATGACGACGAAAGAAAGGACCGAGAGAACCCTATGTTGCCCGGCGTGATGAGGACTCTCTCGCTATTTTTCCCTCATGGCTTAGCGCGGGCCCGTGCTTGCCGAGCCCATGGCTCCTTCTTTCCCTCGCTCAACTTTGGAGCTTCACATCTGAACACACCCACTCCACTCCATCTCCCAATCGACTCTCCCAACTCGCACAATGCTCAAGAGGTAAGCAAATGTCGCCAATTGCCCAATTGATGATGCAGCGCCAGCTAATTCGATGAAAAACAGCGGCTTTCAGCGCTCGCTGCGGCAGGCGGCTACCTTCCGCTCCGCCCAACGTGCTACATTCCAGCCGATCAAGAAGAACTTCACCCCAGCCCTCTCTGCTAGGTTCGCAAGCACTGAAACAGCAAGTGACGGCAAGATATCCGCTGTGATTGGAGCTGTAGTTGATGGAATGACTCCCTTATTATGTTTATCGTTCATGCGAAGAATTTTTCCTCTTGTCCGGCAATTCTTCTTCGTCTGAGCGATTGCATTATTCATCATGGACAACGTAGACTAACAGTCAATGCAGTCAAATTTGAAGGCGAAAAGCTCCCTTCCATTCTAAACGCCTTAACCACCGACAATGGCGGCCAGAAGCTCGTTCTGGAGGTTGCTGTAAGAATGCCAAGCATATCGGACACCTGGAACCCAGCTTAACTAACTCTTGGATAGCAACACTTGGGCGAGAACGTCGTGAGATGCATTGCCATGGACGGTACGTCTCAAGTAACCAACACCATGGGGGACCACACTGATGAGACATACAGGTACTGAGGGTTTGGTCCGTGGTGCTAGGGCAGTTGACACTGGCGCACCCATCACGATTCCCGTCGGCAACGGTACTCTTGGCCGTATCATGAACGTTACCGGTGATCCCATTGACGAGCGTGGTCCCATCAAGGCTACCAAGTTCCTTCCCATTCACGCCGATCCCCCGGCGTTTGTTGAGCAGTCAACCAGCGCCGAGGTTCTCGTTACCGGTATCAAGGTCGTCGATCTGTTGGCTCCCTATGCCCGTGGTGGAAAGATTGGTCTCTTCGGCGGTGCCGGTGTCGGCAAGACTGTGTTCATTCAGGAACTGATTGTAAGAATCCAAGCTAGGCAGCTGTGATACAAACATACTAATTCAATACAGAACAACATTGCCAAGGCTCACGGTGGTTTCTCCGTTTTCACTGGTGTCGGCGAGCGAACCCGTGAGGGTAACGATCTGTACCACGAAATGCAGGAGACCTCCGTCATTCAGCTTGATGGCGAGTCTAAGGTCGCCCTTGTGTTCGGTCAGATGAACGAACCCCCAGGTGCCCGTGCCCGTGTCGCCCTAACTGGTTTGACCGTTGCCGAGTACTTCCGTGACGAGGAGGGTCAGGATGTGTTGCTCTTCATTGACAACATTTTCCGTTTCACTCAGGCCGGTTCCGAGGTGTCTGCTCTTCTTGGTCGTATCCCATCTGCTGTCGGTTATCAGCCTACTCTCGCCGTCGACATGGGTGCTATGCAGGAACGCATCACAACCACCCAGAAGGGTTCCATCACTTCCGTCCAGGCCGTCTACGTGCCCGCTGACGATTTGACCGATCCCGCGCCCGCCACCACCTTCGCCCATTTGGACGCCACCACTGTCTTGTCCCGTGGTATCTCCGAGTTGGGTATCTACCCCGCTGTCGACCCTCTCGACTCCAAGTCCCGTATGTTGGATCCCCGTGTCGTTGGTGAGGAGCACTACAACGTCGCCACCCGTGTCCAGCAGATGTTGCAAGAGTACAAGTCCCTCCAGGATATCATCGCTATTTTGGGTATGGACGAACTTTCAGAAGCCGATAAGCTTACTGTCGAGCGTGCCCGTAAGCTCCAGAGGTTCCTGAGCCAGCCTTTCACTGTCGCTCAGGTCTTCACTGGTATTGAGGGTAAGCTCGTCGACTTGAAGGACACCATCAGGTCTTTCAAGGCCATTATGGAGGGTGAGGGTGATGACCTCCCCGAAGGTAAGCAACATCTATTCTTTGGAAGAGCAATAATTGAGCTAACATACCCTAGGTGCTTTCTACATGGTTGGTGACTTGGATTCCGCAAGGGCCAAGGGTGAGAAGATTCTTGCAGAGCTCGAGAAGTCATAGACGTGTGGGAAAAAGTGAGGATCGGCCTGTATGTCGACTGCGCTCGCCAGTTGATTCCCATTTTGTACAAAATTTAGCTTGCGGGAACTGGGGAGCTAATAGCTGGTGAGCGCTCGAAGAGGCATGGCTTCCTGTGTAATCTTATCAACATCTTGCATGCAAAGATCCCGTTTCAATATTGTTCTACCTATTTGACTCCCTCGGGCAAAGCGAGTACATCTACTCGCCAGATGGGACGTGACATTTTGATTTAATGTGATATCACTCTTAGGTGGATCACACTAATGTGCAAACCGACGCTCATATATTTGCTTCTGCATCGTACAGTATTGACATGCTGGTAAGACCATAAATACTTACATCTTTAGTTCAGCGATATTCTACTCGAGAATAACAGCTCTCTGATCCAGCCTGTGAACCTGACAAGCTTAATTATCAAACAAGCAGTTGCCCTCCTAAAGGAGTAGCTGTATCTTTACATCTATGTACATACCATGGTCGTACTTTTTCGACAAGGGATTAGGCCTTTGGATATTCTTGACCGATCTCCTGGTTACGCCCGCGTCTTGACAGTCTTAATTTAATAGGATTTGCTCGGCAATTTCAACATGTCTGCCGTTTGTGAAATCTTTTTCGCATTTTTCTCCGCGAAATAGTTATTGCTCTGGGTGATCATGGTGCCACTGGACTGGTTGTGATCTATAGATACATACATATCATCAGATCAATGCGTTAATATAGTGCTCTTGCGGTTGGGATTGGTTATCTTGCTTATCTTGCGTAATGGCGGCGTCGCGGGCTGCGAACATCTTCCACAAGTTGAGCAGAGAGCCAATGGCCATTTTATATGGAGATCCTCTCCTAGGCCTAGCGCTGTTCAATCATGTACCCTGACGGGATTTGTCATCGGAATTTACGCAAACAAGGAATGGTGTGGTATGTGTGTGATGAGTGATGAGTGATGAGTTTTGCTTAAGCATATATTCAAATCTTCATAAACACACAGTGCAAATACAGGACCTTTTGAATATTTCGATGATGAGAACGTCGACTTCGGGAATTTTGGCGACAGGGTGGTCACGGAGCACGAGTTGATGTGAAAGCGGGCGAGAGGACGACCACAGTCTAGATTGCACAGTCGCTTGACAGTGAGATCGTGTCAAACTGAGAATATTATACGAATTTGGTAGCTAGCATAGTGTTGTATCACAGGAACAACGCTTACATTAAACAGCACATAGAAAAATTATATCTTTAAAAAAAATGAATCTAGTGTACTTTAAAATATCTTGCCGTGCTTCACTGTTTAAGTGCTTGCAGACTAAGCAGACAACACTTAATCAAGGTTATCCGCTATGGCCATCAATGATCATTTCCAAGAGACGGTCTGACTGTTCCGTATTACTGGAAAGTTATCCCCTTCGGAGCAGTAAGAACAGTTGTGCAGTTTTTTTCCAAACAGTAACCGACGAGCGGCCGGAAACGGAATTATGGTCCTATGGGAGGCGATGTGAATTAGCCCACATATGATTACCTTAATAGGATATTATTCATAAAAGCAATTGATTTTCTCGAGGATTGGTCAAATTGAGGTTGATAATGAAGGGTTAGGTAGATGATGTTGGGACTAGCTTTGGACTGGAAAGGTGATGAAATCGAGCAACTGCATTGAATCGAGATAACTTGCAAAGACTTGATCTTGAATAAGCTTTTGTTTGGAGAAAATGCAATATTGAAATATTAAAACTTTGCATTGAAACTTGCTTACAAGTAAACTAATAACGCGTAAAAAATCCATATTCATCTTCCATACTCTCTGCTGACCGACAGCTCCTCAAACCTTCTTAATATGGCCACAATCGATTTAGAGATGCTTTAGGGGGCAGTTGGATTGTATGTGTCCTTCACAATGCATACAATGTATTGAGATTCCTGCAAAAGAGAGGGCATGACAACGCAGTTCGACTCGAAGGTATTAAGAATGGGAACCATGAACCGTTCACTGATTGCAATACACGTTTCAAGAGCTTGTTAGTACAGGTAGACAGTGCTGCTTAGAATGACGACCAGAAGCTCACACGGCCCCTTAATCCTACTATTTGTAGAATCGCCTTGCACTGAGTGTAACAAGAGACAGTTACGCCACCGCCGTTGCAGCATACCAACGAATAGCTGTTAATCTCGAGACGCAAGTTTAGGGAGTGCATGAATGCAGTAGTGCTGGGCCCTGCTACAGTGAAGGAGCCTGAGCATAAGACCTCCGAGCCCGTATTGGAAAAATAGTAACCCCTGGACAGAGTGCAGCACTTTGCTGGTCATGCTATCGCATGCAGTTCACCGAGATTTGGAAAGAGACTTCGTCATGGACCGATATCGTCAGCCTAGTTCGCAGCTTCATAAAAGTCGATCTGCTGCAAACTCCAAACTACTTGGCCCTCTCAGTGTCGAACCAATACACCTCCGGACTTGGGATCATCGCTTGACTTTCAGTCACGTGTCGGCTCATCTGTTTAGGATATTGTCGTCCCTAGATATATACCTTACAGTTGCTGTCTGTTTAATAATTGAGAGGGGATGAACTCTGAGAGTTGTAAGAGAAGCTTGGAAGGTATGGGGATTTGTACTGAGATTAGCGCTCATCGCACATGACTCTAAATTAGGGCCGTTAGCGTGAAGGCTGACACAAAAAACATTTCTACCCGCTTAGACTAGCAATCATACTACCAGAACAAAGACAAGACAACATTTTCTCTCTAAAAAGCTCACCCAAGATCTGAATTAACATATTGTTACAAAGTTCTACATTGCCTGAGTAAATGCTATTCTGTCTAAGCTTGTGTTTAGGTGGAAAGGCATGTGAGTAGTTTAGTTTGCGGCTAACTTTTACATTAACCTAAGAGCTCCTATCTTGCCTGCGTCCATCTGCTCAGACTCAATGTCAAGTTGATCCACAGTCTGTCGAAACGTGAGATGGTGGGTGATGGAGCGGCGAAAGAGATGGAGGAATTGCAAGAGGTGGATGAATTGAAAGATCCGGAGTAAATTCATGCTGATGCCATGAGAGCTTGTCGACAGCTCACCGTGGGTCGAGGTAGGGAGGCCAATATATCGAGAAGAATAACTGCCACATACCTGGCCCAAGGAAAGGACAAGCCTCCATAGATGCAATCCTCGCCCCTCGACTTTACTTTACTTGCTCCTTACCGCTGGAAGTTCTCGCACGTACCTACGGAAAGTCTTGGCACGGTACCTGTCCGAACGTGCGTACCCTTAAGCTTTCAACACCTAACGCCCCGGCCTGCCCCTCGCGGCGATGAGATCAGGACAAGACAAGACATCTCTGACATTGTAGACGCACAAGAAATCCACTACGGTCACCGGGCCATGAGGCGTTCTTGTGTGTTGGCATCTCATGAGGTACCTGATTAGGACTGACAACCTTTCTCTCGCCACCATGCGCGCGACGTACATTTCGCCCACGAAAAGCAACCATTCACTATTCAACATCACCTACCGCTTTCGTGTGTCTCTCACTCCAATAAGACCATGATCAAAGAGATGTCCTTAGGATAGTAGACACACAAAAAATCCACTACGGTCCCTGTGCCATGAGGCGTTCTTGTGTGAAAGCATCTTAGGAACCTGATTAGGTTGGACAACCTTTCTTTCGCCACCATGCGCGCGACGTGCAATCTGCTCACGAAGAAGCATCCAAAACCACTCCCTATACCACTTACTTATCTTTTACTTTTCAACTTGTATCTTACTGCTGGATGTGTACCCTCCAGTTACTTCGACAAGCAAACGCAATGCCTTGGTGCTGTGGTCCGTGTACACACAAACAACTTCAAGAAGCTTCACCTACAACAACAACTTCCTCGCTCCTCCACTTACTTTTTCCTTACCACCATCTTCCTTGATCCTCCACTTACTGTTTTATCACTACCAGCTCTTTATCATCCTCAACAATTCAACACCATCCTGCATCACAACAGCGACTTCGCCAAACTCTCACTCCTGCCATGGAGTCCACTGTCGAAGAAGCCCAGGCCGAGTACCTGTCTCGCATTCAGCATCATGTTCATGAAAAAGGCCACATTTCTCTTCCCCCTCAGAAACGTGACGAGCCCGATGAGGACGATGAGATAAGGAACTATGCCAGTACATTTTTGCTCAATCAAGCCACCCGATCTCGTGCAGCGACTTCTAGGTTTGCAGTCTGTATCGCGTATCTCATGCCAAACAACGTTGTAGGCCTTGCGACTGCACGCGAATTTCGAACCCGCGACATAAACCCGCTGGCGATTATGTTTGCCCCCAGGCAAATCGACGATATGGTTCCAGCTAATCGCAATGCTACTATGAATGCCTCCCCTACCTTCTTGATTCGACCCTTACCGAAAGATGTCGATGAACAAACGATCGCTACAGCCAAGACTCGGAGGGAAGCCGCCATGTCTGTCCTTAGAAAGATGGCGAGGTCTTTGTCGGATTATGATTTAGAGAAGTGTGGGTCACATGGTGACAAAACTGCGGTCGCTTCACCCACCATATCTTTAAGTACTTCAACCACCGCACCGTTGAATGATGCCACTGCCGACCCAGCTACTTCATCTTCGACCACTCATCAATCTACTCAGGACAAGCAAGCTATCGTGAAGTGGCTTTATGAACAAGTACGAGCCACGAAGGACCCCCGACGAACCCGGTCAGTGCCGTCATTGCTTGACCTCCGCGACGAAGATATCAAGGAGGCTGCTAGAGGTAACATCCTGTTTGCCAACACCCAACTCGCCGAACGTGTTGCACGTGGCAAGAAGCTCATTGTCCCAACCGATACAGACATCTTGAAGGAGGCAGCAAAAGTTGAGTACACGAACGCTTACTACGAGGGGCACATTGGCATAGCGAAACAGAACGGCTTCCGTCGTCACTTTAAATGGTCCCTTGGCTGGGATGTATCACAAAAACGTATCGCTACAGTGCTATCACAAAAGACATCCATTGTCTCCTTCGGTGAAATACCTGTTCATGTAGGTGATTTTTCAGATGAGCGCGATGCCGCAGACAAGCTGGAGATTTTCAAACTTCCCAACCATAGAGAGCCTGAAGAGAAAACCAAACCCGACAAAGACTTCATGGCCGAGCAAAAAATTGAGAAGCAGATGAAACGCCGACCTGTAAAGCGGCGACCAAACTTCTTCGAACTGCACGCCCAACCGCCCCCCAAGCAGGTGGAAGAGGTGAGAACCACTGCCTTTTTTAAATACAACCCTGAGGTCGCATCGCATATTACTCTTCGCCATGAATTCTGTTACATCGACGAGACTCGTCCTGGTGATCAACCTTCTACTTCTGCCGACGTCCACCTTAATTTCCGCAATGCTCGTTGTAAAGGTGACACCCCAGACAAAGATAAGGACGTGTATTTCCCATCGCATCGCATCGTCGAAATCGGAGATGAGCATTGTGACATGTTGGAGAAGATATTTGGTCACAAAGACAAGACCTATTTCAACACTCTGCGCACAACATTGGTCGAAGGAAATCAACTGTATTTGGTTTCCTTTCATCACAACGAGCTTCCATACACCTCCAACTTGTTCAGACATGCTGCAGATGTCACTCCAGCATGCAAAGATCTCCAGATCGCTATGCGTAGCAGTCCAGTGATCATGATGCTAGTACGCACCAACGACCTAGCGAGGCCAATAGAACCAATTGTCAAGGACTGGCAATCACTTGCGTCATACAACCCACTCGTGGAATGTTTTGTGGATATCGACCAGCAGTTTGTTAACAACAAATCAATTGTTCCCACTGAACGACTGCCCAAGATTACAGTCCCCATGAGGCTCACCTTCGATGATCGCCTGGACTATCGCATGTTCCACGGCATCGCCGCATTAGTTGAAGAGCGATGGGCCTCTGGATCGATGAGATATACTGGCCTTGCTGCGGCTATCCCGATCCCTAGATCGTATAGCCCAATTGTTAAACTTCCTATGGTGTATAACCTCGCCTTCACTCCAGACATGGACTCGCGCACACAGCCACAGCTTATGCCAGGAGATCCTGTTTTGGTAACCTTTGCTTGCCCTGACGACGCTGTACATTCTGTCGCTTGGAAGGGTCGAATCAGCGAAGCAAACGCATCAACAGGACTTGGTCAGGTCTCGATCATGATCCACCGCCCTATGGTGAAGGGTCAGCCTCTCACATCATCCACCGCTCAGGATAACACGGATTTGTCATCACTTACTTTGAAGGAGCTGGATGTGCTTACTCCAGGACAACTCCAAGCATGGTCACGGGCAAACACAAAGATTCGTGTGAACGTTGTCGTTAAAAAACCATCAAACGAGACAAAGCGTAAGATGGACGGATTCGCTGCTCTTGAGGTCCCCCAGAAGAAGATATCCGATCACGAGGAGCACAAGAATAAACAAGAACAGCTTGACGGTCTATGGCGCTTCCTCTTGGCTAACGATCACCAATCTCTTTCATCGTCAGACCTCTGGGAAGATATACGGAGGTACCCACTGTATGACAAGGCAATCAAGTTCGTCTTCTCGCGTCTTCTCCCGTTCCAAGCTGCACCGGTCCAGAAATGGAAGAATGGTGGGGTTTATGAGGGCATTGCTATGTTGACTGGAGCCTCAGGGTCAGGAAAGACTTTTACTGGTATTCACGTTGCTCTGCTATTCACTTTGGAGGTCCACGTCAACCCCGACAAACAGGCCTCGAATCTCCTAGATGTGACGGAGATATTTCCAAATGCGGCAGTTCCCATGGAGGGTCAAGAACCGCCCAAACCATTGCGGTTCCAGAAGGATTGGCAGTTTGATTCAACCAAGAATCCTTTAGAGAACCCTCTAGAGAACCCAGAGACATACGAGCATGGCCGCATCACCTTGACTGCGTGCCAGAACGAGACAGTTGACGATATGTATCAAAAAGCGAGCCAATATGCTGATGAGTTTACCACCGCGTTGGGCTTGCCAAAGAAGCTGGTTGTCCGCGTTCATTCCCTCAATACAGAGACTGCTGCCGTGTTGTCCATGATCCACCCTGACTTTGAGTACGGCCCTGAGAAGTCTTTCATTTTTTTTGATGATGCCTCATCCCAAGGTTCTTCCGTAGTTGGACAGGAACTTTTGTCTAGTTACTGCGACCAATATTCGGCGGCACGTTATCGTGGCATCCGCGACCGTCGCTTCAAAGAGAAGGATGGATCAGTTGCAGCCTGTGTCTTGCGGCTCGCTGGCTTCCCAGGGTACGATATGATTGAAGCTCTGAAGTCGCTCTTCTCCGACCGGGAGCGTCAGAAAATCAAGGCTGTCCTTCGACCCCTCATCGATGCCCACTTCGTATACGCCCAGGATAAGGATATCACTCCAGAGCTGAATAAGGCAGTGGTGAAGTCAGCCTGCGAAGGCTATCGCCTTCTTCTCTCCCGGCTGCCTATCGTTGTTACCACGTTGTCCGTTGCTGCCAACCGTGCTTTCTCCCTGTTCCGCCAACATCATTTCGTGATGCTCGAAGAAGCTGGTCGGGCAAATCATGCCGACTCACTGGGACTTCTATCCCACTCTCCATTTATCAATACAGCACTGTTTATCGGTGACCATAAACAGTTACCGCCGTCTATGTTCGGTCCAAAGACAGGCAATCCGTTCCATGATTTCGGCTACCTTTCCATGCTATCTACTGCGTACCTAACTGGTTTTTATGTTCCCGAGCTCCTCCAGACCCGTCGCTTCCAAAACAAGCTTCTGTTGAAGCTTGCACTTATAGTCAACGAACGCCCTGAGATGGAGATGGTATATGGAAGTGAATCAGTCAAAGAGACCCAGGCTGCTGCTTCTCTAAACAACGCCATTTGGCGTAAAGAGTCACCACTCCTCTGGATCAATGTCTTCGAAGGCCAATCTCTTCGTGCCAAAGGTGGATCCTATTGTTCTCGTGACACCGCGCTTGTTACTATGCACCATTTAGTCAAACAATGTGCAGTCTTTGATGGTCGTCAACAAGCCGTCATATCGCCTTACAAAGCACAAGTTGACCTTTTGAAGAAACTAGTCAAGCTGGCCCAGAAAAACGCAGAGCACAATCGCGATCTCACTCTTGCTCGAAATCTTCAGGCCGTTGAAATCAGCACTGTTGATGGATTCATGGGCCGAGAAAAGGACCGTGTCATCCTCGATATGACGACGCATATCGGGTTCATCAAGGATCTACGACGTACTTTGGTCACCTTTACCCGCGGAAAGGTAGCTCAAATCATCATCGGCGATTCACGCATAATGACTGGATCGGGTAATGGTATCGCAGATGACCACCCCATGAAAATTCTCGTCCGATGGCTCGGCCAAGAACGACTGATCGTCAGTGTCATGCGCGACACTCTCAGATCCATGGAACAGTACGACTTGATGTGAACAGAAGCGTCACGTGCCTAGGTTTACTTATCCCATGAAGTTGCCCATATGTAGAATAGCCTGTTCACTCTCTTATATAGCCCCGGTGCCCCTTTGCACCTCAATATACTTCAGCTCTCCTCCATTCGCTACTTCCTCACATGGGAAAATATAATTGCTAATTCTATAAACTACTATCCTCTACCTATTTGACCTCGACAATAGTCAGTGTAAGGGGTTTACTACATTGTATAGCATCAAAAATCTATCCTTTTGTTCATCGTCTAGGAAAGCTTGAGCTAGTAATTTCCTAGACTTCAGAGCCCTACGAGGGGGGAGGGTGGGCACTGATCACAAGCGTTCGTCTTTCCAACTGGCCGACAGGAGAAACATTGTCTAACACTAACAGTCGACTTCAGATATTAATTTGGATGGCCCAAGGCAATATTGTAATGCTCAGCATCGTGGAAATAGAGTCTGGCGACATCATTGTAATGAGGAGTCCAAGAGAATTTGCCCAATCAGCACATACACCTCACATTGTAGGGGGTACCCCCTCACCGTGCCGTATGCGATACCTGTTATCAAGGGAAATCACTCCCTCAACCTCCTAGAACACGGGGCTATAGACCTGTAGACTTGCATAGAGAAGGACTAGGTTAAGAAAGGCTTTATTAAGCAACTACAAACAAGAAACGCTAGCAGGAGCTGCTACTCCACGACCAACGCGTCTAATATGCCCCACGGGAGGCCCATAAACATGTACATAGACACAAACATATGTAGATAGACCTAGACGTTAAATAATACCAACCAACCAACCGCCTCACATTGTAAATACGATTCCGCAACCTAAACGAATCCACTCAATGTCATCAAATCTGATAGAGGAAGTGCTGAAATTTTTGTTGTGTCGCAGTGCAATGAAAGTCTATCGAAAAAGAACGGGCAAAGATTCGTTGCCCCTCTCGAGAAAGTTTTTACATTATAAGTGTCTTACATTCTGTCCAGAGCCAGCTTACAGCAAGCTTGTAATTTTCCCAATATTGCATATCCCTCCACTCACAGAGTGCTCTCCAGTGCCAGAACCTAGAAGGGAATTAGTAAAATGACATACATGATAAAATCTAATGAATCAAACTTACGATTGCCGTACGACTAGGAATGTAAACTTGCAGGAAGTTCTTCCTCTCATTCCACGCAAATGGAGTTGTGAAGAACCTCGTGGTTTCATCAACATTTCCATGGCCACCAAAATCTTTGCTGTCTGTGCTCAGTACAATCCTGTAGGTACCCTCCTGCTCTACACCAACACGATAGTCGGTGAAACTGTTCTGTGGGTGCCAGTTAAATATCCACAGTAGACCTCCCCGTTCAAACACAATGACTTTATCGCCATCGTGCTTGAGACTAACATATGCCTGTGGAGAGTGTAGCCATCCGTACTTCTCCTCGGTCCACTGCATCTTGCTGTCGAACTCGTAGAGGAATCGGTACCGCAAGAGATTGTCATCCACCAGATTGAACTGCCGGCGGGCATAGTGGAAGCTGTTTTGGTTTCCTTCTCGGGGGAAGTCCAGCCACTCCGGGTGACCGAACTCGTTGCCTTCGAAATTGAGATAGCCTTCACCGCCCAAGGCATGCGTAATGAGGCGGATCATTTTGTGCATGGCAATACCTCGGCTGATGGTGGGCGTCTCCTCTGTCATCACCGACATGTTGGTATACATTTCGGCATCACATAGCCACATCATCAGTGACTTATCTCCGACGAGACTGCAGCAATTTTAGTATTGTAAAAGCGTGCATAGAGCGGAAACTTACGCTTGGTCATGGCTCTCGGCGTATGCGATCGTCTTTTCACCATGTCGACGGTTCGTGAGGGTGAAGACCAAGTTACCCATATCCCAATCGATGTCTTCTTTCTCTTTCAGCCATTTGATGTACAAATCAGGAATGGCCATAGCCAGCCTATAATCAAACCCGATTCCTCCAAGCGAAAGGTCAACACATAAACCTGGCATTCCAGACACGTCCTCTGCAATAGTGATGACTTCGGGATACAGAGTGTGTAACATCTGGTTAGCTAGCATGAGGTACACGACTCCTTCCTCGTCAACAGACGGGCCGAAGTACTCGTGATATCCGCCCGAGAAACCCCTATATGCAGTTCAGCAATTGTCCAGTGTGATATGATGGAGCGTGGACTTACGTTCCAATACCGTGGTGGGTGTAGAGCATGCTGGTCACGCCATCAAAACGGAATCCGTCGAATTGGTACTCGTCCATCCAGAAGCGGAGGTTACTGAGGAGAAATCGTAGGACCTCATGATGGCCGTAGTTGAAGAGTCTGCTATCCCAAAGATCGTGTCGGCCTTTGGCGCCCTCATGGAAGTAAAGATGATCGCTCCCGTCGAACTGGTTCAATCCATCTAGAACATTTTTGGATGCATGACTGTGAACAACATCCAGTAGCACGGTAATGCCCAGGCCGTGGGCAGTGTCAATCAGCTCCTTCAGTTCGTCTGGCGAGCCATATCGACTGCTTGCGGCGAAGAAACTATTAATCTGGTAGCCAAAGCTGGCATAGTAGGCATGCTCCATGATTGCCATCAATTGTATAACATTGTATCCCAGCTTCTTGATCCGAGGGAGCACGTTTTGAGTAAACTCCTTGTATGTAGCTACTCGACCCTCGGGGGAAGAGATGCCGACGTGGGCCTCGTAGATTCGAGCGCTCTGTGGCTTTTGTGGGCGTTTGTTCTTGAACACGTACGTCTCTGGTGGGTTCCAGAAACGAGCATCGTAAACGGGAGAGACACTGAGCTCTTGGGTGACGCGAGTGATCCAGGCAGGTATGCGCTCCTGCCGAGCATGGTCATTAGGGACGACGAAGGAGATCTGAGATGTGTGTTAGCTATCCTAATTCGTAAATCGTGCCGGCTCACACACCTTGAGCTTGGAATCGTGGGGTATCGCAGGCTTTCCATTGGTGGCTGGCACCGTCACCTCCCAGACGCCGAAGTTGTTCTTGGTCATGGGAGTCGCATCCCGATCCCAATTGTTGAAGTCGCCGATAAGGTATGCTCGGAGGGCGTTGGGGGCCCACTCTCGGTATATCACGTCGCCATTGCTCTGGACATGGAAGCCATAGATGTCGAAACCCTAAAGATTCATCAGCCTGATATTCACTCGCGCTTTCCACAGTCTTGTCATCTGTCGCATACCTTTGTGAACTTTTCCAGGCCACCTTCGGTTTCTTCGATGGTTTTCAGCCACTTCTGAGCCTTTGCAAAGCGGCTTCGTAGGCCCTCTTTGAAAGGCTCTAGCCACGGGTCGAGCTGGACGATGCCTGGCAGTCAAAGGTCAGGGTGGATAAACGGCGGCCAATGGCATAGTTTGACTTACCGGTGCCATCTCTGGCGAAGTCTCCCGCTGGAGGTGCCGTGACAGAATTCTTTGTGGCTCCATTGACGGCCATGGTGCAAGTGTGGGGAGCAGAATACCGTAAAACAGTGAAAATAGTGAAATCAGTGAAATCAGTGGTAGCAAGCTGGGGAGTTTGCTATGGGCCGACCAGCTTATGTTGAGCAGGACAAGAGGCACAGCTTGGGTACACGGCAGGCTTGGACGAACTGGCAGAAGAAGAGGTGAGCAGTTGGGAGAGGGTTATAGGAGGAAGATGAGGAAGATGAGAGAGAAAAAAGGTATTGCGGGGTTTCTAGGGCCAATTGAAGCTGGTTGGCGACTGGGAGTGGCCGACAAGCAGACAAGCTTGAATGGCCCAAGCAGAAGGAGGAGGTCGCTCCTCCTCAACCAAAGTTGCTGATCCCTGTCCAAGGTGCATCAACGTCATAGCGCGCTATCGCTCGCTGTGGCATCGCGTCCACGCCACGTCCGCCACCAAAATCCACTCTTGTCGCCGCAATGCATGTCTGTGCCAGTCTTCGATTCAACACGGAGGAGTTTTCGGAATGATGGACCGAGAGCAGTGCACATCTTTCGTGTTGGGTCTGCCGTTGCTGCGCCTCGGAGCTTTTCTCGCTACATTAGTGAGGCATGAGAAATGCTGCCCTGCCGTCTTGCACTCTGGACGGGCTGGGGCTACTAATAAGCACAGAGTAGTAGGTGTGCAGTGTGGCGACTGGTCCTATTGATGCACTGGCGGGCCGGCTGTCTCTTATCAAGAGCTGCGGAGCTCTACCCCGCGGCGCACCCTCGTCGCCAAGCCCTACTGTCCAGGCCTCACCTCTGCGACTCCGTGGATGCTGCACTGCATTGCACTGCACTCTCCCATCGCCATGTTACTCCTGCTCAACGTATCTCCCCAGGC
This sequence comes from Dendryphion nanum, assembly GCA_020744415.1. NCBI lineage: Eukaryota > Fungi > Ascomycota > Dothideomycetes > Pleosporales > Torulaceae > Dendryphion > Dendryphion nanum. Next base: position 1,333,780 of record JAGMWT010000013.1, on the reverse strand, counting down.
AAAGACCTCATATCTTGCGCTCGCCAGCATTGGACGTCGCGCCCTCTCTTCCAATGCCTCCAGACAGAGCTCCGGCCAGTACTCCCGAGCAGACTTCACCACTCAAGGCTTCACGGGCCTCTATGAGCCTGGAGAGCCGACCACGGGACCCCTTGCGGGCGCCTCCATTGTGGGAGCTCCCCGGATAACGCCCAAGGCGCTGAAGCAGCATTTGGATCAATTCGTCGTTGGACAGGAGCGCGCAAAGAAAGTCCTCAGTGTCGCTGTGTACAACCATTACCAGCGCATACAAGAGCTCCAGCGCCAGGAAGATAAGCAGGCCGAACTGGATGCGCAGGCTCACCGAAGGGAGATGGGCCACCGGCATCCCATAGAAGGTACATCCGCCATCTTGTCATCTCGTTCCGATACACCAATTCTTTCCTTCCCTTTTCTTGTCTGTGACGTGATAGTCCGGGACTGACCAAGTCAGATGAATACCCCGGTCAGCAGCCCACTGTGAGAGTGAACCATCCTCTACCAACATCGCAAGCCTCGCCCGTTGAATCGCCCGATGAAAAACCCCCAATCGTTGACCACACCCCGCTTCAGATAGAGAAATCCAATATACTTCTGTTTGGCCCTTCGGGTGTTGGCAAGACACTGATGGCCAAAACCCTGGCGCGTGTTCTGGATGTGGCCTTTAGTATGTCTGATTGTACTCCATTCACCCAGGCTGGATATATAGGCGAGGATGTGGAGGTCTGCGTTCAGCGACTTCTTGCGGCTGCCAACTACGACGTTGCCGCAGCGGAACAGGGCATAATCTGTCTAGACGAGATAGACAAGATAGCCACCGCAAAAGTAAGCAATGGCAAAGATGTAAGTGGTGAAGGTGTCCAACAAGCCTTGTTGAAGATCATTGAAGGTACGACCCTTCAAATACAAGCGAAACCGGAAAAAAGCGGTGGTGGAAGGAGTCCAGGCAGTAATCCACTGGATGCATCGAGGGGCCATGGTCCAGGCAATGGTCCGATGAATATGCCCGGGGGCAAAGCTGAAGTCTATAATGTCCGCACGGATAACATACTCTTCATATGCACCGGTGCCTTCACCGGACTGCACAAGGTAATAATGGACCGAATCTCCAAAGGGAGTATCGGTTTCGGTGCGCCGGTGCGTTCATCGAGCCTCGAGTCGGGAGCTCATGAGACCATGCTGAAAGGAGAGGAAGAACTGTTCAAGAAACACCTACCCTTCTACGTCGCGCCGCGGCCAGAATCAAATAATCCGTTTGCTCCACAGCAAGCTAAACCTGCTGAACAGATGTTCAACTCCCTTGATCTTGTCGAACCCTCCGATTTGCAGAAATATGGCATGATACCTGAGCTGGTGGGACGCATTCCCATCTCGTGCGCGCTCGCTGCACTTGATGAAGAGGCACTCGTGAGAGTGCTTACTGAGCCACGAAACAGTCTTCTAAAACAGTACGAGCAACTGTTTCAACTCTCCGGAGTTGAATTACGATTCACCAGTGGTGCACTGCGCGAAGTGGCCAAGGGAGCCACCAGCATGAAGACGGGTGCCCGAGGGCTGCGGACAGTGCTGGAGCGTCTGCTCGGCGAGTGCATGTTCGAAACCCCTGGTAAGTCTCCCCACCATCACACTGTGGTATTCTGTTCGCTGACCACAGGCTCATCTAGGATCTCATGTCAAGCATATTCTCATCACTCAAGACGTCGCCCGGCTGAAATGTGCACCGCTCTATTTCCAGAGGGGACAATCTCATAAGTTCCACACCGCTATTGCCCAAGAGGAAGAGCAATGGGAAGAGGAGTTGAGATTGAAAGAGGGTAATAACAATGTGAATAGCTTCGAGCAATACAGAAATCAAGGCCTGGTAGCTGGTGCTGGGGGATTCATGTAGAAGAACCATGTATATAATTTTGCCAATGTGGCTGCATCATGTCCGTCCCTGTTTCTTTAGCTTCACTTGATGCAATTCACAGAACACAACAATGAAGAAATATCTCACCCACCCCCCCCCACCTACCCACACTTCATCCTTCCCGCCCACAACATCATCATAATTTGTTCTCTTTGGTACAGACAGACGCATACATCAGACCATTTTCTATCCTTTCTGGTTCATGGGTGCCTCCCTGCAGACACGCTCACCGTTGGTCGTTCATTACCCTCATTTCTTCCCTTTTGTCTGCCAGTTCATTATAATGGGACCATGGTGCAACCAGTACCCTATCCAATGATCAAATCCCGCATAGTTATTCACACACATACAATCCCTCTCTTACTGTCGGAAAATCTTCTTTTTAGTATCAAATTTCTCACATCACTACCTAGGTACAGCGTCACTCCAATCAGCAAAACATTTGCCTGGTCCTTGATTGCCGTCCATGAGACCCAATCAGTGCATCCAATGCATCCTTCATTCTTGGTATTCATAGTTCAAGCTCCACTTCCTAACGTTTGCCTTATTCCCCGTTTCCACTGCGTCACGATAACCAATATTTGCTACTCAGTGGTCATGTTTTCGCTCCAACTGTTTCCCTGATGTTCTATTTCTATCACATCGAATGCATCCTGATTGATCCAATATTCGCTCACTGCGGAGCTCGAGTATCAAAAAAATCCCCCGTCTCAATTTCTAGGTTCTCTGCCTTATCACGCCCGCTAAAGCCAACGCAACCAATATCACAACCCGAATGCTCCACTACAAACAATCACCCGTAGACCCATCCTTCGAATTGCGTCACCGGAAGCTACAAGCTTGGCAATTCCCCAAAGCTCCACTTTCTTCCTTCCTTCCCTTTCTACCTACGCCAATGTCTGACTAACCCCCTAAACCCACGACGCTGATTCCCTCCACGCCACTTCAAATCCGTCTCAACAAAAAGCCACCCTCAGACAGCAACACCCCGTCCCCACCGAAACGCCATCCGACTTACAAAAGACAAAAACAAACAAAAGTGAAGCTGCAATTCCAGCCGCAGTCTGTACATCACATCGCACATGCAGCTTAGTCTTTCAAGCCAAGACATTAACGGTCACGGTCACCCTCACGGACCCCCACCCCCATCCATGGATTCCAAGAGTTCCCCCGATATTCTTTCTGACACCCGACATGTGCACCACGGTTCATACACCTTGTAGCCTACCACTGACTCAAAAGGTGGTTCTACTGTACCTAGGTATGATCCCCTGACTCCTACCGTCCCGTTACCTCCGGTGCTCCCCGTTATCCCGAACCGCAAGAGAGAGAGACATATAAACTCAGATAGGAAATTGAACTAACTGCTTTCAGCGGCGTGTTTTTGGTCAGCTAGACTCGGACACTCGGACCAGGGTTGATTTGAAGGATTCGTTAAAGCTTATTTTTTGGAAGCGGAGGTGCGGTAGGGTGGAATGGCCGATGGCCGGTGATTGATGACCAGTAGATGGAGAGAGAATGGGGTTGACGTGGAGATCGATCACGGGATGTCGGAGGGATGATCGATCTGATTAAGATGTGGAGGGATTGGATTAGGAAGGAGAAGAGCGGTGTGCAGTGCAGTGCAGTGCAGTGCGCGCAGAGCTGATTGCAGGTGGAGCGGTGACGACGAGGGAGCAAAGAAAGTTGCAACATTTTACTCTGCATGCCCGAACGCAGTAACAATTGTGTGTCTACCATTCTCTCCGAAAAAAAAAGATTACTAGACTCTTCCACCACTACGACTCCTGGAACTACCATGTGCCTGTAAACCGAAGATTCATCTGCCTATCTCTCCTTCGCGTGCTCATTCTAGACCTTCATCCACTCTCCTCTTTCTCTCCCATAACAAACAACGGCCAGAACAATCTATTTGAGTACAAAGGACGCTTGACACCTCCTAAAAACCCTGGGTAGTGGTCACCGCAATGACATAAAGTGGCTCTCTACCTAGCTATCTCATCCGCGTGCAAATGCCTCGTTTCCTCGCCCTCGTCCCCTGATTAAGAAAGGGTCCCATCTGTATTGAGACACTGACATGTGCAAGAGATACCCACACGGTGGTTTGGAATCACCTAGGTGCTCAACAGGCACCACCGCCACCACGTTTGTTTTAGAGGGGTTTGATTCCCCTAATCCTCTTTGTAGTACCCATATGGAATGAAGATGGATCGTCACAACCTCTCTCTCCGACTACCGAAGAACCCCCCAATGCACAGGACAGCGGAGACGTAAAATAAACAAATAAAAACACGAAATCACATGGCCCTTGCCCCTGTAAATCTGGGCATGCCAGCACATGCATCGACCTGCACATGCAAAAACTCAAAATTCCGAATCGGGATTCTCGTGCAACGTTCGCCATCTCCCTACCGCCAGAACCATTCCGTGGGAAACTTTGCACCCACACCTTACCACACCGCACTGGGCATCTCTCGTCCTTGCCCACATTCGGTCCAGACTTGCACACCGTGCGAGAAGTCTCGCAGCGTCCACGATGCTTTGCTCTGCATCAAAGCAACAGTAACCGTCACAGTAACAGCAAGTACCATGTATCTCGAGCCTGAAACAATACATCTCTCTCGCTCTCTCTCTCCCGCTCCCGATAAACTCGAACCATGTATCAAGTATCCGCATCCGAAGTATATCCATGGCATTTACGCCAGATTCGGATTTCGAGATCGATAACAAGATAACGACGGCGATTTTAGTTAGTAGTGACTACCTTGGGGGGTCCACTTGGCGTAGGTGGCCATTATGGTGCTCAACTTTCTGTCCGCATGCCCTGTGCCGCTCACGCAACTTGTGGTTAGACTGGGTTGATCGAGGGTGAATGGAGTGTCGTTGTTGTGTATCTGACTCAGCACGTGGCAGAATATCAATCAACGCAACACCCTTTTGAGTGCAATGAAACAATGTAATTGTCCTCCCAATTGCCACTTGCATTGGCACCTAGCACATGGGAATGGGCACATCTCACAAGGCACCCTGCACCCCGCGCACAAACATACACACAATCCCCCGAAAATAAAATCAAAAACTGTCCCCATGATTCCGTCCATACATTCCTCTGCTCTCTGATTGGCTGCCCCGATCCCACCACCACCACCACCCTTCCACCCATCCACACTTTCCCCCCTTCCACCACACAAACCCAAAAAATTCCAAAAATTGAAAAAGAAAATAATAAAAAAACTCAAGGGAGTTCCCGTCTGACTTCTTCGCAGGAACAGATAAGAAACGTGAGCCGAGGGGGGGAAGGAATCGCAGATATGGTATGAGGGGGGGGGGGGGGGGGGGGAATGACGCAAGCAAGAAGCAGGATAAGACATGATATATAATTTTCCGAATAGATTGCTAGCTCCTTTCCCTCTTTCCCATTGCCGTACCGTATCCATACATGCTATTAAATGCGATTCCGATTCCGATTACGCACCTCATTCTCTATCTCGCCCCACAAAATCGGGATCCCCCTGCCCTGCCCTGCCCTGTCTCTGCCTTGCTTCTACCTTGCCCTTTGCGGTCGGGGGAGTCGTGGCGTATGAGATCAAAGCATCGCAGCACACACACACACACACACACCCCTTCCCAAACTGCAATCCGGCTCGCGCCTGGCACGGCAGAAAATAAATGAAGGCGTGGGATGCACGCAGCCAGTGCGGACATGTAGGATGCGTGGATGCGTAGAGGCGTATCCGGTTGCAGCGGAAAGGCGCAAATGCGATATTTTCCCTCTTTGCTCTGCCTTCACCAACATCAGACCATATCGGAATCAAACTCCGAGCCAAACAGCAGCCTCAATCATTCACGACATGCCCGTTCCCAAATCACCACCGGATAAGAATACATATCTATGGCACACTTTTGGATCAAATGCACAATCCCTGGTCCATAACGGCAGAATGCGCATCTTGTTTTTAAAACTGCATTGCACGCCTAGCCTATCTATCTATCATGGAAGCGGAAAGCGAGACATCCAGCTCTGAATTAAAAGGTTCATAAGGTAATAACTGCGCGCCAACACCGCGACTTGCCCATTGAAACCGCAAGCGAGCGGGAAAAATATTTAGAAAACGCCATTGCCAGGCTGAAGACTTGACCACCTCCCATATGCAAAAAGAGACTCGGTCCAGAGTCCTTGTTGCGGTTGATTGATATACAATCTCCATCCTGAAGCCCAAAGCCCAAACGCCGCCCGATGCAGATACCTTGCCCTAGATCGTACCGGATCTTTTATGCGCCCCACAAACATAAAGTCATATTATCGTGACTCGTCAATCATTTTAGAAATGGTAAGGAGCTTGGAATCTCCTCTGGCTAGGTCCCTGCTCCCATGTGGGAGAAGCTGGTCGCGAGAGATTAAGCGGAGTGCTGACCGCAGAATGGGGGGCGGAAGAGAAGCCCTGTGACTGATACTGATATGTTGGGCTGAAGTTGTTGTTGTTATTGTTATTGCCGGCAAAGTTGAAGCTTTCCATGGAGACTGGTCGGGGCATGTAGGCGGCTGCTTCAGGATTGATTTGTGCAGTTGGACTAGTCATCGGGACGTCGTAGCGCTGAAGCGGCATTTGTCGAGGATACCGTAGAGGGACAGCCGTGGTTGATGATGGCGCGAAAGCCTGTTGTCGGAGAGGAAGCGTTGATGGAGTGGTGGGCTGGGAAAACTGAGTTTCGATTGGAGACATTGCCACCGGGAAGACAGGCATCGATGGTGTTTGGGGTTGTGAGTACATGCCGGGAGCGTGTTGGGTGAATTGATAGGCGGGAGGCATTCCCACCGACGAGGGTACATAGTGGGCTTGTGGCACGAAATGACCCATGGCGGCTGCAGGTGGCATGTCGGAAGACATGTCCTTGTTCTTGTGGTCATCTGTAATCTGGAAGACGTCTGACACGTACTGAGCGACCAAGTGATTAGCCCCATCTTTGAAAGTGAAGATGACGCGGTATCCCATCGGGGCCTTCTCTTCCTGGTGTCGGCAATAGCAGGCAATGCGCATGGCGAATTCGACCTGTTTTGCGCGGGCAGAGTACATCTGGTCTTGAGAGGAATCAACCTCTTTCAACTTCTTGTACTCCTTGTCATTGATCATGATGACACGCTGGGCTTCAAAACCTAGCCATTCGAGTTCATCATCGGCCTTCTTCTTCTTACGGTCGTAGCGTTTGCGCTCCCGCTCTTTGCAGCCGTCACAGATGAGAACTTCGCCTCCATTCTGAGGATGAGAAGGGTCATCCTTATCCACTTCGCCGAGGGACATGCCCTCGGGACGACGAGGGATTTCTTCATCTCCCCTCGCGCGTCGGAGAGCTTGCTCCCTCTTCTCGGGGGGGTCGATTGCGGTGGCACACACGAGCATCAGAGTCATGTGGACAGTGTCGCCTTTTGCGTTGAATTCCTCGATTTCCTCGGGACTACAAAGCAGTTTCGGCTTTGCCATGGTCTGCCTCGGGAATGAAATGAACTCAAACTTGGGATCCAAGGGGTCGAGGATTAGGTTGACCTTGATCTGGGTCTCGGCGCGAGTCTTGGTCTTGTCTGCATGGAGGGTGACAGTGGCCATCTCGGGAGCACTAGAAGCCGTGGAAGAGGTGGAGGCAGGACTGTGAGGCACATAGACGGCCTCGGGTGTGGTAAACATGGTCCATTGATCCACGTCGGCGGTGGAGGGCTTGGAATTATGGGCGGTAAGATCCGTCGATGGCTCGCGAGAGGTGACGTGACTGTGATCACGTAGGAACTCACCGGGTGAATTGGCGTTGCTGAAGATGAGATCAGCGGTGGGAGAGGGGGTGTTGGAAGACTGCGACCCCCCAAGCTCGAACAAAGGTCCAGGCGAGGTAGAGATGGGATCCAGCCTCAAGGGAGTATTCCATAGATGGGGCAGGGCTGCCAAGGGAGCATCTAGATGCTGTGTGAGATCAATGGCCGAATCATGCGCGGGTAGGTCAACCAAACCGGTGTGATCAGCTAGGCCATCGCAGAGGTTCTCGAAGGCTTCTGAGCTGAATGGTTCAGAGTGAAGGTCGGCTGGGTTGACCGTGTTTCGGTCAAGGGGGGGGTAATGGAAGCGATTGTCCATGATGTAATTATGGATGACCAAAAGTGCTGCAAGGAGGCAATGGAGGTGGCGATAGCGATGGTGTAGGAGATAAAGATGAAGATGAAGATGAAGAGGTAACGGAGGTGTGATGCAGTACAACAGTGGTGGAAATTGGAACGATGCTAGTAGTAGCTATACGTCCCCAGTGGGGTAGGCAGATGTTGAAGGAGGAGGGAAGGAGGGAAAGAGGAATGGGATCGGCGAGCTATAAGGTGGGTGGTTCGGGTGGGAGGGTAGTATAGGCAGGCGGACGGGGGGGGGAGAAGAGGAATATAACGAATGTGGAGAAGGAAGGGAGGGCGATGGGAAAGCTCCTGGTGCGATTATAGCAGAGAGGAAAAGTCGCGACTTTGGGACCAGGGAAATGTGGGAGGGAAGGAGCAGGGCGAGGTGTGGGGTTTTTGATAGAGGCAGGCGGGCCAGGAGCGGAACCAATAGGGCTAGGACCAGGGCCAGCGGGCGAGGTGGACTCAGGTGGAAATAAGGACCAGCTCGGAAACAGGATCAATCGCAGGTCCAAGGAAGACAGAGGGAGGATTCCGTGAGGGCGATGGAGAGGGCTGCGACGGTTGCGAATATTGGTGCTCCAGGACCAATGGGCGGGCGGCCGAGCATTCGGGTCGGAGCGGGGAAGAGGAGAAAGGTTCAGGGGAGGAGCGACGGCGAGGAGAGGGGCGGAGTGGAGAGGGCAGCAACAGCAGCTGCTGCAGGGGCGATTGTGTGTGAGGATCAGATGAAGGTTGTCGTGGACGGCGGGTGGAGAGTGGATGGCGGAGAGAATGGTGACGAGGTCAATTGAGAAGAAGACGTATGGCTGCAACGCTGCAACGGTATATGGAAATACAATATGGTCGAGGTGGAGACCAGAGGGAACAGATATTGAGAGGGGCCCGTAGTGTGGTGTGAAAGCACGAGGGGACGGAGCAAAAGTAGGGTGCAAGTGCGGTGGACGAGGTTAGATAAATCAATGGATGGGACCGATGGGTTATGATGGACCAGTGGACGGTTGGGGTGGGACGGATTCGTCAGGCCAGAGAGAGAGCGCGAGCCCTTGGAGGTGGAGGGGGCACGTCCATGGGTAGGTTATAGGTAGGTTGTTCGGTCGGTCGAAGCTAGCTAGCGGGCCACACCCCACCCTTTTCCACTCTTGAGTCTTTGCTCTCTCTCTCTCTCTCTCTCCCTGCCTCTCTCCCTCTCTCTCTCTGGAGTCTGTTCCCCTCCCACCCTGGAAGGCTTGAACCCTAGGCACATTACTTGACGCACTCACACTCGCTCTCTCTCACACACACACACACTCACACACACCACGCCAAGACTTGGCCTGCACGCGCGCGAGATCTGCCACTCCGGCTCGCCTTGCTGCTGCTGCTGGATGCCTTTTTTTCGCTCTTGGCTCGTGTGTCCTGCAGCCTCTTGCTGTGGCCATTGCTGTGACTGCCAGTGGTCCTTGGCGCTAGACTGCTTTCTACCTTTGTTCTTCCTTCTGCTTCTGCTGCTTCTATCACCGTTGCTACTGCTCCTGTTCCTACCTGCTGCTCCTGCTGCTGCTCCTACTGCTGCTCTTACTGCTGCTACTGCTGCTGCTACTGCTGCTACCTGCTGCTGCCGCTAGCACTAGAGACCCGCCCGTACCAGAGGGACCCTGTCCGGCCCGCAAACCACCGCGCGTGCACACACTCCCCCCATAACCTACTGTAGCCGCACATAGCACCGCACACAACGACATACGCAAGCTATGCACTTGCACGGCAGGTATAACAAACACCAATTGATATCTACATTCATATTCCCTTCCCAAGATCCAGCTCAAATTGGTCAATGCACCTTCCACTTGCTGATGTTCGTAATCTGCGTGCGGGCAAAAAAGGATGCCAAGCCAAGACAGAGAGTTCTGAGTTCTGAGTTCTGAGTTCTGAGTTCAGCGCTCTGAGCACCCAATCCATGACAGCCATCAATGATCCCTTCCCCCCGTTAGCATCCATGCGGACTATGCCTGCCCTTGCCCATCCTTGCCCCTCCCTGCCCCTCCCTGCCCTGCCCTTACCCATGACCACATCCATGGCCCCTACTAGACGTACTGTGTACAAACTCCATGGCTCTCGACTGGGCGCCTGCCCTCTCACTCGCTCCGTGCCATGGGCTTGTGTGCGCCACAGCCAAGAGGGGAGTACTTGTCGACGAGGCCAAAGGTACCTCTGATAACTTTGCTCCATCTCTCTCTGTCTGCTGCCGCCCCCCCTCTCCCTCTCTCTGCCTCTCTCTCTCTCTCTCTCTATTCTCCAAATGACCACCAAAATACAAGCTGTTGAGACTGTCAATACTATGCATGACTATAGAATAATACGTGGATCGGGTTCTTCTTACGACCATGGTTATCGTTATTGAGCAGAGAGATAGATGGAGGTGGTAGAGCAAGGTGGCTGACGAGGTTTGCATGGCTGTGGTCCCCATTGATGCGTTCACCAGGAGCGGGAGATGTACATCGCCAGAGGCCCCAATGTACCTGGCGGCACCGTGCACGAGCCGCTTGCAACGGCTTGGTGCAGAGTCTGCGTCCTTGGGCCGGCTGGCGCTGCGTCTCTATCGCTCTGCGTCCCTTCTGCGTCTCTGCATCTCTGCATCTGTCTCTCTGTATCGTAACTGGGCCTGCACTGCGCTGCACTCTGCAGATGGCTCCAGTCCACTCCCTTCCCCCTGCAATAGACCTACCTCGAGCTGCTGTAGTCTGTTGCTACATCCCGCCCTGGCATATCGCTCACACACACACACACACACTCGCACAACACTTTCTCTCCCTCAATCATGATCCTCTCACATTCCTCCCCTCGGCCTGCAATCATGACTCTTGTTGCGAGAAGCAGAGGGGAAGCAACCCTGAGCCCCGGACTGATGTGGAGTGACCACTACAGCCCCCCTGTGAGGCCTGGGCTGCCATTCCCTGGTGTTCTCCTTGTCCTCTTGTCCTCTTGTCCTGCCTCAATTGCTGGTGTGAGTCTGTGAGTCTGTGAGTAGTAGATGTGATGTGACGGTGACGAATCAGGTCGTGGCAGGTAGGCAGGTAGGCAGGTGCAGGCGGCATTCGTCGGCTTGTCCAATTCGTCCCTTCCCTCTCCGTCCATGAATCCGTTCAATTACAATCATTCTCGACATGGAAGCAGCGACCAATTGACCGTCGCAGGGCATGGCTTCCACAGCCAGCAGGAGCAACAAGCAGTGGTAGCAGTGGGAAGCAGCACCCAACTCGGCGACGCCCCCAAGCATGGCGCCGTTGGAAACAATCTATGGCTACTGTACGGCATGCAAATCATCATGCGCCATCCTCACCTCCATGCCCACCACAACCTCTTCCACCACTTCCACCACTTCCATCACCACACCACTCCATCCCAATATCCATGTCTACCTGCATCATCGTCGCAGCCCACCGCCGGGTGACGCATTGTGTACGAGCGCCTTGATACGTCTGTTCTTCCCTGTCTTGTCCTGCCAGCCTGCTCTTGGGGACACTTTTCTCCTCTTGGACTGCGTCTTCGGCCGCTCGTTCGACTGATCCGTCCAGATTCCCTACCTGCCTACATACCATACCATGCCCTTTCGACCCTCATTTCCTTCAGTCTCTGCTGTTCCAACCTGCTCCAGCTCCAGCTACTGCTAATCGTGCCATGTCTCTCCTCTCTCTCCGCAGCGCGCCGTCGTATTGTGTGGGCCCATGACGGAGTCGCGTCCGCCAAACCGACAGCCCGCCGCCTCTTCCACCATCGCGGTCTCGCTCAGCTTAGTCGCAGGCCTCGCCGGCCCAGAGTCGTCATTCTTCGCAAGGCTGATGGTCTGCGCGCAAATCCACCGCCTGCTGGAACTCTGCCCGTCGCGCCGACTATGAGCCAAATGCCAGAATGCTGCCATTGCGCCAGGGCCATCCCGCGACCCTTCCCCTTCCCTCGACTCCCTCAAGCGCTCGCCGCTGCAAATACCGCTTGCTGTTTGCTGCAAATCCCTCTTCGCGTAGGCCTGTCCCCCGAGATAAAAAAACTCTGCTTTACCGCCGTCTGATCTTCGCGCGCATTTCGCTGGCGTAAGAGAAACTGCCGTCCGCCGGGCCTTTCAATGCAAGCCCGCCGCCTGCCCTTGATTGTGCGAGAAAGGCTCAGAACGCCCTGCTCTGCCCTGTGCGCTAGCCTCCGTTTGTGGCGATCCATCCCACCCTCCACATTGTCCTGGAGAAATTTTCGGACTGAGGCTCTGAGACATAACACTACCACTCCATAGTATCCACCCGAGGCGCCTCTATGCCGCCCTAGCTTCCTTCCCCTCATGACACTGTAATATTATTATTTTCATAATTCTGCTGATTTGGCACATGCGGCTTCTTGCCCGGTAGTCCATGATTTGCCTTCGCATATGGTAATCCGATCACAGGAGAACTGGTCAGATTTTCCACAACTTACACAGACACACCCACGCCTACGCCTACGCCTACGCCCACGCCCACTCGATCCGGCATTGTAAGCGCTGCCTGCTCCCGCTCGCTGGACAACATTGTCCCGATGCGAATTGTACCGACTGGCGTCATCTGTCCCTGCGTTGGAAGAGGGAGATCATTTCCATCTTTTGCAACCTAGGCACATAAATTCAATGCTTGTCACGGCCATGGTCTCAAGTCCGGTTGCCCAACGGCGTCCCGACACCCATCACTTGTAAATTTTGCCTCCGCTCTCGCAAAATCACTGTTCTGGCCTATAGTATGCCTCAGGACACCCTCCAAGTTCCACTTTTAGCTATTCAGATCGGGGATTCGTATCAGCTCCAGCAGTTTGGTGGATCCTTTGCTAGCATCTTGCGCAGGGAGAGGGCCAGAGCACGGACATTATAAACCGAATTCCAACTTCATACATCCATGGATCTCATTCGAACTCCAAGTTTCCGTGACCGAAGATAATACAATCTCTTACACCATACTAACCTCTCATCTTGAGGACGTAATCGATGTGGGTTTGCTCTATCAACGCCATCACCAATGGTCGACCTTCCAGTTTTGGTTCAGTTCATATCGTACAGCTCAGAGCTCCCGACCTCGCACGGCTGGGTGTCCGGCCTTTCCATCACCCAGGCGCCGATCATCGACCCTTGAAGCTTATCACACATGCTTTCAACAATCCGAAACAGTCAATAACGTCAAAAGAATAGGTTTCATTTCCATCATATAGATACATCACTGGCTAGGCTTGGAGGGTCTTCAGACTACGTTTCCATTCTCTCAGTTGACATTGGGCAGTAGACCACGAGCGCTTGACAGAATGATATCCCCTGAATATCGAATCGCTCTCATACCAAGGCTTTGTCCGCCACCTATCCCGAGGAGATGGACAGGCGCTTCGAGCCCTTTCCAAACATACTAGATCGATTCCAGGGCGTGTCACTTCCACCTACGTAGAGTGGCTCGTACGGCTCGGGCGGCGGGCATCAAGCCTAAGCAATTCATTGCTTCTAATCGCTTTCATCCTCATGTCTGGGCATACACTCTCTTGTGGAGGAAATGAAGGCACATCTTGATGCCACATTGCATGCTACCACAATTCATACCGCTCGCACCAATTGTCTTGCTGGTTCTCAAGTCACGAGTTACCATGGTACCGACTCCTCTGAGATCCCTTTCTGGGCCTCCCATCATCGCCCAAAACTGATACGAACAATATTTTGAAGCTATCAACTACTCAGCTTGAACCGTGCTCTTTCTTCCCCAATACGCTATGGCCAATTCACGTATTTTAGGGTCTATTAGGAGATATTTGATCGTTAAGTATTTTCTCCTACATGCTATTTTGTCAAGACAGCATCTCAGAATGGGACAATAATGTGTCATACTCTACTTCGACATGTCCCACGACGCCATCTTACACTGCAGGGTGAATGATTGCTTTGGACGGACACAACATTGCCATTGAACACAGCAGCGTCAAATACATGTTTGATAAACCTGTGGTTTCCAGGGCCAAAGGGGGCAGCAGAAAAGGTGGAGTCGTTCTACTTCGGCGAAGCATTGTCGTCTCTTGCTTTATTCGCATGCTCTGTTATACGACTCAACTCCGCAGTTGTTCTTGGTCCCAAGCTCGACCTACAGGTTGCTCCAACTCTATTCCCTTGTCTATCGACATTGAATCCTACTACTTCCTTGTCGTTGACAAGTTGAAATAACCAGCCGCCGCAGATGGATTCAAAAGGCTCCACATGCTGAACGCCTCCCCTCCATCTCCACCATTTGCAATTTCATCTAACCATCGGACGAAGACGCTCTGCTTCATCATCGGTATGTATGCAGTACAGAAAGTCAAAAGTAATCGGTCGTCGCCGCGCACCAATGAATTCAATGTTGCCAACACCAACCTCACAGCCCCGCACCTTCACTTGCACGCACCCAAGAGCTGTCGCATCACTGCAAGCCATCGCTTGCCCCTGCGAGAGACAGCAGCTTTTCCATGCGGTATTCTGGGCAGTGTGCGCGCTCCCTCTGTTCGTTTGAGGCGTACGCAAGATAGCTATTCCCAAAAGAGGGGGACAGCTCCTCCTCCAACGGCATACACGAGCCACTCAACAAAGGCGTCATCGCGAAGCCAAGTTGACATAGACTGTGTGCTGTTGGCAGTATACCGCAAAGAGTCCCGCTTCCGTCGTCACATAAGAAGCTTATCGCTCCCAGTATCCATGCCCTCAGTCCTCTTCCAGCAAGGCCCAGCGAAAGATGCTCGTTCCTCAACTCATCCTTCGTGTTCGTTGTTATCGGGAGCATACATGCATACGAGGAGCTAGCTTAGTATGTGGGCTGAAACGGATGTTTTAGCGCGACGTACAGACTGCCCATTCGTGCAGTAGTTTGTGCGATCCGAGCTGGCCCCCTTGTGCAGTTCCCTTGGGTGCTTGCGTGTTGTTTGTGTGCTATGTGCTGTGTGCTGTGTGCTGTGTGTGTGTGTGTGCTGGGGGCGAGGCGAGAGCGCGCGCGGCGGGCTTGCGGGTTTGTAGATTGCGGCCTAGGACCCACAGGCCCTGGAAAGGGTTGGGTTACGCAACAGCAAGCAAGAGCAATCAACGACCCGCGATCTCCCCCTCAGAGCGGTGCAAGAGAGGGGCAAGAAGGTAGGACAACAGGCAGGCGGTCTTTGCTGACGCAGAAAAAAAACAGGTCCAGGGTATTACGGATGAGTGCTCCGCTTCTTCTTCATCATCATCCTCATCATCATCATCATCATCATCATTATCGACGTGCTTTCTACGTCCTTTGCCTTTCCCCTCTTCCTTCCAACTTCCAAGGTTGGTCCCTCTTTATGCCAGCAGCCAATTCATGATTGTGGCTATATTCCTCGATCCATTCGTACAAGAGTACATACAGTACAGAGACAATTCAAACAAAAATGGTAATTCTCCGGCATAATTAAACACGCATATACAACACTAGAGTACTATTTTCCTTTGATCGCCACCATCATTCGATCACAATCTAACTTGGACCTTGCACTACATTACATTTTGTGTGTGTGTGTGTGCGTGTGTATGTTTATTCTCTTTAGCTTTTCCCTTTCCCTGACCACGGCGGTGCGGCGGTGCCCAGCCTGCCCACGCCACGGTGTCCAGGGTGCATTGACGCTTACTTAAACGAGGTGGCATTAAGCTTTTTGCCAAGACCGCCTCGAACGCCTGTCGTAGGCGTGTCCGGCTCTGCTGGCTGGATGGCGTGGCATGGCCTCGCCGCTCCCGGATGCGGAAGATTACAAGTCAAAACTGTTAAAGTAGGTATTACCTTGTAGCGGAGCTGGGAGCTGGGGGAGCTGGGAAGCTGGTGCCGGGCGCCGGATCGTGAGATTTGGACTTTGTCTCTTTCGGAAATAAGAGAGAATGTGAGGGCGAGAGAGCCTCGGAAGTTTGTTGGTTAGTTAGTTAGTTAGTTAGCTGGTTAGTTAGCTAGTTAGTTGGCTGGCTGGTTGCTTAGTTGGTCGGATGGATTGACTTCGTTCGCCGCGGCTTATTCTTTGTTGTTCCGATATGCGGACCGATCCGGTGGTAGTTGGAGTAGTTAGGAATGGATTGGAGCTCGGTTGAATTGGTCGAGGAGTCAGGACTCGGGGCCGACGGTTAGTGAGATGAAGGAGGCGAAAAGGATGACGGAGCAAGAGAGGACGAGGGTTTGGTTGTTACGTTTTGGTAATGGGTTGGATTCGGGATAGCTTTGCTGCGAAGGGCATGGGTTTGGAAGGGGGGTTTTTTTTTTTGGTTCGAGGGGGATGGTTTGGTGGTTGGCGTGGAGGTTAGGTAATTACTTGGTAGGAAAGCGTGGAGATGAAAGGGCAAAGGTAGTAATGTCGGAGGGCTCCGATGAAATGGATCGGTGATTCAGATGAATGTTTTAGTAAAAAGATGAAGGGTGAGTGGACGACTGAGAAGCCGTAGAGAGCTTCCGATGGTGTTGCGGAATCGGAATCTTAGTCTCTGGCGAAGAAACTACCCACTGACGAACGACGTTCCTAACCTACCAGACACGTTTGCTGTAATTGCGGATTTGCTTTCCCTGACCAACTCCTGATATGATTCTGTTCTTCCCTTTGCCGCTTTCCGATGGGATGCAATGCAATGCAACTCTCATCAATCCGCGACCGTATCTGTGTGCCCGTCTAATCTTCCCTTTGTCCATTTCGCCGCTCGCTCTGCTGCTCTGCACTGCTCTGCACTGCTCACTGCATTCTGCCCATGCGCAATCGCCGCGCCAAGTCAGCCACTCGCATAGCCGTTCGTCTCTGCCTTGCGGTTACTCTGCATTTCACTGTAGCGCCTCTTCGATTCAATGCTATCCTATGCGGCGATGCGGCGTTGCAGCGTTGAAGATGGAAACCCCGCGGCCGCGGCAATAGGGAGAATGGTGCAAACGCCTCTCGGAAACTCAGACTCAGACTCATGCCCTCACCCTCGTCCAGAACTTGAAAATAAAACTTCAGTAATCAGGGATCAATACAATCCCGAGTATCCGTGTCCATAAGCCTACCCTCTTTTTGTTTGTTTTTTCTTCTGTCTCTCCTCCTCACCCTGCAATTCGCTTCGTTTCGCTACGCTACGTTGCGCGATGCCGGTTATCCTAACATGTAGGTCTTGTCACGTCTTGAGTTATGTGGCTGCGCCGCTGTCCATGGGTATCGGGCCTTTAACATCCATAGGCCATGGCATGCTCACTGCTTCATGCTAAGCTGACTATCCTGCTTTCCTGCCTTTGCTTTTCCAACCTTTTCCTAGGTTTCTCGAGTAATGATACCACATGATCTGATGTATTCATTCCTTCCTTCCAACAAAACCCCCGCCCGCCCCCATCAACTCAATCAGCGGGCGGGTGTAGACATGGGTTTGAGCATCTACGGCCATGGCGTCAACGTAACAGTGCATTGGATCTTCCATGGCATGCAAGCGTTCCGCCCATTCCATCATTCCGGTATCCGCTATCCGGTCTGTCTCCGCCCTCAGGTCAATCATGTCGTTTCCAAAAGAGGATACAATTTCGTTCGAGCCGTTGCCTCCTTCGAACATCGCATCCCTTCTCGTTCGTACAAAACTTCCCTAAAAACCATAGTCGCGGTGCGTGCTATGTAGTCCGTCGCAAGCCGACTCTCCCACGCACACCACCGCTTGTATCCGATCTGAATGATTTGACGACGCACAAAACGCTCACTAGACCGGAACCTCCACTAATCAATTCCAATCATGAATCGGAAAAGCACCCTCTCTCCCCCCAACCCGCCCTAAAAAAAAAGAAGAAGAAACTACGCTTGCACCAAAGCACCCCAGATTAAGCGACAAGATTTCCTCGGTCCCGTTTCGTTTCGCGGGCGCGGGCGGTTGAATCAAAAAGGATAGGCAACCGTTTCGACCTATTTTTCCAGCTGCGTTGAGAGAGCAGCGCCGTTACGTAGTTTGGTTCGCCTAGTTGGCTGGCATTTGGTTAGGCGGAAAACGGGTGGGGCGGTCGCGAAAGAGAGGCGAAAAAGACGAACGCAACGCTACGGTGCCCCTACGCAATCCAACGGGATCCAGCGAGGCCCAGCCCAGTCCATCGCTGAAGCCTGAGAGGGAGAGAGCGAGAGCGAGAGGGCGGAGAGGGAAAGTAGGCGCTTGCTGAGAGGTTCAGCCGCTGTCTGTGTGTGAATTCGTGTCGTTCGCGGAGCCCTTGTCCGCTCGCTCGCTCGCCGCTCCTCTCCTCCCCGGGTTTCGTTCGCCCTCAGCGCTATGCAATGTTGAAGGATGGAAACAAGTAGAGAGACAATGATGCATTCATTCACGATCCTGCAAACTAAGTGGATAACCCCTCATTCTCACTCTCCAGGCGTACCCAAGCAAGCGGGAGTGGGAACGGGGAACCAAGAAGCGAAGACATATCCCTCGCGATGCCATGCTATGCTATGCTATGCGAATGAGGGGATAAGGACTGATCAGATCAGGCCATCTAAATATGGTTCTCCACTTCTGCGCTGGGAACAGGAAAGCGTTCGGGGATGTGCGGAACTATGTACGTCGCACTTTTTTCCGCGGAGAGATCGGGTGCTGCACTGTACATACTACACTATGTATGTGTGGGTGTGGGTCTCTTGGAAGATGGGAGCGTATTAGGCGAAGGCGACGGCGACGGCTACGGCCAAGCCCTACGGGCGTGGGTTAGTTGAGTGAGCTATAATTGCTATCGGGGCGGGCAGTGACCAGTTCCTAATTCGCAGTTGGCAGGCCTAGGGCTAGGATAGAGTAAAGATACTTTATGCGTTTGGTTTTGGCTCGATACGAGGGGAGGTGTAAATGCTGTGTTGGCAGGTCTAGGCTTGGGCTTGGTTGGGCTTTTTGAGATTGGGAGAAAATTCCGAATTAGACTGGTTGCGTTTGGGGGGGGGATCGTTGAAGGTGTGGATAGAGGGATGTTTGTTGGACACTGGATTGAACATAATCTTCATGTAAGAAAGGGATAAATTTGCAAAAAGAATAATTCACTACCGCATGCTTTTAGAAAGAAAGAAAAAACCCTCAATGCGCCAAAATGAGCAATAAAGTTCGTGACATGACCTGACGACTATCTCCTGCTTCGTCCATTCATGTTATCTTTCGAAAAACCCCAGTCCTTTCAATTACCCCCTTGGACTCGAATAACCGGAATTGTTTTCTGTACACATGCTGTCCCTTTCTGAATCTTCGAATCAGTTTACTACCCCGGAGGAAAATCGCAATGTTCGCCTCAGTCGTCAGCACTGAAATATCATCGGAGCTTAAGTAGTCGAGTGTATGTTGGAAGCATATCGATTCCCAACGTGGTGGCCAGCTCGTAAAGACTATTCTCTTCACTGGCATGTTGTAATTTCATTGGGGAGATCTTGGTCAGCATGCGTTGGTATAAAGTTTTGAGAATCTCGACCTGATCTCTTTGCTTGCAATTTATAAAGCCAAAATCGATGCAAATCTTCATAGGCGGGTCGTATCCATCCAT
Source organism: Dendryphion nanum (assembly GCA_020744415.1). Classification (NCBI taxonomy): domain Eukaryota; kingdom Fungi; phylum Ascomycota; class Dothideomycetes; order Pleosporales; family Torulaceae; genus Dendryphion; species Dendryphion nanum. The sequence continues at coordinate 1,314,216 of JAGMWT010000013.1, read as the reverse complement.
TCGTAGGAACCACTTTAATTCCCAAATACTGAGACGCGCCTGGGGTGGGGTGTTGAGAAAGTCATTGAGATATGGAAACAAAGATTGATAGTCATGATATTCACCAAGAAATTCCCCAAGGCGATTGTGTTCGAATGCCTCCCAGAACCTCCTGAACGTCAACGTCTTTGTCTCTTCTTTATCTCCGCACGAGGTGAAGATACGAACAAACATGCGACTAAGATATGGCTCATCGCGGGCGGCATTTGCGAAGCTGCAAGTTACATACCCGAAGGCTAGAAACGCATCCGAAACAGGTGGTGGATGTTTTTTTTGTAAAACGTAACCCAGTAAAATCATCGCTAATTGCTTTGAGACTGGTTTCAGACAAGAAAAATCAAGCCCTCGATCCTGTGGCTCAAGAAATGGTTGTGCGAGAGATATGATGGGGTTGATACCGTGCGCTGCGGGAGTAATGAAGCCAAGATTCCTCTTCTTACTCCTCGTCTGCTGTTCAGACTTTTTGAACAGTGGCTGGTTTGTGAAGTTTGGACATGGAGTCCGGAAAGTTGGGAGAGTGTGAACCAACACGCTATTGTTTTGGTTCTTTGACAATTGGTTGATTAAACGGATTGTATATCTTTTAGCAAAGGGCGTAATTTCTGCGATTGACTTGCAGGCTCCAGCCAATCTCGATAGCTCGACCAGCAGTTGATTTATCTTCTCATATGCGACATCGTCGTGGGAGATTGTTCTCAAACTCGTTTCCACCCCCCGAAGATGAAAGCAACTGTATCCCTTATTGGCAATGTGCCTGAGAGTAATCTTCACTCCAGTAGCATTTTTTAGCTCAATGATATGGTGATGGATCTCCAGTAAGATTCTGACAAATTCGTTGCTTAACACAGACGTGTTTTCTTCCTGTAGATTAAGTGTCTGACAGGTAATATCCTGGACCACTTTCGGATTTTGGTGGAATATTTGTCCGAGGCGGTGGGTTAACACTAGTAATCGATCATGGCAAATGTCGTAAACCGTCTCTTGGAGGCGAGCCTGAAAGAATTCTGTATGTTTTCCTACCCTTGTTAGTGATGAGTATAGTTAAGCAAAAGGTACTCACTATCCGCTCTTGCTAGATTGTTCAGACTATCTTCAAGAGAAAGAAAATGATTTGCGACTTTGTCGTCCACAAGATTGTCTTGACATATGTCGATATATGCTGTGCTATGACCCCCCTCCCCATTAATCTCAATACTGATCGTACTGTTTGAATCGCCGTACAAGATTTCACCAAGTGCTCTTGATAACTTGTGTGACGGTGGTACTTTTGACCGACTTGAGAAAGTTGGGCCCGGCGTACTTTTATTCGTAGCAGCATCCAAGGCGTCCAAAGCCTCGGTTGTTAGTTTGGTCATTTTAAGGAGGAATTGAATTGAAGCTGATTAATCGGATGGATGGTGCAAAACTGTCTGATAGGACTCCTAGCGGTATAGTAACTAATTGAGAGTAGGCGAAAAGAAGAAGAAGAGAATGAGGAAAAATGGATGGATGGGAAGAGAAGAAGAAAGGAGAGACACCGTCAACCATATTTTATAATACTAGCCTTAGCCTCCCAAATGCTTTCACTCACCTCTTCAATAGTGTATGAGACCCCCAAATCAGCGGTGAAGCCTCAACTTCTACCATGAAAGTGGAAACTGGACAGTGGATGTTACCCAAGCTATAGACAGAAAGCATTGTCGACGACATATATTAGGACAACGACAGTGAAGTAAGATCAGCCAAAGAGAGGGACCCAGGAGTCATGGAAATCTGAGGGGGATTCAACATGGTGGTAGAAAGAGGTGTTAAGGAACATGGTACTGGAATAGTGAGAGGTTTTATGAATGTGTTTTCGCGGCTGGGGAAGGATCGACGAACAACAAGTTCCTAGCTCACTTCTTCAATGACCTCATCGAAAGTCCGAGTAGGAGTTAACTCACAGACGGTTGGTGCACAAGTTAATAGACCAAGCCCTACGCGCAAATCCTCCTATCAATATAATCTCTTGCATAGCTTTGACTGTGCAAACCCCACTTCTTCTCTTCATCCCTTTGTGGTTCCTATCGCTGTTGTGTTCCATGATCGTCCAGTTTGCCTAGTTGTAGGGTTGGTGACCACAGCTCGAATCGATCACTCTGTTTTGTTAAACCCCTACTCACATATGTTTAGCACCTCTTCAAAGACTTGTAAAGATGATCAAGCAAATTCATAATGAAAAATGAAAAATGAATAAAAGTCTAGCTATACACGAGAACGAGTGGAATCGTTCGAACATTATCTCGGCTGAAAACAAGCAGGACTTTTTGGTTAACCAAAGCCTTCCGCTTTTCTATCCATGTCGACTCGCTTACATCAGATTGTTCTGCAACTTCACCATCCAAATACCTCCGCGACACTCAAGAAGCTAGGTCTCGTCCCTCCTATAGCAATAAATATTGCCACGACATCGACAACTAAGAGAACCAGAGCGCCCGCCATGAACCGGGGACAGAAGACACGGTAGAGCATTAGATGCCTTCTCAGATGGCCTGCCCACACGGAAGTTGCAAGGCTAATCACAGCATAGAAAAGAAGGTGCGTTGCAACAGCCTTTGCTACATCGCCTAGAAGTCCCCGTCTCTTAGGTGGTTTTTTCCAGAGCACGATAGCAGGTACGGCGATTGCGCACAAGATTTGGGCTCCAAATGTGTTGAGTATAACAATAAAAGGAGTCCAAGGGTACCTGATGGTCCTGAGAGGAATGAATGCACTATCCCACTGTATGCTTGCAAGAGTGGCCTGGTGCCCGGTTTTGAAGAAATGAAAGGATCCCAACAGGCCAAGAACGACAGGTGGAATTGATGAATCGGATAGTTTGTTGGTGTCAACAATTTCGAAAAGCGAAAATATCTGCCACACCACAATTCCAATAGCGCCGGCTCCCATGGGCTTTTGCAGTAAAGATATGGCCAGATACCAAATGGTGATTAGGAGGGCATATCTCGACCCATGAACGTTCGCATAACCCAAAATGGCAATGGATGACGTCCCTCCGTTCGAGACAACGTGTGACGAACTACCACCTTGGGTTCCTCGCACTTGAGTCTCGATACTGAGGAATGGCTTCGACCAGATGAATGTGGAATAACCAAATCCGAGAGCAATGGCCAATGTGATTTGTGCAATGACAATCTTTGTCGTCTTCAGGGTTTCTCCATACCCAGGATACCAATCACCGTCATCGGCAGCATCGAGCGTCCAGTACGCTGCGCTTAGGAGGAGGCCAAAACGAAGTCCAAAATCGAACCACACGGTTGAAGTTCCTTGATCATTGCGCGTAGAGGAATAGTAGGATCGAAGGAAGGTTGGAATGAGAAGGGCAGCAGCGGCTGGAATCGCTAGTTGCCACGTCGCCGATGTAGATGAGGTAACAGAGGCGTAGTAAGTAGATTTGCAATAAGGCATCTGCTCTTCTCTACAAAGACGTGATAATGATGCCAGCCGCGTGAGCAGAATGAAGAGAATGGAATGATAGCAGCCAAGTGCGCGTTCGATAGGGTGTTTCTGACGGATAGATGAGAGTAAAGCGAGTACTCCAAAAGTGGCGAGAAAATGTAGTAGAATCTCGTCTTCCCAGATGGTAAAGGAGTTGGCGGCAAACCCTGCAGACAGAGCGACCGTGAAGATAACACTACTCCATCCCCAGATAGAGGTCGGAAGTGGAGAAGTAATGCGGTGCCTGATGTACCAAAACGCTGTGGCTATGCCGCCCACACTGCCCAGCGCTGCCGACAAGATAAGCACATGATCGCGTGGCAATTCTGGAGATGTAGATGTTGCCACAAATCCAATCAAAGTACCCAATACCGATCCTATACCTCCGCGGAATAGTAAAGTAGGTGTCAAATCAGATCGATCACCCCGCAGACCCCGAGCGTAGACGCCTAGTACGATGAGAGCAGCGAAGAGTATACCAACACCATTCAACATCCTAGGAACATCGAACTCCGCCCAAAGAGCTTTACAGGCACTGAGTGTATCGCTTTGGTAGTCTCTAAATGCCTTGGAAGCATCTTTCAATTGGGAACGACTGGCTTTTTTGGTTTTGCTGAGAGATGCCCATGCGTCATTCGCTGTCCTCCATAACGAAACTGAGCTCGACCGTGCGGTCTCTTCTAATCCCTGGCCGAGTGCATATTCGTGTTGGTAGCGGTGTATCTGAGCGGCTGTGAGGCGATTGACGATAGCGAGATTGTTGTAGTCATCTCCTTTTTTGCCAATGAAAGCTTCTTCAATGGGGGCCCCGAGATTATTGAATGGAATTGGCATTCCAAGAAGCAAAGACAGAGTCGGAACTAGATCGATTTGTGCGACAGGCCTCTCCTTTGCTGTGACAGGCGGGATTGTATATTCTGAAGACGTTCGGCCAAAGAATTGTTGCTTTGAATACATCCAGAGAGTAGCCTCAATCTCGTCGTCAGATTCCCCCCCATGATCACCCTTCGCGTCCATCCCGTGGTCACCCATGATTACAAGAAGAGTATTGTCCTCGAGCTGGTCGATAATTTTGCGAATGATAGTGTCCATCTCAGTGAGCTTCGCTGCCATCGCTGGGTGGTCAGGACCGTACCGGTGTCCAGCATGATCAACTCCAAGATAATGCCCAAACAGTACATCCCATTTGCTTGTATTTGATGGATGCATAAGGGGAAATATATGTTCCGTAACGCCATTGTCCACCGTATGTAAATCCCAAACATTGAACGAGTCATAGGCATGGGTCAGATTGGGTTCAAAGTACCCTGGAAACAGAGAGTGCCACGTATCGTCGCCCAAATGCACCACCCTCTTGTCCGCAGTACGTAGATGTGATATCAGGTTGTCTTCATCTATGGCAGTACCGGCGAAATTTGACCCAGCATCCAGAAATGTGGGAAGTGTTCCGGTCGTTAGACCTTTCAATCGCTGTAGTGTTGTGGTGGGAGGATCGGCAATGAATGGAAGGAGGAAGGCATTATTGGGGGATTCGAGAGCAGTCTCGTGAAGGACAGGAATGGCGTTGTGGAAATAACGGGGGTGGTCGAGGTGGGGTACGACGAAATCATAGCGAAGGGCGTCTATGATGATCACAATTGCCTTATCAAAGCTCTTGGGATGCCAGCATCCTGCCACCGAAGATCCGGGTACATGTGGAGCAATGTTAATTGGTGGTGTATCACATTTGGACTGGTGGTCGAGGACTAATCTCGTGAGGAGGAAACCGCTCGTGAAGAGATAGATGCCGGAGGCATGGAGAATACTGCATAGTGTTAGTAGAGGGAAGCCAGACCAGCGAATGCATCCGTACAGAAGCCAGGTAAAAAAAGCGACAATAATACCATGAGCAGCCTTGAATTGCACTTGTCCTAATTTGTTGGCTGCTTCGACGTCTTTTGTTGTTGGTTTCAAGCCTTGTGCTTCTTGCCTTTCCTTTTCGGCTTTTGCTTTGGCGAAGTTGGCCGCTACGCCTTCAAAAGCTGGCAATGGCTCGCCATTATCCATTGAGAGAGATTAGATGTGATGCCACATCCGCGATGGTCGTGTACAGAAACGCGTCGTAGCGGCCGGAACTGGCAATTCAAGAGATGACATTTGCGGACCTCGGCCAAGTGTTTTTCCGCTCGGTCGCCCCACACAAACTGCCCTTTCAGGTAAGAGCGGAGTCTCGAGATCCATGCTGATTACAATTCGTCTGATATGGAATCGAAATTCCCTACAGAATGTTCATAGTACAATATTATTGTCAGAGTATATAGCAGTTTGATTGTTTCTACAGTTGTACTAATACAGCAACGCTCAATTCTGAAGAAGACTTGTATTCAGTCCCTCACAAGGTCCATTTCAACAAGAAGTGAGGGACATTATCATACATTATAAAATAAGAGCTATGTAGGAGGACATAACCTCGGTATCATCCGTTGGGATCTCATGGAGAGCTCACAGTTGATACCAGAAATGTACAATTAGGCTTGAGCCTGACCCAACGGGGCCACCTATCGATAATGGCAGCGGGTATAGAAGAAGATTGATTGACAAACAGCGCTAACAAAAGCCGTTTTCAAGTACCGGATCGTAGCCAAACGGCATATGGACATTTGAAAAATTTGAAATAAATGGTTGAGTTTCGAGCGGACGAATGGTCCCATGGTGTGCGGGAGTTGTCGAGTTAATATGACACCTCATGATGGCCTATGAGTAGTATTTGTCGTCCTTCTCCTTCAATCCACCCATGCGGTCCAGGTCGAGGGAGTCGAAACGGTCTGATGAATCGCGCTGATACGGAGGCAAGTCCTCTTGCAGAGGTTCCAGGCCCACACTGTGCTCGCCGACTCGGACTACCACCACACGGCCAGACTGTCGCTTTCCGCTCTCGTCAACCTCATCGGGGAATGTGATTCGGATCTCGGGGACCGGGCTTGCTGGAGGGCTGGATGAGTTGGCCATCAAATCCTGTTTTTCCTGGTAGACAATGACAGATTCGCGCCCTTTGCCGTAGGGGTGGGCGGTGATAGTAAGGCGACGGTGACCCGACTGTCTCTTCTCGTACAACGGCAATCCCGCCTGCTTTCTCGCATTGCGCCTGCCCCTAAGGAAGAAGAGAGTGCCCACAAGCAGTACCACAACTGCTAGCAGGACCAAAAGAGACGCCAAAAGAGCGACCATGGTGGGACTGGCATCCCCTTTCTTGTTGTCGTCATCGCTGCGCATAACGAGGGTCTTGATAGAAATCATGATGGTGATAGGTGATGGGTTGTATGTTATGGGATGTTGGTGGATTGGTCGTTAAATGCGTTCAAGGGTCCTTTTCAAGTTATGCCTTTGTCGTCAATTGAAATGATCCAATAGCAAAAGAACTGCGCCCAGATCAGCAACGTTGGCATGGTCAAATGCGAGGGTAGAGGCAGTGATAAAGGACGAGTAGGGACTTGGAAGAACTGTGTGAGACACAGCTACCATACGCAGTCGGGGGATGGTTGTCTTGGCGGACACGAGAACGGGACGGAGGGCGGCTCACCTTAAGAATTGACGGGTTGTCGCGGCACGGGAGGACAGAGAGCGTGAGGACAGTTTTTGCGGAGAAAAGAATGGATGCAAGCGCACAGCTGAATGAGTGAAGCTGGTGCCGCAAAGGAAGGAATGTGAGGGCGCGAGGTTGGTGAGAGGAGGACGAGGAGGCGAAGGGAGAAGAAAGACCCGTGGACAGCAAGGAGAGAGCAGCGACCGTTGGTTTTCTTCCAGGCGCAGCGGCTGCAGGTACGCCTAAGGCCCGTGCGCCCGCCAACGTCTGCGTTAGTGCGATGGACGGAGATGACAAACAGGGCACTGTTCACCAATCTTCGACAATCCTCCTCGCGCGAAGCGCTCGCACTAGGCTCGAACCGCTGCACGCAATAACACGACTTCCAGGCGTAAGACCAGCGGGGGATAGCTCATTGCTTCGCGTTGCGTTGCTCGACCTGGTTGCGTACGAGTTCCACTCGCAACCGCCGTGCGAGGAACCTTGCCTGATCAAACGGAAGCACCACAGCAGCGAATAGGGGGGGAGAGGCGGATGGAATGGGAACTACTGGAATGAGTGGATGAGTGGATGAGTGGATGGATGAATGAGTGGATGAATTGGACGGGTCGACAGCGGGCAGGCAGGCCTTGTGCTGGGTAGGGAGAACTGTACTGCTAGATTGTACCAGTACCAGTACTGCGTGAGTGGCGATCGACAACCGGCTAGACGAACCAAAACAACAAGGCCATAATACAATAATAAACCTCCAGGGTTTGGAGCAAGGATAAAGAAAATAGGGACAGGTGTGGGATCAGCGACCTTGGCCAGATTTCAAAAATTGGCAACCAGCGCTCTCCTCCAGACGCACGCGGGCAATGGGCGCGATGGGTGCAGCTCCCCCAGATATAAACCTTCACGCTTGCCTGGGCTGCTTTAAGCTTATTTCTTGACGAGACATGGCATGTTTTGCATTGGCTCTGACAACATCGATAACAACGTGGTTGTTGCTAGACTCGAGGCATGAGACGAACCACGAACGTGCAGCAACCCTGCGGCTCTTCTATCTTCCGCTCCTTTGAAAGTTTGACAGTTGACGTGTCGACGAGCCGATAATATATTGGAGAAGGTCAGGATGCCATGTTCTCCTGAGAAGACTGAACAACCGTTGATGAGGCAGCCGACACAAGCTTGCCCGCACTTGTGCGTCTTTTCCCCAACATTCCCACAATTGCTCTCGGATTGTTCGATCGGAGTCCCTCAAGGCTCAGGGCACCTGGCGAGACCCTTTGTGTGGAGATCGGGCGTTTGAGCGGCTCTGCCACCCAACACCGCGCTGGCCTCTACGATATGTACTATTGTATTTTTGGTGGTTGCATCTCACATAGACGCTCACTTGTGGAGTATTTATGGCAGGACTGAATCCCCGAGCTTCTGCGCCTCACGCTACGGAACGTCCAATTTAGCGGTCAAATCGTGGCCGTATGCATGGAGCTAGTCAGGGGGAGACATAGCACACGGCACTTGCAAGACATCTCACTTTGTTCGTCTGATCTGCTGGAGGTTCAACCACGTCCACCTACTAATTATGGAACGACAATGTTCGAACGTCAGACACGATTTTGCATTGGACACGATGCTGCTCGAATTCGCATCTGCGGAAGCTGCCTGTTCCAGAGCCAAGGCAGCTCAAGATTCGAAGCACTGCTTGGCCAGGGGGCATCTCGCGCAAGAGCCACGGCACTCACCTCTTTCTAGAAGCGAAGCCCTTGACGCCTCGAAGACAGATGACACACGTCTCCATTATGCAAAATGAACAAGTCTTGGCCCCAGGCCCTGAATGACGCCCATGATGGGGTCGCGTACGCCAAACAGGTCTGACGTCCTGAGGTCTTGAGTGGAGAAATCTAGATGTTGTCGCTTCGACGACAGGCAAATCAACGCTTGTGTGAGAAGGACGGGTGACTATCCAGCCCCGCCCAGCACATACATACATACACAGTACATAGACGAAATATCGAATGCTTTTGGCCCGGTGGAGAAGGATGATCCCGATATGGTTGTAGGGACTTCGGATGTGATAGCTATGACCAGTGGTTGGCATGGATTGCTAACGCGCCAACGCAGCACAACTTGAACACAAGGTGGAGCTCCACTGCTTCAGCTGCCCGGTCTTTGGCTTGGCCATCATTGAGAATGCCCCATCATGATGCAGAGAAGGCAACAAGCGTGTGTTACATGGCATCTGGCTGGTGGAGTATGCCAGACGGCTGCTGTGAATGTTGTCGTCGTTTCCGTCGTCGTCCAAGACCTAATCGGAGGTTATGAGAATGTCAGAACTCGATGCCTGAGACGGAGATGGAGCACACGACAGTCTGTTATGAAGCAACAGCATGACAGATGTTCTACAGGCAGGAGGGTGTGTGGTGGCGATGGCTACACAGCACAGTCGGGATCAGTGGACGTCGGCAGGCATCTAGAAAAGCCACCATGGCAATGGACGGTGATGGTCCACATGGTGAACGTGGGTTGGCTGATGCAAGCCTCGAGGACAAACAGCTGCATGCTGGGACCTCGTCCCAATGGGCGTATGGTCCGGCTTGGATGAAGACAAGAGACGGACACGGAGGGCTTGGAAGCTGCCAAGTCAAGTGTACGAGGATAGAAATGTTCTCTCGTTCCTGTACCGCCATTACTCGAGCCTGGCGAGGAGGCCTCCGGTGGGTAGGAGCCGGTCTAGGGGGAGATTCGAGAGTGAGCAAGATGTGATACGGGAGTGGTAGGCTGTAACCAGACACGGCCTAGGGTGGTGGGTGTTTGGCCAGACTGGGAGGAAGAGCGAGAAAGGGACCCCGGAAGGCCGGCATCGCAGTGTGAAACGCTTCATTGTACATAACAACAAGGAAGACTCCTGTCCCCATGCAAAGGAGGAGCCGTCTCAGCTGTATCGTCAAGGCGGTCGGCGCCCGCTATGGCGTCTGCGTGTGTGTCTGTATCTGCGTCTGCCTGATCGACCGAACCGAGTGTTCGAAACGCGACATGCCGGCCTAGTAGCCTGGGGCTCTTTCAATCTTTGCCCACGACACTACCTCTCGCGTGTTAGAGATGGCTGGGTGCAGTGTTAATCCGTGGGAGTCTCTCTGATCGAGGTCGCAAATAAGTACATGATAGTTTGTAGTATAGAGGGCGCGGGCCGGGGATAAGCTTGGAAAGGCGAGAAAAAAAAGAAAGGCGTTGTGGAGCCAGGACTGAGGAGCGCGCGAGCCCTAAGAGAAGCCCTGGACGAGCCCTGGACGAGTGTCCAACGACCCTGCGTGCCTGCCTTAGGACGCCTCCACGGTCTCAGACTAAACTAATCGGCGGCTGGCGCCCCGGACTCCACACAGACGGAAGAGAAGCGGCGATCGTTGGCAAGTCTCTCTCTCAGACTCTCGCAGGGCATTGCACACACGCATTGGCATACTGCAACTCCCTCTATCCTCCTACGACCAGCGACGACGAGCGCAAGGGGATGTGTTAGTGTTAGCAAGTGGGCCACTACCTACCAGGACCACCACCTACCAGGGCCGCCGCCACTCCCATATGCTACTGTCTATTCATTCATTGCAATTCCACCCCACGAATCACTCACCATTACATACCATCGCCGCCGCCGTCCTCCTCAACTCAACGTCGCCGCAACCAAAGACGCTGGCCCACCGGTGTACTGGCTGTCATACTGCTCCACACGCGCGCTCCGCTCCGCTCCACTCTACTCAACGCATCGCCGCAGCGCAGCAGCAACAGCAGCTACAGAAACAGAAAGAGAGAAAGTGTCCCTTGTTGGCTTGTGAGCGCATCCCTCTCATCTCATCCCATCCCATCCCATCTTTTTTTCCCCATCTTATCCCATCCCAACATACGTACACGCACACACACACGCACACGCACACACCATTCCAGCAAACCTCGCCTGTCCAACTCACTCCTTCCCTCCCTTCCCACCTCTTGTCCGCCCTTGCTTCACACCACACACACACTCCCTCACCTACTGCCGGCCCTCTTTCCATCTCTCGACCTCTCGACCTCTCGGCCTCTCCAACGCCTGCGCCTATTGCACCTCCTGGCACTTCATTGCGTCTCTCCGCTCGCTGATGCGATCTCCGCCTGGCGCGCGACATCATCGCTTCGAGGTTAGCATGCACTGTGCTTAAAGAGTGGCCTCTCGACAATTCCACAGCGCAACCAAGGGCTGTCTCCTCCGCGAGCCTGCACATATCAACCCTCGCTGCGTCCCCACCGCCCACCTGCGCGGCGCACTCGCTCTCCCTTCGCTCGCCTTCCGCCCGCCGCTGTCCTTCGTAGCCTGTACTATACGCCCATCCTCGCTTTATTATTCCTCCCTCCTCGTCCACCTCGCATCCACACCCCCCCACTACTCTTCCCCCCTCCGTCCTACTTCTTCAGCGCCGTTGCTGCCCTCCCAGAACTTTCTATGCTGACGCCTAGAACCACTTCAGCGCCCTCTCCCACATACATAAGCAGCCCCGCGCTATATTTTCCTCCTCCCCACGCCTTCCGCGACCTCTTGTCCTCATATATAGATCGCCGCAACTTGCCTTGGGTTTATAGACGGTGGGCCAGGTGTTGCCGGTCACGCATTAACTATGGCGAATACTGTGGGTTGACCCCTTGCTTTCTTGCACCCTTCTCATCATTTCTGACACCTCCTCGCCAGGCTCGTTCTCGTGATTTCACTGGCGGAGTGCCAATTAACGGCGCAGACAGCGACCGACCTCCTCAGTCAACCCTGGCGCAGGGTTTTGGACCAACCCCCGGCTGGCCAGGAACCAGCAGCATATGGAACAACTCCCCCATAGGCTCCAACTTCAGAGACAACCCAAGGTCGCGCGGTACATTGCCTTCCAGAACCTCGCCCCAGCGCCAATCCCATGATCCCACAGAGAACGGTACATACACCGGGAACACTGCCTCGGGCCCTCTTGATGGCAAGACAGGCTCCGGCTCTCTCGTTGCTTCCTCTGAGACTGAACCCTGGGAGCTCACCCGTTCGCCTTGGGGAGACAACACCACATCGAACATACCTCACGCCAGAAGTTCGGGCGTTTCGCCCGCGCGGAAGCGATCCATCGCTCAAGCCCCACCATCTCAACAATATGCCGATGGCGTCCCTTCCAATTATTTTCCACTCCCCAGGAACCCCTCGATGAATCAAGGAAAACCTACAAAATCTGCTCTAAGCCCCACCATAGAAAGCTTCACATCCTCTCGTCCCATCGATCCCTCCATTAGCAATGGTTTTTCCAACTTCATGTTCGGTCAGATGGATCCAAATCCGCAGCGTTCAGAGGCTTCCGTTGGCTCATGGGGCGACGCTGCATCAGTACATTCCCCAAGTGATGATAGGCGCAGTGTCGCTGCATCCGACTTCTTTGGATCCTCGAGTGCCGCCCCCTCTCGAAGCGGAAGCCTTCCACCCTCGCGACATGGGGAGCCTGCGCAACTCCCACAATATGGAGACCAGTACTCAAGATACGTCCAAGCTAATCCACGTCAACATTCCTCCTTTTCTCACGCCAATGGACGGCCCTTCCAGGAACGCAGTGGATCCATTCAGAGTGAGTCGTTACAGATGTTGGAACGCTTGCACTTGGAACAGGACCATGAATTTCCAGTGGCACATAGGTCGTCTGCGAGCATCAATGGATCAGCATTTGTAACCGCTGGCAATGAGGCACAATACTCACGTGGTACATATGTCGATTCTTCAGCATTGGCCCGACTCGACGAGACTACATATCGCGGAACGGCAGGAACGTATACGCCCGACACCTATAACAACAGCAACAACAACAACCAAAACGACCCCCATGCTCAATTCACTGCATTTCCATTTGACAGCCGCAGTGCACCAAATGGAACTGTGGCACGTCAAAGTCCCATGCACTCGCACACGAATACTCCACCGGTGTTTGATTATCTTTATCCATCTCGCTCAAACCAGACTCTCTCTAATGGCAATAACATCGATTTGGTCCAGCGAAAGCTGGAGGGGGTTCAACAGCAGCAGGAGAGACCAAATTTCATGAACCCTAGTCATTTTCACCAACAGCAATTCCAACATCTTCTAGCCCCTCAGCAAATCCGCTCTCCTTATGGCTATGCTTATGGTCTTTCTAATGGGCTACCGGTCAATGCCATTACCCCTACTATTCCGATGTCCATGATTCCTCAGGTGGTTGCTGTTCTAGAGCCGCCAAAGGCCCCCCGAGAACATATCCAGTCACCCGAGACCTTCATGAGTAAAGCCTTATTCGAATACCGGGCGAACAGTAAGAACAACAATCGACGATTCGAACTGAAGGACATCTACGACCACGTGGTTGAATTTAGTGGTGACCAGCATGGATCGCGATTCATCCAAGGCAAACTTGAGAGTGCAAACAGCGATGAAAAGGATCGCGTATTCAAAGAACTGCAGAGTGATTCACTTCAACTGATGCAGGACGTTTTCGGCAACTACGTTATCCAGAAGTTCTTCGAACATGGAGATCAAACTCAGAAACGAATCTTGGCGAACCGTATGAAAGGCCATGTTCTTTCCCTTTCCCTTCAAATGTATGGTTGTCGGGTCGTTCAGAAAGTAAGCATCACGTCCATTCACTGCCTTCATTTACTAACTAGTACTAGGCACTGGAGCATGTGCTTACCGATCAGCAAGCGGTGCTGATCAAAGAGCTTGAAAAAGACGTCATTCGTTGTGTGAGAGACCAGAATGGGAACCACGTGATCCAGAAGGCGATCGAAAGAGTGCCGTTGGAGCATATACAATTTATTGTAGATGCTTTCAAAAATCAAGTCGGCAGTCTCACTATCCACGGATATGGATGCCGAGTTATTCAGCGGTTACTCGAGTTCGTTCCTGATCCGGCTCGACGGCCCATACTAGACGAGCTTCACGCTGAGGGATCAAAATTCTTCACTGATCAGTACGGAAATTATGTTGCCCAACATATGATACAGCACGGAACCGTAGAAGATCGTGCGACGGTCATTGAACTCGTAACGAACGACTTTTTGACTTTCTCCAAGAACAAGTTCACCAGCAATGTTGTTGAGAGATGTTTGATCTTTGGCACTGATGCGCAGCGTCAGGCAATTGTAAACAAGGTCATCGAGAAGAACGAGCGTGGCGAGAGCAACCTGATGATGCTTCTCCGGGACAACTTCGGCAACTACGTTATCCGTAAGAATTCATCATACTCACACAATCGAGATATCACTAACTCTCTCCTAGAGAAGATTTTGGACACAATCTGCCGTCAAGATTACGAGAAATTGGTTTCACATCTAAAGCCAGAAATGGATTTTGCTAAAAAAAGCATCTCTGGGAAGCATATCATTCAGGTTCGCACATCTCGGATTGGTCATCCATAGTCGGTAATATTAACATGTCTTGTAGGTCGAGAAACGAATGCACCGCTTCGATCGTGTAGACAGCGTCTCCTCCCCAACCACTCAACGAAGCTCAATGAGCTCCACTGCCGATGATGCCGATGTTCCTGCTTTGACTAGCGAAGCCCAAAGTCCTCAAAGCAGTTCCCTCCCAAGCGCAAACACAAGCACCATCGACGAACCTGTACACACTCCACTCACCGCAGATAAGAAACTTACCGCTCCCGGCGTCGTCAGTATTTCAAACACTTCGTAGATATATCCTCCGGACAAAACTGCCCTGCCTTTGCGTATACTTTTCGCTTTTCCACCCGGGATCACATTAGCAGCATGCATGGAGTGCGACTGGCGTCAATTCTTGTTCATTTTCTATTTCCCCATCCTACCTGTCCATGGCTCGGAGCATGTTATATACCTTAGTCCTTTGCTTCTTCTTCATCTTCTTCTATTTTGTATTCTGCTTTATTCTCTTTTTTTTGCCCGCCCCCATCAACCGACATTTACCCATGCCCCAAATTTAGGTAAACGCCCCCGAAGGGAGTTTGGAACCATCACATCAGATCCTCATCATTTATACCTGTATCAGAGGGGTATTTGCATTTTCTACATGCCATTTCCTTTCTTGTCTTCTGCACAAAATCAAAAAAGTCCGGAATTGATTCGGGAAGGGGGGTCACTTGCTATTCTTCTCATTCTGTTTTCAATCACAAGACATGACCTCATGAATAAACAAAGTAAATGGGTGGCTGGGCAAAGAATAAGCGGGGGTGTTTTGACGGGGAAAGGGAAACTGCACACGGATGGGTGTGGGGAAATTAAATCGTGAGGCGTTTTTATAATGTGTGTCTGGCTGTCTGGCTGTCTGACTGTCTGACTGTCTGCTTCTCGGGATACCACCATGGTTGAGCAACTTCTGTGGGAAAGCAAAGACTCGAATCGTAAAAATACAAAAGATATTGTTATTAACTGTTAGGCCTTGGGGCTTTCTTTCTTCTCTCCTCTCTTTTTTCGGTCTCCTAGTCTTGATCTGAGCCGATCTGGTCCGAATCTGTTCCCGGCGAACCAATACGTAAATTAATGTGTTATGAGAATGACAACAACCACGGACTCTCTCAGTGTCTATGTGTGTCCTTTTTCGGGACCACGAGATTTCGGCAATTAAAGTAATGTCGTCATCATCGTCTATATCTCTTCGAAGTCAAAACAAGCAAACGACCTGTCATTGAAGGAAAAACATATAGACATCCTAAACTTGTTCCACTTTCTCTCAACAATTTAAAAAAAAATAGACAGGTTAAGCAAATATGTAGTATTAAAAAAAGAACCCCGTTTGAAAACGAACTGTCTCAATTCACATTACATGGTCCAGGATTCGCTCATGTCCCGTAACTGCGCCATGACAAGCGACAAGGCATCTTCATCCCGTCTATCCAGCTCACTACTTTGATTTGAGAAGAAATCGAATGGTTTGGTGCCTGAAACGGCGACTGTGACTGCTTGTTCTATGGATGTCATGTTTCTTTGACGAGCACGCCGGCCTGTTTGCCCAACAACGCCGACGCCGATATGTCTTTGTGAAAGGAGTGGTGGACGGTCATCTGTATCCATGTCCACCTTAACGATCTTCGTCCTGGCCTCAACCCTAGCCTCAGCCTGCGCCGAACCGTGTTGCCTCGTTTCGCGTTCCAGGCTCTCGGCCTGTGATGGCGGTTGAGATTGGGGTTGGGGTTGTGGTTGCGGCCGAGGGAGCGATGGAGGTTGAGGTGGACCTACTCGCACATTCATCAACGCGGTCCCGATTCCAAACTTTTGGAGCAGAAAAACAACAAAAGGTAAAAAAAGAACCTGTGAAAAAAATAAAAGGAAAAGAAATGAAAGACAAAGCGGACATGTATGCACCCGGAATGGGCAAGAGTTTGCTATTTGTTCAAGACCAACCTTCGACCTGCACATCCCAACCACTCCCATCCGCATCCCCACCTTCATCATTCCAATCCATTTTCTCCAACTCGCGTCGGAAGAAATCCTGTTCTTCCTCGAGGATGCCCGTCTTGGCACCCATACCTTCGGGATATCTCCTCAGATTGTACCAGTGCGTCAGGGCACGTAGGGCCTGTTCGAGAGGCACGGATTCGTCGACTTCGGCGTCGACGTCGCTGCCTGCTAACCAGTCGTCTCGAAGTTCCGGTCTGCATGTCAGATATACAGCGGTAATTACGCGCATATTGGTTTGTCTCCATTTCCTGCCGCAGTAAGGGACTTGGTTCTTGAACAGTTTCAATGTGTAGAGTCGCAATTCTTTTTGGGGCACTTTCAGCGCTTTGCGCAGGAAGGTGGCCGATTTATATGACACAAGCATGAGGTTACGATGTGCCTTGTTCTTGCAGATCTTTTGCATGATCCGTAGGTAGTTGATCGATGTGAAGAATGCTCGCCATGAGAAATTGGTAATGGGCTCGGTAGGAAATTCAGTGGTGGGAAAACCAAGATCGTCAACCTCAGGCGGTTGCACGACCTGTGGCAATGGGATTGGGTCCGACTCGGTCTCGTCAGCTCCATCACGTCGCATGCGAATGGGGGGTGGGGCGGCGTCGTCCGAGTCAGTATCCGTATCGTTGTTGGGAGAAGTAGGTGGCTTCTCTGGCTCGATGCCGAGACGGGAATGCGCACGGCAGAAATAAAAGAAGCTTTTATTCAAGTTAGTCAAACAAAGCAGGACACCATAGGGGCACTTACTTTAATTCTCCTTGTTCGCACTTAAAGTTTAGAATCTTTTCAATTTCTTGCAGCTGCAAAAGTTTGAGAATAAGTGGTACATAACTTGAGTCAACCAGAAGCTGCGCAAGGTACTCAAATTTCAATACATCTGAGGCACATGTAAGTAATGACTCTGCTGCTTAGCAAGTAGTACGTACGAGAGACCTTCAGCCACTTTAGGAGCAGTATTAATGTTCCTGAAACTGACTTATCAAGTATTTCCTGCGTTCTCATTGCGTCCAACTCCTCGTTATTGGACACACTTCCATTCTGTCCATTGACGCCGTTTGTGTGAGTTGATGTCCCGTTTTGCGTTTCTTGGAATTGAAAGCCACTCTGCAGCCCATTCGGTCCGCTCGTTTGAGTGACAAGTGTTGTAACGTGCGTCAATATTGCCTTGATAAGGACAAGAACCATTGATTGTAAGAATGGTAACCCGGTACGCTATTAATGGGTTAGTTATAACACATGGCTATTGGGGACCAACATACATATGACTCTTCTACGAGCTCCATCCTCTCCTCGATGCTCCCAGGAGCATAGTGTTGCTTTTCCTTTTCTTCTTGCACGGGCTCCAGGGACAATGCTTCAATATCGATATCTTCGTCTACGCCCGACCAACCTCGCTCATACTTCATGAAGTGTATTCGTGCTTCCCATAGTTGTTTCATAGCGCGAGTAGCTCGCATACGTTGCGCAAAAAGCTGTGCTGCTTCCAGGATCGAGGTAGGAATATCAGAGCCCTCCCATTTCCGTCCAACAAGCAGGTCCTGCAAATCAGTGGAACCCTTACCCCCGAGTTTGTTACTTGACTCGTCTAATGGAGGATAGAGAAAGGGGAAAAGTTGATTTGTCTGGTAATTTTGTTTCTTACCGCCTTTCCCACCGGGACCCGCTGGTGACGGTGGTGGTGACGGGGCAGGCGTAGCAATATGCACAGGCTGTTGAAATATTGATGTATTGTTGCCATTCATGTTTCCAAGGCCGGAACCAAATATGTCATTACCGGCGACTTTATTAGGATGATTCTTGAGTGGCGGTAGAATAGAGTTGTTCTCAGGCTCTAATGGGAAAAGAGGAGGCGGAGGGTTGTAAGCTGGGTATTTTGAGCTAATTTCCTGCCGGAAAGTATGATAATCAAGCGGCGAAGCTGTGATAATAGGTTGTCCGCGGGCGTCTTCAGTCTCAAGGTTTTTGCCTTTGTTGAAAGATGCTTTCGCTTTCTCTACCTCGGCAAAACCACCAAAAGTTACCATGATTGTTTTCCACAAGAGAAGGCAAACTTTGTGAAGAGATAGATTGATCGATTCATCCCATCTCAGCTTTGAAAAAAGCTCTGTTAGAGTTATGAACACACTTGGCTTCTTAGTTTCCAGAATGATACTCCTCATAGATAGGTCACCATTTTGTTTCTCTTGAAACCTTGCGACTTCAAGCACCACATAGAGCGCTGTCATGGCACACCACACTTCGCGCCGTTCCGCATCTTTACCGTCTCGGTGGGCGTCAGAATCAACATCAACGCCACATGTCTTCAGACAAGCGGATCGCATGGCATCAACAATGATAGGGATGCCATTACACCGGACCAGTAACTCCATATTACTCCGTATTAATGCGATTTGAAGACCGGATTTTTCGTAATTAGACTTGGTGATGTTGCCTCCTTGGGACTTGGGCTCACTCTCTGTAGGTGGGGCAGAATGACCGGCGCTCTCATGCCAGCAACCAAGAATGAAGTAGGTGAGCGCCTCAAGCTTCCCCAGCCTAGCCGTAGAATCTGATAACCCAAGCGCCCCAGTCAAATCTTTCACAAATTCTTCCTGGAGCTCCGTCGTTGCTTTCATCCAGTCGATACTTTCTCCATTGGTATTTGAGGCATAGAATCCACTCCATTCTGTTGTGAACGCCGTCTGGGTTTTCAATATCATAGCCTGTTCCTCCACGCTATATGTAAACCATTCTTCAAGCTCATCCTCGAAGGCTGAGGCATCATCGTATGCGAAAGCGTATGGTGTTGGTTCAAACTTGGGTATGGTTCTGGCGAGGTCTTGCACTTGCGCCAGCGGCAGCGGATCGGTCGACTGGGGAATGGGCTGAGAAGGTCCAGATGGGGCGGGAGGAGGAAGATGTAACGGTGCGGGAGAGGGGACTGAGTTGTCTCTCTTTAAGCCTGGTCTCGCAGATACAGATGCGCTGGGACCGTCTTGAGACGGGAGTGAACCGATCCTATCGTTGAGCAGGAGGCCCTGTTGTTCAGCGGTGTCTAGCGGTAGTGTGGGTTCTTCAGTGAGTTCGTCTTCAATCATGGAACGCTGGTCGTCAGGTAGGCCTAGCAACTCAGCTTCATCGATAACGGGCGGTACCAGCGGTGGGTCTGGCACGTTGTTGCTCTCCATGGTAGATTTTGTTTTGTACTCGTAAAGACGACGAAGCCAACACTCGACAAATAAAAGTCATCTTCATGCACACATTAATCTTCCGACCATTGTGATATGCGAGAAACGCCTTTAACGCGTTGAGGCTTGCGGGGAGAATCAAGGGACGGTGCGGGACCCTCTGTCGTTGAGTCTTGGCAAGTAAGTAAAGTAAAGTGGCTCGTGCGTGCTGAACAACAGTTGAAAAAGTACTGTGCTTGTAAACCATGATTGCATTTCTCTTAAGCCATTCACGTCTTCTGTATTTATTGTGTCATATTATCAGATTGAAATTCGCTTTGACGCAAAGCTATATCCAGCCCTTTAAACTCTCATTTCGGTTTTAACTCGTCAAATCAACTTCCATCGTATTGAATATGTGCACTGAATAGTATGAAAGCATAGCTGAAAAGAACCCAGGTGTCTCCTACCTCTGAGCGAGCTTTTGTGCCGCCCACAGGCCTTGGGTGCTCCCATGTCATATCAAAACCACATCTACGCCCCCAAGTGAGTGCCTAACACTATTGATCAACGCCATGAATAGAACGACACATTACCCAAACTGTATCGAAACAGAAGAAGGAGAGGACATGGTAGCGGAAAAGATAAAAGCAGCAACAGCAGCAAATCCCCGTAGTCCGTTACCAGAGACTCCGATGCGCATGCCAGCATGATTGTATCCTTGCGTGAGGAGAGAACCAGCCTTTGAAAGACCATTCCGCCAGATGGTGCACTATAAAAAAGACCTCCGTTAGGGAACAAACAATCCATGCCTTGACATTCAGCTTGCTCCATTCTCAGTGCTGTTCTCGCGATCCTTAATTTCGTCAGGAACGATTCCAGCATTCTCGCATGCACGCTTGTAGATCTGGCATTCGTCCCAGGCCCGCTGCATCTCCGCCTTGAATTTGTCACAGCTGGAGGATAGCTCAGTAATGGCCTGTTCCGTCAGGAGTTTCTCAAGGGTCCATTTTTCGATATTCTGCTGCTCATTCTCTTTCAGCTGGGTGATGAACTGTACTGCTCGCTGGAGAATGGAACCCTTATTTTTCTCGCAGCCAGGTACGATCTTGGCAAGTTCATTGATGCCCTCATTGATAGTCTCACGGCGGCGACGCTCAACTAGAACAATATACATCAGAAAAAATATACAACAGGACAGCAGATTCGTTTACTAACCCTCTTTGTGGTTGTCCCTTCGTACTTTATGCCACTCCTCGGAGCCTACTTGAGGTTTGTGGCTGCTCGTAGTTGGCGGCGATTCGTTGCTGGCGGTATTGGCCGAGCGCGGTGTTTGCGTAGCGGCCTTCAATGCTTCGAGGCTAAAGTCTTGCATAGGTTGGGTTTGGTGATGGTCACCCATTGCAAAAGAGTTGTCCCCGGATGCCTGTGGTTGGAATGAAAGCTCAGTAGCTTGAGGCACAGTCATCTGATGATAGGCAAGGGCGGCAGCAGCAGTAGCAGTATCGCCGACGCTGGACGCGTTCGTGGCGCCGTTTTGATGAACGTCAAACTGTTGCTGCATGTCTTCTTCGTTAGTCGACGCGTTGTGTGCAACAAGAAATGAGGCAGTAGCTTGGTCTGTCAAGTCGTTGCCAGAGTTGTTTGCGGAGGGGTTGGGTCGAGAAGTTACTGAGCCTTGATCGCGCGCATCGCGCTTTCGCTTGTTGGTCGTATGGAGAGAGTCGGCATGCGCGCCCAAGCCGGTCTTGGCTGTATCGGTGGGGTACCCAGCAGTGTCCGCCATGATCCCTTCCAAGTCCCGTTTATGGAATCCAAAGATGATGGATGATTGTTAGAAGATTAGACCGTACCTTGGAGTGGGAGGGGTCGATCTTGTTCGACGACGTCTACGCAACCCTTTGCGCAACGCGCCAGCGGGCAACGGGGAGATTGTGAAGCGATGAAGGTATGTGCGTAAGCGGAAAGCAGCTGGTCGATGGGCCAGCGGGTGTTATGGCTGGTACTTCAGTAGGCGAGTAGGGAGACGTTGGCGCGAATCGGAAGAATGAATTCACTTGGTGCTGTTGATCGAAGGCGCAAATCTCTGAGGTCGTAAGGTCGAAAACAAGCAGCGTGTTGCCCACCAGTTCATGCGCAGTTGGGATGCAGAACAGTCGAGGCAATCATGCGGCGATGGACGGTGCGTGGAGCTCTGCTGGACGACAAACGTTAGCAGGGCCGTAGAGGAACGAATATGGATGAGCATGTAACGGCACAACGACCGGGTGGAATGGAGTCTATTGGTCGCATTAATTGCCCTTTGCCGTGGGACCAAGCTGCCATCTCTCGAAGGAGAATTGTCGCATCGTGTGAGCCATGGCATCGCGCAGGAAAACGCCGTGCGTCGTTTCTTCTAATTGCGCGCGCGCAGGTCGAGTGCGGGACATGGTGCGAAAGCGAGCGAACTGGCGACGACAGGCACCCAGATCAACGAGGAGACAGGCGCGACAGTCGCAAGCGGGCGGCATCAGGGTGATGCATGGCGGAACAGCCGTGTCGACGGTCGATGGGGGTAGTGGCAGTGACAGTGAGGGGAGAGTGCGGTGGAAGTACACCAGAACGAGGAGACGAAATTGTAGTCCTTACCAAGATGCTTTGAGTTTGAGCGGAGAGGCGACAGACCCCGTGATCGAGAAGCTAGGCCCCAAGGTCAGTCAAGTTGCTCTGATGCGAGAAGGATGGCGCCCAGCACAAAGAGCGGGAAGAAGAAAAATCAGGATTGAGACCGGGCGAGAAGCATCGTACCTTCAGGCTTCCAGAGAGATTGGGAAATATATGAGGGCGAGGACAATCAGGACAGCAGCTGGGCAAGACAGTGAGTTGCGTGGGCCGTGAGTTCGCGCGCAAAGTCACGTTGGAGGAAGCGTGAGCCCTGGGGGATGGGGGAGCACATGATTAAAAAGCACCCAGACCTCCACCCTCTTGAACTAAAGCCGGCCGCAGCCCAGCCGTCCAATCGCAAGCCCCACGCTGCCCACCCAACCCACCCTGCCCCCCGTTGGAACGAGCAAGAGCACATCATCGCGACGCCGTGCGCGTCCAACCTTCTCTACGACCACAATCATGACCGCGACCACAAACTACGACCGACACAGGACTTTTCATACCCCATCATGATCTCTACTACCTCTTGCTCTTTTCTCATTCAAAGGTCGGGATATGCGTGCTAAATTCTTTGGCTAACAGCAGTTGGTTGTCGACTCGTCACTGCTTGCTGGTCGCTGGCCGCTGGCCGCTGGCTTCCCTTCCCCTCCTTCTCATTCTCAGATGCCCTGGATTCCTGGAAGCGGGCATGCCTTGGGCTTTGCGCCAGTGTTCGGTTCCCAGATTGTTGCAATACTCGAGAGGCTGGTCGCCTAGCTGTCTGCTGAACTAGTCCGCTGTGTTCTACACGGCTTGTTTTCTTTGTCCCGATGCTGTTCAAGTATCTCCAAGTGGCTGTCTCGGCCGTTCCCGCATTGTCGTCGTAGGCAGCCTCTCGTGCCCGCCCTCGGTGCCGATGAACACCCAAATCACGCGACCCTCCAGCTGCTCTCACATGCACCAGGTGGCCCAAGCTGGCTACCGCCGTGCCCCGGGGCCGCTAACTCCAACGCTTGCATGTGACCTCCTTTCCCCACACACACACCACACACATTCCAGTGCACTCCCGCACACAAACAGCCCGCCTTCATCACCTTTCTTTCCCCTGTGCGAGATCATAGTCTTAGCTGCACTTCGCCCCCAGTCACTTTCGGTTGCCGTCGCACCACACCCACTTCGTGTCTTTCTGTAGCACATCTAGCATCATTTGGGACTATTGCCACAGTCAACACACCACCACAGATATGCCCTTGTCATCCTATGTCACGGGATGCCCGTTGGGTTACAACATTTGAAGGTATTAGTATGTCTAGATCTGAGGGGATACTGAGAAATGTCCCCCATTCAGGTCATGAGATTTCCCAAGGGTTTCATATAGAAGATCGCAATGAGTTATGTGTGGGACCAGCGATGCCTGGAATATGCTTACGGGCCACTGTCTATTGACATGGACTCGTTTGGCACTCCAGCAGCGCATAACATTGGGATGGACCTTGGGATACATGGCACTGTCAGACCCCAAGGATGTATGGGGTCTCAAGTGCTCCCTTTTCACAATGTCATATGACGCACATCTGCCTTCCAATGTTGTCCACCAGGACGCTGAGACATTATCCATTGGAGGTTTATCATTTGACTAGGTATCCAAATAACTATAGCAAACCGCTCCTCCAAGCACGTATTGGTGCATAGCATACCGGTCCGTGTTAGTATAGTAACATATCACCTCAACCTTTGGAGTCCTCTGATCAGTCTATACTGCCACAGGCTTATTTCCTGCTCATATGCCTTTTCGAGGACACCAAACCCATTATTTCTACTCATTTCATGCCTATATAGCCGTGCACCACTCATGTGCGATGACCGGGCTCCTTTCCATTTATTCATGTATGCAAGGTAGCCTACCGTAAAATCAATGTTATACATAAGATCTACCATTTCCATAGAACCGACGTAGCCTAATGCTAAGGGACTCCTGCAGCTGGTGTGAGAACACAATCTCACGATCCTATACCTATCAACATTCAGCATGAGATGAATGATAACCCGAAGAGTACTGGAATGATTGTTTAATTGATTCTATCCTATTTCTGTGTAGCGGGTTGTGGAATTTTCATCCCATTTTGTTTAGCGATAGTTAGAAAAGAGGAGGTAAGCCAACAGCTCAGTAATCTGACTTTAAGCCACATGCGGGTATAAAACAAAATGCATACCATAAATGAACACTTTACCCTCGAGTTGTTTTGCACATTAGAAGCTTCAACTAAGTGGACAATCGCGTTTATAGCAAATCAATGTACATGGCAACGAACCTGGGAACACATTGTACCTATGTAAGGCTGGTGGCGCACGCGTGACGACTCGCCCTTTCGACGCTAGTACTCCCGCTAAAATGGCCTGCCAAGCAATCTCGCGTTTGTCGGACTGGGGAAGCTTCCAGATCGCTGAAACCCAAACCCTACTTCACCAACAACCATCATATTTTCTTCTTTCCTACGCATCCTTTCAAATCGAGTCACCATCTACCTTGCTTCCTTCACTACATCGATCTTTCTACGTCATGTCCACCGAATCCATCCCGAATCCACAAACAGCGCCAGGGGACTCGAAGAGCGCCCGCAAAAAGAAGGTCAAGGCTGAAGCAGCAATTCCAACCTTGGAACAGACAAACTCGGAGGTTGGTTCTGGTTTTGGAAAATCCAATGGCCTTGACGGTGGATCCGAGAATGCTTATGTGAAAGAGCTCCAAAAGTGAGTGTAATGCATATATTCAATTCATACCTCCGTGTTCTCGTTACTGACGGTTGCCTACTTAGAAATATTCGAGGCGTCAATAAGAAGCTGGTAAGCCCGATTCCTATGCTATTGTTGCTATACACGACATTGACTCAGATGGTTATAGAACGCTACCCAAAAAGTCGATGGCATCATCGACGCGAACCCTGGTGTTTCTCTCGACGACTTGGTCGCTTCCCGAAAGATCAACAACGACCAAAAGGCTCAGGCGCTGAAGAAACCGGGTCTTCAAGCTCAGCTTGCTCAGCTTGAAGAACAATTGGCGCAATACAAGAAGTTCGATGAAGAGTATCAGCAGCGAATCGTGCAGGAGAAGGAAGTGTTGCAAAAAGTACATTCTGACGAACTCGAGAAATTACGGAAGGCACTACAAGCAGAAGCCGCCATCGATGCCAAGAAAGGATTGCGGGAGAAGCTACTCACTCTGTCACGATTCTTGAGAGCAGCTGCAGCTCGTCGTCAAATGGAGGAGGAGGACAGCGACCTCACAAAGGCTTTCGAAGGAGCACTACTTCTAGTGTATGGAGGTGATACGGGTGCCGTTGTAGCCGCTGAGAATCTTATCGACGGCACTTCGGACAACGTCCCTTCAACCGAGGGTGTAATTCTAGGTGTTACATGTATGTCTTCGATCGTGGAGTTTGACTGAACTTGAAACTAATTCAAAATAGACTCCCAACTCAAGCAGGCCGCACTCGAGGAGGCGCCCTTTGCCGCTGAGGAAGCCTGGGTTGACGACGTCGCACAAGCTCAGCCCGCACCTCCTGAGTATGAGACTCCTGCACCTGCCTCGACAGACCCTACCATCGCCAATGCTGGACTAACAGAAATTGATGCTACCGTCACGTTGAAAGGCGCTGCCGATGCCGATACGAATACTGCTCCTCCCGCGGCATCTAGCATCGACACTGGCGCTGCAAATGCAGCTGCTACCGAACAGTGGGACAAGCAACCGTCTTCTGCAGATGATCCCTTAGCGGAATCTTTTGAAATCATACCCCGAGATCTAGCTGAGACTGAGAACCCCGCCACCCCTGCTCCAATCGGTAGCATTGAGAGCTGGGCTGACGATACCCCAGAACCGTCATCAACCACTAATCCCCCTCCCGCTAATCCTAATGACGGCTTCTCCGAGGTTCACCATCACCGTGGCAGGGGACGCGGAGGATTCCAGGGCGAGAATCGTGGTCCTTATAGGGGACGCGGTGGTCCTCGTGGCGACCGCGGACGTGGTGGACGAGGCCGTGGTCGTGGCGAGTTCCGCGGTGGTCCACGAGGTGGAGGTGGCTTCCGTGGCGGACGCGGACCATCCGAATCTCAGTAAGATACATCTTTCAAGATGTTCTGGACATGCGTGGTTCGAGAGTCAGTTGGGTTTTCTTATCTCTTTTGATGGTCTCTCGAAACTCTTGTTTCCACCATATTCGGAATCTAAATCAGGAACAAAGTACTGCAAATTTGCATGTCGGTGTGCTTGATTTACACTGCATAGCATTGGAGCGTGGAACCGGAGTCATGGGTGTATAATAGCTCATGGTCTATTCGCGATACAGCTTAATAATAAAAGCCTTGTATCGAAATGCTTGCCTTCAGCTTGCCAGTAATGAGGAACTATGGCTGTGTGCGGTAGAAATGTTCATCGCCCTAGCCAGCCTCCGCTACCATAGGTGTGAATTATTGTGAGCGAGTCTGTAGCGTTTGCAGGTAACAGCTAGATCAACCCATGTGGTAGTGTACGTTGTAAGTTGGGTTAGATCAAATAGTACCGTAATTTCTTCCACTGTGGATGACAAAGCATCGGTCTACTGTTCTCCGATCCAAAGAGATTTTCTGGGGTGGGATGGCGCAGCGAGATAACCGAGTGTGTTAGAGGCCGATCAGGAACGTGGCGGATTGCTTAAGTACAACCTTCTAGATTATGATACAAACCTTACGCAGATGTTTTGTTTCCTCATACGATTCATCTAAAGATTTTCTACCTGATTGCATGAGTGGATTGAGCGCAGATTCACCATAGTTTGCCAATGAGTTCCTGACGGAGCTGGATAATAAGGTGCAAGTAATGTAATACACATATGGAAGTATCTTTACGATGTGCAGGAGCCGACTACGTCAATTAGTGGACCTCCGCGATAGCTGTGAACCAGTGGGGAATTTCCAGGCCATCGACTTGCCTATACTACTTTGGAGAAATACAATGGCAAACAAAGCTCCCACGGCATCATGCAGTTAGTAAAAAAATGGTTATCTACTCCATGATTATAATACGAACGAATGATGCTAACGTCAAAGAGTACATAGTGAGAGTTGGTGAAGGTAGTGCGGATCTGATAAGATGTGATGAACAGATAACGGATGTGGCCTCCGATGACGTGCAGCAAATGTGCAACTAGTGCCAGGTTCCTGTCGACTGAAATAAAGCATCGTTGCCCGGCAGTATGCACTCACGTGTGACTCGATCTGATAGATGTTAGCGGAGACTAAATATATGCTTCCTTTCGAGCTATGCAAAGCTGGCCCCCTCTTTGAGATTTTGATTTCCAAGGTTGGTTCGGTGATCTGATAATGGCATGATTGCTCAGTTAAGTTTAGCGCGGCCAAGCATTTATCTGCACCTTCCCAACCGCTGCCCTTTGGAACTCCTGGACATTCCAGGCCATCCTTCTTCACCCAAATACCTCTTTGCTGCCCCTAAATCCCGCCCAAACAACTCGAAATCGATGCGCCGCCTGTAGGATTTTTGCGGTGCCGTCTACTCTCTCCGTGGTCGTTGTGGCGAGAAGAAGGCGGATGCTACCCTCCGCCCTGACTGACCACCCAACATCGACCTGCTCTGCGCGACTACTCGAGATTTAGACCCCTCATCACTCTGACTTAGTAAAAAATAGTCGCAATGGACGCTCCCATAGAAGTAGTCAACTCTGTCGAAAACGCCGCCGTTCAACATGATGACCCTTCCACTTCGCGACCTGCTCTGACGCCACCAACGAGCGAAGATCTAGATAAGCGGGAGGAAAGGATGTCGTCGGAGCTTTCTGAGCTAGAGAGCGAAGATGACGACGAAGAAATCGAGCCAGATCACTATTTCGAAGGCGGAAAGATACCTGTTTTCAAGCCTGTACGTTGCGGTCCCCCCTCGAATACTATTCCTTAGCTGCGGTGTGTATCCTAGTACCTGTCTGTATGATTGGATTATGAGTGGGGAAAGGCAATCCGACAATGTAACTAATTGCGCCGCAGACCATGGACCAATTCCGAAACTTTAAGCGATTCATCGATAAAATCGACAAACATGGAATGAAATCTGGCATAGTGAAGGTCATACCCCCGACGGAATGGTAAGTTGAACTCATGTTATTTTAAGAGATCCTAGTTATTAACAAACATCATAGGCGCAAATCCCTTCCCGATCTCAGCGAAGCTATCAAATCGATCAAAGTGAAGAATCCAATTACACAAGAATTCGCTGGACAACACGGGATATACACGCAAGCGAACATTGAAAAGCAGCGATCATATAATCTTCCGGAATGGAAATCTTTGACCAACGAAGCTCACCACCAACCTCCAGCGAAGCGGGGCGAGCGGCGGAAAGCAGTCATCGAGACCCCGTCACGAGTCCGCTCAACGAGAGCACAAGCCTCCGTACGAGTCACAGAAAGCTCCACAACAAATACTAGACGTGGGCCTGGGCGACCTCGCAGGCGTGCACAGAAAATCGAGGAAGATGAAGACGATCATATTAGCGAAAAGGGAGATGCGGTGGAGGTGCCGCCAACGCCAAAGTCACCCAGCAAGGAAGATGCAGATAAAAACAAACGAGCATCACGGGCCAAAATTAAAGAGGAAGAAGGGGATAACGATGCGACACCAGTCAGGACGAAAGGACGCCAGCCTAAATCGACTGCTTCTCGAAGAATGAACAATCGAACGGCAATGGCTGACACTGTAGACGAAAAAGCATTCGATGAATTTGATTATCATCTTTCGAGTGTAGATGAATACACAGTGGAGCGATGCAAGGATTTGGAGGACAACTACTGGAAAACGATAAATTTCGGCCAACCAATGTATGGAGCGGATATGCCAGGTTCGCTATTCGACGACCGGACCACCAGCTGGAACGTTGCGAAACTTCCTAATCTCCTGGATGTTTTAGGGACCAAGGTGCCTGGTGTCAACACCGCATACCTTTATCTAGGAATGTGGAAGGCTACCTTTGCATGGCACTTAGAGGACGTGGATCTGTACAGTATCAACTACATCCATTTTGGCGCACCGAAGCAATGGTACAGTATCTCTCAAGAAGACGCTAGAAGATTCGAAGCCGCTATGAAAAGTATCTGGCCCCGTGATGCGAAGAACTGCTCGCAATTCCTTCGACACAAGACATATCTGATCTCACCCTCGCAATTGGAAAAACAGTTCAATATCAAAGTCAATCGCCTCGTTCATTATGAGGGAGAATTTGTCATCACATATCCTTACGGATACCACTCTGGTTATAATCTAGGTTACAACTGTGCCGAATCAGTCAACTTTGCCAATGAAGCATGGTTAAGCTATGGAAGAATCGCGAAAAAATGCGAGTGTGAATCGGACAGTGTTTGGGTCGACGTCAATGAAATTGAACGCAAGTTGAGGGGCGAACCAACTCCCGAATATTATGAAGAAACCGATGATGAGGATGAAGATGAGGATGCTCCCGGTCATTTACCCAGCCCCGCTCCGACGGTAACTGGAAAGTCCAAAGCCAAACCTGGTCGGAAGCCCGCCGCGAATAAGAGAAAACGAGCAAATGAAGAACCGAAGGAAGCTCCAAAAGCGAAGAAAGTGAAACGCATCCGGATACGCATCAAGATCCCTGGAAGGGGGATGCCTTGTTGCCTCTGCCCGAACGACGTGGAATTCGATGAGCTCCTGCCGACTGACAATGGCTTGAAGGCGCATCGTACATGTGCTGATTACACACCAGAGACTTTCATCAGCGCGAAGCCAAACGAGGTAGTTCGCAATGTTGCAAATATCGGTAAAGATCGACTCGATCTAAAGTGCAACTATTGTCGCTCAAAGCGAGGAGCCGTTTTCCAATGTTCGGCGAAGAAATGCACACGGGCTTTCCACGCTACTTGTGCAGCAGCGGCTGGTGTTCAGGTCGATCTTGGACCGATGCCTACTTTTGACGAATCCGGAACCGAATATTACTACGACGGGTATGACTTCCGCTGCCGTTACCATCGTCCCAAGAAGAGGAATGCTAAGAAGGTGACGTCCGATACATTGGAGAGCGACAAATTCATCATGAGGATCGCGAAATCGCTCAAGCCAAGGGACGTTGTTCAATTTCAATATCTGGATGCAGAAATGTATCAAATGTACGGCGGCTTGGTCATCGAAAATAGACCGGGGGAGGGCACAGTTCTTGTCGAGGTCCTTCCCGATGGGTAAGTTGAATGGATGCACTTCACTAGTGTATTAATTTGCTAATACTTAAACAGTGATCGTGTCGAAGTTGAATGGAAATACCTTCTGGCATTAGACCCGACAGACTCAGAACGACCTAAACCGTCTGCAAACGCGAAGCCCTTACCTGATCATCTAAAGGAAAGCGACGCTTCGTTGGCGATCACTAATCGTACGGACGGAGTACCTCAAAAAGATGATCCATTCTTGGATCCCAATGCTGTCCAAAAATGGGCCGAGTTCCATACAGCTCCAGAGGTCATACAGAAGGTCGCCAAAGTGGATATTGCCAAGCCTGAGCGTCTCTGGTATTATTTGGGAAAGACGTCTACTGAAGCTAGGCCTCAGTATACAGAGCATCCGGCGAACATTAAGCATAATCCAAAAAGCAACTTTTTGGATACTGTCAGGCCTGTACCTCTTCCTATCCCACCCGTTGCGCGACATTCATACTCGGCCTCCTACCCAATACAGCCAGCGCCATCGTCTAGTTCGCCAAGAACGCCAACTCAGGCACAAATACGTCCTGGAGAGCGAATTCTCCAGTACAAGCCAAAAGCAGAGCCAGCAGTGTACAAATCTCCCATATACAATCCGGATACAGTAAAGAACCCTAACTCTCCGGTCGCACATCAACCAAACGTAGTTTATGACCATCGGACAGCCGCACCTCAGTACAGCTATCCTTCCCACTCACCCGCTTACCATCATCACCACCGTCCACCGCCAGTTTTCCATCACTATACTCCCCCACAGTCAAACACCACCTGGAAGGCATCTTCGACAAATGTTCCACTATTGGGCGGAATCGACCAATATGCTCAGCATAAACCTCCACCGCCACCATATCCGTATGATCAATCGCGATCGGTAGTACCAAATCCGCCCAGGCCGCTATCTTCGTTCTCGAATGTACAGCCCTCCGGTCAGCATCTACCTTATAGCCCCGTGGGACCACCGACTACTTCGGCACAGGCACATGGCCCCTCTGGCAGTAATTCGGTTCTCGCTCCAAATGTAATGAGCGGTTCGGCAGGACCTAAATCTCCAATGTACGCTAGCGCACCTCCTTCTTCTGATTTTGCACTACCACTCCCTCTGCCTCAGGCCGATTATATTGCCTACGTTACCAAGTACCCCTACCTCAAGAACGCATTTTTAAGGAGAGCAAAAACTTACATTTCTCCTTATAGTCCTAATGGCGGATTTACGCCGGAGTGGATGCCAAAACCCACAGCTGCAGTCGGTTCAAATGCCCACCCACCGAGGCCGCCGCCACCATATGGGGGACCAACAACGAATCTGCCGTCTTCACGACCACTTCCACAGTTCCAATCAGCGGATGCTTTCCAGCGTGATATTGCCAAGACTCCAGGAATCCCGAATGATGTTCCTCGGTGGGAATCCATGATGAAGCTAACTGCTTCATCAACAGGAAACTCTTCCCACGCCACCACACCTACCCAGAGCATCAGACCATCGCCCGTCCCGGTACTCCAGCCCTCGAATTTTCCCCACACTCCGCCAATTCAAAGTAACACACCACCAATGCCGCAGCCTGCTGAGCCTCAGAGACCAACCAAAAGTCCGATCAGAGATGAATCGAGAAGTCCTAAGCGCCCCGAGTATAGTCCGATCAGCGACGATGGGAAAGAACCATCCCTGATTCGACCGATTATACCCCCCCTTCATTCTGGAGAGACTTGGAGGTTCTAATGAGCGTGGCACACCGGTACTCAAGATTGAGTCGTGGGCGTGAGGATGAACAAGAGTTGGATTCATGCGCATACTTTTACGGATAATGAATCTTTTTGCAGTCACTATGGGCGTCTGGGATTTGTATCACGTCTAGTGTAATGAAATATATTTTGATACTTTTCATCTGCAGTGCTACCACCAGTAAATGATTGATTCTTTATAATGATTTTGAATGGACGCGTGCTAGCGCGAACACGAATGCCAGCGGATCACGAAGACGCCAAATCCGCTTACGCGACGCTTCCTAAAGCAGAAGGACGGGCCGGCTTTCCTCTGGTTTTCGGGGCCCAAAACCCCGAGTACTCACCCCCGCAAACTGCGGCTTTGTAGCGAGCAGCTAAGCATAGGCGTCGGCGTCTGCTGCAACATGTCGGCGACAGCTCCTGGGCTGTCATTTTAATCTCTCGTTCCTTCCTCCTCGAAAATTCCATTGGGGTATCCGGTGTGCTCATTTTCGTTCACTAGACCAAGCGCGTTGCCTGTATTTCCGCATTATCTATCTAGCATCCAAGGTTGTGCATTATGTCCAGAGTTTTTGACTACGCAGAAGGTGAGTGGTTGGTTCCATGTCTCCCTGTTCTATGAACAACAATTCTAACAGCTGCCCTAGTCGCAAAGCACAACACAGCAGAGAGTTGCTGGGTTGTTCTTTATGGCAATGTCTACGATGTAACAGACTTCATCCCCGAACACCCTGGTGGCGCGAAAGTCATTTTACAGCTAGCCGGCACCGACGCCACCGAAGAGTACGATCCCATCCATCCTCCTGGTATACTTGAGGAGAACTTGAAGCCAGAGAACAAACTCGGCACCGTCAACCCGGACACGTTACCTTCAACTGAGACGTCTCCGGTTGAGACGGGCGAAGTACAAGTGGAAGGACCCGTTGATCTCGATAGCTTGCTGAACTTGGACGAGATCGAAGAGCTAGCTACCAAACAAATCAACCGCAAAGCATGGGCATACTATTACTCCGCCAGTGACGATTTGGCATCGAAGAGTTTCAACAATCGCGTATACAGACAGATCCTGCTTCGACCGCGGGTGTTTGTCGACTGCGTCAGCTGCGATACATCCACCTCGTTTCTGGGCCATAATGTCAAGCTGCCGATATATGTGTCACCCGCTGCCATGGCTCGATTGGCCCATCCAGATGGCGAGCACGGTATCGCGCAAGCCTGCGAACAGTACGGCGCGATGCACTTAATCTCACAAAATGCCTCCATGACACCGGAACAGATTGTTGCCGATGCGAAACCAGGCCAGGTCTTCGGGTGGCAGCTATATGTTCAGAACGAGAGGGCAAAGAGCGAGGCGATGCTGGAGAGGATAAAGAAATTGCCTGCAGTGAAATTCATTGTTTTGACTCTAGATGCCCCTGTACCTGGCAAACGCGAAGAAGATGAGCGGAATAAGAACATTGGCGCCAAACTTCCCGTGCGCTCCTCTGTCCAGGAAGGTGGATCGACATCGAAAACTAGCACAGATGCGAAGACGCCTGCTAAGCCAATGGGACTTGGCCAGAGTCTATTCTGGGGCACCGCTGCTGACTTGACATGGAAGACTACACTCCCATGGTTGGCAAAACACACAGATCTTCCTATTGTCTTGAAGGGTGTACAGACACATGAAGATGCCTATTTGGCAAGCCTTCATGCTCCGCATATCAAAGCCATCATTCTCTCAAACCATGGTGGGCGTGCACTCGACACAGCGCCCCCGGCTGTCCACACTTTGTTGGAGATTCGGAAGTATTGCCCAGAGGTATTCGACCGGATCGAAGTGTGGGTTGATGGGGGTATCAAGCGGGGTACGGATGTTGTGAAGGCACTTTGCTTGGGGGCGAGGGGTGTGGGAATAGGGCGCGCGGCGCTCTTTGGACTGGGTGCGGGAGGAAAGGAGGGAGTTGCGCGTGTTCTAGAAAGTAAGTTCTCCGTACCATGTTGGATCGAAGGATTAGGCAGATGCGGTTTTTTGGAAGTCGAAACAATGCTGACGAGTTGGCCGCAGTTCTCAAAGCCGAAACCGAGACCTGCATGCGCCTACTTGGCGCACAGAGGATTGAAGATCTTGGCATGCACTATGTAAGTACCTCTCATTACGGTTGTATGAGATATACTCTGGGGTGTAGCCTGACGTTTAACAGATCAACACTCGCGCAGTGGAGCGCGATATCTACGATGGGCCTGCTGGTTTGGAGCGGCCGAGCTTGTGGGCACAGGCGAAGGCGAAGGCAAAGCTGTGAAGCGGCAATACATGGCAGGGAAGAGCTCACGAGGACCTGTACAGCAATTTCAGAATCAGGCTTTGTCCTATTTAATATGCGGAACTATCCAATTCGACAGTCAAACCGTCGTATTATGTTTTCACGACCCGGGAGTCCGGAACCCACCCACTGGCATACTGACAGTAGTAGTGCCGAAATCTACCTTACCGCCTTACATAGCACAGTGGCGTGAAAGCAGGTGGGCCAGTTCTGGACACCTTGTCCATGTAAATGTTTACGACGACGCAGGTGGCTGTTTTGATACACAGTGGTCGCAGTGAAGATGATTCTGGGGGGGGTGAGGTCGCATGCTTATCTGTCGTCGTACAAGGAGGGCTTCTCGGAGGCAGACTGAGTTATCAGGAGACTCCAGGGCTATGGGCTATCACAGCGGTGCCTGCAGACCGGCATAGGATGTGGATGTATGTTTCCACCCAACCACACATCAGCCCTACCACACCACCTCGGCTCCAGAAAAGAAAGCTCAGTACATGCTCTCCTGCAGGCTGCCACGTGTGAGCTTGCCTCCAAGGTTGATAGAGGTTGGAATGACAGCATCCACGGGGGTAGCTGTTGTCCGTAAGCCTCGCAGCCCTTCAGCCGCCGCACCGCCAGTCCCACACATTGCGATGAGCGCGTGCTGCATCTGTTGGCTTTACGCCTCGCGGTCTCAAAGAAGGCCTCATACTGGCGCCCTAAAGAGACGTCGTCAGACAACATGGCTGCCACCGCTAGAGCCTCGCGTGTCGAATTGTCCGGAGCAATCAACGTCCACGTCGTCCCATCTAGCGCCCTTGTCACACCCGATTAGCGAAACCTGGTCGTCTAATGTGGTACACTGCACAGTAATTACATGCTCGTAC
The DNA here is from genome assembly GCA_020744415.1 of Dendryphion nanum. Classification (NCBI taxonomy): domain Eukaryota; kingdom Fungi; phylum Ascomycota; class Dothideomycetes; order Pleosporales; family Torulaceae; genus Dendryphion; species Dendryphion nanum. The sequence continues at coordinate 1,278,819 of JAGMWT010000013.1, read as the reverse complement.
CTGCCCAGCTAGCACCAAAGCACTCCGACACTCTGCTGCCTTTCTACGTTATGCCCTTTTGTGCCTTCTGCAGATCATGTCAACGTCACCGTGAAGCTACCCTGCACTCCAGGAGCTTGTCCCTGTCAAAAGCTCGCTGCCGTTTCTGCGGGGGGGAGGGGGGGATACAGTATACCCAAGACCCCAGGCATCCGAAGGATGAGGCCAGGCAGACTGTTTCATCTCCAACTCTGTCTTGCTTGCCTTTGCGGAAGTACCTGGCAAGAAAGTTCTAGTGAGAATCTGGGACGCCTACTGAGTACACGCGAACAAATGCTGCTGTGAGCCAGTTGGCGCTCGCACACCGGACCCACTCGCAGACATTGCGAGGCGAGAGCTCATCTCATCATCCTCTGTAGTGCTCCAATGTGCACGCCTCAAGGCTTCAATTGCCAGCCCGCTGCTAATTTCGGTCTTGACTCTGTGCATACCAAGGTACGTAGTCTCCAATTGTCAGGGTTCTTTGTAACGGCCTGTTAGATGGTGCTTTTTCCCGTGGCTGAGCCGCTTCACTATCGTTACGCCCCTAATGGGAGCGGAGGGTGCGTGTGCCAGGCTATATATAAGGGAGGGGTGCAACCTGCTGCCAGGCGCATCTTTGCCAGCAGAACTCCTTGCACATCTATCTCACAATCACCACTCTCGAACAGACAGTTTTATTCTTCGAAACCCATTGCTCCCAACTTTGAACTTTCTCGCTCCATTTTACTCTTCCGACTTATCCGCCGCCCTAGCCAACCTACAATGCAGTGTCCGTCTTGTCACGGAAACGGCACCATCAAGTGCGACAGTTGCGGTGGCTCAAGCAAAAACTGCAACGACTGCAAAAAGGGACAGCAAGTTTGCAATGTCTGCGAAGGAGCCGGAGCCATCCACGCCGATTCCTGAGCGCACTCGTTCGAGGCACTGCCTCGAACCTCGACATGTGCACCTCCGTCCGCAAATGGAGTTCCTACTATCACGGCCTAAAACGGGACACCAGGAGATACGAACTAGCCAGGGCCAGGATACCCCCAAGTACGTTTACTGTATTCCCCTCGTACCATTTTGCGTCTTGGCCCTATTGTCGAAACTCTATGCACAAGTTTCAATGGCCATTCTTCTCTAGTCGCTGGTCAAAAAAATTGGTCGCTGCAGGTTTCCTCTCGCGTTTGCAAGGATGCTGAGCTAGATTTCCAGACTTGGATTCGCTGACGTAGCACCCTAGGTCGATATCATGATCTGTTTCATAACTCCCCTCCAATATCATCCGAGACGCGCGCCAACGACGCTGGGACACTTGAGTGATCGCTGGACCCAAGAACGTGGAAGGAAGGTGTGTTTTACAGCAGCGCAAATGCGCCAGTCACGTGTTGCTGTGTTATTTCCCAAGTGGGACAATTTCCGACATGTCGCCGTGTGAAACGTTCCAGGAGATGCGACTCCGATGACTGGTCATTGGTCGATTACCTTTCGTTTCATTGCGCCATTTGGGATTCACTGGGTTTGAGGGGGACGGGGGGGGGCAAGACTTCATTTCTTCTCTTACATTATGCTTTTTCGGTTTAGTGGCTTGATCGCCAGTGACGTGGTTAGCGGCCAGCCTGGAGTTGATTGCATCAGCTTGATGGAGCTTTGGCCTTTACGACTTTTGTGTTCCTTGATTTCTTTTTTTTATGTCTCCTTCGCGCTCAGATATCCCTGGTCGTTTTTTGCTTAGTTATGGCGATGTTACACTGAGGAGGGGAGGATCTCTGACTCTAGCGTGGAGTTTGTGGCTGTGCTATCATGTATCATTTACCTAGGTATACCTTTCTGATTTGTTTCTCGCCGAGGTTCCTCTTTAGTTCGCAACCGAATACGATGCATGTGTCGTATTCCAAAGATAGCAATGCATCTTCTAGTATCGATCCACTTTTCCAGAATCCTTTCCCAATACCCACGAGTACGCATTCACTCCCAAGGCCTACCAAAAAGAGCGCAAAGGCCCTTGGGACTAGTTGACGTTTCAGACTACACGAGGAAAGGAGAACAGTGGCGTTCTGACTACGGACTAAAACGGTCCCGACGTCGCCGTTGACAAACGAGCGGTTTTCCAGAAAGAAAAATCCTTCCATGGAGTGCTATTGTACTAGTCTGTCCCCACCGCGAGTCAATGGTATGGTACATACAAAAACAGGTGTAGCGGCATCGGTAAATTATAAGTCTTGATCTATGCCCACAGAACATTGAAAATTGTATCTTTCTCCACCTCTCGTCGTATCTTTTCACACTGTTACGTTGAAGCTCCTTGAAACGCCTCTCCCCGGTCAAAAAAAAGACAGCTTTAATGGCGTACCAACGCCGGGATTCGAACTGGGAGTTCGTTAGTTAATATGTCTTCGAGTTTGGGTATTCAGGTCAGGCTTACCCCGGGCCGTCTGGGATTTTTCAGTCGATGAATGAAAACCAGAAATCCTAACCTCTGGACCACGCTGGTGGAAACAACGAATTCGATAAGGGCATGAACATTTAGTTAGTATACATCTAACTATGTGGAAGGGGGTGCAAAATTAGAGGTGGGGGGGGGGGGGGGGTGAATGGGCGGTGACGATGCGAGATCGCGGTGTTTGTGCTGTGGGGGACGATGAAGCAAGCTAGAATTGGGAATCCACAATCAATGTTCTTTAGGGAAGGGGTATCGTAATTTGCATGGGCAGCGTCATCCTTATTGAGCAAGATCCCCAGACACGCGGTGGGTCTTTCCACGATGTTTGCACACTTCGCGGTTAGACGACGTCCAGACCTTTTCAAACATTCATAACTATGCATGGTCGTTGAATCGATCCTCCACGCCGTAATGCCATCATCAGCCGGAGGGAAGAGTCATCGGGAGTCAATTTAATCTGATTTAGGGTATACATATGAATAGAACATTGATCTAGAACTATTATAAAAACTTGGTGCATCAACAGTCTCGAAGGTTTACGACACTTGTTACGAATATGGTGAAAAGAAAACTCTGTTCGTTTTTGGGATGATTTACTCAAGGGCGTTTGCCCCAGTTCTCTTTCGCCGTCATACACGAACACACATAAGATGAGAAGTACTTAAAATAACACAACCCTGGAAAAAACTGTCGTAACAGCAAGTGACCAAGAGCTTTTTTCCCCGAATACTTACTAAAAAGTATTGGCCATTCAGTTCTTATACCCAATAGTCTACTTTTCTATCAGCAATTACACTCTTTGTTATTCGGAACAACCGAGGGTACCACTACCGGAGGAGCCTGGACCACTGTAGTGCTCTGAACCAGAGTACTCAACTGAGATGTCTGCTGCACAGCCGGAGCCTCAGCCACCACACCACTCACCGGATCCGCATACGACGCATCAAGCGGGCGTGGACCAGGCATCTTCCACTGGTTCCTGTCTGGACCTTTAAGATCGAACAGGGCCAGCCCTATATCCAGACCCCCTCTAAACGCAACATTACCAATTTCGTACAGTTTCGAAGCCGGGTACGCGTCAAGGGTTGCTGGTGTACTGCTCCCACCCGTGACTTCAACGTTCAGACACCAGGGATAGTATTCCGGTGGTGTTTTCCCGAGATCGTGGATAGCGATCCATTCTTGACGCATGATGTATTTTCCAGCCGGGAGATTTGCGGGGATCTTAGTCGAGACAATACCGTTCAATTTATAAGCATACACGCTCGTTGCCCATTCACCCGCAGCATCGCCCCTATAATGATTCGCCTTGAAGAACTTCAAGTTCTCGGCTTTGGCGGATTTGAAGTCGCCACCGTCTAATTTTGCCATGTAGGTCAGTAGGACTCCGGGGTGGAAAACTCTGAGTAGTTCCCATTGGATCTTGATGGAGCCCCCTGCTGCGACTGTGACACTCCCGGATCCAGGACTGGCAAGGGTATCTGGGGGCTGGTCTGGGCCGGTTTTACCTGGGCCGCAGACGAACTGAAAAGAAGTCATATTTGCTTCGAGAACCGGAGCGCTTTCATCGGTGTTCTCGTTCCGGCCTCGCCATACTGAACTGAATTTATTCTCCCCAGCAGCATCTTTGACGTCTATTATCTTGAAGTGTGCTAAAGCGTGGGTCGCGAGAAGGGTAACGGCGATGGCAGTTCTTATAAAATTAACCATGGTGAAGAAGACAAAATTGTGGCTGGAGGTGAAGAGGTTGTTTGAGGTTGAGGAATAACAGTGAGACCTCAGTCAATGAAGCCACGAGAAGATATGACAGGCAATATACACAGAAAGAACGACTGGGTTGTGCAATGAGAAGAAATTTGATAAAGGCGAAGGCGTGCGATCTGGCACCACGAGCTTATATACGGTAGTGATACTTCGTGTGCTTCCAAAGGGCCCGAATGGTCCACATATATTGAGGACAGTTGTCTCGGAGATAATATGGATGCGGCATAGAGTGAAATCCGCCATTGTATGAGCTGACTTGATCCAGCACATGGTTCTACGTCTAGTCAGTTTAATCAAAATGAATTAGAATCTTATCTGCACTTCTTGTATTCTTGTCGAACGTTACAGTCTACCGGGTATGACATCTATTCACACTCTCGATGGTTGTTACACCAAAATTAATAAAGACCCTCTTCCAAGGAGAAGATACCACAAAAGGCGGATTTGAGATATGTGAGTGGCGTTTCCTACTGGCCACATTGTTTCTTCTATTCACACAGTGGCACAGGAAGTTCTTTCGCGCCCAGAACACTGCAACGCCGTTTGCCACAAGCTTGCCGCTTAGACATAGCGGCACGGATTTCAGTAGGATGCTCCGAAACACACTCTGTCTTCGAACAGTGTTCTTGTGTGCTCAAATTGATTATGATTCGATTCGATCAGAATGAGCTTCGGAAACTAATTTGAGATGATCGTATTTTGGATTTTTGGGGCGCGCAGAGGACAAGTTGGAGGATGGTGGAGGGTGCCTGCGATATCGATACGTTGACTTAGACTGAGAGACAGCGAAGCGACAAATCATTTCTAGTGTTCACATGTGTATGATGGTGTGTGGCAGTGTTGATAAAGTTGTTGAGGACACCATCCCTCGATATAGCTAGCGGTGTTTAGTGGTCCATATGGCCATAACTCCCATACAAGGGTGGGCTATCTTCGAGTCTTCTATTTTTCAGACATGATAATCCGAAGTTTCACACCGGTCATCTTAGAGCCATAAACTGGTCATTTTTCTACCTTTAACAACGTGTTAGAGCAGATGGATACGGTGCAGTCGGCATAGTGGCACATACTCTCCAGTGTCAGCATCTCCGCCTGGCTTCGAGGCGTTGTTGCGCTAAATACTATGTCCATGGATGAAAACGTAAGATTTGATTTTGTGGATATAGAACTCCTTGTCAAAATGCCTTCTCAACTCCCGTGTCGCCCGTCTCCCAAAATTCGGATAAGCGACATACACATTTGTGAAATATGATATCGCAGATGTGGTTAGGATTACAACCGCTAAGGGTAATTCACACTGCTAGAAGACTGCAACATCCACAAAGGCGAATGCGACACCTTGTCGAAGTGTTCGTCCCCAACCCGTCTCGTATCATATGATATCGTTTCATTCTCAACAATAGATCTTCGGGCCCTTCATAATTCCCTGCTGATTCACCATGGCGTAGCGCTAAGCCGGCTCTCGCCCAGTCGCGGGTCCGCTTCTTCTTCGTCTGCTACTTGAGCTTCGTGAACCTCCTCATGCTCAACTTTGAGAAACTTCCTCGCCATCATTTTCTGTTCCACTGTTCTCCTCGCTGTCACCATCTTCTTCCTCTTGTGAAGCACCGCCGACCGTCAAACCTTGTTCGCCGACATCCGTACACTCCACCACACTCCCAGTAACAACACGAGCCATTGCAGACCTAGCAGGTCTACGTCGTAGTGCCCGAGTTGCCCGAGACGAAAAACCCTGCTTTGTATTCACTACTATGTCCACTTCTCCCCTGTATGACTGCAGCTCCTTGAGACATCCAGACACCAGCGGTCGGGTGAGCTTCTGCAGCACAATTGGCCAGGCAAACACCATAACCCGATCTGCAAGCCATCTCAACTCTTGCTCAGTGAGAACCCTCGAAAAGATCAGATAATCTGGGGCAATTTTGCGAAGCTCGGTTCGGATAGTGAGGGTCCAGAATTCGTAGGAAGCTAACACTCTCGAGCTCGAGCCATGGATGTTGATGGTGGTGGGGATGGATAGATCCATGAAGTGGGTTCCAAGTCGTATGTTAATGTTTTGTCTCCTGGGCCACGAGATATTAGTGAAGAGATGGCCTTGGTCGCTGTCGCCGCTGTCTTCTTGCAAAGCGCCGGCAGAGATTTGTGAGAAACGCCGCTTACTTGTTGGTGGTGTTTGCTTCGTGGAAACAGCACTCTCGGAGAGCATGGACGTCGCTGCTGTAGGAGATGTTTGCCCCAAGGCGTTGACTTGACTCGAGGTTGTCATTTTTCCTGGAGCTCCCAAATTGACCGATTACGACACGGATTGCGGAGAGCGTGCTTGAGAGCTCGTATGTAGGTAGAAGGTTAATCGGCCGATGTTATAGTGGACGCCTAGTACTGGAAGTGGAGCTATCTCTGGTGAGCGGGCAGATGACATGAGAGTGTTGACTGGTTACTCGAGAGGGAGGAGCACTCGATGTTGGGTCTAGCAATCTGATATCGTCCACAGTCGGTCAACAAGCAGCTTATTACCACAAACATGTGACAAATCCTGTGATTAAATACCCAGGTAATAACGGCTGCAATCTTAGGGTATAAGAGACGTATTTTTATACAAGTTTGAACGACATGGACGGAACACAAGAGTATATAAAGTTTACAACTACATAAATAGCCGTGCCAAGATCATCAACGCAATATTAGGGATGATCTGAGATATGTTTACTGAATGGAGTGTCATAACCAAAGACTTCTGTCTTCCAACAAAGTTAGTAATGAGTGGTTACAGGTCGACGATTTTGAGAACACAAATGTGTATTTATTACCCCATCATCAAAATAATTAGATCTAGAAGTTCCACTGTTAGTGGTAAATTAATCCGAGGCATAACGGTCATCATCGGTCATGAGGTCATCTGCTTCAGCATTCACGGGAGAGTCATAGAAAGAACTTGGGAATATGAATCAATTAAACCAGTTATTATGTACATAGAATTCATGGCAGAGAGAAACGATATGGAGAATGATGCAGCTCTGGGTATAAGCTAATATATCCACTGACTGTTGTAGCGAATGATTCCAAGCACACGAAGATTCAAACAAAAGTTTCTCTTCAAGATGCGGTAAATATGAAATCTCAAGAGAGAGAATGTGACTTGCCCTCCTTTGCGACTTTTGCAAAGAAGTCTCCAATAATGACACTGCGAGCCCCAAAAACTTTTCCTTCAAGGCTTGCGCTACGACATTGTGAGTAAAGTTCAGGAGTAAAACCAAAGAGTGTTGTAGGGAACCTGCATTGCGTTCTTGATTTAATCCACAATATCATTGTGCCGGTCAGTTCTCCCAATGACGCCCAGCTCATCGCAGATCAACATCATACAAACAGGCACCCACCTCCCCACTCCCATCCCTAATGTTCACATGCCCGTATCCCGAGAGTTGATGGGGTGGATGAAATGGGATCAAGTCATGTAACAAAGTGAATATAGATATACAGGCTTGATGTGTTTTTTAGTTCTTGCTTACCCAGGCCCAAATCCAACCTTTCTGGCTAAGCCGTCTTGAAGTGACAAAAACAGGCTATATTCTGACCACACTGAAACGATCTGGAAGACGAGATCGCGGACTCCACAACGGAATCTATTCAATGTCAGCCGCACAAATAATCATCAACAGTCTTCAATACGCAATCGTATCTCTAAGAGGATTCACATTCATATATAATTCTATGCCCGCACCCCATCTACTCGACGAGCCTCCAGCGGCCGCCGTGTTGGAGAGGAAACGCCCTTGTCGCATGCAGATGAGAGGGTATAATAAAGTGAAATGAAGAAGGGGTTCAACATAGGGAAACACACAATGCTGCTAGAGTTATGATGTTAACTCCAAGGACGCCTTAGGGAATGCTTGGTGACATCTAACCAGAATCCATGGACCTGATACTTTTCAAGTGTTAGAAGTATTGCAGTGTCTAATTTGCTGGCGTTTCTAGACGTACCTTGCTTGGTATATCACCTCCTACCCAAGCCGACTCCACCACTGAGAGCGCTCCTCTGCTTGCCTAGCCAACTCTTTGGAGCCTCCTTTCTTTGCAAAATCACGGTATTGCTCTGTAGCCTAGTCGTCATATCATACCATGCCGATGTAATGAGATTATTCTCTCGGCGAAGATTCTCAAGTTCTTGCTGAAGTTCGGCCTGTTAGATTTTGTAAGTAATGAGAGAGACGAGAATGGATTAATGATGTTGCTCACTGAGCCTTTGTCTGCGTTCGCGTTTTTCGCCTGCTCAAGTTGCCCACGCAATGTGCTATTAGCGTTAATTTGTTCCTGAAGATCCTAGCGTGATTGTTAGCTCAAATTCAACAAATTTCCTCGAAAAGACAAAGTTGACACATTATGCTGTACTGAAAACATGGGAGGAGGGTACCCAAGCGAGGACTTGCCACTGGGGAAGAAGACCGACTGAACACAGTCTCAGCTAATATTCTAGCTGAGCCTGTTATCCGCCTGCCAAACAGATTCGACATTCTACCCCATGTGGTACGGTCCATACTTGTGGTAGAAGACGGTAACTCTTCAGAAAACGAAATCTCATTTGAATCATGTAATATCCTGCTGGGAAGAGATCGAGCTAGCATATTAGAGGAAGAGACATGTCGAGAAGATAGAAGAGAAGGAAGATTGCGTGAATCCGCGTTCGATTTCAATGTGAGAGTCGAGGAACCAAAAGTGGACATAGAAGACGGCTGCGCGTTGGGAATAATTTGTGAAAAGCTTACTTTTTTCGCATTCTCAAGGGCCGCTTGAGACTGCATAACGGTTTTGGCGATCTCGGTCGCTTCGGCCTCGAGGATACTTGGCCGCGTCTCTATGGGTGCCGAGACAACTCTCTCGACTTGTTCCTTGATGCGTTGGAGAAGCTCGACTTTCATGAGCTCCATTAGTTCCGGTGTTAGATTACCACGGTCTAGCAAAGCGGCACGCAACAAGCCAGCCTTTTCGTCATTTGCCAGTTCCAAGTCACGAAGTTTCTGGTTCAGCTTGTGTTGGAGCATAAGAAGATGGTTCTGTTCAGCCTGCAGGTCCCCAACCTTCTCTTCTTCACTAGCATCGGACCCTTGATTGTTATTAGTATTTATAGGATGACGACTTGACCAAGTTAAAAGAACGTACTTTTGTTGACTTCGTTCTGCAGTTCGGCAGTCTGAAGATCTTTCTCACGCAGCCTCCGCTGAAGCTCTTGGATTTCGGCCTCCGCAGCTTGAAGTTTCTCATTTTGCTCTAGAAATGGCCTGCGATAGTAAGCACATGGACAGAGGCTATGAAACTGAGGGAGACTGGCTGAGCCCTACCTTTGACTTTCAGCATCATCACTGCTTGTAATATCAGACCTTAGCCCAAGGTTTTCTTGCATTTGCTGGAGAATGCCCGATTCCAATGATTTGATGCGTGCGTGCAAAATATCAACTTTCTGTTGCAGGGCAATAGCATCCGAAGTCATACGCCCATCAATCGGGGTAGGTGGTCTAAGTGATGCTTCTAAATTGTCGGCATTGTCGCCTCCAGTAAGCTCATCTTCTAAACTATCACCACGAGTTGCATGGTTTGCCGATTCTAGTACCCGTATACGATCCTCGAGTTCTTGCCTGGCGTCTTCTGCTTTATATTGTAAATCTCGTGTCTGTTCCAATTGTTTCATCAAGAGGAGATTTTCATGTTCCACCCTTGTTCTCTTCCCCTTCTCTTCGAATATGGATTGTTCACACTGCACAATAGTCTGGCCGTTTTCTTTGTTAACCTTTTCCAAGGCAATGCATCGTTCCTCAATTGTTTCTAGATCCTGGAGACGCTCTCTGGTTTGCTGGTAATCCTGGCGTAGTGTTTCCAAGTTTTTTGTTTCTTGAGTCAGTGACTGGATCTTTTTCTTGAGGTTTTCATTCGCTTTGGCTTTTTGTGCAAGTTCATCTCGTTCGGCCCGTATTAATTGTAACTGATCGCGTAATTCTTGTCTTGAGCCATCTTCAGATGTGTACCGCTCAAGACGACGTTTTTGGCTATCCACGATATCCTTGGCATTTTGGAGATCGCTCTCGAGGCCTTCTATGTACTGCCGCTCACGAGTCAGGTCGTGCCGAAGTTTCTCAACTTCATCAGAAGATGCACGCTGCGTCCCGTGGTCGTCCAGATGCAGTCTTGCTTCTACCAGATCTTCTTCTAGTTGTGATATCTTGCTGCGAGATGTTTCGAGTTGTTCCTGCAACATGGTAACCTTCGTCCTGAGAGTATGTCTGTCTTTGTTGGCTTCGACCAGCTGGGCCTCCTGCTCGAGACCCGAATCTCGATCAATGACAGAACCAGCGCCCGAGACAGCTCGCGTCGGTGTCCTATACCCCGAAAGATTTGGCTCAGGTGTTAGTTCCTGGTCGACGCCCAGCGCAGCCATACGTTGATCAAGCGCCTGCATATCCTTAATGGCATCTGCAATGGTTTCGGCATTCTTGTTACCAAGTTCGCCCATGACTTGTATCATTCGCTGATTGGATTTTGGGGAATAGAGCGACGCAAGAAGGACTGCCATGGCGAGCTTTGCCGTCAACATCATAGATCCATCCCTCGCACCCGTCTTGATGTCTGGTACCATACGCTTTGTCAGAACAGGGAGCTGTTCGCATTCTTCGCGGATATAGGTCGAAACGGCACGTTCGATATGTTTCAGGTTTTGCCATCGAGGGATCCAGTTATCGGAGGTGCGGCGATGGGACTCGTCGAAATTAGGGAGGGACTCGTTGAAGTAGTCGGCATCGATTTCAGCCAATATCTGCCAGAGTATTTGGCCATCCTCGAGCTGATTCCACGCGTTGACCCGGCCGGGGAGCTCGAATGTATTCACCTATAACGGTTTAGTTGGTGAGACTTTCAAGTAGTATGTGGAACTAGGAGACGGCGACATACCCAGTCGAGCAGCGCCTTGAGAAGCTCAGGCTTGAAGTCGTCCATGGTAAGGTGCCCCTCTGTGCGTGTGGGTACAGATCGCGTGCTTTCTGAAGGAGGAATCGATAATGGACCGAACAAGAGTCATTCATCATGAGAAGGATATCGGAACCATGGAGAAAGACAGGAGAAGAAAGTTTAAGTTGGGCGAGGTTGGTGGGATGTTGGACGCGCGATGATGCTCGGCAGTGGTACCACGCTAACGGACCTTCCAAAAGGACTCCCGCAGCGGGAGACGGGCAAGTGGACAGGGGCGCAGGAAAGTAGCTTTGTGGAAGATCAGAGAATAGAGAGATGCCTTCCTCGTGAATCTATAGATTTAGGAGCGGGCAATGAGGAATCAGACAGAATGCATAAAGCCAGTAGTCACGCTGAAACGAAGCGTATCATCGAAACATAGGCACTCATTCAGCCACTTTTGGTGGGGGAGGAGATGGAGCGGGTCTGGCCAAAGCTCAACACATTACAGATCTTGTTGGCACCTGGGTAGATACGACTACTTGATCGCAATGATTAATGCGTTTGCAGCCGTGTCTCATAAAGAAAACTGTTTGATTTCATCATTTCATAGTTTTGGCGTAGCCATAACAAACTAGGATAGAACTACAACGCCTACCCTCCCAATTTCCTGTCCGATACTGTAGTTTCCGCAGGTGTATAAAATCATGTAGAACTATTGACCCATCCAAACGCCCGATATATCCCAAAGCAAGAATTTAGCTGAGGTCTCTCGCCTAGACTTTGCTTCATTTAGGTCATACTACAGTCGGCGTGCCAGGGCATTCAACGCATGGCAACCAACTGCGTCCAAAGATTGGCCATAGGTTGTCAGACGAGAACCCAAACTCACTAGTCCTTTCCGGGTTTATTCATCGTTCGTGCGAACGATACCGTCGGCCTCGATGTATACTTTGTAGTCGGTGCCTAGTGTCTTCACAGTCTGGAGGATGCTCTCGGGGGCCTTTGCAGCGAAGCCTTTGAAAATGCTGTATTCATGGGTAATAATGCCCTTCTGTATTCTTGTGAGCTACTTGTTGTACCTCATTAGTAGGTAGTTAACTTACGGCGTCCAAGATGGCCTGTTTCGCACTCTTGACGATGTCGTCTGGTGTGTCGTCGGAGTAGCTGACAATGACGGGCTTCAGGATCGGAGCGACGGCTACGGCATAAGTTGCAAGAAGCGCAAGAAGGAAGGAGAAGATTGCGAAACGCATCGTAATACGGAGGTCTGGTGATCTGCTTTGTGGTAAAAGGAGGCGCCGGTGCGGTTATTAGTGGCGTGTATACGTGCGATGGGGTAGTAGATGGTAGTGTGGTTATCAAAGCCGTGAAGGGTGTTGAAGAGTGGGTGGCCAGCCGGTTTAAGAAGCGCTTGTGAAGGTGGGTTGAAGTGTCAACGGAAAGGGTGGAAGGGGCACGATGGAATGCGCTCATCACCCCAAGCAGGAAGGTGGCAAAAGCGCCTGGGCGGCACCCAGCGGGACCCTGCGTCACATATTAGCGCCTCTTTTCATTATTGGCGAATGCAACCTCTCCGGGAGACAACTGTTCACAGCTCTCCATCGTTTGTTTTGACAGCACTATTAGAGGTGCATGATGCATCACTAGAAATGTGTTTTGCCCCACGTAATACATCGTGGAAGCAGGAAATCACTGTTTAAGTTTAAATTGATTTGTGTTAACACATACTTACCAAAGACAGGTTGGCAATTCTGGAGACTTCTGCCCAGCGAGAGGTAGGTATTACTTGTAGCTAAAACCCCAGCAAGGAGGGAGCACAGGATCATTCACCAATGAAATCACAAGGTACATGCACTTCATAACGTTCGATCTCAGATTCATTCATCTATTTATCGATCCTCGTGCAGCTTTGAGAGATCGCCACACGAAAGTACCAAACCCAACGAGCCCAGTGAGCAAGTTTGGTTCGGCAGAAGTGTTCATAACTCAAAACCCAAGGCATTCAATATCCATGAGTCTAAGCCTGCCCAAACTATTCTTCCCATCAGCCATTCGGTCCATCAGATTCAACGTTGCCGAAGCCGTAAGACGCCGATTGCTGTGGTGAGAGAACTTGATGAATGAAAGCCGCCCTTGCCCGGCGAGATAATGAAACAATGATACATGCAGGGGCTTCTAGGGAAGAAGGTCGAGTTCCATGAAGCTGGAAATCTTAGGCGAGGCAGCCGGTTTCGATATGTGAAAAATGAAAAGGGGTTGGAAATACAAATGCAAGGGGTGAAGAGAGGTAGATCCCGCGAGATCCGAAATGCCCATGGATGCCGAACAAATAGCCTAAGCTCCGTTGTGTATGCTCGTGTGTGGAAACCGATGACCGCAGTGAATGTGAGTAGGAATAATATACAAGACGACCTGCATGCCAACCACCGAAATGCAGGAAAGCGTGAATAGCACCGACATCGGAAAGACTCCTAGTCAGTGCAAGATCGAGAGGTATAAAAAGGAAATCGCCGCTCGTACGACCAAAGCCCAACACCAGTGCAAGAGACAGACAGCTGGTAATGTAAATAGGGCGTTCAGAGTATGAGCGAGAGCAGCCGTCAATCGTAGTGTCATAACGTCATCAGACCCGTTTAGAAAAAGCCATTCATCCCGTTCATGCCGTTAGGCTGAACATTACCATACTGCTGGAAGGCCTGGTTTTGTACAGAGTTCTGCAGGTGGTGGGGAAGCGGGGGGTTGCTCAGGCGGTGAGGTTGAGGCGAAGCAATGTTAGAGCCATAGGTGTTTGCAGCGGCCGTGTACATTGGCGGAGCTTGGAAAGCTGAGGAACCAGGGAGTTGACCTGTGAAGGCAGCTTGAGCCACTGGAGACTGGGTTGCAGAAATGGTGTGCGGAGACACATGCCCAGAGTTGCGACCAGTAAAGGCTTGCAGGCGGCTCTCGCGCTCCTGGACTTTAGTCTGGATTCGACGGCCATACGGGGTTTGGCGAATCGCCGGAAGGATCGGGCGCATGGCATCGATGAGGTGCATGCACAAGTCTGGAGGGGCAAACTCAAGGGCGGTCTGAATGACATAGTTGCCGTAAGAATCGCGCATAAGCTTCTCAAGTTCCTCACGGTCCATCAACTCCTCGACGAGAACACGCTTTGTGGACATGTCCGCGCAACGAATGCACTTCTCGATGACGTTAGAGCTGAACTTCTGCTTCGAAAGTTCAGCGACCTTCTCGGCAAGACCAAGGCAAAGAGGGTTCGTGAAACTCGGCTCATTCAAGTCGAGGATATACTGGACAACGTAGTTGCCAAAGGGGTCCTGGACGAGATGGTAGCTGTTTTGAGTGATCTGGCGGACAAGTTGGACCTTCTGGAAACCTGATGCGTGATCGATGCAGCGCTGAAGAACACAGCAGCCGTGACGATGAGTGCCAACTGCGACACAGAATTGACCAACTGCATCGAAAATGAACTGGGCATCCTCAGACTTCAGGTGATTGAGGCATTTCTGAATGACATGATTGCCATTGAGATCTTGGATGAGGGTGACAACTTGATTGGCAAAAGCGTCGATAATCATACGGATCTGGAATGTTAGTGATTGAATTGCGGCGATAAAGAGGTATACTGACCTGCTGTGGAGTTGAGATGAACTCAATCATTTTCTGCAAAGCCCGAGTGCCGTGTTGATTGAGTGCAATCTGAACCAGAGACGGTGCAGCATTGCGAACAAGGGTGTCACGCTGCTCGTCGTTGGTATACTCAAGAAGCTTCTGACACAAGTAGTTGCCGAATGGGTCTAGATCACATGGTCAGATGAGATATAAAAGATTGGACAGCGTGTTAACGTACCAGTCATCAACTCAACAACATGCGGGGCTGTCTCCTTGAAGATGATATCGAGATGCTCGGTGTCACGCTCCTCAAGCTTCTTCTGCAAGAAACGACAGCCATGTTGATCCTTGCACAAGGTGTAGATTTCGTGGCGTGGCATAGTCTTCAGGTCATAATTCATGAAGCGGTTGGCATCTAAGCGAAATTAGCAAGAGTGTGAGAGATGCGCGCAATCGATACGTACCGCTCTGCAGGCGACGGCTCTGAATCACGCGAGCTTGACTGTCTTGCACACGGCCATTTGGTCCGTAGGTCGCGTAAGGATTGAAGAACTGGGCTGCAGATGGATGGGCGCCATTTGGGTTATACACGGGAGGAGGGGCATACTGCGTTCCCAGAGACATGCCACTCATGGTACCAGTCAACATAGAGACACCATATCCATAATAAGGAGCATTATGGGGCGAGGTATTGGCGGTGTACTGTGACATGGCGGGAGACCCAACAGTGGATGCGACTGAACCGTTCAATGAGTTGGGAGACACAGTGGGACCGAAGGGTGCAGCGGAGGCATGCAAGTTGGACTGAAGAGGGCGATAACCAACATCTTGGTCCTTGAACCCAGTGGAGAAATCGCGGCTAGTGCGGTTCGATACAGCGTTAGCCGGAATACGACCCATGCTGGCATTGTGGTTGTGCAAGTGCTGCTCGGCATGATTGTTGATAGCACCCGATCCGTTCACTCCATTCGTACCATCCCCATTCTTGAGGGTGGGGACCTCGTTAGCAGAGTACGACTGCTGCAACTTGGGCATTCCATTAGTTCCACTGCCGGCACTTGAGGGGCTAGCCTGGTAGCTTGATCGCTTCGACGGAGTGCTGTAAGCACCAAAGTTGCTGAACTCGACGGAGCGACGGTTATTGTTGATGGGCTTGTTTGGCGTGGTCTCAACAGTATTGCCATTCGCCTGACCAAGGTCGTACTCATCAACCTGCGAGGCTTTACGGAGGGTATTGGTCGGAAGCGATTGCTGAGATTGGCGGTGACGATAAGGGAGCCAACCGTTAGGCTGAGCATCATTGCCTGGAGAATGTCAGTAGGAGGAAGGAAACCCGGAGAAACCGTTTTGGTGGCTGCTTACCATTGCCGTTAGTGTCGCGGCGGACGAGAATTGGGAACTTGTCATCTGTGGTATTCATTTGCAAGAACGACTTGGCATCGGGGGACACATTGGGCTTTTGCTGCTTCTCTTCGTCGCCGAACAAGAAGGCCGTGGTGTTGATGTGACCAAGGACCGATGCAAGATCGGGGAGATCGTCACGACCGCGGAGGTCGAGGTTAGTGACAGGCATAGACATTCTATTGGGACTAATTGCTTGAGTTAGTTGAATTCAAATGGTAGGCCAAGATGTAAGTAGTGTGTTCGCGCGAGGAAAACTGACGCGAGAAGGACTGGCGATTTTGAGAATATTTGGAGGGAAGGGAGGGAGTGAGAACGGACAGGGAGGATAGATAGACATCCATAGTGGATCCAAGCCGCCATGTCTGGACCACAATACAGTGAAGACAACAGAGGGATAACAATGAAGGAAAAAACAATAAAGGAAAACAATAGCGAGGATAACAGCAAAGGGGATGCCGACAAAGGGAGTGAAAATAGAAGAAGTACAGAGTGAAGAGGTATAGAGTAAAGTTGAATAACAATAGAATCGAACAATAACAAGGAAAAGGTAAACAATTGGAGAAACAATAGAAGATGAGCAAGGTGAGAGGGAAATGTGAGAGGGAAAACGTAAAGGGTAAACATACTTCTTGCGGAACACTGGGCTCATAGGAGCGAAGTCGTCATGATCAAAATCGTCACCTTCTTCGTCAGAGTTGCGGCGAGAACCGGGGACAGACTTTGAGGGCAAGTGACCGTTGTTGCTCGTACCCTGGGTTGCCTGAGAAGATGGAGGTGAGAGGACCTGAGAGCCGCGGGGCGTGGTCGCTCCAGTGATGCTGGACATGCTGAAGCGATTGGGACGCGACAAGGCGGTGGGGAAGCCAAAACTGTCGCTGTACTCGGGTGGAGTAGTTGGCTGGCTGTGTTTGCCGTATTGGATGTCAGAAGAGAGCCGGGAGATCTCTGCTTCGTCGCGACGAGACTGTAAATCAATGAGTTCCATTTCAGCTTCAAAACGACGCCGTTGCTCTTTGAGATATTCGTACTCAAGCTTCTTCTTTTCGAGCTAACAGGCTGTCAGCAGCTGGTGCTGGAACTGGCCAGACGCGCGTGTAGGTGGGAGAAATGGCGTGTATAGCCGGGAAAGCGTAGTATAAAGAGAAGGAGGAGGAGCAGAAGAGTGTACAGACACAGCAGGAAGCCGATTTGTACAGCAATATGGGAAGTTAAGAAACGAGGTAGAGTATGAGAAGGTGATGGTTGTTGTGGTGGGGAGGAGGAAGAGAAGGAAGATGAGGAAGTTGGGTGTTTATATGCCGGTCGCCCCAGGAGACGAGCGCGGAGTGTGCAAACGGCGGTAACAAGAACGTGCAAAGATGACAAGACAACAACAGCCAGGCGGTCAAATCAAAATCGGAGCAAAGAAAAAAAGGTTCCTTACCACTTGAAGCTTGTGGTACATCTATTGCGGTCAAAGTCAGCTCAAAATTCCAATATATTTCACTTCGGCCTAGGGGTAACAAGACGCGTTGAACAGAACACAGGCCGAATTCTGGCAGAATATGCTCCGACGCAGTCCCTCATCTTTTCACAGGTGGACATGGATTGGCTACCCGAAGATGGAATAGAAAAAATGCGCATCAACACCATGTTCTGTAAGAGATATCGCCGCCAATACGGGGGAAGAGACTCGAAAATGGACAGGTGGAGTACGAAGAAAGTCGTGGATTGCTTACCGCTGTAGTGACCTCGGGCGGCTCTGCGGCTTGCCTGCGCTGCTGGCCAATTGGTGACAGAGGTGTGCTCAGTGTAGGAATATTGTTGGTAGTGAAGCGCCGGTGGAGATGCCCGCGGGCATCGTTCGAAGCGGACGACATCTGGGAACCGACGCCGCGCAGAGGACTGGTAATGGATGTGAAGGCCGACTCTTCACGGGGGGACTTGAGGGCGGCGCGGTCTCCAATGCCGGTGGAGAAGGCCATTGTGCTAGAAATACACTGCGAAGGGCATATTAGCGCTCATTCTGGAATCCGTCTCGAGTCTCGTGGGAGTGGGGTTGCTGTGGGCGGTGAGGGGAGAGAACGGCGGGTGGGAAAAGGAGAAGAGATGGACAGCGACAAGGGCAGACAGGATGGAGCGCAGTGCAGAAGTCTTTCCGGAGTCTTGTCGTGCCTGGCGACTTACACAGAATACACGGGGCTTGAAGCCCTTGGTAGAGCGGGCAGGCGAGAAGTTGGGATGGAGCAAGATGGGTGGTGGTTGATGGTCGGGATGGCGGTTGCTGTTGGAGGGCTTGGCTGGGGGCCACCACGGTGTGGTCCTTGCGCGCTGGGGTGTGGGATGCAATGCAATGCAGGGCCGGCGAGCAAAGGGGCTTTGGAGGGAAGGAGGAAAGAGAGAGACGCGACCAGCCCGTGTGACAGCGCCGTGAGTCTTGAAAAAAATGGGAAAAGAGAGGAAGAATACAACAAGAGGAAGAAACAGTAGAGTACACTTGCGGCGCGCGGGAGTGCAGAGGGGGTCCAACGACAACTTAAACGAACTAGTCCATGCACGCCACTTTACCTTGGAGCAGCCCAGGAGGCCCTGGAGTCCCGCACATGAAGTGACTATGTATGTATCTATGAACAGTTACAAGCCAACACGTACGTTACGGACATGTATTTCCATCACACCTCCAGCAAACATATATATATGTGTGTGTGTGCATAGCACGCAGGACTACTTTCTCAATTGCATGCATCGACGAAGGGATACATTGTTCTCATTCTACATAGGTATGTTCGAGTCATTAACCCGTGATGCTGAAGGTTGAGTTGAGAGGGACATCTGGAGGAATTTCGTTGGCGGGACCAGCCCCATGTTCAGGAACGCATCCACCGCGGGCTCTCTCGCAGTCTTATTGACTGATTTGACTGACTGAGTGAATCCACCCGCAGAAGGCTGTGTATTATGCCGCCTAGGTATATGCGGAGCACCGCTGGGGGGCATGGGATGGGATGGGATGGGGTTGTGGATGGACAAGGCCCGCCAATCTCGTCGAGGGGTTGGTTCTGCCAGCAGTCCAGATGTCGTCGTATGTAGCACACACCACCTGACATGCGTGGGCTCTGTCTACTCCATGTCTGCTGCTCTTTCGAGTCCACGGCTCCGTGGTTGCTGTCTTTCTTCTTTCTCCTTGCCTCTTCCCTCTTTTCTCTTTTCTCTTTTCTCTCTACCTTTGTACACATGTCCTGCCCCTAGAACCTACATACCTAGCCAAACTCTTGTGCGCGGCTATCGTGTTCAACTTACCCAGGCAGCCCTCAATTTCCATTACTACGAATCTACGACACCTCGCTGGCCGAATGCCGTCGACAGCCAGTAGTGGGCCGCCTTTCCTGAGCCCTGAGGCCTGGACGTCACCCAGGCTTTAGATGCGAGTGCTGGCGCGCAAATGACCCCAAATCAAAAAGCCGCGATCTGCGCCCTCGGACAGGCTGTACTGCACAGGGCCGGACCGCAGAGGCTGGACAAGAGGGAGAGAGAGAAACACATGGAGAGAGACACACACATACATACACAGCCTGCAGAGTTGTCAAGAAAGGCAAGGAGGGGCACAATTGCGCTGCTACTACTGCTGCTGCTGCCATCGTCTACCGCGGGGTTCCTCTCCCTTAGCTAGGCCATTCCCACGCCCTACTCTCTCCTCCCCCCAAACATGCCGATGTGAAGCGGGCTATGCTAGAGTGGATGGCGCCTCAATGTGATTTAAACGCTGTGTGACTACCAGACGACACACCAGAAATGCTCTCTCCCCCTCCCCTCCCCCACCCCGCACACATGTCCTCCCCCCGGCACGGTCCACTTGCTCCGCTATTTACGTGCTCGTCGTGTTCTCAGTCTTTACCGTGTGCATATTCCGTCATTGTTGCTACCATCCCCACAGGTTTTGGACGACGAGGGGCGCCGCGACGGCCCTTGGCAGCCGACATGCGGCATCAGGACATGCAACACTGCACGGTGGACGACCTCGGGACATCTGGAGCAAAACGACATGTGGACAGCTGCACGGTGATGCCCAGGTGGGTGACGGCCACGACTGGGTTCAGGGTCCAGACAGCACCGGCTTCCCTCACCGCCTCTTGAAACGGAGACGTGTGCAGTTCCACTAGCACCCATCCGTCCCATCCATGGGCCCGACCCTACTGGGGCTAGCGCCGCGGGTATCGATAGAGGTTTCAGAATCATGCCCAGCTTCCCCGCAATCGCCAATCACCGACATCGCAAGATTCTCTCAACCATTATGGAAACTGGAAGCCGAAAACCGAAAACCGAAAACCGGAAACCCGCCGCGCAACGCTTCTTCCCTCCGTCACTCTCCTTCCGAGTCTGAACCATATCGGCATGACATCCTACCTCCTCCACCACCTCCTTCCTCGCGCCTACCGTACGCTATCCTCCAGCGCTGGCTCATCCTCATGTCCGTGTACGCCTGGCTCCGAAGGATTCTTCCCGCAGATAGGGCATGTCCAGCGCGCCATCTCTACTCCAGAAACATGCTCTATTATATTATGCTATGCGTCCAGCAGCTCCCTTTGCGGACCCACTCTGTCCAAAACGGTGGCTATCTTCCCAAGAGATACGTAGCAACGTCACTCACCGGCATCGCATGAACATTCAAAATGGCCATCGGTACCCAGGGTACTCGACAGATAAGGCCACCGGCTTCCATTCCAATTTGCTCCAGGGCCAGGGCGTGCAATGCGGAAGCGGACGCTATGCATGGTTCCCGCGACAGCACATACATACAGTCGTTCGCTTCAGCCCTTATACCGGAGTGTGTTGGCAGCGCAGAGCCAAAAACTCTGTTCGAACTCAGTTTTGGACAACTCACTCCATGTGCCCTCTTGTTGATTTCTGTGCCCAAATTCTAGTCGGCAGAGATCGCGCGAATGTGGGCACTAACAGCTAGTCTTGAGGATAGAAAGGGCAATCATAGTATATCCGGACGACATGTTTGCAATGGCGAAAGAGGCGCCAAGTGTCGTCATGTTCAGCAGAAGTAAGTTCGTCAACATTCACTGGACAGCGCTATATGCCCTGGAAATGGGTCTCCGACTCATGCATATCCTTGAGAGAATCTTTGTAGTTCGGGCTGGTACCGATTACCACGTGGGGGACAACAAAGCGGAACCTTCCCAGTTATTCTAACGTCGTGTGAGAAGCAGAAGGTTTGGCTAGAGGAGCCGCATCCAATGACAGCACCTGCGTGCATGAACCCAGGCTTGAATTGGATCAAATCAAGTCTCTCCTTGTTCTTTTGTTATCCATAATGGCTCGCTCTCTTTTTAATTGCAAGATCGGAGATCACGTTACTATTTACCTGCGGTTACGAGCCAAGAATATCAAACTTGACAGTTACGTCAGCAAGACAAACACTTCTGCTTACTACATCCCATATCTCGAACTGCCTGCAACTTCGAATTGTGTCTCTTCCAGTCGCCTCAGTATTAAGATCATCTCCGATCTTGATGATCATTTGCTGACTTTATTCAACGACACTCTGCACCTTCCTAAACAGGCCATTACAGAGCTCCGCCGCCAAGCCTTCTTCTTCTTCTCATCCGAACAACCGCCCTTCTTCTCCTCACAACCTTCTTTTTCCGGTGCTTTCAGGCGACGCCTTCAATCTCTTCACAGCGCCACTCGCCCCCGCGACACAACTTATCGAAAGTGCCCAGAATCGCTAAGCTCAAGAAGCATCAGCCCGGGCGGGGGCTAAGACATCCAGTTGCCTGAAAGAGCAAGGATGGATCGGCAAAACCAATGATAACATATCTGCCCGGATTGCAACCGGCTCATTGGAGACTGTTGTTCCTGGATTTCGGCGATTGACGATGAATACGAAGCCATTCTGTATGACGATGACAATGACGATTGATTTGGTTCCTTGCAATAAAGCACATGGGTTGTTCGTAGTAATGAATTGCATGGATAAATAGGCCAGAGTATTGCATCATTGAGACCCAGCACTCTCACATCGATTACCCCGTTTTCTTCCTCGCTATCAATCACGAAGCGATGAAGACCTCAATTGTGTTGGGATTCTTTGCGACGGCAGCCTATGCTTCCACTGGAGGTGGATCCCAGTACGACAAATGCAGGCACAAGCCAATTGTAAACTCCGTAGGTCTGTCTAGTCGACGTGAAAGCGATTATTGTTTCTAATACTTTTGCAGAAGAAGCTTCAGCACTCGATTGGTGAGCGCGCCCTCATCAAAGGCGCACAGGCCCTACAGAAACAAGCATTCGCCTACCCGGCACGTAATCGGTTGATGGGAACTGCAGGACACAACGACACTGTCAAATACATAGTCAAAGAGTTGGAGGCGTTAGATGGGTATTACAAAATTGAACTTCAGAAGTTTTCGGCCCTGGTTCAATTAAACGGCACCGCATCATTGTCTATCAATGGAGTTGAAACGACACCTGGACAATTCGACTACTCACCGTCCGGCAACACGACTGCTCCTCTTGCTGTGGTGAGCAACCTTGGTTGTGTTGCAGTATGTACTTCCATTCTCTCTTTAGTAGACTACACTGACGTCGAGCAGAGTGACTATCCTTCGAGCTTAACCGGAAAAGTCGCACTCATCTCACGAGGATCTTGCGAGTTCGGTCTCAAGTCTGTTCTCGCTGGGAACGCAGGCGCTACAGCCGCGATTCTCTACGACAACCAACCCGGTGGACCCCTCACAGGTACCTTGGGAACGCCACCGCGACCAGAAGGAGAATATATTCCCACGCTTGGTCTTAGCCAGGAACAAGGAATTCAACTCAGAGACTCCATCAACGGCGGCGCCAATGTAACAGTGAAGCTGAATGTCCTGACCGACATCCAAGTCCAAACCACCAACAACGTAATCGCAACCTCCAACTGCGGAAATCCCAACAGCACCATCGTTCTAGGCGCGCACACTGATTCAGTTGCCGCAGGACCGGGCATTAACGACGACGGCTCCGGCACAATCGGGATCCTCGAAGTCGCCAAACAACTCGCCAAATACAAAGTCAACCACGCCGTCCGCTTCGGCTTCTGGAGCGGCGAGGAAGAAGGCCTCCTCGGCTCAACATACTATGTCGAACACGCCTCGCCTTCAGATCTAGCCGGCATCCGTCTCTACCTCAACTTCGACATGATCGCTTCCCCAAACTACATCCACGCTATCTACGACGGCGACGGCAGCGCCTTCAACGCAACAGGTCCCGCTGGCTCCGCAGAGATAGAGTCCTTCTTCGAGAAATATTTCGCTAGTGTCGGCCAGAACTCCACCGCCACGGCATTCGACGGCCGCTCTGACTACGCTGCCTTTATCGACGCCGGGATCCCTGCTGGCGGCACTTTCACCGGCGCAGAGGAGATCAAGACGCCGGAGGAGGCTGTGCTGTTTGGTGGTACAGCTGGTCAGGCACTCGATCCGAATTATCATGCTGCGGGGGATACGGTGGAGAATCTGAGTGCTCAGGCTTTTGTACTACATACTAGGGCTGCGGCGGCGGCGGTGGCCAAGTATGCGGTTTCATTGGAGGGGTTTCCGGTGAGAGGAGCTGGGAGTGCTAAGGGTAGGAGGGGGTTGGGGATGAGGGTTAAGAGGAGACAGGTACATGTGCATGGGGGGACCTGTAAGAAGAGGCGTGCGTAGAATAGAAGTCTCCTCTATAAGATATTGATTAATAAATAGGGAGAAAGGAGTATACTGAAGCTGCAGCGGAGCACTTGGACCGTATAATGAGTGGTTTAATTTATCGTCTATTCTGTTTCATAGGAACATTGAATCGAAAGTAGTAATAAGCAGAGTTTGTCTCGCCCATGAAGTACTGATCTCTTCCCACTTAATTCAATATGTTTACATCTCTACCTATCTTCACCCAATCGATCATTCATTTCCCAGCAACACCAAGTACAACATACCACCGATCAGCTCTCTATTAAAAAAGAAAACCAGACCTTCCTTCGACCATACTCTCTAAACCCCAACCCATTCCCTCGAAATCCACTACAATCTTCACTCCGCCTATACATTCAGACCTCGCAATCATCAAACACAAAAACATCAGTCTCATCCTCAATCCACAACCACGTAAACACGTTCATTATTCATTTGACGATACTGAACAGACAACACCCGCATAAACAGTACCAGCCCACTCCACTCCCCTCCAAATCCCACTGTATTCCGCACCATCACAAAACCACATAGGCAGTCCCCGAAACCAACAACCAAAGAGAACACTGGCAGTAATATCAACGGCACGGGTCCTCAGCCAGAGTCCCGAGTCACTAATCCCTTTTCCTTCCTTTTCTTCTCTCTGAATCTCTTCGCTTCCACTTCCGCTTCCGCTTCCGCGTGGATTGTAAGGAAGAGTCGGTTTCCTTGAACTGTGAGATACTACCATAATACGTATCTATCTGCATATCCGTGTCCAGATGTATCGAATCGATTCTATTGTCGGTATCCGTGTCCACTAAATCATTTCCATCATCCATATCTACCTCTTCTGTATCGTTTTCATTGTTCGAAACATGTAGAGAGTGGATCCCATGTTGCACGTCGCGCATTATGAGGTCGATATGTTTCTCATAGACCTGGACATGGTGTTCGTCATTGGGAGTGTTTTGGTCGCCCTGGATATCCGAGTTTTTCTTGTCGCCGTCGCGGTTCTCCTCTCCTTGACGATTGTTTGATTTTCTCCTTTTGAACTCTGTCTCTAGTCTTCGGCGGATCTGGGCAATTAGATGGCCGTTGTTGCTGCTGGTCTCGTCTTTATGGTTCCGACTTTGAGGATTGTTCGTTTTATTTCGTTCACGCCATTCCTCTGGTTCACAAGCGATCTGGGGAGCACTGTCATGGTAGTCGTTGTCGTCCTCTTGGACAACCTTACTTTTTCGTTCGTCCCGATCGTCCTCAGTGCGAGCACCCCTGACAACCACTTTCTCCAAACATGACTCACCCATCATGCGGTTAGCCTCCCGAGACTTAAGCCGTTCAGCCAATTCCTGCTTACTCATTCCATACTTCACCGATCCTGTCCAAGTCCTGTCCAATTGCTGAGCATGACCTGGCAACAAACGCTCACCCATTGACTCATCAACCTCCAACTTATTCCATCTTGGCATCTCCGGAATCAAAGGTCCTACATTCACTACCCAGCCCAAGTGGATGTGGATATAGAAGAAAACGGATTTGCGGGATTCGAAAAGTTGGAGGTTGTCAAAGCATTCTATGAAGATCGGATCATCCGATGCAGGTTCTCTGAGGCCGTTGTACAACAAGTAATTCAAGTTTCTAAGTGTCCGGATAAGAAGTTCTTCATCTTGCTCGTTGATGATTCTACACAGGAAAACACGGTGGTGGTCCAGACAAGGGTCTGTGCTCGCGAGTAGTCTACTTGATAGTACTAGATCGGCTAGAGTCCTACTTGCTTGTGTTTGAGGGCGGTCTCGAGGCTTTTCAGTGCCACTTTTCATGTGACTGGAGTCGGGAAATAGTGGGGCCGGCCTCGGAGTGGGCTGTTTCTGCTCGTTGGTTATTGGAAGGGGGGATTTGGAGTAGAATCGGGCCGTCGGCTCAGAGTCTGTTGATGGTGTTGGTCGATATAACGAACTCGTGATTGTTGCGGAGTCAGTCTCACACTCGAACCGGCGAGTATAACCTTCGTTGCCTGTTTCCCCTTGATCGGGTTCTTGACTCATTGGGCTAGATATCATATAATGATATTGGTGTATAAACGAATGGAGAAATGTCTGGTGTGTGGCGAAGTCGTTTTTATAATTTTGATTGTCGTGAGATGGATTGAGAAGAGTTAGAATATGGGGTGAGTTTGTTTTGGCCATGTCTGACCGTACCTGCCCCTGACTTGTGCGCGGTTGCGTCGGGTCTATTAGGATTTGCGACTGCTCGTTAGGCACACCGAGATCGTAGGAAGGTAGCATACATCATTCCTTCTCAAAAAGTACCCGGAAGTGCCATGTACATAACTCAATGCCATGTTGCTCAGATCATATCAGTATCAGTTACCAAATCGTATGGACTCATCTCGCGTCCGACTCTGCTTAGATATGATTGTCCTTTCTAGAGACGAGACATCATATCTCTTCCAAACCCGTTGTTAATTTTATTTCAGCTTCATTCAAAAGTAAGAGTGGGAGCAAACGAGAGAGCGCGAAAGGCCGTGTAAGAGGGCGAACGAAACCATTGTATGTACGAACAAAGGCCATCATGTGGACTTCCAATTCTCCGATTCAATTTTCTCTCAAGCGATGCCCAGCTCATTCAAACTGCACTTTGTTCACCAAACTTCCAATTCCCTCAACATGTACCTCCACCACATCCCCATCCTTCAAAAAACCCTTGGGCTCCATGAACAATCCAACTCCACTCGGCGTCCCCGTCAAAATAACCGTGCCAGCCCTCAGCGTCGAGCCCCTGCTCAAATGCTCAATAATCTGCGCAATCGTATAAATCATATCATCCGTCCCCGTTTCCTGCCTCTTCTCGCCATTCACCTTAGTCGTGTATCTCAATTTCTGCGGATCCGGGATAACGCTGGTGCTCACGATTGCAGGGCCGATGGGCGCGAATTTGTCAAAGGATTTTGCGTACCCAAATTGGCCGCCCGAAACGGAGACCGGGAGTTGGAAGTTGCGGGATGAGACGTCGTTGCCGACTGTGTAGCCTAGGACGTAAGATAAGGCGTCTTTCGCGGATACGTTCTTGGCGTCTCGGCCCATTACAACAGTGAGTTCGCCTTCGTAGTCGAGCATGGATTGGCAGTCCGGGTGAATCGAGATGGTGTCGAGGGGTCCAGCGAGGGCATCCGGGGGTTTGGTGAAGATTGTTGGATATTCCGGTATTGGTAGCTGCTTCAATATTAGAGAGGTATGTCAGGAAGTCGCCGGTCTATGTACATTTGCTTCTTCTGCGTGATGCTTGTAGTTTAATCCGACGCACATGACGATGTTGGTTCGCGGGAGGGGGGAAAGCAGCTATTTGCAATCAGCGTCTTGAATGTTATGGGGCAATGCCACGAATCTATTGCTTGCCTTGGAGACGGTGGCTTCAGTGCCAGTCTTCTTGAATCCCGATTCTACATCTCCATCGACAATCTCAACCTTTGATCCTTCAATCTCGAGAGTCGGAACCTCCTTTGTTAAATTTCCATAATACGTTTTGCCGTCGTTGGCTTGGAACCTTATTAGACGCTCAAAAGACATCTTGGAGTTGAGTCACAGAACGGGAGAAATCAATTGAACAAGGAGTAGGAGAAAAGAAGATATGATCAAGTGAGGGCGAAAAACGTCTCATATGGGCAATTGCCCTGCCTTCATCCGATTTACGGCCCGTCATCTGCTTAGTGTCCGCAGCTCTGCGGACTGCCCCACGTTGACGATGGTGGGGTGCTCGGCAATTTATTCCAGCTCCAACGGCTCACGGGACTACGCGTTGCGGGCGTTCCAGGCACCGGGATTATATCTAAGGCCGATTGGTTTGTCCAAGAGGATTTGCCTCATGGAACAATGTGTTCCCTACACAACTAAAGGAGCATTGTCAGTTACTTCTTGCAAGTTAACGTGAAAGCTGGCTACAAGCAAATTGCTTAATTGCCTCGTTCCTTAACCCAAGCTTAATCAAGTAGAATGTAAGGTAAGCCGTAATATAAAAAGCTACTCTAGGCGTTTCCTCATGTAAGAAAATTCTATCCTGTTGTTATTGCAGTAGCCCTGAATGCTAGTGCAAACAGGGAAGGGAGATTCTTTGTGACCAGCTCCAACACCATCCTAAGGGCGTTCCTAAACACGTTCCAAATCACAGTAACACATGAGCTGGTATAGAAGAGTGCATTTGGTATCCAACCTAATTCTATGCAGGTAGTTGTTGGAAAAAAAAGCCTAAAAACTAAAATCATATCTCATCAACCTATCATGACTGCGTCTCCATTCCCTTCGCTTGCCCCATTCTCCGCTGGATTGGATTGGCTTAGACACCCGGGGCAGTTGTGAAGTACCGTATGACAATATGAATCGCAGTCGACACAGAAATGGTTCTCACAAACCGTGCATTCGTAGCGAGAGCTAACACTGGCCCCTTGTTCCATGAACTCGTCCTCATCCACTTGCAGTGGATTCACAGTGCCACCTATTTTTTCCTTACCCCTCTTCCCGTTCGGTAGGGGGTTGTCGTTTGGCTCTTCTGTATACGGTGGCTCGGGAAATGCTAATAAGCATGAAGCACACTCTCGGCTGTTTTTTATCCGCGCCCTCTCCCAGCTCACTACACGCCAATTACGAAGCGGGAAAAGGTGATGGTAGCTTCGGGCAAGATGCGTGGATAGCAATAACGGGATCTGGCAGCTAGGACATGTGATCGGTAGGCTACAGACTTTAACTTTGCAGCTAGGGCATGTATACCCTCCATTCGACAATGTGCCGTGACACGCACACATGGTAGTCTGATCCTCCACAACTCTGGAGGGAAACCCCATTTTCATCAAAGCGGCCGTGGACTCAGATGTTGTACCGCCATCTTGGCTGGATCGAACGACACGCGGTGTTGTCGTCGCTAACAGAAATTCCCGTAATGACTCGGCATCCGTCGCAACTGTGTATTCACTCTCGTCACCAGCGTTCGTTCGCGCAACAATTTCATTGCAAATCTTCACACGAGCAGCCATCCCAATAATGCTGACGCGAATACGATCTTTTACACAGTCCCGTATTGACTTGTTGATGTCGCCGGGGTCTACCGTGCGAAGGGAGCCAAACACTATGATGACTTCTCGAGTACCGTGGCTCGGGGTATGGAAAAGTGTAGCTCTCGCCACGTCGAGTGCATTTTGTAAACTGGCCATGCCTTTTGGTTCTTTCGGGACATCTGTAACTTTTCGGGGGAAACGTAACGCTTGGATGGCAGCAGTATGGTCGGTGGGATTTCCCGAGAGGTCTGACACACCAACGCATAGTCCATCGTGCATGCCTAAGACCCTCATTTGCGAGATTGGATTTTGTTCGAAGAATTCGGTGATATATTGTTGGGCCTGCTTGATCGTCACAATGTATCGGTTTGGTCGCATGTCCTTTTCTGCCATCTCTTCCGACAGATCCAAAACGAGGACGACATGTCGTATGATACCCCGCTGGAAAGGCTTTGTGTCTTTTTGAAGTCTGTTGCAAATGATGTGTTAGCAACATGCTTGAATAATACCGCATAGATATGACACCGCCTGAAATAATGATGGTGGCGCTGCTATAATACTGCTTCTTGCTCGCGTCTGAGCTGGGACAGATCGAAAAAATACCGGTCCCACTGTGCATACTATGGCAAGCTGGAATCGTCTTCCAAAGAGGGTTCAGGATTTGCAGTTATGGTGATTGAGAAAAACGCAGAATGACCTGTCGGCATATCTATAACATTGCAAAGAAATCCCAGCATTGACTTTCCAAGCTAGTGGTTCTGGACGATTGGGTAGGTAGTATCGGTGCGTGCGAAAGTACCATACAATATCCAAGAGAAAGGAGGGAGAAGACTCATACCTCTTTCGTTTCCTTGCTTCCTCTCGCTCTTGCACGCTCTGTTGTATAGTTCCGTCGTCTGCCTCCTCCACACTGACCGCCGACTCCGGACTCTCTGACCGTGCGGCCGATTCCCAAGCTTTCAATTTACGAGGTTCCTTGGCTTGTTTCTTTGCGGTTGTCTGCGCTCGTGTGTTAGAGCTGCCTCTGCTGCCTACGTACTCCTCCTCCGAGCCTTCATCTTCGAAGTCGTAGTCAGAATCGGCCATATCGCTAGCCCGGGTGGCGCACCCTACGATAGAATGGCAACTTTTGAGAGGGGCGGTGTTCGGAGAAGGTGTAAAACGAAGCTGCTTAGGTATATTGTTGCGAATCGAGCACGTCGAGATCGAGTGAAAATCTGCGCGGGCGCAAGAGAGAAGCTGGAAGTGAAGGAGGGTTGGGAGACTTTGGCCTACAAATTAGTGAAAGAGACGGATTAGGCGTAGCAAGCGAGGAGACACGAGTGACGCGCGATGGTGGATTCTTCATCCATCCCAATATCTAGAAAGATTATTTTATATAATTTCTAGAAAGGCAGAAGTGCGTTCAGGTGTCAAACACTAAACGTGCAGACGCGACTGAACGTTCCGAGATCCAACCACCACATTTCGAATGTTCAGAGCTTAGCTTAGTTCCCCACACGTGCTCCCTTCTCGGCCCCAACCATGTATTCTAGATCTGCAATATTTGACGTGTGTATGTAGTAATTCAATGGAAGCAACGCACATGTGACAAATTGATAAATGACAGAGTCATGATGCGCATGTTGTTTCTACCTAGATATATAATCCATCGATGCAAAATTGCAAAGGCCCCCAAACGCTCGCAGCGTATTATCAGCTTCTTTCATGTAAAATACATTATATATGTCAATCGTAAAGCTGACCTTTGCATGCTCATGCACATGCTCCCCATCCAAATGGAACCTCCAAACTGGTATACGCTATGCTGGAAATTCATAGAAACATTAAAAACCTCGACTTTTCCTCACCCCAGCACCATTGAATGGGTCTTTACTGGTACGCGCCTGAACCAGCGACTGTGGGCATTGGCCAGTCGTCTTCTGTTATGCTCGACCAGAACACCCAAATCATTACTACGGCGAGAAGGGTAAAGAGAGTCTCGAAGAGACCTCCGTTGATCTTACCGTCTGTGCCATTGCAGATATGAACACTGATGACATACTGGAAGATTTGTCCAATAGCAAATAATAATACCGCAGCGATGAGGTACACTGGATGGATGGTTAGCGAAAGCAACACAGAGGGTCAAGTCAGACATACTCATGGGTTTCCTTTCTCCAAGTATACGGAGGACCAAGAATGCCTCGAGTAGGAAGAAAATGACTAGGCAGACAATGGGAAATAGCTGGTACAAGGTATAAAGTGCGTATGAGCGATTATTCCCTTCCAATGTTGAATCCCAGAAGCCTGTCCAGCTGAAGCCAGTGTCAAGGGCAATATAACCAGTTCCGATGAAGACAACAGCGGCGGAGATGACAATAAGACCAAGCGAGACTGCGGTGCCATCGTCGAGCAGCTGGTAGCCGACCATACCATTGAGCATGAGTATCCATACAGTCGCGACGATGGCAGCGATGTGCACTGCGCTAAAAGCCCTTCGTACAGCTCCGTCCAAGGGAAAGCCTCCTATGGTGAAAATTTCGCATATCTCGACGATTATGAAGCCAATGAGGAACAATTGCATTTCCCTTGATAGAAGTCAGTCGGCTAGTGACACAACAGTAGACTCGAGCAAAGATGGAGACGTACCTCCGTCCGACGGCAGCCTTTTTGCGCTCCGATCTCCAAAGAAGGAAAAATGAGGTGACAATTGCGATGCCGCAAAGCAGGATGGAGCCCAGATTGGCGAGTTGATTGCCATTCAATGGTATGCCTGTCAATTCGCAGCCACCCCAGCCGTTACCGCCGCGCGATGGTGATTGATTGAAGAGCTATTGGAGTTGTACAGATTAGCGGCGTGACTTCTCCGGTGGTGAGAGGCAGGTTAGGATTGGATCGCGAACATACATTGCATACTATGAACGAGTTAGCAAGACAGTTGCGACATGTAGTAGAGTAAGAACAACGGGACACATACTTGGGAGTGTTGAGTGCCTGTCGCCTGTGTCGCGACAGAAGTGGTTGAAGTTGCCATAGGCGGTCGACATGGTGAAAGGAGGTGAGTGGGCGCGTAGCCTCGTCGGCGAAGCTCAAAAAGGACGTCGATATGCGGACTCGATAGAATGCGCAGCGAATATTATGTGATGCAGCGATGCAGCGATGCAGCAAGGCGAGTATTGGTGAGGACTGAATACGGTATGGGGCGTGTGGGAGGTGATTGAGATATGGAGTAGAGGGAGGGAAGAGGCGCGATTGACGATTGATGATGTGTGTTCCTGTGTGGCTGGCTTGAGCCTTGATTGAAACCTGTTGCTGGGACAGACGAACGCTAGGGTGATTGGCACGGGCCGGGTGAGCGATTGGGGGGAGGGAGGAGGCTACTAGGTGCCCTGGGTGCGCGCGCAAGTTCAACAACGACGGTCGACGGACGGGCAACAAGCGCTGTCAATGATCCCTTGGTCGCAACGGGCGGGAGGGCGATGATGGAGGCGAATGGCGGGTTGCGCGTTGGGTGAAGTGAGTGCACGCGTGCAGCCGTCGCCGCATTCAAGTATTTCACGTATGAGGAGGGAAATCCTTCACTGCTACTGAGTGGACTGGGGGCACACCTGGGCACAGCGCACAGTGCACACACACACACTCACACACTGCACAGAATTGCACGGGACGGGGCAGTTAACCACTTTGCTCCAATGCTTGCAAGGCCAGGCTCTCCACGCATCGAAACAATTAATTACGCAGGGCAGCCAGCCAATGGCACAGCTCATGCACCGCAGCGTGAATGTGAAACGTCGCGAGTACCAATTGTACCAGGGCTTTGCTCCCAGGGTTGAGCCCTCCAGCGCCCCTAAATATGGAAAAGAGCAATAGGGCAGCCGGTCGACCTGGGCATGCATGAAAGCGAGCGCAGCATCTTAACCTCTGCTTGGGCTGCACTGGCTGCTGGGCGAATGGCATCACACCCTGGGGCCTTGGGGGCAACATTCTCCCGCCTCCAGATCTCGCATTTGGCCGCGCCATGAGCAAGGAAACAAGCAAGAGAAAAAAAGAACACTCCCCAGCCTCAGAAGCCAACGACAACCCGACGCCACATTTCGCCGCGCGACAACCTCTCCACCAACTGAGGTGAGGAAGAGAGGAAGTGAGGAAGTGAGGCATGGCCAGGGCGAGGCAAGGTCGTGCAAAGTCACAGATAGAGAACGGCACATGAAAGGGCACAGAGTGTCCACGGATTGTTTCTCCTACCCACACACACACACGGCGCATCCATCCCATCTCGTATGAGGTCATATTCCGTCGCTAGCAGTTATAGCTCCAAATCACTTTGTCTTATGCACCGACCATATCCTTCCATTCTCGCCAATTCCAGCATACACCATCATCCCAGTGGCCGAAATTGGGTGTTTATGCGTCTC
The DNA here is from genome assembly GCA_020744415.1 of Dendryphion nanum. Classification (NCBI taxonomy): domain Eukaryota; kingdom Fungi; phylum Ascomycota; class Dothideomycetes; order Pleosporales; family Torulaceae; genus Dendryphion; species Dendryphion nanum. The sequence goes on along the minus strand of JAGMWT010000013.1, from coordinate 1,245,546 downwards.
CATTGCGGGCGGGCACATAGCTGACACTTTCTACACCCATCCCTAGCAAGAGAGATACTTGTCCAGCTACCTAGTTTGCACACTGACTGCACCACCCCGATTTGTGCTCTCGTCACTCGGAGGTAAGCTGTCTAATTGAGACTCTGCGAAGACAGCACAGTGCGGCACTATCCTCGAAGGAGGCGTTTGTTGGATGTTTGTGCAACTCCGGCAAAGATTTTATGGAGCATTTTGTCATATTCCATGTCCGTCAAATCCTGCAAGTAGGCAGACTCGATGTCAGCACCCACGTGACTGTTGTGAGGATCCATCAAACCTTCATGGGAACCATAAGAATTCAAATAGTCAAGAATCAGCCCTAATTTGTTGGGAAAATATCAACTCTCATTATCATGCTCGCAGCGTCCTTTGGCAACGACCAACCGTTCTGGTTGCTATCAAGATGGGTTTAGCCTCCTACGAGGTTGGGGTAGCCTCGGGGGTGGTAGGCAGGGCGGGGAAGAACGGTTTCTCAACCATGGGAAAACCACAGCTCAAATTCAAGATTTACCATCTTGGCCTCGCAACCAAACATAGCAACGATGAACATGCATTCTATGCAGTCCATGCAGTTTACGCAAATATGAATCTCCTTAATCCTGTTTGTGTATGGGAAGAGTCCATGTGTTCACATGTTGACCGCTACCTAACTGCAGATGCCCTTATCTGATCACACACAGGCACAGGCACAGGCCGCCTATCCATCATCAGAAGCCTCAAAGGCATACCTAAAAGCCTCGCAATCACATGGCGGAAATCAGTAACCATTAATGTAAACTCCATAGTAGCTACCGGCAGACTGTGAGAAACGTCTCCATCTTTTACATCTACAAATCATTTGTGTCTGTTTGCCTCCGCCCTCCTCCAACATCGAAACATTGAATCTCTTATCAACAGCCCACGGGTCGCTGCTCTCGGCCCGAAGTCATAGCGAGGGAAAAGGGTCCTAGCTTCGCGGCTTGCCAGAACAGCTGCCCTGTCCTGCTGGCCAACTTGCTTTGCCCATGATCTTTACTGTGTCGATTCCTCCCCACATGTACATGCACGCTTAGACGTTCTCAGATGTGACTTACCGCTTCTTTCCACCCGCCCCTACCAACTTCTGTAATCCGGGTCCGGTGACGTGCGTCCTTCCCGACACAGGCGCAGCCTCTTCCTTCCTTTAACTCCATACTATCGCGGAGCATTTGGGCTGCTCTCCAAAGCCCTCCCACGTTCAAGATTCCTTCCTATCCCAATTCGCGGAGGCCTGCCAACATCCCTCTCCACACCCTCTCATCGTCCTCACGCCCTCGAGACGCGGATTCGGCCTACCTGCTCGACGACCACGACCACGACCACGACAAGCACAGCGATCGTTCATCCTTCGACACCCCCTCCACCGGATCCCACCTCTCGCTTTGGAGTGACACTGGGGATCTTGTTGACCAGCTTGCCGACCAGGAAGACCCGCTCCGCATCCGTTTGCGGGAGTCCCTCGAAGGGACTCACACTTCCAAGCACCGCCGCCATCAGAAGCGGGTTCGCTATCGATCAGAAGACACCGCCAGGGAAAAGCCACGTCGTCTTAGAAAGGAAGATATAGACATCCCCGATCCTGGTCCCCGTTCCATCTCGAAAGCGGAGCGAATACTAGCCTCGATCATGGCTCCCGGAGATGGTCCCTCCCGGATTCACGGGCTGCATGGAAAGAAGTTGATGTATGTTCAACATACTTGATGTCTGAGGTCCTGATGCTAAACTCAAACTGGATAGCTATTTCACGAGTGTATTCGTATCATTAGGAGTCTTTCTGTTTGGATATGATCAAGGAGTCATGTCGGGAATCATTACGTGCGTCAGCCCCCGTTTCCCAATCGCAATCCATTCCATCTAATGTAATATTATAGAGGTTCCTTCTTCAAAGACTATTTTGGCCAACCTACCAGCGCCGAACTAGGAACAATGGTCGCTATCCTAGAAGTTGGTGCCTTCATATCCTCGTTACTTGTAGGAAAAATAGGTGATATCCTAGGCCGAAGGAGAACGATTCTTTACGGTTCACTCATCTTCGTCGTTGGAGGAGCCCTACAGACTTTCGCAACAGGAATGCCCCTGATGCTACTAGGACGAATAATCGCCGGTTTGGGGGTGGGAACACTCTCTACCATTGTACCAGTATATCAATCGGAGATATCTCCTCCACACAATCGAGGAAAGCTCGCCTGCATCGAGTTCACCGGAAACATCACGGGATATGCCGCAAGTGTCTGGGTGGACTACTTTTGCAGTTACATCAAAAGCGACTGGGCGTGGAGAATCCCACTCGGGATGCAATGCATCATGGGCACTCTTTTAGCTGCCGGAAGCTTGCTGATTTGCGAATCGCCTAGGTTTGTTTCCTGCGCACTTTCGATGTTTTGTAATATTGACAAACATTCAGGTGGCTCCTTGATAACGATTATGATGAAGAAGGAATTGTTGTGATTGCTAATCTTTACGGCAAGGGGGACATTCACAACCCGAAGGCACGTGACGAGTACCGGGAAATTAAAATGAACGTTCTTTTGCAACGGCAAGAAGGTGAAAGATCCTACTCCGATATGTTCAAACGATACCGCAAGCGTGTCTTTATCGCAATGTCGGCTCAGGCGCTCGCTCAACTGAATGGTATCAACGTTATTTCCTACTACGCACCACTTGTATTCGAAGAGGCCGGATGGTACGGCCGCCAAGCTATCCTTATGACTGGAATCAACGCCATCACCTACCTCCTATCCACGATTCCGCCATGGTACGTTGTGGATTCCTTGGGGCGGCGTCCAATTCTTCTTTCTGGGGCCGTTGCCATGACCATATCGTTATCTGCCATCTCATACTTCATATACCTAAAGGCGCCATGGACACCGAATCTGGTTGTGATATTTGTTATGATATACAATGCCGCTTTCGGTGCATCCTGGGGTCCGATTCCATGGCTGTATCCCCCAGAAATTCTCCCTCTGAGTATTCGAGCCAAAGGAGCCAGTCTGAGCACTGCTACCAACTGGGCTTTCAACTGGTTAGTAGGAGAAATGACTCCAATCTTGCAAGAGCATATCAAATGGCGCCTGTACCTCATTCACGCCTTCTTCTGCGCAATTAGTTTTGTGATCGGTAAGATATCTTTCAGTGCACTATCTTAGAGCCTACTAACACGGCGTAGTTTGGTTCATCTATCCAGAGACCGCAAACGTACGACTCGAAGATATGAACTCGCTGTTTGGCGATGCTACTTCTGTTATGCCGACGCCCCAAACTTTGGCTGAAGCAGAATCATTGTTTAGCGGCAATCGATCTCCCGTACCATCTTTGGATATCCGCAGCAACCGCCATGCAGCAGAGAGTGCAATCCCTGGTCTGGATATCGACCCTCCTGATATCGAAACCGGCAAGTCATTACCAAAGGCAGATGGCGAAGCTAGTGAGGGCATTGGTGGCTGGATTTCCAATATAGTGAAGAAGAATAAAAACAATGGAGAAGGTGATAGCGGCAAGTATAAACGAGTAGTTCAGGATGATGGAGACGAGTGAGTCAGGGACGCTAGACGATTTAAAGTTTTGTTTGCATAAGCGCGATCTGGCGACGACATACTACGATGTCCAATTCACGCAGGTTTTTCTGAAAAGGGGCGTAAATGTGAATGGATGAACTTCAGATATTGTATGAGGGTAATAATATGACAGTTGTCGGCCTTCATAGGACGGAGGAACGTGTATAAATATACAGTGGGTTAAGAACGTGAAAATATAAATCTGCCCTGACACATTTCATAGAACGAACGGAATGTTGTGTCTGAAAATATTCAAGTGTGTGATCATGGTATTTTAGTTTCTACCACTTCTCTGCTGTGGCATTCTCAAAAGCATTCTCACAGTGAATGGTGGACTGAAATGAGGATCTCATTGGGGAGAGATAGGCTGAACTGTTAAAGTGATACGACGCTGCTCCACTTCAACAGAATTGGTATTCACTGGGTTGCGTTCTTTTTCTTCTACATACATTCGTTCATATGGATGTAGCTCTTTGTCTACCATCTCTGCAAAAAGATTGACACTGTTCTGCCAGATTCAAACTGTGAGTTTGCTCGAGCCACTGCGGGGTATATTCACGATTAATATCAGCTTAGGTTAGGTAAGTTGCTTCGCATCTTGATGTTCAAGATCATGTAGCCAAGAAATCACAATACGAATATTGTTTATTGGTCCCCTGATCCTTCATGGCTCAACCTGGTGGGTGGTGAACTTTCACGTGAGTTTTGAGTAGATGACAGATCGCTTGTCCACAGCGCAAGGCCAATATCGGTTAGCGCCGCCGCCCTTGCGCAGCTCCCGCATCACTCGATTCTATTTCCGTCCTCCGGCCCTCTCCTGTTCTCCGTTGCTGCATCGCAAAGGGCAGTGAATTGCGCTGTTTCTCCCCCGCCGCATGCCCAGGGCATCAATGCTTTACAACTATATCTTCTCATTGTAATTCTTTCTTCTTCCCTTCGTTTGGCAGCTTAGCTTCGCTGCACGGCTACACCTCTCCAAGTTCGCCGATTTCAGCCCACCCACAGCAAGTTTAACCCCCGACTTTTCCACCGCATTGTGTACACCTTCAACACGACACGCTCAAACAAAGCTGGCCACCCATCATGGCGGCTCAAATACGCACCACTGGCATAGACAGCCAGCCAGATGAGCTACGAAGGAGAAATGTCGCTGGTCAGTCGGCCGCGCCCATCTCAGGACAAGCTCCTGTGATTGAGAAGTCCAAGGATAAGGTATGATCAGGCTGGTCGATCGCAGACATATGGAACCATAACTGATTGTCTTCTTCTCCCTTTAGCCATTCAATATCATCTCGTTCCTCGATGAATATGAGTTCATATGGGCCCCGCTCATCTTCACTGCCTTGGCTCTCTTCACACGCATGTGGAAGATCGGACTTTCACCTATCGTCACCTGGGACGAGGCACAGTATGGACAGCAAACTCGAAGTTTTGCAGCGCATCTCTAACAATTCGTGTAGTTTCGGCAAATTTGGATCTCACTATCTTAAACGTGAATTCTACTTCGATGTCCACCCGCCGCTAGGAAAGATGTTAGTTGGACTGTCTGGATACCTCGCAGGATACAATGGATCATTCGAGTTCAAATCAGGCGAGACATATCCACCCGAGCTCAACTATACTTTCATGCGTCTTTTCAACTCGGCATTTGGCGCGTTCTGCGTCCCATTGGCCTACTTTACCGCGAAAGAACTTAACTTCCGAAGACCTACCGTATGGCTCGTTACCATCATGGTGCTTTTTGAGAACTCCTATACCACAATCAGCCGATTCATCCTGCTTGACTCAATGCTTCTGTTCTTTACGTTCACTACGGTGCTCTGCTGGGCAAGATTCCACCGCCTTCAACATGACCCCTTTTCGCCTGAATGGGGTCTTTGGTTGATGCTCACTGGCGTCTCCATTGGTTGTGTGTGCAGCGTCAAGTGGGTTGGCTTCTTTGTTACTGCTCTAGTTGGTCTCTACACCATTGAGGATCTGTGGAACAAATTTGGAGACTTGAAGATGCCAAAGGTAAAATCCAACCCAGACACAAATCCGAAATTTAGACTAATGACTACAGGCCGAGCTTGCATCACATGTTGGCTTCCGCGTATTCGGCTTGATTCTTATCCCCCTTGCCGTTTACATGTTCTCCTTCTTCCTCCACTTCCTTATATTGGAAAACAGCGGTCCCGGAGATGCTCAGATGAGCTCTCTGTTCCAAGCCAACCTTCGAGGCACTGAGGTCGGCAAGGATAGTCCCCTTGAGATTGCATATGGCTCTCGCGCAACCTTGAAGAATATGGGATACGGTGGCGGTCTTCTCCATTCCCATCACCAGACATATCCGGAGGGCTCTCAACAGCAGCAGATCACCTGCTATCATCACAAGGATGCCAACAACGACTGGTTTTTCTACCCAAACCGTAGCGAGAAAGAATTTGACACAGAGGAGGAGCTCCGATACCCAGGAAACGGCGACACCATCAGACTCATCCATGCACAGACTGGCCGTAACCTCCACTCTCATCAGATTGCTGCCCCTGTGACCAAGTCTGATTGGGAAGTTTCGTGCTACGGCAACACCACCGTCGGAGACACCAAAGATCATTGGATTATCGAGGTTGTTCGTGATGCCGCATCTCGCGATTACTCTAAGATCAGGACTCTCACAACTGCTTTCCGATTGAAACATCCAGACCTCGGATGCTACCTTCGGGCAGGTAACGTCAATCTGCCGCAGTGGGGTTTCAAGCAGATCGAAACTACATGTGTCAAGGAGAACCGGCCCCGAGATGTCTACACACACTGGAACGTCGAGAGTCACGTCAACGAGAAGCGTAAGTACTGATGGAGTCTTTGTATTTAAAGCATTCTAACCAATTACAGTCCCTCCTGGCGATCCGGGTTCCTACAAATCACCTTTCTTACAGGACTTCATCCATCTCAATGTGGCAATGATGACCTCCAACAATGCCCTGGTTCCTGATCCTGATAAGCAGGACGATCTCGCATCCCAATGGTGGCAATGGCCATTATTGCATGTTGGTCTGCGCATGTGCGGCTGGAACGATGACAGTAAGTTGATTTCCTGTGTGTTCTCTCAATAGACGCTAATGATTCCCAGTCGTCAAGTACTTCCTCCTAGGTAACCCAGCTGTTTACTGGGGTAGCACTGCTAGTCTGGGTATTTTTGCCCTTATTGTCGTCTGGTATCTTGTCCGTTGGCAGCGTGGGTATGATGACTTGAAGCAAGCCGATATTGACCAGATTCATTATGCTGGTCTCTACCCTGTGATTGGATGGTTCCTCCACTATCTTCCTTTCGTCGCCATGGGCCGTGTCACCTACGTCCATCACTACTACCCTGCTTTGTATTTTGCCATCTTGACTACCGGCTTCTGTATCGACTGGTCAACAAGGAAACTGAACAAGCAGGTGAACTGGATCCTCTTTGGAGCATTGTACGTCTTGGTAATTGGTCTCTTCTGGCTTTTCAGGGCCATCTGCTTCGGTATGGTAGGATCAAGCACTCAGTGGAGCCACCTCAAGTGGTTCGAGAGGTGGAAGATCACGGATTAGATGTGGTTTTTTTAACGAAGCGGCACGATTGACTGAAAACTATCCCAAGGCGGGGTTTGCCCGCATCAACATGCCAGATATTTTCTATCCTGCCTCTCCTCTATCTAGACTTTTACACACATACACACACACACGAACACGGACGTACGGACGCCAGGAAAGGGCGAGGAAAGGAGAGCATAGGGGGGGGATAATGAATGAAGTTAATTCCAAACGAAAAAAAGGAAAAATTTTCTGTGGTTTTTCTGTCTACCTATCTATCTACTAGAGTCTTGTCATGTAACAATATCCATCTCCCATTACCGTATCCCTTACTTGATGTTGTTTTTTGTTATGTGGTCGGTCATTGATGGACTTTGGGACATTTTTGGCGAATGAAAGTGTGGAATTGGAGATCCTGGATAGCGGGTGGTGAAGTGGATTGGAGGAAGGCGTTCATGTGGGTTAGGCTAAAAATTATATGATATAGCATAATGTGGTTCTGATAATAGAGACATTTATGAACGTACGAAATAGTTCAATTGGATATATTGCAGTGAAGTGAATATATGAGGTGAATCCGTGAAGTGAACAGACGTGAAGTGAAAGCAACAATAGCAGAGCAAAACGTTTCCTACCCCATCTTCTATTCTAGACGAATATTTTACTTTTGAAAGTGTTTTGGTAAGGAAACATATTCACCGAAGAGGAATATCCACTGAGAATACACAGTGACCAAGGAACTGAATTCACCAGTAACCCCCCCCTTTTTAAAAAAATTAAATAAAAAATTCACTTCACTTCAGGCATTTCACACCCCATCCTATCACATCAACGGTACTTCGACCTCGACGCTCTATCCCCGCCGCACCACCACCACCACCCCGGAACAAACACAGCGAATAGAGCGAACCAGAACGGAACCGTGCAATGAAATGCAAGATTCATCGAAATACGGGCCGGTGGGGATGTGGAAGTCATGTGGAATGTATCGATAGGGAAGGTAAGGCAAGGCAAGGCAAGGCAAGGACTTGATGTGTGAATGGTTGGATTATTATTATTTTTATCTGAGAGTTGGGGGATCCGGTGGATTGCGGAAGGGACTGAACGAGGCTGGGAGGGGAAGTGGAGGGAAAGGGCGGAAGGGGTGAAAGGGATGGGGGAATGATACTGGAGTTCTGGGATTAGTTGAAATATGGCAATGTGTATTATTATCGTTGTTATTGTTGTTGTTATTTTAAATTATTTTTATTTGTTATTTTGGTTGGTTGGTTGTTTGGTTGTTCACGACTGGGATACATGCAACTCCCTTCTTCTACAAATGCTCGAACAATGAATCAATATTTTCGATAATAACGAATGTCGTTCTTCAGCTAATAGTTTTACACCGGGTTGGGGAATGGGACCGGCGGGTTGTTGGGCGGTTGTTGTGGTGGGAAATATAACAAAAACATCGCATAACCGGAATAGCATTCCCCTATATCATCACGACTTAGTTACGGGAATGTGCAATCCACGATGAATCCCACACGTCGACCTTGGAGGGTTTTTCTTTCGCCAAATAATCCTTCCTTCTCCGTTGTATCCGGAGTGAGGATTATAGCAGTAATTAGTCGCGTGATGCATTTATTTTACATGTATATAGCATGGTTTTGTCCCAAATCATCACATGGAAAAGTCCACGCTACGGGAGGCAACAAAGCAGACTGCGCCGAGTAGAGTCTCCACACCCATGACGTGGAACGAACAATGCGAGCGATCGGATTCCCGGATTACGTGTCGTCTTGTGGCTCCGGACACGTTGCGGAGACGGAAATGACGGAAGGAAAGGAGAGGAAAGGAAAAGAAGGAATGATCTCGGAGATTTTATCTGGGGACTCGGAGTCGTGGAACTTCAATAGGACTGTAGGGCTGATGAGTAGGATGTGAGGATGATGATTACCGAAGGTGGGGGAAGGAATGTCTGGGAATGGGATTGTGTGGTTCTAGGAGATTAAATCGTTCTCGTTTCACGATAGCACTCCAGTCCAAAGGTCTACCTCGATAAAATCTCACAAGTCAGTTTCATGCACACTGCATTCCTCAACGGAACTAAGTCCGGCAAATTATATGGACCTTTTTTTCCTTTCTTTTTCTAAATTCTCATTCAAGCTACAGAATCCGATCTCGATCTAGAGGCACGTATCGTGATTTCATCTCGTGTCACTGCCAACTAACCACCTAACATATCTGGCACATCGCCCACCCCACCGTTTCACCATCCGCCCAAACGGCCAAACACAGCCGTCAGCATCCCCCATCCTGAAACAGCCTCAGAACCATGACCCTCTCTTGCACATCTCACTCTCCGCTCCGCCCGCCCCTCTCTATTTGCGGCGTGCGCGTTCAGAAACCCCGCTTTACGTCATACGCAAAGTCTCCGTTCGGAAGGAAGGGAAATCTTGAACTGTTGGGAGCTGGAGCAGGACTAGAATCGAGATGGGGGATTCCCAAATCTTGAGGAATTTACAAGGGGGGCAGGTCGGTCAATTTGTCGATTACTGCGAACTCGGTTCGCGATTCCGAGGTGAGGGGTGCGTTGCCAGGGCGATCCACGATTATCGTATACACGCCTGCTTCGGTCGCGGCTGAGGCTTCTGTTTATTTCGGGTGTCAGCAGCTGAACTCTTTTCTTGTGTACTATGAATTGTTATTGTGTTCAGGTGTGCGCGGTTTATGACGCTGAACCTAGTTTGGTTGTGTTTGAAGATGCGGGGTTGTTATCAATTGGCGTCTCTTGGGTGGTGTGTGGGGAATCCTTTTGTTTTTGAGCCGGATCGTCGTTGGTGCGGGTGAGTGGCACCGGGCGCTGGTAAGACCTTGGTACGCTTGTCTAATTAAATGGACGCGCGACGCGCAACGTACGATGACGAGGACGAGAGGCGCTGAGTGGCCTTGATGGTTGCGATTATTTGATAAGGTGGCGATAGTTGGTGCGTCGCCAGTGTTCGTGTGGTTGTTCATGGTATATTAATAGAGGTGGGTTGGAGACGGTGAGGCGAGCAAAGGTAATCTATCGGAGTCGTTTCACGTATACCATCGACTGCCGCCATTTGGTAAGGGGTCCGTATGCGTGGTATGAACTGCACACGGACTGCAAAGGACAGTTGAATGGACTCTCTGTTTTTTTGACGTACCTTTCACGTTGTCTGTCAGAAATGTCACCTTGGCGGTTTCCTTTCCTATCTCATTGCAGATCTTCTGATAGGACCCTTGGTCTAGTTTGGAGCCTGCATTGACGGTGTCGAAGTGTGCAGAGAAGAACGGCTTGATATCTCTAGTCTCGGAACCAGTTTGGACGTAGGAGAAGAACTGAATCTGAGCCTGCACACTGCCGGAGGAGAAGATGACTAGAGATTTGCCGGCATTCTTCCAGGCCTCCAGGGTTGGAATCACATCGTCGAAGAGTGGGGTCTTGAGGTCGCCGTCACTGTAGCCAGTCTTCCACAGGTGGCCTGTGATAGGAGGTCAGTGAGGTGACATAAGAAAGAGATCAACAACAGCAGATATGAGCAAGCATCGCGACGCATGATGAAAGCAAACTGAAGCAACCGAGATGAAACAGAAGGTTAGCATAGTATCTGACGTAACAGTAGTGGGCCCAATGCGGACAGCTGGCATAGATGGGGCTGGCCAGCGATAGCACACGACTATGGTCTGTTATGATGGAAGAAGGCGAATATCACAGGGGGGGACCCAATCGGTGATAGAACACACGGACTGAATGACCTATGGCGATCCGAACTAATTTCTAGCGGAATCGGCGGCTTTTGACGTGGCGAAGATCGCCAGGTATGCCTTGGGTGCTATCTTCGCTGATAACGAGCATCGTGGGGCAGCGGGGCAGGCAGATGCGTGTACGTAGCATGTACACACTACACAGTAGCTCGGGAGAGGAAGCAGAGAGTGGTCCTAAGTGGATGGAGCATACCTTGCAGTTGCTTGAGGTAGACAGCCTTGATGTCTCTACGTGTCAAGTCCTGGACGTGTGCAAGCAACGTATCGGCATCGGTTCTTGTTTCTTGTGGAAACCCAGCGATGAGGTCCTGAAAGGCTGGATCAATCCACGAGTCGCGTGCAAGACTCGTGAGACGGTTGACAGCATACGGATACTGCGGCTATGGTGAGCAAGGAAAGAGAGGAATAGGGGTTTGTGTGCCCCTCCTCGTCCACAAGAAGTGCCGCGTGACAAGTGTACGGTGGTGATGGAAAGCAAAAGTAGAGAGATTTGGAGAGAAGAGCATGGAAAGAGCTGGAAGTGGAAATGAGTGGCTTGGAACTGCCGGAAGAGAACCAGACAGATGGAAGCGCGGGCCGTCTAGGGACTCGAGACGCTGAATGATGGGTTGACGGGTTTGGTGTGGTTGCGATCACACGGTCTTCCGACTGCGGGGAAAATAGCCAAAACCGACCCCCCAGAAGAGCCAACCTCGTCACGAAGACGGGGCGATCGAGGCTTAGTGGCAGCGGCAATACAGCGACAGCAATAGCAACAGCAAGCAAGAGTGGCAGGAGAGACTGGAGAAGTGCAGGCTCACCATGACATCCTTGACAAAGGAAATGCTTGAAATGGTGCCCTCTAGAACACGGAAAAGGAACAGGTTAGTGACAGTCTTGAGTAACGGTTGCATGAGTGGGAGGTCTGGAGGGTTGGAGGGCTGGAGGGCTGGTGTTGCAGTGGCGCATGCAGAATCTGGGGTAACGGGCCAGTACGCGACGAAAAGGGTCGCAGGACTCGAGTGTGTCTCCTTTGAAAGGAAAGGCGAGGAGGGGCGCGCGAGGGATCGGATGGCGGCTGGCCAGAACCGGGTCGGAGCCGCTCTCGGATGCTCGCAACAAGTCGGGAAGTGGATGGGATGGGATGAGATGAGATGAGATGGTAGTGCTTTCGAGTCGCCGAGGCCCGTTGGTAGTGTAGTACAATCCATAGGTGGTGGTGGTGGTGGTATTGTATGTACATGAGGGGCAACGGATCATTGCGCGGCAGACCAGTCCAGGAGAAGTTCAGGCGGCCATGACCCGTAAGACTCGCAGCAATGGAGGTGTTTGTGGTGTGGGAAGTTTTTGATCAAGGTAGTGGTGGTTGTAGTGACCGGGAACGATTGCGACTGCGATGGACACACTCACCAATGTCGAGGAGCACCGTCTCAGTGGCCGCCCAGCGGTCGCGGTCCATGGAAGCGGGCGACATGTCTTGCTCTCCTGGATGTTGGCAGAACGAACAGAAATGAACAGCTCTGACAAGTGACAAGAATTGACAGCTGGCGGCTGCTGTTGCCGTTGCGATGGATTGTTGATTGTTGATTGTTGACAAGAGGGAAAAGCGGTGTGGGCGAAAATTTTCTTTCTGATATCGCTTGTTGTCGCTTGATATCGCTGTGCCGTGGTGTGTTGTGCTGGGGCGGCCGCTGGTTGGTGCAAATTGATGACAGACCAGATCCTCAGACATGGCGGTCAACAAGGCGGAATGTGGTGTAGCAGCTTCTTCCCAGTTGGATATCAGTCCATCGGCCTTCTGTTGTCAAATCGGCAAGCGTGCATCGTGAACGTGAAGCTTGTTTGTTCCTTAACCATGGACGAAAACTCTGCTTTGGATGGCGGGAGCACACCGCTATCCGCTGCGAACTGATGTCCAAGGCTGCCCGACACTGCCGTCCACGGACGAAGACGCATATCAACGCATAGCATAGATACACTCACATATGCTTTGTACGTACACATGCAAACATGCAAACATGTGAGTACACATACTGTAACATGCTCAAGGTGGCGTGGGCCATAGATGGACTTGCAGCAACCTCAGCCATGCCATTGCTTGGCTGATACAAGGTGTTGTGGAACATGCTCCTACGGACATTACTTAGATGAGGGCGCATGAAGAAACGAATCAATTCTAGAAGCACCAGCAGTACTATCAGGCAGGCAATGGCAACCGGCAATGGAGAAGTGCGCTTGTCTGTTGAGATGCCAGGATGATGGGAGTTCTAACTTCTGATACATTGCTCGTTGTTATTGTTGCTGTTGTCGTCTTTGCTAATGCTCGACATTTCCGCGATGCAACATGCGACAGCAATGCCAGATGCTGCAGCCAGGTGGAGAATTGTTTCCGCTGGCAGTCCCACAGATTCTTGCTGCAACCCACTTCCCGCCCCATAACAGTAGTAGTGGCCCATAACAATGATATTCAGGGCAAGACAACAACGGATCAAGAATACCATGGGCTGCAGGGGGATGCCAAAAAAGCGAATGCGCTGTTCCGCACTTGTAAGTTGTGGTGTTGTTCTGGCTTTCACCGCCACGGGCCTCTAGGACGGAAGAGGGAATGGGACGGTAGAGGAAGCTGTACAGGACAGGAGAAAGGGCATAGACTGGGCGTGGCCGCGTCCAGAGGGCGTGTTTCCTGCAGTAGTGGCCCCCCCCCCCCCCCCCCCTAGGCGCGTTGAGGACTCGAGATTCGAGGTACAGTAGTTACCTAAGGTACACTCGGACGCCTCTCCCAGCGCTGTGTGGCAGCGGTGGCAGTTGTGGTACTGTACCTGACCAGTCACCACGCGCTGGACCGCAGCGAGCAGCAGCAGCAGCTCTTGTCGCCATGCGCATTGTTGCCAGTCCCTCCAGCGAGATGCAACGAATACAGGCCGATGCAGACCTTTCTGCAGGCGTATGCAGTCTTGCTGCACGCTTCTGCAGGCCTCCCTACAACAAGTCGACGACCCAGGAGACGTGCAGCTTACTACGGAGCCTCGGCGCACTACGGAGCAATGAGACTGGAAGACTGCTGCTGGGAGAGAGAGTGCCGAAGCCGGACAGCGCACCAGCACAGCAACAAAGCAACAAAGCAGCACAGCAACGGGCCCTTCTCTATTCGTCCAGAGGAATTGCTGTACACCGACTTTGTTTCATCTCCGGCCGACCTTGGTTCTGCCAGTCCTGGAAGGCCACGATGGCAGTGTCCTCTGTACTGCGTTATGTACTGCGTTATGTACAGTGTGGAGCTTTCCAAAGCTCTCGGTGGAGAGCTCTGGGAGCTTTCCCCAGACTCGAGGCCGACGGAGAGTCGAGGATTCGCAATGGCCGAGCGCTAACAGGCAGCTTGTCGAGCGGACTTGAAACGGCGTGAGAGCTTGTCATGGCCCGATCTGGACAGGTGTTCAAAGCCGCAGCGAAGCAGCACCCCCTGAGTCGCACAGCTCCCCACACACACTGGCGCACTCTTCAGAGAGGCTGCCATGATAATGAAACTCTATCAAGGAGCTTGGAGAGCCGGTGGGGTGGGAAATGAGGTCGATAGAGCAAATGCAGACCATGTTATTGTTTATTTCAATAGATGCGACCGAACATGGCGATGGCAAGAATAGGTCAAGGGGGGGAGAGAGGGATGGAAGTGAAAGAGAAGGGCTATTCTCTTTTTGGCTCAATTGATTATCATTGGAGGGTGGTGTATGTGGTGTATGTGGTGTATGTGGTGTATGTGGTGTATGTGGTGTGTATGTGGTGGTGACAGAGCAACAGAGCAACGGCGTCCGTCGGGCAATCGAGCCGATGAGAAAGTTGCAGGCAGCGAACAGGAAGGGAAGGGGAGAGACAGGACCCAGAGAGTGCCACGAGAATGATGTGGGCCAATGGAGGGGATGGACAGGGGGCAAGCAAACGCAAGCTGTGGTTTGTACAACGTGCTCGTCCGCGTCACGACAGGACCGCGAGGCTGCAGGGCCACAGAATGGAAGAGAGCCTGGGAGAAAAGGGCAGCAAGGTCGAACCAACCTTGGAAGTGCAAGTGCCTTGGGAAAACCTTGGAACCGAAGTGGGAAGAAGAAGACGGAAGACAAGACGAGAGTCGGGGCGTCGCGGACGGATCAGCAAAGTCCTTTGGAGGTTCCGGAAGGGCACACACGACGAATGGTGGACAGTGGACAGTGCAGTGGACAGTGGATGGTGGACAGTCAGCTGGGCATCCGTCATCACGCCATGCCCACTTCGCCATAGCACGCAAAAAAGCCCGGCATGGCAGCAGGATGCCAAAGACAGGCTGGTGCAAGGCCAGCGAGGGAGGCCATGTTTCAGTGGTGCAACGGCTGCAGACTGCTGCAGACTGCTTTGTCCGTTGGAGATTTGGGGGGAATCGCCGTGGCCATGATGGGTCATCCTCATCACCGTAGGATATGTAATAGAATGGAACAGTTCGGGAGATGATGTAGTCACTGAGGTATACGTGGACTTGTGGACTTGTGGACGTGTGGATTTGTGGACGTGAGAGTTTAGTCATTAGGTTGCCCCATTGCCGACGACGCCGCAAATGTGGACGAAAGTGGACGACAGTGGACGACAGTGGACGACAGTGGACAACAGTGGACGACGAGCGAGGAAGGGGCGATTCAGAGAGTGTGTCACAGGCACAGCAGAAAGACGGGCAGGTGCACGAGGGCAAGAGCGATGGTGTGATGTGTTTACATGGACTCACCCCATCTCGATGCTTCCTGAAGCCCTGAAGCTGCTCTGCGGCTGCTCTGCGACTGCCCTGCTGAGCAACGAAGAGTACCTGCCTCCGTACACTGTGTCACTGTGTGTACCATAGTATTGTGGACAGGCGTGAGTACCTACCATGGCAGCTTGGCATGGAAGAAGGCCGAAGACGGCAGAATCGGACTTCTGGAGGGGGGGCGGATTTTCTGGATGACGACTGATTGGAGCGCGAGGACAACTCTCTGCACAGTGAGGGTGTGCTTATGTCTAACAGGGCGGATGTATCATTATTGTGCACACCTGTATTTGTTCCATCCCATGGCATGGCATGGCACAACCCCAACGGTTCCGTCCTGTGCGCCTTCTCATGTACACAGACATATACACAGACATACACATACACGCACGCTCTCTCTCTCTCTCTCTCTCTCTCTCTCTCTCTCTCTCTGATTCACATGAGCGATTGGAATAGATAGACAGATAGACAGACAGATAGATAGATAGAGAGGGACATGGTGAGATGGCTTCTGTCACAGAGACTCTTTGTTCTCAGCGTGATGCACGCCACGTCAAAGGACCAAGCCCTCTTTTTTTTCCTGGCACTGGTCCTGGCGGCAACCCCCCCAGCAGTGCACACCCACATCCACACCCACACCCAGCAGCACCAGCAGCAGCCAGAAGCCAGTTTCCACTAGCGTCTCCTCCCCATGGCTGGGCCCGCCAGGCGCGAGCTATATTGGGCCTTTAACCCGCATTCGGCATAGTCGCCCTCCAACAAAGGCCCTGCCCGCCCTGGCCAATCGCATCCTGCACAGCCCAGTCACCGCTCTTCCCGCTTGTCCCAGCTGTCTTTCCACCCCCGGCTCCTGCCTTGCCCTGTCCTCGCTGCTGCCCTCGCCATCGCTCCTGCTCCCCCAGCGGCCGTCCCATAACAACCTGCTCCCGCCCGCAACCCCCTTCCCTCGCCTCACCTCACCCATCTTGAAAGCGTTATGTCCTGACCCAGCCTACCACCACCATTCTTCCTTCGTTCGTCGCTCGTCGCTCGTCGCTGTCACAGCTTCCTCTTCTCTCTCCTCCCCATTCCTCCTTTGCTCTGTCCGTTATCCTTAATATCCTCTTCGCCCCGCCCTGCATTCCTTCCAATCGTTTCTCCCGCAACCACTCTCTCCTGCTTTGCCAAACGACCAGCAACAACACACCACCTCACCACTCCTCCTCACCACTCCTCCATACACTCCTCCTCCATACACTCCTCCGACTCCGCCTATTCGCATTGATGTAAAGCGTCGAAGCTCCGTGTTGGCCTAGTGTTCGTTCTCATCTCACACCTGCCTTCGCCCTCGACCGTTGCTTCGTCATCGATGCTTTAAGCTCTCTCCCAACCACAACCACGACTCGTATACTCTCTACACCAGCTTTCTGGTCCTGCAGTTGGATGCCGTTATAACCTCACAACTCATCTCCTACAGAAGAAAGCACGTCAACTTAGCAACGTCGGCAACCTCCGATTCCTCGCTATCCCCGTCCCCGTGAGCTCTGTCCCGCTGACTCACCCGACTACCACCCCATCACTCATCTCTCATCACTCATCCATCACCAGCTAGTGACAACCGTCACTGCCTGCTTGCTCAACGTTCCTCTACGCTTTTACGACCTTCTCCTCCTCACGCAGCGATCTCTCCTCGTCTCTTCCTTTCCCGGACGCCCAGGTTTACCGGCTCCTATTACCTTCTTTCGAACCGCTCGTTGACTCGGGTTCTATCCATACGAAATTAATACATCAAATGAGCACCACAATCTCTTGACCTTTTCCTTGTCTTTTTTTTCCGGTCGACGGACACCCCCTGTGCATATATCCCGACGACTTTCCTCAAGTTCCTGTTTCCTGATACCTCGGATCGGCCTTCTGCCACCACCCAAAGCCTCTTTACTCATTGACGACTCCTTCGGACTGCTTTCTTTACCATCAAACCATCGGATCGGACACCAAACATACTGCTATTTATTGCTATACTCTGCCAAGTTCTGTCGTCACATAAAAGTGCCATAGATCATCGGTTCTTCTAGGTTGACTCTCCCGTCGACTTTCATCATTGATTACGATTTCTTTAGCCTCACATCGGACTTCTCTTTTCGTCTGTTCTACCCATCGCCGGACTCTCTCCTGTTCCGCACCAGCTCCTGCCACCGGATCCATTCTCGAGTCCCTTTGGCTAGCTGAACCTTTATCGTCTTCTCCCACTCAATACCAATGGATTGTATGCGCAACCAGCTTCAAGAGGGTGTAGTGCTACACGGACGATATGAAACCATCTCTCCACTCAACCATGGCTCCTTCGGCATGGTCTTTCAGGCCAAGGACCTTTACACCGGCGAAGTTGTAGCCATCAAGATCATCACGAAGCCTTCGGCTGCTCTTACCTGCCCCAGCGCCTTCGCTGTTGACGAACGCTCCGAAGAGCTCGGCGTTCACCTCCACCTTGGCGACCACTCCAACACTGTCAACCTTCTCCACTCTTTCGAAACCGAGAACCACATCTACCTTGTTCTCGAATTCTGCTCCAATGGCGACCTCTATGAGGCCATCCGACTTGGCAAGGGTCCCCTCGAGACTGAACACGTGCGCGAGTTCATGCTTCAGCTCGTTGACGCCGTCGAGTTCATTCACTCCAAGGGCATCTACCATCGCGATATCAAGCCTGAAAACATCTTCCTCACCCAGGATGGCTCTATGAAGCTGGGTGACTTTGGCCTCGCGACCACCGATGTCTGGTCCTATGAAGTTGCCGTCGGCAGCGACCGTTATATGGCTCCTGAGCAATACGATCCTTCCAGTGCCGGATACTCTACCTCAAAGGCGGATGTCTGGGCCATTGGCATCTGTCTCCTCAACATCTTGTTCTCTCGCAACCCCTTCGCTGTTCCCAATGCCTCGGACCCTCTCTATGCCGACTTCGCTCTCGATCGCCAATCTCTCTTCGATGTGTTCCCCAACATGTCTCAAGATACCTTCGAGGTCCTGATCCACAGTCTCGCCCTCGACCCCGAGAAGCGTGACCTGTCTCTTGTCCGCGAGGCCATTGAGCGAGCCATCAGCTTTACCACTGATGACGAGAGCTTCGACGAGTTCTGCATCGAGGACTGTGACCCTGTCCTGGCCACTGCCAACCGCGAACCCCTTCGCACCCCTTCAATCTCCACTCCCCAATTGGACCAAGGTGGATCCTTCCCTTGGGCCAAGGCTCTCGCCATGTCCCCCCTCAGCCCATTCGTCAACTGTCGGCCATCCCCGACACCGAAATCTACTCGGACGACCTGTTCCCCAACTCCATGCGCTCTGGTAATGGCTGGTATGGCGTCAAACCAGACAACGCTTCAACTGTCTCGTTCGTCGACTCAGGCCTCGGTCTTTCCTTCAAGTCTACCGATGCTACCCATCCTGAGCCAATGAACATTACTCGTTCCAAGCCCCTTCCCATCTCAGGCTCGCTTCCTGCCAAACCCTTCAGCAGCATGGCCTCTGTCTTCGGTAAGAAGCGTGATGCCATCTCGAAGAGTTGGAGCGATCTCTGGGACGAGGAAGAGGAAGAACAGGAGCAATTTGTCGCTGAGATTGAAAACCACTACCTGCCGCTCCATAGCAACAAGCCGGAGAAGAAGGTTTACCAGAGCGAAAGCGGCTCCGGCGTCTCCACTCCCCGTGGTGGTCTCGCTGAGCTCAAGAACCCTGCCATCGTCAACAATAGCAGGAGCCGCTCCCCCAAGGCACGCCGTGCAGCCGAGCACGTAAGCGAGCAGACTGGCTTCGTCTTCGAAGAGCATGTCCCCGTGCCGTCCAAGTATTCGCCTCCTTCCAAGCGTTCGATCATGGAGAAGTGGGCAGCACTTGGTGACCGCAGGCGCAGCCCAACCCAGCCGCAAACACCCCAGAAGTCCATCAAATCACCCAAGCAGACCCAGCCCTCTCCGAACTCCGCCCGGAAGCGAAGTCGGACTGGCAGCTGGCGACGTCAAGTTCAATGGGGCCCAGGTCAGCATGAAAATTCTGGCATCCTGGAGCGGAAGGACCAATGGCTTATAAAGAAGGATTGGCGCCAAAACCCCCATCCAGTCCACGATGACGGTCTTGGTGACCTAGAGTGGGTTGGAGGTTGGAATGACCTCCACTTGTAGTCTTGACAACTTTATCATCCCTTTTTATTTCTTTTTTCTTTTCACTGGACCAGAACGATACTTTTCCTCCTGAAATTTACCTCGGGGCCCTTGTCCCTTCCTCCAAGTCTGTAGCTTTAGAGATACCATTTCCTTGCTCTCTCCACTTCTAACATAGCTGTTTTTACTGCCACTGGTATCTCTTTTGTTACAAACATTTTCATCTTCTCTAGGAGCATTGGGAACTTCAGGTGCATAGGTTGCGGGTTGGCTTGGGCACAACACATCAAATTGTCTTAGGCGACCTGGAGATATGCATTGCAAAATGGGCTTGTACGGATGAGAAGCTGGGAAGGTTCCTTTTTTTTTATATTCGATTCAGATCTATATGGATGATTAGTTAGTCAAGACTCGTATCCGTCGGGTTTTTGGCCTTCGCGCCAGAACCGGGATTGTACCCACTCAAACAAAGCGTTCTCTGCTTGAATGTGTGTGTGATGCATCTACGATGACTGCTTGAGTACTGTGTATTCTAGACGTTGTCTTCTATCCCATATCCCATTTGTAGATTACGTATAGACTTGTATATAATTTCATTTGTATATAGCACAGTGCAGTGCAATGTAATGCAATGCATTGTAGATTGTAGATTGTAAATAGTTGGTTCTTAGCATTCTCTATATATTCTTTTGTCTGTCGGAGCAAAGAAGGAAGACTATTGCCAGTGATGGGAGTGAAAGCCCGTTGATTCATCATCGTGGTCACCCTCACCCGTTTTCCTACTCCTCATCACCATCATCATCATCATCATCATCATCATCATCATCATCATCATCACCATCATCACCGCCACCACCACCAGCAGGACATGCGTCCAAATCCCCCCTTCCACTCATCATAATTCCTCGTAGGTGGTTAATCGATCTCATGATTCAATACCTATATCTATAGGTATCGGTTACTTGCATCAGTCCTGTGTCTTTCCAATGATCACCTATGGATTTCTTTCCGGTTCCGTCATAGCAGATGGGAAGGATTGGCCACGATGCGTATCAGAACGAGGGAAAATGGTTTAAAAGTGTTCCATATAGCGATTGGATTCTATACGAGCATCTATATATCCATCCATCCATTCATCCATCCATTATTGGGTATCATTCAAGAAAATATTCAAACATATCAAACAAAACATCTGACCTCCTTCCTCCTCTCTTCCTCTCCTTTACTCTCCCTTTCCTTTACTCTCCCTTTGTCTTCCCCACCTCACCTCCTCATACCACTCAAAACCCTCCATGTTCTTCCGTCCCTACGGCCCCGTAGGACTGATCGGACTCGCCAAACCCTTACTCTTCCTCCTCTCCTTCCTCCCCCCCTTCGATACACCAGCTACACTCCCCTTCCTCGACCCCGCCTCCAGCGTCTGCGCCCTAGGCGTCGGCGCAACACTACTAGCCACACTCTGAACCTCCGTCTTGATGTTAGGAACCGCCGACGCCGCGGCTGCAGCTTGCGCAGCCTGTGTAGCAGCCTGTTGCTGTTGAGCGGCTTGTGCGGCAGCCGCGACTGCAGCCTGCGCTTTATTCTTCCGCGCTTCAATCGCCTGGTTCGTGCTTGAGAGCACGAAAGCGCCCGGTTCGCCCGTGATGGGGTTTTCGTCCGTGAATTCGTGACCGTAGTTGTTAGTTAGGCGGAGGGATTCGAGGAAAAAAGCGTCGGAGAACTCTTCTGTCGCTGCTGTTGTCGTGGCCACCGTCGCATCCGGGACAGGCTGCGAGGCTTCGATTTCGGAGGGCCCGATGCTGCCGGCGCGACTTGGGGGGCCGCCTCCACCTGCAGCGGATGTCTTTGTGGTTTCTAGACCGGGGGGGAAATAGGTGTGGCGGGTTGAGGGGGTGAAGTGCGTGAGGGACTGGCCCATTTTGAAGATTTCTTCCATATTGCTTGTTACTGTTTGCTGTTACGCAGAACACCTGGTTAGCAGAAATTCAAGAGAGTTGCGAACTGGGAAAACCCCCCCATGAAAGGGCAAACTTACGAGTCGGGTTTGGAGGACATCGGCGAGAGTGGGTGCCATGCGGACAATAGTCCCGATTACATAGTACACGCCAGTAGTTTTGAGCGCATCAACCGTCACGCCATCCTCGCGCACTTTCTTGCACCAATGTTGTCTATATATAACCCACGGCTCACTCGGTGTCTTCGCTTCCGAGGCCAAAATATAGTGAAATCCACTGTTGAATTTCGTAACCAGTTCGTTCTCCACGAATTTACGATCGTATAGCGCGGCTTCGTATTCGGCGCGAGTAGGGCGCTGGCCCGCTGTTGTGTAGATCCACGCGTTGTGCGAGATGGAGTCGAAGAAGGGCGAGCCGGAGAAGAAGATGAGGATGTTGTTGGTGTCGAGGACGCCCGTGTGCCAGTGGAAATCGTTGTCGCGGATCCAGATGTCGATTATGTGTTGGCCCTGCCAGATCAATTCGTCGAGGCGGGGGTTTATTGGGGCCATGGTGGTGGTTTTGAGGTGTGGTGTTGGGATTGGAAGGTGAAATGTACACAAGGTTGCTTAGATCGCGTTCAAAGGTACAAAGTTAGCTTTCCCCGCCAACGTACGCCAAGCCGAGGTCAAAGCTCCGACCGCGACTGCCATTTCATTTCCTCCGCTGCTATGAAGTTCACCTTCTCTATTTTCCACGTCACATCAACACAAGCAAACGGGCGAGAAGCGTCACAATTCATTATGGATCTTTTACAAACGGTCAGGAAGGAGGGCAGTCGGTAAGATAGCAACTTCATGAGCGACTTGGCTTGTCTCAACTAATATGCGATCAGTGGCGGCCGCACCGAATTCAAATGGGAAGATGTCAAGAACGACTCACAGCGCGAGAATTACCTTGGTCATTCATTGATGGCTCGTGAGTAATCATGCGTATATCATCGAAGTAGTCAGCCTGCTAATCATCGTAGCTGTTGGACGCTGGCAAAAGAATCGCGATCTAGGCTGGTACGCGAAAGGCGACAACGAAGATGATCAACAATCCGAAGCCGACAGAATAAAGGAAGAAAAGCGCAAGATAAAAGAGGCGGAAGAAGATGCTATGCTGGCCGCGATGGGTCTACCAATCCCACAGCGCGCAAGCAACAACGCGAACCTTACGCCCTTGGGCGGGAAAGTGCAAGAAGCCGATGTCAAGAAGGCGCTAGACGAGAAGGCCGCCGAGGAACCCGAAGAAGAGCGCGAGAAAAAGAGTAAACATCGTTCTACAAGGGATCGTAGAGATCGCGACGACGATCGGAAGAAGAGGCGGAGATCGAGGAGTCGTTCGAGGGATCACGATCGTCGAGACCGAGACAGGCGAAGGGATCGATCAAGATCGCGAGACAGGCGGCGAGACAGATCGAGGTCGAGGGATAGGCGCAGGGATAAAGATGATGGGAGACATAGGCATAGGTCGAGGAGTCGAGAGCGAAGAAGGGATGATCGATCGCATCATCACAAAGATCGAGTTGGAGACCATGAGAAACATGCACGGTCGCGGTCGAGGGAGCGACATAGGCGGAGAAGTCGGTCGCCATATGATGAGAGGGAGAGGAGGAGAAGGGATTGAGGGTTTACGTAAATAGAGGTAGCATGATCTATCCCCAGCGAATACCAGGGCTGCACTGGACGGCTGCGCCTGGATTTGGGCATGAGGATACTGGCCATCCAAGACTGCATTCTAGGCCGGGTGAGAACGAGTATACCAGAGCTGAAGAAGGACAATCACAATCCCATTTAAATGAAGGCGAACATCACCACCCTCGACTGTTCTTCAATCTATAACTATCTGACCTTTCTTCAAGTCAACACCTATCGTCTATCACAAAAACCTCCTCGGATCCAGCCTCCCCAACTCCGCACTCCTAATCCCCCCCTCCCACACCAACTCACTCAAACATCTCCCTGTCCCCGGCCCATTCTGAATCCCCCAACACGTATGCCCCGTCCCCATCAACAATCCCTTGACCCCCGTCTCCCCCACCAACGGCCCATCTCCCGACTCCACATTCGGCAAGTAACACGCCTGTCTCGCTGTCACCTCTCCATCCCTCAACTCCGCGGATATACTCCCCACCTGATCAATGATATCCTGACATCGCGCCTGGTCAATTTGTACAAGGTCCGTGGAAGTGGGTAGCGGGATTATTTGATCGCCTTCGCCGCAGGC
The DNA here is from genome assembly GCA_020744415.1 of Dendryphion nanum. Classification (NCBI taxonomy): domain Eukaryota; kingdom Fungi; phylum Ascomycota; class Dothideomycetes; order Pleosporales; family Torulaceae; genus Dendryphion; species Dendryphion nanum. The sequence goes on along the minus strand of JAGMWT010000013.1, from coordinate 1,221,530 downwards.
GTAGACTTCGTTGTTCGGACGTGCATAAATCTCTGGTGTGACTGTTTTCCCTCTCCTTCCTCCTCCCTTCTCCAACTCAATGCTAGTAAACAGCGCATACGCCGATACTTGCCTAGTCGGCTGAATCGTCACCGAATGCGCTCTGAGTGCCGAAATCGGTGCACTCGGCCATATCGTTTTCGTCCAGGGCCCCGCGGTCAGAATCACCGTGTCAGCGACGATATCTTTCTGCTCGCCACTTTCCTTCTCTTTATACGATATCCCGGTTACCGCACCGGCGGTCTGGTGGATCTTTGTTGCGGAGCCGTAGATGATTTTTGCGCCTTTTTCTTCGGCGAGGCTGGCCATGGAGGTTGTGAATTGGTAGGGGTGGACTTGGGCTGTTGTAGTGGGGTCGCCCATTTCGTCGTATGCTTTGATTCCTTCGGGATCGATCCAGTCAAGATCTGGAGGCAGCCCCGCGGCGCGAAGAAGGCCGATTGCCTTCTTCGAGCGTTTCTGTAGAGATACTGATTCGCCATTTCCGTTTGCGTTCGTGGAAGTCTTTACTGGAGAAGAATGACGACCTCGGGCATCGAGCTGTCCGCAATGCACGGCGCGGTATCCCCATCGCTCAGCGCCGCCATGTTTGTCTGCGAGCTCTCTGTGCAGCCGATAGCTCAGCGGTACAATGCATGTTGGATATGCCCAGAGCGCTAGAAGACCTCCTGCTTTGCCTGAGGCTCCGCCCGCGATCTTGGTCGCTTCAAGTAGGGTGATGCTATCTCTTTCTTTATCGAATTTCTCGTGATGAGAGACGAAATATGCGGTTGTGGCGCCGATTATACCGCCACCTTTTTTATTGCAGTCCAAATTAGTCTAAGTGGTTTTGTAGTGTTATCTAGTTGTCGGAATAGGGTTTGTAGTACCAATGATCACGATATTGCGTTTTGGTTGTTCGGATGCCATGGCTGATAATAGACGAGACGTTGGCCTTAGCATCTGAGGTCTAGAAGTTGGTAAAGTGGCGTTCGTAGGAGAATACATTGGTGTCCCGAGACTTTTTGGACAGGGCTTGGCTGCAGGAATATGCGCTACGTCATCGCGGGTTGCATGAAAGCCCCACATGCCTAAATAGTTCCATCCCATCTGTTGTGGCTAGATTGACAGCACAAAACTACGTTAACCGTAAGACTGATCATCCTACTACACGTACTCGTTGCGATTGTATCAATATATTATGTGAAAACTACAATAACATAACAAATCCCAATACAAGAATCCAGTGACCTAGAAATCGCCACCAAAGTCGTCCCCTCCACCAAAGTCGTCGCCTCCACCATAATCTCCATCATCACCATAATTGTTTTCAACATAAGTGTCGCCACCACCGTCGCCAGACATCGCCGAGCCAAGAAGAGCGCCACCAAGTAATCCACCACCAACACCCATAGCAGCAGCACCTCCAACGCCCATCCCCGGCTTCTTTCCAGGCCGGCCATACATCTGTTGCTGGGGATAAGGTCTGCCATACCCCGACTGGGATCCTCCGTACATTCCGCCCGGTGCTCCGTACGGCGCCTGGCCACCATACATTGGTTGCTGCTGAGGAGGATATCCGCCGGAATGTTTCGAGCCGCCGCCTCCTAGGATTTTAGACAGAAGGCCCTTTGACTTGCTTGTGCTCTGGCCGTCGGCGCTCCCATATGAGCCCACAGGACCGCCTTGTTGGGGGTATGGACTCTGTGTCTGAGGTGGGTACGGGCTCTGACTTTGTGGTGGATATGTGTTTTGTTGGCCGTAGGTAGGCGAGGTGTCTTGTTGGTAATACGAGCTAGCTTCTCCTCGACTGCGTTCGTTACTCGAACGCCCTCTGGTTTGTTCTTCTTCTTGAAGCTGTCGGGCTAGGCGTTCGTCATCGATTAGATTTGGCTGCGTTGCATATGGATTGTTGCTTGACAATGCGGATTTCTCACTCGTAGTTGTTCCTTGAACAGAAGGTGTCCCTTGGGCAGAAGGCGCGTAAGAAGGAGGTGGACCATCTGGCGCTTCACCAGGAGGATAGATGGGCGAGGTTGGTTTATCCCATTGCGACTTCTTTGTGTATATGTTGACGAAGAACCACTCGCTGTATTGATCTTGGACGGAATTAGTGTAAGAAGATATGCGAATGCAAAAGAACGTACCATTCCATACAGCTTTCCAACCCTCGGGCACCTTTGGAGGTGGAGGTCCCTTATCTGGTATTAGCTTCATTTCGTTTCCGAACTTCCGGCTGAGTGAACTTACTGTTGGTGGTGCGAAATCTGCCATTTGTGAGAGATATGTCAAAGAGATGCTATAGTGTTGATAATGTGAGATAGTTATTGGAAGAGACAAAAAGCGCTAAGTTATGCAGTACAAATGTGGGCTTATTTGTAGTCAAGAGGATGATGCTGGTTTAAAGTGGGAGTCGCACAAGTGCTCGGCGGTTCTGAGACCGCGTCATAGTTCGTCGTTGGCGTGTGGCTAAGCGTGTGGCGGATTAGTCAATAAACCTGTGACCTTACCGTACATCCGAGAGTCAGGGTTCCAAGGTTATCAAGATCGCTATTACTACACTTGGGTCATCATGCATTTGCAAAGAAAGAATTCATGAATTAGTTGAAGCAAATATGTGCAGAGGAAACTCGCGAACTCGACGCTCAGTCGCAATGATTACCGCCAATTAAACTCAAATAAACACGAACTGCCATCGGGGGTTCCATATGCGCGCTGATTCTGCAGCCAACCATGTTAGACCAACCGTAGGAGCATGGGAAATATGCCAATGAGGACGGCACCGTGAACATGAATATTCCTACACAAAGTTTTTGAAAAGTATCAAAGGTTTGAGGCTATGTCTGGATGTAGGGCGTTTCGCAACCATGCACCCAGTGTGCCTGTTGTTGTCTCATCAGCGTGCTCTTCATTTGCCCGAAGTCAAATAATCCGCAGCCTGCAGTACGTTAATATAGATTTCCAACCACTGAAGACTCAAAACATACCTTATTGATGTCATAGTCATACTTTTCCAGAGCACCCAAGGCATCCCCTCTAGCATATCCCATACCAGTCAATTTCTTCAATATCGGGTCATCATGCTCAGTTCCTGCGCTCAGTGCACGAGCAAGATGCGGCAATTCTGGGGATTTGGAAGAAGACGCAGTGATTTCCTCTTTGTCAAGTGCATCAAAGACCGATTTGCCAAGGTCACTGGGAATTTGTTGGGCACTCTTGTCTTGAGATGATTCTAGGTTAGAGAAAATGGCATCCCAATCCTGCGGGGGTGGAGCCACTTGGGCATGTTTGCTTGGTCCAAAAGTATCAAAATCACCGAAGCCATCGTCAGTAAAAGCTTTACCAGTAGGCGTTTGCTGCGACGCCATGGTATTTGACTTCGATGCAGCAGGAGAGTCAAACACGGGATTGAACTCATCAAAAGTATCACGATGCTGAGAGGATATCATGAAGTCGTCGTCTGCCTTGTCATCCGACTCCTTGGCATCGGTCAAGTCATCAAAGCCGGCATCGAAATCGTCAGCGAACGATGGCCTACTAGATTGGGATAAGGTATTTCCAGAGAGTCCTTTGCTGGTATCACCAGTCCCATGAGATACGGCAGAATGGTATGCATCGGACGGAACAGTTGACGACGGTGTATCTGCTGGAGGGGGAGATGTAGTGGCCGGCTTGATAGAAGTAGAGCTTCCAAACAGGGCTGCGCCATGGCCTCCTGTGGAAGTGGTACTAAATGACCGCTCAGGCGATCGGGATGTTGTCTGAGGCGAGGTTGGATCAGTACGAGATGGCAGAAGTCCTCCGAATTCGGGAGGGAATTGATTTGTCCCGCTCCTGCTAGGCACAGACTGGTCGTACGTTGGAGGGGATTTCTGTGCTCCAGGGGAAGGAAGGCCACTCACACTCGAGTCCAAACGAGTGGTTGGCGGAGGCATCTTGATGAAGTTGTCTGGCGACACATCGATCCCGAGTGCGGGCTGTTGCTGTTGCTGTTGAGACTGTGAGGTGCCCGGCCGTTTCTGCTGGGGCGAAGCAGACGTGAAGTTGTCCGCAAATCCTCGCTCGCTGGTGCTGTCACTGTCGTCGTCGTGGCCGAGGTCCTCGATAGGAGGGAATTCCTTGTTGAGCTTATTAGAGTTACCGGATGTTCCGTTCGTAGGGTTCGAGTTCGAATCAGTAAATGGACGAGGGGATCCAAATCCAGCAAACGCTGCGTCAAAATCCACTTTACCCGACGCCCCAGCGCGGCTCTGGTCCCTACTAGTTGGAGCGAATGGATCGGTACGAGCCGATCCATCCTTTGGCTTGCTCTGGTTGCTCAGGCTGCTATCGCCGGTGGGTACCTGCTGGAGCGGCGAATGTGTATCCCTTGGGAAGGCGCCAGGTATATCATGGCCACTGCTGGGGAGACCGAATCCTGAAAAAGTATCTTTCCGATCCTCTGCTTTGGATCCCGCTCTTTGAGGATCACTTACGTTGCTGGCCACAGGAGATGAGTTCACATTTCGATCGAAAAGGGAGGGACCGAATGTATCGTTATCTGTTTTGGAGGTAGCAGAGCGCTCAAAGTTGGGCTTGTCAGCCACAGGGGTGCTCGCAGGGGAAGCCTTGGAAATCGTTGGAGTCTCATTGCCCGGGCCACCATATCTGCTCGCAGGGGCAGAGGCCTTCACTGACGAACTGAAAGAGTCCGACCGTGGTACGGTATCCCTCAGTGGTAGAAAGCTCGACGCAAATTGGCGTGAGTCTGGGGGGGCCGGAGGTTCTCCCGCACGTGGTGACTCTTGGTATGAGGAAAGAGGAGGAGATGTTGATGGAGTCGGAACGTCGGGTCCTTCAGATGAGCGGACAGAATGTCCGGATGGGGCGGAGAATGTGGGAATCTGATTCTGGCTATCCGGCCTGAAAGACGTTGGGGGGACGGTGTTTTGAGGCGATGCAAACGTATTACCGAAGACATTATCGAAGTCCTTATGAGGTCCTTGTGAGAAGCCTGATGGAGACATCGTGTTGTCTGCGGACGGTTGGGGTGACCTGCGGAAGAACGGGTTCGTACTATGACTGGCCGTGGAAGTAGCAGGGCTCACGACACTAGGGGTTTGAGCCTGTGGGCTCCGGGCTCCCTCTTCAGCGGCTTTATTCAGGTCGTTGATCTCGGTTTTGACCTTTTCTCTTTCACCTTCGTTCGTAGCAAGTTGCTTTTTGTTAATAGCAACCATGCCCTTCTGTTGTCGCGCATCGGACCTCATTTTGTCTAGTTGAGGTCTCAGCTGGGCGATCTCTGCGTTGACTTGACGGATGCGCTCTTTCAGGTTGGCATTTTCACGTTGGTCCGCCTCAAGAGCGGATCCAATTTGGCGGTGCTGCCCCTGAAGCTCATGGTATTGCGCCTCGATCACACTAAGATCTTGCTGGAGTTTTCTAGTCTCGCCCTTTGACGAGGCTAGCCTATCCTCAAGTGCCTTTATGGCCTTGGCTTCTTGCTCGTACTGCGACTTGAATTGGGATAATCGAAGCTCGAGGTCTCGTTTCTGGGTGTTGACACTAGAGAGATCGCTCTCCGTGGTGACCTTTTTATTCTGCACTTCTTGCATCTGAGTGCGAAGTGTGCTCATTTGGTTAGACATGTTTGCTAGTTCGGTTTGGTCCTGGGTCAGCTTTTTGTTGATTTCCGGATCGCTTTCACCAAGTAGATCATCCATAACTGACGGCTGGATTTGTTTGGCTTGTGTGACCGAAACACCCGATTGTCCAGTAGAGTGAGATGTCAAGGTTTGACCAAAGGAAGATGAAGGTAAGAATGGTTTGAATGTTGAGGCTGGATTTCGCGGAGCGGGTTGGAACGGATGAGGTGACGTAGGCGATGTCGCTTTGCTCGAGAAAGGATCCGCATCAAACGGTTTGTTGAAAGGGCCTGAGCCCCCTGTGGATTGCTGCACTTGAGCAGGAGCTGGTGTAGAGAATGCATCTCCTAATCCGAAAAGGTCATCGGCTGCAGAATTAGGCTTTTGAGATGCAAATGGCTGCTGAGGTGCAAACGAAGGGATGGTGGACTCCGTGTTAGTCGTGCTCGGCTGCGGTCGTGCTTGGTTTCGCATACTAGGCGGCACCAGGTTTTGTGGTAGAACTTGAGGTAATGGAACTCCAGTACGTTGCTGCCGTATCAAATACATTGCCACGGCGAATTCATCTCTACTCAACTGGCCTTCAGAGTTGATATCTGCCAAATCCCAAATGCCAGCAAGAACATCTTCAGGCAGCCCAGAGTCGCTGAAAAATTGCACCGCTTGTTCTCCCGTAATGAACCCGCGACTGAACGTATCAACCTTGCTGAAGAGGCTATCGTATGAAGATTTCTCTTGAGGGTTAATCAACCAATCGTTCCCAGTTGCCTGAGCAGACACAGCTTGAGGGGGGGTGTTGTACTGGCCGTGTGCCAAAGGGCTCTGATTTCGTTGCTGGAGGGTTGGGCCACTGAAGTTGCGTGTCACCGGAGATATTGCATCATTGGGCCTACGACCAGGAGGAGGCAGTGGCCCTCGTCGCGAGGCAGCTTCATATAAGCCTTGAGGTAATATGTTCGGTAGAGCCTTGAGAGCCTCTGTCTTGTACGAGGCTAGAAGGTGCATCGCAATGATGAATTGGGTCACCCCAAGAGCTCCGCGCTGTTCGGTGTCGGCCAGGTTCCAGATCCGACCCAACACATCGTTTGGAAGTCTCGCTTTTTCAAATATCTGTTTCGCATTTTCACCTGCTGATGTTAGTACAAAGTAAACCGCTGCTCATCAGCCGGCACGCTCACCGGATAATATGCCACTCTGAGCGCCGGACTTCTCGAACAGACTTGCGTACTCGGCAGCCTTTGCGGGCGAGAGAGGCGGTACGCGAATGGGACCACCACTCAATTGGGGTTGTATAGCAGTGCCGGGTGGAGGTGGTATGCCAGATGGGGCTGTGAATCGTGAGGACGAGGGTGCCGGATCGTTCGGAATTATAAGCCCTTCAAACTTGGGGAGGGGACCGGCTGTTGCAGTGTTAGCGGCAGCATCTAGAGTGAAGTTGGGTTAATATACGTCTGAAGGCCAGTTCTGGAGATGGATCTCGGCCAGCCTGATAGTGTCCGATTAGGCGCAGGACCTGACAGAAGCCAGACGAGGTCAACAGACCACGGTTTTCTGTGTCTGCTATCTGCCATATTTCGCCCAAGACCGCAGGCGCTAGTTTTGTGCGCTCGAAGAACTTGACTGCGACTTCGCCGGTGACGACGCCCAGCTTCTCTGTGTCGGCCTGTTGGAAGAGATACTGGAAGGTGCGCTTTTCGTCTGGAGTAAGGTTCAAGATAGGATGGTCTGTGTCAAGGTTAGCTTGACGCCCGGGTAGCGAAGGGCAGGCATGCGATGCGATGAGAGGACTTACTGAGGTCGGAACCCCCTGGGAGATCAGCCATAGCTACAAATGATCAAGCACTGAAGCTCGTGGATGGAAAGAGGAGCATGCACGATGAGGCTGAAGCTCTGGCGCTGTTGTGTAATGGGTGTAATGGGTGTAATGGGGCGGGCGGGGAAGCTAGGAAGGCGCGCAGCCAGCCGGGAGAGAGGAAAGTCGGGGGGTTGGTAGCAGAGGTCGAGAGGTCGAGAGAGGTGTGGCTGCTGGCCGCAGACGGTGAAGAAAGACCTGATGAGATGTGAGAGATGCGACGCAGCAGGCCAGGAGAAGCACTAGAGAGAGCACTGAGGTGGAGAGAAGGCGTGTCGAGAGACGGGCCGACGACAACGAAAGACGGGGATGAGCTGTGTTGAAGGACAGCTCTCAGGGCTCTGTCGGAACCGGCGTCTGTGCACGCTGCGGTGCATTGGCGAACTCCCATTGGTAGAGGCCCCCACGAGACGACGACGAGTCCAGAATCCAGAGGGATACAATCCTTCATCCAACTGGTGCTATGGCGCCCTCCTCATGCACCCTCCGCCTATGACGCGCAGTTGAACCTGCGAAACCTGCAGCTTGTCGCACATGATCAATTGCCTTGGGCCCAACGGGCATCAGCACAGAGCAGAACGGAACAGAGCATCGTCGTATGTTGCAGATGCCATGCTACAGGATCCAAGTCCTAGTGTATGGTTTATCATTTGTTGTTACATACAGGTTGTACAAGTGGTGTTGGAACAGCTGCCCCAGCTACAGGGTGCCAGGGTAGGGATACTGATTACAGTAACAAATGTCAAGAAATGCATGCAATTGCTCTGTGAATGAGAAGGGGAGAGAGTAATCATTGAGCGGAGTGCATCCAGCCGTTTTCTCCGCCTGAGAAGTCTGACGAGAGAAACGGGTCTTAACCGTAGAACATCTCACCAAGCCCTGATCGTATTCCAACTCCAGGCATCTACTGCCCTCGCTGTTCTCCCTGTTTCTGCTTTTTCGGCGTCCCAGCACATCGGACAAATGCGAGGCTTGGGGAGCCTTCATCACCCCGCCTTCCCCACGCCCGCCCAAGAAGCCAGTCCGTAACGCTGATGACCTTTGTGGTCCGATCCCAGTTGCCATTCTCTTCAGCGTGCTCAATGGTGTGGTTGGCAATCCTTCCTTCCTCGTCAAATTCAAACAGGAAAAGTCCGGAGAATTCCTCGTCGTCGGGTGTCGACTGTGCTCCTCTTACAATTTTGGATATCTTGTCCATTACGTCGCTGGCCTGTCCATGTTTCTTCTCAGATTTGCCGCAGGTTTTCCATTTGACGATAAGCCTCTCGTTCCGCAATTGCGCTGAATCACAATGACCTCCATTCTTGACCATGCGCTCAGATAAAATCGTAAGTTTGACGTTTCCAAGTACTGGGACTTTCCCCCATGCGACAGGAGCAGTCCATAATGCCGCCGTATACCCAAGTTTCCCACTAACAGTAGGCAGATGGGGATGCGTTGAAGGGAAAAGATGTAGAGTGATTCGGGGCGAGAGGATATCTTGTGGAAGCGGTGATACTAGCAGAGTTGGTAGGCGCTCGTGGAGAGTGCGAATTGCTGTTCTAGATCAGTCTCAATTAAGATTGAAATGGCAAGGCGGATTTACTTCTTCCCAAATTCAAAGTTCGCTCATCCGGTGGTTGATTTTCTCTCCTCTCAGGTAGTGGACAAGCGCTTGTGCTGGTGAACCATGTTTTCGATACCGCGACTGAAGCTCGCAGTGGTCGAATATCGGTAAGGTGTCGCTGGTATTGTTTCAACCCTAGTAGGCGGGGCGCGGCGAGGTGGTTCGATGTGAGTCGCGAAGGGATTTGCGCGCGAGTCGACGATGAGAATAACCTCCGCATGAGACCGGCGGTCATCTGTACGGATATACGACCATTAGAGAGCGATATAGGTTCGACAGGAGGGGTTCTTTATGGGAAGAGGATGCGAGGTTGGCAAGTTATCGGAGATAGCGCGGATGCGCGGCTTGCTCAAAATAATGGCGCAGAAAGAAAAGATCGTGCCCAGCAAGTCTGGGGTAATACCGAATCGCTACCGAGATATGACGTGGTGAACCACCCAATTGGGAAGCCCGGTATTCAAATTTGTATGAAGAACCCCCCGCGTTTTAGCAGGTCCGACATACAAGCCACCAAACCTGAGCCATAATTGTAACAAGACTTATCTTGCATGATTAACGGAACTTGAACTAAGCTAAAACTATATTTCTTTTGAGTGTCGGAACTTCTACAATCTAGGACCTCATAGAAACCCCATCGAGTCTCACCAATGTCATTAGGAAAGAGGATTGTCTTTACGGGAGGCTCAGGAAAGGCAGGACGCCATGTCTTGCCGGAGCTTGTCAAAAGAGGCTACGAAGTCCTTAATGTAGACCTCATGGATTTTCCTGATCCAGAGGCGAACATATTCACATTGAAAACCGACCTTACGGATAGTGGACAAGTATTCAACGCTCTCACTACACACTTCAATTTCTCGGGATATGAGACACCACAGAATCCTGGACCACCAGATGCAGTCGTACATTGTAAGACTGAATCCGGCACTATCAATTGAAGAATATGCTGACCACCACCTCTAGTTGCAGCGTATGCCCGGAACCTCCTGGTTCCAGATAATGAATGTTTTAAGGGGAATGTGACTTCTACTTACAATGTGATCGAGGCGGCATGTAAACTCGGTGTAAAAAAGGTCATCATTGCCTCTAGTGAGACCACTTATGAAGTGTGTTTCGGCCAAGGTGACCTCGATTACAGCGCTTTCCCTTTGGACGAAGAATTCGATGTTAATCCGATGGATACCTACGCAATCTCTAAATTATGTGGAGAGCGGGTTGCTCGAGGATTCGCGAGAAGGTTCGATGCCGATATCTATGCTTTGCGTATCGGTAACGTGGTTGAGCCGCACGAATACGAACGAGACTTTCCGAGGTACATCGCCGATCCTAAACTTCGGAAGCGAAATGCATGGTCATATATTGACGCCAGAGATCTCGGTCAAATCGTAGACCTCTGTGTACAGAGAGACGGATTAGGCTTCCAGGTGTTCAACGCAACAAACGATACTATTACTGCAACTTTCCCTACTCGTCAATTCTTGGAGCAATGGTGTCCGAATACACCAATCACTCGAGAATTGGGAGAGTTCGAGGCACCATTGAGTAACAGGAAGATTAGAGAGGTGCTCGGCTTTCAAGAAGAACACAACTGGAGAAAATACTACAATCCCGAATGAGGGAATTGTTTGAATATCATTCTATTGGACCTACCGTTTGTTCTGGAGACCTAGGATCAAATCCAACAACCATGTTTGAGCTAGTTTGATCGGATATTGATATACAATGTTTGTTTTTCTCTGAGCGTCAGTAGGAAGGCCCATGATGTGTTCGAAGTCTCCTGTTATCTATATCGATTGTGAATATATTAGTTGGCTTCATTGATATACCTACGTAGATGTCCATGTAAATGATGACCTACCCTCAGGTTGACGTGAAAGCCGGCCACAAGCAAATTGCCCACCTGCCTTTCCACCTAACACGAGCCTAGCTACGTAGAACTCAAAGTAATCTTTAGTAGTGCTAAGTTACTTTAAGAGTTCTGTAAGCTTTTGCACAAAAAAATTATCTTCTTGTTATTGCAACAGTCGTGAATGCCGATGCAAGCAGACAAGGCAAATCCTTAAAGCCAGCTGTCACCTTAACCTGAGAGCCTGTTAGACCTCATGTGCAGCCAGCCCTACTCTTACGGAAATTATGAAAAAATGAATATTACGCCCTTCAAAGCCCGAAATCCATGCATACGGCATATGTGATGCCATTGCCCATGATTGTCAAGTTAGGGCGAATGTGTTGGATCAGTTCAGCCTGAGTGGATTCGGAGAACCAATGCCCCGCGCGAGAAAGAGTGCTGCGCTAACGATAAGCTCGGACCAGGCCGTATCTCGGCCTCTTCAGAAAAAGTTCGGTGAGCTATCGGAAGACTTTGTTGACATCTCCCCAGTCGCACAACCTTTCTCCTCTCCAAATTGATCATTCTTTACTCTGCTGTTCTTTTCGTTTGATCTGTCCCATTTCCGTCGTCCTAGGTTCATTCATTTGCCGCAATGGCTCCGGTCGCAGCTACGTCGTCCTCGGCGAGGGACTACAAGAAGGAGTCCACAGCAGCCCGAATTCTTGGTGCCGGTACGGATCTGTGATGAAATACACAACTTCTTCTTCTAAATAATATTCAGGGTGCGCCGGTATCGCCGAACTTATGGTTTTCCATCCAGTTGACACCACGGCAAAACGATTAATGAGCAACTACGGCAAGGTGTGTTCTTACTCTGTATATGTTAAATTTCCTGGCTCTAATATCTCTTTACAGATCACCTCAGCTGCGCAACTCAACACCGTAGTCTTCAAGGACAAAGCACAGGGTTCTGTCCCCACTAGATTCTTCTCACTCTTTCCCGGTCTGGGTTATGCGGCAGCATACAAGGTATATCTCATAGCCGAGTCGCTCCGATAATAATTGACATTTTGTGGTAGATTCTTCAGCGTGTCTACAAGTACGGCGGACAACCTTTCGTTCGGGATTATCTCGCGCAGCATCACGGCGACAGCTTCGATCGTACATTTGGCAAAGGCAATGGAAAAGCCGTGATGCATGCAACGGCAGGAAGTCTGATCGGAATTGGTGAAATAGTGATCTTGCCTCTTGATGTGCTCAAGATCAAGCGACAGACCAACCCAGAGGCCTTTAGAGGCCGAGGATTGATGAGGATCATCGCCGACGAGGGCTTTGGTTTGTACCGAGGGTGGGGATGGACCGCTGCTCGTAATGCGCCAGGCTCATTCGCCGTAAGTCATATACTCTCGCGATCCCAACAAGTTTCTAACAAAGTCATCCCAGCTGTTTGGAGGATCCGCTGCCGCAAAAGAATACTTCTACAAGCTTTCCGACTACAACGCTGCTACATGGGGTCAGAACTTTGTCGCTTCGATTGCTGGTGCTAGTGCATCTCTCATTGTATCCGCGCCACTCGATGTTATCAAGACCAGGATTCAGAACAGGAACTTTGAGAACCCAGAGAGTGGATTTAAGATTCTCTCCAAGATGGCTCGCCATGAAGGTTTCGGTTCTTTTTTCAAGGGACTTACGCCCAAGCTTCTTATGACTGGTCCCAAACTGGTGTTTTCGTTTTGGTTAGCCCAAACACTGATACCTGCTTTCAACAAAGTACTATAGAGGATCCGCTTCTTGGAGCTTTACAATTGTATCATAGAAAAGGGACTAGGAATTTGGGGTACGATAATGCGGGTATGACTACGTTTACAGGGAAAATAGGTGTTTGTGGATATATCCAGAGGCTTTGCGAAATAATACACTCTTCTCTATCTGATTAGACTTCCAACCAACCCGTGCCGCTCATATGCGTTGGCGCCGTCAGCAAGCGGGCCTCACGGCTATCCGCTGCGAGTCGTTCTATGTCACGTGTGATTTTACTGAAGGCGCGGTGTAGAGATATGCGTAGTGAATCGCAATTAACAAACCAAAAGTCATGCGTCAGACCTCGGCCCTTGTGTTTCGCGTTGATCCGCAAGTAGGCACCCGCCCTTCAAGTGAATGTGATGCCTCTCCAGTCGGTCGTCAAGACTGTGGTCACGATCAACTGGTTATCTTGGCGGGTGCACGGACCCGCGCGGGCGTGGGCTTTCAGGGCTGGGTGAAGCACACTTGGACATCTCGCACCTCATCCACCGCTACCACCCTTCTACATAAACCCTCGCCTTCTCCACCACCGTCTTCTCTCGGGCCCTTACCTCGCGATAACGATCCCTAACACAGACGCCACCTTCATCCACGCCACAGGCCAACCGCCAACATGAACCCTGAGTAGTACGTAACCTCCGCCCAGCTCCCAGCGCCACCGGTCTGGAGAGCATCATGTCAACTCGATGTCGAGGACACCGCTAACACTCCCGTTTCTAGAGTATCTTATGCGACCTCTTATACAGCCATTCAGCTGGGCATACCGACCCCGAGACCTCCGCTGACCGCCTACTTACAATAGATACGACTATCTCTTCAAACTCCTCCTCATCGGTGACTCTGGTGTTGGAAAGTCTTGCCTGCTGCTACGGTTTGCAGACGACACCTACACAGAGAGCTATATCTCTACTATTGGCGTCGATTTTGTGCGTACCGCCAACTTACATGCTTGCTGCCTATCCGTCTCCAGGTTGCTAACTCCGAGTTAGAAAATCCGCACTATCGAGCTCGATGGCAAGACCGTCAAGCTGCAGATCGTATGTATAACTATACCAAGACTTTTGACAGGCGACTTATACGGATTTAGTGGGATACTGCTGGCCAAGAGCGATTCCGAACCATCACTTCGTCCTATTACCGCGGCGCCCATGGAATTTGCGTAGTCTACGATGTTACAGACATGGATTCGTTCAACAACGTGAAGCAGTGGCTTCAGGAGATCGACCGATATGCTACTGAGGGTGTTAATAAGCTGTTGGTGGGCAACAAGTCCGATATGGCAGACAAGAAGGTGGTTGAGTACACTGTGGCTAAGGTGTGTTGATGTTATCGAGCGTCATAAGTTGAACTTGGACCTGACAGTGTGCATAGGAATTTGCTGACAGCCTCGGCATCCCGTTCTTGGAGACATCCGCAAAGAGCGCTCAAAATGTCGAGCAGGCATTCTTGACCATGGCCCGCCAAATCAAGGAGCGCATGGGAACCACAACCGTGAACAATAAGCCCACGGTGCCCATTGGGCAAGGCCAGGGTGTGCAAAGCGGATCTGGTGGTGGCTGCTGCTAAGTGGGCAATGAGTGGAGAAGTTCTAGAGATGAGTTCCAGGCGTGGGTGTTGGGGCGGTACCTAATGCCATGTTTTCCTCTATCCGCAGTCTATCATTCCCCAATGTTCATGCATGGTCTTAGATTCGGGGTTGCCTCTTTTCTCGTTGGATTTCCACAGCTCTAGTATGAAGCTGATACATCCTAAACGACACGAACAAAGCAGTGTTTTAGAATGCGATTTGCTGCCGAGGTATAGGGTCACATTGGGGTGCAAACTGCTTACTAGTATTGGCTGCTTGTGTTCAACATTGGGTCTGTTTCTTTCTTTACGTAGGGTTTAGTGCGAGCAATCATATCTAGTACATCTTAGTTTATCACATATGATGTGGCCAACAGACTCATAAAGATTTGCAACCGCAAACACGCTCCAGCTTCTGCCTGTCGACGAGATATTCTTTTTATCTAGTCTCGCGATTTATGGTTGGCCCTTTAGAACTACAATCAGAAGCCCTTACAAACTCTGTTCAAGATAATCATTTTATACATACTTTCCAAAATTCTACCAAGGAGATAATACCAAGAGCGCCAACCTCAATACATTTTGTCGTAGATCAAAGATTCAAAGGGTCGGCAGAAATTGACACGAACTATCGTCATTATGACCCTTGAAAGAGACAACCTCTTCTTTATATGTTCATACAATGCTCGATATACCAAATCGATATGCGGATATTCATAACCACTCGAGCCCAAATCAGAAACGAAGCAAAGGTCTGTCACTCCTTGAGGAAAATAACCCCACAGCTTCGTGTTCGGCGATCATCCTGCTAAAGCGGGAAGCTGACGTACTACCAAATCCTTCCTAACCTTAGGCTAGGCATCTACACATCCGTGTGGCTATAACACTAAGCATGACCCCATTTCATTTCGAGTCATAGAAAAAAATCCTTCGCGGTCATGTTTTCACCAGTTATCACCTTCTTTTGGATTCTCCGCTGAGATTTGAAAAGTTCAATTCCACGATATTCGGACCCGTTTGTCGCGTTCCTTCGCGCCAAGGCGTTCTTCACAGCCACGTTTTGCATTGGTGGTGTCCACACGTTCTGTTTCGCATGGCGAGGACCGATCGCGGAAAAAGCATGTCTCTTCGAAATGGTTTCTCGAAGGGTGCACGATGGCTCGCGGCGGAATTTGGAGTCGCGACCATGCGTTCCGCCGGACGGGACGTGTACATACTGATCTTAGGTCGGTACCTGCGATTATTCGCATATGGATCCGTTGCTCTTATCCTGGCGGTCTACTTTGAAAAATTGGGATTTTCCGACGCGCAAATTGGAATGTTCATGACGTTGACCTTACTCGGCGACGTTGTTATTAGCCTTTTGCTGACGCTCGTGGCCGATGCGCTTGGGCGACGGAGAACGTTACTACTGGGAGCCACCATGATGGCAGTCTCTGGGACGGTCTTTGCTAAGACCAACAACTATATTGCTTTGTTGTCAGCGGCCATTGTAGGTGTTATAAGTCCTAGCGGGAATGAGATTGGACCGTTTAGAGCAGTGGAAGAGTCGACTTTGGCACATCTTGTACCCGAGGCATCTAGGCCAGATGTTTTTGCCTGGTATGTCGTTCTGGCCGTCATGGGAACATCTTCTGGATTAGTGGTTGGGGGAGTGGCCATTGATAAGATGCAGTCGTTGGATGGCTGGACGGAGATAGATGCATATAGAGCTATCTTCTGGATATGTAAGTTCGATACTGGGATCACTGTCATTGAGATATATGCTAATCGCTCTTGAATCTTCAGACACAGGGGTCGGCATTTTGAAAGGTCTTCTGACCTTCTTTCTCAGTCATCAATGCGAGGTAGGGATTGAGAAAGATGTAATTGTGCAACCAGTAACAGTAGATCCGGAACACGAGCCATTGTTGAACGAACGCCCAACATCACCAACGCCTGTCTCTACCCCGAAAACTACCTCTAGGCGATGGTGGAATCCAATCAGTAGCATCTCAAAGAAGAGTCGATGGATCCTACTCAAGCTCTGTTGTCTCTTTTTTGTGGACTCGCTTGGAAGTGGAATGGTCCCCTTCTCACTCATCAACTTCTACATGGACCGCAAGTTCCATCTTGACAAGGGGAGACTTGGAGGGATTATGTCAGCGACATGGTAAGTTTGACCTGGTTGCGTCTATGTAAATGTACTAAATGATAGCAAGGTTTGTGTCGACGATCGGGAACCTATTTGCATCATCGCTAGCAAAACGCATTGGACTGATACAGGCAATGGTAGCTACTCATCTCCCGAGTTCGATATTTCTTGCGCTTTTGCCAATCCCATCTGGACTGTCGTTGACAATATGCCTGTTGATTGCGCGCGCTATATTGAGCTCAATGGACCAGGCACCACGATCGGCATTCTTATCTTTAGTTGTGCTGCCAGAGGAACGAACTGCAGTCATGGGGGTTGTTAACACCTTGAAGACACTTTCTCAAAGTTCTGGTCCATGGGTCACAGGCGTATTGGCCCAGCACGATAGATTCTGGGTCGCATTCATCATGGCCGGTTCCCTCAAGGCAGGGTACGATTTAGGACTTCTAACGTTCTTTGCCGGGAAAGTCCACACGAAAGAAAAGCCAACAGATGTCAGGGCAGAAGAAGATGGGAATGGTGCCGTTTCAGACGCAGATGCAACGCCAAACGGCAGGGAAGGCCATTGACTTCTGGAGTAAGGGGTCTCGCATCTTCACGGAGTGGCGAATTGCCCCTGACATCTGGGAGGGTAATCCAGAAACGGGAATGCTGTGGACGGTTAGGTTCGCTGCGTGGCGTAATAATGACTGAAACAGACAGTCACGGCAATCATTACCCCTTCCACAAGAATGACACCTTTTAGGCGAAGTAAGAGGCCGATCGGAAGGTTGGCAAGTCCAGAAAATGGTGTTCAATCTGCCCGGGAGCCCGGGAGTGTCGGGAAGCAAGCCCAGAAAGGTCTATCAGATGTGTAAATCAGTGCAATGACACAACGTTGCTGAACATTTATCTACACCTATCTTCTTGCAGGGCTTTAATGTCCAGCTAAGGCCTAGTAGTCCCTCTAAACTTATATTTTTTAGAGAACGTTCTAAGTGTTAGTGTGATATATGATTTTAAGCTTCACAATTAAACTTTCTAAAAGCTAATGTAAGGGATATACTGCATTATATAGCTTTATTCTTATCCTTTTGTCTTTGTTCTAAGAAAGCTTATGCTAGCGAATTCTAGACTTCTAGAGCCCTGTTGGAGATAAGGTGTGGAGAAATGTTCGGCAACCTTGTGCAACTGCACTGATTTACGCATCCAACTGATGTGCTAAGCCTGGGAAGGTTTAGCGACCCAGGTAGAAAGCTCGTGGCTTGGACCCTGCGTCTGCAGATAAGTAGGGCGACACTGGTGCTGTCGTTGAGTGTTAAAAGTCAGCTATCGCACCCCTACACCTCAACCAAACCGGCATTTTGTCGCCTTCTTTCTATACTCGTTTTTGTAAAAAGTCATTTGCGCTTCTCCACGGTCCTTTTTTGCAAGTAACGAAGGCGCCTTTGACCAGATCTCAGGATCGGTGTCTCTCAGCCCTATCGGCCTAGCTGTCCCACCTTTTTTTTTCAGCACGACACCGTGACAAAGGCACCACGATAACCTGCGCTAGTTGACTCCTCTGCGATCGCGGCTTCTATCATCCAACGCCTCCCAGAACTCACATACACTCTCCTTCCTCTTCATTCGCACCAGATTCCTCTCTTGGATAAATGGCTCCTGCAGTTCTTCAAACAAGACCGAGGATTCTATATTTGGATGCGTACGACTCCTTTTCCAACAATATCGTCTCTCAAGTCGAACGATCCTTAGACGCTGACGTTGTTTCCATCCGTATTGATGATCCCACATTCTTTTGCGCTGGTAATAATGATAAAAACTCAACTTTCGTAAAATATCTCAAAGCCTTTGATGGCGTGATAGCTGGTCCTGGTCCAGGATGGGCCAACAATGAACGCGATGTGGGGCTAATGCAAGAGCTTTGGAAGCTTGGAGATGAGAACCTAGTTCCTGTAATGGGTATATGTCTAGGATTTCAATCTTTAACACTTGCGTTTGGTGCAGAAACTGAACGATTAGTTGAGCCACGACACGGCCTCGTTGCGGAAATATTACACAAAGGAAAGTCAATATTCACTGGGGTTGACCAGTTACTTGCGACCCAATA
Source organism: Dendryphion nanum (assembly GCA_020744415.1). NCBI lineage: Eukaryota > Fungi > Ascomycota > Dothideomycetes > Pleosporales > Torulaceae > Dendryphion > Dendryphion nanum. Next base: position 1,203,010 of record JAGMWT010000013.1, on the reverse strand, counting down.
CCACTCATTACAGGCCAATATTGGACACCCGATTCAAACCAAACGAGCCGTAAGCTATCCTGGAGAACTCTGGGAGTCAACGGAGAAATGCCCTGAGCTGGAGCCCCTGGCTTGGGATTTCGACAACCGAAAGAACGGTGCCGTACTCATGGCCGTGAAACACATATCGAAGCCTTTCTATGGCGTGCAGTTCCACCCGGAGTCGATTTGTACAAACAACGAAGGCACTCGTATTATTCAAAATTGGTGGGCAGAAGCAATAGCCTGGAACCGACGACGCCGGATTGATACGTCCGCTCCGATCGCTACCTCGACTCCGGTGATGAAGAAGGAAAGCAATTGTGATGCCTCGACGCTGGCCCGTCTTATTGCTCACGGAGACGGAAAATCATTGCTCGATCTCCCACCTGAAATTGTACACTGCGCCACTACTGGCAGTGGCCGGCTTACCGTTGCGGATGTTTGTGAACTGTTCCACATTCCCCAAAACGAGGCAATAGTACTGGAATCTGGTCTACAACAAAATCTGCTACCACTCAAGGTTGGAACCGGTCGATATAGCATAATTGGCATGATCATCCCCGATGAAACTCTAAGGTTGCACTATTACACCACCACTCGAATCATGAAACTTGTTGACGGCAATGATCGAGTACACTGGGAAGCCGTGATTGGTGACCCATGGTCCTATCTAAAATCGATCACGCAGTATTTGAACCCCTCTGAGAAACCGAAGGGTCCCACTTTCGCGCCTTTCTGGGGAGGATTCATGGGCTATGTGTCCTACGAAGCTGGCCTGGACACTATAAACGTGGAGTCAGACCGGAAGGCGGGATATCCAGATGTCTGCTTCGCATATATTACGCGTAGCATTGTGTTCGACCATCAAGTCAAGAAAGTATATGTTCAGAGTATTCGAGGCAGAGACGATTCAGACTGGGTCAACGATTCTCTCGAGAAAATCTACGAAGCTGTTGGCCAAAAGAGTCGAGAGTCGACTCCACATCACACGCCAATGCCAAAAGCCAACCCATTCGAAAAACATTCTGACCTCAACGACTATCTGACGCCCTGCCGGAGAAATGTCGCAAACCGTACTGAATATTGCAAGGCGGTCGCCGCATGCCAGGAGTTCATTGCGGATGGCCAGAGCTACGAAATCTGCTTGACATCTCAGAACGAGATTCGGACCCAGAGACCCAATCTTTCTCCCACGGAGAACAATGCGCTTTCTTGGAAGCTCTACAAGAGCCTCACTCGACGGAATCCCGCCCCTTTCAGCGCCTACTTGCGGCTTCACAATCTCCACGTTCTCAGCTCTTCTCCAGAACGATACATCAGCTGGGACCGTAACCAAATCGCGCAATGTCGACCCATTAAAGGCACCGTCCAGAAACGCGATGTCGCCCGCCACGAAGACGCCATCGCCATCCTTTCCTCCCCCAAAGAACGTGCCGAGAACCTCATGATCGTCGACCTCGTCCGCCATCAACTCCACAGCGTTTACGGTAGCGGGAATGTCAATGTCAGCCAGCTCATGGAAGTCGAAGAGTACGAAACCCTTTGGCAGCTTGTTTCCGTCGTCGACGCAGTACCTGCCGGCAGCCACAAACCCCGTACTCCCAATGAGTGGGAAGAGCCCGCCGACTACGTCTCCGGCAAGACGTTACATACAGATACAGACTCCCTTGGATTCGACGCTTTCGTCCAAAGTCTGCCACCGGGCAGCATGACCGGCGCTCCCAAAAAGCACAGCTGTGAACTCCTCCAGGAGATTGAAAACCACGAACCCCGTGGTATCTACGCAGGCGTACTCGGCTACCTTGATGTCGGCGGCGGTGGCGATTTTTCCGTTGTAATTCGTACAGCCGTGAAAGTGGACGATACGGAGGCCGATGCTTCGAACCATGACGTTTGGAAGATCGGCGCCGGTGGAGCGGTGACGAGCCAGAGCACGCCGGAGGGCGAGTTCGAAGAGATGAATGGCAAATTCATGAGTACCTCGAGGGCTTTTGATATAGTCGAGCCAGCGGAGGAGAGGAAATTGTTAGAGAAAGAGTTGGAGCGTCTCACCAACTCGATTGTGTTTCTGGACGGTTCGGAGGCGATGGATCTGACACTTAGGGGTGACGTCGCCGTACCGGGTTGGCCGCAATTGGCGGACGAGTCAGAGCCTGAGTCGCCTTGAGAAGTGAAGGTTGTTAGGCACAAGGCATTTTGTATTCATTCACTTTTGGCGCTACTCGGATGATTAGAACGGTTCATAGGGCGGGACTGGAGCTTTGGTGGAAATCTTGTGCATGTTTTTTCTCTCTTATCGTGAATAGAATTTATCAACTAGACTGAGATCTCGGGTGGAGTTTCTCTCCAAGCGCTGGAAAAATACTACACTTCCTCAACGAAGTCTATCCAGTATATGCGCACACTACACAGAAATGCAATAGCAAAACCAATTCTCTTACATGAATGATGAAGTTTCAAGTCCTGCTCTGAAATACTACGAACTCTCTCGGGACTTTAAGTACTGGGGATATCAAACGATTGCTCAAAAAGCCTTGCTTGCGGGTAGAAACAAAATCCAAAGAACTTCCATAGCTCTTTGGGCCAGCCTTCGAGCAAAACGCAAATTAATACTCCCAGGGATATAGAACGCCGTGACTGTCATTTTGTTCAATCGAACCGGAAACTCTCTGGTGCTCTCTCATGATCACTCATTGACAGATTCATCGAACGATTCCATGTTCTGACCCCACCATCTCTCGCTCTCCTCAAATTTCCACTGATCGAATCTGCCGGCCGCACGGTCAATCATAGCCTGTTCGGCATGTTGTTGCCAGCCGCGCGCAAGATGACCGTGGTATAGGTCTTGTTGAAATTTGGCGACATCGGTGCGGAAGAGGGTGTAGTTGATGCCGAGCTCCTTTGGGCGATTCACTTCGGTCTCATCGTCTACCATGGTTTTCGAGAGGAGATTTATGTTGGCGGCGGTGGGAGGGAGGCGTTGGAGAACGGCAGTCATGTCTGCTGCGGAGAGGGATGACCATGCGGCGTTTTCGAGAAGCATGTGCTTGGAGATATAAGTATTGCGGAACCTAGAAGGTGATTGATGAGAAACTTACGAAGACATCAGCCTTGACCAAACGACTGGTGGAAGAAGTCGTGATGAAAGTGGGGTCGAAGACCTTGGAGGCGGTAACACGAGGAGCAGGAGTTGGCTTGGGCGCCTCTTTGATATCGGTGAAGCGCTCCGGAGCTTTGCGAGTGCGAGAAGGACGTGTGGAAACCGGAGGAGAGGGGGGAGTTTTCTCCTTTTTCTTGGCCAAAGTACGTCTTATGACTTTGCTGGCCTTAGGTGGAAGGGACTTGATTGAGTCCAGGCTGTCCAGGTTGGAGACGTGGTTCTGGTTCTTTCGTAGCACTTTTGATGGCTTGCTTTTTCGGGTTATGCTCTCATCTTGGCCATGAGATGATTCATCGTTCTCTGCACTGGAAGAAGTTGGGGGTTTGTCCATTCGTTTCGTAGACTTGTTGACGGGAGTGGGAGGCTGGGTTGAAGCGGGAGAGCTTAGAGAGGAAGAGCTAAGAAACAAATCAAGGCAACCCATTGTAGCGTTGTTTGCTGGATCAATTAACTCTTGATTGCAAACTGATGGTAATGAATTATTGCTGGATGTTTTTGGTTCCAAGTGTGATCGAGAGGCTTCTGGAGGTGTTTGAGATTGAGGAGAGTGTTGGGGAGTAAGAGGGTCTGGGCCAGGAATGGACGGGAGTCTACATATAGTCAGGCATTGCTATTCTGGATTGAGAATGATTGAAGCTATTGTCTCAACTGAGTGGTGCATAAGACAACAGGGATATGTATGGTTACAATAGAAACGTGGGAGGTCCACTTCACTCTCGAACATGTAGCGGGGAACAATAAGATTCACAATAGGAAAAATACGAAACAAGGACAAAGTGAAGACCATCGAATGGAGGTAAAATGGGGTGGGTATAGTGTCATTTGCAGACCCGATCTGTAAATAAGACTTACCGCACAGGAAGCGACATGACGAATGCCCTAAGGATGATAGAGCAGGCGTAGTTACAATGGGATGATTTGATTGACCTTAAAATCTAGTCCCAGGTAAGGACCTTTCTAGGTAACACCAATCCGTGTGACGTCGTCCAAGGATAGTTTTCCCGCAGCGTGATAACTTGCGCCTTCACCCAAACGAGGCTTCAGATCTTAAAAGGCAGCTGCCAAGATCTGACGGCACTTGAGCTTGTAGCTCTGGTTTAGCACTGAAAAGCAGAGCAAATTTCTCAGGGGCGACGGAAATCGTATAACAAAACCAACAAGGCTTTGGGTTGCGGGACTCGTCCCGGGTCCGCGTGCGTGCGGCGATGAAGACGAGATTGTAAAGTGGTCGAAGAAAATTGGTCGGGCATGTTGTCAGGACATTTGTCGCACCAATCAGTATGACTGTTTCCTCTAGGGCCAATGATCAGCGGGTTGTACGACAGCTACACAGTCTTTTGGCACGTGTAACTCTAGAGTCATATCCTTGTTAACAGTGATGGTGTATGAGTGACAGAGTCGAGGTGATGCACATGCACAAATAGACAGCCACCGCATGGTCCGAGCTCCTGACGCATGCTTTCCGAGGCCTCGCAATCACCATGGGCCAGCTTTGACATCGACACGTAGCCTCAACTCCCCGCCTACAATCCGCCACAACTTTTTCTTAGAGGCAGCCTGAATCCACGAGTTCGGTCTCTCCTCGCGTCTCTGCTGGCTCCCATATTGTCGACTTACCATGATCCGACATACGTTGATATCGCGGCTTGATGGTTAGGAAACTCAAGACGTCACTACACCTCCTTGGAATAGACTAACTAGCATCCAGGCCTTATATTGACTGCTTCTGTGGATGATGGAGAGGTATTGCCCCAGTCAGCGAACTGACCCCTGAATAGTAACTAATTGTCCCCAGGTAGACGCTGAATTCAACGAGGCAAAGGGCAAGGTCAAGCTTGTCCTACGCCGTCTCAACCGCAACGCCGAACCGCAAGCCAGCATCGAGAGCGGCTCCTACGTATACCATTACATCATAAACCACGATCTGTGCTTTATCTGCATATGCGACCGTTCATACCCCCGGAAGCTTGCCTTCACATATCTCTCCGATCTGGCCTCCGAGTTCACCACCGTCTACACAGAATCGCAATATCTTGCCCCTACGTGTCGGCCGTATGCCTTCGTAGAATTCGATACTTTCATCCAGCGCACCAAGAAGACATACCAGGATTCCCGCGCAACTCAGAATCTAGATAAGCTGAACGACGAGCTCAAGGATGTGACCAAGGTCATGACAAAGAACATCGAGGACCTGCTATATCGAGGAGACAGTCTGGAACGGATGGGAGATATCTCCAGTAGACTAAGGGAAGACAGCAGAAAGTATAAGAAAGCGGCAGTGCGCATCAACTGGGAGCTCTTGCTCAAGCAGGTGAGGAATCCATCAATGTGTATACGGGCAAATTGAATGCTGACTGGCCCAGTACGGCCCCATTGGAGCGCTCGCATTTATCATCATTGTCTTTATCTGGTGGCGATTTTTCTAAACTTCATGTAATAGCATTAGGGGTAGAAGAAAGAGGAGGCCAAACCTCAGCAAATCCTGAGGTCGGATTGAAATGGACAGACCATGCGGCTTTAGCACAATAATACCCAAATCAGGTTTCCAATATTAGTTCAGTTGATCTCTAGCGCTGCGAGCTGATTGATACAGTTTCCAGCGCTCGTACAAAAATCCTGGCGGAAGTCATACATATGTGACGGCTTGCGCCCAGACAGTTATTTTCTCCAAACTGTAACCGTATTCGATTTAATAAGCATTGGAGACTGAATACAAATTATGATCCAACATTGCGCTAGTCAGGGCAACCTCGACGGACCAGAGTCTGTGCCGCAACAATGGCTCAGCCGCAAGCTCTTTGAACCTCGCGGAAATTTAAAGATCAAACATTGGTTCTTTTTCGCCTAGGAAAGTGTGGGAAGGTAGGAATACACTACTTCAACTCGAGTACTAGCGCTCACGTTATTTCTTACCAACAGATACGCTCGATCCATTTTCGCTGTCTATTCGAAAGATTCCGAGTGGCCAGATCTACAGGTGGCCCGGTGCGGCTGATGGGCAGTATTTTGGCCCTAGTTGAGGTCAATGTCTCATAAATCGTATATAGCTCTTGCTGTAGAGACAGGGAATATTAAAAGAATTTTAATTTCCTCAAACCGACATTCACATTTTACTCATTTTTACGAATCCCGTGTTCTTTATAACGTATCCTCACCATCAAGACGAAGAACTCCTTCTGCAGAATCAACCATGACGAAACCGCAAATTGTACTGATTCCTGGAGCGTGGCATACTTCAGAAGCCTTCGGGACAATCATTACAAAGCTCGAAGGGCACGGCTATACTATCCACACTCGACAAATGCCAGCCGTTGGCAACACCACCCCTCCTAAGGATCTGACCGAAGATATTGAAGCAATCCGTGAACTCGTTACGAAAGCAATTGGCAATGGCGAGGACGTACTGGCCGTACCCCACAGTTGGGCCGGTATACCCGCATCAAGCGCCTTGGTGGGCTATGGCAAGAAACAGCGAGAAGAGAAGGGAGATAAAGGCGGCGTTACGAGACTGGCCTTTTTGTGCGCGTTCGTTGTTCCAGAGGGCGTTAGCTTGTTTAACGCTTGCCAGGACCAAATACCCCCGTGGTATCACGTTGAAGTACTTGCTCACTAACTATGGAGTTCCGAGGAATGTTTCTAATAATCACGCAGGGCGATCATTCTATTGTAGACGATGGCAGCGTATTTTACAACGATCTTCCAGCCGAAGAACAGAAACATTGGATATCCAAGCTTCAGAGTCATTCTTTTGCGACAACAACAGCAGGGGCAACTGGTGCAGCCTGGAAAGATATCCCCACAAGCTACTTGCTCACCGAGGACGACCAGGCTATTCCAGCATTTGCCCAAGAGCTAATGACGAACGGTGTCAAGGATATGGGGGGAGACATTCAGGTCGAAAGGATCAAGAGCGGCCACAGTCCTTTCTTGTCAAAACCCGATGCTGTCGTCGACTACATTCGAAGGGCGGCTGGAGAAACCATCTAAGCGCGACATCAGTTTGTTTGAATTGGGAAGCGTCATAGTTATGATTGAGCTACCAGTCTCCAAATCAACATACTGTACTGCACTAACAAGCTACCTGTGACTGAAGGAGTTTTTTGAGTCGAGTTAGAACAAAAGATAACGCTTTAATATCTCTCAAGACTTCCAGAGACCACTTCGTGCATCAATGGGGTCGCACGACCCTACCATCTTTACTCGGATTATGGCAGTATCTCTTTGAAGGCTCGTTACCCGTGTATGGTACCTGAATCCGTACTAGTCTACATAGCGACCGTTTCAAGAAAGCATAGGGACGCGGTAAAACATAAATTGATCAATTAACCAATAACGTGAATTTGTTACCGTTTACATTATGTTATCATCCAACCCGATCTTCACAATTCAGCTATCACATTTCGTACAAGGCTGCACCAGGCGTTCCCAAAACGACAACTGCCGAGGTTGTCCACATGCTGATACCTTATGTTCGACCCCTTGTGTAATCCAAGCCTTCCCCTCAGAACTCCCAAGCGGCAGCATACCCGGATCCGCAAGAAGACCTGAAGTTAACGATTTACTTTCAACAACATTTCTCTTCATCAAACGCACATGCTAGGAAACTAACATTACCGTCTTCATACCTATTCACAATGTCTGCTTCTGGGCACGTCCTTTCTAACCTCGTATCGTTATCTATTCGGCATATTCTTCTCAACCCCATTCTCACAGGCGCATTGCTCTGGATTCTTACAAAAGGTCCCACAGATGCTCGGGAATTTGTCCTCTCTCGGTTCACATCTCTTCGTGACCCTGAGCAGCTCGCTCGAGTCATCAAGGCGTTGAAAGGCGCATTTGTAGTTGGGCTATTCAGCACAGTCGACAACGCGCTCACCAAAATTGCCTTAAATGCCTGGAGGGTGAGGAGCCAGAAAAAGCAATGGGATTTTGCTCAAGAGCTAGCCGTAGTCACCGGTGGTTGTAGCGGAATCGGAGAGCTGACGGTCAAGGGCCTCCTAGATAAGGGTATCAAGGTGGCCATACTTGATATCCAGCAACTACCGGCCTCGTTGCAGGGAGGTGCGTATCAAACCAATCGGATTAGGTCATACAAACTTAAACTAACATAAGATCTCAGACTCAAAAGTACATTTTTTCGCCTGTGATGTTGCGGATCCCGCGGCCGTATATTCTACAGCAGAGAAGATACGCAAGACAATCGGCTCCCCATCCATTCTCATCAACAATGCTGGAATCGGCAGGGTACACAGCATTCTTGATATCTCAGATGAATGGCTCCAGAAAATCATCGGCGTCAACCTCATTAGTAACTTTACAACCGTGAAAGCTTTCTTGCCTGACATGATCGACGTCAATAAAGGCCATATTGTGACAGTAGCGAGCGTTGCTAGCTATCTTGGCGTAGGAGGTATGGCAGACTATTGCAGCACAAAAGCGGGCGTTTTGTCGTTTCACGAAGGTAAGCATCTCTTAACGCTCTGGCCATTCAATATCTCAGACTCTTACACTTCGAAGCCCTCAATCAAGAGCTCAAGTATCACTACAAAGCTCCCAACGTGCTAACCACATCTGTTCATCCGAATTGGGTGCGTACTCCGCTCATCAAACCATTCGAAAAAGGGATCAAAGGCCCAATAATCAATCCTCAGCAAGTTGCCGATGCTATTGTCGCGCAAATCGTCAAAGTGGAGGGTGGCCAGCTTTTCTTACCACGGACGGCGAAGCTTGCAAGTTGGTATAGAGGTGCTCCAAACTGGGTGCAGGAACTCGTTAGGTCGGGACCAAGTCGAGGTGTTCTGGGTTGCTTGAAGTAGACTGGGGGTATAAATGTTGGGGCGTTGTGGGGCTAGGGTACAGTAAGTATTTCACGATTTTTCTTGTTTCGTGATCTTCCGCTGGAGGAAAGTTTCTCTCTCTGGTCAGGTTTCTCTTTGTGGTGTAGGGGTTTCGCGGCTTTCGAATGTTTCTTTTCATCCTTTCTTGACGTCTCGATTCTTGATGGTAAAAATAGTACCAGGCTGGGACTGCTGGTGCGGGAAGTTCGTGAACTCGAGTTTGACTTAGCTGTCCGTTCGATTCTGATTAGCCGTATGTTTTTGTTTCAGACATCATCCTTTTTGGACATGTGACAGGGGAAATGGCTGTGTCGCGTGTGTGTGACTGAGCGATTGTCACAGGTTGAGCTGGGCGAACACTATGGACAGATGGTGAAGATGAGAATCCACTTTTGATTTCTTCACTTTCGCGTCGAAGAAGATGAAGTGTACTCTCAAGTGTGTCCCTTGAACCGACGTCATTATTCCGACGATGCGCTATCGATAGGCGATAAGTCTAGTTTGTGGGGCTCAATTCTATCTTCTCTCCTTTTCCCCACCTCGTCAAAATACTCGCCCATTTTCAGCTTCGCAAACACAAATGTAGCCAAAGGCATGATTAAAGTACCACTGCCGCATCAAGCATGCATCAGATATCTCACAGCCGCCAATCACACGTGCCGGCTATCAGGGATCCTCAAGCATGCATGAACAGCTCGCGTCCCAATCCGAAACACCATCAACCCCAGGCGACCATTGAGAGACCGGAACAGCAATGTGAATGATCCACCGCATAGACTTTGCCATGGTTTTCAGATATCCCGAAAGAGAGTCGACGCGTCGATGCATTTTAGGCTTAGACCGGGCTAAAGCTGCCCGTTACATATGTATGATAGGGCTGCGGGCGGAAGGTTTTTTACCTGAGGACCTGCACTTGATATTTTTTCTTCCTTACACCAAGCCTTAGCATCTCCTGAACTTGTTGATTAAGTTCGTTCATTCATTAAGAAAGATATAACGAAGACCATTGCCTCCCAACATCATCAACGACCTTCACGACCGACCCCCGCTTTTAAGTTAATCTTCGAATTTATATCTATTCATCACGTACTCCATATACATCTTTCAAAATGGCCGTTAATTGGGTACTTCCGGTCCGCAGTGTGCAAGCTGTATTGTCTGTCACCGTCCTCGGACTCATGGGATATGGTTCGTCACTTTTGTCTCCTTGTCAGAAGGAAAATCATCACTGACTTGATTTAGTCGCATCTTGGTGGTCATCACACTGGCGCCAATTCTCACCAACCGAAGTCAACTTCATGATTTTCGCACCAGCATGGTCCATTCTAGCGCTTTGCGCGCTGACGGTCGTTCCCTGGAAAATGCCTCATGTCGCCGACCAGACGATCCCGAAGATTGCTCTACTTGCCCTCGAAGGTCTCACAATGCTCTTCTGGTTCGGTGGATTTATTGCGCTTGCTGTGTTCCTTAGCGACCGTATTTGCTTCGGCACAGTATGCGCTGTCGCAAAGGCAGGAACTGCCATTTCGGCTTTCAACTGGGCCGTATGGGCTGCATCATGGGTTCTATGCATGCTGAGGACCTTCAATCGCGGCAGTGCTACAGTCAGCAAGGGCAGTGAGCCCAAAGTTGAGATGCATCAAGGCGTGTAAAGTCAAGAGACTTGAATCATGACGCAAGATGGGGTTGATCACAGGCGGACATAATACTTCAACAATATCGCAGGTTGATGAGTAGATAGGATATACAACCATCAAGACTGGTACTTTGATGGCTATTGCGGAGTTGGGTCTTCTAATCTTGCGATATCCCTTCGATCTGTTTTAATCTATTCAATAAAAAAACAAAAAATTAAATTAAAATCAGTCACTCACACATACTCTTTCCCTCATACGATAATTTTCCTCGCGGCAGAATCCTGAGGCAGCTAAATCTTAGCAGAGAGGAAGGGCCACCACGTATCATAAATTCCTGCCTGACGGTAACATTTGAAACCATTTCGACATTGCCTGAAACCAGACTGCAGCAACGGGATATGATCCAGTTGGTAGCAGTCATGGCATTACAGACTACCATAGCTTGGATACTCTCAGTGAGTGATAAAAGCTACACAGTCATGAACCACAATAAATCATCATTTTTTTAGGTGTTCCCTTCGCTATGTAGTCAGACTTTCCATCATAGGTAAGAGGTCTCCATTTGATGTTGACGTGCTGATTCCGCTATTACCAAGTTGGTTAGCGGTAAAGTCCGAATGATGAAACCGTTCGTGCACGATCTCCGTTTCGACCGCGGTCGCTCCTCCACACATTAACCCCATGTATCTCTCTGCTAAGGTAATATAGTCCATTCTACCCGAGTCCAGAGGGCTTGTCTTCGCTCGGTGTCTTCAGATCTCCAGTTTCGACGCTCTGATCGTTCGATCCGGTTCTCATATCCGCGTGGAAGGTCTTGGTGCATGTTATCAATACCGGACAGCGACGATCCGGCACGTTTGGTTCTACCAGAGGCTCGTTCGACAAGGCCCCAACGCGACCCCAACACGGAGATACAAACAATTGCACTAGTCCTCCGAGTGGCCTATGCAGGGGCCTGGATCGTGTGGCTCAAGTTGCGCTACCATCAGCAATCAGCACAGGCTGGCCATCCCTCACAGCTCGAAACAACATTACCGGCAGCACTCGCTCCTGGGCTTCCATTTTCTCCCCTCTTCTTTCATCTACTTCCTACTTTGACTTTTCTATTGTTATCTTGAGCAAGTTCCCGGAACAAGCACTCGCCGTTGCGAAGTAGACGTAAGCTTTCCACAATTGAGTTTACCACGATGTCCAAAACCAGTGTCTTCACTACCATCACCCCGCTGCCGTCGGGCATCACTCGCCAGAGTGTGATGGAAACATACCACAACCACATTGAGATGATCGAATTGAATCCATTGGTTATAGAAAAATTCAAGTGCAAGCCACCAACATATGCTCCTAGCGATGAGTATTATTCCACGTGGTACACAATTAAAGGTATCGCATGCGCCAGAGTCAAATATTCTCGATGTTGTGACTGATCAATTGTGCAGACAAAGTTTCGTACGGTCTCGGATCCAGTTCAGTCTCTTATCATGCCTGCTTCCATGACCTAACAGATGGTCTCCAAACCCACGTTTACGCTCCGCTCGGCCTCGATATCCGCGCGAAATGGAGCGTAGGCGGAAGTCTTCCAGGAGAACCTAAACAACCCACCGAACTCGGTCTCGGTATACCCAATGAAGGTCTCTATATTCGCGAAGATGTACGAATGAAATGCAACATCATGATGTTATCATTTGTGAAGAAGACTTTCAAAGAATCTCATTCGAAGCTGGTGGACAGATTGGTGGAAAAGGCCCACACCATTGAATCCAAATTCGCAAACGAGAGATTAAAAGGCCTTCGGACGATCGATCCAGCCGAGCGAATGGGCCACGGCGACATCTTCATCGCACCACCTCCCGACTATCAGCCAAATCCAGGACATATGAGCATATACTCCAACGGAAGCGCACAGAGCCCACTCACAAGCCCAACTCCCGGTCTATCGCTATCGCACGCGTCATCACCAAACAGTCAAGGCTCGTACCTCCTCAGCCCACCACTCTACACCGAGAGCCGTCAATCAACATTCCAGCAATTCCAGCGCCAAGAACGGAATGATTCATGTGCATCAAACGTGCCGGAACTACTCTCGGATAAGCGATACGACCCCAGCGGGACACACCTCGATAAACCGCGAACACACAGTCGCAGTAACAGCAGAAGTGCTGGCCAATTCCACACAGTACCCTACCAACCATCGATTTCTGAGCTCCCCTCCTATGGTCCACCTGTCCCACCCAAAGATAGCCAAGGATTTGCTGGAGAACTAGCAGAGTTACCCGCTTGACGAGTTACACCTTCCGCCCCTTCACAATCTCCACACATACTCCTTTTCCTGTTTATATGATATTTTTAAGCATGCTTGTGGTCGTTTTATTCTTTGTCCATTCCTTTTCCTTTATCTCTTATGGTAGATACCCGTGAACGATTTTTTTAGGCTGGCGATAGAAGTCCTATGTAAGCTAGAACCCATGAATCCAAAAGCAATCTGTTTGATTCAGCAGGGCTGAATATATTTCATCCAACCGTTTCAAAGTCCTTTTCAATTGCATGTTTGCCACATGCTCAAAAGTTCAGCCACGGGTCTGGCTCTTCTCCTCTCATGCTTCGCCACCACTCGCTCTGCCGCACTAGCTCTCCGTCATCGCCACCAAGCATCGCCCAGTATTTTTGTAGGAACCAGGGTCTGCCCTCCCAGCTCCTGCTATCCCAAGGTGTGCCTGTCGATACGAAGCCGGTGTTTGTGTTCCTGTCCTTCTGGCTTATGCTCCGCCCGCCCCAGCAGATCAATCCGTTTACCAAGTCGAAATATACTTCATCCTGATCAAGAGAATCCAAACTCAAAAGGAAATTCCTCCTGAATGTCGGGAAAGGAAGGACATCAATGATAGGGCTATGCGCTATTGTGATCTGTTCTTTCACAGGCCGTACGTCTGGTTTGATTGATTTGAAATTCTCTTGCATTCTTGTCACTACGCTGTTTGCCCCAGAATAGTTCTTTTCGCTACCAGGTCGGTAGAAGGGCGACATGGAATCTTCGTCACAGTACATGTTTTCAGTGATTCCGATGTGTAAGCAGTTCTCCATGACGGCTTGAACGAGGCAGACACGGTCGAAACCTAGGCTGTTGATATAAGGATCTGTCGTGATGAGACTAGTGGACACTTGGGCAATCTCTTGGTATCGGTGTCCTGTCTGCCCTGAGGAACTGATTTGAAGATGGAGCATAAAGCATCCGCAATCAATATGACCAATTAGATAACGCGGCGGCGACATATCATCATGAGTGGAGATCTGTTGATTTTGCACTGTCTCCGTAGTCGGTTCCCAAAGAGTGAGAACCGTTGACGGACTTGGAGAAGTGGAAATCTGAGGCATGAGATCGGAGAGATCGAGGTGGTTTTCATCGCTAAAAGATAGTATGGAATGATGCGCATCATCAGATTCGGGAATAACCCGATTTGATAGGCCACTCTGCGTTTGGAGAATATAACTTGCATAAAATCCAGGCAAATCTACTGGCGCTCCGCTCTTTTCAGTAATTCGAGAAGTAGAAACTGTGAAAGTGTCGGTACTAGGTCCAGTCACCAGCAAGGCCGACCCACTCTTCGGGATTGTATGGATGTTGTGAGCCACATTCGCGCTGTCACTTGGAACGGGTCCCACAGCCATGCTAGATGTCACACATGGAGCGCCGGAAGCTAAATTAGGTACAGAATCAGGCGTGGCTGGCACGGCTGGAATACTGCCATCTGCAACAAAAGCCGCAAGCGTTTCAAGGTCATCCAGACGTTTCTTTAGTTTCTCTCCTGGTTATGCAGAGTCAGGATCATGAAGGGCGGGCAAATCTAGGTGTGCACTCTTTCTACAAGATGGAGGTAAAATAGGAATACTCACTATATTTTTTCTGAGCCTGTATGTTCTGAAGCCTTCTCTTCTCCGGATCCCGACGGTTTGGCTTTCGTTTGGGCTTCTGGCCCTTGTCGTCACCGACATGTTCGGTTTGGCTAGCGTGGGAAGATGGCGCAAAATGCGACACTTCATCTAGGTCTTGAGAATCCATCCTGCATGCAAAGTGATGTTTTGGGCAAACAATCTGGATAATGGGCTGGTATGTGGGTGGAATGAAGGCTTGGGCGCAATCGTGGTCAAAAAAAGCTCACGCCGATGGCTGACGAGAGCCACGTTTGAAGGATTTCCAACACGGAACGGAGGACCAATCTGCTTAATGAATTGCATCATAATTAGAAGCAGAAGGTGGAACCAAAAAAGAAAACTTGTCTGTATTTGTTCATGCAGATACATAGTAACGAAAAATTAGAACTTTTTCCATTATATTGTGAAGTGCAAGCCGTAATGAGTCTTTCGCACCAGTTTAGGGGAGGTTGATTATATAATCACGAGTCCCCCAAATTGCCCGACCGGGATCCTTTCTACCTGAATCTGGAAACTCTCCTCAACACCACCACCACACGCATAAATATCACGGGCAGAATAACGACAAAAGTTATGCCGTTGCCATGACGGTGGCCATAGCCGCAGAGTCCGATCTCTTCCATCTTTAAAACAAGGAACGGGCCTCTGGTAGTCTGGACAAAAAGTGTAAAGAGAATGTGAAGCTCGGGTAATACCTCCATAGTATTCTTCTGTCTAGGTTCTCAGTCAATTTATCATTGGTCCACAAAGTAATGTTAGCACTGAAATATTCTTGGTGTTTTTGTTAGATCACATTGGTCAGAGCTAGCGGCTTTTGTTGAACGAATTAGTTCAACAAAAGCCGTTAGGGATGATTCATAAACTTACAAAGACTAACCAACAAGAATGAAGGAAACATGACGAAAAGGTTGACAAAACTTTTAAAAAAATACAATATCCGTTCAGTAAGAAGACGGCATGATTCTCCCCAGTGCTATTGACTATACTAGAAAAAACAGAACGAGGGTCTATATTCTGGTTTTGTTGGTTTTGGTGGCTATTTACGTCGTTTCGAACGGGAACATCTTCCTTAAACTCCCTAGAGTTGTGGTTGAGACTGTGGCCCACCACCTCACAGTATCATATACGGGTTTCCTTCGTTGTTCATCAAAACGTGACTTAGATGAGCGCCCTAGAAATCTCAGCAATCTTCGGCTCAGCCATTTCATATTATTGACTTTGCCGGACAAATGGACCGGAATTCATCCCCAGGCTCTAACTGATACAGATGTGGGATTTGCTATCTCGAAAACATGAGGTCTGTATTGTTTCCAGATTTTACAATGTTTCAGCCTTATCCCCAATGTTCAAAGATTACCACAAACTGGACTCGCTGCATATCAATTCATACGAGATATCATCAGGCCTTGGGCTTTCTCTTGTGGCTGCGAAAAAGGCTGAAGGAAAAGGAGAGCACAGCATGCATGTGAAATCTTGTTCAAGAGTATAAATAAATTCTTACTCTAGTCCATGATTGAGATTTACGTTCGAATTTCTCCTCAACGAGATATTCCCATGACACACTGTTCCAAATAGATCTATGAGTGACGCCAAATCAACAGATTTCTCTATTTGTGGAATATGAATCACATTGCTGTGACTGAAACTTATAGACCTCACCATCTCCCCAGGAATCCTCTTCTTTCCTCACATCACACATCCCAGAATCACCACAGGTACCGTTATCATCAAAAACACCACAATTACCACAACCGCTGTATTCACCACTATCACACCACAAACATGGCAACTACACCAACTACTACAATCACCACAAATATCGCAAATATCGCAACCACTACAACCGAGACGACTGCACAAACCACCACCACAATTACACCAACTGCCACAACTATACAAACCACTACGACCATGCAAACCGCCACAACTATACCAAATCAACAATTCAGTACGTCTCTATCTGCGATCCTCTTCGTTTCGCTACCCTCTTACGAAGAGTTCATATCGCAACACCTCGAATCCCTCCCAAATGTTGAGCACCACGATTGTTCCATTTGCTTCAACGACGAGACCGATCCAGAATTTGTCAAGACACCATGCGGACATGTATTTGGAAGGGAGTGTTTGGTTACCTGGCTTGGGGGGTCATTGGATTTGGACCCACACGACACGTGTCCAATGTGCCGTGAAGTTTTATACGAACTTCTGCGCCAGGAAGATTATTCTGACATAGAGAGTATGTTGGGGGAAGAGTCTGATTTGGAGAGCACATGGGGGGGCGACTCGTGGGACGAGTTCAGCGAGGTTTCCGGTTACCAAGGGGAGCCCGCTTCTCACACAACACGCATCTTGCGCTCGGACCCTGGACGAAATGCCAACAGCGGACTGGAAATTCCCTTAACTCAACGAATCGAATGGGGTTCCTTCCAGACTTCGATCGAACTGATGGTGGAAGAAATTCATTGTGGGATGAGCATATATCGCGGTTCCATCGCCGAGTTTCGCCAACAGAACCAGCATGTGAGCGAAGAGAGGCTAAGGCAATTCGCTGACTACCTTTGGACGTCCGTTCGATACTGCACGAAAAGTTTCTCTCCCAACGATCTTGGCGACAGGTTCCTCTACTGGATCCCAGTAAGAATCACAACAAATATGATCAAAAAAGACGACAGACATAACATGATTGTGATGTTGCAGGACCTTGTGGACCACTTTCGAGAACAGGCCTTGAGCGACCTGTCTCAAGCCGACACTGAAGGCTACATCAAGGCGATGGTTCGTCCTACGGGGGAAGCTTTGTGGGCGATCATGGTCCTCGGTTTAGAGGAGGACGTTGAATTGTCGCATGTTTGATTTTTGGACATTCATAAAGTTCGGAGTATGGTCTTCATTTTGTAATTTTGGTTGTTTGATTGTTTGCAGATATTTGTTTTCATGAAACCGTTATACTGCTCGGAGAGTGTTGGTTACATGGAGGAATATACTACAGAACTTGCACAGCGTCGTTTCTGCTTTGCGTTTGAATTTCGTTTGAATTTCGTTTGGATTTCGCCTAATATGTTCATATTAGTTTTCGGTTTTTGTATGTAGGAAATACGAAAGTCGAGTTTGTTTATGAGCGAAATACTCTAGCATATGTGACTTGATCAATATGTGTGTGTTCCAGTAAGCACCGCATGCCTGTTGTGTCAAAGAATGAACAATGTCTGACCCCTGTGTGGTAGTCACATCAGCCCCACAGAAGATGAGATCGGGGTTGACGTCTAGCCGTCCCGTATTGGATTCTGGGTCTGAAGTACGTTCATAGTAGTGTTCGTGGCGATAATAATCATCCAGAAATCGTGAGTCTCCGTGAATGAGGCATCTGAATCGCATTAGTTCCGGTTATAGATGAAGTTGCGTCAGAGCTGAGTCGAGACACCCCAGGACTAGCAATTCTTGGCACCTGTTGTGCCATCAAGCGGCGTTCATCAGCACCTCCGTTCCTCAGGAACACTACAACAACACAGTCGCTTGCCTAGGAGATCATTTGGAACTTGATACAAGACCTTCGAACTACCGTCACGACCGTTCATGACCCCCTTTATACCGTTGGCACTACCCTAAGCGGCCTCGGGTCCCGAAGCGCGCAGCGCAACAGCGCCAGAGTCGCGAACAGCTCCGGATTCGATGCAGGCCTCGATCTTTTCCCCTCCGCAGTCGAGGATGTTTGCTCTATTCACAACTGCTTGGCTTCTACTTGCCTGCGCTCTCTTCCAGTCGTCTTCGTTTGTGCATGCGACGCAATCGGAACCTCGGAGGGGGGATTCGGAATGGGACGCAGTAGTGGGGGACTTGATAAGAACACCGTTGGGACCGGAGCGCGGACAAACAATACAGCTTGGAGAAACAGTGGAAAGAGGAGGAGAGGAAGACGGGTATTTGGGGAATTTCGCATACTTTGATCGCAGCTTGATAGGGAGGGCACCAGAAGGGGTTGAGACGTTGGAGAACAATGTTGCGAAAGAGATGGAAACAGCAGGGGGGGAGAAGAAAAACTTCGTGCTAGAGATTTCGGGGTTGAAGGCAAAAAGGAGCGCTACTGGATTAGAGGAGCGGACGATCGAGAATGTGTCAAGAGGAAATATCGAGATAGATGGTGAACTGGAGGTCAACGAGGTTGCTGAGACGGACGAGACGGACGACCCGCCTGACCTCAAGAAAAGGCAAAATCAAAGACAGGTCTTTATCTCTATCAACACTTGCCGCCAGCCAGGACTAAGTGCGACTACTCTGTTTGCTACAGATGATCCACCACAGCTTACACTATACATCTCGAACTCGCCACAGAACCAGAGGCCAGGACCCGATGCTACCAACAATCTTGCAGGAGGAAAACCCATACCGCTCGTGCAAGGATACGCTACCTACAATTTTTCTACCAGTTCGGACGTCTTCATAGGTGTATCCGCGCCCAACTTGACTGTGGGGTGGGCTGGAAGTTGGAGTTTTGAAGTCGCGGCCAGCGTCGATGGGCTATACCACAGTTACAACAGCACAGAAACACTTGTGTTCCTCGTCGATTCCGACTACGATTCTGCCTTGTTTGTCACCCCAGACCTCACCGGCAATGTGAACAATACGGATGAGATCTCGAAGTGGACAAACCTGGGCGTGTCACCATTTACTCTGTACGCATTCGTTGCCAACGAGACAGGAGCAAGTGGTGTCAAGCATTCCTTGTGTGGACTCAAACAACTTTCTAACAACACAAGCAATTTCACTGTCAACTCGAACATCACCACAAATTTCGGTAACCGTCTCCCAAAGGGACAGTTTCACGTGGATGGTTTGAAGAAAAACACAACGTATGTTGGGTATCTCGCGATAGACGGAAATATGACCAAACAAGGGCTCAACTTCCCCGTAACTGCTGCAATCGGTCCAGGAGGGCGTGTGTGGACACAATTCGAGTTCAGCACCAAGAATTGTAAGCCAGCCCTATCTAATAGCTCCATATCACAAAATATACTAACAACACTCAAGACGAAACCTGCCAGGTAATCTTCGGCCTAACATTCTGTGACAGCACCGCCTACGCCGTACCCTCCTCCCCCCAATTCAGAAACAACGACTCTGGCCTCGGCTCCTGGTACGACGACCTTGCGCGCCAATATTACCAAAACTTCAACAACTCGCTCGACCAAATCGCCTGCGACACCACTGACACAGCCCAGTACTCCCTCGCCCGCACCTGCGTCGACTGCCGCACCGACTACAAAGAATGGCTCTGCTCCGTCGTGATCCCGCGCTGCGAAGACTACGACGCCGACGGTCCCGGCCTCCAACCCCGCAACATCAACGCTCCCTTCCCAGACGGCACGTACATCCCGCAAAACTCCAACAACTCTTTCCAATACAACAGCACGCGCCGCGACCGCTTCGCCTTCAACCAATCGCGGAACCCGCAGATCGACAAGGAACTCAAGCCCGGCCCCTACCAGGAACTGTTACCGTGCGAAGATCTCTGTTTCGACATCGTGCGCAGCTGTCCCGCGAAACTGGGCTTCGTGTGTCCGAATCAGCCGGCTATGAAATATACATATGCGAAAAAGATTAACGATGATAGGAAATTGTCGTGTAATTTCCCTGGTGCGGTCACGAACTTGAATCCTGTGAGAGCCGGGGCTGAGATTTTGGTTGGACGGGTGGGGAATGTAGTGGTTGTTGCTGGGATTGTTGCGTTGGGGCTTTGGATATGAGGATGAGGATGATTGTTGTTATGCGATTGGTTGTATACCACTAGCGTTTTGTTGGGTTTGAATTATATTGGATATGATTGTGTGTATTGGATTGGATTGTTGAGGAATGCATAGATAGGCGCTATTGTGGAAGAGATTTTTGCTCTGGAAAGCAAAAATCGTAAAGATATACCCGCGTTTTCTTCAGATTCACTGGGGTTTTGTAAATGGTGAATCCTGCAATTTTTAAATAGAATTATTGATCATGGTAACTCTTGATTTGTTTTGATACTTCTTGAACTCGCATTGTAACATGCTGTCCTACAGGACATGGAAAGATGTGGTGTATCCCGCCCTATTTTTTCTGTCTGCTATCCATGCCTACTTTGAATCAAAACCCCACACGACATTTTCGTTCGTTAAACGCCAGCGCTGAATATGCAATATGATGAATTACGCCTTTAACCCTGATGGCGACGGTTACTCGGTAGTGGCATAGTCTTAACGAGGTTACTAGCCCTCCGTAGGAAGAGCCTCACTCACACTACCGTCGCGGGGGATATATTGGATACCAGCATTCTCAGCTGCGGCAATAACTTCTTCGGGCAACTGTAATATGTCAGTGATTGGGAATTTGCGTTTCAGAATAATGGATGCTCAACTTACGACACCCTCAACCTGTACGGCATACACACCCGGCACGTAGCCTTCCAGCCGTTGATAGCGCGCAACCCAGCTTCGACTTGTATCGCTGACTGTCATGAGACCATCAAAGACCTGGGACGTGCATTCTTGAACCGCATCGAGATTACCGCGTAACTCGAGGAAGGACTCGCAGTTTGGACACCCTTGAGTCTGGAATTGTTGGGTGGTGCGAACAACACTGCACACCATGCAGGCGCGCATGTTGCGCTGTTGGTTGGGCTGGATGTAGGCCATTGTATCGATTTCGGTGGGATTAGGGGCGGTTTCGCGAGCGCGTGAATGAGAGCTCAACGACGAGGTTTTCGGGAGACAGCTGGAAACTGGAGGATTGTTTTGAGGACGAGCTTGCTGGTGTGCCGACTTTTGTTGGGCGTGTACTCTTGGAGTTGCCTGTTTCGTGGTTAGAATATGATTAGATGGTGGAGAATGTCACGGTCGTGCTAAAAGAGAGGTAGGCTCACAGTGGATTCGTCGTAAGAAGCAGTTACGGCGAGATTCGTAGCAGAAAGGGCCAGAGGACCTTGTGAGTTGTGGTTTTCCGAGGTGTTGGTATCGTCGTCGGCAAATAGTTGTCTGAGCGCAGTAGCCCTTTGTTCAGCAGTGCGGCCTTGGTTGTCGCGGTCTGCTGCGGAGAGAGCTGTCAAAGGATTCCTATTTTGTAGACTCTTGTCTTGATCTCTATGGGTGCTTGGTGGGGATTCGGATTCGACAGCGTCGTTCTTCTCGTCGCTCTCGGAGTCGTGCTGGTAGATGTATTTGCTCTTCTTGATAGAGACAGCTCTCCCGCGGGTCTTCGACATGGGTGCGGTATTCTGCCGACGTGGGCGCCAAGGGGATCGTCTATTGGTAGATCGGACGGGCGGTCAACGGCAAGGTCGAGGGGTGTGAGGCGAGAGGCAACTTTTTGGCGGGACTGTTGGCCTCCGTTAAAGCGTCACCAAGTTGAATAAGTTTCTGTTGGCCACATTTTGCGGTTGTGTTTGTTGTTAAAAGTTGCCAAGCAATCACTCGTGGACGTTTTATTTTCTATTTTCCCACTCACTTTGTGGAAAGAGCTCTGCAAGTGCCTCTTCCCGTTCGTCGCGCCCTCCCAATTCGCACCTGTATTCGGGCGTCGACAGCTAAGCTGCCTCTCTCCGCCTCGACCCCTCCAACCTCGATTTCCAAAGCCCACCATGGGGAATCCACAGGAAGAAGCCACGCAACTGAAAAACAAGGGCAATGAGGCCTTCAAGAAGCAGGACTGGCCTGCTGCGGTCGACTTCTATACCAAAGCTATCGAGCTGTACGACAAGGAGCCCTCGTTTTACACCAACCGCGCACAGGTTTGCCGCCTCCCATGTCTCGCACGCGACCACGTACTCATGAATAAATATAGGCCAATATAAAATTGGAAGCGTATGGCTTCGCGATAGCAGACGCGGACAAGGCAATTGAACTTGATCCCAACAATGTCAAAGTACTAATCCGCTTGCCTGATACAATGCGTGCAACCGGCTTACCACGTCATTCAGGCATACTACCGCCGTGCATCTGCGAATACCGCAATTCTGCACCACCGTGAAGCCCTTCGAGACTGGAAACTCGTCGTCAAAAAGGCCCCCAACGATGCTACCGCGAAGCTGCGTATGGCCGACTGCGACAAGGTCGTTAAGCGCGACGCCTTCCTCAAGGCTATCGAGGTTGAGGACGCTCCGTCGGTCGTAGAGGGACTAGACATAGAGAACATGATTGTAGACCCTTCGTATGATGGCGCTAAGCTTGGAAACGAAATGACTCTGGAGTTTATCGAGGACATGATTGAGAGATTCAAGAATGGAAAGAAGTTGGCGAGAAAGTATGTCTTCCAGATAATAGTAGCTGTGCTGGAGCTGGTCAAGAAAGAACCAACCATGGTCGAATTCGACGTAGAAGAGGGACGTGAGATTACCGTCTGTGGCGACACCCATGGCCAGTTTTACGACCTCTTGAACATCTTTAAGCTTGCCGGAAACCCGACTTCTACCCACTCGTTCCTCTTCAATGGCGACTTCGTAGACCGAGGCTCCTGGTCCACCGAGATCGCCCTTACACTATATGCCTACAAGTGGCTATATCCCGACAGGTTCTTCCTAAACAGAGGTAACCACGAAACCGACGACATGAACAGGATGTACGGTTTCGAGGGTGAGTGTCGTGCAAAGTACAACGAGCGTGTCTTCAAGCTCTTCTCCGAATCCTTCTCCGCACTGCCGCTAGCGACTTTGATTGGCAAGAAATTCTTTGTGCTTCACGGTGGACTGTTCTCGGATGATAATGTCAGCCTGGACGACATCAGAAAATTGGACCGGTTCAAGCAACGCCAACCTGGACAGGCCGGCCTAATGATGGAAATGCTCTGGACCGATCCGCAAACCGCGCCTGGCCGCGGGCCTTCGAAGCGAGGTGTTGGCATGCAATTTGGTCCTGACGTCACTAAACGATTCTGCGAAGCAAATGGTCTCGAGGCTATTATCCGTTCACACGAAGTGCGTATGGAGGGCTACGAAGTCGAGCATGATGGCCGTTGCATTACTGTTTTCTCCGCACCGCATTACTGCGACAGTACCGGAAACAAGGGCGCTTTTATCAAGATTGGACCGGATTATAAGCTGAGGTACACCAAGTTCGACGCAGTGCCGCACCCCGACATCAAACCCATGGCGTATGCCTCAAATGGCATGCAAGGCTTGATATAGAAAGAAAAGATCATGTATGGGCTCGGCTGACCTAGAGCAATGCATATTCTGGTGTTTCTGGCGCATAAAAATTCCAGGGTCCAGGATTTCGGAGGTACACATTGCTTGGATGGGCGACCGTTGGATGGTGTTGCTATGGAATGAAATCTGTTAGAAGTGTACAATAGCGTCTGTGGTCACCTGGCCAATATAGAGATGATCTGGTTATGAATGCAACAAAGTGTCTGTCCTCTCAACCTTCATTCGAAATTTTCAGGCTTAGTTCCGTGTAAAAGGTCGAAACGATCCACGATGTCTGCTAAATGCAGATAGATGATGCAGCCCCGGAGCTCCCCTCCCCACCTGCGTGACAGGCGCGTGCTTGGACCCACGACTCACCCTTGTCTCCTTTCGGCAAAAGAACAACAAAGGTCTGCCAACATAATCATCCCTCGCGGCTTACCACCCCACCAAGACACAATTCTGTACTTTGGCTTCCCGCGCATTCTTATGACGCTTCTCCTCAAACCATATCCTCAAACCATATCCTCATTCTAGCGATGTGAGCCCTAGTCAGGATGCCATCATCACCATATCAACATCTGTTTTCCACCAACGCCGTCCTCAACGTCTGGCGCAATCTCCGTAGCAACCGCGACCAGAACGACCTCCTACTCACTTTCCAGTACCAGCCAGACGATGTACGGCGCAGCCGCTATACAGAAGTTTCATCGCATGGAAAGAACGCAATCGTAGAGTCAAGCGAAGAGAGAGATGTCCGGACGAGTCGTAACGCGGTGGATGGCGGAAGTCGCAGCATTGGCTTCGTGGTGCCGTGGCGGAGCATGCAGGCACAGAAACAAGAGCTGAAAGAAAAAGATAAAGAGCTAGCTGAAGCACTGGTCGTTCTGGCGGGTGAAGTAGCTTTCACAGGTCCGTCCTCCCCATTCCTCACAACCAACACCAGTCCATCCTTCTTCCCCAATGTATATACCTCACTTCTAACCTCCAGCCAGACCTCTCCACCACCCTCCAAACCTCCCTTTCCACCTCCCCCTTGATCCAAATCCGCCACCTCTTCGCAGGCCTCTCGCGCCAACTCTCCAAAATCGAGCTCCAAATGGCCGACAATGCCCCCTTCTGCCGCGGCAAAAACCTATATACAGGCGGCGAAATCGCGCGCAAATTCCTGCCTCCGATAAAACTGCTTTTCGACCAGAGACCCGCGCCCCAGCGCATGATCTTCGAACTCCTCATGGAACTCAAGGATATGATATATGCGGGTATGGCGGATTGTTCGCCCGAAGTCATGGAGTGGGAACTAAATAATTTCGCGACGTTTGAGGAATTGGATGAGGTGCTGTTACGCGCAATCACGCCTGTTGCTTCGCCATCGCCGCTTTCTCCGCAAGAAAGATCCACCTCCACGAACTCCCAGGCCGAAAAACGCATCCTCAAAAGATTCAAAAACCTCTCCGAACCCTCCGAACCCCCACTGGCACGCCCATGGCTAACCGACCCCGCCGAATCTCTCTACCACCTCGAATCCCTCGAAACCACCTCGTCTGCAATGACCCACCTCACCCCTTCGATCCCCGACTTCTGCGCAAAAACAATAATAACGCTGCGACGGACCCTAGACCGGCGCGCGCTGAGCGAGTTTGTGGCCGAGAAGAAGAGGAGGGTCGGTAGGTGTGCCGAGTATGCGAGGTGCATGAAGTGGGCGGGGACGAGTTGGCGGATGGGGGGCGGGTGTCGGAGGGGTTGTAAGAATGAGGATGAGGATCCTGAGGGGTTGCCGTCGTGGCATAGTAGTTCGAGGCATTTTGTTAAGGGTGGGGAGGGGACAAAGTTGTTGGCGTTTTAGATGTGGATTGGGATGGGATGTGGTGGAGATGGATATGGAATGATACCCTGGGTTTATTTTCTTTCTGGTTTCTTTGGCTGGGAAATGGCAAGATTGGATGGACGCATTCATTGTACTTGGGACACATATTACGTACGCAGGCGTTTTGGCATCTTGCATTGCTGTGGTTGGAGAAATTTTCAGTGAATTCTCAGAATAATATTTCGAACAGAAGAAGAAATATATCCATCTCGATTTACAAAGGCTATCAGGTCCAGAGGAACAGAAGAGCACACTAAAATTCGACATGAATTACCCAGCCCAATCCCCATATGCATAAGCCCAAAAACAGACGCAAACTCGCTGTTCGTTCACATTCTCGTATTCGTCGTCATCGTCATTCAATCGTCAACTCCTATTACGCAAAAACGCCTTGCTATGCCGCTCACTTGCTTCGTTGGATTACTCGTACTCTCGTTCTGATTCGGATGCTCCAATCCCAAATAACCGCTTCAAGATCTGTCGAAGAAGAGAAAAACGTCAAATCAGAAGATCTCGTGGCCGTATCCGCCAAAGCCATCGTTATTCTCCTCACCTACTTGAGCACGCTTGCCCTTGATTCCACTCGGAATCGACGGAATCGGCGGCACAGATGCACCATCAGGGACGATCATGACGACTGATTCTCTAGCTACGACAGATCTCCTCTTGCTGAGCCGTGAACTTTTCTTGGTTCCGGAGCGACGGGTTTTCTTTGCAATGGGCTCTGACGAGAAGTCGCTTTCATAGTCTGATTCGGTGGGGATGGGTTTGTAGTCGCTTTCGCTAGCATTGCTGACCTTGCGCTTCTTTATAATTTTGCCGGCTGAGGGCTTCGGAGAAGATTCGATTTTGTTCGCGGTAGGGCTCTGCGCTTCCTGGTGGAAAGACTGGGTCTTGGTAGAGTTCATGGTATTAGGTGTGGGTGGGAGAGATGGAAGGGTAGGTAGGGCCGGCACAGGGGGTGCGTCATCGCCAATGACGGCAGATAGTTGTTTGCGGGCGGCAGCGAGCCTTTGTTCGAGGTCGGACACTCTTTTCGACAGCTTCATTTGCTTTGCCAGATCCTTCTTGCTAGCAGACTGGCGCAGAGCCGGGGTGATACGACTAGGGGTCGGGGCGGAGGATGTACGCGGCGTACTGTTGGCAGTGGCAATGTCACGGTTGGCGATACCGCCTGTAGACTTGCGAGGCGTCGCTCGAGGCCGTGCGAAGACTTGAGGTTTGGGTAGAAGTCCCTTCGACTTGGCGTCGGCATAGAGTTGTGCATATTCCTCCTTACTAGCGTACTGATCAGGGGCTAGCAATGGCAGTTCCGACTTGTTGTCGTGGGAATAGGGGCCAGGTGTGATGTTGACAGAGTCGAATTCCCTTCTGTTCTCTTTGTCAGAGCTCTTTCTGCTGTGCTTGCTTGCATTGCCCTTCTCTGCATCTTGCTTGTTCTTGTTGGGATTGACGGCGTCTTTCTCTCCTGCCTTCCGCTTTCCGAGACCTGAAAATGTGGATGTCGAGCTTCGCCAGATAGAACGTAATCGACCGAATATGCTTGCTTCATTGTTGGGACCTGGTGTTTGTGGAGGGTTCACTGCTTTGGACGAACTCGACTCGCTGGCTGCACGTTCCTGAGCACCTTGGGCAGTGATAACACCAATGGTAGCAGTGGTCTCATAGCCAGTACACACAGACTCTTTATTTGCCTCATTGATAAGGTCTTCAATTCCGAGCTGAGTCCAGAAAACGTCCGGGGGGGCATGGATACTGTTGACCGAGTTCATGGTAGCCTCGCGAAATTTACTGCGGCGAGGAGTGACGGCGTCGTTCTCCATGGCAGTGGGCACCAAGGCAAGGGATTCTATGCAGTAGAAAAGAGGAGCTGCGTTCCTGTGCGAGGCGTTCGCAAGGTAGAAGGCGGGGTGGTTTACTGGAATGTAAGTGCCGCACACACACACAAACAGTAAGGGTGAGTGGTGTGGGTTGGTGGAGAGTGTTTGGTGACGGGGGACGGGGAAACAACGGGAAACGCGACCCAAAGTTTATTGCCAGCGCGCGCCTGCATGACGACGAAATTAGTACCTCGGTTGACTAAGCACCAAACTGCTGGACCGTGCACTATCCTCTTTCCACGTGCAGTCACACATCACCCCTGGGCGACACCAATAACGCAGAGCAGCTGTCAATCTTACATTCTACATCTCCAACTATTTGATACCTTCGGATTCGAGCCAGACAGTGCTTTTTGGCGAGCCCAAATCACCGATTCCTACAGTGCTAGTCTGCACATCTGGCACTACCATCACACACTCCCCATAATTCAGATAATCCGTTTCGCAGCTCAATGGTTCATCTGGTTCGTCCTTTGGATCTGCTCGCGGGGCTATTTTTGGCCTGATCTCCACATTCGGCATGAGAATGTTGCCCGTCTTCAGCGGTACCAGCATAATTGGCGCCGTGAAAAGATCACCTTCTTTGGCTGTAAAGTGTGCCCTTCGCTGTCCTGCGACTAACCATACCTCGGGGTTCGCCTCGATAGCATAAACGAATTCAATAGGATCGTCTTGAGATGCGAGATTCGCGATCGATATCAGGCTTGATGGAGATCCCCATTTGCGCGTGTGCTTGATACGCAGCTGTGTGACAAACGGTTGTCCAGCCACGGCTATGCTTGCAGAATATGGTGATGACTGTTCTGGAGATTGAGGCACCAACGCTGCCGTATTTACAATATGAGTTTGCGGGATTGAGACCGTAATGATTATTCGACGAGGTTCACGCGGTGACGGAGGGGCTGCCAACTCAGAGTCGGCTTCGGGGGTAATGGGAAGGAGAACATGTCGGTGCGTCTTTATATCCGTTAGTAGGGGCGAGAACGTAGTTACATGAAAGACAACATACCTCGTGCCATTTATGGACCCATGTCCGTGCCTCCTCTCGCGCCGGCTCAGGGAGCGTATCAATTGATTCTGACCAGCCTATGTCCTCAAATGGCCCCAGGTCGACCTTGTTCAGCAGTGCAATTCTCTCGTACTGTTGTGGAAGAACTCGGTGTTCCATGCGATCCACAAAAGTAGCAATGAGAAGCCGTCCCAAGCGACTTATCTCACTTTGCTCAACTGCTATAGCAAACATTGTTCGGAGTCGTTCCAACACCTCTTCGTTGAAGCATCGATATCTTACCGAGAGTGCAAGACTATCGCTCTTCGATGAACGACCTTCCCTAATCTTAGTCGCATCAACAGTCTTTGTCGTAATTTTATATGTCAGTGCTAGGGGTTGTTTTGGAAAGACATTGACAGGTTCCTTTATCAGCTTTGGTGCGTATGCATCGAATGCCTCCGATCCTTCGAGGTCCACTTCAAGAATCCTGAGTGGATTGTGACCAGCTGTTTTGATGTTGAATTTCGAGTAGAGACTTTCATTCTTGAAATGGTCATGCACATTGACATCGAGCGGAAGCTCGATTGGTACGATGAACGCGGAATGGTACTGGAAAGGGCCATTGTCCGTCAGATAATCTATTTCCAGTCGTATTGACAATTCAGGAAGGTTGCCTTCCAATTCATAAGGCACTTTTATCGTCGCCGTCGTATTAGAAGCCAATTCAGATATGTTTATGACGCCTGGTTTCGGTTTGTCGTCGATGATGACATCACCTGAAGCTACGGTTGCATTCGCAGATCGCAGTCTGAGACCGGCCGATGCAGCCTTCAATCGAATTTCTGCCTTCTGAATATTGTTCCAGCCACTCGAGCATTCAATTTCAATTGACCGCGATTGATCAATGTGTATGAAATGCGAGAGGTATAGTCTCGCTTGGAAAGCTTCCATGCGAGGGAAAGAAAGGATGCGAGACTTCTTCGCAGCTTTGAGAGTGCTCGCTGAGACTGAAGTGGTGATGCCCAGAGGAGTTTGTGCTTCGGATTTCTTGAATGGTTCGTGTACGAATACAACACGGTTGGCCTCAAGAACTACTTTGTCGACAATATATGGTCCAGTTGCATTGACCTGCGATTGTAAGCGTGGTCACTTTCAATGGCATTCCATACTCACATTTGATCCAAGCCACGCACGGCAAACACCCTTTCTCAATTGGATCACAGTCGAGCTTTCCAACCATATTTCTTTCCATTGATCGGCGGTAGCACCAATCAATCGAACTTTAACCGATTTCACTTCAATATCATCTTCTAATAGATGTCTGAATTGCAAACGAAGCTGGAAGCCGTCTCTGTCGTCATAGTGTCGAACATATGGCTCCACTGAGATATCACTGAAGTAATGCGGCATGGAAACGGATATGTCGTACGGAAGATGCTCGGAGAATTCGACCAGTTCACGCAGTAAGCCTGTAGTGTCTACATTATCATCATCCAGCCACCCCTTTAATGATGTTGACCTGACTGGAGTGCTCGATTGCCTGGACGAAGCGCGGAGTTGTTTCATGTTTGCAGCCGATTTAGCTAGGAGATCGAGTAGTTTACGAACGTATTCGTCCTTGCGATTTAGCTTTTTAAGGCATTGGGCATGCATTTTCAACATCGTGCTTTCGACGAGATTCCATCTGCTCTCCGCAAAAAAGCTAGCCATGCGTCCGAAGTACATGGATGCAGCAGCATAGTCACCAAGTTCGCTATTAATTATTAGAGAATATATAGGAGGAACCATGGATCAGACTTCACGTACAATCGCAACGCGGCCAAGTCCCCCAATATGGACTCTGCAGCCTTCGTTTGACCGGCGGCCATATAGTGCTTAACGATAATATCGCTCAAGGCCTATGATTGTTAGCTTAGAAACGTTGGCAATTCGAAATACCCACCTCATATATTTGACGAAACTGTTCAATTGAAGTGAGGGCGTTGACAATCGTAGCTGCAGATAATCCGACAGTTGGGGAGGTAACGACAGGCTTTTTCTTGACCGGTACATCTTCTTCCTCAGTATCACTGTTTTCATCATCGAGATCGACATCGCTCAGTTCTTTGTTATGACGACTGTCCGACAAGACAGCGCCCCAACCGATACTCCAACCCAGCAGCTTACCAACGTGTTCCAAAATGCGACGCTGTATGACATGCAGTTGTGCTCTATATCCGGCCAATTCTAGTAAGCCACTGCGTAACGACTGGTCATGGTCTTGTCTTGGACCGGATTGCTCTTGATATTGCCCGTCTGCATATACAACCTGTCCACTAGAAGTAGGTTGGTTATATGGTGGCTCTGCGGAAGATGACCGGCCACCGCTCAGTGATGAAGATCGAGCAGGGTGTATCATAGTCTTTGGTTCCGCAAGGCTCAGTTTTTGCTCTTGACTGTGTTTGCCAAAAGATTGCATCTTGTCGGAGGAGCCTGTTGCCGAGTCTTTTGAGAATTTCGTGATTGGGAGTGATGATGTGGCGGTCTCATCAAGGATTTGTTGGAGTGCAGCAAATGTCCAAGATCTCACTAAGTTGTCAATTAGTCTTTCGGGAAATTCTTGATCATGAGCCTTCGATCTAACGATTTGTCAATATCAGAGTGCTTCCTCGATGTGTACTACATACCCGTTGACAAGATCCTCTCTCAGTAGCCTCCCTGCAAATGTAATAAAATTAATTGAACGTGAGCATAAAGCAGCTAGAGACGTTAAATCTTCTGTGGTGTCTACATTCGTCGTTTTGGTGCCCATGTTAACATCATCCGTAGAGCGACGAACGACCGAAGGTCGAGGCTGTAGTTTTGCTGCAAGATCCGTCCTTGAAGAGTGAGCGTTACCTAATCGCAATAGAAGCGACATCTGACGAGCGAAGATGTAGCATCGAAAATCAAAGACTGATATGTTGTTCGACAAAATGAGGTCCCGATAGCGCTTCTTGCGCGAATCAAACGGCGTTGAATCGTGAATATGCGGATTAGGTTGTTTGCGACCCCCATCATCCTTTTGTGACCGTTTCAGCACCTCTGCAGCCTTGTCGTAGAGATCTTCTGTGTAGCTCAGAATGACACCGCCATGTGTCTCATCCCCCGTACTGGCTTGCTCCCGGACTACACTCTCCAACCCGATGGAGAGCTCATCGTAGCCAAGTAGTGCATCTTCAACCAGCCCAACGCTTTCAAATCCTCTAGCGAGACCCTCTTTGAGGATAAAGAAGGTACAAAAATTCCAACCCGGAAGAACACGTTGAGCATCCTTTTCCCTAATGTCTTCTTCATACTGGCTCACGCGGAGGTCGAATGACAACAATATCAAAGTCTTGAATTTGACAATAAGATCACCCCACACCCTTTCTTGCTCTTGGGGACTTTCGGTGATTGGCGGGCTAGTGACCGCAGAGGCTGTCGGTATCATATGCGGCGGCACAACATCCTTCTGCAAGCGTATCTGTGCGACTCGGTCTTGGCCAGACTTGGAAGAGATGTTGAAGTCTGCTCGTATTTTCTCTAGAATAGTTGACGTTCCTCGAGTCCAGCGCGACGTTCCACTCGACTTTTCTTTTTCTCCGGTGGCATTGCTAGCGCTCGAGGAACCGCGAGGCTGACTCGATGCTGGCGTATCGGGGATTACCACATGGATGATTATCCACTCGAAGGCGTCATGATTTTCCGTACTGGATGTGGAGCTGCTTTGAGAGGGAGGGGTATGGGTTTTTACCCACTCCCTTAGATTCTTTCGCGCGGTCGACTTGTACGAATCGGAGTCATCGCACCGTAACAGATAAACTTTGAGATAGGGAGTTTGCCTTAGACCTGGGATTTGATGCCGACGTTCCTTTGAAGGGGCCGGGGCTCTGAAAATCTCAGCACTCGTAGAACCAGTAGATCCTTGAGAAGGCGGGGGTAGAAGCCCTTGAGAAGCGCTCCCAGAAAGAGAGATAGTATCTTGACTAGGTACAAGATCCACGTGCAGAGAATCAATAGATCTCAGGGGTCGATTTGGCGATTTCCAATGCAGATTGCGGAGGGGGAAACGCGAAGTCAATTGCTCCTGTATCAGCGGGAAGAGTCCCGATGGGTCGTGGTACTCGACTGTAAATGACCATTAATCTCACAGCTGTCGACAGTGAGTAGGTAGACATACCCGTAACCTTGGAGCTCGATAGACCATCCATCACACTGGCCTCGATGGGCTGTTGTCTCGGAGCATCCTCTGCGGCACCCAAGGATGGCGCACCATTTCCAGCCACGCTCATGAAACCCGAGCGCCCGGTAGATTTTTAGTAAGAGCAGCAACTATTAAGGCTCGTGATGTAGTTTAAGTCGTGTGGATCCAGAATGTGAGTTGAAGTGAGGGCACGTGGTTTCGACAACGCTGCGGTGTTTCGCGACCTCATAATCCCGGCCATTCCTAATCAAGCGCTAGCGCATGATCTACCTCGCTTCTTTTAACCTCGATGGCTGGAGTCGATCCGGTGAACGTCGCAGGGCTCTCTCTCCTGTCTCTTTGTTCTGCGAGGCGTCGCATATCAGCAATCTGCCTCTCGCAGGCGTATTCGCGTGTTCGTAGCCAATAAAGATGTTCAATCAGGTTAAATCTCCACACATGTCAGCCTTGCGTTTAGCCTCCGATGCCACCACACGAAGTGCCTTACTTTTCAGGCTTCGCATTCGTCGCATTGGGGATTCTACCTCAAAGTTTGGCGAATACGCTGGACTTTCCCTGATTCTTATTTCTTCACATTCGATGGTTTGTTCAGGGAAGCACAGCCCTTTACAACATTTTCGCTTTCCAATATGCCCATACGCCCTCACTCTTCTACATAGCCCTACCTAATGAGACATATTTAAACTGTTCGTAGACTTTGTAAACTAGTCAGATAGTCAGCCAGTGGTCTAGAAACGATTCTGTATAAACAATCAAGATGGGCATGGGCGACTATTGTGAGTTTACAAAATACTTCACGATCATTATATTCTCTAACTATCTGCAGCACCCGGGAGCGTTTGGTACTACGCACCAAACAGGGTTGCCCCAATTGTATTCATTGTCCTATTTTTCTTCTCAGGGTCATTTCACGCATACCAAACAATGTACAGCACCCGTTGACTTTACGGTGATCATGCGCTAACACCTCCAGAAAACACCATTCGTGGCGGTCGACAATACTATTACCATGGGCAGCTCTTCTCATGATCGCCGGATTTGCTCTGCGCGAAGTCGGAGCTTACAACACTGATAATCTTACATACGTGATCGCGTCAACCGTTATAATAATGTCCGGTCCACCTGTTTACGCCCTCATCAACTACCTCATCCTCTCGCGGATCCTCTTTTACATCCCATATCTTGCTCCCATGCATCCAGGGCGTGTGGCAACAACCTTTGTCGGACTCGATGGAGTGTGCGAACTTCTTATCGGACAAGGGGCGTGGCGCATGGCCAACTCGAGTATGACCGAAAAGCAACGTAAATTGGGCTCCAACCTCGTTACAGCTTCTCTTTGCCTTCAGGCCGCGTTGTTTGGAGCCTTTGGAATCATCGCCGCCAGATTTCACTACCGAGCACTTAAGGCGGGTGTACTCAACAAAGACCTATGCACAGTCCTCTATGTCCTCTACGTTAGTGCAGGTATCGTCACTATACGATGCATATACCGCCTAGTAGAGTATATCGAGGGATGGAATAGTGTTCTTTATAAGAACGAAGTATTCTTCTGGATCTTCGAGGCCGTCATCATGTTCCTTAACACTCTCCTCCTTAACATGTTTCATCCCGGGAAGCGCTTGCCACGTTCCAACACAGTCTTCCTTGCTCGCGATGGAGTTACCGAAAGACAAGGCCCGGGATGGGACGATGATCGCCCGTGGATTGTGACCATTTTCGATCCTTTCGATGTTCATGGCTTGCTCACTGGAAGAGACAAAAAAACACAGTTCTGGGATATGAGCGATGAAGAGTTGGAGCGCCTCAGCGCCGAGAAGAAAGCAAACAAACGAAGTGTGCTCGCTGGTTTCCTTGATCCGTTTCATCTTTGGGGTTCTCGCGGGTATATTGGCAAACATTTGGCAAAGAAAAACGCTACTGAATCCGACACTCAGCCAACGACCATCACTACGGAAGTCAAATCGGAGGGACCAGGCATAAATAATGTGGTTTGAATGGTCGTTGGAACGCCCAGAGTAGGGACACTTATTTAAAACCCCCTTTGTTCATTCGCACTTTTGTCTGATTGGTATACATTTTCGTTGACATGGTATTTGATACTGCGGTCAGTTAGCCTTGCTTTGATAAGATATTACTCAAATCAGATCATATCGAAAAGTCTTCTTCACACAGAAGAATTTTGCAGATTACGTTTTCGTTGCCAGCTTATTCTGTATTCCGTTTGCCTAACCTGGGTTGAAGGCATTATTGCTACCATTACACACACCAGACTCCGTGCTAAATGCCTATAGACTAGTTTTGTCGTTACAACGTAAAAAGATGTGGTTTCATATTGATCTTTGATAGACGAGCGACACAGCCCGAAAGTTGAAGCAATGTCTGCACACCCTCTAGGATACGCATGTGAGTGAATCCAATCTCCTTGCATGATATTAGTATTTGCTTCATGAGCCCATATGGGTGAGAACATACTTTGATGAATTCTAGCTTTGCGTGCTCACTCAATGTGTCGATCGTCTTTGTGACTCTGAACATGGTGCTGATTATATCATGACAAGAGTATCCAAGATCCCATAATTCTTTCAATATCGTCATTGCGTCATCCACCTTGCACTCGTGGCACGCCTTGATCATGGCCTGAACCTTAATCGGGTGCGGGCTATCTACCACCCTGAAGACGTTATCGCCGTTGACGAAGCCAAAACCGGCGTGTGTCGATTGAAGGTTATTGATCGCCTGTCGCATGTCGCCCTCGGCGGAGAAAACAAGAGCAGCGATTCCATCGTCTGAATATTGTACATTTTCAGCCTCACATATCTGAGAAATACGACGAACGACTTGGGCATCGGTAAGGCGGGCATATCGTAGAATGGCGCAACGGGATTGAAGCGGCTCGATGATTTTGTTGGACTGATTGCATGCAAAAGCGAAACGAGTCGTGGCGCTGTATATTTCCATCGTTCTTCGGAGCGCTTGCTGAGCACCGCTTGTCATGCTATCGGCTTCGTCTAGAATCACAAGCTTCTGTCGGCCTGGTGGGAGTGTGACCTTCTTCTGCGCAAACCCCTTTATCCGATTCCTCACCACATCAATACCTCGCTCGTCCGATGCGTTGAGTTCTAGCACAGCTTCTTTGTAGGCGTCGCCAAGGAGTCGTCGCGCGAGGCAAAGGATCGAGGTTGTCTTGCCGATACCTGGCATACCGGAAATAATGACGTGAGGCATGTTCCCATCTTTAGCGATGATCTTGAGGCGCTCGATAGTTTCGGTGTTGCCAACCACATCGTCTAGGTATACTGGACGGTATTTCTCGACCCTGTTGTATAGTCAATTTGACGGGAGTCTGGATGAATCTAGTGCAATTGCATACTCACCATGGTAGCTCATAGCCTACTCCGCCGGCAGCGTTTGGATTTGCCTTGATTCCGTTCGCAGCTGCTTTCGAAGATTCCGCTTTGGCCATGTTTCTTGGTTTTGGTGAGCTTTTGACGTTGCTGCGGGGGACGACGCGAAGACGCGTGCAGCGTGAAGGGATTTGGCGCGAGTGCACGGGAGGACAGTGTAATTGGTTCAGGATGTGACTAAGCAACCAACTCAATTCATCCCATCCCACCTCCCTTCACAATCACGACAACCTACAACCCTCTACGTGTCTCGGAAGCTGTAATAACGCTTTATCTAGGTGCTCCTTACTACTGCTTTTTAATTCACCATTGAAACCTGCCCGCTACAATGTCACAGTCTCAGCCACAAATATCGAGCCACCAGCTCGTCCACGACCCTCTGCAGCCTCGGCTTCGGATTATCTTACTGTTCTTGGACACGAAATGCAAGTTGTCTCCCGTCTCATCACCGTTTCATTCACCCTGCTGCACTCCAGAAATACAAGCCTTGTCCAAGCTTTGATCTGCTGAGGTGGCGCATCCAGAACGTCTCACCAAACCGGGCTCTTAGCCATCTGCGAGAAGTTTCTCCATTTGTTGAGCTCACCATGCTCGCCGTCCATGTCCTGCAAATGACCAAGCCAGCGCGAGAGACACCAGCTCTGAAGAACAAAATCATTAGTAGGCAGCCCTGACGTGAGAGCATAAATAATCTCCTTCTCAAAGCTATGAGACAATGACGTACAAGGCGCGTTGCAGTCTCCATCACACGGCACACCCCTCCATGAATAAGCCAATTCCTTGAGGTTGCGCAGCCTCGAAGGTATGCGTGTCAGCCGCCGACCATGCCCCAAAAAAAACATTATTCAACTCTTCCGCTGTTCCTGCAGGTCGAGAACTGCCTTTACCGACGTTGTGCAGCCTGTTGCGTCACACCCATGACGGCGTTGCGTATTGGCAGACGACGACGCCACTACCTTTGGTTGTAGTTGTAAGCGTAAGTAGTGGCGACAAACAAAAACCTCGCAGTAGATGCGAAGGTTGTACCGTCAATTCCGACGGGTGTCCTTCACCTTCCAGTCCATCTTCGGTTGGCTTACCGGGGCTGACGGCTGTAAACTGCGGCGTTGGCGCCTGTCTTAATAAGGTGCCGGCACCGATAGGCGCTGTAAAACTGCTCTGGTTAAGCAGCTGCCGTTGGATCCGCCAGGCTTGAAACGCCTCCAGATCTCAAAGTCTGTTCAAGTCGCCGCGTCATCACTTGTACCGAAGAAACCTCTAGACTTAAGACCCGCCACGCCTGTACCCTTTGTCTTTTATTTCGCAAAGCCTACTTACCGTGCATTTCCTTTGATCGTCTCTCTTTGCCTCGTTTCCTATATATTCCTATTCCTGCTTCCTCTATATATAAAATCGTAAGTTACATAGTAATGCTCCATCCCGGTCGATCCTTGGGATCGCATATCAGAACCACTCAGTTGTAACCCATTGCGCGTCAGGTCTCTACCCGTTTCTCCCGGCGGTTGTATATACAGCGCTCCTAATACCCATAATTCGGCCGCTCCATCATGAAGTGCTCAACCCTGGCGATTGTCGCCGGATCGTTTTTGTCAGTGTCGGCTTTCGAACTTGTTCAACGAGATGTGAGTGCGATCCCTTGGCACATTGACGATCGTGAATCCTTCCCGAAGGCTTGGAAAGCTTGTCAACTTCTTAGTCATTAAATTCATATTGATCACATGGACGTTGCATTTCAAGATCTTCGCTGACAATAACAGAATCCACGAGTGATAGGCCTCGACATCCAGCGTCGCCATGTTGCCAACCCAGTTGCACACGACCAATTGCGTCGTCGGCAGAAAACTGTGCAACAAACACTCGACAACCTAGAAACCCTCTACTTTGCCAATGCTAGTCTCGGCACACCTCCGCAGAATCTGCGGTTGCACATTGATACAGGAAGTAGCGATCTCTGGACAAATGCTGCTAGCTCGGCCCAGTGTTCTTCACGCGACAATCCGTGCAAAATATCAGGGACATACGACGCCAACTCGTCATCAACGTATCAATATGTGAACAGCGTTTTCAATATTTCATACGTCGATGGTTCTGGTGCAACTGGAGATTATGCTAAAGACAACTTCAAGTTTGGCGGAAAGACGGTTCAAGGTCTACAATTCGGTATTGGCTATACTTCCTCATCACCGGAAGGTATTTTGGGCATCGGATACACAACCAACGAAGTTCAGGTCAATAGAGCCGGAGGCAAAGCATACCCAAACTTGCCTCAGGCGCTTGCTGATAACGGTGACATCAACACAAACGCGTATTCATTATGGTTAAACGACCTTGACGCATCTACCGGAAGCATTCTCTTTGGCGGCGTCGACTCTGACAAATATTCTGGCACTCTCAGTAAACTTCCTATCATCCAGGAACAAGGTGTTTATGCGGAGTTCATCATCGCGCTTACCGGAATGGGCCAGAATGGCAAACAAGGATCACTTTTCCAGAACCAGGCAGTTCCTGTCCTTTTGGACTCCGGATCGTCCCTCATGTATCTTCCCAACAACGTTGTAGAATCGTTATACACTACGTTCAAGGCTCAGTACGACTCAAAGCAACAAGCGGCATTTGTCGACTGCAATCTCGCCAACCAACAAGGTTCACTGGAATTCACGTTCTCCGGAGTAACGATTTCAGTGCCTATGAATGAGCTCGTTATCGTCGCAGGCTACTCTCGCGGACGACCTGTCTGCATTCTCGGCATTGGACCCGCCGAAAACTCCGTCTGTGTTTTGGGAGACACATTCTTGCGTTCAGCCTACGTAGTCTACGACCTCGAAAACAACCAGATCGGTCTTGCACAGACCAACTTCAATGCCACTCGCACTTCTATCCAGGAGATTCAATCTGGCAAGAATGGCGTTCCTAACGCTTCTGCGGTTGCCAATGCCGTATCCGCGATCCCTGTAGGAACTGCTGGCGGAAGGATAAACGGCCCCTCCGTGAATCCAACGGCTGGCGCGTCACCTTCTGTAGGTGCTTCCATGCCTGCGATGACGCCAAATGCATGGTTAAGTACTGGAGCAGCCGTTGCTGGAGCAGGACTGATGATGGGGTTCAATGGGCTCTGAGGAATGGCCGGGGCCTGTATATGACTTTCTCTCGACTTTTGTATATATTCTGGGATTGGATGCATATGCGACGGCGTTTTCGGCATTTGGACCAATGCATTTGGGGGGTTCTTTCTTTGGGTACTTAAGGCACACGATTGCCTAGATTCCAAGGCATAACACTTGATACGAATACATGAATTGATCGTCCAACAATTTTTTCATCTCAAGGAACTCCTAAGCTTCATAATTAGACGTGAAAGAGATATTGATAAAACACCGACAAGGAACATGTTTTGCAATAATACATGTAAATCGCTTTAGTACGAAAAAGACGCCCAGAAGGGTTTAGTGAGACTCCGATTACGGGTGATTTATCTGCGCTAAGTTGGTGTAGGGATTCACTTGCAAACGCCTCCGCCCGATGAGCTCCTCTACGTAAAACAATGCTTACCGTGAAGCGGTGACAACATCAGTATTTCTTAGAAGATCCTACTAGACCTTCATCTGGGAATTTGAAAAAAGCATTGTTGTGTTTATCGTGCTGCCTAGTATCTCGTATTGACGCGCGAGAGTGAAGGCGGTGCACAGGGCTGTTGTTGTTTTGTTGGCAACGGGGCGGTCGAAACATGGGGGAAATATTTGGGCAAGCGAATAAACTTTAAAGACGTCCAAAATAAGCTCACGCGCGTCCCTTTCCCTCTCTTTCTGTGCGAGTAGCTGCTTCTTCTACCTTTGTCGTTTGCGTCTTTCCATTCCTCGACGCTTCCCCTTCTACATACCTAGGTCAACGGTATTTCGGTAACGTTCGTCACGACTCGAACATTAACGTATGCTACAACTTGCGTATCTGGTATGAAATAATTGCTATGAGAGAAAAAAATCCCATCAGTCTTATATACTAATTGTATGAATAGGTATACGATATTTGGGACATTAACTTCCCTCACGCCACTCTTGGCCGGCTTAAGAACACGCGCCGGCAGCATAATGGTGATGCCATCCTCCAGCGATGATGGCTTCCTCCTAACTATCCCTACGGAATTGCGCCTCGAAATATACAAATATTGTCTCGCAGAACCGACTGCAATTACAATCACAGCTGCTCAAGTCACTACGTCCAGCAAGAAGACGCCCGATGTCTCCAGGCGCGAAATTCCAGGCCTGCCACGTGAGTACAATCCACTCGTGCGAAGCTACTACGACCCATCTCTCCTCTCCCTGGCCGAGTCTCCCTACGCCAACTTCCCTAACGGTGCAACGGATTTGCAGTCGAAATGCGACCAGCTCCCATACCCAACATCGCTGGCACTCCTACAGTCCTGCCGGCTGATCAATTCAGAATTAAGGGGGGAAAGGGAGAAGTGGAACTTCGATAAATTAATGGGTGGGTTATCACTATTCGTCACGTACCCTTTTGGCGTCCTGATACTCAAA
This sequence comes from Dendryphion nanum, assembly GCA_020744415.1. Lineage (NCBI taxonomy): Eukaryota > Fungi > Ascomycota > Dothideomycetes > Pleosporales > Torulaceae > Dendryphion > Dendryphion nanum. The sequence goes on along the minus strand of JAGMWT010000013.1, from coordinate 1,162,408 downwards.
GAAGTATATCCACAGCTCCTGCAGCAAGCCAAGAACGTGTACATTTCTGGATACTACTATAAAAGCCCCAAACCGGAACAAACAGAAGAAACAGAACATGGAATTATGGGAGAAGCCAAAGTGTTCCGTTTCGCCCGAGTCGGCTTCAATTCATCAAGGGCCTCACGTCTCGATACCAATTTCACCAGGAAGATCGCCGCTTTTCCCACCGACACTGCCATTCATGCTCCAAAAGTTCTCTGTCAGCTCATCTGCACCATTTTCGCTCCCAAACCGGGTTCCATACAGAAACTAGAGGCTCGCTTTCTGTATCCGGGTGAATCATACAGTTCTATTTGGAGCGATGATAAGGGCCCCGTCGCGAGCATTTTTGGAAACATTTGTGGCGGCAATATTGACACAGAAGTCGCTCGGGGCAGACATGGGAATGCTATCTACTTGGTTGCGAAGCCGGATCCGAATCGTAGGGCTGTTAGGACAAGTTGGGCTCAGCTTGGAAACACTTTTGACGAAGCTGCGGGTTCGGTGATCGGGCCTCATTGGCCTGAAGTTTGAGTAGATTTGACTTCTTGGCTACGGTCAATCCTTTCTTTAGCATCGGTTTGGACTCGACATTTCTTGATATCATTGAACTTGGTATTGTTGTCCAGTTATCGAGCTGGGAAAGAATCTGTAAGGTCTGAACTCTGTTATCGGATACAGAGGACAACAGAAGTTTGACTTATGAATAATCACACAGTAACATTCGATTTTGATGATCGAAAACGAGAGGACAACAATAATGGGTTGAACACATAATTCGTGGGACATCGCTGCTACGAGCTCATCAGAACGTGGTCTATTGTACCACTTTTGCTAGTATGTCCTCTACAGCTTTCATAATTTCAATCAACTCTTCATCTTTCATGGGTAAACCCATGATTTGGACAGCTCCAGGAGCACCTTCAACTTTCTCGGGTTCATCTATTTGTTATTAACGTGTGACCGGATTATAAGTTTTGCATTAACCTACATGGGGGCTCGTATGCCGCATCTTTGTTGAAGAAGGGCTTGTCTAGGTTCTTATCCGCTTTCAAGAATGGCAAGATACCGGATGGGTACTTCACACACGTCCAAGTTAGTCAGAACTTTCATATTCAAATATTTCTATTGCAACTTACATTCAACAGATTCTGCAACGTCGTATAGATCGGCACACCATACGTGTCATGTGGCACTGCAGTCGCCTCTGGACATAACAACATAATCAGCAAACCACGGCCGAAAGTATTCAGGAACAGAGCCTAACTCACGATACCCCGGTAGAATCACTGCATCAAGCTTATTCTCCACCATCAAACCCCTCCACGTCCTCAGAATCCCCGCCCGCTCTACGTTCATCTCAAACAACTCATCTAATGACGGCTGATATTCAGCTAGCTCCTTGAACCCACACGTTGCGATAGACGGCACCCACGGCTCCCCCGACGCATTGACATGCGCCACCGCCGTCTTGCGGGGATCAAGAAGGAAGTACTTCCATGCTAAAATGGTGCAGTCATATAGATCCGGGATCTTATCATCGAGCAGTACTATGGAATGACCTGCTTCTTTTATCTTCGTCGCCGCAGTGTGCAGTGTGCGTGCTATACTTGGATGAAGAGGGCGTTTCGGATGTCCACGTACGAGACCGAAACGTAGAGGGGTGGTCGCTGGTTCGACCCTTCTCCAGGGTACATTGAGGACGTTCTCGTCATACTCCCATGGCTGACTATCCATTACTGTTCGCATGAATAGTTCGTAGTCGCGCACTGAGTAGCCGCAGGGTCCAATCACTGCTGCGATACTTGATGGACTGCCCAGTCTTCCAGGAGGAATGCCTCCGCCAAAAGGTATTCTCCCCGCTGTAGGCTTCAAGCTACTGATACCGTTGCATAGAGCGGGAATGCGATTACTGCCTGCGATATCTGTCGCGAGGCCAAGAACGCTGCCGCGCATGGCGAGGAGAGCACCTTCGCCGCCAGTACTGCCACCAGCGGTTAGGGAGAGGTTGTGTGGGTTTAGAGTGCGACCAAAGACGTTGTTGTGGGAGTCGGCTGTCATCATTGTTTGGGGGAGGTTGGTTTTCACGTAAAAGACGGCGCCAGCGCGGAAGAGGAGGTCGACGAGGAAGGAATTGGTGGTTGCAGGTGGTCTGACAAGGAAGGAGACGTAACCGATGGTTGTTTGGGTGCCTTTGACGTTGAAGGAGTCCTGGGGATATGTCAATACATCTATAACAATTTTGAATGTCATATTGTTGATACGGACAAATCACAGACGTACCTTCAGACTAATAGGAAGACCATGAAATGGTCCCATTGGTTTCCCTTCTTTCGCCAGGTAATCATCACATTGTCTCGCTCTCGCCAGTGCCTCTTCGAAGAAAATCTCAGTGAGACAATTTACGCATTGCTGCGCAATCGCTGCTCTCTTACAGAAAGCAAACGTCACGTCGTAACTTTTGATTTTCCCTGTACTCATCAGCTCAATTAAAGATGTGGCATTGTATTTCTCCGTGATCTCAAGCTCTTTTTCAGTGAGAATTCCGCAATCGCGAGGAACGGATAGCACATTTTGATTAGACGTCTCGGTGAATTGCGCGGTGGTGGATGAGGGGAGTCGCCATTCTGCAGGTATCTTTTGTGCGACTGCTTCCCTTTTGGATGCGGCGAGGGATCTCCAATCGGCTATCAGTGGTGCGGTCATGGTACAATTGGATTTTATGCTTGGTGTCGTTGTTTCTAAAGCTCTGCGTTTTCAAGGAAGTGGAAAGGGTGAAATCGCGACTCAGAGGAGGGAAGGCGGGGATTTCGGCAGATAACAATACCCGACATAATGAGTAGAGGCGGGGTCAGGGGTTTTGTTTTGTTATTCGCTGCTGGAGCGTCCTTCTCGGTGTTTGAATGGGGTGAATTGGAGGCGAAGATTGGTTGGGGATCCGATGAACGGATGCCGGAACGGACTCGGGATGACGTTCGGAATGCGGAAAAGACTACCCCGCATATTCGGGGAAAGGTATTTTCTAGGTTACCACATATAGGCCAGGCATAGAACAATCAGCGCGAGAGAGACCATATGCATGCTGAACAATTGTATCTTTCTGTTGTAAAGATAAATTGCCATTAACAGGACGATACTGCACTACCCAGGTAGCGAACCTTAGTCTAACTCTACATTATATCTAATTGTTGGAACCCTCACACATCCAAAGGTAAATCCAGAAAACTTATTACAAACACTTAGCAACTACGGTGCCTGCTTTTTCTCTCAAACACTGTACCGCTGGTTAGCCCACTGCCACCCGGGTAGTTGCTCTAAAAGAACCCTCCCATCATTTCTTCGATACAGTATAGTCCTTTGACCTCTTCATCGATTTCATTCAGCACAGCTGCAGTCTCTGGATTTACAGCCAGCCCTCCGAATGTAAAGGTAATACCACAGGCAAGATTGATAGCGACAAACGGCTACTCATCCAATGCCAGAGCCCAATTAGGCTTTGGAAGAGAAAGACCGTATGTAGCAAGCCTATCTTTACTTGAAGGATCAAATGTTAAGCTGGGGTTAATATCTTGATGCGCTCGAACGGCAATACTATAGTCTTTGATGGTCTTGATGAAGACATGGGTGGTTGGAAGGCCAAGGCTCTTGCACTTTTCTGCCAATTCTTCGATGCTTCCAGCTGTAATCTTTCTACAATGCTATCTTGATACGCTTCTTGCCGGAGTAATTGCACAATTTTTACATCTCAAACTTGGAACGCAATGTCTCTCGGTTGTTGGAGAATTGCCCGCCCAAACTTTGCGTAGGTGAAATTTCTCATGTCGACCCCTTCATCCAAAAATCTCTTCCCACCGATGTTTATCATAGCCCTAGTGGATATCCAGACTTTGTATATTCATTCGAGATTTCCTGGTTCCCCGAGTCTGGTAGAGCATTCGCGTCCCACGCAACTGAATGACACTCAGCTCAATGTCCGGTCTGCTTGGCTTTGACGTCTCTGATAGCGATTTCTAGCAGATCACCAGTATTGTATGGTATCCCACGTACGCGTGCTTCCTTCCAGTTTCTCCTAGATGTTTCTTTCGCATCTCAGGATTGGCTTCAAATCCGCTGGCGGACAATATCATAGCCTTGCAGTAAATAAGGCTTGCTTTTCCATGCTATTCAATCGCCACGCCACGAACAGCCTTAGTTGCAAGCTCCGTCAATATCTCTTAAAGCGGTCGTGTCGAAGTGTTTGCGAACACCATATTTCCGGGCAGTTGAGAACGAAGCTGCGAAGCCAGCATTTCCTGAACCCCTGATTAGAACCTTGCATTGTTCGGCAATGCGTGACATCTTAGCGAAGAAAGAGATCAGAGGAGTCAGAGGAAAACCAAAATTTCATTGCAGAGTGTTGAAAGTAGAAATGAATTTCATGAGGACGTCGGCTGCCTTATCTCCGGTGCCGTCGTCATGATCTACAATCGGCTGCGCTTGTCCTTTGAATCTGTGGATATTCCAAAGAACCTTTTATGTAATTTGTGCCGCCTTTCGCATGTCTATACCAAGATTGAGTTTTGATCATTGCCAGCCCAAAACAAATTACTCATCCCTAAACACAAACTTTCCCCCTGTCCTCATCGCTTCAGTCAGACGTTCTTGTATTTGCTCCCTCTCCAAACGCAACGCCTTCTCCTTATCTTCTTGTTCTTCCTGTGTGGTTGGAAAATCCATCCGCCAAAATCCAGGCGGCGATTTTGCTCTCTCATACGTCTGTCTATGCTTTCCATGCTTGTTGGCCATTTGTCGGGTCCGAGCTTGGATAACCAGTTCATGCCGTTCATCTGGCAACATATGTTCGATTTGATTAGCGTCATGCGCATCGCCGAGATAATCTTCAAGCAGAACTGCTTCCTCTGCACCGGTCAGTGATGGAGCAGCTTCTGCGAGGGCACGAAATGCAGATCCACAGCATTCGGGTCTCGTGCATCCAGGGAGACAGGCACGATCAGATCGCTTGCGGATGGTCTCTCGAAATGCATAGCTATACCCCTGGTTGTACGCTGGATTCGGTTTGAAGTCGGATAGTCTGAGCTCGCTTGCCGGTTTTGATCGAAGGGGCGTAGGCTGCTGTGGTTTTGAATCGATTGCTTGGCGAGAAGCTGGCACAACAAATCGAGCGCTACGTGAATGAGCAGGCGAATCTATCGGCAGTGCTGAACGAGACGACCCGCGCCCACTGCTGGTAGGTGGAGTAGGCAGGTCAGCACCGGACCTTTGAAAGGGGGCGACTGGTGTTCTCGGTGTACTCTGAGCACCTTTGAACGGAATTTGTCCTTGCCTTATCTTGAGATTGAACCTCGCTCGTGCAGCGTTTGGTGTCAGTTTCACCTCTCGACGCAATTTTTTGCTTGGAGCAGGTTCATCCGCGTTCTCGTTTCGACTATTTGGATCCATAGGCCTCAAGGCATGTCGGCCGAGTAATTTATGTCTAGTAGGTTCACTGAACGCTCTTGAATCATCAGTTGAAGTTTCGTTCCCAACGTGCCCATGGTGAGGTGCGCTAGTATTGAGTTGCATTTGATCAGTCTCTATGGATTCTTCTTTGAGTAACGGAAAACTTATAGACCGTTGATGCCGTAAAGTTGCGGTTGCTCTGGATGAAGCTTCTCTGAGATGATGTTGTGACAAAAGAATAGTAGGACCAAGCTCATCAAGATCAAGGGTTTCCTTCCTTTCTAGCATTCGGGATATGGGCTCAGGCGAATTACTTCGGGGTTCTTCTTTGACTCGCACAGGTCGCGCTGGTGTGCCATCAGAGGAGACAATATCTGTATATATTTCGACCTTCGGACCGGGCACTCGCTTTCGTTTCAGTGATCTTGTTGATACGAGTTGCGGGTTATCATCTTCGACGGCGGCAACCGTATGTCCTATTGGTATGTCCCCAGTTTTTGTTGAGGACTCATCTTCAGTAGTTTGACTCGAAGTGATTCTGTCGGCATCCCTGTAATTAGCGGGAGCCTTCGGATGAATATGCGTTTCATCGTTGGTCGTCATAACATGGTCTACAGGCAGTTCATGATCGGTAGTCCTTGTCTGGAATGCTTCTTCAACAGTGGTGTTATTGTTGGAGACGAAAGTTGAATCTGTGTTTAATGGCTGCATCCCGCGAAATTCGGTGCTCAGTGGGTGCGAAATTCGTGGGATAACGCTTCCCAGAGCAGGCGATGGTCTGTCTAGTTCAGTCAACGGTCCTGGAGTACTGGCTGTGGATGATCTAGGGCTAGATGGAACTAGTGGTGGAGCATCTTCGACATGTAAGCCACCTGGCCTCGGGGTTTCCATCTTCGCTTTTTCCTCAGACTTGAACTTTTGCCTTTCGCGATGACGCTCGCTAAATTGTTGCCATGCCAGAACGCTTTCTTTCATTTCCTTGTTTTTCTGCATTACAGCGGCATTCTTTCTTTCCAAATATTTAATCTTATTCAAATTCTCCTGATACAGTTTGTGCAACTCGTTGTATTTATCAACAAGGTGGCGATATTCTCCAGTTGCCACAGTTGGATTGTGATTTGAGTCCGATGCAGCATTAGTATCAATGTCCAAGGCTGAATCAGTCAAGAAGAATTTCGAATCCACTTTCTGAAGGCGATACGTGAGGTAACTGTTACGCTCTATCAGTCGACTATTCTTGATGACTTCTTCGCTGATGCGACTTGAAATAATCCGGTATTGCTCCTCTCCTGCACATCATTAGCTTGTTAGCTGAGATACAGCCATTCTGAGACATACTATCATGAAGGGCATTTCGATGTTCCTCGTCTTCTGCTGAGATATTAGTACTAGCCTGAACAGTGGTTGGAGCGGGCATGACAAACGCTTCTTCAATTCCTTGGCCGTGTTCTCAATGACCTCATTCGAGACGCGTTCGAGAGCGCTCAACTCACGCTTCCAAAGACTCTTCTGCTGCTCGAGCCAGGAACGAGTTTCTGCCATTGAGAAATTCGGGTTGTCCGAGAAGCCTGTTGTGCAAGCCGGTCGTTGATGTTCAGTGACAGCTATGGCGTCAGCATCGCGTTGCATTCCTGACACGCTAACGCCAGGTCACGCATTTCTTGGTATCTCGCACGGACCATGGCTGACCGCGTATTCCGACCTCGGGAAATACTTAGACACTCCGAGATGGTGCCCTGCACGAAACAATGAAGCGTGCTCGCGATGAGGATCACAGTAGTGGGCGCCCGACTAAAGCTCTTCGAGCAAACGCCTTGGATAGAATCTCACAGTTGAGCGATGAGCTCCTCGTGCGTATTCTTGCTTTTAGTTCGGTTCAGACACTGCTGATCTGTCAACGGTAGCCCCACCCGCCACTTTGACAGAAGCGCAACTGATTAATATGATTAGGGTGTCGAAGAGACTTAGTAGAATATCTGTAGATTCCGAATTATGGAAGGCTGCATACTACAACCAATTTGTCCTCCCACGAGCGTCCCGTATTCCCGGCATAAAAGAGACAGGCCGAACGGATCGCCTCCGGTATTCTTCGAAGTTGTCTAGGTGGCTTGACGATGCCTATCTGGTAAAAACAGGGTCAGAAACGAACTGGAAGCAACAGTACAGGCTGAGGCATAATTGGTCAAATGGACAATGTGCTATCAGCGAGATTATAGTAACGGAGCGGCCACCTGAGCCACCGTTGTTGGTTATGATGCATAACGGAGTTGTTTTTACTGCCGATTCAATTACGGGACTGCGAGCTTGGGACTCAAAGCAAGGAAAAGATATGATTGCATCAACATCCTTCGTCGACAGCGATACTGGTACACCACAACTACCGACCTCTATGGCTCTGGATTTCCACGATGGTGACACAGGACAACAAAAGGTCGTGGTAGGGTATGAAAGTGGAGCTTTTACGATTTTTGAACTCAAAAACAACTCTTTTACCATGTTGTTTAGCCATCCAGCCTCATCCAATGGCATGCTCTCAGCGCTTGCCTACTCTTCGCCTTACCTTTTGACAATGACGGAAGATCATATCCTTTCTTTATACAATTTCCCTCAAGATCAACCTTCACCTAATTATCTGGCTCCACCGCAATTAATGTGTTCCTTGAGATCTCATACGGCATGGCCACCAATATCATTATCATTGCGACCATCTACAGGAGGCATAACTGCTGCTATTGCATATGCTCTACCGACATTACTCTCCGGATGGACGGTTGGCATTCAAGAATTACGGTTAACTCGGGATGGGGAACTATTGGAATCTCGTTTGGCGAGCGCAGGGGATGATTGTCGATGCACTTCCTCAAATTACCCTTCGACGTCACTCCGGTCAATTCGATCGTCATCCCAAGTGCTTGGAACAAACCCGTTGCCAAAGGGGACGACTAGCCCTAGTCAGTCAAAGCCGACGTCGATGTCTTATTCACACCCATATCTGCTTGTAACGCATCCCGATAATACACTAACTCTTTACTTGGTTAAGTCGACTTCCACGGCACTTTCTATCAGTTCAGGGAGCCGACTGTGGGGCCATTCTTCTGCCGTCTCCGGTGTTCATGTTGGTATGCGCGGAAAGGCGGTTTCTGTCAGTCGTTTTGGGGGTGAACTCCGTGTATGGGATCTGGAGGGCGGAACCACTTCGTCCATGGCTCGGAAACGGACATTGAATGGCGAACTCAGTGTAAAGGTGCAACCAAACCCATACGAAAGCCCACAAAAACCCTCGTATCAGCAATCTACACAGGGTGTTAGTCTACGATTTGCCCTAGATCAAAGCTTTGATGATTCGACCATGAGCCGAGGGTGGGTAGGATTTGATGAGCAAAATGTCATAGTCCTTCGAGAAAAGAGTCTTGGCAGTCAAGCTTTGGTAATATATGATTTCACGTAATAGATAGTCCTCAATATCTTATATAGAGGTCATACGTTAGGAAACATTGCGAGGCAATGTATAACAATATTTCGAGCGGCAGCTCATCGCGCAGCTCCTGAAACGGCAGTGCTTTTGTTCGTCCACCTTTTCTGTGGATCTGTACAACCTCTGTAAGTTTGACTCGTTTGGTTTGTTTAAACGTTTCTCAGTTTAAATTGTCGGCCCTTGCATTTGAAGCCAATAACTACATCCTCTGACATTTTAGACTCTGCAAACTTTGAGCATTCTTGCACAATAGCACTGTTTGGAACATGACGTACCCACATGGTAATATGATATGTAAGTAAATCTAACACTAAAATCGATACAAGCCACATCTCCCCGGACCAAGCCGCAAGTGATGCAGTCGGTAGCCGGTTGTTTGTGGGCTAAATGCTTAGTAAGCACCTAAACGAGAGACAGACATTTTCACCCGCCCTCCCTCGTGTTCGCTTTTAACCTCCACAACGACAACTTCTCTTACAGAATCTTTCAATTGACGAAAGATCTTGCTACGACAGATTCTACAAGGATACCAAATTCCAGTCAGTTCGACTTCTCCACCTCACACCGTTTATAGTGAGTCTACTGGCGCAAAGCGCGCGCGGTGTTGCCAGTTCAGGAATTCTTTTTAACACTGTACAGTACTCTTATCCATCTTTTGCAAACATGAGCTTTGCCGGTCCAGGTGTGGCTAGCCGTGGTTGTTACAACTGTAAGTGCGCTCAACATTTCACGCGTTATAATGTCTGTCATATCCTGTCATGTCCTGTCAATTGGTATCTGTTCCCAACTCTCTGGTGGCAAAACGTCATGGGTACCAATCTGACACGGAAGTTTATTTCAACCGCTCCTGTCATGTGATACCTTTGGTAAACCACTTGCATATTTCCCCGCCATTTCTTTCAGTCATCTGATATTATTCCTGAGTCGATATTTTCTGGTTTCTACCTGTCTCGTTTCTACGCTTTCATCATCCTTCTCGGAGTCAAGTCTCACTCGTCCTTCAATAGGTGGCGATGCCTCTCATCGTGCAGCCGAGTGCCCTACCAAGGGCAACCCAACTTGCTACAACTGTGGTGAGAAGGGTCATCTGTCTCGGGAGTGTGCTTCTCCCCAGGCGGAGAAAACCTGCTATCGTTGCGGTAACACCGGTCATCTCAGCAGGGAGTGCAACCAGGAACCAGCTGCTGGCGCTGGTATGAGCGCTGGCAGTGGTGGTGGCGGTCAGGAATGCTACAAATGCGGTACTAGGGGTCACATTGCCCGGAATTGCACCCAAGGTGGTTCCTATGGCGGTGGCGCCGGCGGCAGTTACCAGCGGGGAGGCTATGGCGCCGGCGGTAGTGGTGGCGCTGGCGGTAGCTACGGTGGTGCCCGCCAGACCACTTGCTATTCTTGCGGAGGGTTCGGACACATGAGCAGGGATTGCACCCAGGGACAGAAGTGCTACAACTGTAAGTTCGTTATCAACTCAGTATGAACACGGGCTGATTATGATATAGGTGGTGAGGTTGGACATCTTTCTAGGGATTGTCCCTCTGAGACCTCTGCTGAGCGTGTTTGCTACCGCTGCAAGCAGCCTGGTCACGTCCAGAGCGCATGCCCCAACTAGACCATTCTCCCCTGCGCGTCGATCTCCTAGCTCGATCTGGTCTCAAAAACAACCGAGTGCCTCGTTGTTTCGATAAAGCTGTGCGCGTTGTTTGTTTACGGCCATGGGCACGATAACGATTTTCTTTCAACTGTAAATGTTCCATGATTTTGCGGCTGGCCACCCTTCCTTCTTCAACACAAAAAGCATCATCACCTGGCAATCTGGACTTGGTTCTTGGTTCTTGACAGGCTGGACCCATCACGTCAAGATAAAATAGCATACGGCAACGTCTTGTTGGAGCAACGATTGTATGAACGCGGCTACATGTGGAGGGAGGGATTGTTTTTCCGAAAAGCGGAGCAGTGATGGAGTGATTTTTCACGTACGAAGTCGATGGATCGCACGGCGGGGAGAGCGTGTTGCTTTCTTGTTTACCAGTTTGGTTCTGATCTTACCATTGTGGAGGTTGGAGTTGAATCAGTCTACACAAGATTGCATAGTTTGGTGGTATCAATGCCATACATTGTCCCAAATGGGTTTACGAGTATCACCAACTCTTTACTCCTCTTAACTAACGAGAAGTGTTTGAAAATGTCAGGTTAATCGCAGTCCAGGGAACTCCCATATTTGAAAAACACAGATCTTTACCAGTGTGTTTGAACCCATGACAGAAGTCTTTCCTACAATTTTTCCACCTCAGATGTTGTTAAGTCCGAATTGAGACTGGAGAAGATGAAGAGACATTATGAATATTGTGTCAAGGGGTCATAGAGGACATCTAGATACAAGAGAAATGGGTGTCAAATTCCGTATGGTTTCACTCAAACTAAACCGTTAATAACCATCAGCCTTGTTCGTTCAATCAATCAACATCCCAAATTGAAGAAAACCTGAAATACCATGGTGCGCGTGGGGTTACTTTGGTAGTCCGTTTGCCAAGATATACCCCTGCACGCTAGGCTATTAATGTAACATATTTCGTGAACATCAAAACACTTAAGCAACAACATCATCGGACTTCCTACTTTCTCCCCTTCTTATCGCGCTTTTGACGCGTCTAATATCCATCCAAGTTTTTACAACCAAGGTTGTGGTTTTCGCAAATCATGCCAGTTGCAAGAAAGCGCGAAAATCGCGAAAATCAATTCTATAATGTCGGGGAACAGGGACGGTAAGTGACATCCGCTCGTTAATCAGATCGCCAAACTAAGATGCACATAGCAAAACTGGCATCCGCCTGGAGGATAAAGGAGTCCGCGACGAGTACGGCATGGAGCCTATCTCGGGCATCTTTTCTTCGCCTGAGAAGTCTCCACCGAAACGCAACGCACCCCGCAGCAGCCGGACCATGACAGATTCTGAGTCGATGGACATCCAAGAGAGTCAGTAGATGCGCGACTGCCTTACCAGGAGCTCGCCTTTATGTCCTTTGATCCTGCATACATAGTATTAATTGCTATTAGGCTCTGTCCCTGATCTCACGACTGGTCACCTTCTACAACGAAATCGACCCAACCTCCCGCCGCCACGATCTCGATCACCCATGAAAACCGCCCTTGGATCATCCCCACGTCGCCAATCTTCAATGGGTCCGCGGGCGCATCCTGTCAATGAAAACACGATTTCAGAACGAGCTTCATCACAACCGACGGTGAACAGGATGCTAGATTTTGACCAGGAGGAATCATTCATGCAAGAAACACCCGCTCTTAGTGGATCAGGGGCACGTCGGGGAAAGGCAAGAGCTAATATTTACGACCTGGAAGTATCGCCGAGTCGCGGACAAAGTGCTGTCATGGAGGAAAGCATGGTTCAGGAGGAAATAATTGCAAATGAAGAATCAGGCATCGGCATAGATTATGCTGAAGAAAGCTTTGTAGGGGCTATTGGCGATGACTCCATGGCAGGAGCCGAGGTCGAGGATATATCTGTCGATGTGGAAGAGTCGGAAATCATATCAGAGGTGATTGTGCAGCCTAATAAGCGTGGAAGAAAACGCAAGAGCGACGCACTCGAGGCCACCAAACCTGCTGAACCAAGAGCAACACGTATACGAAAGAGATTGTCAAAAGCTGAGGAAGCATCCCCAGCGCAGAAGAGGAAGAAGGTGGCGACAGCCTCTTCGCCTGCACCAAAACCTAAGGCAAGGGGAAGACCACCAAAATCAATACGAGCTTCAGATGTATCTGCAGTTGAAGATAGTGCCATCATGGATGTGCCGCTGGAAGATTCAGCAACAGAGCCACCCGCTCCGATCGCTCCCAGGAGAGGACGCCCACGCAAAGATGATTCGAAAACCTCCACACGTCCTCCTGCCAAGGGCCACGTAGAGGAGGTAGCCTTTACCAAACCAGCAGCGCCTATTAAAGGGAAGGCAAAGGTCAAACCGAATGCAAAACCTGCGAAGGAAACAGCTGAATCCCCACCACCCGGGAGGCTTGTGGACAGTTACGGAAACCCTTTATCGAAGGACGATATTGAACGAATGTCAATCACATCTGCAGGCTCACGATTCGGCCGAGGCCGCTCACTGTCGGTCTACCGTTTGATGGCTCCGGGTGAAAGCGGAACTGTAGGGAAAACAGGGAGACGTCGACTTCCTCCAGTCAATTTTTGGAAGAATGAACAAGCTAGATACGATCTCAATGGTAACTTGGAAGAGATCGTTCGAAACGAAACCCAGGAGCTACCTAAACATCCGAAGAAAGGACGCACGAAAGGCGCCAAGCGCCGTATAGCTCCCATTGAAGAGGAGGAGGAGGAAGAGCTCGCAGAATGGGAAGAGAAAGAGGGCGTTTTCGTTGGCGTTTATCCTCAATATGACCCTGTTACAGGACTTGCAAGTGAAGAGACGGTTCTTGAAGACAGTGAGTTGTGTGTTGACTTTATATGTTCAGTTCGCTAACTTAATCGCAGCTCTTGCTTGGTCAGAAAAAGGCATTGATCTCAAGGCCGTTGCAGACGGAGGATTCAGCTTCCAAAAACTAGGCTCTGCACCAGAGGCTTTTATGAGTTGGGGATGCATTGGCCTCAAACCGGATGGCCAAAAACGAACCAAAAACACAAGGCGAATGCACATGTGCTTGCATGTCACAAAAGGAGCAGTTGAAGCTGTAGTCGACAAAAATGTATTCACTGTGCACAAAGGGGGCATTTGGCACGTTCCTCGAGGTAAGTACATCGCCCCTTTCATCACCGTCAGTCCAATGCCCCTACACTCTACACGTTCGTTCAAAGAGAATTGCCCGTCAACATCGCATCTGTACGACTGTGGTCACTTTATGCTTATCCCCGGTTCAACACTACACGGGAATCTGCATGGTTGGCTACTTCGCGTGATGCTTCGCAGCGTGGTACGCAAAGAGCTAGGACAAGCGAGAAGCAACAGTTGTGTTATCATTTCACACATAGTGGCTGGCGATACTCGCATTCTCCGCAAAGCATGTTGTGTTACACTGCCCCGTTTGCCTTTCGGTAAAACGATCGCACAAACCAACATTGTAGTGCTTTTCCGCTGCATGTATATTCCGAAGCATGTCACGCCAATGTGGACATCGTGATACCCACACTCTTGCAACCTCGCACTTCCTTTTACCCATGTTTTATTGGTTCCGGTTCAGCTTTTGCCATTTTCAGAAAGCCGATTCTTTAAGCCGGTGTCTTCCTTGTTGATCGTGGGCAATTGATACTAAGAATTATCTTGTAGGAACTACGTACAGCATGAAGAACGTCAGCGCCTCAGAGAGTCGCATATTCTTTGTCCAGAGCTACGAGTCAATAATAAACGCGGATGAAAGCTAGAACACGACTACCTGCAACGACTTCATTTGCGACATGGAGGTATGTCCGGCGACACTCTAGAGTGGATGGGCGGTGTAAAAGACATTGTAGCGGTGACTGATGGATCAGATAACCTTCCAAAATGGAGGGTCGCTATGACCTGCAGGTTTTTTTTCCCACAAGCTTGTGGCTTGCTTCCTTGGTGCAGTAGATCGGTTCGAGCCAGCGTCCTTTTTCGGGTTCGGCGAAATGGAAAAAACGGTTAGGATGGTCTTGCTTAGCGTTTGTGGGGCGGGCATGAGCGCGTGGTTCTCTCCAAATTGTGGAGCGAACTATGGACCACACTATGATTAAATTTTATCGTGAATGAGGGAGGCAGCCCTAATGGCACTTGGGTGGCACATGTTAGTATGGTGGTAAGGTAGTCAATTGGACTTTTCCCTTGTTGCGTCTCTCATGCACTCTATAGCATTCCTTTGCAGATGGCTTCCAGGAATCATGACACCATCTTTGCATCTCCTCCTCGCAGTCTACTCTTTTTCTTGTCTCTCGCTTTCCTCCCGTCTCTCTCTTCCATTATCTCCCCCGAAATAGTATCACTCACCGACTTTGTGTCTTCTTCACCGCCATCCAGTAGGGTCCAACCCGTTTCCATCCTAACGTCTCCCCCATGATATCGTTTGCCTAGATCTGCTCCCTCCCGTTCCCGCTTTGCCGTGTCGAGAGAGCGAGGGGTGGCTGGGGCCCCATCACTGCGAGATTCATACGGAACAGTATGCGCAGGCGCTCGGAAGCGAATGTCGTACAGAGAGCGATGCAGTGATATCACGGGGCCGGCGCAGGATGGGGGCGGCGGGGGATCTCGCACGGAACCATAAGCATAATTGCTTTTTTCTTCTCTTTTCTGCGCGGTACGCGAGGAGGCGTTACACATTTTGAGCGAAAGGGACGGGTGCTTGAGGCACATTCGACGCTTCCTTTTTTTCTTTTCTTTCGATAACTGTGGGAACGCTAATGAATACATGCAGAGTGGGCAAGGATGACGGATCTTTGCGAACGATTCGACGGCTATTTTCCTGGTCTTTTGAAAAAAGAGTAAGGGTCTAGGATTAGTTGGTACGAAAGAGGCGCATGGGGTAAGTGAGGCGCGCTCTATTGTAGCAAGCTGGAGGGTGATGTATGGGATTAGATTGGATTGGCTAGCCAGCTCAGCGCACATGTCGTTCGGGCTGGGTTTCTACCGAGAAGAAGGGAGGTATGATGCAACGATGTTCTCGTTCGCATACGCGACACTTTAGGGAGGAGGAGGAGACAAGAAAGTGACAGCTCACGTCGGTTCAAAGTTCTGACATGCCGCGTGGGTTCTCAAACATCATCGTCCGTGGGGCTACAATACGTACTACGGACACGGCTAGAGAGCCTCTCGTCTGTCGTGCAACCACATGAATCTGAACAACGCCCCTCTGTCTCCAGAAAGATCGTGTGTTGCTGATCCCACGGCGTAAAAGGCAAGATGGTTTAGCTCGCTGTGGTGACCCAGCAGCGACCACACACTGCCACAATGGATGGGCGCTCTCCGGCCTCGCCCAATGGGTTCCTGACAACAGTCGATCCCGTTTCCCCTCAGGTTGTGTGACGGTGCTAAGAGGCGTGAGTGGGCGGGCGGTAACGGGAGGAGCCTAGGGACGCTGACGCTGACGGCGCGGCTGCCGGGAAGGGTTTGTGGTCGTGAGGTTCCTGAGATGGCGGCGTGATAGGAATTGAGAGGGCTGCAGGTAGGTTGGATTGGAGGCTTAAAGTGAGGGAAGAGGAGGGGAAAGGAACGGCGGTGTAGAGCGGTGAGGGGAGAACGTTTGTTGTTGGTGGTGGTGGTGGTGGTGGTAGTGGTGGTGTTGTCGTTCAAAACTTGGTTCGGGTCGACCGGTGAAGGAGGAGATGGATACTAAGGGGTTTTGGAGAGTTGTGGTCGTTCTGTATCCTCCGAACTTTCTTTCGTCGTCATGATCATGGCTGGGTGCTACTACATCGTGAGTGAACAGGGTTAAGGTAAAGTGTCAGTTGGTGACTTGGTCCTGCAGCTGTCCTTGTTGTCGACGCTGGTGTGAGTCAATGGATCAGAGCGGTATAGCTTTGCAAACTCTTCAAGCCATCAAATCTATCGTGGGCGTTGTTGTTGAGAAGTGGCGGGGGTGAAGGGTCAATTTGTTGACGTGGAGGTTCAGTTGGCAGTTGGCCACCACCGAATTTGCAAGATCCTGCCCTGATTTCGATGGCAATGGATGTATGCGCTGTCAGTACAAATCATAGGGGGTTATTGGAAATATGCAGTAAGCCCTGCGAATCTCGCTCAGCTCCCTTGGTTGCTCGATTCAGGGCTATAGAACGATATCACCGACTGGAGAACCAGTGCAGTCTACCCCTCCAGGATTTCCTCAACTTCGCGAGACCCTGTCCATCAGATCAACGACAAGTACACCATGTCCTCTCGCACCTGTAGACTAAACTCGCAGCCCGAGTGGTGCCCAACAACGTCAATCCCAGCTGCTCCATGACAGCATACCCATCATTCTCCTTCGTTCCCCCAAGATAGTCGCCAACGCACAATCCTCCATGCCCCTTAGGAAGTACGTCAACAGCGCAGGCTTCTCCTTCATCTCAAATTGCCCCACCTCCCACCTCCCAAGCCCTAGATCTGCCCACATAACCGGGGGAGTGCAAATTGGGTCCATCATGCATCGTGACCGGGAAAAGAGTCAGCTACCTTCTTTCCAGCCCACAGCATGCAAAACATCAAAGTGACCATGTAAATCGGAAACCATAACGAATATCTAAATCATCCAACCTTGTGACGAGCCTCATAAGGCTCCCACTGATCCCTGTGTTCCCAATTCCCCCCCCCCCTCCCCCCACGAGTCATTCACCACGCTACGCTACCGCCGGACTGAGTTTCGCCATTCCGAGCTAAGGAGGCAGCCGGATCATGGTGAACCAGTGGATTGCGGTTTCTCCATCGACTTTGTGACGACCTCTTTAGCTCTTCCCTCTTGGAGTCGCTATTGTTAGGAACTGGCCGGAAAAAACAGACCATATCCATCAATTTCCGGCGAAGGATTATTGCCCATGTATCCCATTATCGTATAGTCACTCGAGATTCCACTATTCCCCCCTCCCCCCACGGCGTCCCGAGCTCGCTATACGCAAGTGTATCTCGTGCAGACTACCAGCGCGTCTATGATTCTACATCATTTGTCACTTTTGTCACTCTGGTCACTTTCCCTGGCCTGGGGGCTGCTGAGTACTGAGGTGATACATTGCAATCCCGCTGCTAGCACACCGTTCATAGCTCCGAGTCGTGTCCGATTGTGGCCGACTGGATTAACAACCTTATTAGTTCTAGTCCTGAACGGCATCGGAACGGAACCTCCGCTGGACGACAGTTGCCCTTTACGGCGCTGTCGCATGGTGTGCGGAAGGTGAACCGTAACTGCCACTGCTATTGCTTCGGTGGATACTCGCCGACTAGAAGAGAGACCCGCTCTTCTAAGCCTACTGCCCTACAACATTCTTCTGCCGAGGGAACGGCATCGTTGACATGACTATTCTTTGACATCGCAAAACATGGGGCTATTGTGGAATAGGAGGCGTGAGATCCACAGCGTTCGTCCCCTCATCCTGACCCTAGTTCTAGCTGCCCTTTCTAGATTCTGCTACTCTAGGCAGCCTTGCTCTCATTTCGTATCAGTTGCGACTCATTCGGCGCCGCGAACAGGTTCAAACGAGAATGGGCCGACCGGAACACCCTTCCACGGCGCTTCTGGAAGGAATTTGAATTTGGGCGGGTTGGGGAATTGTCCTGATGAGGATCCGAGCACTGTTTGACCATGCACATAACATGTTTGAACATGTTCGCAGCGAGGCAGGGGCCTCCCCACAGCTCCAGTCTCATCTGGGGCTACAGAGTCAGAATTCCCTTAGGTGTTCTTCTATCTTTAGGCCCGCTTCCGCGTCGGATGCGAGGTTCAAGGTCGGAGCTTTAATTAATTCAAATTCGAAGGGATCGTATCGAGAGCGGGGGGGGGGGGGGGGGGGGGGAAGAAGGAAGTATAGGCTATAGCATGGAATGAACCCCACAAAAGAAACGAGAGAGTGCAGAAAAGCAGACAACAATTTTGCATGGTTTCGCTGCTGCGCTTGCATGAAACTTCGAGATGCCAACTGGGTCCCTAGGCATGAATCATCAACAGGGATGACCCCTTTCCCGGTTTCAGTTTCGCGAACAGCAACGATCAATTCAAAGGGATCATGGAACATGTTCAACTTGTTCGCCGAGCGAACTTTCCAGAATCACCCTTTTTGTCAACGTCGCACCAGCGTCCAAGTACCGACTCCCGCTCAATCTCCGCGCTTTGAGAGACCCAGAATCGACGTCAATGGCAGTTCACTGACGACCGACTTCCGGTGGTCGAGTACAATGATGGCGCTGCCTCCTCACAAGCGAACCTCATGCATGCTGGTGGCTAGGCAGTGCAGTGTTGACTGATTGAGGTCTTGGAAAAAGTGAGGCTTTTACAAGCCCTGCATCAAGGCAATCCAAGTCAACTTCCATCCATCAAACTTTTCGTCATCAAGTGACAACTCAACGCGCAGCAAGCCACGTAAGGTGCATATTTCATGGCAACAAGCTTGTCGATGCGTCATCGGATATAGACTTGGAAGTCGAAAAGCGGTGGGTGTATTCCGGTACTTGTTCACCGCCACATTTACATGGGACGCTGGCCTTGAGTATACGCTTAGTAACCAGTATAACAGCTCAATGCCGAACAAAAAAGGGATACCACAGGAAATTCGTTAAGATATTACTAACACGTAGGTGAAGGAAAAGTACTAGTCTACAATCATAGCCAAAATGGCTTCAAGTAAAGTGTGCGAAATGATGCACAGACCTTTACACCGCTCCTCGTATGTTGGTTTGATCATGAGGCTAAAAGAGACCAGTGCGAAATCGAAAATGTAGAAAGATACGTATGATGATTTTTTCTTCTTGCAAAAAATTGACATTTGGGAACTGTTGTCCCGCCTCGCTCTCTGTAAATGCACAAACATTCCGAACCGGATGTAGTAAAAATAGCAATGACAAATAGGGAAAAATGAAAATGAAAATAAAAATGAAAATCAAACAGAACAGAACGCTGAAAATGCTCACTGATGGCCGTCCGCAAATGGTGTATAAAAGTGACAGAAAAGACGCAAAATGATGTAGAAACCCACCGCTATGATATGAAATGAGAAGAGATGAAAACGGATTTGAAAGAAAACACCTCCGCCATGCGTAAAATGCCACAAACATTGCCTCTCAAGCATAGTTGACTGTAATGTGATAATGATGACCTTGACCGTGTCCGTTATGCAACCCACCTAGTCCGTTCCGTTCCCGTTCCCAACCAAATATGTCGCAATATTCCCAAGTGCAATGAAGCCACGGTTTGTGTCTTTCTTGTTCATAATACCATATTATTCCCATGCTCTTATCGGTTCCTGCCCGAGTATGTCTGTCCACCTTTTCCCGTGCTAAGCAGCAGGGCTGTGCTCGGCGAAATCCTAATAAATATGCATAATAACCATGCTATGAGGCACAGCACAGTACAGCTCGGTCTGTAAAGACAACCCTAGCCAACTCGACCGACTCTTCTTCTCACAGCGCAGACGGCGCAGGCTCGTTAGAGGCATGACGATGTTCACCTGGCTCCTCTCTCCTCATGCTCTTTACACTTCCAGTTCCACTGCGCTGCGAACATCGGTCTGGACTCCTGCTTCCTCCTTGACGCATCTCTGATTCGGGCCGAAGGGACTCGATGGTTTCATCCTCCCGTCTTCTCTTGAGGTACGGCTCCGCAAATTGAATGGGTTCTTCCTCTCTCTTAATAACAGATTGAGTCTTAGGCACCGGTGCAGTAGCCGGCCCACTTACAAGATCTGCTTCAGAGGTAGGTTGCAGCTGAGGAAGGGTGGGGCCGAGTTGGGGTGGTACGCTTGACCTCGATCTCGCGTCTGTGCGTCGCCTGCTAAAGGAGCTGTTCCTTCTCCGACCTTGACTGGAACCGCTTTCGTTTCTTTGATGGTACCCATGGACTGGGGTTTGAGCTGGAGGAGGGGGCGGTGGTGGTTGATGCTGTTGAAGGGATTGCGGCGGATTTGGGAGAAGTTGGCTTGCGTTTGTTGGCGTGAATCCATGTGGTGATGGATTGGGAATCGGTTGGGATGGTGGTGGTGAGTTGATGTTCGTAGCTGATGGATGTAATTGAAAAACAGGAGCGTTAGCACGCGCGCTCATCTCTTGTTCCCCCAATTGCCAGTGCATTGATTCCGCTGACCGCCACGGTATCCCCATTTCAGTTGCCACCTTTTGCCACATCTGGTCTTTGAATCTGTATACAATTCGTTAGTTTGGGTAGTGGAAATAGTGGACTAACTGGGGCATCGTTCGCTCTGGGAAAGCAAGCAAACATTGACCAAAAGTAGGCAACCACAACCGGGAAAATCAACCAAAGATCGGGCTCCAAAGTTCATCAACGGAGAAGCACAACATATACGTACCGAGCATACAATCTTGCTAGTTTGTTCTTCTTTTCCTCATCCCACACTGCTCGTTTTTCAAGGTAGTTCTGGTAACGTAGCCGACAGGAAATAGAGCTTCGACCGGGCAGTCGCTTTGCGATATCATCCCATTTCATGCCTTGGCCGCGCAACTCTATGGTCAAGTTGTCTTCCTCAGGGGTCCACTTGGATTGTTTCTTAGCTGGCGATTCGTCCTGAAGTGGAGTTTGTGATGCCTGTCGTTTAATCACTTGCGAAGGAGGAGATCCGTTGGAACCTGGACCAAGTGGAGCTGGTGTCGTACCCTGAGGACCGGAATACAAAGGCCGAAACTGAGGTTGGGAATGATCCGGATGTCGTTGAAGTTCAGAAATTGCTGGAAGAACTGGTCCACCTTGCATAGAGACTGGCCCTAGAGGTCCCTGAATTGACACTCCGGGCACTCCATAGGCGGGTGAAGCATTAGAATACGCTGGTGATGCGGCGGGGTAGGCGGGCGAGGTGGCAGCATATGCAGGCGATTGCGTATATGCAGAGGGTGCACTAGTATATGCTCGGGTTGCTCCAGTTGAAGTTGATGCTAATGAGATCGAGCTCTTCTTGCTTGCCGGGGACTCAGAGCCCCGAGGCTCGATGAGGAGGTTGATATCCACGATAGGCGGGGCGGACCAGCTCCAAGCCAGCCCATAAGGTGATTAATGGGTCTTTAGAACGTCTACTCTCACCAATCTGAAAATATCTCAAGATGGAAATGCAGCAGTGCAGCAGCTGGTAATGGAGGCTGGGTAGGAGTTGAGGAGGTTAGCTTGGGTAGATGTCGACGAACACGCTGCTACCTAGCCAGGTCAGATCAACACGCGCCGCTTCGCTATTGACCGGTTTGTGTGAATATTCGTCTTCTACGTTCGGGTTGATCGAAGAAGATGTCTAAAGTGAAGAGAAGATGAAGCCTGTGCAAGCAAACAAGTGATGCGTGCAGCTGAACAGTGGCGTTGGGCTGTACCCGTCAGGCAGAAATAGACGCTACTTTCGAGGGCGGGATGTTGATGGAGCAATAGGTATCGAATGCGAAAGTTCCTTGGTGGCCAGAGCTGAGTATTGTTTCGATAAACAAAGACGGCCGAGAAGAGTAAAGGAGGAATGGTGTGTTGCTGAGTACCAGAGGAGAGACTGGAGAAAGACGGTCGGGCGGGCGATGAGGTTCGATAGTAAATGTGCCGATTGTAGGCCCAAGTAGCCACTAAGAGCGTGAATCGTCCAAAGTACCTTTCAACTGGTTGGTGCCGAGCGAGCTATTTAGGAATAATTCGGCAGGGGACTGAAACATGGCCGACCAATGGGTCCTCTAACGGCAAGCGTGCATAGCCACTGCACTGAGCGGAAGACAAGAGAGAGAAGAGGAAAGCGTCGTGTTCGAGGGATGCGGCCTGGGAGCGGAGAATTGGGACTGAGGTACTTCATGGATGGGGTGGATAGAGGGAGTTAGGGGACTAGCGGCGTACCACCACCTGGGCCTTCCACCCTGGTGCCACCTCGTTGCACGTCCGCGGTAGGCAAGGATCCGGGGGGATGGAATCAGATGCAGGTTTTGGCGTCTCTAACTTGACACTGACTACTTTGTGCTTGACGCTGGCGTGCCGCTCTGTGCTGGCGGCGCCAATGCTCGATGCTGGGATAACCCACGGACCAAGGGCTAAGAGGATAGCTGATCAAGGGGAGAAGGCGATCTAATGACAGCCAAAAAGAAAAGAATTAAGAGACCCAAATTACTAACGTTAGTTGGAACAAAAAGCAGACGACGGCGTAGCTAGTAGCAGGTCACGTTGATGACGTGTCCCCCACCTTTTGCAGCATTACTCACTATGAAGCTCTGGCTCTGCCCTTTTTCCTTATTGCTCTCATATCGAATTACTGGCACGTCTGGGCTTCATTTGCTGCCCTCTCCTGTGCATCAGGGCTTCGACGGGACACGAAAACGGGGCTTGCGGCGCGCAGGAGGTGCTGTCAAGCTGTCACGGCCATGGAGCCCGTCGAATTCTAGGAAAGCATGACGAGAGGCAGCGAATCAGGGTGGATCCGAAGCGGTGTGAACATCTCCAGGGATTCATCTCTGAACGTCTGACAACTTTGGAACCAGGGCCAGGCTCGGGTGCAGAAGCGCGATGACCTGGCGGAGCGCGGCGAACAAGATCTGCAGCATCCTTCGCCCTACGGCTATCTGACGCCAGAGGTGTCGCTACCGAACGACAAAGCCTTGCGAACGCTGACTTCATTATGGCGGTGCCGGTGGTGATGTGTTCACGCCCGAAAAAAAGCTTGTCTACTCGGTCCTATCCAACACAGGCTGCTCTGCCGTTTGGTCAACTGCGTGTCTGGAGCAGTGATGCGGCTAGTTCGCCCCTGCAGCGTCTACGCCGCCAGAACAAGAAACAGACGATACGTGGAGAGAGGAGCGGTGAAGTGCGAGCAGGAAGCCGTGACGTCGACAGACACAGACACATAGTATGTACACACGAGTAGTCAAGAGGCCCTCGTCGGATGCGAGAGGGGGGCTTGTGTAAGGAAAGAAAAAAACCCCGTCCATGTACAGAGTATAATAAAAGTGGTGCTGCGGGCAGCCATAGAACCGAACAGGGTCCTAGCTCGCTCCGATGGGCATTCCGTGGGCTTCCAGAGCTTACACGTTCACGTTTGGACGTCCTCTTGTGCCACCACCACCACCTGGGCACGCTCCCCACGTGAGGAGGCCCTCAATGCCGGGCTGCGGCGGTGCTCTGCGTTGTCCAGTGTCCACCGTCGATTGTATGCGAAGACAAGGCCAGGGGGCTGACCACCAGAGCCACCAGGGCCACGTTGTTGCGCTCGTCTGATGAATATCAAGGCCTCCCAGCCGCCAACACGCAGCGTTCACAACAGGAGTAGGAGCGTCCCGGAAATGCCGTATGGCCGGTCGCATCAGCGAGCGGCCCATCAGGGATAGATGATGATGCGCATTAGGCGGTGAACGCCGCCTGAATCGCGGCTTTTGCACACAGACAAGACAAGACTCGCATTCTTGGTTGACGTTTTGAAGAACAGCGTGAATGCAGGCGCTATCGGTGCTAAAACGCCCGAGGCGCATTAGCCGGCCGTGGAGAGCGCACGGGGACTGTGTTCTTGAATAATAATAAAGAGCGGCGCGCCGATGGGTTCAAGAGAGACATGGAAGTGGTTTGATGAAGGACGGTCCACACTGGCAATTTTGCAATCTGTGTGCGGCTGTGAACATGATTCTTCCAGAGCCCCGGTCAGAGGACGGTGACGTCCCGACCATCGGTTCCTTGAATCATAAGCCTCACTTCGCTCGCCCACTGACACTCCACTCCCCCAGCGGCCAGCGGCCAGCCCATTCGCCGTCGTTCTGCCGTTTGGCTGTCGCAGCATGCCTGTCGCTGTGACGTCTGGCTGGCTGT
The DNA here is from genome assembly GCA_020744415.1 of Dendryphion nanum. NCBI lineage: Eukaryota > Fungi > Ascomycota > Dothideomycetes > Pleosporales > Torulaceae > Dendryphion > Dendryphion nanum. Next base: position 1,138,056 of record JAGMWT010000013.1, on the reverse strand, counting down.
GGGCGCCCCGGCTAGGTAACCTAATCTGGGGTTGTCGATGCCAGCTGGCTGTCATTTCCATGGCTGGCCGCTGCGCAGTCGAACAGTTCATCAAGTCTCAGTTTGGATACGAAGGAATGCCATCCTGGCGGAGCAGCATGTGCTATATTTGTAGTCAAAAGAGCGCATTAAATAGGCGGTGAGGCCCGTCGTCCGCTGTTGGACTGGAGGGAGAAAAAAAAACTGGCTGTGGTGCGGAGCAGTGCTGGCCTCAAGCCAGCAGATGCATTAGTTGACTGAGAGGTGTGTGTGTGTATATGTGGTGTGTGGCTGATGGGGGACGACCCAAAAGGCGGCTCTCACGCCTCAGCGCCTCCTTCAGAGAGTGACCTCGCAAGCCCGAACGATGGTGGGTTGGGATGGTTTGCTAGTTGATCAATGCCCACGGCCACCGCATGAGGGTAGATGAGGGCAGATGAGGGCAGATGATGAAGGGGGCAGCCAGCCCGGTGCCGGGAGCTGTCTTGTGCTGGTAGCCCACGTCATTTAGGTGCAATGAGTGCAAGTTGAAAGGGGTGCCATGAAAAGGCCGTTCAAGGGCTGCCGTCAAGGAGCCACGAATGAAGGGGTACACGCAAATGGAGCGTGCGGTCCGTTCGTGAAGAAGAGCCCCGGGCCTCCCGGCACTTGGCTGACGGAGCGGGTGGTGGTCATGTTTGGCAGTTGGCGGAGGCAGAGACAAGAGGACAAGACGGAGGATGGGGTGCAGACGGCAATGAGTGCGAGTGAATCGCGAGGAACAGACATGTACGGTAGGCGTCAAGTCAAGCTCGTTTCGAAGCTGCGTGGGGTGATGTTTTGCGGCAGTCAGCAGCAGGTTTGAGCAGCGTTTGTAGGGTTGCAGGCAGATGCAGTTGCAGTGAGATGCATGGAGATGCAGGTTGCAGTCGGTGTCGTGGGTGGAGAGGGGCGTGGGGGAGGAGGAAGAGGAGGGGTGGTGGTGGCGGAGAACGGAGAAAGGAGAAGCGCTGGTTTGTGTGTGCTGTCGCTGAGACATTCACTGTGCGGGACAGTTTGCTGGACAAATGCCCATGGCCGAGTGTCTGACTGTTTGACTGTGAAGTGACTGCCACTGACTGGACGTGAGTTGTGTGGAGAGGTGGGTGGCTTGGCATCCCTCGTCAAAGCTGCCTTTCTTGGCACACAAGGCCCTCCGCTGGGAAACCCCAAACAAGCAGACCAGACAGGACAAGACCCCCAACCCCCCAACCCTCAAACCCAACTGTTCGTTCCTCCGTTCGCCTGTTGGTCGCCCCATCGCCCTGTCATCGCCCTGTTCGCCCTATGACTGGTATTGTACACAGTTACATACTCAGTACATGTCCCGTGACCCATGTCCTAACCCCGTGACCCTGTACGACCCTACCCTATCCGACCCCAGGGCCTGTACTTTGTAGCGACGAGCTGGTTACACACAGAATTCTCCGCATCCAACAGGGACCACTGGTATTGACCTCACCCCTCAAATCCGCTTCCACTTACATACACACCTTAAAACGACACCGTTACCAACAACAAACCTGACCGGCTTGGCCCAGCTGTTCTCCTCCCTCTGCATCTCTGCATCTCTGCATCTCTGCATCTCTGCATCTCTGCATCTCTGCATGCCAACTGACCGGTCAGGCGCTGCAAAAATCTAACCAGTCCCCCACATCTTCCAACTTACTCACCCTCCTACAGACCTTAGGCTCACGCTTGTTCTTTCGTCGCCGCTAACGTGCTGCATCTCGTTGCTGGCAACGCTCGACTCCAAGGGTTCCTCTCTCGCGACACATCCTTCCATCATTGGCGCGCATTCTCTTTCCACCCCATCCTGTCCTGTCCTATCCGTCCCCTCCCCTCCAGCTCTCTTTTCAGGCCCCTCCCATCCTCGGTGTTTCTTTTGCTCTTACTCTGGTCAAGCACTAGTCTTGTCAAATCCTGCACTTCCGACATGTCTCTTCAGGCGGCAGCCGATGTCCCGCTCCTCATCAGCTCTCCCAACTCCTCATCCGAACGCCGAATCTCTCCTTCATGGAGCATAGCCCACCTCAAGTCTCGTCTCGAACCCATCACTGGGGTTCCCGCCAGCAGCCAACAGCTTTCGCTGCGAGCCGGTTCACAAGATGTTGTTTCCATCTCCGCTGCGGATGAGGAGACCACACAGCTTGCTGCCTTTCCACTGCAACCATACGCCGAGTTGACCGTAAGTGACATTCTGTTCCCCTCATTCGACCGAGCACCTCGTAGGGCCTCGCCCAACAGGCATACTCCCGTTGTCGTATCACCAGCTGCCACATCTGGTTGTTTTGGATGCTGGAGACAAACCCTGGCCTGGAGCCATACAACACGCTAGTCTGCCGTCGTCTCTGCTCGTCTTCGCTCGTCTTCACTCGTCTTCGCATGTCTGCGACCAGCGACCATTTTACTTTTTTGTCTTTCGAGAATTTTTGTTGGGCTCAGCCTGTTTCTTGAGGCTTCGACCCCAGGCTGCAGCAAAAACCCTGATGATGCCCCACAATGCCTTCTCCTCAGCCCCTCACTGGGAGCCTTCTTCCTCGGCCTTACCGCATTCGTTCTCTGACAGTCTTGGCATGACGCCAGCCCTGCTGGATACGGTTGTCAAACACCTCGTACCGCGCGCGCTGTCAGATGTTAGACATGTTGCTCGCATCGTCGTAGCCCCTCAGGGTTCCGTCTTGACTGCAACAACATATCCTCCCCTTCTCTCCCACATGCTTTTTCGGCTCCTTTTCCTGCATTCATTTTTGTCTCCCATCCCTTTCCCTTTCCTTTTCCCCTCCCTTCCACCATTATTCCCCAAGGTTCTTCCTCTCCTTTCGTCAGCCCCTGCATCCAATCCTTTGCTCAGCTGAGGAAGCGCCCACTCGAGGAAGCTCTCTACAACGAATGAATGCAACTAGACATGGCTCTATCTAATCACGTTTCCAATAGGTTGTTGACACACGACCGCCGGCCGCTCGTACAGATTTCTCCGACCTGTCATCCGTTGAGAAGTATGTCATGCCAGAGGCTGAATATGAGGGTAGGACAGACAGTGTCTTGAACTGGAAGAGAACGCAGAAGCTCGGGCGATTCGATCCCAACGCCCCGAGTATTGAGCAACAGAAGATCCGGGCCTATGACCGGGAAATTGAAGAGAGGGGTAAGTTACAGTGCCATTCATTTTGATCATGTGTTTGTGAACTCGTCCGGTCGTGGCGGGCCAAAAGGTCAAGCCAACGCCAAAAAGCAATGCTCAATTGGCGAGGGCCATGCTCATGCTCGCATTAACTATTTGCGGCCAACCTACGCCAAACGACTATGCCCTCATGTTCATCCACAAACGGACGGCTGCATGGCATAGTTTTGCTTGTTGGCGCACTTCGACCCAAGTTGGAGAGGGGGATTCGTCTTGTTTCACCCTGCAATTTGACAATAACGAGGCGATTTCTCCACGCCGACTCGAGGACGCGAGATTTATATGGTTGAACCGCCATCATACTTGGTTGGGCATCGCTCGCTTGCTATTTTGGGCGAACTGCATATTCGGCTTGGCCAAGCCGGGCAAAAACCTGACATGCAACAAAATGTTATCCAGTCCCTCAGCACTGCTAGACAACGCTCTGACAGGCACCGCAACTCTGCCTCGCCATTATTCGCCAATCATTCCAATACTGGGGAGGTCTCGGCGATCAAAGGACCACATCCACGTTCTCGGAAACAGCCTCTGCACACGGCGTAACTCTGTCCGAACCTCATTCATCGCTGGCTGACGCCACGGCTTCGGCCATCAGCCTCATCTTTCTGCCTCATCACTTGACTTTCGCCTCCATGATCCGATCTCAATTACCAGAAAAGCGACGGCGACTGCAGTTCGCCAATAGCAATATAGTCACTACGCGCTACCGTGCTACCGAATAATGAATCACATACATCACGAGCACATTCCCGGCAGGCTTGTCAATGCATCACACTCTATGGATTCAGGAACGACCCGCCCGGCGCATGGCATACTGACAGTGAACGGCCCGTCTCGAAATTTCAATCCCACGCATCGCCTCTGCATCCTGCGAATTGCACTCCTCGCATTCCACATCTTGGAAATCTCGTCGAATTTGCCCCACGAGATTTCCAGCCTCACTCGCAATGCGATCGGTGTGACGGGGGTTGCTTTCAACGCGCGGAGCGGCTCGGTATTCCCGTTTCCGGCATCGATAGTCGCCGTCGCTACTCCAAGTCCAATTCTCCTGATTGCTTACGCTTTCGTGGGAAAGGAAAATCCTTAGGACAGTTGCTTCTCAGACGATGATGGCTTGTCTTGACCCTTTTTCGCTTACCACCATGACCGATCACGCTTTCTCTTGCTAACGCCACGTTTTGATTGTTTCTTTTGGTTACATTACAACTCACTAACGAGCGACTCAGGCCTCGCACTCTCATCCCGTGTTCGCCTCCTACCCGAATCCGACGCCCGGCGAGGAACGGTCTCGTACCTCGGTCCTATTCCTGAGATTCCTGGTCTGGGAGCTTGGGTTGGCGTTACGCTGGATGAGCCTACAGGCAAGAATAATGGTTCGGTCAAGGGAAAGAAGTACTTTGAGTGTGGAACTAATTATGGCGTTTTTGTGAGACCGGAGCGGTGCGAGGCTGGCGATTTTCCGGCGTTGGATTTGGGTGATGAGGATTTGGAGGAGTTGTAGGGTGTTGGATTATTCGAAGGGACCATGGGATGGTCTCGATACTACTCTATGCCCGATATCACATCATACAACAACGGCCATCGATGGTCTTCGAAACAACTTTGTTGTAGTTATAAAAGAGGACGGGATGGTCTGAAAGGTCTGAGTGTCCAAATATCACAGTTCGGCAGTCGTGCCAGAATAAGGTACAGAACCCCAACATAGTAGTCCACACAAAACACAATTCAATGGCGAGGAGGCCAGCATATATACACGATCAGTGTGTCAGATTTGTTCATCAAACTCTTGAATCGTGTCACCACCAAATCATACTCAATATTCCAGTGTTATGTGCTGCTATATTAATGATCATCAACATAAAAGGATACTTACTTTTCTTTCTACGACGTACAAAAGACTTCTACTGTACCATTCCCTCTCTCTTTATCTCTATTACAATATCATATAACATAGCGTATGCGTTATTTTATCAACATGTCTACAATTATAGGTGCAGCATACTCGACCGTGGACAAAAGTCCGCAACACCAAGACGCGATAGACATCATCATTACGACCGTGCTAGTATTACGGTTTCAGCACTTCCTCTGATTCCTCGCAATTTCCCACTTCGTTATACGCTGGTTTTGTCAGTGCTTGTTAGTATGTGTGTGTGTGTGTTTTGTTTGTTTGTGTCTGGGGACTACAACATGAAAAATCCCGGGTGTTATTCGTCTCTTGAAGTTTCGTTCTCTTTGATCGAACAGGCTTCGATGTACGGACTCTTCGCAAAGTATAGGCTATTGTCTTGTTCTGCACATCGAAGGTTTTCCCTCGCGTGAAAGATGTAGTTCATCTACGTACATGTTCATTAAACACATCACTCAGCCTGCAATCCTTACCCTCAAGTCACCCACCCAGCTCCTCGTCATAGGATATCAGGACCAGAGAGATGGGGCAATTCCACAGGAGTCGGAATATGCCAGAAATGGATTCTGTACCACCTCTTGAATCCATTTATCATTGAAAGATATTTTTTTCCCTCAGAAATCGTAATGTATTGCTGATAAAAAGCTGTATCTTTCGTTCCCCCTCTCGTGATGAGAAAAAAAAAGGACAGACCTGTTCAATTGTTATTGTGCTAGATAGACAAGTTGGTGAGCGAGGGGAGGGAGAGTCTTTTATTCTACGGTATACATGATTCGTCGTCAGTGATGAAGCTTGCACGCCCACCTAAAGGAGTAGGCACCATGTTCGGATATATTATCGAGTCCATTCCTCAAACCCCCGTTCACACTGTACAGTAATTGCAACTAAACCTAACCCGTAATCTATCTCCCTACTAAATATTTAGGTTTTACGCATATAGAACCCAAATCCTCAAACAATTGTTGCCATCTTTGTTCCGGTGTTTTAGACCCCCGATTTCACGCTTGTTTCTGTGCATTTTCCGTACTGGGTAAGTATACAGGGGACAGGAGTACGGCATTGGAGGACATTTGGTAATCTTGAGAAGTTGCTCAATGATGTTGAACATTCTGGAATTCACACAGTTACCAAAATTAGTGGAACACCTATTTATGATGGATGTCAGATTAGGTAGCGAAATAAGCCGGTGCAATATCCTCGGATTCCGCATCACTATCCCGTCTTCGAATCTGTTTTCTCTCTTTCTGTTCCAGGGGGAAATTGTCCTTTCAACCTCTCCTATATTGTATTTTATCATTCATGGTTCTGCTGACCATAGTGGGTTATCCGTGGACAGCAAATACCTCCGTGTCTCTTTATGTTGAGTAATTTTTTTAGAATCGATGACAACAAAACATGATACCTTAGCCAGGTGTTTGTCGTATTGTGTTTTAAGCATAGATACTGGTATGCGAATACTAGAGAAATGAACAGTATTATACAGAATCACTCCACTATCCGAAGGCGAAGACAAAGCACACATTTCAAGTCAATTGGATCAATGCTATCCCTTGGAACCATCCGGAACTACGATTCTCAATCTTTGCCGGAACTCGGTATTTTCTAACTTCTGGCGATCAAATTTGTTGCGGCACTTCAGCTGCGTTTTCATGCTATGCTGGATTTTTGTTGAGTTTGAATGATAGGATCATGTTAGCGATTGTGAGGGTGTATGTAGCGAGGTGAAGTTGGTCCGGGAGGACTTCGTTTATCAAGTTTAGGGACTTGGGTGTTCAATATCAAAATGGTAAGTTCAAATTGTATGATATGACATTGAGACTGATTTTGTAGTTGTTTAGATTGTATCTACCAATGGGTCCAATCATACGCATATTCATCCATAGAGCGGACAACGAGACACGACTCAAAACTAGCCCTAAAACTAATGTGTAATGTGATATTGCATTATGCATGATATCATCCCCTTAAGCACTGATCTCGAAAACCGCCAGAAAATAAATATGTAGATTTCTTGAATGCATTGTTCTTGGGCTTATGGTAATACAACGACGCCGACAATGATATACCCTCCCATAACCTACTTTTCTTTTCGTAAATTGATAATCGACTCCAAGGCATCGCTTCCGCAGCCACGTCACCCATTCTTCCCAAAAAAAAAAAACGCCAATGTACCCCGACACCAAAACCTGGCTCTGCGATTGCGCCGAGGCCAATTCTATGATACAAGAAGAGATGTCGCATCAGGTTTGAGTGGTACAAAGCCCTACAATAGGGTGATGTATGACTTGTAACCGGTCGTGGGATGTGTTTACACGGGGAGGTTGAATTTCTTGCCCTGGATGATTCTAGGTATTGTTAGCAGGCGCATTTAATACAGCTTGTCCGGGTATATACTCACTTGGTGTAGTAGATATAGAAGAAATCTGAGTACAAAATCGTCTGGATGAGACCAGCAATGACCGAATTTGGCTCCCAGAATTTCTTGACATCAAAGAGCGAGCGGTAGATCCAGTTAGGAATATACAGTGCCCTGTACGCGCCGAGTGCGAAGAGGTAGTGTGTAGTGATTGTCTCTGCTTCGCCTGTTCGTTGCAGCATGAAAAGTTGTGGGAGAATAGCGACCGATTCAAGCCAGAGTGAGAATGTCCAGAGTACCTGCTTATCCATTAGCCTCCCTGCAACCTTGGGCTGATGGAATTATGCGCACCTCGGTAAAAGTGTAGTCTTTGGTGAAAAGTATCGCCATCACCGCAGAAGCTCCTAGCAAATACTGGACTTTGAAGGTGTCGAGATTTGGGTCATGAGTGGGCTTATAGTCGTTAAGCATCAAGTAGACAGTATACGCGGACGTGGAGATGAATATGATTTTGAATACGGTGTTGTACAGGTGCTTCCCTTGGTAGAATGTCGAAAACAGGTCGATGTATCGGGTAATGTAGACGATCAGGTATAGGAATTGGGATTTGAAGGAGATGCCGGATGCGCTCTGTTATGAATTAGGCGTGCGCCAACATAATGCAGGGGCGAGCGAACGTACGCTTGATGATTTCATCTTCTGAAGAAGAATCAGAATCGAGAGGAGATGGGACAAGTCCCCTAGACATCAATTGTGAGTAGCGCATTCGTGTTTGAAGTAGGGAGAGTTGAAGGTGTCCGGAACGGCACAGGCGGTGCTGGTTGTGCTGTTTGGGCACGCTTTCGGATCGGTGACATACCTAAGATTCTGAAAATATTGAACATGATGGGCAACGCGAGAGGTGGCGCGGTCCAACGTGGAAGAGAGTTAAGGGTGTAGGTGTGAGTGTTGAGGATTTAGAGCAATGTTTGGAGGGAGCAGCGAGAGAACGGGGAAATAAAATGGACACGTTTGGACGGCGCTGGATGGGCTATCCTTGCATCGCCAAGCCCCGACCCCTGGTCAGCCCTGTGACCTCATCTCTCACATCCCCCGAGGCGTAGCGATCATCTCGTGTTTGCGTCTATGTATCATATTCGTTTATGGATGGCATAATAATTTCATCTTCTCGAGAAAATACAGTTGAAAGCCGTGACTGCTGTCTCATCATCAGCTCCTTAGGAGGGTTGGGAATGTTTCCAGCAACCTGAAAGAACCGCGTGACGTAGAATTCCACCCAAGCTCAAGGGGATAACGTTATGGCAACTTTGTTCGGATGGAAGGACATACTGCGTCCAATAAGGGATGGATATCGTCATCTATTTCCCTCTCCTGATACAGGCCCAACACCGGAAGAGAGAGAACGACAACGTCAATTAGATCGTCTGAAAGGATTCACCTACTTCGACACATTCGAGCAGCTCGAGCATTGGTCAGAGTCAGATTCAGCTGGCATACAGAGAGCCAACACCCCCATAATACAGAGATCTGTAGTTACGGAATCTGCAACTGAGAATTCCCGCGTCCTTCTATGCCATGATTATGCTGGGAACTATCAAGATTATGAGTCCATACAGGGGATCGGAGACGACGAAGAAAAGTTTTATTCCTGTGAATATCTTCATTTCGTGGACACATTCATATACTTTTCGCACAAGCTCGTATGCACACCTCCTCCATCATGGACTAATTCTCTCCATCGTAACGGCGTTCGCTCGCTGGGCACATTTCTCATCGAACCCCAAACTAAGGATATGTCGAGGATGTTACAAATGGATGGGAACGGCCTGTTTCCCATTGCACGAAAGCTGGCTACTGTTGCAGAAAACATTGGGTTTGATGGCTGGCTTATCAATATTGAAAAGCCGTTTCCGAAAGAAGACTGGGACTACAAGAAGCTGGAGGGATTCCTTCAACAGCTTAAAAATGACCTGGGTCCACCCAAAACCCTGATCTGGTTAGTAGCATCAACCGAGATTTTGCTTTACTCTCTACCACTCATATATCCTTTCTCATTTGCATATCAGGTATGATGCGATTACATGGATTAATTCTGTCGACTACCAAAACGCCCTGACCCCTCAGAACCTCACCTTTAGTAAAGCCTGTGGAAGTGTTCTAACCAATTACTCTTGGGACGAGGAAAATGCTCTTAGTTCCAGACAATTTGCAATAAAGAACGGCATTTTACCGCAAAATTTGTACTTTGGTGTCGATGTTTGGGCACAGAGTACATCAAGCCGAACCCACCCTCGAGTTACATTCCCAAAACAAGGAGGTGGAGGTACAAATACCGGCCTTGCTGTTGAAAAGCTTGCAGAACTTGGTATATCATCTGGCATCTTTGCCCCAGCATGGAGTTTCGAACACTTTCCTGGACATGGTAAAGATATCGAGAGGACTATATGGGAGGGTACTGAGCCACCTGCTGGCCTGCAGTGCGCATGTGGTGACACGCATCGGCGCCATCCAGTTTCGATATCTCCCGTTGAGAATCATGCTATGAAATATACTGTAGGATCTGAATCGTTTTTCTTTACTGACTTTAGCCGAGCTTTCGGTCACCACGGAAGACAAGAGCGGGACTGTATATACGAAGGAAAAGCCCTACACTCACAGTTAGGATCCCAGTCAATTCTGCCAAATTGTCCAATGAGGAGTCCTCACACTATGATAGGGGAGAAAACCAACATACTATCCTACCGACTTCATGATTTGGCTGGTCATACTCAGTTGGTTGTTGAATTTCAGGCGCCATCGTCTGTGGATCACGCGAAGGAGGTGACCCATGAGCAGCGCTTGCCCTTGTTTAAACTCAATATACCTGCTCATGCGCCTCTGCATTTACGTACATCAATCCAATACACGATTAGGCAGCCGGGCATGACGGTTAGCCTTTATCTGAGTTTCGATCACCATATCGAGTACATGCACTTGCAAGCGGACGACGCAGTTCGATTGATCGAGACCACGATATTCCACCCACCCTCTCACGGTAAACTTAAGGAGTTTGGGGTGCATTTGCGTGCACAGAACCTGCAATTGCCTGTACAGATTATGAGTATGTTGGATCTTTGTATTACCAATGATGCGGATTTGCCCGAACCTGGGTCTCAGGCAATCCACAGTATACAACTCACAACCCAAGGCACTGGAGAAACGAAGCATACGAGGCTCTACTGGGAATACAGTGCTAAGAATCCAGTGGAAACAATGTTGAGCACGCCTCATAGTGGTTTGACTGGACCTTTCTCGCATTTTTGCATTAATGTTGGGGAAGTGTTATTGGGAAAAGCATATGCCCTGGAATACGTTTTGCGCCAGTCTATTGTGGAAAGTCTGCTATCTGATGATGGTACCGAAGTTGCTATCACCGGTATCGGCTTTGATGGAAGGGTTATTGCAACGGAAAAAGCATTGCTGCACAGATAGTCTTGAGACAAAAAACAGGTGATACAATAGGCCAGAATTCTAGTTGTCTAAAGAAGTTTAGAAATTGGACCAATTGATGGAGGATATCGCTCATTGTTACACTGCCAATGTAACACCTCCACAATATTGTTGCCCATTCGCTCAGTCTCGTTTAAGTTGAATTGATTATACCTTTGTCAAGGTAGAGTCGTGCTTATATGGGCGGTCGAAGAATTGTGGATCGGCGGTGGCTAACAGATTGGCCCGACTTAGTCAGCACACTAGCGCTGTTTGCCTATACGCGCCAACACAAGCTCCACTGTTGCTCCTCCTCTTCGCCATTGCTGCCATTCCCGTCATCTGCAACCTCCCGCAGCGTTGCTCCATCACAAAGCCTGTTCGTTGCCGATTAGATCTCAGAGCATTGCTGTCAACAAGTCAGTCTCGCGCAATCTACAAGTGGCTGGGCAGGTCTGCCAGCTTGTCGCACGCGAAATTTAGGTGAGTAACCGAGCGACCTACAAATAACCACCTCATTACCTGCTTCTTCCTCTTTCCATACGCTCTGCGGCCATCACGGCCTCGCTTGACATACATCTGACGTGGTACCAGACGCTTTTCTCGATCTCTCTTGATCAATTCTTATGGCGGACCTGCAGGAACTGCTTGCCCGATTAAACGGGCAGGCGGCTTCGTCTGCTGGCGCTTCTGCTGGTAACCAGTCAACTGGTTACTATCAACCAACTGTTTCCTCCCCGATCTTCTCTCCTTCGCCCAATGGGCCGCAGCCACACCACGCTTCGGCCATAATGTCACCCAACTCTTCGCACGCAAATACACCGGCCCCGGAGAATGGGCAACAGCACCAGACTCCTCAGCAGCAGTCTGCTCAGTTGCTTAACCTTCTCCGTTTTAACTCGCAGCCCAGTATCTTGCAGCAGAGCATCCCTCCGCACCGCCGGGCGTCCCACAACACTCAGGTCTCAGAAGGTGCTGGCAGCCACGGTGGTCAATCTTCTGCTTCTGACTTAGTGGCCAGCTTCATGGGCAAGGCCACGTCGCCAGCGCCCCAGCAGACCCCGGCTCCCTTTCCGGCCGCGGCGAGATCTGAGGCTGCTTCGGTGTCGTCGGAGAATCCGCAAGATATCCTTCTCAGGCTTCTCAACCATAAGCCCTCCCAGCCCGACTCAGTCCGAGCCTCACTTGCCGCCCTTAGCTCACAATCACCGTCAGTTCAAGCGCCAGAAATGGCCGTGGACGACATAGCTCAGGACCTGGTCGATGCGGAGCTCGAAAAGGTTCCCTCAGATCCCCAAGCAGTGGCGTCACCTTCACCTCCTATGCGTGTATTCGGCTCCGACGGCGCTCCCCAGACCGGTCCGCTCTCTAACTTCAAGCCTGACAGCGTTGTTGCGAAACCGACTTTCACATATGTGAACCCATTCGACAAACTCGAAGCTGCGAGTCCCCGCAACCGCACGCCGGTCTCGGGTGGTCCGAAGCCTCCGCAGAAGGTGGAGATCCTTAAACCAAAACACGGGTTGGATGCATCATCGAACAACGGCGGCGATGGACCTGACTCTCATACGCATAAGGCTCGCAAACTGTCCCCTAGCCTTTCACCTCATCCACATGAAACTGTGGCTGAGGCCGTCAGCGACCTGGCTGAGCAGGTCGGTCAACAAGTTGGTGAGGCGCTTGCCGAGGCCGAAAATAAAGCAGATGCACAGATTATACAAGATATTCAGCAACTGTCTCTCGATGAAGTGGTTGAAGTTGAGGAAGCTATTGTGACCACCGCTGTCGACATCAAGGAGGAGCTGAAAGATGAGAAGAATGCAGAAGCTCTTGAGAAGATGGTTGGTGAACCAATCGCCGAAGCCTTGAAAGAGGTTGTTTCTCAGATTTCTCAGGCCGACATTGCCGACAGTTGGGAGAGCGCCGAGACCGAAGATACTCCAACCAAGGATGAGGATACGACGGTAATAGTCTATCGATTCCCGATGCGTGCATTTTCTTCAATCACGGTGCAAAATATGCCTGAACAACGTGCGTCTCTTCGCCGAGAATCGTTCATGGACATCGCTCGACTAAAGAAAGAGTTCGATCAGATCGACCGGTCCCTCGTAGCGGCCAGCAAAAATTTCATCGTCTATGCTCTTGTTAAGAAGGGCGGCTTCAAGATCATCCGTCAAGAAAATGGCCAACATCGTCAGGTATTCGAAAATCACCACGAGCGTATCTTTAACATTGCTCTTTGCGCCAATGGCGATGATCTGAACGGTGGTCGTGAAAGCATTCTGGGTATTGGCGTCAACGGCTCTGTGTTCTGGACTTCTCTTGAAGCTGGCCGTGAAGACCAATTCAGTGACAACCTCGACACCAAGGGCATTGTCCTCCCACCTTCACCATCTCAGGACGATAATACTTCGGGTGGCCAACTTAAGACCCGTGCAAAACCATCTTCTCGCCATCCTGAGTTCTTTGCTGTTGGTCGAGGGAAATCCATTCACATTGTCTGGCCCAGAGTCGCCGCAGATTACGTGCGTGGAGGCAAAGGTATTTGTCATACTGAGAAGTACCTGAAGGAGCGCTCGCTTAAGATATTGACTGGTAAGGCTGGTAAAGATTTCACCTTTAGCGAGGATGACACTGTCATTGTCTCTCTGGACAAGGCTGGCCGCATGCGGTTCTGGGATATCCGACGTCTCACTGATCCAGAATTGGGCATTCCCCGCAACCCTCCTCAACAAATCGAAGTGTCTGATACTTTGCTCGAGTTCCATACGACGTCACCACTCGCGAAATCATGGCCAACATCTGTCTTCTTCTTTGATAAAGATAAGCCCTTCACCAAAGGAATTGCATTACGATATGTCATGGTCGGCATGAAGCAGAATCATTCCTTCCAGCTCTGGGATTTAGGCCTAGGCAAAGCTGTGCAGGAGATCAATCTGCCACACGAGAAGGAGTCTGATGCCATCTGCAGTGTTTCCTTTCACCCGAAGACTGGAATCATGGCAGTTGCCCATCCCACCAGGAACTCGATATTTTTTGTCCATGTATCGTGCCCACGCTACAACCTAACTGTTATGAATCAAGCGACTTACATCAGTCGCCTAGCATCGAAGGATAAATCTACAGCACCATTGCCACCCGTTAACGCTACTGCCATCATGACTAGTATTGCTGAGTATTCATTCGCTTCCAAGGGACAAATCAGGAGCCTGCACATGCTTAACGAGCCTGCCGGCCCTCCTGACACAGAAGACACAGAGAATGCTGCACTTTTCGAATTGTACGTAATGCACTCTAAAGGTGTATGCACTATTCGCGTTCGTCGTAGCGATCTTGGATGGAAGAGGGAGGGTGAGCCTTTGAACCCGAAGGATGGTGAGCAAGAGGGTGTAATTGCGATCTCACAGCTGAAGCTTCCTCAGCCAGTTACAGAAGAGTCTTCTACTAGCGGTGAAACGCCAGCTGCGAAGTCTGTGTCTGATCGATCTGTTCGTGAAATCGTCAAAAAGGAGAGCAGCCATGTTTCCAGGCAATCGATGACTCCTGAAGCTGCCATGCGTGCCTCCACTCTCGCTAAGGTCGAGAGCAAACAAGATGCTGTCCGCGCTGCTATCATCAACGGCGGCGAGAAATCCGAGAAGAAGAAAAAGAAACGGACCACTGCGGAATCTGCATCACAGGTTTCATCCACTCAGCGACAGCCGGCACCATCGTATGCACAAGCTGCCAATGCAACTCCACAATCTAAGTCGCCTGCTCCACCAGAGGCACCTCCCGCCGATTCCATCGTTTCTCACCTGTCCGAGGTAGATGCTCCAGAATGGTTCAAGAAGCACTTGACTCAGATTCCATCGCAAGTTGCTGCCCCGGCCGCGACATTGGATATCAAACAGATTGAATCTGTTGTACAGACTGAGATGAGCAAGGTATTCCCCCGTGAGCTTGAAGTCCTGTACAAGCGCCTCGATGACGACAAACGAGTGATGAACGCTGCCAATAACGCGAAGCAAGAAGCCGTCTTGCGTCTCGTTTCCTCCACTCTAAATGAGAACATCGAAAGTGTTATTGGGAAAATGATCGAGGAGAACATCAGAAACAACGTCCTACCTAAGATGCTCAAAGAGACTTCCTCGGCCTTGGAGAACAGTGTCAGCAACAACCTCAAAGCTATTCTAAGCACTCAACTTTCTAAAGAAGTCCCTGATTCGGTTACTCGAGCATTGAAGAATCCCCAGGTCCTTCAGGGTCTTGCTGACACTGTGGGAACTCGAGTGACAGGAAAGCTTGAGCCAATTGTCGTTGCTGCTGCAGGATCTGTTATCAACCCCGCCGTTTCAAGCATGGTCAATATTGTCGAACAACAAATTGGCAGTCAGCTTCGTCAAGCGGAAATTAAGCGTAAAGAGGATGCTCACAGAATTCTTCAACTCACGGACAAGGTGCAAGCACTGACTGAAATTATTCAATCAATGGCAGCCGCTCAAGCTGAAGTCAAAGGTCAGCTCAATACACTACAACAACAGTTGTCCTCTCAGCAAGTCTCGACAGTTCAAGCCTCACCTCGCGCAACTCGCTCGACAGCCACAGCTGAGAAGACGCCTGAAGAACGTGAAACCGAGGCAATTACTCGCCTTATGACTGATGGACAGTTCCAGCAAGGGACGATGATGTGGCTTCAATCCAACCGCACCACAGAGCTTTTCAACACCGTCTTTAGGCGGTGTAACCCGGGCTATCTTTCGGACGTCACTCCTTTACTCAACCTTTCTACTGGTGCTGTTGTGACTGACTCCTTGGATCAACATTTGACGGAGCGACTCGTCTGGCTTGATGCTGTCCTCAACAACGTTGACCCTCAGGTAACAAGTCCCACGCTTAATTTTTCTTTTTCGTAATACTAACAGTCTACAGGATCCCGAGACCCGTGATGTCGTACCCAAGATCATGGAAGTAATGAACCAACGATTGACTGCGGCATACATCAAACTTAACGAGAGCTCTCCTGGCAATCAGCTCCTTCGTCACATTTCAACTTTGGTCACTAGGGTCAATGATTTGGCTCGCGCTGTGGCCTGATTGCCTCAGCGCCTTCTACGTGTTCTCCCAACGTAGGATCCCGCGTGCTGAAAATGCCGTTTGGATCATGCGTCG
This sequence comes from Dendryphion nanum, assembly GCA_020744415.1. Taxonomy (NCBI): domain Eukaryota; kingdom Fungi; phylum Ascomycota; class Dothideomycetes; order Pleosporales; family Torulaceae; genus Dendryphion; species Dendryphion nanum. The sequence continues at coordinate 1,121,952 of JAGMWT010000013.1, read as the reverse complement.
TTACCCAGTGGCGCAGTCTGTTGTCGCCTCTTAATTTCGCCTGAGCATTGCCAACGCTACTTTGTTCACGATTTGCAAAGGCTTTGCTAAACTTCAGAGTCACATCATGATTCACATGGTATCCTTTGATCGTGAGGGTAGGACGTTAGGCTGGGCGGTGCTTTGTTTATTTTCCTTTTTTTCTTCCTACACCGGCCTTCCCTGGAACATCACTTTCTCCATTTGCATAACTACTCGATTATACTTTCAACGCGGGGAGTAGATGGCGCTGTGGAAGTCTGTTAATGCTGAAATGCTTGACTGAACTTGCATCATCGCTTTCGTTCAACCTACTGAGGAGGCATTGGTGGCGAGCTAGGTTATGATGTGTCATGCATGGGTGGTCTTTACACAGGCTTAGAGTGAAGCCGGCGAATTGCAGTGTACGATTAGTTAGTTTGGTAATGGATGGAGGCGGACGCAGAAATAGATATGTCCTTGAATTTTTTGGTTTCTTGCCCATTTGTGAGACATTTACTCGTTTGGGAAATTTTGAAGGCACCCATTGACAACTGTATGGTGACACAGCTCCGGGAGCAAGGGTGTGTCAATGGTCAAACTACTATTTTGGGAAAGTCTGAGATTACCGACGATTGCTGTATGCATGTTCCCGTGTTCGCCAAGGGGTGATGTCTTCGGAATGATAGAAGGGCCGAGACGCGTCTTGGACGCGTTTCCTATCAACCTCGGCGAATTGAGCATTCAACGACAATAACCTTCAACACAACAATACATAAACATTCATATTATGGCTGACGATAACGATGATATGCACACAGAGACAATGGATATCCAGCTGGAGACTCCGCCGTCTGATATATTCATTGCACCCTCGATTAATCCAAGAGAGATTCTCAAAGGGGAAACATATTCACATTTCTCACCCATACCAGAAGCCCTGAAAGAAGATACATCGCAGGCCGTCGTGCTGGGTGTTGATGAGGCCGGACGAGGCCCAGTGCTAGGTATAGTTATCCATCTATGTTCTTAAACAAAGCCAGCCAGCTTATAGTTATACAGGTCCCATGGTCTATGCACTGTTCTACCTCCCTATAGAATTGCACCACTCCCTACTAGCCACCACGCATCACTTCGATGACTCTAAAGTTCTCACACCCGAAGTCCGGTCGTCGCTCATGCAGACACTGTGTACTCCAGCCTCAGACCTGTACCGCTCGTGCGGTTGGGCGACCAGTCTATTGTCCGCGCGGGACATCTCCGCCCACATGCTCGCACCAACCCAGTACAACCTCAATGCACAGGCGATGGATGCCACGATTGATCTGATCAAAGAGGTCTTGGCTAAAGGTGTAAACGTGAAAGAGATTTACATTGATACCATAGGCAAGCCCGAAGTGTACCAAAAGAAACTCGAAAGAATATGGCCAACGATACGTATCACGGTAGCGAAAAAGGCTGACAGTCTTTATCCTGTCGTCTCTGCGGCATCTGTCTGCGCAAAGGTCACAAGAGATGCAGCTCTCGAGGTATGTTATCAACCGTACCGAAATGCGGACCAGACGGAAGAGGAGATTGCGTGGGGCTCCGGATATCCATCCGATGCCCGAACATCCACCTGGCTAAAGCGAAGTATCGATCCCGTATTTGGCTGGGGTAACGAGTGTCGTTTCTCATGGGCAACAGCAAAGGAATTACTCGAAGGGAAGAACGGAGAACTCAAGGTAGAATGGCCTGTGGACGACGACGAAGGGAATGAAGTGCGCGTGACGGATTTTTTCGTTTCAAAAGACAAGGCCGGTGGAAGCGAGCTCGTGGATTTCTACGGTAGGAGGGTGACGGAAGAGATGGAGTGTTTCTGAGGCTGGTTACGGCCGCGCGCATACGCAAAGGAGTGCGCTGCGATCAAACATCTCCTTCCAGTCTCGCTCGTGTGAAGCGAAGCATTGGCGACTTTAGATCCTCGCAACGCCGGACCGACCGACATTAGTAAAACCAGATTCTGCGGGCTTCGACTGCAGATGCTCGGAGGATTATGAGGATTACGGTACTGCACGGAATCCGTATTTTGCCAAGGCCAGCAGGTCACCAGGCACGATCTCCGATCTGCCTTTGCGCAGCCACCACCAAAACCAACAGGCACAGAAACTCGAGCGAAGTGCTTACGCACTGGTAGCCTTCGCCGCCAGTGCCTCACAAATACAACAGTCAGTGCGAAGCGGCGTTGGCCTCTGTAAAGTGGTCAATCCTGAATGTTGGGGTGACGTGTGCTAGAAGCAGTTAAATTCCACTCCACACCTTCACATCCTGCGCCGCTCCTTCTTGGATCAACTCGTGTGTATAATTACCCTTCGTGTCAGGATTCTCCGCATACTTTTGAAGCATACGTGGAAATTCTGTGCAGCATTCCCCATATTCTGTGATTATTTTCCTGCTTGTTGCCCCACCAGTCAGAGTTTCAAAGTGTCCAGGTCCGAAGCCACACGTCAAGCTCGGCTCAGCACCGCAGCGCAGCATCAGAACTTGTCTGCATATCCAGGTAGTCGGCTTTCCGTAATTTACACCGCATCAGTGCACTGCGTCTACCACGAGCGTTATACTTCCGATCATCTTCCGCCACCTTACTGTCGGCGTATTGTCATCTTCCGATCGATTAATAACTACAGCACGACGGGGCGTTGGGAACTCTCTGCCCAATTGTTACACAAAGTATTCCCTTAGTCTGGATATACCTTCTTTCCCGTTCCTTACTCAACACTCTCTTTCCCTTCCTTTGGAAGCTGACCCCATGTGTCACATTCTCTCCGTAGATCATACCCCGTGCAAGCACACGGTCGCTATCTATCAACACTGCATCGATGCGCCAAAGTCGAGATCACAAGGCCAAGCAGCATGTTCGAACATCAAACAGCACTCGAGAGCTATTTTGACAAGGAAGCCGTGCGCGGGGTGTGGAGGCCCCCGATTTTTTGCAAGAAGAGGAGCTATCGCGGAACGTGGTTTAGGCACTACGACTTTGGCCGACCTGATTACAGAAAAAGAAAATGAGAAGGCAGACTTGAGCGATGCAAATGATTCTGGTTATCACAGTGAGAGGGCGGAAGACGCAGAGGAGGATGATGACTTTCCCCTGTCGCCTAAGACGTCAGCGCTGAATGTTAAAAGCTGGAGAAGAAGACTCCGGAAAAGAGATCTTGAATCAAGAGAAAGGTATCTGTCTTCAAGCAAGGGTCGCAAGCCAAGCTGGATGCCAAATCTTAAGCAAGAACTCAGTGATGAATCATTGACCTTCTACCGAAATGATTCAATTGATAATGGAATACCACGCTCGGTTCCTGATGTTATGCAAACAACTGTTCTATCGAACCGACCCAAACTCGCGCCTCTGGATGTCAACCTTACAAGGCGACCGTCAAGAAAAACATCTACCCTATTACATCCTTCCTCTCCTTCAAAAGAGCAAGCTGTTCCAAAGACAACACCAGCTCGCGGGCCCGCATTTGCTTTTCCGATATCGTCCAAACTCAAGGAACTGCGTCCGCAGCCTATAAGAAAAACTTCGACACTTCTACACCCATCTACACCTCCCACAGAAATCGAACCTCTTCTTCAGGACACGACGTCGTTCCCATTCCCTCCTTCTCCTCCAGACAGTATATCAAGTCCGAAAAGGAAAAGTTCAACCTTACTACATCCTTCTTCACCCCCCGAAGAACCAAGAACAAAATCAATTCCATCATATCCCTTCCCAGAGCCGCTACCTACACCTCCACCATCATCACACTCGTCTCTATCTAGCGTGTCAACACTGCGATCGCTCAATCGACCTGCCGCTTTCTCCATCCCCCCCGGAACCCCATTGCGAGGCTCCAAACCACGACGCCCGTCCATCCTTCATTCTTCTATGTCAGATGTTGAATACGATTCAGACGACTCAGATCATGACTCCACGGATCACATTGTGATTGCGCAAACCGCCACCATGGCACGCGCAAGCCGCATCTATCACGTCCGCATTCAGTAACAATACACCGCTTTCCGACTGCTTTGAGCCATCGTTGGCTTGCCGTCGTCATCGGCCCGCATCCAGCTTCGGGGTTCTATCTTTGCTCTAACACTAGAAAGAGAACACATCGCTTAAAGAAATGACGACTGCTGTTTCTAGAAGATTTTGTTAGTCTCCGAAATTAGGCAGGTGGCGTGCATGCATATGTCCGTCGATCTACCCGAGCATGGTTTCTCTCGAACCCCGGTGGTTGGCCGGTCGGCAATCGAAGGATCTTTTACTTCCACATTTCGTATTCAACATCTGGATCTCGAAATCGGACTAAACGAAGTCGATTCTTAAATATCATTTTATTTTATTTTCCTATTGTAGGGTTATCTAGATACCAATTTCCAGCTCAGATGCAATTCCCTCGCGGGACTCATTGGTCGAGCGCATTATTTCTTTAATCTTATTTAGCAATGGTGTTTTCAGGGTTTAGATCTTCTTATTATATCCTAGACTGCTACAGGGCCTATTTTATTTCTTGACAAATATTACTGTTCTCTTCTCGTCGCTTTAAAAAATGAATCGCATCACTGTCAACAACTTTGGCGTTTCCCCAACCATTACCTCCCACCGAAACCTCACATTTCTCAAAGTCCATCAAATCAAGCAAAAAGTGGGAATGTGCCTAGGGCCTATATCGAGGCAAACTCTCCAGTTCGAATAATGTGCAGAGCTAGATAATCCACTAACTCACAAATAGATAAATATATACAAAGAACAAAGACCCGAAGACCTAAGCCAACTAGAACGTATTATCCTCCCTCGAGGCCGACTAACAAGATTCACTTCTCCCCTCCTTCCATCCCATCATCTATCTCCACTCTAGATCTTTCCAACACCGGCCACAGCGACAATGTTCGCCGCATTCGCCACAGCCGCAGTCGCAACACTCTTTCCAGAGAAGTTCGCAAGCACCCCACTATCCGTCCCGCCAAGCGTTCCACTGCTTCCAAAGGCATTAAGCTGGCACACATGCTTCAAATTCGCGCTGCAAACCGCATTCGCAGTTGCGCTAGGGCTTCCGAAGAACTGGCCCTTGTTCTCGAGAAGCGGCGTCTTAACGTTCTGGAAGACATTTCCCTCAGCGACGACTTTGCCGCCGGAGGCACCGTTGTCGAAAGCGTGGCCAGTGTTGTCCCGGAAGTAGTTGTTGACGGCGTGGACGAGCGAGTTGCCGCCGATCTTGGGGGAGCGGCCGGAGGTGTGGTGGATGTAGTTGTTTTTCATGGTGATGAGGTCGTTGGAGCCCGTAAGGTAGATGGCCCAGTAGTGGCGGCCGTCGCAGGTGGCGGACCAGGAGGTTTGGCCGTCGAACTCGTTGTTGGAGAGGGTTACGCGGTTACTGGGAGGGGGGTTAGGGGGGAGGTGTTGAGGTTGGGAATGGTGGAGGGGAGGAACTTACGAGGCGCCGTTTCCGGCGACGAACATTTGGCGGCCGATGAGGGAGAATTTGCAGTGGTCTGTTTTGAATATCCCATGTCAGTCATATTGTTTCTTTGCTCACTGTCGAACCAGGATGGAGAGTACTCACCAACCCAAACCAAATCCGATCCATCCACCGTAATCGCATCACCACCCCAGATATACTGCGGATTCAACTCCGTAATATGAATGTTCTGGATAATGACATTCTTGGCCCCATTCGCAATCCGCAACCCCTTGCCCCTAATCACGCCCTTGGATCCAACACCAATAATGCTCTTGTTGCTTCCCACAGTCAACCCAGCTACACCAGCAGTATCGTACGTCACGGATATAGTCTTCACGCCCGCTCCCGCATTCCCATTCGTGCACCAGCTCGCCTTGTTGATGGCATCCTGGCCACCGGCTCCGGGACACTTGTTCGAGGCCGGGCGGCAGCCGTTCTCCTTGGTTGTTCCTTCGGTGCCCTTGAAGTTGAACTCCTTGTCCAGCACGATGCAGCGGGCCGTGGAATCGGAGAGCCAGGTCTTGAGCTGCGCGGTGCTGGAGGGGACGGCACAGGCGGCACTGCCGCCTCCTGTGGTGCCGGTTGCGAAACCTTCGGGTTTGCCAACGACGGCGGCGCGTTTGCCTAGGACGGCGGCTTGGGCAGAGAGGGCGCTGCCGAGGGCGAGGAGGGTGAATTTCATGGTTGTGGTAGATGTGAGAATCTGAATTGAATTGAAATGAATGAATGAATAAAAAGTCTTTGACTTGTCAACAAAACTTGGAGAGAGAAGCAAAAAAACGAATGAATGAATGAGTAACGAATGTAAACCTGTGAGGCGTGATATCCAAAAAGAGAGAAAATTCTAAGAAAGCGCTCCCTCCATCACCATTTAACCCTCCCACGAAATTATCTTTTCCACGGCAATCCTCCCCCTTTCCAATCTCCCCATGACGAAATTCCAGTGTTATCAGCGCAGAAAACGCACCTTCATCTCGAACGGCGCGGGTGACGCAGCCCCAGTCCTACCTAGGGACGTACACACAGAGAGGCTAAGCGCAAGGCTTCGGCGTTTTGAAGTCGGTGGGGCCAATCGCGAATGCGGAAATGCGCCGAGATTTGGGGACCACCACGCCGTTGCTGTGAACGTGAAGGTTGACGTGCATGGGTGGTGGACCGAGCTGGTGGGAATTTGGGTCGGCATGGGCCGAGGCTAGATGGGAGTTTGGTTTAGAGGCGTGGGTTTGGAGGCTCCGATGATAGCGTCCGTTCGTTCTAGTAGGCAGCTAGCTGCGATAATAGTGCGACAGTTATCGGGCCGGGGAGTTTTGGGGGATGTGGCTAGCTGGTCACAATGGTTGCATTCGGTTTGTTTTTTTGGAAGTGCCTATGGTGCACGTGTTGGTTTGGGGATAGAGTTGTGGTCTGGATGCATCGAGTTCCAGCCCTGGAGAGGATAGGACAAGATCTCGGAGGAATACCCCACGATGTGTGATATGGATTCGGGCGAAGGAGGGCCGGATGGCGGAAAGGAACAACAAGCACAATGTTCGAGACGGGACGGGAGATAGGGCTGTATTGGCAACGTTGGCACACGTAACAGTTGCTCAGATTCGAGAAGTGTCAAGTGATGGATACGGAAAATATGAATTCGCAGGCGTACAGGGATTATACAAACTACAGAGGTTCCAGATTCGTACACTATCAAATGTTTCCTGCCAGAAGGCCAAGAGCAATCACTTTGGATTCTCGCCATACATGCTTCTCTCCCCTCGCACACATTTCCCGTCCTGGCCAATATCATCTTCAATATTCAGATAGATTTAAGCGTCGTCCAATATTTCGCCGCACAACGTCCCGTTCGACCGTGGGTTGAACCTCATCCTTGGCTTTGAGCGCCGATAGAAGCATGCCCGCGTCGAAAAAGCCATCTAAAGTGGAAAGTAGAAATCAGCAAATGAAAGAGAAAGATAAAGAGAAGAACGAGTGTGGGTATCAGTGGAAATAAGCGTATAAACGGAAAAAGGAAACAGAATGGAATGAAACGTGATGAAACGAAATCTTGTCTATGGGTGCTGCATGGGGATACGTGCAGAGGAGAGAAAAATTGTGGAGCAAATTGATTCGAATCATGCGCTGGAAGAGAATACAATGGATGAGGCTGCAGCTTTGGGATAAAGCCTCCTTACGACTGCCTTTGAGCACTTCCGCGGTTGCACACTCCTCACAAGAGCACGTTTCCGCGGAGGAGAACTCACATGGACAGCTGTCAGGGGCTTGAAAGGAGGGGAGTGTGGAGGGGTTGGGGGAAGGGTAGGACGAATGGCTATTTTAGCCACTTCGTCGAAATCAAGGTTAAGAGAGGGAGGGGAAGGGGGAGCCCTACATCCACCAAGTCCGTCATCGTCGGAATCGCCAACAGTCGTCTCGCTCGGAGGTTGAGCCCTTCCATCTGCAACAATGAGGCGTCCACGACTCTTTACACGAGCAGCTTTGGGTCGGTCCTCGGCTTCCCGTGCACGGCTAGCAGTCTTGTCGGCCGATGTTCCCCGGCGTTTGAGCTGGCGCAGGAGCTTCCGAATTTCGAGGAAGTACGACTCTAGTGCATCGATGAAGCGTGAGGTCTGTCGATGTTTGGATGATGCGCAGATTGAAATGCTGCCATCTTTTATAATGTAACCAATGCCGAATCCGTCACCTGAAGTAGGGCCAAAGCCGAATTGTCTCAGTGAAGGATTACCACAGTTGGAGGTTGACAAGATTGTGGTGTTGATCTTGTCCCATCCGCCGTCTGCAAATATAGCAGGCATAGAGTGCTGTACAGGAGCATGCGGAGAGCTCGAGATAGATCCACTCTCAGAAATAATGGAATTACGATTGGGTGAACTGATGACTTCAGGGCTCGATGGTCGGGTGGAATCGTAGCCATCACTACTTGCCATCTCAGCCCCTTCCTCATCAATCGCGCGCTGCCAAATACAGTATAGGGCATATAAATGCCGATCAGGCCCTTGAGCTTTGGCACAGATTTTGGTGTTCTCTGTATGTTTCTGGCAAGCTTTTCGTAGAGTCTCGATTTTTGAAGCTGCAGGATTCTCGGCCCAGAAAGTCTTCACGAAATCCACGGATTCGTCTGTCACAGATCGGATGGCTTCTGTCCGTCCATGGTAATAGACCTTGGTCATTGCCGGTTCGTAAGTGCACTCGATCCTTCCATACAACCCATAGTATGCTGCTTGGAAAGCCATCTGCACGAAAGCGTCGGGAGAGAATCCCATCGAAGTCATGAAGTTCTTGCCATAGTGTGGGAACTCTAGTGTCGCGAATTCGTTTTGTTGAATCAAGTCTGCCAGTCGGGTCTCGGCAAATCGAAGTGCAGTGCTCAGTTCCGGAACCATATCCCACTCCAACTTGTGTGGGGTAGTCTGGACATCGCCAAAGCTATCCGGGTCACGTTTCGCTGGGTTGGGGCTCGTTGACGCCCAGAGGCTGGGTGCATTGCCGTTGATCGTTCTCGCGAATCGGAGGATAGTGTCCGTGTATACGTCGGAAGCGAACCGCAATACCGTATGGCCGTCAACACCAGTGTGCTCAAAGTTGATACCCGCACTTCCATTCTTGCAGACAATAATTTGCAATTTGTCATACCAACGGTTGGTACATGTGCCGACCTGAACTCCCTTTTCGACCTTGCTTGACCCACATAGCATATTCATGCAAAGTTCCGCGCCATTCTGGGGTTCTGTATAGTCGAGACACAGGATGAATAATGCAGAGTCTACGATGTTCAAGGAATCGGAGTTGTTTGAACCTTCCTCTCGGTGGAGGACGTCACGCAATCCTGACCATACTTTCCGATTCTCAGTACTGAGCACACCCAATGCTCCTTTGGCTGCTTCCTGAATGGGAACTTCTTGTGCATCTCCGATGATGACCTGTAGATTAAGCGCAATATCCTTCTCAGTCATGATCAAATCCGAGTTGTCGTCAAGGACATCGAACCAGTAAAATTGGCCATGGCAAAGAACGACAACATGTTTCGATGTAGGATCTTGACCGATCTGGCATCCATTTTCGGTCGGAATTCGTGCAGTACCAAACAATCTAGAATATTGGTACATGCAAAGGGGCTGGCCTCGAATCGTGTCAGGTGGCAGCTCCTCTCGTCGGACTGCTCGAACGAAGGAAAGCGCCGAAACCACTAATGAGGCTGCACGAGTGACTTGGTTATTACGGGCCGGGGTGGGATCGTCCTCCAGTAAGAAAAAGGGATTTAGATTAAGTACCACCGGATTGTCAAAATTCAAATAAGAATCGTACCCTGGAGGTGGGTCAGCAAATGCCCTATAGACTTGGGAGATAACGTCGATTGGACCACTTTAGATGGCGAACACATGAGATGTCTGCCAAGGGGACCGAAATTTTGCTAGTGAGGAACACTTACAGAACTGTTCAATGTAGTTCGCCTTGCCTGCGGCGTATTTCTTGAGCTTGTCTTGAAGTGACGGTCCATCTGATTTGAGGAAGTCGTGTATGGATGAAACGGTGTCGTTGTGTTCCTTTGGGCTCTGGAGTGGCTTCAACGCTGCGAGATATTTCTTGCATGAGCTGTCGAGGTCTGGAATGGGAAGTTGGGGAAGCTTGTCCTGGTGAGCAAAGGTGATGCCAGGCTTTGAATCAGGGTTCGTGTGCGAGGCGAGTGGTGCCTGTGCTTCTGATGGGTACGACTGCTGGCTTTCTCTGGCCGAGGCCTCAGAACGCACGGAGCCATTTACTTCTGGAGCCGTCATAACGTCAAGGACCTTGGCTAAAGTTCCGTTGAGCGAGGCGGGTTGTGTAAATGTTCGGGCTGCCATGTTGGAGGGATGCGGTTAGCTATGCGTAGAGCGGCGAGATGAAGGTGCTAATGGAGAGTAACCGCAAAGCGCTGCGGTAGAAGTAGTGACAATCCTGTAGACAGTAGGCTGGCATTGGAGGGTGGTGCGCAAGTGTGTACGCCCAGGAGCTGTGGGTACAGGGCCGAGGCAGTGCTCTTATAGCAGACAGGACGAAAGGGGAAAAAACAGCAAAGGACGGGTACAGGGCGCTATCTGAGACTGCGAAGCATGTGAAGCGGAGTGATGTGATGTGTAATTACGGGGAAAGTAGACCAAGTACAAGAGGCAACGGAGGACCGAGACGGAAAATGACCCGCATATGGCGAGATGTGTAAAAGGTGAGTGGTCCGAGAAAGGAGCGCAAGCGGATTGAAAAAGAGCAACTTACTTGGGTAGAAATACTGGGGACACGGCGGCAGGCTACCGTCTTGGAGGGGACTGGCGCGGCTCAGGTGTGAATCAGTGTGAATCAGTGGGCACTGGATACCTGCTGCAGTCAATGTGATACTCGACGTTGTTGCTTACCAGACTATCAGACGAGACTTGGAGACTAGCAACGGCGAACCAAGAGTCTCGACGACGAGGATGGAATGCCGGAAAAGGACTGCCGCCGCTGATGGGGCAGGCAGGTGTCTGTTAGACAATCTCGGCCAAGGGGATCTGGATATCGTGGGGAGAGTTGCACCGAGGCGCACTGGAACCCTGCGATGCGAGACAGCTATCAGTTGCGCGGACGGATGGAAGGTGTCAGTAGCTTTAAAAAGACGCACCGTCCGGGACGATGGCTAGACGCGCCGGCTAATCGGAGGCGTACTGGAAGAGTAGAAGACGAAGAGGCAGAGCTACGAGCAGTCTCGGAGGGGTCGGGATGCAGTTGTGAGGTTGGTTGGAGAAAGAGGCGGAACGGCGCACTTGAGGGGGATCATGTGGGAGGCAAGTTTTGGAGGAGGAGGAGGAGGAGAGCATCACGAAGTGCTATGGCACGCTCACTGTTGTCTAAGACGCAGGGAGAGCAGTATGACCAGGGATGCGTACCGTTTGTTACAATGGCTGATGTATGCCAATTTAGTAGGCATGCGGCACTGGACTGGCGAACTGGAGAACTTGCGGGGGAGGGACTGGGCGCAGACTGGGCAGCGTGTGGTGATGAGGCTACTCGGAGTACATTCACTCAAGTGAAAGGCAATGAGAGGCGTATGAGTGACGTCGATTGCGCGGAGGAAAGGAAGAAGTAACCCCGCTTGCCCCAAAAAAAAACCCCCCAGTGCCCCCCTTCCCCCACCCGCCGACCTGGGCACCCACCTGAGTACTAATCGACCCCGCGGTGACTTGGGGTTCCCGGCGACGCGTGCTTAGGTCAGCAGGACAGGGCAGAAGACGTCAGTGCGCTCACACCTCACCTTCACCTGCAGCACGAGTGCACTCCAGTGCACACCACCACTCCGACCTTCCCTCGGACGCAGAAGAAGGAGCGAAAGTACTGCAGGAAGAAGCAGCATTAACTCGAATATTCTACCCCCTTCTTCCGCTGCCACCCCACTGCCACCCCGCTGCCACTCCGCAGAGCCGCGCAAATGACACTGCGGATACTGCCCCTCGACCGCCCATGACGGATCTGCTGGATGCGGTGCCAGACTTCGACACCAAACCCTATGGAGAACTCCTGCACTCTCTCGACAAGGCCGCCATTACCACCGCCGACCTGCTCACCCTTGAGCCCCAAGATGTTGGTAAACGCGTGCTGCGGCCCCCCAGCGAGGTGAAGAGGCTCGTCGATGCAATCACCGCTACCCTGCACGGGCACCTCGGTTTCGGAGGAGAGGAAGACGTTGCTGCGACCAACAGCTTCCTCGCTACTTCGGGGAACGTACGCGATGCACCTGGCCCGTCATGGCCGTCCATAAGCACGTTGGATGAAAAGCTTGATGTTGCCTTGGGCGGCGGTCTCCCCACTGGTTACCTGGTTGAGGTCACTGGCGAAAGGTAAGCCCCGACCCATTTCCCACATGCCATCCGTCTAGGCCCCTCGACCTCTATACTTCGTCAAATTAAGCCATCAGTTTTGCTTTGTTATCGCCTGTGCTTTTTGCTAACACTGCATCTAGCGGCGCCGGCAAGACCCAACTCCTCCTCACCCTCCTGTTGGCCTCGCAGCTGCCTGCACCCCATGGCCTCTCCAAATCGGCCGTTTACATATCCACCGAGGCGGCCCTGTCTACAAACCGCTTAAACCAGCTGCTTTCCGCACACCCGTTACTGGCTACGCTTGACCCAAAAGACAGGCCGTCACTATCGCGAATATTGAGTATTCAAACCCCCGACCTCGAGTCGCAAGACCACATATTGCGATATCAGCTGCCTGTTGCCATCCAAAAACATGGAGTGGGTCTTGTAATAATCGACTCCGTTGCGGCCAACTATCGCGCCGAGTTTGAGAAGCAAGGCGCCAGAGATGGTGCCGCGTCAATGGCCAAACGGGGAGGACAGCTGGTCAAGCTTGGTGCTTTTCTCCGCAATCTCGCTCGTACGGAGGGGATCGCTATCGTAGTTGCGAATCAGGTCGCCGATCGATTCACCAGGATGCACCTTACCTATCCATCGAATTTGCCCTCGCGGTCAACCTCTTCCAATAGCCAAGGCACCGACTCTGCACACGCCCAGCAAGTGCATTCCCAAGGGAGCGCTGCTACAACCCTCATGCCCCCGCCGTTCTCGTCTACCCAAGAGAGTGTCCTAACCTCAGAGGACCCGTTATCCCTTGATCACCAGCAACGATGGTTTACTGGGTGGGGAGATGACCAGTTCGTCTCACCAGAAAACCTGAAGACTCCATCCTTGGGTTTGGTTTGGACCAATCAGCTCGCCTGTCGGATCGCCTTGATCAAAATACCTGTATATGCGAGTCCTTCGCCAATGATCATCGTCGATGGTAAGGAACAGTGGAACGAAGAAGAGAATCACCTGATAAAATGGCGCCGATGGTTCAAAGTTGTTTTTGCACCATGGGCACCAGCTAGCGAAGGTCAAGGAATTGAATTCGAGCTACAAAAGAGTGGTATGAAACACGTGACCATAGAGAAGTAGAACAAATATACACATCCAAACCTGGATAGATAAACTATTCTAAAAATGCCTGCATAAGCCAGGTCTCTGAAACATTCTTCAACTTCGTAACATAAAATCCCATTTGTCTATCATCAAAACTCCCAGACCAACCCTTACCCCACATCTGCCCGCAAATCTCCTCCGTCATATCCACTATCAATTCGCACTCCTTACTCCCAATACAACAACCATAAGCATCGATCTCAAAACGCACATCATGTCTTCCCACTCCCTCCATTAACGCCTGCATAAACATATCCGGAAACTCGTCACGATACCCCGGTACTATCACTTCCATCCATCGACTCCTTTCTATCCACCGTTTAGATTCCTCATCATGATTGACTCTCCACATCTCTGCACTGTTCTTGACAGGCATGTTCGCGGATACAGCGCGCCTTTCTACGCGTGTGAGATGCTCACAGCCTTCAGCCTCGCACGGGACCAGGAATGTCATTAGTTTTTGCGAGATGCTGGATGTGGTATTGCCGAGGCTGGTTGTGGGTTGGAATTGGAGTCGGATTCTGGGTCGGATTCGCTGCCTGTAGAGAAGTCTGATTCCTCATCCCCGTTTCCGGAACGAGAGTTGACGGAGAACCTCCCATTGGTGAAGCTCGGTGGTACTTGAAGGCTGTTGTCAGAGTTTTTTGCTTCGTCACTTTCTGAGGAGGAGGAAGATGAGTCCAGGTCTGATGGACCAGAACCGATTCCGTCGTCACTTTCTGTGGAGGAGGAGGAGGAGGATGATGAATCAGAATCCCGTCCCTCGTCAACTTCTCCGTCGGGATCGTATGGATCAAGATGCCATCCCCAGTCACTTTCTTCGGTGGAAACTGGATCCTCGTCGTTAACGGGGTGGTTTTCAGATGCTATAAGACGCACTCCATACCACCCAGTGGATCCCGAAAGGTCACTGTTGACCTCGCTCGGATTCTACACAATGCCTGAGGGTGCACCATCGTCGTGCATCCTTACGTCCTCTTGGGCTTCGTAATCCCCCAAATCACCATCAGACCCATCATCACTGCCTTCGACCATTGCTACTGTTTCCTCATCCTCGTCCCGATTCCCATCTCCAGAAAACACCACGGTACTACTCTCCTCTTCATCACCAATCAATCTTGTTCCTTCCACAGAGTACCTACTCACCCTGGGGGATAATGAACCCGGTTCAGTGCGCGTGGATTCCGATGGGGAATGAGTTTCCCATCTGAACACCCACCTGCTTCCCCAAGACGCTACCACGATCTCGTGGTCAGTAGTTCCCCCCAACAATCCAGCACCAGACAAATGGTTTCTTTCAATAGCAGCCCCACTCGCCGCTGGTACCAGGGATTGGAATCCCGCGTACAGTTCCTCCAATCTGGCCTGGTTCTCCCGCGACAACACCTCCAATTCCTCCCAATCGTCTTCGGAATCCTCCGTGTCCCAGGATTCTACTTCCTCTTCAAATCCCATAGACGTGTACACGTTTGCGCGACATATCGGACAGGTTTCGACGTGGGGTTGTGAGAGCCACCTCTGGATGCATTCGCGGCAGAAGATGTGGCGGCAGCATCGTGGATCCGGGAAGCCCACGGCGGCGTTGGGGTGGGCAGGATCGGCGGTGTTGTAGGGTTCATGGCAGATGGAGCAGGTTTTTTCTTGGGCTTCTAGATGGGGGACGAGGGTGCAGAGGAAGCTGTGTAGATGGGGTCGGTTGTTCAAGAGGGCCATTTTTTGTTGTGAAGGTGGGGTGGGGAGTGGAAGTTGGTCGTTGGTCGTTGTTGTTGAGGAAGTGGGATTATCTGGGCGAATTCTGTCGATTTGGTGGGGTTTGAGAGTTGGTAACTGCCAGTTGGTAGTTGGTGGTGGTTGATGAAGTGGAATTATCTTTGTGAAATTTAGTGTGTTGATGGGTTTTCGATATGGGGTTGTTATCGTCTTTATATATTGTTTCCATGTAGTTTCCCTTGCGTGGCAGAGAGACTGTCATGACAGCTCAACATTTGACATCCCAACTTTTCGCGGATCCAAAGCATGACTGGAACCAACACCATCGTAACTTTTTGATCTAATTAGAAAGTCGTCGAAAAATGTTGCAGAATTTGTCGAGAATGCTTTTACGCTGCGTTTTGTGGAACTGGGTATCCGGATTGGCCGAAGAGCGCGAAACGGGGTCAGTGCAAAGAGAAAAGATGAGATCGTAGAAGGTGATCAGATACTAACATAAGCTATTAAAAAGTTCAGATGTAGAGAGTAGAATACTATATTATACCTATGATAGTGTTGAGCGGAAACTTGAGGGAGGTGTTGGTGGGACTGCTATCTGGGATTTAGAAAGAAATGATATGTCTCAAATGCACTTGTTACCTGTCTAAACAATTTGAATTAAGTCGTTTACATTATTGATTTTGTGAATAATTCTATACTATGAGCCTAGTTATACATTAGATTAGTCGCATGGTTTGAGTGATGACGGATAAACAACGAACTTCTAACACTAGGAAAGAGTGGAACGAACTAAAACTTTTCAAACCCCCCCAAAAAGATAAAAAGTATTACGTGATGGATTGGACTGATGATAGGTTTTCAACAACGAAAAAAGGAAGAGACAGAATTGTTAAGAGTTGGATTGGAATGTTGCCCGAACGTTGATTCGAAGAAGATAGTTTCCCTTCTTCACTCACTCCTTTCCTAGTGCTCCATCAGTCGAGGGCGAAAACTCGTCGAACACACCGATTTGCTCCCGAGGCTCACCAAGAACTGTTTGTCGTTCAATTGGTTCTCGTAGCATTCTCTTGAACTTTATTTTTTCAGCTGTTTAGGTGGCGGGAACCGTCTCGGAATTGGCCGTGATGAAGTGGCAAAGGGTGATGGAAGAGGATGACAGTATGTAATGAAAATAGGAGGTTCGATTATCTGTTCACCTACTAGCTAACCGATTCCAATTGGGATAAAGGTTGTGTGTTCACGCTCTGCTTTTGTAAGTAGCTATGCGGGTTAACCGCGCATATGGCTGCTGTGGAGCGGTAACCCCCGTGAGCTGTAGGAAGGGGTTCTTCCCTAGGGCGTCCTGATTACAGGTACCGTGAGTACTAGGTTCTGTACTAGATTCTGAAGTTGACTTGGTGAGACGTAGATTGTGTAGATCGCGATGCTTTCCACCCGAACTGCATAAATTACAGTCATGCCGCAGAAATTACTCTTCTAGGAAGGCGCTAGTTGTGCTCTCAGACAGTTCAAACAATCCATGGATTGTTCTAGTTTCATTGGCGACCTTGAGGCTGCAGCTGTACGAGTCCGATTTCAAGGGTTGCTGCAAATACCCCATCTACGAACGTATGTCCAGGAAATCGGTCGGTGGCGCACGTTGGATTTCGTAGGCGTTGCTTCTTTAGAGAAAAAGGGTCAGGGGGATTAAACTCTGGTAGAATTCGACAGGCGGTGTGAACGACGCCACAAGATGATCAACAAGGAACGAGCGACGGCTATATCAAATGACAATCCAATGGCTGGTTAACGGCAGGTCCTGCCCCGAGCTGTCGAGAATTAGCGGCGTCACGTAAGACGCCACGTGCAAAGGGCTACGTACCGAGCCTATGCACTAACCAAAAATCGACCACACCTCAACCTACTCTGGGGCGACGGAAGCCTTACACGATCATGCTTCGAGCGTGCCGTGTGTGAAGAGTCGGCATCCATCAGCATCATCATCGCCTTCATCACATCTTATCACGTACGTACACCGGGGAGCCTGCGTGATGCTTTCTTGAACGAGCATGCTGTTGCCCAACCGCCTGCAGTGGGCATTCATAGATTGTCCACGGGTCCGCAGTGGAGAAGGACATCTGCAACAGCCCGTTCAGATCAGGTGGAGTATGCCCCTAGTACCCTAAAAAAACAAGCTCTTGCCCTGACATAGTTGGAAATAAACTTCAGAATCACATGTGCAACTAAAGCTCCTGCAAAGTATCCCACCGGTGATTTGGGCAACATGGTAAGCTCGAACGACGCCTATTCTCCATAACTGCACTGGGAATTTGAAGTAGAGTTCAAGTACGCAATCGAAATATTTCTTCGCAGATGTATACATCCTCACTCTCACTCCATCGAACATTGAGCGGCACCGCTGTGTGGTTGCGCACGTGAACTCACCCCGCGTCTAACCCTTTTGCACCGTCAGATCCCCACCTTGTCGTGGACGGCCCGAAGACTGGGGTGATCGTTTACAAGGGAAACGCATCAACCTACTAGAAAGTTCCTTGATATTGTTGAGAACTCGAATCATCATTGGCATATTGTAACCGCTTGATGCCTGATCTTGCTTTTGTCCGATTTCTCCGACGCACCACCAACCTTGGAACTCTTGAAAACTGCATCATCTAATTCCCCTACGAAAGGACCCTCTCGTTACTCGTATGATCTCGAGGTTGAATGATGCAAAGCAGCCTGCGACGATCTACTCGAGCTTTCGAATCACCGATAACAAACCGATTTTATCGGTATCGACTGCAAATTTCGTCGACTGTGATAGAGCATCCAACCTTCAATATCTTATGTCTCGAAGCTTGCCACCCTCAGCCCTTTCCAGCGAGCTTGACACCCATAGTGTAGTCCGCGATAACTATTCACAATTTAGTAGATTTTTCAGGAAGCTTCGTGGACACGAGCGCCATGAACAAGCTAGCTTAGCCAAACTTTATGCATGAATTTGACATATGCTAGCAACTACCAGACGCTTCAGGCCGGCTGTCATAAAAGCTGCCGGATTAGTGGACCGGGGTATAGAGTGATGGGTTTGGAAAGTTACCTTAGCGCACCCAGGTTCGAGCTACCAACCTATGACTGCGGTGTTGCGACTCTCAAGCTTTGACCAAGGAGTATATCAAGACCTCCAAAGACCTTGCATTCTTGTCACTACCCTTGTAAGGTTTGAGTCAAGATTGCGACAGGGAACCGATGGGGTAGGTGTGCCATGAAAATATGCTGATAACCGTGGCTAGGAATTGCTTTTGACACCTAATTTCCAATCCAGGCATTGCGCCACCATCGGATGCATCGAATCAATCACAATCCTACCCCGCTATCCTTCCATGGACCAAGGAAGCGATACAGCTCAGTTAGGAATCATTGCTTGCGCAAAGCATTCACAAAGTCCAATGATATACCCTATAGAATGCAAGTTACACCTTGTGTCCAGGGTGTCGTTTGCTCCGGATGGAATGCACTTGACAGGGTGTCAATAACGTTCAGGATCTGCATCTTCCGGGATCCCATGCAAGTTCAGCTTGGTACAGGCACAGACTTATTTCACCAATTGGCGAATGTGGCTTCGCTACATGCACTAGTCACTACATGTTATGCCTCGAGTCACGGCCATCAGGTTGGGTTCATGGGCGTTCTCTCTACTGCCTACATCTCCATTCAATAGCTTGTTCGATTGCCATTCTACGATATACTTCCGGGGGTTCGCAACCGACTACTTTCATGCATATCTGACAGCTGCCCAAAGACCTTCGGCTCGAGGAACCGACAGCCACCCAACACTGCTTCCGTTAGTTCAGATTGTCACCAAGACTTCTTGTTTGCGGATAGGTGTAAGCTTCAAGGGTCCAACGTTGTCATAAGGATCAGTACTCTGCACTTACCATCTTTCAAACAACACAGATTCTCTACTGATCATCATCATCTTCATCATCATGGATCAAATACCGCCAGAGCAACTTGCTATACTGAGGGCGGAGGACATGGGCCCTACCTGCAAAGCTATCGTATTCGCATTCACTATCATTGCATTTATTTCGGTTTTTCTTCGATTTTACACCCGTGCACTACTGATGAAGACTGTTGGGATTGAGGACTACTTCATTCTCGCCTCTATGGTTAGTTATTGTCTTTCACTTCTTGCTTTGAAGACAACTGACTCGGATAGTGCTGTTCTGTCGTCATGGCCGCCTGCCAGATAATGCGTATGTCCACTACGATGCGCTCAGCATGCGGCACTGTATTAACTATGTTCAGAGGTCAAATGGGGGAGTGGAAAGCACGCAATATTCGTTGATTTAAAAGAAGCAAGCACAATATTGAAGGTTAGAAAGCCTACTAGCTAATATGAACTTTCGCTTACTCTATATAGTATCTTTACTTTGCCATTCTTGCATACTGTTCTAGCATCACTTTCACCAAAAGTAAGTACAACGCATGTGCTCAATCCCTTTATCGTGCTCGCTCACATAGCTAGTATCTATACTTCTACAGTATCGAAAGATCTTCTCGACGCGACAAATGCGATGGCCTATCTATATCGTCCTAGGAATCTGCACGGCCTTTGGGCTGGCGTGTGTGATATCGGGGATTTTCACTTGTATACCCGTAGATGCTGCATGGTAAGACGTTTTGAGTCTTTTCTTCGGTCTATGCTGGAAAAATCAGAAGCTGACACCACGACTCATTGTAGGGACTTGACGAAGCAGCCTACCGCCAAGTGCGTGAAAGTGAATGCGTATGTTACCTAACCATTGTTTGTTGATCGAGCGCTAAATTCCATCTAGTTTGTACTGGGTCAACGCAAGCTTGAATATCTTCACTGATTGGCTTGTAGCCATCTTACCGGTCAAAGCAGTCTTGGGTCTCCAACTTCCCAAAAGGCAGAAAATAGTTTTGATTGCCATTTTGACTCTTGGATGGTTGTGAGTATCTACAATATTGAAAAGTAGATTATATCTAACACTGCGCAGTGTCTGTATAGTTTCCATCCTGCGTCTCAACGCCCTGATCGTCCTTGCAAGACATCCTGAAGATTCTACGTGGTACTCCAGCTCAGCTGCATATTGGTCTTCTATTGAAGTAAACCTCGCTATCGTTTGTGCATCAGTACCTGCCCTGAAGGCTCTCGTCGTCAAAGTCATCCCGCGCTTCGCTTCTCAGTTCAAGAGCTCGGTGACCGGCCAGAAGTCAAAAGACTGGACAGTAAAAGACACTAGAAACTCCAGAATTACGAAAGAATTCATTGAGCTCAAGGGCCAAAACAGTCGACTAAGCGCGGATGTTGATCTGGAGCGAAAAGGCGACACTGTTACTGCTCTACCAGCGCTGGAACCTGCGCCAGGGTGCATCACATACCAGGTCGATATCGAGCAGTACTCTGAACGCACAGGCAGGACCAGTGAGAGTGACAGCCAGAAAGATCTGGTATCTCCATACTCGGAATCCTATGTGCATTCAGATAGAAAATAATCGGTTTCTGGACGGATCCTCTATCTGCAGGCGGAAACAATTCTTGTCTCTCATCTCTAGATTTTCTCCTTGGCAACGAGCTCACATTCTACAATCACAACCAAACATATCTGCACGCATACCCATCTAGCGCTTTGTTTATACTCCTGAGTTTATCATCTGTTCTTATAACGATCTTCACCGTTTTATACTCCAGGTGGTTAAAGGCCAATACCCTATTTCAATAGCTCGAATCTTATAGAGGATAAACTTGATAGCATTAAATCACGACTTGCCGTTTGTCTTTTGAGAACAAGGATGATACTTGTTATCAAGACATGTAATACCCCGCACCAACATTGTGCTCAATTTTGCTAACGATCCGTTGGATAGCTAGCAAATATTCATATATCTCAATGTTAATTTTTTGAGGGATTAGTAATGCTAGAGAATTAATAATCTGATCAATTCACTCATGGGATTGACATGATGAATGCGACGTTCGAAAGTCAGACCATATTTTACAGCCTCCAACCCATCCCACATTGTTGGAAGGTTGCGCGATATTGACAATGACGCGCACACCAGCTATACTCCGCAGCTTAACGTTCGGCGACATTCGTTAATACACCCGAGACGGGAACGGCTATGTATGGTGGCGCCCATTGCCTGCATCGGTTCAATCCGATGTTCCCCTACCCCTGGTTCCCTGTCCCTGCGCATCTGCATATCCAGTTCCACCTGGAAGGGCCGGTAACGGACCGTGGGTTTGTATCGGTCCGGTCCATACACTCATAAACTATAAGTTACATCGCATATAGCTACATTTTTCCGATGTGAAACCGTTCACTATGGCGTGCAGATATCACATCTATGGTTTGAGGTTTTAGATGAAGACGCAGGGGCAAGCGAAACTATGGGCAAATCGGAGTTCACAGTACTTAACACAGATCTGTCCTCTAACCTTTTCATGTTGATCTACCCTTTCTCTCTCACATCTGGTGGCATGTCCGATGGCGAAGGTCTGGACGATTTTTACGCTTTTGGCAGGCAGTGTCGCCTGTGCACCTGCAAAGGATAGCTTGACAGTTGACGTGGATTACGCTGTGTATCAAGGAGTCAGGAACAATGGCACGGGGTTGAATGTATGGAAAGGGTACTTCTATCAAGATCAAAGTACTGGGGTTCCGCTTAACCTTCTACTAGAATCCGATACGCGGCGCCACCGGTCGGAAACTTGCGATGGAGAACTCCACAGTCACCAGAAACCGTCCGTAACAAGACAATATCAGCAAACGACTTCGGTCCTATTTGCCCACAATCATTTCCTTCAATTCCAAATCCGCCTTTCATTCCCGGCGACGAGGATTGCCTCTTTCTCAATGTGTATGCCCCATCGACTGACAAGAAACTCCCAGTCTTGGTCTGGATTCACGGAGGCGGCTACGGCCTCGGAGACGGAAGACAAGACCTGAGTGAAATCATCAATGCGAACGGGAAGTCCTTCATTGGTATTTCCATCCAGTATCGGGTCTGTTTCATGTGAACCTGTCCGACTCGACTATATCTACTAAGTAGTCTATAGCTCGGCGCTTTCGGATTTCTTTCTTCGGACGAGGTCAAGCAGCAAGGAGCTCTCAACGCCGGATTACTTGATACAGAATTAGCTCTGAAATGGGTTCAGACGCATGCTAGCAAGTTTGGTGGGGACCCAAGAAAGGTCACGATATCCGGGGAATCGGCCGGGGGTGGAGCAGTGATGTTATTTGGGATTGCGCGGGATGGCAGGTTGGGAGATTCGCTTTATCGGAACGTGAGTAAAGGAGAAGGAGTTGTGCAAGGTGCTGACTGATACTGGATAGGGCATTGCTGCTTCGCCATGGCTTCCGGTACAGTACGACTACAATCATGCAACGCCAACAGCTCACTTCCGTGACTTTGCCTCCAAGGTTGGCTGTGGCAATGCAAGTGTTGTGTTGGATTGTCTGAGGAAGGTAGATTCGCTTTCTCTGCAACAAGCAAGCAACTCAATCTCCACGGGCGGAACATATGCAACCTGGGCATTCCTACCCGTAACAGACGGATCCTTTATCACAAATCGGCCCAGCATCGCACTCAAGAGCAAGAAACTCAACGGCAAGGCCATACTCGCCGCCAACAACGCAAACGAAGGCGCTCTCTTCGTCCTACCAAACATCAACACCCTCGACGACCTCAAAACCTGGCTCCACCTTGATTTCCCTGCCCTCACTCCCACTGAAATCCAAAAGATCCTCGACGCTTATCCAAGCACCGACTCCCCTGTCGATCCAACCACTCCCAGATTTGCCACCAATGGTCTGGACTCCCCTACCGCCGTCAACATGAGTCAAGTCGCATCGTACGTCCTCACCTCAAAGTCCCCATCCTCTAACCCCGCAAACTAACCACTCATCTCAATGTACCAGTGGCCAACAACAACGCGCCTACAACATCCACGCCGAAGCCCGTTTCGTCTGCCCATCCTATTGGCTCAACAACGCATATACCTCCTCTTACCACTACCAATACAGCGTCCCCTTCGCTTCCCACGGCGACGACGTACCCGCATACTTCGGCCCCAGCACTCCCAACCAATCTGCCAGCTTCTCACTCGCGATCCGAAAAATCTGGGGGAAATTCATCGTTCAATCAAACCCGTCTGTTTCCTCAGAGCCTGCGGTTGCGAACTGGCCAAAGTGGTCTGCTGGGGATAGGAGCAAGTTGGTGAATCTAAATACAACGGGCGGTGTGCCGTATCAAGCGGTTACGCAGTTCGGAGCTACGGTTACGCAGTTTAGGGAGCCGGGAGTGGAGAATCGATTTAGTGTGGTAGATGCTTGGGAGTGGGAGGGTGGAAGGGGGAAGAGGTGTGAGTTTTGGAGGTCGTTGGCGGATAGGATTTCGATTTAGGGGCGGAGTGGATTGGGAGGGATGAGTTGCATGTGATTATGAGGGCTCGCTTTCTCATCGCAGGAAAATCTTGCATCAGTGTTGAATGAATGTGGTCAATAGGTCTCGTTTCCATCGGTACAATTTTTGAAAATGAGAAATTGATGATATCATTGATGCAATGTGGTTCCGCACTACTAGGTATGTTATGTTATGATAGTGTGTCAACTCCTAATAAGAAGTCATTTGTCAGTGTTGGCCTGAATCTGTGGGTCTTTCAGTCAACATTCATACAGTGATGAACGACTTGATTCGAAAGTACGCCTGTGCATACTCTCACCCGCCTTGTTCCCATTTACTCTTTATGCTCCATTGTAGCCTTATTGACATCTTCCCTTGCAATCGAACTTCGTCTGCGATCAGAAACCACCCTAGCCTCCTCAGTGTCCTCGTAGTCGATCAATGGATTGCCCCTATGATCGTAACGATGCGGCATATCATATGCAATCTGAATGACGTCGAATGCATTGGTGGTTTTATGGAAGATCTCATCCATTTCCTCGAGAGAGCGGTACGCGGTTTCTGGGAAAAAGAAGTATACGCAAGGGACCATGAAGGCATTGATGACAGCGAAGACGATGTAGGTTTTGTATCCGATGGTGGAAAAGGCGACAGGAGTGACCATGACGACCATAAACTAGGGGAACATATTAGCACAATGAAATACATCAAGATATCGGAAGACTGACGTTGAAGATCCAGTTGGCAGTTGTGGAAATAGCATTTGCAGGAGCTCGAATGCTGAGGGGTGTAATCTCTGCTGGGTATAGCCATGTCATTCCTAGCCAGCCAATTGCAAAAAAGGAATTAAATACAAACAGGAAAACAACCTAAAACTGTTAATGCATATCCGGTCCCAATCTTATGTTCATGGATTACTCACTGCTAATATACCCAAGCCGACACTGACACGACTTGTAGCACCTGCGAGGACAGCCATAGATGCGGCCATACCTGCAGCTCCGAACATCATCAGGGAGCGCCGACCAAATTTCTCGATGGTGAAGATTGCAATCCATGAAGCCATCCAATACTCGGTACCGTTGCATGCTGCTAATAGCCGGCTAAGGAATGGTGATAAGCCGATATTATTCTCCATGACTGTAGCAGCGTAATACGTGATGATGTTGATGCCAGAGATCTATTCGAGTTATTAATAATTGAATTCTATATTAAACGTAGTACAAGCTCATCAAAAACGAACTAGTTCGTAAATTGCGATTGCGATTGGTGAATACCAAAAATGAAGAGTAAATGAGAGAATCTCTTACCTGTTGGAACATCTGGTTGACATAAGCCAGTACAGTACGATGGAAATTTCTATTCCTGTTCATCTTGAAGCAGTCACGGAACCCGCCCTTGGACATTTCAAAGACAGTGTCCTTTACTGCTGCGAATTCGTTTTGGATCTTTTTGTCCTCTGGGGGAAGGTTTGAAAGGGCACACAGAACATCAAGCGCTTCTTGATCTCTGCCCTTGAGGACCAGCCATCGAGGAGATTCTGGTAAACCAGGAATAAGAAAGACAATAAACAGTGCAAACACGATTTGGAATGCTATCGGGAAGCGCCAGGAAATCGTACTAGGTTCGAGGAAGGAAAACCCAAGATCAATCCAGTATGACAACATTACACCGAAGACAATCAGAGAACCTTCAATCATGACCATCTGCCCGCGGCGATGAGATTTCGATGTTTCCGCTTGCCATGTGGGTACCGTCGAAGTGTTCATTCCGTTTCCGAAACCGCAGATCAATCGCCCAGGAATAAGCTGAGCAAGGCTGTAGGAGCTTGCCTGAATGACTGCGCCAACAATCATGATAAGACTGCCAATGAGGATTGTCTTTTTGCGACCTAACATGTTTCCGAGCCAAATAGTAGCGACGGCACCGAAGAAGCAGCCCAACGTGTAAGCTCCGACTGTAATGCCCTGAATGTTCGATGCATGACTGGGACTGCTTCCGGGCGGTGGATTGACAACATCGATTTCTGGGAAATAATGAAGAAATGATGGTAGGGTGAGAAGACCTCCTAATAATCCTTGATCTAGTAGCTTGTTAGTCGGAGGGGTTTGTCAATGAAGACATGTTTGAATATACCGTATCCAAAGAGGGCAAAATCTGTTCCTGCTACAACTGCAACTGCAATGTTCAATTTGGTGCCTGTGAGGCCGTAAAACTTTTTGCCACCAAACATCTTGACAAGTTGACGACACCAAGGTACAAATTCTTAAGATGGAAGAGGCAATCGAGGGACAACTTTGTCTAGAAAGCCGTTGGACCACACTTGCTTTAATAGTGGATCAAGTCATGAGATATATGCAAGAAATTCCATGAATGCAAGCATGGCCCATATCCGACAAGTTCTCTCGGCATAGCCTTGCTTGTAAGATTATCGAGTGGGTCCCATGCAATGACGTTGGGTTGATTGGGGTGCTTGAGCTGGTGCGGGGATATTTCATGGATCCTCGCCCCCATGGGGAGCGCTAGTCCTGAAGCTCGGGATGGCGCTCCTGCCGAGGCGTCACAAATGAGCCGCATCAGTGACAAAGTCGATATATTTCAGTCGGGTTTCCCAAGACGGCAACTCCGGGCGATTAAAACGAGTGAAATGATGCGGAGCCCCTAAGCCACGACAGGGCTGGTGCAATTGTTGGTACCGAGAACGGCCCGAAATGTAGGATGGAGAGGCAGAAATTCCGACTCATGTGAAGCTCGAAGTACTCAATTGAGTAATCCGGGGTGGTGCGAGCTACCAGAGCAGGTGCCGAACAGATGAGGACGTGTAGAAAAAGTGGTGTTGAAGTGGACCGGAGGAGTACTTTGAACACGAACGGAGGGTTCTCGAAGAGAAGGTGAACCGCCCCCCTGTGTGCAACATGGGGAGTGGATCTCAAAGCCTCACTCCTTACTCATGTAGGAAATTTGCCTTGATATGTCCAGGTCGTAGCATGATTCGACCCTGCGTCCATATCTGGTAACTGTTTCTGCCCGATCCTCGAATGCAGCCTTTCCGAGTTGACAAACACCTCAGGAGACATATTTCAAGTATTTTCCGGCATCTGCCGGTGCGCTGGCTTGCTTTCCTTTGTTGATAGGCCATCTACCGCCTCTAGAGTCCCAGACAAAATCCATTTCTACCATAACTTTCATAGTATCGTGCCCTGGAGATGTATTATTGTCTAGTTTCTTTGCTATTGCCTCCCTCTCCAAGGTATCTAGGTAGGTAGGAGTTATGTTAAATTGAGGTCGTGGCACTATTGTCCGGACTAATGAGGTGATTAGCTGCTCCTCTCGCCTCAATTTCAAGGTCGACAGCATCATCGACGGCATTCTTGGTCGTGGCAACTGCGTGGCAGACATAGCGCGTGCCCATTATGAAAAAATGCGAAAGTGTCCCGAAGCATGGCGGAAGGAAGATGAGAGCTTGTGGTGGAGATCTTCGCTCGTCAGAACCTTAGAATCCTTGGAAGTGCGGAGTTGCGCTAGTCCTCTTGTGAATAGGATACGAACTGTGCCCCAAGCCCGCATCATCGACCCCATGGCCTGGCTTCGATGCCATAGCCTGGAGTTTTGTACATACAAGATCCGTTGCCTGAACTCATGGTCGTCTTTTTCGAACTCTGTCACAATTCCTACCAGGCTCCCGTACTTTCGCAGCGCTGGCTCTGGCCGCTTACTCACCAATATTTACCCGGGCGACTTTTGTCGCACAAAAAAAAACAAGGATGCCGCAGCCAGACCTCCCTCCAATTGAACATGCGTGTTGTCCATCTCAGTCCCCCACTTCCTTAAAGGTAACGCTCTGACCCGCCGACCTGGGCACGATTTTCCATCTCTTCGACTCACTTTTTATTCTCCGACTCCATCGTCTTTGTCTTTCCCAAGGACACGTACAATGGCTGGCCTCCTCGCTCCCATAATGAGGCCTAGTAGCCGCTTCCCACGACGTGAAGACGCGCAGACCTGGAAGGATCGGCTCATTGGGAAACGAATTGTGTCATCGGACATTCACATCTCGGGACATGACGGCTGGAAAACACCCGATCTCGCAAAATGGGAACCCAGAGTCTACTACAGTGCACCCGTCCGGGGTCGCAGCGGGGAGGAAGAGCGGGGTTTCGAGCTTCAACCCAATTCGCCATTCTTGAGGCTGCCCGCTGAGATTCGCAACAACATCCTGGAATTTGTCCTACCCCCGCAGATACTCTCTCAGGAAACTGAAGTCGAATCTACCGAGGAAGGCGACGTAATTTGGATGAACACAAGTGCTTTCATCTTCTGCTGCAAGCAATTATATGCTGAAGGTAGACAATTGGCATTAGAAAGACACACATTCGAATTCGAGAAATTTCCGAGAAAGGTTCGGTTGTGCTCTGCAAACAAAGAGGAATTTCCTTACATCTGGAACCTGTGAGTGTGCTGCACCTCAATATGTTGCTGTGTGCTGGACATGGTGGGGTTAAAGCTAACGGTAGCAGCCTGAATGTTGTTTGTGACTCGAAGACAAACGTCATCAAAAATGTGTATTACGGATGAAGATTCCAACGGATGAGTCGCCCACGATTATTTTGGCAGACTTTCCAATGCTGTGATACATAAGGACAGTGTTGAGAAACGCCTGCGTACTCCTACTATAATTTACAACTCCTCCTTGTCCTCCTCGCTATCAACAAAGCCGCCGTTGCTCTTGATGACGTCCTTCTCGGCATTCTGGATGGCCTTCTCGAACTTCTTACCTGACTTCTCATCGGTCGCAAACAAATGGTCCCTGACCAATCGCCGCGGCGTCTCGCCAAGCCACTGGAACAGAGAGAAATCTTCGAACTTGTCGGCACGGAAGATTTCCAGCACCTCAAGAGGCTCATCATCACTGAGGTTCTCAATGAAGTGTCCCATGTTCTTTGGCACAATTCCAACATCGCCAGCCTGATAGTCAAAAGTCCTGGAGTTGCCCTCGGCAGCAAAGATGGTCACGCGAGCACGGCCCTTAATGAAGTACGACCATTCGTCAGCACGTGGGTGCCAATGCATCTCTCGAAGCGCGCCGGGCTGGATCTCAAGATGAGCAGCAGCAATGGTTTTTGAGATGGCGAAGTTCCTTGAGTCGGTAATGCGAGCGGCACCACCAGTACCATTGATGGGCTCCTGGGCAAGCATCTTGTGAGTGAACTGAAGTTTGGACTTCTTGTAACCCTTTCCTTTGGGGATCTCATCCTCGATCGAGCCTGGGATTGAACCTTGGAAGATGTACTTCTCCTTCTCAGGCAGAGCCTTGAAAACCTCTGGATGCACGCGGAAGTTTTCAGCGACGACGGACCTGGGTGTACGCGCAAGCCAGTCCGTAAGGATGAATGTAGACTCCTCAGAGAAGCTTCCGTCGTCGAACACGAGCAAGAATTCAGTACCATTGGGGCTAAGGCCTTGGAGTGAATGGGGGTGGCCAGATGGGAAGTACCAGAGGTCGCCCTTCTCAAGGTCATCGACGAAGCTGCCGCCTTCGGTGTCGAGAGCGGTGATGCGGACTTTGCCCTCGAGCACGTAGGCCCACTCGGCCTCTTTGTGCCAATGGAGTTCACGGATGACGCCCTCATCGAGACGCATATTGACTCCGGCAAGCTCTTTGCTGGTTCCGAGCTCTCGTACGGTGGTTTGGCGGGTCCACCCCCCTTCCTCGATGCGGATGTGAGAGTCGGCAAACGACCACCTCATATTGGGGACTGTGAGGGTGAGGCGTTAGCAAGGCTGTCGAAACACATGGACACGGAGGTATTGTTTTCGTGCTGGAATGGACAAGGAACAAGGAAAAATAAGAGAGGATTGGGAATGTTTCACGTACTGTTTCCATGATCGGTGCTTGGAGGTCGGACAAGATCGGGGTTCTGCCTTTCACGAGCTCTGTTGCGTGGACCTAGTACAGTGGTACCGTCGCCGTTCCTCTAGAGCCGCATGTTAGCAATGCAATAATATCCAAGATGACGATCAAGACTTACATTTGGCTCTGGGTTAAGCTTCCTTCCAACACTGTCCACCTTCCTATCATATGGATCGCGATAGTCGGGGCTGTATGGATTGCGGACACCATGTGGACCAGCGTGGTGTCCATTTCCGGCTAGTGGCTGTTGATCGACGGGAGCTGCCCAGGCGCCACCAAAGACGCCCAGTCCTACCAGCAATGTCGAGAAATGCATGTCGGTCTTCAATTGACTACGAGTGAAATCCAATTGATGGTTTTCGCACAAGAAGGAAATTGAGATGCCATCGGCGACGCAGCCGCGGTTTAAGAAAGTTTCTCATGATTACGTTGGGACTCCCCTTGCCGTACATGACGACATTCCGTGGCTTCCACACGCTGCTCCCATTCATCAATGTCAAGCCGCTAGTTGTTTTACTCATCCCCAACTCGTCCCCGATATTGCATAGCAACGACTGTTCCCCTCACTATTCCAGCCGATCTTGCACAATTCTTGCTTTTTGTCACTTCTCTGTGACACTCTTCCTTGGCTTTCCTGGAATTGCCGTCGAGCGCGGCCGAAAACGGTTTCATAGGCCGTGGACGCGTGCCAGTACCTGCGTCGATTCGCGTCTAGTCCCTGCCGATGATCCGTTTGTCGGTGGCTAGCCCGAGCTCTATCGAATTATCTTAACCTGAGATTCACCCCCTCACGACTCTGGGACTGTTCCTCCAAGAAAAACTTCCAGCAATCAACCATGAGCACAGTCATCGCCCGACCAAACGCCGCTGCTCCCAACGAGCAAACCCCGCTTCTCGGCCGGCCTCGCGGGGACTCGGATGCATCTCGGACAACCTGGTCACACCTGAAGCAACACTTCACTGCAGATGTCAGTAAGCATTGGGCGGATGCAGTGTTGCTTTTCTGCTACATCATCACGGGGCTGTTGGACAGCTCTGCCGTCTTCATATGGGGGAGCTTCGTAAGCATGCAGACAGGCAAGTGATCCGAACTCCCCAGTACCGACTGTGTACAAGTAAACCGCATGAGCAAAGTCATACTCATGCCGCTGCAGGTAATACGGTATACTTGGGACTCGGTCTTGTTGCTCCCTCAGAAGGCATTCGCTGGGTCAAGGCGCTGACGTCCATTTCCTCGTTCTGCGTTGGGTCGTTCTTCTTCAGCCGTTTCCATCGTTTGCTCTCCCAACGACGACGCTGGGTGCTTGTTGCTTCGTACACCCTGCAGCTCCTCCTCATCACACTTGCAGCAGTCATTGTTACAGTCGGGAATGACTCCGCATCCAATGAGCTGCACTGGCAGGTCCTGGTCCCATTGGCTGCTGTCGCATTCCAATCCAGCGGTCAAGCGGTGACGTCCAGAGTTCTCCAATACGGAGGTTTGACCAGCGTGGTGTTGACGAGCAACTACTGTGATCTCTTCTCCGACCCCCAGCTCTACGCGATATCGAATGTCGAGCGAAATAGGAGGGTTGCGGCACCGCTCCTCCTTCTGCTTGGCGCAATTGCAGGTGGTTTTTGGGCGCATAGTGATGTAGGTCTTGCAGGAGCTTTATGGACGGCCGTTGCATTGAAGGCTTTGGTGGTGGTCGCATGGGTGTTCTGGCAGGCTGAGCCCACCCAGCAAGTTTAGGCATGACTCCTGAGCACGAACACCACAAATGCACGACATGGAGAAGATCTATGCTCAGGCACCAAAATTAAAAGAAGCACTCTGGAAGCGAACTCGAATTCCAGGTCCATTCCGTTCGTTATCCGAAGCGCTGTTTCCCATGCACAGTCCCTTTTGCGTTCACATTACTCGTCCTGCTGGACGAAACAGTTTCTGCCTGAGACACAAATTGTAGCATGACACGGTTCTGGAAAAATGGTCTCATCCCTCTCCCCCGCAATTTCATCTCATCATCTATTATCATCTCTGTCCTCCTCTCTTCAATTGTTCAGATGATTTTTGTCTTCGCGCTGCGTTCGACCCATAGAAGCGATTCAATCTAGTACATACCCTGGCAGGTCCCAATACCATCCTTGCGGTTTTTGTCTCCACTTCCCCGGATTATCACGCTCTACAACCTAATTTCACCCACATCAATTACTTCCACCATCATCATGGCGGTAGCAAGCAGAGAAAGTCATATCTTGCACTCCTTTCCCAAACCGCCCCTTGGGACACCTTCCCCTCGTTTTTCTAGAGTTCCCAGTCCAAAACGCGACACTACCATCGCCGCTCAGTATCGAGCGTCCGATTTTGGCTTTATACAGGTCGCGCTCGATACAGCCTCATTGGACAATGATTCCCTTTACGAGGATCCCGAGCCATTTGAAAAACACCAAAGCATGGCAGCCCTGGTAATAGACTCCGAACCGAATCTCGGCGACCTGCAACTTGTTCTCGATAGCTCATCGAGGCTATATGCCCCTGGTGAAACCATCACAGGCTATGTCTCGGGATGGGATCAATTTTCGCACGTTCACATCATTCTGGAAGGCCGAGCGAAATCTTGCATTCGTAATGAGAAGGCCGAGTTTAAGGACCATGCTCCATTACTCTACCAGGTCACGCACCTTTCGCCCCAGGTCTCCGGAATGATTCCACGGTTCTCAGTCACCATTCCGGAGACGACTCAAGGTGGACTCGCAAGCCTCGACGACTTTGCTCCTTATGATCAGGACTTCACCAGATATTGGACCCATGATTGGCCATCTCAGGAGTCATACGAATGCGAGCCCGGACATCCACTACCACCCTCCATGACGATGCCACTGCAGCCTTCCCATGTCCTGACTTCTCGCGCTGCTGGAAGGGGTCACATTGAATACAACTTACTCGCCATTCGATCACGCCGCAATCGAGTTACCGGCAAGCTGGTCCCAGAGGCAGGATGCACGACACCAGTCTTCCTCACGACTCAGCGCCTCACACAATCCAAAGTCCTCGAATTGACATCCCAAAAACAATCCACTACAACCCATCTCGAAGTCCAAACAAGTCAATTGTCCAAAATTAGTCGGTTATCTCTTCGCGAGCAAGTCTGGGACGCATTCAACTCCTCCAATCCTTCCTTTTATTTCGCGCCTCACATCACAACGCCGGAACTCGCAGTTCCCGGCTCCGACGTCAAAATCGCCATATCTATATCCATAATGCCACCTCCGCCAGGCAAGCTGTACAACTTCCCCGTACCCGATGTCTCAGTTGTTGGCTTTGCATGCCGCGTCCGCTCCTACACCGGCATTCGTGTTTTGCGAACATCATCCGCAGCTGCATCCCCTTCCCCCAAGCCCACGCAAAGCAAAGCGCACACCTTCAAAGCATGTGAATTGCGCACATCTTCTACGCCGCCAAAAGCAGTCTTTGTACCCAAGGATGGCGCGTTCGAGAATCAGGCATGTGTGATTTCCATTACGCTGCCGAAGACGGTTTTACCGAGCTTCAAGACGTTCAATTTCTGGCGGAGCTATCGCATCGAGTGTGATGTGACGTTTCGTGTCGCCGGGAAGGAAGTCACGGCGCATACGGAGAGCGATCTGAATATCGTGGCGAGGTTCGCGGGGACCGTTGAGGATGGGACGCCCAGTGCACGGATGGAGGGTGAGGATGAAGAGGGCTTGGGAATAGCGATGGCGAAGGAGGTAGTGAGAGCGAGTGCGCCTGCGGGTTGGACTTGAAGAATGAGGTCCAAAAGTCTGTGTAATGACGGAACTTGCAGCTCTTTTTTTTAAAAAAAAGAAAAAAGTGAGTCTCAGGTTGCGCTTCTTTATTTCCAAGGTTTTCTTCTCGGTGCACCTATCGGTGGGAAGCTGGAAGATCAGAGTGTGATCTTTAGACCGCAACAGCTGGGTTCACTCACTTTGACAGTGAGTGAGACTTCGGAGAGAAGGTGCGCGAAAGGTAGAGCAAACGCGGGTAACAGCCTGGATATGCTGTCGCCTTTAAGGCTAGGACGTGGTGTGTAACAGCATCAGAATCCGCGTGGAAACCAGCGTGCATCAAGGTCGAAGCTGTTGGTGAGGGTTGGCTTAATTGTATCATATTTATTTCTTAGCACGAGTAGTAATTCTATCCACATCCAACTGAGGCTTCCACAAAGCTCTCCCACATACGCAGTATCAGTATGCACTTGCCATCTACTCCCACCCACGGTGAAACCGCATCCTAACAAACAGACAAACAACCCTTTCAAGCACGCCATCCACTCACCACCAAGCAAACAATGTTCTCTCTTTCATCTCTAAACAGCAAACAAACAGCCAAGCCAGAAAATCCTTCCTCAAGCACCTAGCAAGCCAGGCATTTAATGAAAAAAGCAAAGAAACAAAGAGGTAATAGTATATAAGTCGCGTCACTCGGAGGTACTGCAATACCGAGGACACAGTGACTTGTCTATAAGCAAGCCCAGTGAGACGAAGCCCGGGTTCAAAAACGACTTAATCCAGTGAAAGCCTCTCGTAAGAGGGTACAATCGATTGAAATTGTAAGAACAGATACTACACTTGATCTAAGCCAAAAGGCACTGGAAAGGAGATGTTAGTGGATGTTTGGGGTTGAATGTAGGAGTGGGGGTTGGAAACTTACAAGAGAGCTGGAGAGTTGGGGTAGGGCCGGAGAGGAGGGGCAAGATATAGGCGCGAGGGAGACGCTTGGGCCTGGTGTCACGTGCGGGCTAATTATTACTCGGGAGGGTGACGGGCTGGATTGGGTTAGTGGGGAAGGGGGGGGAAGGGGAAGGAAGTGTGTGGAAGGTTGGTGAAGGGAGTAGTGGTGGGAGTGTAATGGAAGGGGAATCTTGGGCGAGTTTTTGCTGGCTCATATGGATGGAGGGTTGGATGTCCAGTGTGCTAATGCTGTGAAGGAAGTGAAAGCCATGCACGTGATGGATAATTGTCTTGAGTGCGGAACTAGTGGGAGAATTCATATTGCATTTAGTGAGAAAGCTTTGAACAACAGATTCTAGATGTATTCGGATAGGATTGTGCGTAGGACAGTAGGGCATTTCTACGATAACTAGGTATGTGATGCCCCGAAGAACAGTGGGCTTTCTTCGTCTGTTTTTGTTTATTGGTCTTCGTGTCAGGCTCTTTGTTGTATTGTCATTTAAGCTTGACTGAGTATATGTACTGCGCGAAACTCTTGCATTGCATTTGCGAATGAGCTCTGCGTTTGTGGGCCTGTTATTTACTCATGACGGACCTGCATGCCGAGGATAGATAGAAATAATAATCGTAACTTTCATTCGTTGATATATTGTTTCCATATCTTGAAATCCTCCTCCTGCATTCATTTCAACTTCTTATCGCTCTTTCCTTAAATTACAGGCCTCACAACACCATCAATCTTACCTTCTTCAATCTTTTCAAGCTCCTTCCGACTTCTCTCTTCTATCATCCGTACAGCTCTCGGAATATGCCGCTGCTGTATATATTGGGCGAACAGTTGCTGCAGCTCCGCGCGGCGCCAGTGATTGTAATCTCGTGTACCCGCGTCAAATGCTTGTTGTATTCGATCGTCAGCTTTGGCTTCTGCCATCTCGCGAGTGACGTTTAGCTTTCGGAGAGGGAGATTCCCGCCCCTGCGTGTCTGTCGGGTTGTTTTGTCGAATCGTGCGTAGACGGATTGAACGAGTCCCTGAGCTTCAAGAACGTTCGATCTTGATGTCGTTGTATTGGTTTGGTTCCGCGGTAATAGGCAAGGGTGTTTGAGGTTGCTGTCACTATTAGATGGAACAAATGCTGCCCAAGGTGCTTCACCTCCGTCTTGTTCGTTTCTTTTGTTAGAGGTAGCCGTAGAACTTGTGGAACGAGTGCTTTGAGAGGAGCCGCTATAAGGGCTGTCTACACGATCAGTCCCCAGATGTTGACCATTTGCAACCCTGGTATTCCCCCAAAACCATGCTGTGTGGTGGATTGGAACATGTAATGACTGCAAGTGTTCGGATTCATGAGTCGATTCAGACGACTCGTACTCGGCATCTGAAGATCGTGGATTGTTCCCAATACGAATTGCTTCCTGCAACTGTGATTCGGCTGTTGGGAACGAGCTATAGGACATCTTGAATGTACATTTATGCCACTGGACAAGGTTTAGTGTACAGGGAGCATTGGATAGTTGAACATATTTATATGATAGGTTGCACAATGATATCAACTAACGGACTGCTGGATGTGAGACCTCAGCCATACTAGGTTTCACAATGTTCACATTTATCGGTATGACAGTGCGTATTGCCCATCAGATGCCTCTTGGCTAGACAACCATTGAACTTACTACCCATAAGTTGTATGACATAATACGCCCACTTTCTGAAGAACTGAAAGCCCAACACCAATTTTGAAACGCCGAAACCATGTTGACATAAAGAGGGTATCATGAGCGAAGGAGTTCCCGAGCTTGTGGCTCCCGCTCGATTTCGTACTCGATCTCGCGCCGGGGGCCCTTTCCATCTTTTGCAGACTTCTTCTTGGGCTTTGGAGGTGGTCCGGTTGGGCGCTTGCGCTTTTGAAGGAGCTTCTTTGGCAGGGCTTCCATGTCGTCAGATGACGACGCATCCTCCTCTTCATCACTGCCACTAGCACTCTCACTCTCATCATCGTCTTCATCTGGGCTCTGACCACCAACCCAGTCTTCAAAGTCCTCGAGTTCATTATCTGACTCACCCTCAATATCACTGACATACTCAACGTCGCCAACTCCGTTTTCCAGTTCGTGCTCAAATTCATTCTCGATTTCATCCTCCTCAATGCCTTCATCTAGATCCTCATCCCTCGTAGCTTGTCCTTCCTTCTCAAGTGCGCGCATTACTCTCATCCAGACGTTCTGCTCAACGTTGACGGGCCGATCGCCATATGCGCCAGATCGTAAGCGTTCGAGAAGGACTCTCTCAATGGATCTTTCGACCTTCGCAGCAGCCAGAGCCTTTCGTTCTCTTGTTTCTTCTCGTCTTCGAATTTTGGGCGCTAGGCGTGGTACGATTCGTTCGCCTAGTCGGACATCTTCTTTCTCGAGCTTCCTAATGCGAATGTTGACTTGGGTTAGACGAGTCAGCCTCTGCTTGTTCTTGTGCACAAGAAACTTGGGATAGCTAGTTAAGTTAGTTTGAAAGTCATTGAGCATCGCGTTGGTTTCCTACTATTTGAGGTGTTCATCGACTTGCTCTAGAGCCTTGGTGTAGTTGCGAGAAAGCTTTATTTTCTCCCACATCTTTGACGGAAGATGTGCCCTCTCAGGTTCCTTTATGAATAGGTATATAGTGCCGGTAGTAGGATCGGATCTGAGCGTAGCATATCTGGAGTTGGCCAAAGGGCAGGCTTGTCTGGAGACGAGGAAGGTCAGCTTGACTGTAAGGGTAGAATTTTTTTGCTGGACCGAATGCAAAGCTTGACCCACCTGCTGCAAAGTCCGGTAGTGTTGTGTGGTTCACGACAGAACGATTGGTCTTTTGTGGTCTTTAACTTGTGTGAACAAAAGCTGGCAGACCCGGTACCGATAATACTCTGCTATCTGTTAGCAATGAATATGAGATAATGGTATGTCGCATACCCAAACCATGTCATCTGAAGCCATTTTAGCGGTATTATTGCACCCTCGCAGACAATGAGAGGTAATACGACGTTGTTGAGATTGGTGTGTTGAGTTGTGATTGCACTTCGTCGTGGCGGCCAGTGTCGCAACGCTGAGATCGAAAAAAATGTCGAAATCTTGGCGGCGCTAACAATATGGTCAGTGCGCGACTTTGCGGAGACCCACAGTTCACCACCGAAGTCGTTACAAATCGTCCATCACAATGCAACGTCAAAATTGCTCTTGTAATGAGAGCGCTCATCCCGTCCATCAGGAATAAAACTATTCTTCGAATTGGATGCAGTCTTGGCTCGCCGTTTCGAACATATCACAACTGCTCAATCGCAGAAATCCGCTGGCTTCATCGCCATGGCCACTATCATCCCATCCGGAGGCCGTTGAGCCTAACACATGTTCGGTCAGCACACTCAAACATCAATGATTTCGCGGAGCCTACCATATATGCCATTTCAACTGCTTCTGGAAGAGCTGCAATTGCAGTAATCCGTATCTCTGGACCAGCATGCACACAGGTAATGCCACTCGAGGCCTTTCATTGGAAAGAAACCCAATACTAATAAACTCTTTTCCAGATATATGAGGGACTTTGCCCCTCTAGACCATTCCCAAAGCCCCGCCATGCTACTCTCCGGAGACTGTATGAGCCCAATGTCCCACCCTCCCCTAATACACTGCTTGATTCGGGGGCATTAGTACTACACTTCCCCGCACCAAATACAGTGACTGGGGAAGACGTTCTGGAGCTTCATGTCCATGGAGGTCCTGCTATAGTTCGTGCTGTGCTCGCAGCTATACTGGAATGCGCCACTCTCACCCACCAAATTCGATATGCAGAGCCTGGAGAGTTCACTCGGCGTGCATTTGCCAACAATCGGATGGACTTGCCTCAGATTGAATCCTTGGGTGAGACGTTATCTGCTTCGACTGAGCAACAACGCAAGATTTCCGTACGCGGCACTACTTCATCCCTGGCCGCTCGATACGAGCATTGGCGCATGTTGT
Source organism: Dendryphion nanum (assembly GCA_020744415.1). Taxonomy (NCBI): domain Eukaryota; kingdom Fungi; phylum Ascomycota; class Dothideomycetes; order Pleosporales; family Torulaceae; genus Dendryphion; species Dendryphion nanum. The sequence continues at coordinate 1,083,795 of JAGMWT010000013.1, read as the reverse complement.
TGCTTCAAGCGCGCGGAGAACTAGAAGCTCTGATAGATTTCTCAGAAGATCAACACTTTGACGAATCGCCAGCTTCATTATGTGCATCTGTTGCACAGCAAGTTCGACAGCTGACTACTCAAATTGAGGCACACATCGCGAATGCTGTTCGTGGGGAGCTTCTCCGTAGCGGTATTAGCGTCGCCTTACTTGGGGCGCCGAATGCGGGGAAAAGCAGCCTTCTGAATCGAATTGTGGGTAGGGAGGCTGCTATTGTTTCTCAAGAAGCTGGCACAACTAGAGACGTGGTCGAGGTTGGAATCGACCTTGGTGGGTGGCTAGTCAAGGTTGGGGATATGGCTGGCCTTCGAAGGGCTGGTCTTGTTGATTCCGATGTAGTCGGCGCTGTCGAACAAGAAGGCATCAAGCGCGCTAAGCAACGAGCGCTCGAGTCAGATGTTTTGATTGTTGTCCAAGACGCCACAGCTGAGATGGACCCCGAAGTTTTGGAAACGACAAAGCAGTGTGTGGATTTGGGAATCAATGTTGTCATTGCTATCAATAAAATCGACCAACTGCCGGACTCTAACTTAAGTCTACATTGGAAGGACAAGGTCCAATTTATGCTTCCAATTCCTACCGACCGAATATTCTTCATTTCTTGCAAAGGAGATGTACCAAGCAATATCACAACGCAGCACAAAAGCGATCCTGGAAACATTCAAGTATTTCTTCAAGGCCTCATGCAGACATTTAAAGAAATGACAACCGCCCTCATGCCTGGAGTAAACCCCGATCCTTCAATCTGGCAAGAGTCCCTTGGGACAACTGAACGCCAACGAGTCCTTCTCTCCGATTGCCGCTCCCACCTTGATGGATTTTTGGTTGCGGTTCGCGGAGAGGACATGGAAATCCCGTCGCCGCAATCCCAATTTATCCACGCGCTCAGTGACCCAGAGCGTTCGGAAGAGATTGACATAGTCGTCGCCGCAGAGTCCCTGCGCCTGGCTGCTGACGCACTTGCCCGAATTACCGGTCGAGGCGAGAGTGGCGACGTGGAAGAAGTGTTGGGCGTAGTTTTTGAAAAGTATGTTCGTTTCCATTTCTTACTCCGCTCCCATCTGAGAGATTATAAACCCCGTCACCCCAAATGGCCCCACCGTTCAATGCTATCATTTCTCGACTAGTGTGACGATAAGCAAAGTAATGTCCAACTGTAGCCCTGAACGCTGTGCCTCACTCAGCCCTGACAAGCCACATCCGTTGGGGTCCGCAACATTGCTTGCTCCAGTGCGTTTGGGGCGTTAGGGCACAGTCATTGGGGCACGACTCGTCACTCCGAACCTGCGGCAGCGCGGCTCCAGTTTCTGCGAGATTTGTGGAGATCCCGTCTGACTGTCGCGATTTCTTGCATTCTGTTGTGTTTCTTTCGGAAGAGATGACAAAGCTAACCGGCGTTCTTCCTCCAGATTCTGCGTCGGAAAATAACGACTCGGAAACAAACGAGCGCAAACGAGCGCAAACGAACCCAAAGGCTATAGAAAACAACGAAATTGAGCTATCGAGCATCCTGGTCATGAATCGGAATCGGTGGTTGAAACAGAAATAAACACAGTGGGTCGCGGCCCGCCATAGTTCATTCTGCGCAAAGAGGACATAAATGATGAGGATGAAAGTATGAGAAATATTAGAAAGAATCGATTTGAATGTGAAAAGAGAAGGCCTCTCGGTTCCTGCCGTGCCCTCCATATAGCTCAACTGAAGAGCGCTATGCCAGTATCTAATGTAAAGCAAAATGTCTAACGCCAGAATCCTAGGTATTCCCTCATACCGATGCCCAATACCCGATGCCCGATGCCGATGCCGTTATCATAAACCGTCCATTACCCAAAAGCCAAAGCAGCCGAAGCCGCTGACGATGCCCATATACCGAAACGCGCTCGCTGAAATGCTGACAAAACGCATACACGAAAGACGAAAACGAACAACGAACAACGCAAACGCTAAGCCGATACGAATACAGTGTAGAAAGAACAATGTTGTACAGAAGTGGAATACAGGGATACAAAGGAAAAATCGGAGTCAAGGAAATGAGGTTCAGATTGATCGCCAACGTTCGACGCGGCGCTTTCGGAGCGTTTTCGCTCCAGGCTGGAATGTTTGGCGGTGGACGCGCATGATGTGCATATGGATAACGGTTGAGTGGTTTGTTGGTTTTGTTCTTGTCGTGGACTCCACCACAGAGATTTTGTTCTGTGGAGAAGTGGTGGCGAGTTGCGGGAGCATCCGCTGCTTAGTTGTATCCGCCACGGCCCATGTTGATGGCTGATGTTTCGGATGTGGATTGGTTCTGTTGCCTCGTGGCTTTGGTGTCGTTGGATTGTTCCGTAGAGTTGTAGCCGCCGCGACCCATGTGGAAGATTGAGGTGGTGTTGGTTGTAGTGTTTATGGTTGTAATGGTTGCAATGGTTGTCAGATTGAAATTTCTTAGTTGTATCCTCCGCGTCCCATTTATGTTGTCCAAGTTGCAAATTGTTTGTTGAAGTGTTTGAATTTGTTTTCGTGAATGTGTTTGAAAGTTTGGAATACAGATCTCTCAAGTGTTCAAAATGGTTGTTGTGTATGTGTTGATAGTTGATGGAGTGTTTGCCTCGTAGGCAGAAGACTGATATAGAAGAGGGTGGAAGACAGATGACAGAACGACAGACTGAGTCAACGAAAGCTTATATAAAAGAATGTAGCAACGGAGGAATGGTGGAATGCTATAGGTAGAAGGGTGTAGAAGAAGGCGTTGACCGAATGACTGACTCTGCCTCTTGAGGCCTGCCAGGCATCTTTATAACTCGTGCTTGAGCCACAAGAGAGAGACGTTGTGAACCACAGAGTCGGACTCCCGCCCCGGCAGGGCATGCAAGCCGCTTTCAGGCATCTAGTCATCTTTGCCAGGGTCCTGGACCCGCGAGTGGGAGCAGGTGCTTGGCCCTAGAGCGTGCGTCGTTGCAGAGGGACAGGAATAGTGGTTGGTGTGTGACGGGGGAGCTGGGTGTGGCAGTGTGAGAGAGCCGCACTGAAGCACTAAGCGCACAGACCCGACAGGGCCAGTACATGGTCCTAGCGCCAGCGTGCGTAGCTAAGGACCATTGTAGGAGGACAAGGACTAATACCCAGTAATACCTGTGAAAGGGGACAGGAGACAAGGGCAGGGGATTGGCGGCTGACGATGGACCCTGGGGGAACTGGGCTTGAGGCTTGAGCTGTGAGGCTTGCTGGAGACGGGGGGGAGCTGGACGAGGATTCGAGATGAAGTGAGCGGGCCATTACCAGGCATATTGGTCATGTTTTGCACAAACAACGATACAGATACTGATTACATATTATAGATGAATATTAGGGAAGTAGAGAGAAGCGCAACAGATACTGAGGGCCCCCACTAGAAGCAGCAACCAGATGAGGAGGGGTGCATGAACTCCAGTGCGCCTTGGAGGTGTTGCCTGCCTCCCTCCCTGTGTGAGCGTGCCCTCCGTCCTCCTCTTCATCGCATATTCCTCTTCGAACCGTCCTAAGCATCTTGGGGCAGATTGCGTGGGGTGGCCTCTACCTGGCGTCTCTCTGTGACAAGCGCTACGCAGCATCTGATTGGTTGTGTTGATATATGCGCAATACAGTCATACAACATCATCCATCCACACCACCATTCACCTTTCACCAGGGCTCCTTCTTTCCCCTTCTTCTCCCATGCATCCACCCATGACCACTACGACGCCCATCGTTGACCCGCGCATGGGGACCCTACAGATGGAGGCGCCGCCGTTCCGCTTCGTAGGCTGTATAATACAGCGGTTTTGCACTTTATGGCTCGCCGCCATCGTTCGTTCAGTCCCGCGTGTGAGGCAGCGGGCGCGCCGTTGATCGTCGGAGCGGCGCAACAGGCGACTCATACAAGGAATTTGGGACTGCCACTGTGTTTCGAATCGATTATCGCGGCGTCGTACTAGCCACCGTCCAGCCCATGACGGCATCGATATCGTCCATGGAGAGCGACGGCGACCACTTGCTTGTGCACCGTCGCAGGCGGCCGAAAGCTCCTGGCATGCCATGTGCGGAACATTGATTGAAACGACGTTACAACACCACGTACCAGTCTCGGGCACCCTTGCGCCTCCCCATCGGCGAATAACCACATGGAAAGGATTACGCTTGGCCATCTTGCACAATTCTACCATTTCTCGACACAGAACCACCGCTTGGAAAAGTACAGTGCGTGGCGGTGCGGCACGAATGATAGGTGCCTGTGCTTCTGAGCTGCTTGGGTAGCTGCGCATCAGTCGCAGACTCTCCAGCAGCACTTGCTTGCTATAATCAGACCTACGAGTGGGGAATGAGCACCGTTGAACCTCAATCCTGGGCGACGTGCCATAGACCAGTAGTATCGTGTATGCAGCTCCGACGACTCCTACAATTTTACAAACTGTAAAAGCGCACGGGGAGCATCTATGCCGTCGACTTCAGCAGCGTTGGGTACAAGCGGGCGCCACATTTCAGCTTGCGACGGGTACCAGTTGCGAACGTGCGTAGTCGGTTCCTGCCAGCTCTCCTAGCCTGAAATGGTGGCCGTTGTCAGATCACAAACTCCCAATGCCTGGGGATACGAAGCACGAGCATGTAGCAATCTATTACCAAGTCTATGTACTCCGTGTTGGGAACGTATTCGATCTCTGGCGTTGCAATGGTCTCGCTGAAAAGTCGCCGAGGAGGCAGCCGTCGCCGACCGCAAATGCTTGACAAGGCAAACAAGTCCACCCGGCCGTGGTCCTCGCATGAAATGTATTCTCTTTGCACGAAATGATTCACCCGACGAGCGCTCGTGTACTCTGCAGTACAGGCAACATCCAATAAACATTCGGGGATAAGTATCGCTCTCAGAGACACCGCGTACCGAGGCCACCCCCACAGGACCACACTCCGAACCTTATTCTCTAGAGTCCATACGAGACATGAACATGGCGTACAATTGCAACTTATGTCCCTGCGCAATTAATTTCTGCCTGTGATCAATCATCGCATTCTTCACTGCATTGTCCCAGCGTCGGGTTCCTACGTCCCTACTGTACGAGACATTAGCTTGTGCGACTGCAGCCACGAGAGAATATGCATGGCACCGCACACACTGTACCCGAAGACTTGGAAGACTGGCTCCGCTAGGCACAGTGCCTGGTGCAATCCCCTGTTGCTATCTTTGGGGGCTAGATGCTGGAGTGCACCGGAGAGGGATCCAATACGGAGAACCTAACTGGGCGACGGTTGTTTTCTCGCCCACCGGCCGAATTCAATGTCATGTGCTATGTGACAACACGAAGGTGTATTGATTCGATATCGAGAATGCAACAAGGCAACTTGTTTCATTGAAGGAATGCTGCAAGCCTTCCAATGCATTCACGCATGGGGCCTCCCCCACGCTTTGCGAAGGCAGCCTCGTCAAAAAACCGAACTGCAGTTCATCATCAACATTACGGCATCGATTAGACCTGTTGAGCCAGCTCCCTGGTGCTCACTACCTGCCACATTGCATCTCACACGCAGTACCGACAAATACAAAACTGCAGGAACCCTTCCCACTATCAGCTTCCTTGTCGAGAGCACTGCCCAAAAATAGACCCCACTCCGATCAGCAGCCGCGATAAGCGAGGTCTAGCAGGGGTATCACATGGCCACATCCCTGTCGGTAGGGCTGAGGTCATCCTGTGCCTCCGCCATTTACCTAAATCGGATAGAGCACATTCAGAAGAGTGGCCTCTCTACCCCATTGGATAGACCGCGCTCGAAACATGGCAATAGCTTGCTAATTATGCAAGAGTCAGCTGCGTGAGCCATCCTCGATCGGTCGTCTTTACGATGATTTAGGGGAGGTTAGCTAAGTCGATCTGTCTAGATGGGGGCTATTTTGGGGTCTTTGGACTGATCTCCGAATGCGGCAATATCCCTCCAGCCACCACCGATCTAAGTACATACTACACATTACACCGGTGGTGGAGGACTTTGTAACGCAAGTCGCTCTCCTATCGAGTGCATCTTTGCCTTTCAAGCATATTGAATGTCCGCGCGATTTCTCTTGGCCCCTGGTTTGGCCATCTCCGTTGGGCCGGCAGTGGAGTTGACATGCCGTGAATGCATGGCAGCCTTGCAACCTACGAGCTGTTTTCCGTATTCCGCCAGGAAAACTGCCAACCACTATGATAATTGTATCGCGTTTGGTATGTTTAGGTCCGGTGGTCCTCCTTCGCAATGGTAGCACACGGCCATCAACACACAACAAAAGCGCAGCAGAGACACGAAACATCCTCCTTCCAGTCAGTGTGACGAACACATGTTCTCTCGCCTTCCCTTGCGCTTCTGTCACACAAGCGAAGCGAAACCATGAAACAAACCCCACCACTACCGCAGTGGGTAATCCAGCGCCTCCATCGATTTCCATAATTACGGCACCGATTCTGCACCGCGAGAATTGGGAGTGAGTGGTTGCACGACATCGGCTCGTTATTTTCCCAACTCCCCTTTCGTTCACATGGGCAAATATGCCAGTCAATAGGGGACGGGACACACCGGACGGAGTCATCGGTTGCCTGAGGCGCACCCAACATGCAACAGGGGAGAACTGTCACCCTTGACGCAAGTCGGACTCATTCTAACCCTTGGTAACACAAGACCCTTTTCGCATCGATTTCCTTTTCTCTCAACTCCTGCTTCTACCCGTCCAATCAACCATTTTCGCAATATTTCACTGCATTCAACTCTCGTAAACTACTCTCCAGTGGCACAAACTACGTCAAGATCGCCGCGATATCCCACGGACGCTCCGAGAAAACCACGTGTGCATTTCCCTTCACATTTCTAATCGCGCGGACTGGCATTCCGATCTTATTCAGCCATCTGTCAGCCTCGTCACCATCCCTGAGATTGAAACCAGCCCTGCACTCTTTTATCCTGTAAGGCTGAGAGATCGACAGCGCTAGGATAGGGTCTAATTCAAAGCCTTCTAGATCTTCCGTTTCAAGTCTCCTTGTGGAGATTGGCAGTCGCATAGGGGCAGCCACACCCGCAGTAAGGATTTGGCGGAACTGGGATGTTGTGGTTTGTCAAAGGGAACCGACTGGAATCGGAGGGTGCGGTGCCAGGAGATTGGACCGACGTCCCGTTTCTCGCAAGACGTACAATGCGATAGTTGCACCATGGCGGGTTTGTCAGAAGATGGACGATCGACTAGGAGGCTCCGAGTATTTTGACATGGTTTTCGTGTACGAAAGTAATGTGAGAATCGAGAATGTCCACTGCCAGGCGCTATGGTCGACCACTATTGGATCGGCAACGGAGACGTCTGACGTCGATAACATTACTCTCAGGCAAATAGACAGTTCATGGTGGATTATTGATTGCGGCCTACTCAATTCTTGTCTAATGGTTACCCCTTCCAGACTTGAATACCAAAGTACAGACTGTGCCCCATAGCTCTGGTAGAACAGTGGAGGCAGCACCACAGCGAAGAACACTTCAACATCATACGAATTCAACGCCAAAGCCGAGTCCGATATGCCTTCGTTTATTTGTATCAGGTTCTAAAATATGTAGCCCTATGAAGCTGAAAAAACGCCTCTACTTTCTTCACCATTAACCTAATTCATAGGGCACGCCCGAAATCTTTCAAGGAACACAAGGACCCTGAATCATGTCCAAGTCTAAGTCTATGACCCCCTCTATTTCCACTACTACGATCCGTTCTCCACACCGACTGTGCTAACGGCCCGTCCCACATAATCTCGCGTGGTGGTTTTACTAGATCCCTATTCCACTCCGCGGCTGTCACGAATTCTCCGCCATCATGGCGTCTGTACCGCGCCGCCAGCTGGCGTCTCATCCTTCAAACGAAAAAACGCCAGCCCACAACCCACAACCGCAGCACTGGCAACACAATATACCGCGCCCACATACAGCACGCCTAAACCCAGTGTCTCACTAAAATCGTTCTAGCGCTGCAACATGGAAAAAGGTATGACTCTACTTACCTACCACGACATAAGCCACCCCCAATTCAACTAGCAGCCGCAGAGCCCTTGGGGGACCAAGCTCGAACCCAACAACATAATAATGGAAAGATGAAGCGAGCTCGTGTCTGTACGTACATATGCATTTTGCACACTCAAATCGTTGATGCAGATGCCTTCCTTTCTCTCCGCACGTACAAACGCCCGAGAGGATACAATGACCTCATCGTCTCACTGCGCTGTGCTCCGTCCGAGGTCTGCGAGAATGCGACAGAGGCACGCCTTGTTGCGTATAAGCCCCTTAGACGGCCGGTATTAAGATGTGGCTCTGGAGGTCTCGGATAGGTAATACCGTGCGAGTATCACATGCGGGTGCGAGGACGTGGACTCTGGTCCACTGTACTTTGGTGTTGCTGTCCAGTGTGAAAAGCTAATTCTAGATTCTAGTCAGGGGCAAAAGCGCGGTGGAATTTTGAGATGATGGGATGATTGTTCGAGTATTTTCGAGAGTATTATTGGAAATATCGGAAGAAAGGAGAGGGAGGCGCGATTGGTGTTCTCGAGTTTTGGAAAGTTTGAGGTTGGGGAGTCAGCACCTGCACGCTTCGTCTTGGGAACTTCCACTTTAGCTTTAGGAAGTCCACACTCTCAGCTCTGGCTTTGAACTTTCCGGTTTAACAACCAACCTTCATAAGAAAAAACATAGATAGTCAGCAAAATTTTGATTGATGCTACTATCTAGCAGCTATTATCATGTTGAGGAAACAATCTTCGTGTACAACGCCTCGGGCAGCTCCCCTTCGTTATGGTAAGATTTTGACCACTCACAGCGCGGCTTGGCGACCTTTGCCGCCAGCCCTCGTCACAACTTTCACGCATCTTCTACCTCTATTTCTTTTCTCATCATGCCGAAATCGAAACTCATAGCAAATCATATCAAATATATCGCCATACAACAGTTACTCAACTAATACGTCGATTACTGGATTAGAATTACTGTTCAGCGCAGCAGGCCTCTTACCTAACCCCCCTCATCGCATCTTTCAGCCTTGTATCGAGCACATTCTCCAGAATGGATCCCTTCAACGTAATTGCAATCAGCGGACTCATATTGAAGACATCACTCGACTTAGCCGATATTTCGGCTAGAAATATGCTGAAAGTCTTCCGCTTGTTCTCTATGTACGGTTTCCCAGGCATCCTGCTGGACGTGTTTGGGAGCGAGATGACTTGGCGTCTTGAAGCTCAAATTCTGGGCCAGGTACAGGACGATGATGCATCTGCATTCAGAGACTATGTGCAATCGGAATGCAATATGATATCTGTGGCAGTATGTACAGTCTCGTTGACACAGCATTCAATATTTTACTCATCACGAAATAGGCAGCCATCATGGCCCAAATCGCTGTTACGGCCTTGTCCTTGGCTAGTATAGGAGATGTTCTTTGGGCTGCTAGAGGACTTCTAGTTCTCAGCTTGACATGCGCTCTCATGGCCGTCTACTATGCCACTACGCAGCAAAGGACGATAGGTCGTTTACTCCACGCGTCTCAGATTCGTTCCTGGATTCGAGGCGGGACGAACTACCTCGATGATCAGAGAATCGTTCCTTCTGCCAGGCAATATATGAAGGGGGAATTCATCACACCTTTTGCGAGTAGATTGATTAGAAGCAACTACCGATACGACGAAGAGAGGCAATACCCAAAAGAGCTGGGTCAACTCTTCGATCATCTCGAATCAAACCATCCCGTGATTCGATACATTTTGAAAACTACAATGTTCCGTCCAAGCGAACCTAAGGATTTCAACCCGCATCACTCAAGTGTCACTACCCTGAAGAGAGACCTCCGAAGACAGTGCTTCACTCCCAGCGTGGCATCGGTCATAAGTCTCTCCGCGCCACAAATCCTTCTATCAACGTCGCTCATCTCGCTGATCATCGCTCTCGGGATATACCTTGGATCCACATGGCTTCGAAACCCCGTTGGAGGAGCAAATCGATACGCTGACAGGAATGTTTTCATCACATTTCTTGTAGGACTTGGTACCTGTGTTCTTGTTTATTCCATCTCTCGCATCATTCAAGATCGAGATCATCGTGGAGTATCGAAAATACTTGATGACTACATTGATGATTGGGTCAGGAAGAACATCGATATTGTTCACGGATGGGGGTTTGAGGCGCCGGACTTGGGTGATGGTCGTTTGTACTTTACTGCCATTGCGCCGCGTCATTGAGGCAACAAGGTGCCTTCTATTGAACGGCATGGAGTGTCTTGAACCGAGTTTACGGAATCTAGGGAGAAGGGATCGGACCAAGAACGTGTTCTCTTCCACACTTGATTCTCTTAGTGAAGACAATATACGATGATCACATGCACATGACCCATGTGTGTTTACGGACAATCTACAGCCACATCTAGCCCTCCCCAGGTCGCGCTGCAACACCTGCATAATGGATCCGCGGTGCAGGAAGTCCTTGGAACTCGGTATTGGATCGTTATGCTTGACCGGCCGAGTCGGATGCCGTAGCGGATTTCGCAAGCACACATTGTACAGATCTCGTGAGCGACTGCAGCGAGCGACATGGAATCACGTTGCCTTGCATGATTCCATATCCTCCATCTAAAGATAGGGACTCTAGTGACGGACGAATTCCCAAAGTCAAGTGTGGATCGAGGAGTATGTGGATGTAGAATCCCGAGCTCGGGACTTCTGCTTCACCAATTTGGAATGCGCGCATTTTGGATGCAAATTTCCTTGGCAAGCGTAAAGTTCACCAATGATGAGTTACACAGCCATAGTCATAATCTCTGGTCAGAAGAGCCGTTGATTTCAACATGGAGGCTTTCCCCCACGTGTTTCGTCTGCCTAAAGCTGGCTCATCCCAGCAAGGCCGCCCGCTCCCCGAAACACTACACCATCCGCAGCGACATGGAGCCGTATTCGCACATAAACATGGGCGCATTGCTGCGTGTTGCGCAGGCTGTGAGCTGCATGGCCCAGCATTGAACAACGTGGCCGCACGGGGGATTCGCCAATCTAATCTCGCTTCATCCACGCATCTTCACCACATCCTTGGGTTCGACAGTGTATGGGTGAGAATGAGATTACTGTGCTGTATTGGGTGTCATGGGCCCTGGTCCGTACAGAGGGGTTGCGCCATCAATAGACGCATGTCAGCAGGCATGGAAATTCCAGAAGCCTTCCATTTTGAGAACACGTCTGGTCTGTTGTGCAACGCTTTTGTATTTGGGTCATGTGGGATATGGATATCAACGCCACGGACCGGCTCGTGGGGGATTGGGGAGATTACGTGTTTGGGGAGACGCAATCAGCGACGTGTCGTGGGGCTTGACTTGATGAAGTGGGTATTGATCAGGCTTCAGCATTCTATCATTTTCTTAGGAGATTTGAAAGCCACGGGTGCGTGACGGTGGGGTCCAATAACTGCACTTTCATTCGGCGGATGGAGTTGATTGCACCTCGAAGTTAGGCGAACGGGATGGATATGTAAGAGAATGGAGTAGCAAAAACTCATCTGCAGAAATGGCCCCCCATCTGCGTGGCCACCCTGGTCCACTCTGGCACGCTTATCGGGTATTAAGGCGGACTTCGGGCAGTCGTACTCGGCGGGCGTAATGACACGAATAAGTCTCAGGAGAAGAAAACGAATCCACACTAACGCTGGTCGAGTATGAATATTGTAAATGGTAGAAGATAAGTTGGATTCAAGATGTGGTACCATAGATTAGGTAATTGGGCATGCTCGCGCGAGCTGGTATCTAAATATTGATCGAAACAAAATATTGGATAATGGGAACGTCGAAATCATGCACTGTACGAACTGACATAATACTGCCAGTTATATTAGCAAAGTTTCCAGCAAATTCATGTACTTCAGGAAAATCTTAAACACCTACTGTCAGAACCGAGTCCTCATTGTCCAGCTCACCAGGAAGGTATACGTATAGAATCAAAGCGTGTTCATGGCAGAAACCTAGAGATGGTTAATATACTTCCACTGAAAAACAACTGCGGGATGTTCAAGGTTCATACTCACAGCCAATGACCCTTCCTGTCCCGAGCCGTCCTACGCTCATGACTTTTCCCCAGTCCTTAGCATCAATCCTAACTGTCGCCCAGCCTTCGTCACTGCGTCCATCTGCTGTCCCTAACTGCTTCATGCGGGTACTGGGGTGCTCTGCAATGCCTATCTCTCCGCCTTCGATATGGCTGGGATCTAGCTCAGGATTTAGAAGATCCGTCCACACAGATGAGATGCTCATTGCATCCGTCTTGACGCTGATCTTGAAGCAACCATGCATGTTGGCAGCCATTTCTAGCCTTGTCCGCGAAGTGTTAGAGCTTGGTCCCGATTTGGCATCGACCTGGGCTAGCTTTGTGAATCTATCACTGATGCTCTTCAACTGCGTGAGCGGAGGAAGGGTAATGTGCACATCGGGATCCCGGGTCCGGGGTTCATGGAGCCCTGATACAGTATCCGGTGCCAATACCCTTATAGGTACCTCCTGCGTCACAATAGTCTCGCGATTACCTTCCCCAAATTGTCCTTGTGTGTTCTGACCGAAAGCTTGCTCATTGCCGGAACTTGCTGGGGGAAATGCGGTATATGAGGTGGTAGACGAGGAGGAGGTGACGATGGTGAGGGCGAGCAGTGGTACGTTATCCTTCTTGGTCAAACGAATCGAAGCTGAAGTAGCGTTCAAGGCGGATTTAAGGGCGCGATTCAATGAGGCAAGAGGGACTTCGAGGTTGATAACGTTGCCTGCAGCAGACTGAACTGTGTATTCTTCGAAGATGGTGTCCTGTGGGATATCGTATTAGATTCGCTGGGAACGTTTATTGGCGACTAGAAGCTGCATGCTTACAATGGAGAGAACCCTGTATAAGGTTTGTAAGTCGCCATTTCACGGCTTGAAACGTGAATTAGGGCCAGTTGAACTCACGCCCATACTTGCGTGCCTTGCTCGGGGATAATGGTGAAGCACACCTGCTCTTCACTTAGCTTGACCCATGCCAGCGGGCCGAGCGAGTTGAGTGATGCGGTGAGCTCTGTTTGGCACGTATGAGCTTTTCTGATGTACATTCAAAAAGGTGTGGCTGGAAATACGTACTGGTGAATGTCGAGATGTTGTGAATTGACGCCTTAAAGCGCATTGTGAAGTTGTGATGCGTGCACGCGTTATGGTTTGGAGTTTCAGAAGCCCCAGCTAGAGTGGTGGAGAAAATATGTGGCCCGTGCACCAGCGCGTTTCATTCATCTCAACCTCTCCAAAACCCAACGTTGTCCAACTTCAAATCTGCTTTTTCATGTATCCATATAACTAATCTAGACTTCAGATTTAGATCATCACTACATTTGGACGCAATAGAGATGGTTTATTGATGGAACAAAGATCGTTTTAGCACCAGATTCAACGAGGAATGGGTCATATATCTACCGCTCTCAACAATACTAAAATAAAAAATATATTGGCTGAACAACTATCACGCGCCGGTGCATGATCTCCACCACGAATTTCTCATCTCACTAAAAGACTGCGATCGTAACCTCTTATCGCTTAACATACTCTGATTGGTGTCCTCCAGGCAGCTCGTTGACCCAGCCGTCAATATCCTCCTTCACAACGCGATCCACCTGGCATGCATTCATGGCCGCAACATCTTGTGTCTTGAGTGTGGGGCAATTCACATAACAAGGCGAATCCATGGCGCGCTGGAGAGAATCATCCTTCCATCCGAAAAGATAGTCACCATGATTGGCGAATCCGGTTCTGCCATACTCGTTAGTGACAAATATCAAGACAATCAATGGCCCATCTACGTACGCGTCACCGAAGCTCCATACAAATGGCTGCTTTCCATCCTCAGGCCAATCCGCAGGGTTGTTGAATGCACTTGTGTCCCAGATCACTTCGTAGAAGAGCTGTGGCAACCGTACAGGGTGCGACGCCGGGCATGGACCACCTGTCTCAAAACTTCCACTACAAGCAGTCAGTCGAGAAAATAGTATATCGGAGATCCATCGGCACTCACGATTCTGGATATGCGATATGCGACATATGATCTGGACTGTCTAGGTTTACACCGTCCCAGCATGTCGGGAAGCGGACAGCTGTCATTATTCCGTACTTGCACGGTTTGCTGGGGAAATCGAGGATCTGAGGATCACGAGTTACGGGTTCCTCCAAGCAGGTGAATGTGAGTTGCCTAAACCTTTCGGCCTGCTCCTTGGTCTTTGCCGCAACATCACCGATGTACATACGGAAGCCAGGTTTAAAGGCAACAACCTTGGACGTTTGTTGAAAGTTGTAGAGACCGTCTTGCATGTAGTACACCGTCATTCCTCCATTGACGCCGTCAAAGCCGGCATTGGGGGCCTGAGGTACGCGTTTGTATGTACCGTTCTTCGCCCTGAAGTACCTACGTATTGTGAGTGTTGATCCTTGCGATATTATTGTGAGGTCTTACAGCACAGCAGTCCAGTAATTACTTAAATCCTAGTCGGAGTCAGTATAGAATCGAAGAAATAATTAAGTCTGAATATGCACGGAGAGTATTCACCTCTGAGAACTGGCAGGACGTGCATGTGGATTCTGCCGCCATATCCTTCTTAGGGTCCATGGTAATGTTGAAAGAGTTCTACGTGATCAGCCTGTCGGTCTTTCTGAAATGATATTCGTACTACTTACTCCTCCGAGAATCTGATGTAAATGCGGTGATGGCGCTTGTCCTGGGTTCACCAAAGGGTCAAGACGGTCGATCACCAGCTGGGCACAAGGAAATCGAAGCAGCGCAAGAACATTGCTCGGCGTGAGCAGCGCACAGGCTGCGATAGAATTCCACTTCATCTTGATCTTTGAGAATGTCGTCGTAGTTGTTAAGCTTCAAAGGGTGAGGTAGGTTCCGGATGGCGTTGTCAGTTATGCCTAGTCTCTTATATGGACACCAGCGGGCAGGATTGTGACAAGGGATAGCGTAAAGATCAGGTACGTTTAAAAGGACAGCTAGGCCTGGATACAACAATATGCTTAGCAATCGTATGAGTGGCTCATTGCTTGGGCGGCTCTATCCTAGAGCCCGGATCCAGGTTGTTAGGCTGCACACATTACGCTCTCAGCCCGGGTTGGCAAACCTACGGATCACATATATCGTAGAGCCGTTTGGGTGTTATCTACGATGATCCATGCCGCTATCGTCCTCTTGCAGGTGCCAACCGTCACATCGTGGATGCCACGCATTTTCCACACGCCACATCATCAAAACCCTCCGCGGTGTCTCCACATTCTTGTAGCGAAGACTTCGTCCACATGTACTTCCAAGGCTGCCAATTATCAAAGCACTGAACATAGCTGCCATCAGAGAGCCAGTCAATGACGATTTCGAAATAAGATCAATATCGTGGTTGTTCGAAAGATTTCGGCAGTTCTCATCTCAACCACCGGTTGCTTTGTTGAGGTTCATGCTGAGTGTCAAGCTTGCTCCACAATCTAGGATCTGACGAAAAAAAGAAGGCAAATTGATGTGGGAACAAAGTGGGTGTTGCTTGTCAAACTTGTGGGGTTGCACGAGGTTCATATAAACGTTCATTCCCCATGCCCGCCAAGCGTGGGGACTTTAATTCCGACATATTAAACCCGCACCTACAACAATAACTACCACCATGCCGCCTTCCGCAATCCTTTCCATCAATACCACTGGGTAGTTATTGCGAGCCGTCCTCAACATGGCGTTTGTTAATATACTTGGCATGCCGCACGTTTCTCGGCCACAACTTGGGGAGAATACCAAGGGACAAGTCTCGAAGACTTCCACATACTATCAATCAAATAACCATCGGAGATGCCAGCCACGAGAATCTTGCTTGGCCCAGCACGAAATTTGGGAAACAGATGCTATCAACCGGGTAAAGATTAATGATGAACCGCAAGGCCTGCAGCTTTGCGCAAGACCCCTACTCAAGTTTTAAAGGTTAAAATTTGTCTCTCAAAACTTTATCATACATATATTCAGGTATTCTAGAGGCTTCATTCTCTGTTAGAAAGTATCTACATTTCTGCACTCCCCTTGGCTTCGTTAGTCTTCCAGAGCTTCTATTCCATCCGTTTCGATTGACCACAGCCACATTTTATCATGCGGCTTTCAAAATCCCTCCTAGCCACTGCCTCTTTTTGGTCGACTGCGCTTGCCGCGTATGATGGTAACCGCGCAGGAGCTGTTCTCAAAGCGCCCGCGGGCGATTCATTCGCAACAGTGACGGGAACATTCACTGTGCCACCTCTAACTGGAAGGTCGCGGTTAACTATCTGGCTTGGAATTGGTGACACAGTTGAGCAGACTTATGTTCTCGGCGGTGGTATTGTCTTCAACTCTACCTTCGGATCCTTCGCTGCCTTCTACCCTGAAAAAGCGGTCGACACAACATCTTCTGTTCCAATCGCAGTTGGTGACTCTATTACCGTCACCACAACCCTCACATCTCCCAACACCGGTACCGTCGTCATCGAAAACAAGACGCAGAACAAGAAAACCGAACAAACCGTTGCGGCGCCCGCCACAGCCGATCCAGGTCGTCTGACCGCTCAAACAGCCGATTGGTGGGTTCAGGCCTATCAAGCAGCGGGCGAACTTGTTGAGACACCCAATTACGATAATATAACATTCACCGCCGTGTCGGCGACTTTGGGGAGCGGAGCGACTGTTGGGGCGACAGGAGCCGGATCGTTTGAGATTCAGGGCATTTCGGGTCAGATCTACTCGAAGACGACTGTGGAGGCAGATAAAGTCGTGGTGAAGAGGCAGGGAGTGCAGGTTCCAGGTGTACCACCGATAACCTCGCCGACGAGGCGTTCGTAGGTGGTTGCAATGGTGGAAATGGAAGGTAGAAATGAAATCCGATTTTTGGAGATTGTATATACTTAGCTCGGATGATGGCAGACAAATAGAGATTGTATTACTCTGTTCAAAGAGTGTTATGTTCAATGTATCCATGTATTCTTGAAATTTGTAAACTCTCTGGAGCAAAATTTACCCAGACACGAAGTCACGTATTGTATTAATAGGCACCCCAATACTCAAAAATGGAGCGCTTTCCAGCGCCTGGCATTAATTCCGTGGATACTCTTTCAGGACCATACTCCTCTCTCACTTCGTTTAGTCTCTCAAGACTCCCCTTCTCGTAATTCCCAAAGAACTTATTGTCCTCTCCTAGCATCAGTCATGTTGAAGTTCATCTCTCTGAATAATTTTATGCCAGAATATCACGTTTGTGCCTGGGTTAACATATGATTGTTGGTAAAAGAAGCTGGTGGGGCAGCATTGGTGGGGAGGAAGTTGAGATGAACACCAACCCGCTCTGGGCTGGTATAGGCAACGGCGTTCCCAACCAAACACGGAAATTCTTCACTCTACAACATTCACGTCTAATTTTCGATCAAACGGGTTGGCACTTGATTATGTAAAGTTTCTACTAGATACTCGACGTGTTTTGGCGACCATTACGAGGTTGATGTTATGTCGATGAACCTAGATTCTCGAAGATTCGGAGGACAGAATTTATCAGAAGCCAAAACCCCGCAAGAGCACTGAGTTCCGCAAGAGCACTCAGCTTTCTACACAAGCCTCTGGTCGGCATCTAGCCTCTTCTGATCAACTCAAACTCTTCGTAAGATAACTTGTCACTTTCACTGACTCTTCTGACGCAAGGTAGTTTACTTTACTCCTCCTAGATCAAGACTATTTAAGTGAAAACGTTTATACACATAGCTTTTACAGTTCATCTCAGTCGGCGCTGATCCAAACGAAGAGTTTGAAACAGTTCAGCTTTAGTTTCCTTGCCGAGTCCACTTCGATTCTTGTCGAGATCCCAGAATTCAGACCTTTGAACAATCAATACCTTTAGTTCAACTTGGGATGATTTTGCCAAAAAGATCATTGTCTCGATCAAATCTCTTGGGCTATCTTGACTCATCTCTGGCCGATGCAATATGATGTACACTGACTCTTTCTGCAGATTGATGATTTTCATGAGAGCATCACGCAATCCCTCCCGTTTGTATTCTACTTCGCTTTCGATTGAATTCCGAATCTCGCCCCAGTCATTTGCTGCCCTCACGGTAGAGGGATTCTTTTCCAAGATTTGCACAATGACTCGAGCGAGTATGTTTTCAAATGTGCTGGGCTTATCGTCATCGTCAAAGATGTAGGCTACACATCGACCCGACTCCAACAAGTTCAGGACAATATCAGCAGCCACAGGTGACAGCCAAGAGTCAGGCGATAAGTTTCCGGATGCGTTGCACCCAAATAACACCAAGACAATAGACCCATTGCCTTCCCAACACTTTCCGGTGGGTGTATTGTAAAAATCACTTAGCCCTAACTTTTCACGGCGTCGATCTTTGTCGAAAACTGTAGCCAGAATCATGCGATACTCCTTAAGTTTATTGTTTATTCTTTTTTGTTGGTAGCAACCAACCTTCAATAAGGAACGTATCGTATGGACCGACTCTATGTCCGTTCTTTGTCTCATTCCTCGATCTTTGTAAGTACTTGGAATCTGAACTTTGACTTTCGAGTCTCACCTTCTAGATCCTTTGCCAACAAATCAACTCGTTGTGCTAACAACGTCTCGCATTTCATTCGGATGCTGCTAAAATTGCTTCTCATCTTTTCTTCCATGGTCTCGAACTCCGTTGGTTTCCCAATGACGCGAAACTGTCGTCCTGTACTATCTTGAGCTCAGCAGGATTAACAACGTTTTGTACTAACCAAGTGAAGTGTCTTGGAAGTATCGAGTTGCTTCTCGGACTAAGCAGATAACATCCTTGTAGGCGTTGGATAGCATGAACCCAAGGTTCTCGTCTGGGCTAACCATAGCATAGTAGTGAGCGAAGTTTCTTAGATGTCTTCCAGTTCGAACTTACTATATCTTTTGGTACACCCTCAAATCTGGCAATCGATCTGAAATTTGGTCCATCGAGGAGATAATAGCACCTTCATTCTTGCTTTTCATTGTCACAGTCTATGTCTAGTGAGTGGCCTCTCCCAAGATAAGCTAGATCAGGCGAAGCTTACCGCAAACAGTAACGCCAGTGTTGCGGACGCGACTCCACCATATTGTTTGTCCACCAGCGAAATTACATTTACGATTCCAGAATAGGCTTCTGTAAAACGATCAAATTTTACAACAAAATCTTGAGATCTTGCAGATACTTTATGGAATCCCCTCGACCGTCGTAGATCTAAGTCAACTTTAGCACTCTCCAGCCCGGCCTTTTCTTTCTTGATGTAAGAACAGAGATCATCCAAAGACAGCTTTTCGATTGAATCCATCAAGTTGAATTCTACTCCGGCCTCCTTATACTGATGATCCTTGGCGCCACAAATCATTTTCCGGAGTTCTGTAGCCGCGTGTTTCTTGATCATTGGTATTCGCGATTTGAGATATGCTCTATGACCTTTCAGTACATGTGCTGCAGATGCCCTGTTATATTCATCAGTGGATTTAATACCGCCGTTAGGGCTTTACGAACCAGGCCACAGTTGTCGGAAACCACTCATCACGAGCATTACCTCGTGAAAGTAGCTTAGTTTGATCGTCCATAACTGACACCACAGAACATTAGCACGCATACAAGATTCTGTAGCTATATGATTATAGGTAGGAGAAATCAGTAGTTGGGTGGTTACCCAACCTTTTGACCCTTTTCACTCAACATCGATTGCCGTTTTGGCCCCCACATATAGGGAGCACAACGACCCCCTGCTACATATGCATCGTCCTTCAAAATTTAGACGTGCATTTGCCGTCAGCTACTCTGAGACAGTGATCATCTGTATTCCTATCATTAAACACGAGAAAGGAGGGGGAAGGGGGCCGCTTTAAACACCGTTCCGTTGTTAATGCACACCAGAGCCTTGTCGTTAATCAGCACCAAAATGGCTACACCAGCGTGAATTGTACCATCACTCGAAGCAGTTACTTCGTAAATTTGAACTTCTCGACACTATATAGACATATATTTTAGAGATATAGAAAGTTGTGGAACTTTTCGGGGCTCTGAAAAAAGCAACAGCTGAAAATCATACAAAAGCAGCCTGGTAGACCCGAGTGAGGTCTTGGTAGGATTCATGGTATTGTGGCCGCGAGTTGCTGCACGAGCAAGGTTTTATTCTGGATTCCTTCCCGTATTTACCCTTGCTGGTAGTTCTCATCGGTCTTCATTCTAGGCAGAAGCGAGAAATATACAAGGTAAATCATCTTGAATGAGCACATAATCATGCACGGTAGCTTTTGGACCCCAAGGTTCATGTACTGGTGCTTGTGATTGTTGGCGCATACCACGGCTATTAGATATCAACTCACCTACTTATACCTCATTACATCTTTACGATTTGTTTTGTTCCTAAATACTCCTAGGTTGGACATCTAGTTGCTTTAATATCTGCATATCAGTATTCATGGCAGAAATCCTTGGAAAAAAACTTACGGTCGAGGCGAGTCTGTCACTGAGGATCTTTTGAGTAGATGACTAATATCCATTAGATTCCCTCCCCCGAGGCTCGGATCTCGGAGTTGCAGCATCGATATATTGCGATCCTCGAGTCTCGTATCGCAGACTTAGAGCAAGGAAAATCTCTATTGAATGAGAAAACCACAACTCCCAATGACCTAAAAAGCCCCATCGCAACATCTCAGACCAATGAAAAATCGGTTCTTTCTCCAAAGAGCGATAGCAACGAAGAACAGAACGGAATCAAACCTGATAATGTCGAGGTATCCCTGACTTTCTTTGCACTCTTTTCCAAAACTGACAAAATAGAAGATAACTGATGGCACCCAAACGAAGGAAGATGAAGCAAATGATGAAAAGTCTCGATACGAAGTTGTGATTTGCCATTGGGATATTGAAGGAGGCTTCACAACCAAGGACGAAAGCAAAAAGGAGGAGAAAAAAGAAAAGGACAAAGATGGACGAAAAGCATTTACCTTTCGCAAAATGGTCATGAAGAATCATTTTCGAGACGGTCCGTTGGCTGCAACGCAAACATCCGATGTTGAAATCGAGTTTCCAGCACTAAGGAAATTACTTGGTAAGATCACCTCAAAATGGGGCTGGTCCGAGACTGTATATACATGCCATTCGCCGTACAGTGCGTTGATCTCCTCATGGGATGAGGCAATGCACGAAGCTACCCGTGCAGATGATGATGACACGGAGGAGGATCGCCAAGCCAGGGCAGACTTGAAAGAATTGCTTCACATCATTGGAACATCCTCGGGTCACATGAAGTTGGACCAATATATGAAGAGTCGGGACACTTTTATCAGTGAGCAGTCCATCAATCATACGGCTTTGTGGACTTTGTTCCCACCGGGAACCTTGATCGTTGCTCGCCCGATTGACGAACTCCAGATCTTTTCCGTGCAATCTTGTGACGGATTCGTTCCAGAAGAGGATGCGTTTGAGCTTATCTGCTTTGCATTCGACTGGAACGGGGTTGAGTTCAATAGAGTCGCCTTTGAGTTAAGTATACCGTACTGGGGCGCTGATAGGAGAAGCATAAGCGAACTTCCTTTTTACCCTTTGAAGTATTACAAGCCCGAAGATTCAAGTCGCGACATCACATCAGAAGAAGCTATCGAAGAGCTGAAAACCCGTCTGATCAAACGGGGTGAGAGATATCGGGAGATTTGTATAAGCAAGAAAGGTAACCAGATGTTCAACTACAACGGTGTCGCGCATCTTCAAAGTGGACGGAAAATCATGCCCAGGACATTGGGTTCTGATGGAGATTATAGTCGGCGTTCCGACAGCCACTCGTCGACCTTAGGCTTGAATACCAAGCATCCAGAGGCCCAAGCGCAATCCTATGTCAGCAAAAGACAAGTATGTCAGAAATCACCGCGAGATATACATACTAATAGTTTATGAAGATGGTTGGATCTGCAATGATAGACTTTGCGTCCTTCTTTGAGTATTTCTCCCCAGATGAACCGATTCTTGGTGGGTATCGAGCATACATCGGCGAATTGGAAATTCTATCGCCTGAGCGACGGCTGAACCCAACAATCCGTGAGGTGTACAAGATCGATTGGGATAAACATCCTCGAAACAAGAAGTTTACGAAGGAACAGTATCTGTTATGCCCTCCTCGTGTATTAGGGTATGCATTGAAACAAAAACAGTGGGCACAATTCTTAGTAGATCATTTGAAACCACCGAATGCTGCCGATGCAACGACGTTTGAGAATAAACTTCAGTTAGAAGATGAGCACAAAGAGCTCATCAAGTACTCCGTCCAGGCGCATCAACAGGGGAGAGAATATGGAGTTCGGGGTAGATCCAAGGTGTTGGATGATTTTACACCGGACAAAGGGAAAGGACTGGTCATTCTGCTCTATGGTATGTGTTTGAAGGCCGTTTCATCAAGAGCAGATTCTAATGCCATCTAGGACACCCGGGTGTTGGCAAGACCCTCACGGCTGAGAGTGTTGCTTTGCTAGCTGGAAAGCCATTACTCTCTATCGGTGTATCAGACATTGGTCTAGAGGGCGACAAGGTCGAGGATAATCTCGAGAAAGTGTTTGACCTAGCTGGCAAGTGGGAGGCCGTATTGTTGTTGTAAGTCTCTACCCAGTGCCGCTAGCTTTGCATCTCTAAACATTCCATAGTGACGAAGCAGATGTATTCTTGGAATCAAGAATGGAAGGGGAGAACAACCTGAAGAGAAATGCAATGGTTTCAGGTATTTTATAACTTCATGGTCTAAACTTGGGGATGAGTCTACTGATACCATCTCCGATAGTCCTATTGCGTGTCCTTGAGTTCTATGAAGGAATTCTTATCCTGACGACAAATCGCATGAGATCGTTCGACATTGCCGTTCAAAGTCGAATTCGTAAGCTGACTTGTCTTATACTAGAGTTTTTACATGATTTTGATTGGAAACAGATATTGCTATCAAATATGAAGAGCTATTCCAACGACAGAAGCTCAACATCTTCACCTCATTTCTGGATCAACTCGAAGGTAAGGGACTCATAGATGATTACGATGACGTTATAGCTTGGGTAAAGAAGGATGGCGGTAAACTACCGTTCAATGGTCGCCAAATACGTAACGTCGTATCTACTGCACTCGGTGTAGCTCTCAAGGATGGTAGCAACGGTCGAGTGAAAAGAGAGCATCTCGTCACGATAGCCGAACACACGAAGACTTTCAAGCAAGATCTGAGCAGCCAGGAGGCTATTTACAAATCCCAGAATCGGTGATAGTAGAAATTGCGCGGTATGAGTGTGATCACGGATAGTGTGGACTTATACTTCACATGCCTTGACCATTTATCCCCTGACGCTACCCATATGTAGAACGCCCTATTCACTCTTCCGTATATAGCTCTAGTGTCCCTTCGCACCTCAATATACAACACTTCTCCTCAATTCACGGGTTCCTCACAAATACAATGTATTGTTATTTGGGGTTGAAATAGAATTTAAAGATTTCGTTTACTCGATCCGCTCTGAGATTCATGGCAGCTGCGGTTGTGAGAAGATCGATGAACTTGGCTGTCTCTTTGATATTAGGGATGAAGTGACAACATCGTGGCGGACAAATTTCCTAATCCACCGTTCTCCATCTTCGCCATCATTCCTCTCATCTGCGTACCATCTTGTCCCATAGGACCGATTCCATATACGGCCTCCCCTAGCATCCTCAACTGCATCGGCATCTTCTCGTTCCCATAATGCCCCTGAATCTCTTCCTTTGAAGTCTTCTTCTTCAAACTACTGAAGTCCCCGCTTTCGAGCCCGAAATTTTCGCATGCTTTTTGTTTTTCTGCATCCCAACCTGTAGGCAACAAGCCACGGCGGGATGATGCAAGAGTGATGAACCTACGAAAACCGTCGATACTACTCGCTGCGCCGCTGTAAACGCTCCTTGGGTCTTTCTTCTGCTCGAACTTGAAGTCGTCTGCTTGACGCATGCGAAAAGAATCAACGAGAAGTTTGAAAACATCCCGGTCAGAACGGTTGTGTAGGTAGGTGTTATTTTCGAGGGCGGTGAACGGCTTTGCAATCGAGACATCAAGACAATCTGACTTCGGGGTGGAGGAGCTGGAGTTACTCTATGTATTTTCAGTAGACGATGATGCTGATTCGTTGTCTTGTTTTGCGCAAATCTTCTTGTGAACTTTCCAGTCGACCTTCTGGCAATCGCGGGAACAATAGAGCGTGACCTTGCATTTGGCACAGACCCTGAGGTTTGGGACTTCTGATCCAGTCTTCTTGCATGTTGTACAGCTAGACATATTCGTAGGGAGGCTTAAATTGGCATATACGGTATGTGAAGTCGTGTGTTTAATGGAAGTAGAATGAGGTGGTGTTATACGTGGATTTTAAAGTTCTGGAGTTTGTCCTCACCGCTGCTGAGCCGCGGGTACGGGCTTGTCTCCGAATGGCTGTCTGCTTGTTATTAGGAGAATTGGAGGATTGATTCACTAGGTTACCACTGCTGATTTCATTAGTTTTGTCAGTTTCATCATCTAACTTGCCTTATGATATTATGCGAAAGCGCTTTCCGACATTGAGATATTTGACATTAGCGATACAGTTGCTGTCCACCAGCCCATAACTACCATAGTACATGGGTACGATAGTAGATAAAGTTCGTATCGTAAAAATCTAAGTAGAGTTATGAATAATTTCAGACGATACAACTTGAAATCATGTTTTATTCACCAAAAGTTCCCAAGTTATCAGGAGGAGTGTTGCGCTGAGGGGAAAGGTGAACAGGAAGATCTAGCCGTTTACGTTCAAGCCTCTTCCGCCTCTTCCGCGACGCCTAGCCGAACCGTGGGGAAGCTACAGTGTTAACACCAACTAGACTACTTACGAAGACAATCGACGATGAACTGATCATGAATGTAACAATGGGAGACGTTCAGACTTTAGTACGCTCGATCGGCGATAGTGGGGCAATGCCGACGAAGCATATTCACCGACAGCGGGTACCTCCAGGTCGCCAATGTGGGGCAAAGCCATTCACGCTCAATGCAGATTAGCCGCCATCTGGCCATTAAATAAAAGTCATCAGCTACGCCGTGTCGCACAACTCACAGAATCCCACACACATGGATTCCGCCCCGCAGAAAGCCCACGAAGAATAATTTGAACGAAAAAGCGAACTCGGGTCCGAAAAGATGGTGAACTTCCCACGCCGCCCTGACTCTGGCATCAAAGTCATTATCGTTGGTGCTGGATTTGCGGGTGTTTCTGCAGCAATTGAGTGTGATCGGAAAGGGCACTCTGTTATCTTGGTAGAGAAGCTACAGACAATTGAAGAGATTACTCGATTTGGGGATATCATCAGTTTCGATCCGAACGGCGCCAGACATTTTGAGCGATGGCCTGGAGTTATTGAGGCGATGTATTCTGTTGCCCGCAAAACAACGTGGCTAGACCTATATCATTGGAAAGGCGATTTCATTACCCGTCAATCATTCGCGAAAGAGAAGTCTTGGGGTCCGAGGATCAATGGCCATCGAGGCGAGCTGCACAACATCATCTATCAGCATGCGAAAGACCGCGGCATTGATATCCGCCTTGGACAACGGGTCACCGACTACTTTGAAGAAGATGATAGCGCCGGTGTGATAATCAATGGCGAGAAATTATACGCAGATGTGGTCATTGCCGCAGAAGGTGTACGTTCTCGTGGGCGCAAAATTGTCTTAGGATTTGACGACAAACCCAAATCCTCTGGGTACGCGGTGTACCGAGCATGGTTCAAAGGCGATGCAATTGCCAAAAATGACAACCTGAAACATCTGGTTGTCAACGGGGATACACACTCTGGTTGGATTGGACCAGATCTCCACTTCCTAGTTTCTTCGTTGAAGGATGGCAAAGAGTTCAACTGGGTGTTTACTCACGTCGATGACGGTAATATCGAGGAAGACTGGCAATTCCCCGGGAAGGTTGAAGAATGCCTAGAGTACGTCAAAGATTGGGCACCGATTGTGCAAGATATCGTAAAAGCGACACCGAAAGATGCACGACTGATTGATCATAAGCTTGTCTTCCGAGATCCATTGCCGACCTTCATCTCGCCTAAATCTAGGATTGCCTTGATTGGTGATGCTGCGCATCCATTTTTGCCCACGTCTATTCAAGGAGCGAGTCAGTCGATCGAAGATGGTGTTGTGATGGCCGCATGCTTGGACAAGGCGGGAAAAAAAAATGCACAGCTTGCCGTCAACGCGTTCGAAAAGATCCGTTACGAGAGAGTCCATGAAGCGCAGGCCATGGGCATCAAGACGAGGGAAAAGTGGCACAAGGCGAATTGGGATAATGTGCAAAAGGACCCCGAAGCCATTCACCTGACAAGAGAAGCATGGCTCCTCAATTTTGATGCCGAGGCTGATGCGTATGCGAAATATGATGAGATAGCGGCGAGTCTGAAGAGTGAGCGTGCACGCCTTTAGGTGGAGAGTAATATGCAAGGATACAATAGATTCGCATTTTGAACGTTAGAATGATTATTCGTATATGCTGGTATGCTATTAGATTGTTCGAAACTAGATTGACAATGCAAAATTCTGCATAGTCATATATGGTTCAGAGTAGTTAGAGTGAATACAAATACAGTTTGACTGGAAAGTTATTCATTAGCAGCGGACAGAATTATAATTTCTTCGATAAAAACCATGTATTGTATATTCAAACTGGTGGCTTTTTGTAAAGCACGAATGCTCTAGTAGGAAAAAGGAGCAATCCTGTCTGCACTAGATGATATTAGATCAATGGTGTTGTGATTCCTTTGAAAATAATCGAAATAGTCGAAACGACCCAGCTGGTATGTATGAAGAAGATAGACAGCATTTCTACATAGGTATGACATTTGAGGTTCGGTAGTTTAGTGGAGTCTAGTACTTGAAACAAGAAAGAATAATGTGTTTGTCTCGAGAGTCCAATCTACCCACCGTACAATATTTCCACTAAAGAAAAGATAATACGAACGTGCGAAACGATGTGTTAAGGATTGGTACTCCGGATCCTGTGTTCCGGAGCAGTGCAGTCCCCCACTCCGAATCCTTCCGGACTTACGTCACCCTTGGAACCGTGCCCGTGCATCATCTCACCCTCCATTCTACTACAACAATAAAGACCAAATACGCGGCCATCAACTACTGTATAACCGAATCTACCATTCACGGTCAATATATCACCTGAACAGAGTACCCGTAATGAGCTCCGAACAGCCACCACAGCAGCCTCCGCGGCGCACGGATACGAACACCCTCCTTCCCCAGGGCCAAGAGCGATCCGAGCAACTCGAAACCTTGCAATCCTACGAGGCCACGGCCCCTCAGACCGAGGACGACTTGAACCAAGCCAAACTTCAACAGGAATTTCCAAATATCGATAGCAGCCTAATCGCAGCCATATATGGCGATTCAAAGAGCATGAGCGCGACAAGAGAGATGTTGATGGAATTAGCGAGCACAACTTGAGAGATTGAGCGAGAAGTGGCATGCTATATTTCAGGCGGTCGCTTGAATATGGATCTATGATGAAAGATCTATGGTCGGTTGTCAAGGCCCGGTAATGACTATGTATCAGCTGCCGTACATGTCTTGAAATTCTAATTTACAATCCAATTCACATTGCATGCTCATTCCATGGTCGTAAGATTACTTCTGTAGCCTAGAAAGCTCAGAAAACATTTAGGGTTGGTTGGAGAAACGTCTTGGCCTTGCGCCATACTCGAGTGGCTCTACAAAAGCTATGATGGAGTTCATCTAACTTGCCGGCTTAGATCTATAATCCGAGCGAAATCCAGGTACAACCGATAGAAGTAAATCATACGCTAAACAAATCTCTATTTATATCAAAAAAGGAGTTTCGACTAATACTCTTGGCTTTTTTCTTTGTATCTATTCATTTGGAAGAAGTCTTTCTGCGCTTTGCGATCTACTTCACAGTGAACTGCTGCACCAGGATAAACGGTCAGCAGTCTGCTTATGCTCTTATTACTTTTCGAATGTATTTAACTGTTATGTGTATCTTCTTTGGGATAATCATAAGATCTCTATGTTGACGAATCGGACAATTCACTGGCGACGGGAATGTCACTAGCCATTGTCAAGACATGACTTCTAGTAGAGCTGCCAACTCAAAACAAGTGATCCTTTTCTTTCTTTTCTTGTAGGGTCCATATTTTAGTCATATGTCATTCACCGGTTCTAGCTATATATTATCGGATATGAATCACTTCTAACCAGCATCTCCAAACCCTTGATATGCGTGCGGAGATGTCATGAAAATTTTAAAGACGGTGTAATATTTGTTCAAACATTTTGTTGGAGGGATCATTGAAATTTTTGTAGTATGAGCAATTCAATACAAATAAAGTTGGAAATTCGCTATCGCGATATATCAAATATACAAAGCAGAATATACAGAAAGTGTTTCAGAGATGTCGTCTTTAGGCGGCCTGTATGGCATTGATGGGCTGAGATTTGTACCCGAGAGGAGGAGGATATCCCGAATCATTCAAGTTGCTTTGATGCCACTGCCGTTGATTGTTACCAGACACTTGTCGACGAATAATGCGGCGCAACGGGCTTTCGTTGAATCTGTTCACTGGGGACTTTTTCTCAATGGTCGGTTCCACCGTCATTTCATTGACCAGATCATAAGATTGCTCGTGTTGGCGATCAGTCGTTAGGTCGTTCTTTTCCTGTGGTGGGTCCTTGATAATCTTGCTCTTCTTTGGTGAATCATCAACGATTGCGCTTTCTGTTCCAGGGACATTCGACGTGGTTTCATCGGGTGTATGATCCTCGGTAGTAGCGTTTGCTAGTGTTGTTATTAGCGGTCTTCTTAGAAATCCATCTTGCAGTGCTCACCCTCTTGCCCGAAAAGTTGACGATGAATAATGCGTCGCAGTGGAGTCCGATTGTATCTTGCTTTGATCTGCCTCACCCTTTCCGCTTCTTCTTTTGCCTCCTGCTCAACACGATCTGCTCTTTCTTCGCGGCTCTCGCTTTTCAAGTCGAAGAATGCTACCAACCAATATCAGTAATAGCTATTGAATTCATCATCATCAACCTACGTTTTCCTCCTAGAACAGAAGTCTTCAGGAACCGAGTGTTGCGTAGATTCGACCCGGAAAGATTCTTGTAAGCAATGGTCCGATTATCCCAGATTGCGACAGTGCCAGCTGTCCACTTGAAGCGGATAGTATGCTCGGCCGCAGAGTGAATATGATAATCAACAAACTCTAGAAGCTTATCTATGGATCTGTGAGCAGGCTGCTGGATGAAATTGAGAAGATTCTATCATTACCCGACTCTTTCTTCTTGAGATCGGCAAATCCAGACACAAGGCCTGGAATGACATTCAAAGCCTTCAATCCAGTGACAGGATGAGTTTGAACAGCAGGATGCCGAGTGAGCTTTGATGGGTCAAGCGTTTGCAACTCGTCAAAGAACCTTTTCATTGGTCGACTTAATGTATCATATAAGCCATATTGATTTACCTATTTGACATAAGTACTTTTCCTTGATTAACGGACTCACAAAACCTTACCCAAAGTGTTTCTCCCTTGACGTCTTGGTCGGCATCAATCTTTAATAACGAAAAGCTCGATGGTTTTTCTTCTACGTAGCCATCCACATACCAATCGTCAGTGTCAGGAAGTCGGGATACAGTTTTGGACTCGACGTCCTGGCCACTGTCCCTTCTTACGGACGGCCGTTCTGAAAGGAAACCATAATGCTCAGAGACGCGAAGATGATCCTGGTTTGAGACTTTTTGATCGTGGAAAAATACCACCCCCCGCTCGGCAACAAGTGATCCAAGGTCATCGAGTTGCTGCGGTGTCAATGACGAAAGCTGAATACCGGACAGGAGAGTACCGATGGAATCGGAGATGTCCGTCCTGTCAGCGGAAGAGAACAATGATCCTTCGGATGATAAAGCACTTGGAGTGACATGCTGCTCAATGGCAGAAACTTGATGTGGGGGCTTTTGACCGTGGTGCCTGTGAGTCCTAGAACGAATCGAATGCTGAGTAGTAGAGATAGGAGGCTCTACGACGGTGGGGTTCCTGGATGCTAGTCGTGCCATAGTTGCGTTGTCTTGAGTTGCACAGCTTGGGCTCGGAATCGGATTTGGACGCGCCAATGCGGTGTTTCTCGCTGGCAAAGATGGGAAAAGAGACACTCTGTTCAATCTGAAGGTATGGTCGTACATAGCCCACTTGTTCAGCAGCATGCCCCACGCGTGACGCGTGAAAGAGAATGAGCGACGTTGGAATAGAGTCGCGGTTACAGAAGCTAGACACGTGTGGATGAAGACAGAGAATGATCCAGTGTAATGCGAGCAATTCATAACCGGATGGCGTTATCTGGTGAAAGCCCCACCGAAAGGTCTCTGGCGCCACATGATTGGCTGGGCTCGGCTAAGACATCGCGCAATCAACCGGGATAATCGCATCAACACCACCAATCTCTCTCACCATCTTTTCTGTTCGACACCGCAGACATGACATTTCACAAAATTCCTTCGGCTACTGCACTCTGATTTTACAACCGTAGCCGACACCGGTCATGTATCAGTATCCTTCGCCTTCTTCTGTCGTCGGCCGAGCCCTTTCCTGACTCGGGTTGCGCGATTGGTCGAATTCATTTCTGACTCGGTGTGCGCTAAGGTTCCGCAGATGTACATTTGGTAGCTATGCACAGCAACCTAGACCGCGGAAATCGGCACCCTTGACCGTTTGAAGAGAACTAAAGGCCATGCATTGTCACGAAGCCTGGATTCCTCGAATATCATCACGTCCTACGAGTTGAAAATGGCGAAATATTTGCAGTCGGGAGGTATCGCTTACAATGCGTACATACTATATAGAATCATGCTTTTGTGCCCTTCTGTAGGCATTCAAAGGCAGAACTTCAGAAATGGCTTTATCATTGTTTGATCAACAGAAGCCTACCAATGTCGTGGATATTGACGAAAAGAACATTGCAGGCACTGAATCTGACTCAGATGTCAACCACGACATCCCAGTCAAGGATTGGACTGATGAGGAGGAGAGGAAACTAGTGCGCAAACTTGATGGCATTGTTATGCCTTTGTTGATTGCTGCTTTCTTTGTTCTACAACTAGATCGTGGAAATATGTAAGAAAGCGGTGACGGTTTAGCAGCAAAGCACAAAGGCTGACCTGACGACAGTGGAAATGCACTTACAGACTTTTTCTTCAAAGACGTTGGAATCACGCAGTCTCAATTCAACGTCGGTCAACAACTCTTGTCTCTCGGTATCGTTCTCTTAGAGATTCCAAGCAACTACATTTTATATCGTGTTGGACCTACAAAGTGGATTAGTGTTCAAATCCTTGCATGGGGCCTCGTGGCGACCTTCCAAGCTTTCCAAAAGGGGCTTGCAAGTTTCCTGGTTACTAGACTTCTTCTTGGTCTCTGCGAATCCGGCTTCATTCCTGCAGGATTATTCACAATCACCAGATGGTACAAGACAGATGAGACGAGCAAGCGATTTGCATGGTTCTTTATTGGAAATATGACCGCAGGGGCAGTTAGCGGGCTTATCGCTTATGGAATGTGAGTTTTTCACCTATTTATGCTTTGTCTCAACTAACCATTACAGTTTGCACATGCGTGGTATCGCAGGACTTACGGGTTGGCAGTAAGTTGGATCCTCAGAAAGATCTTGAATCAGTTACATGTTAATGTTCTCCTAGGTGGATGTTCATCTTGGAAGGAATACTCACCATCTCAGTTGGGGTGACATTTGCCCTTCTCTTCCCAAATTCACCAGCGAATCCTGTGAACTTGCTGCGCCACCGATACTTCACTGAACGCGAGTCACACATTCTAGTACAGCGTGTACTACTCGATGATCCTACAAAGCAACAAAAGAACAAGAATGTTACTAGAGAAGAGCTAAGACAAACGGTAAGTGACCACGGGGTATACAAATTGTCCGAAACTAATTTCTTCAATCAAGTTCACAAATTGGCGTCTCATCCCCCATATTTTGGTCACCATCTGCGGTCTTTCGCCTCTCTCAACACTGATGTCTTATGGGCCAACTCTTGTTAGGGATTATGGTTACGATAGACTTAAATCAAATGCTATGGTGTCTATTGGAGGGTGGCTTTCTCTAGTTGTTACAGTTTCATTTGGATTCATTGCAGACAAGTGGGGCCGTCGTGGACCACTTGTTGTAATCGGTTTATCTCTCTGGTGGCTGTTTGCTGTAAGTTTTTTCCAATATTGCTGTCACAAAACAACTAATGTTTAAATAGCTTCTATGTCGTCTTCTGCTCAAGAGTAAGGACTCCAAGGCACGCTTTGCTGTTCTTTGTCTAGGAACTGCATTCGGATCTGCATGGCGTAAGTTGCATCTACTTTCAATGTTCTCCATTGACACTAACATTTAAATCAGATCCTCTCAATGGCTCTTGGATGGCTATGAATGCTCGTAGCGCAGGCGAACGATCGATTACTATGGCCATTCTCATCATGTCGGCAAACACTTCTGGTATCATCGGCAGCCAATTCTTCCAAGCCAAAGACGCACCTTACTATCCTATTGGCTGGTCTATCATCATTGCCATGATCTCGGTTGCTTTGCTTTCAGGTGCGGCAAGTAATGCGCAATACTGGCTCCTCAATAGGCGCCTCGATAAAAAAGGCGAGACGAAAGCGCGATGGCACAAATAGATTAATTTGTTTTGGAAAAAGCAGATGGGAGAGTAGTTCGATGATATCGGTTCCCCATTATATAGCATTCTAATGTGACCGCTATCCAATAATGTGGTCTGCAGATGCGCCTTATTTATTTTCCTCTAAATGTTGACATTCCCCATATTTATACAAGTGTGTTGTTCTAATCCTTGGAGACCGGCTCTACGAGAATCTAGTGTTTTGGCTGAAGATCAATGTACTCATTCTTTGAGGTGTTCATATACGCAATGCTCTTTTTCCTTCCGAAAAGCCAGCCAAAGCCACCACGCTTGTGCACTTGGAAGACAGCAAGTACAAGTATGAGTGCTGCGCACGCAACCAAAGGCACGGTCATGATTCTACCAGTTTTCTGTACAAATGATCAGCACTCAAGTCCTGACGAAGATTACAGAGATTTCAGCTTACCAAATCGGAACACGCCTTGTTCGCCCAGGTCTCCCTATCGGCATAGAACTTATCCATCATACACGCCCATGCCTCTCTTGTATAAAGCTTTCCATCAGTTTCGTACTTTCCATTCACAAACGGTACCTCGTCTGCACTTCCAGCTTGTTTATTCTTTCCATGGTCGATGAATACACGTGCCAGGATTGCTACTTGGCCGCACACGTTTGCCAGCCCCGGCAAGAAGATCAACCAACCCCAGATGTTGTGTTTAGACAAATGTCTTGTCACACCGAACCCGATACACAGGAGTAGACTGCAGATGATGGAGATGTACGCGCCTGCCATGACCGCATCGTTGGGTCCGGAGAAGAGTCTGAAGGTGATTGTCTTCGTGGTATCGATTCCGGCTTTGATTTCTTTGGACCCTAGGACTGGATTGGGCATATCGGTCATTTCAAACATCAGTGCAGCGACTGCGACGGGGATGCCGAGAATTAGAGCACCTGCGCAGAGCGCTGCGGTGATGAGAGGGCGAGGCCGGTCGTTGATATGGGATGAGGCAGACATTGTGAGAGTGTTTGGTGCTGCGTGGAGTAGTTGTGTAGTATTGAATAGCGTATTTGGCGCTCAGAGGGGGTATGGTGTTGAATTGAGTAGACCAAGAATCCTAGGGGAAGATGCGGAATAGCGAAAAAACACCCAAAAATGAAAAGTGGAGATCTAAGAGACTTGCGTGAGAAGGGATACGATGCAAGATATAGAAAGAAAGACGAAAAGGGCGATGCAGCCATGTTGCATCTTTACTTATGTGATGCGGTCGGCCACGGTCGGTCGTGATGATAGTCCATTTGCCAAGTCGGACTCGGACTTATTGATGTTGGAGGCACAGCCCTGTTCATGATTGGTAGATCTGAAGCTTGGGCGGGCTGTGATTGGGCCGACACTGCCTCCATGAGGGACTAAGATTAACAGGGATGCGCACAGCGTGTGAGAGCTGCGTTTCGCAACGGACGGCGTCGCCCAGTGACTGTGCGATGGAGTCTATTTTAACCCGGCCGTATGCATGAAAGCGGCGGCAATCGCATAACCTTTCTAAAGTATATTGATTGATCTATCGCTCAGATTGGGATATTGGACAGATGATTGATATTCTGAGCGAACGTACGCTAATACAGTAGTTTCGAGCTAGTCCCAATATAGATATTAAGAAAAGGGCCCAACGGTTTTGGCACGTTGCTCAATGTTTCTGCCTATCTAGAAAGTGGATGATTATGAAATGAAGAAAATGATTGAATGTGTAGTTCCGAATAAACGAACTACCTATTATATCTTAGTAAAACCCATCTCTGTAGAACAATGTTTTGTACCGTCTGTAACACGAGCATTTACCACGATACATAGTGCCATGACCCTATCAGAGGATCTTCTACGCTGTCAAGCTCTTCTTTTTCCACACATCAGACGCTAAGCCCCCTGCAGCTAAAAGCGCAATCTTAGGTGGTTCTGCTCCCAAGAGCAACCCCATCTCCGGATCACTCTTGTTCATTGCTCTTTTGTACGCGTCCCTGTTGCCAATATCTTGCAAGAATCGCAGGATATTTTCGTACTCTCCCAACTGAATAGGCTGCCAATATCGCTGAGTCGTCAATCCGTATACCATCATCAAATCTGCAGCTGTGAACTGATCCCCAGCAAACCACTTGTTCTCTTTCAGATGCTCATCAATTCGCTTTAGCGCAGTGTGCAGACGAATTCTCGACCAACCTTTGACTTGGTTCATTTCATCTAACTGTGCAAGCGTGAGGAACATGTCGCACAATATCATCGGGTAAAGAGAGGAGTTTGCGAAATGGAACCAGTGTATGTAATTGACATAATTCTTGTCCCCATATTTTGGAGCCAGCCTCTGATGTTCGTCGTATTTAGAGATGATAAAATTGACAATTGCTCCGCTTTCGTTGAGGGTTACATCGCCGTCGGTGATGAATGGGGCAGTTTCCATAGTATTTCCCGGAAGGTCGATAAAAGACCGGGGAGCGGCAATTGGATCGCGCCGGTGAATGTCTAGCTTATAGGATATGTTGAGCTCCTCACATAGCCAGACAATCCGCTCGCTCTGAGAAATGGTAACATGGTGCACTGTGAGCATTGTGCAGGACTTTCGATGATAGGGTGAAGAAAAACGAAGTCAATGGGATAAATCGGGAAATACAGCTCAACCATAAGGTTGGACAAGAGCTGAATTACGTCTCAAGCGGGTGTGGAGAGCATCTATATGGAAAAGACACTCTCGTGCGAGAAATAATTACGTTACTAGCCTAACATTCTAACATCACATCGTACCTTATCTGAGAAACTTATAACTCATCTACACAAGTTTCTGAATTTATATCCTGGATGGAGTTAGCCTGCATGGGCAAATTATGAGGTATCTTGAAAAAGGCGGTGAAGTATAGCTTATTGACACCACGCTAATTTGTAACCAATCATTTACGACCACCAGACACGCTATATCAACTGTGCCTCAATTAGTCCTTCCTGATCTTCGCCGCTCTTCCAGAACTTGCAAATCTTCAGCCCAGCTTTTGCTAACAGAACTGTCCACTGATCCTCTGTCCTTTCCATACCATTCAATACTGCCATCATGTTGATATCCAACAAACTGGGATAGAGCGGGACATGTTTGGCGGGTAGAATCCACTCAAAAATGAGAATTTTACTGTAGCCGGGTTCCATTGCGCTAGCCGTATGTTTCAGAATCTCCACACATGAATCATCAGGCCAGTCGTGCAGAATGTACCGGAAGTAATATCCTCGAGCCCCACGAACCTTCTGAGGCGTGAAGAAGTCACTCGGCTGGCGAATAATCGCAGGTGCAAGGATTTTGATGTTTTCAATCACTGGTGGTAGGTCCTGAAGGACGAGCTTTCCAGGTGCTTTCGGATAAGCTCGGTGGAATGCCTCAATATCATGTCCCTCACCACCACCAACATCAACTATGAGTGTGGCTTCTGGGTCATCAGTTTTTGCATCTTTGAGAATAATCTCCTCAACCGGAAAGCTTCGAAACCAGTCTGGTCTTGTTTCCAAGCTGCCGGCCATGAATGCATTGAAGTTACTCATCATTTCAGGGTTCTGGAAGAGGTGGTATCCAATCAGCTAGGATATCTTCGAGGATATAAAACCTGTCTTTCATATCATGGAATTCTTACCTTCATCAGATAAGGAAACATGCCATCGGATGTATTGTTGATGTCTTGGAACGGACCTGGCGCGCCATCCACATGAGAAAAACTATTCCGTTCAAGATACCGCGGAAGGTTTGCTAGGGATCTGGTGGCACAATCGAACCTAAACATTATTTTTGGTGTCAGCAAGTGTATTTGATGAGACAGCCGCCGATGTTACTAACATGAATTGATAGCCGCCAAGTAGTGGAGGAGCAGTAAGCGTCTGCGATATGGCAGTGGACTCGTACGTTTGCACATCAGTCTCACGGAAGATTCCTAAGGCAACAAGCGGTCGCATCATACGAACTGAGAAGCACATAAAGTCAGCTCATTCAAGACTTTCAGAGAATGATACTAAGCACATACCAATCACTCTTTCATCTCCGTTGCAGCTTTCTGAAAGTTCGGAAGCTTTCATGGGTCTACCAGCAGTCACCAATCCCTGCAGAACTCCCATACGAATCAAGACCATGAGCGCTGCTGGAGCATGAGGCTAGACCGACAGCTGTTAGAACACTGCTAATAGGCGTGCATCTTAATGGAGGCGGACTTACAGACATGATGATTCTCCAGATGGTCTCTACAGGTGATTCGACTTTGCTCATGCCTTTCATGATAACATCTAGCAGCGCTTTCCGAGAACTCTCATTGGTGATATCGGAAGAGAGGGTATCGATATCCCGGGAAAGAGCAGCTATGCGAGTCTCGATATCATCTGGAAACATTTTGAGCTATGAAGATTCAGAACTTTTCGCAGTGGACGTTATAAGTCTTGATAGATCTTGTGTATCTTGAAACAAATGGCTGGACGAGTTGAAGAGAAAGAAGATAATGATACAGAATCATTGTTATGGGCTTGAGGGCTGTTATATATTCTATTTCAATGGGGCTTAAACATACGAACTAATCCTAATAAGCAGTATTCTTACGAGGATCCTTGACAATGGACCATATGGTGGAGAGTCGAGGCCATACCAGACTCCGGATATTCCAGCTGCGCCAAGACGGCAAGGCGAGCCACCTCAATGTTTTATCCCAGTACGCAGATTCGTCCGAACAAACCAACAATCGGTAGTCCAAAGCGGATAATGGTGGACGCTGGATGTTGGCCGCCTGAGCCTACTACAGTGTCTAGTGAAATAAGTCTAAGGCTGATACGTTTCTCACGTACGGGTCAAGAGTAGTTGTTAGATTTACTACTGAAAGTGGTCTAGCTCGCTAGAAGATGCCCATTTGAGCATCTACGACCCGTAAAAGGCAACTTGCCGCGCACCAATTCAATTTTCGTGCGGCGGTGCATCTGAACTTCACCTAAAATCACTTAGTCTATAATATAATAAAGAATTGAAGTATTGTGATGGATTTCCTTCTCGGATTTGGTGAGTGATGGAATTGATGAGGTTAGGTAGAAGTTAAAAAGCAGAGTGTTAACACTTATTTGACCCTTACCCCTCAATGCGCTCTCGAGTGTGCTCAATGACGTCATGTACGCCAGTAACCTCCCCTTACTACGAGGGTTGAAGCTATTAATGGCTACTTGAAGCTTATAACTCTCGCATTCCGCAATTGTATGCTCTAAAAGGTTGGGCCACGAAACATAATGTATGCGTCACAAGCAAGTCTTTCGAAATCCATACTTGTGATCTCGATCATTCGGGCCATGTCTCGGCGGCCAGATCTTCCTTTCACAGTACACAAAATGGAGACGTTCGAATGGCTATCCCAATGAGCTCTTTGCTTCAAGATTGTGGAGCTGCGGGGTAGCAGATCTACATGAACGCCGCACCTAACCTCAACAAATGCCCAGCTCCCTTTTAGAAGTCTGACGTACATAGTTGATTCATTAGGTTTTAATGTATACATGGACGGCCCGAGAATGGTGTGCGCCGAATGTATAAAGCCAATTAGCCAGGCTAGACTACTTGTATAGTCTAACCACTCTCTCAAATTTTCAAATGGCTCACGCTCCACCGCTCGACCTCGCTACGAAGGATCTCTTTCGATTAGATGGAAGTACAGTATTATGTGCGCATCCCTGTTCTCCAGTTCCAACAGTATATCATTGATTTTTAGTATAGTATCCGGAGGTTGTGGCGCTGTTGGCATCTGTGTTGGGAAATCGATTCTGGAAAGTGGTGGCGATGTCCTATTCACTGACATGCTGAGTGCACCTCGCCTAGAAGTGTGGCGTAAGTCGATCCAGCCATAATTTCGAATAGGTTCTTACGAAACTTACGTCTAGACGAGATTGAGAGCCTAGCCAAAGCCAATGGCACAAGAGCAACATATTATCAAATCAATGTTACTGACGCGGAGAGTATTGCACCGGTATTTGACAAGATTCGCAACGGCCTAAGATACCCAATCCGCGGACTGGTCGCATGCGCAGGAATTTCAGGCGAAAGTGATGCGGTAGATTATGATATCAATATCTTTCGTAAGATTCTAGATGTAAATATTACTGGAACCTTCACCATAGTCCAAGCGGTTGCTCGAGAAATGTACCGAGCGAACGTTACTGGTAGTATTGTGCTAATTGCTAGTATGAGTGGATGGGTCACAAACAAGGTCAGTTATGAAAACCACAAATATTGATTATTGCTAAATGACATCTC
The DNA here is from genome assembly GCA_020744415.1 of Dendryphion nanum. Taxonomy (NCBI): domain Eukaryota; kingdom Fungi; phylum Ascomycota; class Dothideomycetes; order Pleosporales; family Torulaceae; genus Dendryphion; species Dendryphion nanum. The sequence continues at coordinate 1,044,739 of JAGMWT010000013.1, read as the reverse complement.
CAAGGGAATAAGCACATCCGCATACAACGCATCTAAGGCTGCGTTACACCAACTAACTCGATCGCTTGCAGCTGAATGGGGACACCCACAAAATCTGTTCCCAGGTAGTACTGTGAGCGCGACAAATCCTAATCCTCCCACTGGACCTCGCCCCATTCATCTTCCAATACGTGTGAACTCTTTGAGCCCAGGACATATTGATACACCAATTGCTGAAGCGGCACGAAAGCGTGGTCTCACTGATGAATGGGCAAAACAGAATATGCTAGGGAGGACCAGCAATGTGGAAGAATACCGGGCACCATGTCTTTTCCTTCTGGGAGAAGGGAGTAGCTTCATGACCGGCGCAGTGAGTTTATTCATCTTTCTATCGTTCGAAAATGTCACTCACTGATACATCTTATTCAGGATCTGAGAGTTGATGGCGGGCATTGTGCTTGGTGAGCGGGGGAAATTTGAGCCTTTTGTATCACTTAAGGCTGGATGATCTGGAGAGTTTTTGTTGACATTAGTCGAAAATTATCAGAGCTAGCTCAAGACTGCGAGAAGTTATGTCTATCAATCTATCTAAGTGAGCAAGACAGTTCATGTGCTACCAGTTCAGGTAGTAAGGTCCAACTTCCAGTCTATAGCTAAACTTACTCATTGCCTTCGGTCTTCCAAGTAAATGAGCGAACAAGAAAAAAAAGAGAAACAGGTCCATTTAGGCTCACAGAAGGACCTGAACTTGGCTCAACCTAATCACAGCACGATGTCGACCCTCACATCAACCCAATATATCTATTAAAGAACATTCGATGTGATTGAGATGGATAGAGCAGTGTAAAACTATTCATGCTTTAGCTTGCTACCGCCCAGGCCGATTTCGCTATACGCCCTCATCACTGCACTCTAATGTGAGACCCGCGTGCACAGAATTCCTCTGACCAAAATTCAAGCGTAAATTCCTCCCGAGAGCTCTACTGAGTCATAATACAGCAAGGTAAAAGTAGACGCCCACTTGGCGCGTGGGAATGCAAACGCACTAGCGTCACGTGTCCTCCTAAAGGTAAACATAAGGGCAACTCATCTACAAATTATCAACCCACAAACAATCTTCGACTCGTCTCCTCCACCCTCTCATCCTCAACCGCACCACCACCACCAAGACCAACAATTGCTCTCCGGAGCAAAAGCAAAGGTATACAAACACTCCCACTCCACGCACTCACTCACTCCCTTCACTTCCTGCCCTACACTATCATCACGATGGTTGCCAAGAAGCCAGTCTACAACGGCCACGAAGTTCCCGAAGAACGCTACGTCTATGTAGTCTTTCAAGTCGGTCCTGGATGGGTTCCCACCCACCCACCCACAATGTACCTTGCCAAGGATCTGGCTTCCGCACTGAATGTCCTCGACGTCTTCGAGTCGATCACGCCTTCTGACGAGGGATGGACCTTCAGCCACCGGGATCTCGACCACGAGCCAGTCAACTCTCCCGCCGAGATCATGACTTGGATGGAAGTGCACAGCAACGCGTCTGGTGGTAGGTACGACCTTTGGGTCGAACGCGTCCGTCTCCACGTCACTCTACCCCTTCCCTCCGATTTATTCAACGACTTTCGCAATATGTTGGTCATTTGCAACTATATTGGAACCAGCATCAACGAGAAGGGTGTTGTTCAAGGGGGATATCTAAGCGCTCTCGGTGTCTGGTCAAATCACGATAGTGCCCAAGAGTGGACCATCATGCTAGAGTCATCACTCGGCCAGGATGACGACGCCATCTGGTGTGTTGCGGTGCCTTTGTGGAAGGTTCCTTCCGAGGAGTTTCTCCAGCGATTCAAGAGACAGGTGTGAATTCTCTTCTCTAACCTGTGGACCTTGATTGACTTAGATACAGCAAGCAGCTGAGCGCCGCGGCCCAGACTACGGCGGTCGTTGCTATCCCTTATGCGCCGAGAACATGAATGCTGGCGAGTACTAGTCAGGTATTGTGACCTTCTTGTTCTTCTTGACACAGCTGACATCCTCCAGCATCATACCTGTAGTGTTGGGACTCCAGCCTTTCGAAGTTTGGCGTGCATTCCAACGTTCCTCAATGTCAAACGCGCGCTCTCGACCGCCATTCCGAATAGCTTTTCACCGCTTCTTACCGTCAACGATTCCGCTCTATTGTTGATGTGTTCGCAACACAAAGATTTCTGAGCTTGTCCTTCACCTTCTTGTGCGTGGCGGTATAACGCTACTGGTTTACTACGGTTCTATGTGTGATATGGCGTACGGTTTTCCCTCTCTTTATGATACCCTCTGCTGGTTTCTCGGTTCTTTGTAGTCGATCTGATCTGGGTCTGGTCTGCCGTTTCTCGGGTCACCGGTGCATGGGTCGGTATCGTGTTGGAGTATGGGTTCTTCTTCGGGGCTTGAGCAGCAGGAATTCTTTGAATTGACTGTTCCTACCATCATGGTTCTTTCGTATTTGTGTTTGTGTATGTTTGTTTGTGATGTCGATACTTGTGTGAGTGAATGTTGAAATGGTGATTGCTCATCTATTTACCAGTTCACAGTTATCTCGGCCATAGATACTGCTTAATGTTCCGTCACTGTCTTCATTCGTTCGAAAGAATTCTGCAACATCTTCCGGCAAGGCTTGGGAGAAACGAGACACAGGTTCTTGATATGACCGTAAGTCGCATTGTATACATCTTCGATGGTATCCCTACATAGATGTCAGCATGCTTCGAGTTTTTTTATTGTTAGAGGGAGGTGGCCTAACATGTCCGAGTTCCACACGCGATTTGATGGTTCCTAGTAAATTGTCAGTAGTGCTTCTATTATTATCTACCCTTGGTTGTCGATACAGGGAAATTAGCTGCTCTAGAGAATACACAGAGGAGTTTATGCGATACTGACACGTTTTCCTTTTCTTGCAAGCTGGGTAGGAGTACTACATTGTTTTAATTTACCCATCTACTCTTCTTTACCTTCGAATTATCTCTTTCCCCTTCTCCTAATACAATCTACATGGCAATTTTTTTTTTGAAAAACTCGCTTCCTAATTCTCCTAAATCCTACTCTCTTACTAGCCTCCAAAGTCCAATTAGGGGCACATCCAAAAAGATCTAGCATCTCAAGCAACCCTCCCCTAGGAAATCTACATCCTTTTGATCTACCTGCCCTACCTCTTTTCTCTCCGGTGTAAGCAAGAAACCTAGTATTCATAGCTTTAAACCCCATGTTTTTCTCTTGTCTATCCTGCGAGAAACGCCGGGTACATTCACTCGGTGGAATTAACGCGGGGTAGGCGAGGCGAAGCGAGGCGATCTATCAATGACGATCGATAGGAGCAAGGAATGAGGGGCAAGCCGAGGATAAAAAGATCCACAATCAATGATGATAGGCAAACCATGTTTGATGACAACATTTCCATACTTTCCCGCCGAGCAAATCTTTTTCGATTTTCTGGGACACCAGTTCATGCACGGTATAACCATGTTAATCGTCAATTGCGAAGGCACTCCCTATGAAGTAGGCACGACACTTCCCTGCATCCAAGTCCAACGCTCCCACTCTCAACCCATCTAACAAAAACCCCAGATCGGCTTCGCCCACGGCACCGCCGCAAAATCCGAAATCCACCGTTGCATTTCCTTCTACACGTCCCTCTTCCTCAAAAACTGCAAACAGACATGGCCGCAAGTCCTCGAACACGCAGCCATATTCGAACAGAATGCGCAAAATTCTTGGCCGGCTTATCACGAGGAAATGCGTGGCATTGCAGATGGCGCAGGGGTACATCTGCTCGACATCGTGGCGCTGAATGTTCGTACCGAGATCAATTTCGGTCTGTTTAGCGATGGCTGCACGGCTGTGTCGTGGCACACAGAGGAGAGAGCGTTTTTGGCACAGAACTGGGATGTAGGTGATTTATTGATGGCGTGCAGTTGAGACATGGGCTGGGCTGACGGAGATTAGTGGATGAAGGAGCAAAAGGAAAACCTCATCATCACCACAATCACGCAGGAAAGCAAGCCAAAGATTCATCAGGTTACTGAAGCTGGCATCATTGGAAAAATTGGGTTCAATTCAGCTGGGGTCGGCACGTTGCTGAACGCGATCAGAGTGCACGGTATGGATCCAACACGAATGCCTGTGCATTTTGCTTTGCGTACTGCCCTCGAAAGTAACTCTGCCAGAGAAGCTGTCGATAGATTGAAAAATCATGGTATTGCATCGTCGGGCCATATCCTAATCGCCGATGCAGCCTTGGCTGTGGGACTGGAGTTCACTAAATCGACCTTCGCGGAATGTATACCAGACACACGCCGGCGCATCGTTCACGCAAACCACCTCTTGCTTGATCATCCAGATGAGGTGGATACTGTGTGGTTGAAGGATTCGTCCGTCCGGGTGAAGACCATGACAGATAACTTGCAGGAATTACCTGCCGAGCCCTCCTGGGAGCAGATTAGTGGTCTGTTCGAAGACGAGAAGAACTTCCCGACATCCATATGCCGCGAGGAAACGCCTGAGAGTGGCAGTGGAACGTTGTTCAATATCGTTATGGATCTGAAGAGTCGAAATGCAATTGTCAGGCTAGGAAAGCCCACCCGGGCCGACGAAATGATATCTTTGTCGCTTTAAGATAACACATGTGATTGTGTCGTTTATCAGAAACGTGCGTAAGCTGATTGAATGATAGTTACGTCCATTTCATGTATGGCAGAAAAACTTTCAGTCATTCGAGCCGATGTTACTTATGTGGCATGTTAATTCATAACTTGTGAATGGGGCACCAACTAGTGTTCATTCCAAGCCGCAAGCGTAGGGCTTCGATATCGGAGATGCAAATATCCTGTCGAGGTGCGCGAGATAATATGTATCATCTGCTATTGGGCTTTCAGATATCGTGGCTTAAAATTGTTGTCGGAGATGGTACTTTATTAGTCGTTTGATATAATAGGCTCGAACCGTCTGCTTACGATCGGTTGGACGAGGGTTGGAGCTAGAGTAGGTAACGTTCGATCAAGATTTTTCGGTGGACGACTGAGCCGGAGAGGGCAGTAGGATTCGAGGCGCTTGACGGTTGCTATTCTCCGGCACCCGATTCTGGAAAGGATTCTGTCAGGACGTTGAAAAAGCTGGGTTTGTGCTGGGAATCTCGTAGACCGCCAGTGACTATATCCTTACATCGAAGTGAGTGTGCTTATTTTCCCATGCGGGTCGGCATTTTGATTTTGTGTGCTCCATCAATCCCATTAAGGAATCTTTTAAACCGCCTGTGCTTGGCCACTTTGCGCTCGAGAGCTCAAGAACTACCAGGGCATTGGCGTATAATTGAACAAGATTCTCGACCCAAATGGAGCCCATGTTTTGTATCAGAACACAACCGGCGCGGTATACCCAATGAGGGGTCAAGAATACGTGCATCGACCCTACGCATACTGCGGCCTCGAGCACGTACCATGCACTCCCCCAACAAGGATTCAGAAGCAGATGGGTCTGGTGCAGGGGTAAACACAATGTGGGCCTCAACTTGTGCCGCTCGTCGAATCGTGGTAGCAGATCCTTGACACTTTGGTCGCCTTTGCGAAAGCGGTGCTGAAGGCGATAGAGCGAACACAGGAACTCGGCTGGATTCTCTTCATTGAAATTAATGTCTCCTTCCTGGACATGGTCAACATGCGAGCAAACAACGAAATGTGAGTACACTGACAGGTTCAGGGAAAGTGGCAGGCCGATCAAGTGTCGAGGCAATGTCGTTTTCTATACAGAAAATAGTTGAGTTCATGTTGCGTATCATAACCGAATCCTCGGGGCCTAATTCCTGCGCATCGGATTTGGCCTCCAAGCTGAGTGCAAGACGCGTTGCAAGTGCTACCTGCTGGCCTATATTTCCCGACTTAGGGTCAAATAAACTGTTGATGGCAAGGAGTAAGACTGCACGGAGGGTAGCTATGGAAGGTTCCAAGGTCGAGGCCTCGAGATGTTCCATGGCGCGGTCGAAGAAGGTTGCCGCGAGACATCGGTACCTGTCTGAGGCGCGATGGTGATAATCGAGCTTGCCGTGGGGTTCAAAATTGACATTACGATTGATGTCCGGTTCAAGGTAGCATGCTATGGAGTATATCATATTGAGAGCGAAGGTCTCGATTGAATTGAGATCTGGAGGGACTTCCAGGGTAAGAAACCGAGAGGATAGATCAATGATTGGATAGAGCGGCTGAATCACATTGAGATAAGTTTGCACCAGTGAATAGTATGAACTCGGGTTGGAGGCACTCAGGGACAGTTCGAAGCCATCGTCCTCGGGTATAACAGGAGTGCGTATCACAGCCTGTTGAAGTCGAGGCGACTTGACGAGGCAAGACTGAGCGCCTAAGTAGCGGAAGTCTCCTCCTGCCTTTGCAAAATGGTGGTCGAAGTGTTGGTGTTCCGAGGATGTAGAGTCGGCCATGGCGGTCGAAGAGCTAGCATGTGAATAGGAATCATAGGCAGTTGTCCCCGATAGTGTAGGGGAAGGATTATTGTTTGGAGATGAAAGCTCCCGCACGTGATGGACTAATTTGGCGATATAGCTACGCAGGTGTCCGGGTTAGACGATGGGTACTCATGATGCAAAAAGTCACGGTTGCGATTGCTACGTACGTCCTAGGGAGATATTCGTCCTTGCCATGGTCAAAGAAGACACACTCGGCCCCTGCTTTGGAGCACTGCCTGCAGAGTGATTAGATCAGTGTGGGCCAGGTTTGGGCTCAAGTCAAGGGATGCTTACCTGCACTTTGGCAGGAGAGTGTCGCATCCACGGCGATGCTCGCGGCATCTCTTACAGGCAGGAAGGCTCTGGATCAGAGCGTCAAGGTCGATATCGCTGGCAGAGTTGCTGGTGGCGGTCGCCATGGTTGCAGCTGGCCATCATCACCAGCACGAGAGCACGGCTGTGAATAGAGGATGACGGGGCAGCAGAACAGGACCAGGGGGGTCGGTCGAGGTCTGTGGCAGCACCACGTAGGTCAATCTGGTCGGTCTGATCGGTCTAGGTAGCTGATGGTGTGGTAGAGGGTAGAGGTAGAGGGTAGAGGGTAGAGAGTAGAGAGGGTAGAAGATGAAGGGAGGAGTGAATGATGGATGGACACGGAGGATAGGATGAGAAGAGATCGCGATGAGTGATGGCCGGCGGCAAAACACACACAGTCGCACACACCCCCTCTCCCCCAGGCAGAGAGAGAGAGAGGAGATGAGGGGTGGGAATTGCATGGGGCTTGGCGCGGTGGCCCGGCACGACTTCCCCCAGACGCGGTGCACGGCCGTTTCCGTTCACAGTCCAGCCCACCCCGTCCCGATGCCGAACCCGACGGTGGCTTCCCGATTCGATTCGCTTGACCGATCGTTCTGTTTGCTGGAGGGCAGCGACTGGCAGTCTTGCAGCAACTGGCAGGAACCCAGGACGCTTGCCGCAGGTGGTGGAAAGAGAAAGGGAAGGGGCGACCACGGGCGACCACGGGCGACTACCTCTTGCGGCCTCTTGCAGGACATGGCAGTTCCAGCCTGTTGGCTTGCCTTTCCACCCATCACGCCTCCACACACTGTCCACACACTGTCCACCACTGTCCACCATCCTCCACCACTCTCCCGCACGCGTCCTCTCTCTTTTACAGCACCTCTCCTGCATCGCACAACACACGTCGCCTGGCGTCATTCTATTTCCTTGTGCACCTACGACGACAGACCATGACGATTACGCTCCTCGACTTCGGTGCACATGTCTCTGCCTTGATGCACTTCTCCACCGAAAGGCGTTAACGGGCTTCCCGCTTTCACTCGCACTCGCGTGCCTGCCTAGGTACTCCTCCTTGGCACCTCACCCTCCTACCCCCCTCCTCCGGGCCCGTCTCAGCGCCCTTTGCACTACCCCAAAACTTTACGCCATGGACAAGAAAGCCAAAGTCCGGAGACGCGTCCTTGCGTGCAAGTGCTTATCGAATGTCTCCTGTTCGACTTTTTACTAACTCTACTCTAGGTGCACGCTGCAGGAAACGAAAACTGGCGGTATTACTAACATCACGTTGTCCAAGACATGACTTCCAGTTGAACTGACTCCGGCGCAGTGTGACGGCAAGGTCCCCTCGTGCACTCGATGTGTTGATGCCACCGTTCCATGTGTGGGTTTCGACTCGTCCACCCAGCGCGAGGCGCCGCGCAGTATCGCTGCCTTCCTAGAGGCCCACATTGCAATCCTCGAGAATCCCTCGAGCCCTACGTTTCGGCGTCCAACTCGACCAGCAAGTACTATTTCTTCCCCTGCTACGTCCTATGAATCCGAAAGCCACAATCACTATGTCACTGAAAGATGCACCCACGCCGATCGTCTGGTTAACCAAATCATGGAAGACATCACACCTTCATTCCTTGGGATTTCCAAAGTAAAGCCCATCTTGAATTGTGTTGTCAGAGGGGCCCAGCTCCCCTCAAGAAAAGGCCCCGTGGGCGCCACTGACCTGAACGAAAATCACCCTAGGTCCATCATCAATCCTCAGCCAACCTGGACTGGATTAGAAGCCATCGATGTGAAAACCGCCGAAGGCCTCCTCCACAATTTCCTTGACCGTGTCTTGACCTTGTACCCAATATATCACCGCAATGAGGTTGAGAGTGCTTTCAGACATATCTACTACCCCACATCAAATCAAGAGCAAGATAGCCCGCGGCATAGATACATCATCAGTATCGTCATGGCTATATCCTTGTCAACCGCTGGAAGGACAAATCAACTCGTGGCCAACTCACATGCCTATTCACTGGTCCAGCACGCTATACAGTGGATCCCTGATGTTGCCACAAACGATCTCGCTGGCCTGCAGGCGATCCTCTTGTTGACTCAATATAGTTTTCTCAACCCAACCATGGCTGATGTCTGGTTATTAACAGGCCTCATAAGTCAGGCCGTAATCGACCTCGGTCTCCACCAAGAGTTGCCCTATGATACTCGTATCTCGGCATATGATCGTGACAAAAGAAGGCGATTATTCTGGGTGGCATGGGAAATGGAGGTTGCAGTCTGCAGTATTTTTCTACGACCCATCAATTTACCCACGAGACGTTACGACGTCAATTTTCCTGTCGAGGTAGACGACACGGGCATAACGACTCAGGGCATTGATCTCACCGCAAAAGTTTCCAAGTTCACGTCGAAAAAGATATGGCTATTCCGACAAATCGAGGCCGAGGTCGTATCGGTAATGCACCAAAATGAGCCAATCCCAGCAGAATGTACTTCTCTCCAGCAATGGATGCACAAAATTGAGACATCAATGCTGGAATGGCAGCGCCAGATTTACGACGATGCGTCAGCAAATAAGGATCCAGCATTTGAGTCAAGATGGAACGAGATGAAACTTTATTCTGACATAGCACAGCCATATATCCTGGTTACTATGTATCGACCGTCCCGCCGGATTCCACAGCCTACCACGGAACATCTCATTACCGCTTTTGAGAATGCTGTCAAGGTTGCTGACAATTACTGGAAGCAATCCAACACAGAGGATGGGAACATCAAGTACGTTTTCCATCCGTGTCACCATTCTTTCGACTCTGCCATCGTTTTCCTACAAGGTCTACAGCGCTGCAAAGTGGAGATTTCGGAGCGATATTCGTTGGAGCAGATTGGAGATTGGATGGGCCGATTTTCTCGCTTTTTCGCAACCATTGCAGAGCGATGGCCAGCCGCAACTCGCTGCTTAGACGAGTATGTGCGACTTCTAACACCAATCAAGAAAGAGTACGAAGAGTTTTTGGTTCAGAAAGCGAATTATTTCCAGAAGCCAGTGCCCGCAATAGGGGCAGTTGGAAATCAGGTTCATGGTTCTTTCAGTTATCCTGGAGCAACCGATTTTGAGGATGCGTTTAGTTCGGTGACTGCATTCAATCCTATAACGGCGTCCAACTCGATTGACCCACTGGAAGCATATGCTGTTGATATGCCCAGAGTAGATTGGACACAGTTCAGTCTTGATTATGGTTTGCATGGAGTGTAAGGTGGTGGCCTGGGATATCGGCAATCTTCCTGTTTCTTTGAATCTGGTGGAGCGATTACTTTATTGCTGCAAGGTACTCACAGGAGTTCATGCAAAACTGCAATGGTCGAAATTTGCCCAGTCTGCATGACCTAACAGCACATTGGAGTTGGCAATTTCCAAAGCGTGTGGGTCATGCTCGAACGCTGCGTCAGCATTTTGTTGTTTCACATTATCTATTTCTCATCAAGCACTCTGATATATCCACGGACCGGTAATGCCTTCTACGATCACAGTATATCAAATTCATCTTGCCTCTTGTCACCAGAAAGTCTCGACTATCGACCATTTCCAAATCAGGTTGTTCCGAATACACGATAAGCGAGCGGCAAAAGTCGTACAGCCATTATCTTTTTCCGGATTGCATTTGTAATTCATCAACGTCAGTCACCGATCTTTTTACTGGGGTGTAGAAGCGGCCACGTCGGGGAAGCGGATCCGTTCCGCTTGTCGCCTTTATGTTTATACATGTACCAGAAATGTGGAAACCGGTCACTGTTCTACCAGGAGTTGTCAAGATGCGACGAGCATTGCAGTACACCTCGTATTGAGAAATCGGTATGCAAGGTCGCATTTCAATTCGCTACCAAAGAACCGGATGTTCTCCTGGAAATATCTCTGAGATTTTAAATGCACCGCCAGCTAGAATAAATAGAAGTTGTGCAAGAGCATCAAGAAGAGGGCTTTCATGTTGGCATTGTTGACACCATCATTGCAAATATACAGATTGGCTTGACAAATCCGTCGTTGTCATCCAGCACGACAAGCTTGCATCATGGGGCATGAACAAATCGCTTCTCAATTGTTCTTTTATAGAATAGACTCTGGTTACAGTGTCGTTATATTAAATCATTGACCCTTCCTAACGAATACAACCTAATCATGTTCACACTTGTTTACATTTAGTGTCCGCCAACCGGATTTTGATCAATCGTGTCATGGCCGACGTTGTTCTGTTGAACCCCCAGCAAGACCTGCCAGTGGTATGCAACCCTTCATGCAACAGGAGGCACGAAAGTCCTCTCCTGCACGGTTGAAACCCTTCATCACCAACGCCGCTAAGCGTGTTCTAAATAGATTCCGTTCTTTGGCCCTGAGTATCTCCCTTGCACGGCACGTACAAGGTTCATTTACACCCATCGGGATCTCTTCAAGTATGACCGGCGTTACGCGATCAATTTGCCTTCTGAGGACTAGACGCTTGGGAGTTGGACTTTTGAAAAATTCGTCCAAGATCCCGGACGCATAGACTGCTCGAATATTGGCAGCTGTTCTTTCCTCGCATACGTAATTGATGGTATCGATGCGCTCTACGTTGTGTCGTACGAATATTTCTGCGCTGTCTCCTACTGTTGAGCTTTTCATTGTGGAATCACTTGGAAGTGAGCCTAGCATTTATGAATCCATCTCTAGAGGTGAGTGAAAAGGTGGAAATGAAGTTGGGAAGTGGCCGATCCACAGCTTGAGAAAAGAGAGTTATTCATATTGCTGAAGCGAGATGATTGCCACAGATTGCGGCCAATTGTCTAATAATTTACACATCCAATGGAAGAAATCACCCTGGAGATGGAAACAATGCAGGGTTTTGATATGCACTCGATCGTATGGGAGACTTCAGTATAGCATGATTATAACCGTAGGCTACACAAGCATGAAAGAGTGTTAGCGATCGAGACATACATAGAGTACTGGGACTACAAGATTATCTACGATTGAAGATAAAACGACGCCCGCGTCCATAAGAATCGCCCCCTACCTGACACTAACTTAGGATTCCTCCACCGCAGCATTGGTACCTAGGTATTCATACAAATATACACAAATTCGATCAGCAAGACTAAAAGTTCCAATCATACCCGATCCATCCACTCAAAAACGCTCGTTCCAAACACACGCCGACAAACACTTCTATCCTTACCACCACCACTCTTCTCAACCACAAATATGCTATTCCCTACAATACAATTTTGCATAAATACTACACAAACACCCACACAATCAGTCTCTCCATCTCACCACCCTCAAGCCACCGCCACCGAAGTCCCCAAAGCCCTACTCAAACATTTCGACCCTGCCAAAGAAGACAGAGTCGAAGCCCCCTCCGTTTTCGAAAGAACAGGGTCAGCAGGTCCCGTACTCGGTGCTCTCGACACCGCCAAACTGTCCGGAAGTCTAGGGACTCCAGTCATAGAGGGAATTGGAAGTTCAGTTGCAGTTTGAAGACCCAGGGTAATGGTGGGTGGAGAGGGACAGGGGGTGTTTGTAAAGATTTGTGTGGTGTAGACGGTCTGTGCCGAGTTCCAGTTGTAGACTGTTATGCATTCGTAACGTGTTATTATGGTTGTTGTTGTTGTGGAGCATTGAGGGGGTGTGGGGGTGGGAGGTAATGGGGCGCTGAGGGTGGGTACGACGGACGCACTTGAGCCCGGCAATCCTGAAGCTGTAACCGTGGCTGTAGTGTAAGAAGTCGACAACGACGATGATGACGACGACAACGATGAAGAAGATGAAGATGAAGAATAAGAAGCTCCTACCCCAGGATTTTGAGTCGGCCTCGGAATCGAATCCGCCAATCCCGGACAACTAAAATCAATCATATACTCCCCCGTAACGTTATTCACAACCGCCCAATTCGGCGCCCCGGAATCTATGCTATCATACTCCAGCTCAAACCACCAAACACTCCTCTTCCCAAACAGCGGACACCCAACCTCCTTCCAATACCGTTGCATGTTCTCTATACTCGGGACCGATTTTTCATTGGTTTTAGACCCCTCTTTCACAAGCGTAGGTCCGCTGAGCGGCCATCCAGTTTCCGTGATCCAAACCGTGGTGTTGCCGGCGTCTTTGATGCTTCCCGCGATCCCGTTGTGGAACGAGGCGTTTGCGTTCTCGATGCTATCTTTCTGCCAGTAGGGGTAGATGTTGATCCCTACGAAATCGACGTTTTGGGCAATGACGTTACTGGCGGTGTCGACATGGCCGATAGGCTTGCCCTTTAGATGTTTCGCGAAGGACGAATTGGCAATTCGAGTCTTGACGTCGGCGATGACTTCCGCCAGCCGGGTTTCGGAGAGCGCGGCCGTGATGGGAGAGACGTCGCGACAGCGTTTGCCGTTTTCGATACACATGTCTGAGTTGCGGTAGAGGTTTTCGTTGCCGATTGAAAGGCCGATTACGAGTTCTGAGAGGGGTTGGCCGTGGGTTTCGAAGGCTTTCCGGAGAGCTTCGAGTTCGTTGTCGACGTTCTTTGAATCATTGGTTGCCCATATACCAAGGAGGAGCGTGGTATTGGTATCAATTGCTGCTTGGGATGCGGAGATGGGGTCGTTGAGAGTGTTCCACTGGATCGAGGTGAAGAGGCGGGCGCTGTTGAAGGAAACGGGGGTGTTTGGGAGGTTCTGTGAAGTTTTGAAGGATTCGGCGAAGTTGGCGTGGGTTTTGGCGGTGTTGTTGGGCCAGAAGGCACCGTGGCAGAAGCCGGTGTGAATTTGGGGGGTGGAGGCTGCGAGGGTAAGGGTAAGGAAGAGGTGGGGTATTAAGAGGGCGGAAATGGGGAGGAGAACCATATTTGTGATCTTAGAGTCTAGAGTGTAAAGTTTCCGCTTCGGTGTGGGTTTGAAGAGAAAGAAAGTTTGGAAGAAAAGAGATTTAGGGTTCTAGAGAGAACCAGAAAGATCAGTGTATGAGAAATTAGCTAGCTACGACTCATATGTGAGTGTTTGTTGTAATACGTTCACCGCGCATTGAATTTGTGTAAGGAAATCGGAAGCAGGAATACTGAATGACTAGTTAAGAAGAATCAAAAGAGATATGAAGACGTGAACCTGATGAGTGGACGTAAAGATGTGGTTTCGATATTTCATAGTGAATCCAGTTTTCATTCACTTTCTCGGCGCGGTGAGTTATGAGTCTATGATCAAATCGTGGCCATGACTGTGTTCACCAACATGTCATGATTGATATAGCACCTATGTTCCATCGATACGCGCCCACGACCACATCAACTGATGCAAAGATATAGTTTGTAGGCTAAATATTAACACACGACCAGCGTGCATTTTCGTGTAAATCATCTCGATTGTCTACAAAGATCATCCAGAAGGGTCGCCCCTCTAAGTTTAAGCCATGACTGTATGAACTCTGGTGACGACAGAAGTTTTCGAAGGGGCCGCAGGTCTTGGGGCCGCGACGTTATTGCAACTGAGGTCAAAACGAGCCTCTTTTGTTTTGTGGTCGAAAACTCCCCAATCATATGCTTCGCCAGAGTTAGGAGGTTTACTGTTCTCGATCTCAAACCACCAAAAGTTCACCTTGCCGAGCATTTTACAAGCGCCTTCTTTCCAATAAGTTTGCATGTTCTCGATGCCAGCATGAGCTGTCATGCCGTTTTCCTTGTTAGTAACTGGAGCACCGGCAAAGGGCCATCCAGTCTCTGTGACCCATACTTCAATGTTCTTATTATCTGCCTTCTCGGCCGCGGCAATCACAGTCTCATTGCGAGCGCCGAACAGAGTATCCATGGCCCTGTTGGAGATATCGCGCCCCTCCCAGAAAGGATAGATGTTGATGGAAACGAAATCCACATCTTCGTACACAGTGATATCTTTCCTGTATATATCTGCATGTCCGATTTTGATCTTGCTGGAATATTTCCGAATGCGTGACCGTGTTTCTTTAATACTATCTATGACGTTTTGTTTCTGCTCGGGATGGCGATATATATCTTCGCTACACACGGAAACTCCGACGGTGAGTTCAAGAATTCTGTCCTTCTTCGGATGGCTTCGAAGAGTAGTGTCTAAAATATCCAACTCTTCGAGAAATAGGCTCTTGTCGAACCTTGGAGGATCTTCTGCGTTTCCACACCACAATCCTAAGAGGAGAGTTGTTCCGGTTTCGACGGCGGCCTCGATTGCTGGATGAATTTTGCCTGGGAAATTCCCCTTGTCTTGATGTCTTGTCATGAACAGTCGAGCGCTATTGAACGCATCTGGATCAGTGGAGAGTTTCTTGGCCCGTTGGAACATGTCAATAAACTGTTGTTTGGTCCTAACGGTGTTATCGGCGTTCATGCTCCCGTAGTTGAAGCCACTGTAAAATGCTGCAGTAAGATCAATCCGGTGGATTAAAAAAAGAAGGAGCCAAAAGAAAATCATTTGCAGTTCAGTAAGACTTTAAGTAGTACAACAAAAGTGATTCGATTTGGAGAAATAGCGAGACGATAGTATGAACAGGAAGAGTGAAGATGATCAAAAGAGCGAGGTGAATATAATATTTGAAAATGCAAAGAGGAGAATGCCATTGTTTTATTCACAAGCTGTTGGTCGCCAGGTGGCCGTTCAGTTTTCTGCAGTGCGGCGTAAAAGTGGATAGATATGGCACAGGAGTTGACACTTCATCGACGATGAAGCATAGAGGAAAATCGCTATTCGAAATACGAGAGTAACAAGTAAACAAATCAGGCAGCCAAAAGCCTAGCTGTTCACCCAGGTAGTGGGTGGGAGGACAGTGTCGAAGCATGCGGGGAGCAGTTATCCAAGTGTACAATACTAGTGTGGGTATAAGCGTAACTGAAATATCCTTAAGTCGGTCTGTGCTTCAGTCACACCCTCGGGGAGATATGCCTGTTCTCCGAAACGAGGGTGCTGAGGTGGGTAAAGGTTAGGGAGCTTCGTGACAGT
This sequence comes from Dendryphion nanum, assembly GCA_020744415.1. Taxonomy (NCBI): domain Eukaryota; kingdom Fungi; phylum Ascomycota; class Dothideomycetes; order Pleosporales; family Torulaceae; genus Dendryphion; species Dendryphion nanum. The sequence continues at coordinate 1,028,997 of JAGMWT010000013.1, read as the reverse complement.
AATACGTCAGTCATGTTCGTGTCCCCGTTCGTGTCGGTGAGAATGTGGAGTTTGGCAGATGGTCGAAATTGCTGTGGTGGGCGCGAGCACTTGGAAACCGGAGGGCGCTGATTGGATGGTTGGTGGCCGAAGGCGGCCTTCTCCCCAGTGGGGACGTCGGTGAGATGGCCGCTCAAGGTCCGATGCAGCATAAATTATCCACACGAGCAGCAACCCACAAACGTTGTGGATGTTCAGTGGGCTGCTCTCACGTCCCTCGCCATCATGACTCTCGCACGCTTTGGAGCTGTTCTCTCGCGCTCAAGAGGCTCGCTGCGCCCACAATGGCAGCACACGTGAGTTTGATTGCTCCCCTCAATTCACCTGGGCACCCTCTGCCGTGAATGTCAATGTGGATGTGTCATGGCTAACCAGCGCGCAGACGGGCTCTCTCGAGCTGTGCACCGCGCATGGCGAAGGCGGACAACGAGCTGAACTCGGTCAGCAAGCACATCACCCAACCCAAGTCGCAAGGTGCCTCGCAGGCCATGTTGTATGCCACAGGAATGAGCGAGGAGGACATGAACAAGGCCCAGGTCGGCATTTCGTCCGTCTGGTACACTGGCAATCCGTGCAATATGCACTTGATGGACTTGAACCACAAGGTCAAGGAGGGTGTGGAGAGAGCAGGCCTCCTCGGCATGCAGTTCAACACCGTCGGTGTCAGTGATGGCATCTCCATGGGCACAAAGGGCATGCGATACTCGTTACAGTCGCGCGAGATTATTGCAGACTCCATTGAGACCGTCATGGGCGGTCAATGGTACGATGCCAACATCTCCATTCCAGGATGCGACAAGAACATGCCCGGTGTTATTATGGCCATGGGCCGTATCAACCGACCCTCTATCATGGTGTACGGCGGCACCATCCAGCCCGGATGCGCAAAGACCTTGAACAACCAATCCATTGATATCGTGTCCGCCTTCCAGGCATATGGCCAGTTCATCACTGGAGAGATCAACGAGGAGGAGCGCTTCGATATCATCAGACATGCCTGCAATGGCCAGGGTGCATGCGGAGGCATGTATACAGCCAACACAATGGCCACCGCGATTGAGACAATGGGAATGACCCTCCCTGGATCTTCGTCGAACCCCGCCAACTCAAAAGCCAAGGTCCTCGAGTGCTTAGCTGCCGGAGGAGCCATCAAGAATCTCCTGAAAGAGGACATTCGACCTCGAGATATTGTCACTCGACAAGCCCTGGAAAATGCAATGGCTGTTATCAGCATCACCGGTGGCTCTACCAACGCTGTTCTCCACCTTATCGCCATCGCCGATTCCTTCGGCCTCAAACTCACCATTGACGACTTCCAGAGTGTCAGCAACCGCATCCCTCTCCTCGCTGACCTGAAGCCCTCAGGTAAATATGTCATGGCCGACGTCTTCGACATCGGCGGCACTCCCTCACTCCTGAAGTTCCTCCTGAAAGAAGGTATCATCGACGGTAGCGGCATCACCGTGACTGGCAAGACACTGAAAGAAAACCTCGAGCAAGTTCCCGATTTCCCTGCCGACCAAGACATCATCCGACCTCTCAGCAACCCGCTCAAGGAAACCGGCCACATCCAAATTCTGCGCGGCAATCTTGCTCCAGGCGGTTGTGTCGGTAAAATCACCGGAAAGGAGGGTCTCCGCTTCACGGGCAAAGCGCGCGTCTTTGACGCCGAAGACGACTTCATCTCCGCTCTCGAACGCGGCGAGCTCAAGAAGGGTGAGAAGACCGTCGTCGTGATCCGCTACGAAGGACCCAAGGGTGGACCCGGCATGCCTGAAATGCTTAAACCCTCTTCCGCCATCATGGGCGCCGGGCTGGGCAAGGACGTGGCGTTGTTGACCGATGGCCGGTTCAGTGGCGGCTCGCACGGTTTCCTGATCGGACATATTGTGCCTGAGGCACAGGAGGGAGGGCCGATTGGTCTTGTGCGCGATGGAGATGAGATTACTATCGATGCTGAGTCTCAGGAACTCAACTTCGATGTCTCGGAAGAGGAATTGGCCAACAGGAGGAAGGGATGGACTGCACCGCCACTGAAGCACGATAGGGGTACGCTTTTCAAGTATGCGCGATTCGTCAAGGACGCAAGTCACGGTTGTGTGACCGACTCAGCGTAAATTTTTCAAGAGTTCCAACGCAAAGTTACGTTTTTCTTTTTGGGATTGTCGGTCTTTGTCTTGGGGCGGCGGGGCAAAAAAGTTCCGGAGTTTGGATATGATAAAGAACGAACTAGTGTGTTTGTGTGTAAATAAATAGTAAATGGGGGCTGGCTATATGAGATTGGCGCAGATCAAGTCATGTTAGGGCTAAGAGATCGAGAAGAAGAAATGAATCAACGAATGAACAAACATGATTCCACCGTGTGATTCGTCCGTCATGAGATGTATGGATGTGGTAGATATACTTTTATTCATTTTACGCACTATATGCAATTTTGTCATTCTAAGACATCCATCGTTATCCAGAAACCCCATTGTTATCATCCCGCGAGACATGCATATGCAACAAATCAAAACAATCAATCAATCTTAATCTCAATCTCAATCCGCATCTCCATCAACATAAACCCTACCATACCCAGAAAAACAACACGCCAGATGATAGAAACCCAATCCCACCCCTCCTCCCCATGCCCAATCTCACAATCTTTCCCTAAACCCACCCACCCCCCTCAACCCCCCCACCAACCACCTTCCCATAATTACTCGGAAACAGCCCCTTAACCCCGGCATAAACCCCCCAAAACCAGTCCCCATTAATGTCCTCCGCCTCCCTAATCTCCGCATGTTTCGGGAACGCCAATTCATCTCGATCGCCCTCATCCGGGAAATACGACCACTGGGCCTGAAATCTGAGGCCGACGCCGCCGTCTGGCGGGAAGCGTTGGGAATTGAGGCTTGAGGAGGGGGATGGGGAGGATGGGGACCGGTATTTGTGGATCGAGCCGTCGGTGTCGCGCCAGCTCCAGTTTGCTGTCGAGGACGATGGAGCGTAGGAGGGTCTTGTTTCCGTAACGGTATTATTGTTGGTAGTATTCACTCCTTCATCCCGAAGCGCAAAGCCGCCTACGAGGTCGCGAACAATGACACGGCGTTGGCCTGTGTCGCGGTCCTCGAAGCCAACGACGACCATGCGGTGGCCGCGGAGACAGCGGCGCCAGCCGTTCATGCCGTCTTCTTTGCTGATGCGACCCAACACCAGCAGTTTGTGGTAGCAGTTCATGCAGATGTCGTAGTCGCCTTTGTTGCATTTGAGACAGTGGTAGCGGGCGTTGATGGGCGGGATCGGGTATTTGCATATGTCGCATTCCGTGGTGAAGGTTAGGGGCCGGAAGATTAGGTTGGCGACAGTGGTGAGGCCGGGTCCACGGGTTAAGGCGGCGGTTTTGGGTGTTAAGGGGGGAGTTGTGGAGGATTCTTGAGTAGGTTGAGCGGGGAGAGTGAGGGTTGTGGATTGGGTAGGCACTTCTGGTGGGGGTTCGATGGCGGGGGTGGATGTCTTCGGAGTGTGGGCAAGAGGGAGGAGGGGATGAGTGCAGTGATGACCTTGATTGATGCAATCGTTGCAGTATCCCCAGTCACCTTGGTTGCAGGTATCGCACTTCCAGTAGCAAGCGTTAGCATACGCCTTGCAGATATCACAGAACGCGCCGGACTCGACACGCCGAGAGGGATCGTCTTCTGACATAAGGTTATGCGGTGGATCAATCGATTCCGTGAGAGTGGTCAAAGGTCTTCGATAACGATGGCCAATAAGTATATGTGGTCGTTCATGGTTTGGGGAATATCCTTCAGGCGGTGCTTGTCGGTCATATGCAACGTTAGCCCCCCAACCAAACCCGAACCAATGCTTGCAGCCTCTACCACCTCGGTAGCAGCCCAGACATATATTATACTCGCCTTTGTCGCAAATGGAACAGTTGTAGTGTAATTCATGTTCAATGTGCTCTTTGCCACATCTTTTACATGATATAGCAGGTTCCACGAACAGGGTAGGTGCTGTGATCGACGACGCTCGTGAGTGCGGTTCAGGAGTTGCAGGATCAGTTGATGAGCGGGGAAACGTTGCTGGCGACAATGTGGGAGGGGTTCCGTTGTTTTCTGCGCGGTTTTGTCTCACGCCTGTCGGGTCAGTCGTGCGGCGTGAAGTGGGTGGAGGGATTGATGTAGCGGAAGTCGACACAGCATTGCTTGATAAAGGCGAAGCAACGACAGCCGTCGAGCTTACTGGACTTTCGGTTGGAGGAATATTAAATACTGCTCTCCTCGGAGAATTGGGATTAGAGGAGGAGTGGGTACGGAGGTTGTTCCTGAACTGCTGTCTTTCATCAAAGGTACCTCGTTGCTGATTGTCCGACATACGTCTTGGTGTTCCAGATTGTGCTGGACGTTCTCCAAGGTCACCGGCGGAGCTTGCAGCTTCTCTATTGGATGTGATAGAGAGTGCCGCAGGTCGGTGAGAAGATCGTGAACTGCCCTGGCTGGAAGATCTTCGATGATGACCGTGCCCGCCACGATTAGCAGCATCTATGAGCCCAGGCCTAGAGACAGGTGGTCTGGATGAAGGATTCACATTCTGAGGTGTCGAGGTCCCGCTTTCTGAAGATCGCCCCTGAGTTCTCCTTCGTGGTTGTTCATCTTCACGGATCAGGGGACTGCGCGTTGAAGGTGCGATGGATGCCGCGGGGGAGGACTCAATTCGACCCTCTCTAGCTAATCGTTCTCTCCTTTCCCTCCGCTCTCGACGTCGTTCTTCCTGTCGCCGCCGGTAGGCCTGTGCTATTCTCTCGGAGATTTCGTCCTCCTGTGCGACATCGATGTTGTTCAGATCGATGCCATCCAGTAAACCCTCCTCCATAATCTGCCTCATAATTTCTTCCTCTATCTCTTGCGAATCCAGCTCCGAGGAACTCAGTAGCGACCGCAAGCTTGATTGGTGCTCGATCTGCCTTGCGGGATGTATTTCTCTCGATGAAGACGGTTCTGGTGGATTCCTGCTTGTCGACCTCTCATCTCTCATTCGACTGTCCCTAGAACTACGGCTGCCATCTCTGCTCCTTTCGGTTCTCCTCCTCCTACCCTCTCTCGGAGGCTCTAGATTGGTGCTGGCACTGGGTATCCCCACTTCTCTCAAGCTAAGCTGTTGTACCTCCTCCAACACTCTTCTCTCGTCCTCGGCACCTGGTTCCTCTCTCCGCCGTAGCTTAGGCAACACATTGTCTCCTGGCTTGTATTTCTCGCGGTCTACATTCTTCTCCGTATCTGATTTTCCACGTCCAGGGTTTGCCTTTACAAACATGTCAAGGAGGGTGGTAACAGTGGCATTGGGTTGCGTGGTGCGCACCGAGGCGCGACAGGACGGACATGTATAAGGATGCGCGGTCTGCGCAGTCGACGCCTGAAATTGGAACCATTCTTTGAGGCATGCGCCGCAGTAGGTGTGCAGACAGTCAAGAAGCGTGAGCGGCTGGAAGAGGAGGTCTGTACATATCTAAAACGAGTCAATGAATTAGCAAGTGGATCCCAGCAAGAAAGCGCCGAATGGCGCGCAAGTTCAACATATTAGGGCACCAAGAGATATCTAATCCTGGATATAGATCATCTCATAACTCTTTGGCAATTGTTTGTTATGTTGTTGGATATAGCGGTGCCTTGATGTTCGCCGCGTACCCAGAGCTGCGTCACCGCCCCTCACCAGCACCACCACCTCACACCTCGACAATAGCCAGGAGCAGAGCAGCACTCACCGAGCATGTCAACTCCTTCTCCAAGTCCAGCCCCAGGCCGCTGTGACCTTCCTCGGCCATGACGATGCGCGCAATCGAGTGCACTCGAGGAGATGTTCAAGCTGCGACGCCAGCAGTTGCGCGGTGAGAATCAGCTCTGCGATGCGCCATGTGCTTGGCGGATCGAGTCGAGCGGAGCGAAGAGGCGACCGTACGGCGGCAGGGCGGCCTACCATTGCCAACGCATACAAACCGACTAAAGCAAAACCTCCATAATAATTATCACATCGCATCAGCAGCAATTAGGTTTCGGGAATCTTCTATGCTTTCTGCAAGGGTCTCCGACTCTGGCTGTCCAAAAAGTCAATATGCTGAGGTCTGCATCTGTCTCCTGCTGTGGCACATGACAACCTTTGAACGGTCATGAGCCGGTACAAACGTCAAAACTTTGTATCTTGGGGAGATGTCGGTTAGGCAATTTGAGATTTGAGCTCCCCACCTAATCCACCGTGCTGCAAACTGTGTTTTATGCATCCGTTTCGACATGGATGTCCCCACTTGTGTCGTTGTGGAGTTCAACTCCTGATCAATGCCACCTCTGCAACCGTCCGAAACACGCTTCCCGGCACCAACTTCCGAACGAGATCTTTCCAAGGTTCTTTTTCCAAAGCCTTGGTTTTCAGGTTTCGAAACCTCAGGACACCAAGCTTTTTGCCCCGGTTTCTAGGCATGAAACGTTCACAATGCAAAATCAATGTTCGGGTTTGGACACAGAAGAGAATTGATACTGAACGGCCGATTTGGAGACTATGGCTACAGGTACTAACACACTAAATATATATATAGGTTTTTCGTATCTTTTCTTCCACACTTTTCAAACTCGCAAACTAGAATAAAGCACAATATAAGAAGCTCAAACCCTCGGCCGAATCAGATTAGGTAGGTCAAGTCAGTGAACCAGCACATGGCGTACCATAACATTACTCGTTTTCTCTCCCTGGGCGAGTTTCCTACTGACCAGCCTGTCCCTGAACACCCTGAGCGCCAGTCTGGCCCTGAACACCTTGGGCACCGGTCTGGCCTTGAACGTTCTGAGCACCGGTTTGTCCCTGAACACCTGTCTGTTGCTGTCCGGCCTGCTGCTGTCCAACCTGTTGACCGGCTTGCTGTTGACCAACCTGTTGACCAGCTTGTTGCTGACCAGCTTGTTGCTGACCAGCCTGTTGTTGACCAGCCTGTTGTTGACCAGCTTGTTGTTGACCTGCCTGACCTTGGATGGGAGCGGCACCAGCCTGTTGCTGACCGGCTTGTTGTTGACCAGCCTGACCTTGGATGGGAGCGGCACCAGCCTGTTGCTGAGCGTTGGCGACAATGCCATTACCAGTGCCGTTGGCGAGAGCAGCTGCGGCATCGAAAGCCTGCTGAGGAGTTCCTGGGGCACCTCCGGGCTGAGTGGGACCAGCAGACTGGACACCACCTGCAATACCAGTCTGATCGCAGACCAGGGGACGGACGGCCTGGCTGGTGGAGCCAGTGGAGGCCATGTAGGCGTCGATGTTAGGGAGCACTGTTAAGATATTAGTACCATCGAAATAGGAGAGCATGGAGGGTATTCATACCATTGGTGCAGCGGTTCTGGTTGATCAAGTCAATGTTGTTGACCGCAGCACGACCCTGCTGAGACATGATCTGGAGCTTGTTGACAACATCCTGGAAAGCACCACCAGTTGCAAGGGTGCTGTTGGCAGCAATAACGTTGGGGTCGGCGCTGTTGGCAGCATCAATGATGGCCTTGTGATTAAGCTCGTCGACTTCAGCGTTGAAGGCAACGGTCGCGGCTTGCTTGAAGGCAACGTTGTTCTGGATGCTTGCGCCCGTATTGAGGAAGTTGGATACCATCGATGTGTCGGCCATCCAGTTGGAGACAGCAGTAGCAAGATCGGCAGCGCTAGGGGTTCCCTGAGTGCCAGCTCCACCAGTGGGAGTGTTCTGGATCTGACCAGCCTGGCCATTCTGGCCGGTTTGACCAGTCTGCCCGACCTGTCCAGTCTGTCCAACTTGACCAGTCTGTCCAACCTGACCAGTTTGACCAGTTTGGCCGACCTGTCCAGTCTGTCCAATCTGTTGTCCGGTTTGTCCAACTTGCTGTCCGTTCGTCCGGCTACCAGCCTGGGTAGCGCCCGTGTTGGCATTAGTATTACCGGTGCCCTGTTGAGCAAAGGGGGCAGCAAGAGCCGCGGAGGAAAGGAGAGAAGCGAGGATTATGTACTTCATTTTGAGTTAAGTGTGGTTGTAACGGTACTTTATGAATAAAAAAATATACTTGGAAAGAAGTGAAAAGTGTGGAAGATCAGATATTATAGTCGAAGAAGGAATGTGGAGCCAGCCTGTCGAACTCAATTACGGCGCGGAAGTTGGCACTATTTGTATGTCCACGATGGATGCATCGTTGGGTCTGCTACAGAGGGTGATTGACGCATGGAGCCGCAGAGCCCCAACAGCTTGGTCTCGCTTCTAGCATAGAAGGTCCTGTTACTTCTTGGCAGCCTCTCTTGTGTAGGATATCTTCCAGACCATTTCACCCCGCAATGCTCAGAGGAAATGCTTCAGCCCCCAATCAGGGATGATCGATCCACCCCAGGGAGCCTTTGGAGCATAGAAACCCAACATGCCATACAAACAAGCGACTGCGGCTAGTATGCTACAAAGAACGGTCTTGAAAACGCCAAATGATGGTTTTGAGATCGTAGACCAATGTTTTGCTGGCGTCTGGGAGGCGTTTCGCGAGTCTTGGCGTTAAGTCTTGCTCATGATCTCCAAAGCTTGCATCGGGCTTGGCGGAGGCCACCCTCGCACTGTTTGATACTGACTGGGGAAAAAAAAAAAAGGACAAAACCATCGAAACAGAACACGGCACTGATCCGGCAGACCATTATCCGAGTTTTGGAGCTACACACGTCAATGCATTGACGAAAGCACGGAAGCCGAGACTCTTCAACTGATCAGGAGCTTGCGCAAGATTCCTTGCAACTTCTCCAACTTGTTTGTTGTTGTCACCGCGTTTTGAAGCCGTCTAGAGACAGGATAGATGTCTTGTGCCCATGCGATGATGTCGCAGCCAAAGAAAATCGCATGTTATCCAATATGGGGACAATTGATCGGAGACACTTCAAAACTCGCATGCACTTCCACAACTAACTCTTGATCCAACCTGTGGAAACTCTCCCGATGGATATTCCACAGGATTCCCTGTCAAGTGAAGCCAAAAGCTAAGTCTTCATTGCCGAAAGTATATGCATAACAAGCGACAAGACATCTTGACAGTTGATATTGGAAATTAAAGCAAAGCTAGACAAAAAAGACTTTCTAGACATAGATAATTCAGCAATTAATAGACACAAGATCTATGGTCTATATTCCTATGGCTGCATATAGCGTAAGTGCAATGAAATAATGAACGTAGAAACATTCGCAACGATACTTCGGGGGGGGAATCTGCTGACGATACTACCTGTGCTGCTGTTCATTGGGATTCAAGAACTACTCACGGTCGTGTTTGAACAGCTGTATCCTCTACTGCTTCTGCCATCGGTACCTCAGCTCCTGCGACTTGATCTTGAGTCTCGGGCCACCCTCCCCATTCGGCACCACTCTGCGCAGGATCCATTTGAGTTTCTACCTTCCGAATGAATTTGGCGGGATTCCCTGCTACGATCGTAAAATCGGGTACACTCTTCGTAACGACACTTCCGGCTCCAACGACGCTTCCACGCCCGATTGAGATACCCGGAAGTATGCTTACATTCCCTCCAATCCAACAATCTTCGCCAATATGTATCTCCTTTCCTAGCTCTGGACCTTGTGTACCTTTACGCACGATAGGATCAAGGGGATGTGTTGCAGAGAAGAAAGACACGTTAGACCCGACGAGCGTTCGCGAACCGATCGTTATGAGGCATGTGTCTAGAAACACAGCATGAAAATTTACGAAGACATTTTGCCCCAGGCGGACATTAAATCCATAGTCCATTACAACTGGCGGCTCGACCCAAGGATCGTTGTCAAATAGCTTGTCATCGTCCTCTGGTGTAGATGCTTCGGGGGGTAGTGGGGTGTCGTCCTGGACGATGCTGTTTACTGATCAGCATATGATTTTTATTTTGCTATATAGATAAACCATACTTACTCCCTCCATAGTTCAGTCAACCGCCGGCGACTGACCTCCCCTGCATTATTATAACGTGCACAGGCATGTCTAGACCGCGCCCGCGCTGCAGTGAGCTCTGGAGTGAAAGCGTGATATAGCTCGCCCTTGAGCATCTTCTGCTTATTTTCAGACAAAGCCATCGTGAGCGATTACAAAATCATATAAACTATAAACAAGAAGTCGAAGATCGGCGCATCTAGAGTGTGGGGTATAAAGAAAGAGTGGTGCCCAAGGCTTGATGTGGAAACAGGGTCGAGGGTGACTATACCCTTTTTGCACTAGTCAGAGGAACAACCTTTTGCCGAGACAACCGGCCGCTGACCTCATCAGCTGGCCGGAAACGATAGCGGTGACTTGACACTCTCAAAGGCAACATCGCCTTACTATTATTCGATTGTTCATGAATCCGATCCGACCTTCTTTTTAAGCTCTTTGTGGGCTCCCTCTCCAGCGATTTCCATGTGCTGGTGACTTCTGTCTCCTTTTCTACAAAAGTTCTCTTCCAAATCACGACATGGCTGAATCCGAGAAAGGTTCCGCTTCCGCCCAGCCAGACCCTGTATTCGCTCGGAAGCAATCGAGCAAGAATGATGAGAACTTTCCAGCCCAAGACGGAAAGTTTCGAGTTCTGAGGGCTTCTCCCGCTTCTACTCAATCTAAGGATTCAAACATCCTCCCCAAATATTTATTTCCCGGCGAGGACCGGTCTCTCTCTGGAATCGCGCTTCGAGCCTTCCTTCTGGGTGTCAATGCTGCAGGCGGCCTTCTCCTCAGCTTAACGCTTGTTTATTTTCAAAATCGTCTTTGGAGGCCAGCTTTCTTCATCGGAACACTTTGCATATTCCACTTCCTTGAATTCTGGACGACTGCAAGGTACAACACACCTTCTGCCAAGACCGGCTCATTTTTGCTCACGAATGGTTCTCAATACCGCCGGGCTCATTCTCTTGCCCTAGTCGAGACTTTGATTACTTCATACTTCTTTCCTGGTTGGCAAGCTCGCGTTAACCCTCCTTGGATCATTGCTCTTGGCATCGTTCTTATATTGGTAGGACAGGTTGCACGTAGTCTTGCTATGGTTCAGGCAGGGACGAATTTCAATCATCAAGTACAATCTCGGAAGAACGAAGGCCACGAGTTAGTTAAAGATGGACTGTATGCCTACTTTCGCCATCCTTCATACTTCGGCTTCTTTTGGTGGGGACTTGGCACGCAGATTGCGCTTGGCAACACTTTCAGCTTTATCGCATATTCCGCGATTCTTTGGTATTTCTTCAAGAAGAGGATTACGAGTAAGAAAAATGACATATCAAAACCAAATGACTGAGCTGACTGTGCATAGATGAAGAAATCTACCTCGTCTCATTCTTCGGTAAAGACTACGAGGATTATAGAGCACGTACCCCGGTCTGGATACCATTTATCTAATTCGGTTGGATTTCTCCAGCACTTTGTGCCGGATGGATAGATTCATTTCATCAGCAATAGCATCAATTCCCTTGGTAACACCTAATGAGAGCCCAACTTCCGAGTTGTCCTCTCGCATACAATCTAGAAGTATTTTATTACAGCTCTGGAAGCAAGATTAGTTTATTGAGCATAAGAACTAAATTGGCATTGGATACAAAATACCTCTTGAATTATTTCTCTAACGCAAAAATCAGCCACTTCTTCCCTCGAAATGAACTATTTCACAACACGACACGGCAACTAAACGGGACCATAACTTCAGCCACGTTCAACTACACACCTTCTTTCCCATCCTCCTTAAATCCCCCACCCCACAATCCCGCCCACCAAAACCCCCATACCCACTCCCACTCCCACAACTCCAACCCCCGTTTGCACCGGCACCGCACCCCCCGTGGACCCTACAACCCCAATCCTGCTCCTCTCTGCCGAGCGCACCGTCTCACTATAACTCGACGGCAACACATTATCCGTATACGTCGGCAACGCCGTGATCCTCCCCGTCAGCGTCGTAGGAAAACTAGTCGGCAGCGTGATCCCCAGCGTCCTCAGTTCCGAATCCAGGGACGCGATTTCGGAATTCAGACGCGAGAATGCCGAGAGTTGGGACTTGAAGGGGAAGGCGGGGAGAGTGGCGTATCTAACAGAGGAGAGTTTTTATTTCAGTCAAGGCTGCAAGATGGGAGGTTATGTTTCTAAACGAGGAGTGGTTCCTACCCTGTGGTGAATAGTTTGTCGAGACAGTAGGGTTCTGGGCGGGCGGCGACGCATTCTTGGCTGCCGAAACAGCACCAGCCGTTTCCGCAGTCGACGGCGTCCCTGCCGCAGATGTCGCGGATGGTTTGGGGGGTTTGCTGGCGTTTGGCTGGGTGGAGGGTGGAGTGGATGGGGGTTGGGAGGGCTAGGAGTAAGAGGAGGGATATGGAATGTGAGAAACGATGGAGCATTTTGGTTGGTTGCGTGTAGATGTGGATGTTGGGTTTTCTGTTATGGTTAGATGAATGGGTTGATAGATGAGTGTGGTTGGGTTTTAGGGGCGGTGTTATGAAGCGCGCGAGTCAATGAGTATACCACCTACCTATGCTCTCGAGTTTACAGAAATAACAAATACCAGTGGGTATATCCTTCAAAAACTCGACTGTCGTCCTTCTTCCAGTGGATAGCGTCTCCCGATTTCTGCAGTTCAGCCCTACGAGCGCTCGTTAGACTACTTTCTAAGAGACGAACAGACGTTCAAATAAAGTCGCAAAACGTAGCGTCGTCTCCACGCGTTCCCGAGGCGATCCGCAAGTATATATCGGATCCAGCAACTGCAAATACCACACCTCGCGTCGTCCGCATGCCAGCCACGGCGCGGCCCGAATAGTCCCATCCACCACACGATGCCCAATCCTCATTCCTCCCTCCAATACACCAATCCACCACCCACACCGTTCACTACCCCGTAACCCCCCACCCCTCTCTTCCCACCCTGTCCCTATCTCACAACGACCACAAGTCCTCCAACCCCAGTTGTCCAGGCTAGACGAGCTGAACCCACAACCCCAGTCCACCACGGAACTCCCCACCTGTATCCTTTCGCATCCAGTAAACAATCTCCCCCGGGCGCCACCGACACCCGGAAAAGGCTACTATTTCCTAAAATTCCCGGCGTGTGATTCGGTGCTTCACCAGGACGACTTTTCCACCCAGTCGTCCTGCGCCGAAGATCCTATCTCGATGGCGTATAGCGTGGCGAGGGAAAAGGGCAGTTGTGGCGGCGTGGCTTGCGGCTGAGGAGTATTGGATCACGAATACTGGGCGGATTCGAGATGGTAAGCAAGAACTGTCGAAGGGCTAGACCTGCTTGGGCGGTGATGGGATATGCGTGTGCGTGTGTGTGTGTGTGCGATATATCATGTTCGTGTGTCCGGAGCCTCAGCCTGATGGACGTGTTGCGGGTATATGAGCAGGGACCGACACGACGAGGAAGGCAGACGGTGAGGAAGGGAAATCGTTCACACACATACTCTTCCCTACCCTACCCTACCCTACCCTACTATATGCAAACCGAACAATATGAACTCCTCACACAATGCCCCCCAATTCGATCCTAAACCCGTACCAAACACCACAATCTCCCCCTTCCCTACACCTCCAGCCCCCCGCACTCTCAAGAAGGCCATATCCGCCTTCCTCAAATACTGGACCAAACCTTTCTTCGCCTGGTCCATCTACGCTCTAACCCTCTACATTGCGCTCTCGGCCGAAAAAGCGGATGGTTTCCTCGGCCACGTGGACGCTGTCCGCGGAACTTGGATCCTGACGCTGTTGGCCAAAGGCGGCGACATAGCATTTGCATTCGCGGTCGAGGATACGTGTGACACGATTGCGTATCGGACACTGGCCTGGCGGCGCTCTATAGAAGGGATGGTCGCGAGTGGGAAGGTTACTCCAGAGAAGGCGAAGCGGAGGCAGAAGCTTGAGTGGTTTTTGGCGCTGACGTCGACAACGGGGGTGGAGGGGTTGGGGAAGATTCTCTGGGGTGAGGGGACGAGGGGTCAGAGGAGGGTTGTGGGGGGGAAGATAAGGGGGTTAGCGTTGGCAAGATTGGTATTTATTTTTGTGTTGATTCCGGGGCCTGGGATGCTTTTGGTTGGTGAGTCTTCATTTCATGTAGAGTGTTTTTTTGTGAATTCTGTTGTTCCTGAGAGGGGAATTGCACTAATGAATTGTTGTAGCGAATATGGACCAGAAAACGCTCTTTTTTCCGACGAGGTCCATGGAAGTTTCGGCCGGGCTGGCTGTTTATGAGTACGTGAACGATCAGCATGGAAGTGATACAAGAATATTCATTGACTGTGTTCCGCAGTCCAAGTTTGGCGATCACATTTCGCAATGCTGTTGGACCAACCATTTCTGGGTGTAAGCAAGAGTGTTGCATGAGGAATAAGTAACCTATAGGCTAACCATATTGTGATCTCCAGTAATGTCGTCAATGCTACGAGACCGGTCGATGATATGGGAGATGGCGCCTATCAGTAAAGAGTGCCGCCGTAGTCGAGATTGTAGATCTTATCTTATTGCTGGCCCTGCTCTCACGGTAGCCCCTTGGCCGTTCACCATCGAAGAGGTAAATGTAGATGGATTCCGTCTAAAGAACACGCCATTTTCTCAAGTGGAGTTCTGGGAGCCTTCGCAGAACTTCACCGCCAGCGAATCTCGGGATTGCACTCTATACGGAGGTCTAAACAGAACCGAATCATATTCCTTCCCCATCTGCATGATTCAGCAGGGCTCAGCGGCAGAACCCATCCTAGCAGGTCAGTCGTTTCTTTGCACCTCGATATTTGATTGACTTCATGACTCACTTGACGCAGCTTGGAAAGTATGTACGGGAGGCTATACTCAGAACGGGACTTGTTTATTCGCCTCTTCTCGGGATCAGAGATCATGGACTAGTTGGGTTCAATTCTATCGCCGGAATGCGACACTTACCTTCTCCCGTTCAACATTTACAATCGAGGAAATAGATGATGTATCAACACATCAGATACTGCAAATCACGCCCGGCGACCTTTTTGAGGCTTTCAACAGTGTTCTGTATAGACCATTCCAGAGTACAAATGACGTTCGGTACGACCTGAACTCGGATAGA
Source organism: Dendryphion nanum (assembly GCA_020744415.1). Classification (NCBI taxonomy): domain Eukaryota; kingdom Fungi; phylum Ascomycota; class Dothideomycetes; order Pleosporales; family Torulaceae; genus Dendryphion; species Dendryphion nanum. Next base: position 1,013,919 of record JAGMWT010000013.1, on the reverse strand, counting down.
TATACTCGGACGCAGCACATTGGCTTGAATCTGTACAGGGGCATATCGTCGGATAGAGGGGCGGGGCTGACCTTTGGGCATGACTGGCTTCGAAACCTGCTTGCCATGCCTCTGTACATTTTCCAGCCAACGATCACGTCCGCGGGCGCCGAGATTCCCGGTGTTGAAAACGGGACGCAAGTTGCGCCAAATCTGCCCAAAGAAAATTATGTTCAGGGTTCGTATTGCGTCGCCAGCAAGCGAGCTGTGCCGGCGTTTGAATTCGTACTCTCTTATGCCGTACTAGCTGGTGTTGTGTTGATGTTCATCACCCTGGGGAAGATGGCGTGTTCTGTATTAAGCGGATACGTTGAGACATCAGACTTTCCACTTTTAGATTTCAGGGCCTTGACTGTAATTATCAACGAAGAACCTGAGGAGATACAGCTGAGTAGTCGTCTGAATGAGAAGGTATACGAAGAAGGAAAGATGTTCGAGCAGATAAAGGGCCTGAAGATTGCGTTGAGGAAAAGTTGAAACATCGATTCATTTGTAGGTGGAGTTGGGACCGAGGAAGGAATGAGACTAATGCGTTTACGTGGAAAATATGTTATTAAAACGCTGCAGTATTTCATACTTAATGCTCAAGGCGGCATATTTTGATAGGAAACCATGACCACTTAACTTCTCACCAACAAGTCTAGTCGTCTTTTTTCAGATAGTTGACCAAATCCACCATCTCCGTTTGTGACATGGCGGATGTCATGGCCTGATATGCCTCCCATATTATCCAAAGTGGGAAAGCAACCCACAAGCCGTTGAAAAATGCGAGATATAACCACCTGAAAGATATCAGTAAGGGAGATAGCGTATGCAATAAGTGTAAGATCTGAATCACAGTCGGTTCGACCAAAACAATAACCTCTTGAACACTCAAAAGCACACATGTGAGGTTCCATGAAGAGGTCTCTCGCATATGCAGGGCCAGGAGTGAAGCGGGAAATAGTGGGTCTTGCACAATCTCATGCAAACCCACAACGACAACGCAGCACGGGAAATTGCACAGCATACGTGGAATGTCCCGAAAAGAGTCAAAAAGAACACGGAATCCACTTACAGATACATCCAATTGCTTGTGTCGAGATTAGGCGAGCCTGTCAACCACTCTGGTGCAAAAGTCATCCAGCCTGGCGGTGAACCACGTGTCAGCCGTCAACTCGTACAGGGGTAAGACCATCTCAACAACCGCCAGCCCAGCAGTGCAGAGAGGAACACGTGTTGCAGACCCACTAGTATTCGACTCATTGCCCCTTTCCTGATAGTTTGTTGTGGGTTGAATGGAATGTAAAGAGAATACATACCTCCATAGAGCTCTGCCGTGGCCAGAATCAACATCCAAAACCACCTCTTCAAAACGCCCTTCCGCTCTTCGCGCCTGAGCAGCTCGCAGATCCAAAGAGCCAGCGGAGCTCCAACACCGACCGTCAATATCTCTAGGCTCACGACCGTCAAGTCAACTCCTCCCCACCGTCTATCCGCCTTCGCATATTCTTGCCACAGCTTCGAGAACGGACCCAGACCATAATTGGCACCGTACAGTTTATCCTCTTGACCGAGCCAGTATACATCAGGCGGTGTAAGAAGTTGGATATGAGGGTGGTGGCGAGCCGAGGCCGAGAAGGACGTTGGGAGGGAATATGACACGAAGAAGCAGTTGTAGAGGAAGGATCCCTCGAAGACCAAGTGGGTCAATGCATCGAAGAGGTGCCAGATAAACAGAATACGCGTCTTGAGCGTTGCTGTCTTGGGCAAGAGTCTCACAGACGTATAATATGCGCCGACGAGGAGAGAAAGGAGTGCGAGGAGCGATATCACGGTTGTTCCATCGATTTGGGGCCCCTGGCGGGGGGTGGGGGGCGGAGGATGCTGGTATTTGGAAGAGGACGAGAAATAAGAACCACGCGCCATGGTAGTAGAGGTGCACGAGACCACGATGGCTCGGCGAGCTATAGACCGAAGAAGCACAAAAAGTGCCTGTTTGGCGCTGACAAGAGGCAATATGGGTGAAGCGAAGTTTGAGGAAGAGCTCAGGGTCCAATAGTCGCGGGGTTTTGGGGAAGCGAGGGGCGGTGTGCCCTGGCAAGGCTGGCAGAACAAGGTCACATGGACACGATGCCTCCACTTCACGATCTAGACTTTGGGCTTCATTTGGGCACCGGCAGGATTTTCACGATCCTGTGGATTCTCACGATCCTATATAAGACACGAAGGGAGCACTATTCTTGGTTTATGCTGATGTTTTTGCAATTTGCTAGGTATGCTAGGTATGGTATGGACTTTCTACCGCTCATATCCTCATCAAAAAAACATTCGACCTGTAGAGCCTGAACCAGGCTCCCACCAGAAACGAGCGAATTCATAACAAGCACACAATTGGACGACAACTGAAAGATAACCACGGACAAGACGAATACCATCATGAGAGACACTCGCTCACATTCTCTGTCAAACCGACTACCACCTATGTACGAGGACCAAGAGTCCCAAGGATGAAGAAACGACCGCTCAATATGCAGACCAAAAAACAAACACACTTTTCCTTCCTAGACACTGAAAACTCGTATAGGAATAGACTTGGAAAACGTTGCCAAAACCGGAGTGGAGTCGCCCGCATCGCAGGGCATTAAACGCAATTAAGGAATGAACACATCAGGTACGAGAGATGAAGATATCCGACAACTCCGTGAAATCCGCCAAAACGCCACCCATTGGAGAAACGACATGCAAGAAGGACCGTCCGGGAAATGCAGTAAGGAGGCCATCCCGGAAATGCTGAAGAAAAAAAGGCGGCAACCGCTGCCACAAAGATGGATAAGGGAATCGATCGAAACGCTCAGCACAACATCGCTTCGGATCACCTTCCTCAAGGCCAGTGAGCCGTCCATATTCTGACTTGCAGAAGACTTCCGCTCCACTGGTCATGGATCAAAGTAAATCGTTATCGCGTGATCGTGGTAAGGGAATTCGTAATCACATAGACCTCCACTCATCCTTCGCAATCTTTAGGTATAGGAATCGATACTTCTAGACACAGGCTTGAGGAGCATGGCCGGGTGAGGGAAAGATCCCACCAGGCTGGTTGTAACCATATCGGTATTGAGAGTTAACACGATCCTCGGGACCAGATCCAGTCATCGGGCCAGGAGAGGTCGAGCGGGATAGGAAATGATTCGGGCTCCTCGAACGAGAACCGGCATCGTTAGCAACGTCGACGGCGACATTCATAACTGGGGACGGGGGGCTGTTCGATGCAGAGGACTGGGGAGTGGATGTGCTGCTATCAAGAATATACTCCATCGCGCCATCGGTATGGGAGTTGTTGACTGCAGGAGTAGTTGCGTTGGGAGAACCCTTTCCAGTGGGGGGGGTGCCGAACTGAAACCTCAGTTAGTTTCCGTTTCCTTCGCGGTGTGGCCATTAGAAGTTGGAGAACCTACGAAGCAAAACTTTGCAATCAACTCGTTGTATTCCGCTGATTGGAGGCCTGGCTTATCCGAGGACAGAGTGTCGGGTCGAGCACCAGGAACAGGGCCAGGATTGCTGAAGAATCCGGTGCCCCTACGTCCGCTGGCGGGCTTGATGCCGCTCCGGTCGCCGAGGGCGGTCTGAGCATTGGATAGTGCAGCCGTCAACGAGGCGCCGAAGTCGTATCGAGACGAGAACGCCAGACTGGTAGGGTTGCGTTGAGACGCTTGATCTGGAAATAGACTGCCTCGCTTGCTCTTAGGCTTTAGACGAATCGACGAGCTAGGTGAGTCCTTGATGTTGACACGGCCAGTACCAAATTCGAATTTGGAGTCGAAACTGTGACCAAAGTCATCATCGAAGGAGCCAGCAGGCATAGATCGGGGACGGGGGCCAGTGGGCGAGTGACGGCTCCGAGGGATAGCTCCGGCGGCAGGGCTGGGGCGTGGCGCTCGTGGCTTAGTCTTCTTCGTAAAATCGACCTGATAATTCATGGAATTATTACTGTCCCAAAACTCTTGCCCGTTAGCCTGATAGCGAACACAGAGCAACAAGGTTTTTGATGCCAGGTTGGCCTGATCAGCGAGCTTGATGTTGAAGTTGAAACGGTCATATCCGTCATTCGACTGCTTCTTTCGAACGTCATGATTGTATTCTGCAACTACCTCTGAGGTGGTCTTCCAGTAATCAAGAGTGAAGCGAGCCACCACCAGCTTCTGAAAGGCAATGTTAGCCACAGCTACACTGCCGACCAGTGTCTTGTTGTCCGAGGACAAGAAAATACGCTCTACTCGAACAGGCTGAGTCTTGCGTTCAAAGGTCTCAGAGGGAAAGTTCGCTAGCTTGATCTCCCACTCGGGCACGGTTGACCGATAACCGTCATCATAGCCAAATGGATATTCTGACTCGCTGTCATAAGTCTCAACGGGCGATGAGCCAGCACTGACTGCGATGGGACGATCAACCTGTAGAAAGTGACGCACTTGCTCAATGTCTTCATTGAAGTGCACAGCCTTGGAATAAGTAGGAGTTCCGGGCATGCTGGAAGGCCGTCGGCGGGAGGCTGGTCGGAGAGCAGGTTTGACGAGTTCGCCAGACTTCTTGCGCAGAAGAGGTGGTTTCATCCGCAGTTCGTCATCCTCGGCGTCACTGCCCTCAGAAGAGCTCAAGATTACCTCGGTGTGTAAAGGTGAAATCATGTGCTTGCTGAGGTTCATCTCGCTCGAGGACCGCGAGTGAGAGATCTTGCGGGCCTCAGCCGATAGTGACCGGACAGGAGAAGGGCGGACGGGTGGAGTAGAGGTAACGGATGCGACGGAGTTGGTTGGAGTAGCGGTGGTGCCGTTGCGGTTGGGGGAATGGCCTCGTTCCGTTGAGTCGACCTTCATATGCTGGAGAGCCTCCTGGAGCTCCTGCAAGCTGCCAATGTCCCGACCTCGTTGCTCTTCATCGTCGTCTGAGGAATCAGGAGGCGTTGTGATGGCACCTGATGGAATCAACAGACTGTTCACAGGAGGAGGAGACTGTCGGATGCTACCGTTTGCATTTGGGCCATGAGAACCATCTGAGGAGAGGCTCAGGCCACCGTTCGCCAGTTGGCCATTCGCAGCGGTATTGGAGGCGGTGGAGGAATTTGACGAGCGGCGATGTTGTTTGTTTAGGTACGACGTGGAGGAGACAGAACGCGGCAGAGCCGGCCGTTTGGCAGGAGCCACGGGAGCCGGTGGGAACTGCTCGCTGTAGGAATGGTTACGGCTGAGTATAGGGCTGTTCGGGCTGGAGGTTGCTGGCGAGCGTTGGGTGGGCGGAGTGTAAGGCATTCGGTCGACTTCGTATAGTAGAGAAGCGGATCGAATGAATCTGGACTGGACTGGATGGAGTGGAGGATGAATTATGGGGTCGAGGGCATTACAAGGAGGGTGTATTAAGAGGAGGAGGCGTCTGCCGTTGGTGTTAGTTGAGTGGCGTTGCTGATAGTATGTGCGGTGCAGGCCGTGGGAAAAAGTGATTTTATATCCGAGGCGGGCGCGATGGCGGCGAGGCTGCCTGCGCCCGAAGAAGGTGTGATTCCACCACGCAGTGCTGCCACGGGAACAATGAACTTACAAGAAGGATGGAAGCAGGTGAACAAACAACCTGCAGAATCTCGTTCGAGATGGAGGGAGAGGGAGCGCGCGAGGAGAGAGTGGATGATTACACTCTGCGGAAGGCGGCGGATTTACACACACAACTAGTCAAAGCTGCAAGTGACGTCGAGGAATCCAGCGACGGTCGAGGTCGACAAAGAATTCTCGAGGGGGCAGACGATCGTGAAAGAAGGTCTGAAGGAGGAAGGCGAGACCGGCGCTTCCACAATAAAACGGAAAGTGGTCGTGTTTGGGGGAAGGGGGAGGTGCGATGTGCTGCTCCTTGGGTGGTGAGGAAGCAGGCGGACTTCTCTTTGCAGCAGGGACGAGGCTGCCGTGCAGAGGGTTGATAAGGTCCGGGTCGGCCGTTGGAGGGTCGAGGGCGACGCAATGCAACGGCGGGGAGGCTGTTGTAAATAGACGTCGAGGCTGGCAATGGCCTAGGATGGGGGGTGGGAGGAGGAGTAGGAGGGAGGAGGAGGGAGTGGAGGGAAGATAGATAGTGTTGAGAGGCGGTGGTGCAGAGAAAGTGCAGGGCGGCGACTATTGGGACGGCCGAGCAGAGCGCTTTTGGGAAGCGTGCGAACTGGGGCTGCTCGCAGCGCTGGGACTGGGACTGGGAGTCTTGGCCCTGGGAGACGAGACGAGACGAGAGGGGAGGGGGGGAGCGAGCGACGGGGGGGTCGCAAGTTCGATGGACGCCTGGGCGCGCGCACACAACAGAGCGCAGAGCGCAGCGGGCAGAGAGCAGGAGAGCAGAGATGGGCGAAGAACACGGGCCCCACCCAAGGAGCTGCTGCACGCTGCACCAGTGCACAAGCTGCAGAAGCGAATTAATGGCTTGAGCCCACCTGCAGCACAGATCCACCCCAACAGACCGGGATCGCAACCAAGGATGCTGGGAGCCTAGGATCCTAGGCCTGTCAAGGATGCGCGCGCGAAAAACAGCTACGCAGACGCAACGCGGCCAAGCGGCATCGACCGGCTCGCGGCCTTGGGGCGGGCGCGGGAGGGGGAAGAGCAGAGAGGGGGGAGGCCTTTTGCTGAGGACGGGCTAGTCGCAGAGGAGCAGAGCGAGTGGGAGAAAAAGAGTGGGACGAAGTGGCGAGGACAGAGAGCTGTGGTGATGGTGGGTGGTGGTGATATGCGCTGCTGCAGAACGCAGTGCACACAGTAATCAAAGGGCAACGCAGCCTACACACACTTCCAGTGAGCGGTAATGGTCCCGGTGCTGGTGGCGGTGTCGGTGGACAAGGAGGGACAAGAAGGAACAACAAAGAACTTGGAATGGCGGAATGCGTAGAGGATGGGATTTGTGGCCGCACCGTCAGCCAGGCGGATCACTCTTATGGTCCCTTATCGAGCCTACCCTACCCTACCATACCATACCCTACCCTACCACCTACGACGTGATGCGGTACGGTGCGGTGCGGTTGCGGGAAACCTTGGAAGTTGCAAAGCCCGGCCAACTCTTCTCACTCTTGTCTCTGTCTGATTCTCTTTGCTTTCTTCCTCTCGCCTGATCTATCTGCCCACGCCGCGGAGGACCTGGAACGCAGATTGGAAGGGTGAATTGGGTTATACCCAGTGGCTCCAGTCCGCGGCGAGAATTGTGCCCTTCCAACCTATTATGCACGCAACAAGTAGCAACTCACACCCATCATCATCATCATCAATCATCGTGGGCCATGCTGTGGTGGTTCCACTCAGCCAGTGACCAGCAACCAGGCCAACCAACCAACTCCGGGCCACACACGCCCTGTATTGCAAGCAAACAGTGTCTCTCTCTCTCCCTCGTTCCGGTCGGCAACTGTCGACGTTACCATCGTCATCATTTCCATATTGCAAAGGCTTTGTAAATGTTCAGTGAACATGCAACTTAGGCATCTCGGCTACTCAATGTCCCATCAGCTGATGACAGAGACGCCGGGAAATGCGTCCATGCCATAGAGAGCTCTTAATCATCATCATAATCATCCATCTCCATGTCACCCACGCAGCAGCAGCAGCAGCAGCAGCTCAGCAAAGCAAACGAGAGAGGGCATGGCATGTCACAGCAAATTACATACATATGATAGTACATAATGGGGCTCAATCGGCGTGCGTATGGGAAGTGCTCGGGGATTGTTTGGGCCCGGCCCTGCCCTGCCCTGCTCCAGAGTCACGTTGCTTGCTTTTCTCCAGGCCGTTGCACGCACACGGGCTTGCTGCGCAGTGCACTGTTGTTACACGAAGCCACCCACGCGCTGAGCCTGCGGCGTCCACAACTGTCCCTTCTCGAATGTCCCCATGCCAAGCCGTTACCACGAATGATGTCATTGCGAGCAGGGGCCTAGAACGGCTGCAAAACATGGTGCGAGCGACATCATCACACTCCTCACAACAGCACAACGAGACGACTCTTCTGCAGCATTTGACGACAGCTGTCGCACTCAATGCCACGCGCATGGCAGAGAGCCCCGAATTAAGGGTCCATTGGGGATTTGCACGCGTACCTGAACGGCGCAGGCAATTGATAAGGGTGCGGCGCTGCTCTCCTCTGTGGTGCCCGCCGCCCTCAGAAAATTCCCCTCCCTCGTTCCCAAACGAGGAGCAGATCGCCGTGCCGCTTGCCGCAGCGAAGAGAGGCGGTCGGGGCGTAGGGCCAATCACGGGCTGCGACTCTTACGAGGGCCATGCACACTAAGCCGCACCCCAGCCCGATGCTGTCTCTCTCCCCCTCTTCTTCCCACTCCACCAGCTTGGATCCCTGCGCTCCTCGGCGCGCGTTCAAGGTTGCGCGAGTCGGGTACGTACTGCTTTCTAGCAAGTGCTGCTGCTGGTCGTCCAAAGCGTTGAACTTTTGTCTGTCTGAATATCTAACAAAACAGAGTGAAAGTGAGAAGTTTCACGGTTGGTCACTGGTCTGTGGTTTGATTATTTGGACGGCCGGTGGTGGTGGTGGTGGTGGTGGTCAACCGATGGCCTGTGGTTGCTCCGTGTGGATAGCTCCAAGCGAGCCGTCATGACTGGCCCTTCCCGATACAGAACCAAAAGTACCCACAACAATCTTTCAACCGTGTTTACGAAGATTGTTACCCTCGAGTAGTCACATCCCATCCCATCCCATCCCACTCATACAATATTGTCAACCCATCTCCGCTTCCGTTTCTTGTCATGCCCAGCCAACGACCGCCCACGGGCTCTCCATTCCCCCCCTCTGGTAATTTGTAGTCAAGCTTCCAATCCGTCTCCCCGTCCGCACAAGCTCTTGGTCCGCTTTGCACTAAACAATGGAACAAAGCACCACCGGGCAGCCAGCCAGGAGCTTTGCCTCTCGGTGAGACTCAGAGGAAGCAAGCTCCTTTGCCGTAGCCGCGTCCCTCTGCTGTTTTTGCCTCCGCTTGCGCGTCGCGAAATGAGGGCTCCGGTCAGATGAAACTCGACACTGCGCCCGGGCTAACGCTGACAACAACGCCATCTCCGTCACGACGTTTATGCTCTGACTGCTCGGCTGCTCTGGCTGCTCGACCTCTCGACCACTCACTTCAAGAGTCCAATCGCACCTCGGCCAACCCATCCCAGGCAAGGTGTTGTGCAGCGACGCGAGGAAGCCTTCCTTCTGCAATCAAGATTTTAACACGACCTTTCCCCGCATTCTCAATTGGTAGATGCATGCCGCTAATTGCTCCTGAGTCCTGAGCACCCTCTGTACATACATGGCCTTCGTATCGCTGCCGTCAGTCCCAGAGGGCACGAGATTGCATCTATTCACCCCGTTGCGTTACGTGCTGCGAAGCCTGGTGTTGTGCTGTCATGCTAACCAACCCGCACTCCCTCCATGTGTGTACAATGTACGACCTGTGGGCGCGTGCGAATATGTCTGAAGCTGGGTACATCGCCACGAATGTCTATACTGTATCTGAGCATGGGGTCCTGAGCAGGTGCGGCATGTTTCGAGTCCAACGCGCGCCATGGCTGGGGCTAAATTTACCCTTCCATCAAAACCTCAGGTGAGCTGACTTGCACTGGCTGGACTGGCTGGACTGAGCTGCACGGCCGAAGCACCACCAAAACACCGAGAAGAGGACAGGATAAGATAAATTGTCTCCTTATCATGGCAGCGACTCGCTATTCGCCGGACAGCTAGGCTGTAGCTTGCATGCTGCCTGCTAGTCCCCGACGATTTCCACCCACGTCGAAACAAGAAGTTGTCGACACAGACGGATCCCTTTGCAAGGGCAGGCTCCTTGGTTCCACTTGGACTCCTCAGAGGAGCGGGACCCACGATCACCGACGGCAGATTTGACAATTCCATGGCGATGCCCTCATCGTGAGATGGGACTTGAAACGTATTTTGCGAGTGTGGGACAATCCCCGGTGTTGTTTTGGCCAGAAGGCTATGCCGGGGGAAGAGGAGAGTGGAGTCAGTCGCTCACCAGTGACCCCCATGCTTCTCCAAGGTTTATGAGCTTTGGCGCTGCACGGACGGCCCAAGATTCCCCACTTCGCTCTGGCGTCACCAATTTTGGGCTGGCAGAAAAAGCAGCGCGTTGACCACTCACCGCCATCCCCATACGGAATAGGCCCTCCAGTCGGCCTCATCGATGGCATCCAGAATGTCGATCGCTAGCTCTCCATCAAAACGGTCTTGGTTCGCGCGGCATGACGCTAACCCACAACGCACGTCCTCCGAAGCCTCCATTTCACCATCGCACCACGGATCGCCACCAGCGACATTCAGTCAACATCGTGATGAGACCATGGCAGTGTCAAGACGGCATTCATAAAGCCGGTTGCCAGGAAGCAAATTTCCCACATCTTGTTTTTCGACTTCGCCTGCTTTCCCCCCCACGACGCTACCAGCTGATCTACCAGTAGGCATTGCACTCGGAGTCGTATGAGCTTTCCGACGCTTCCATCTCGTGGCATATTTTGCTTCATGCGGAGCTTTCCGACTGAAGGCGGCTTTTTACAATCTGCCCCTCTCCCCCCTCGACTTAGTAATCTTCGGCTACTTAGACAGACTGCGAAACCGGGGATGCCTGGCGCGTGATGCCAAAGTCGCGAAATATGATGAAGTCATGACGAGTACAGGTACTGTGGGATAGTCGCTTCACGAAGTGTGTGTTCAATCGGAGGAGAGCAGTACAGCATGGGGCTCTACACCGACATTTCCACCTGGACGCGCGATGGATGACAATTGGCAATAACGCATGGCTCGTTTCATCACGGCGTCCAAGTCCGTCGCCCTATGTACCCGTAAGTTGGCAGACTGGCAGACTGGCAGATTGGCATTTTCCCCGATCAGATTCCCTACGCCATTTCGTAATTGCTCATCCTCGGTGTCCCGTGCGGCCATTGCAGGGGGGCGGGGGGGTCTGCTATCCTTTTTTTGGTAACTCGCTTGTCTGGCCAATCAATCGCTACAACCCCCGGTTCATCCGTTTTCTCCTACGCAGAGGCCATGGTTCGCGACGACTTTTGGCAAGAAACTGCGGGGAAGAGCCAGGTCGCCAAGTCTGTCGGCTGCCATGCGAATTGGACGCACCCTTTCTCAGACAAGCAAAATTCTCAACGCTCTCGGCATTCGTTCCTATCCACTGGCATCTCCAGCGCTGCCCGACTTCTTCATCAAGGTTTGACACTTACGCACCACAACGGACATCCGCGTCGTGACATTCGAATTGAGGCAAGCACTGTGCCTGCACGCCCATGAGGCACCCTCGCATGTCTCCGGAGGCCGAACACGAAGATTTACGCTTGACGCTTACCCAGCCTTCGTCCTCTTCTCGCCATGTATATAGGCTTATGCGGCGCGCGGCGCACGGCGCGCGGCATGCGGCATGCCGAACGCCTTAGGACTCCGGGAAAAGTCAACTGATCCAACTTTCTTTTCTTATACCGTGCCCTGCCTGAGTATGAGAGACCGATGGCACGACTGCGGCAAAAGAGTTGCGGCTCAGCTATGGCATGTTGGCGTGGTTGGTTTCTCACACTGAAACCTTCCCTAACCTCTAGTGATGTATTCCAGAATAAACTACATAGCATTGCCTCAGATAGTGGCGCAACCGGTCATGAGGCTGCACAGGCATTTGCGTTGCAGGTTCCAACCGTGGCCACGTAGCCTGCAAATTGCCAAACAATTCGCGCAGGCTCAGCCAATTGTCACTTTCGCATACCCACAGCAATGGACAATTGCCTGTCGCACTCATCGGGCATCCAGCGTGGACTTAATTGGCAATGCGCATAGACGTTCCTCGTTTATATTGATGACGATAAATCGCATTTGTCACCCTTGATGATGACAGTGGGGCGCGCCCAGTAGTCACATAGCTGAAATGCAAATGCACATTTAAGAATCAAGAAATCTGATGGCAGTAACCCTTGATGGTCAGTGAAATGCCCACAAATACAAGTCCGCCTATGCCGGTCTTCAAGGATGGCTCAACATTGGCACAGAATCGCACACCGCTCCTCTGGCGCTCAGTGGGGTGGAGGCCGAAAGAAAACCAACAAGTTTGGAGTGGTCCGGCGACTTCGGAGGTTCTGCGCTCGTGAGAGCTAACGAATGATCGTACAGAGGCATATCGGACCTTTCGGAATGACGATCAAGTCGGATATCGTGGAAGCCGTCGTTACCAAGCGTGGGGTACGACGATCGCGCCCATCGTCGTTCGCGAAAGCTTGATTAAGTTGTGTGGCCAACTTAGGAAATCAGATGGGCAGATGGCTACCAGCAGTCTTCTGAAGGCCCGATATCACAACAGCAGCTTGATGCAGCTGCCCGTCTTTCTCCGCGGTCAAGATGCAACGTTGTTTGGATATTGAGCGTTATCGCAACCAGACAACACGAGTTGTAATGACATTATGGCGGGGGCAGTTGCCTTCAGTCACAGGGAAGAATCTGTGGTCTGCAAAGACTGGACTCGGCCAATCCTCCGCTGTGTTTGATGGACACCTCGAAGTTGAGACATATCGTGGAGGCAATCACAACTCGCTAACTTTGTTCTTCCAATTCCTTCCAGAACTTACCGGCATACATGACAGCTTGGTTCGCAAAGTTGGGGTTTGCCAGCAGAGGGTTGTCTCACGGGCCTATCTGGCCAGAAGTCCTGGGTTGATCTTTATTGATAGACCCGAATCATATGGCTTCCTTTTTTGTAACCCAGTTTCTTCCAGCCCTCTCCTCTAACTCCCGGAGGATGCGCTCAAGAGCCATATTCGTGCCGCCTACATAAAGCGGGTTGATCGATTAGTTCGGGGTACCACCGACGCGTATCCCCTATTACCCCCCGTGATAAACCTCAATCACGATGCACGATGGTGATCCTGGATACAGTCTTTTCTACGATAGGATCTATGGTCTCGTTGGAGCCTCCTTAATCAACCATGTCTCCACACGGCAACCAGCCCCCGCACAGATTTCCCCAGACTCTTTCCCCACCCTCTTCACGACTAGAGATGCACGATAGCCTAGCTCCACGGTCGGCACGATTCATTACCTCGAATCTATTACGGCGCGTGTCCACAGGCGTCCGCGCTCGTACTAAGATGAAAGAGATATCGACAGACAGTACAATTTGGACACAGAGGATCGTCCAAGTGCATACATGGCTCGATGCAAAACAGTAGAGAGTCATGTATAGTTAGTCCTATATGCATTTGCCGTGTCCTCCCTTCCCTCAGTAAAGACCCTGCATTTCCCCACCTGGCCGATATCTGACTTGGCAAGGCGTCAACACAAGGACAGATGAGCAACGTACATGCAGATATGGAATTGAGAGTTATCAAAAGAGGTCGAGGGAGGTCATGTTGTGCGACGCTCCATCAGCCAGGGAACATGGAGTTTCCACACACCACCATTCTCGTGCTCGGTCTGGATCCGATGACAAGGCAATTGCCTTGCTGTAGATAATCATGTATGGGCGGTGTCGTTGATTTGGATGGGTTGCGAACGTGTACGGCATTGCTCAGCCGTTCCAATGGTATTGGATGGTCGAGATAAGACCATAGCTACCCCTCCCGGCGTCAACATGCACACAACACGCCCGCCTCATCGCGCAGCACGCAGCCCGTAGCACGCAGCCCGCAGCACGCATCAATCTCGTTCGTGTTTATCCTATCTCGACGGTTGTCATTTCTGTGCGCAGACACTCCATTCATTTCATTTCCCCTTGAGCCCGAATAGGTATCTTGTAGCTATCGAAGAAGTCTCTTCATCATATCACGACAGTAACAATAAACGAAGCCACAACCCCTCCTTTAACGCCCCTCAGAGTATGCTGTAAGCCACATATGCCAATCAACCCTAGAGATGATAGATGCATGCGAAAAACACCCAAACCCAGACCCAGTCTGCACACAACAGCCAACAACGTGCCCAAGTGCAAGCCCCAAGCCCCAAGCCCAACGCTCGTACACAATAGGTAGCCACCACACCACTCCACTCCACACAGCGCAGACCGGAGAAATGCGCGGAGATGGTGGGCGGACAAGTAGGCAGGTAGGCAGGCAGCTCTGGGGTTGAGTGGTTCGAGGGGGAGGAGTGGAGTGGAGTGAATGGGATTGGGTAGAGTATTTTGATTGGATTGGGTGGGCGATAGGAACCCCCTGCACGATGCCGCGACTGCTCATGCAATCCGCCTCAACAAAAGAGAAAACCTCGTCTGTCTATCGAGCGGCAACGAATGATGGCGACGAATGGATTGTCCCGAAACGGTCTCTCCCCCTTCATGGATGATGAGAAGGAGTGGAATGAGGCCTTGTTTCGATTTCATTCTCATCCCCATTCTCATTCTCATCCGATCAAATACTGGCTCTGGAAATGCTCAGGGAGCCTAGATGCCGATCGGACTGAGCAGGCAACGTTGAAGGTTTTACTTGTCTTGCCTTGTATCACGTTGACTGGATGGAGTAGACTGGAATGGACCATGTACACGCTGAACTGGCGCAAGGCGAACCATACGCCCAACGCCGAACACCCAAACGTAAACGCGTGGGCAGCGTGACTTACACAGCACAGCAGTTTCTGTCACCATGGTATCGGAATCACAGGATTCGGCGCATCGAAGCATCGAAGCATGGAAAAGCGTTTGTGGTTGGGTACATTTGCCTCATCATCCCATCCCATCCCATAGAATAGAATAGCATGGCATGGCATGGCATGGCATGACGCGAGATCATCACCAAGTCCTGTCATTGAGAGACGGAAGTCTTGCGAGCGACTCAGCTCACCGCATCTTTTCCCCAGAAAGTACTACGGTACTTGAACTATACGTCTGGCACCTCCTCATATCACGGCGAGAAGGTGACGCGATAGGTGTCTGGTGCGATCGACAGAGACACAGAGACCGGGTAACGGCGATCTAGAACGTCGACAAACCACCTGAACCTTTTCGCGCTGAGCTCTGGTTGCACACGACACACCCCTCGTCTCCTCTTGTTAGATGGGACCAACGTTATCAGTGTCAGTGTGGACGCGGCGAGCACAACGCCCTATTGTATGGCGTGCACACTCTCTCAGCACAGAAAATACATGGTACATGGTCATTGTCCACGCCCCGAGATATGATAGGTATCATGTGTGTGACTGGAGCAAATCATATCACATCACACCATCGCCATTCGCATTCCACAATCCATCTGCTTCGTAAGACGGATCATCTTTCCCCAATTACTGCTCACGCCCCGAAAGACGAAATCACATATACAATAACAATTGATAATTTGGCCTCTTGTGTGCCGAAACGCTGTGCTCGTCGCCCGCACCGAGCGCGTACGTGCGTGCGTGCATCGTCCATGTCAAAAACGTTGATGCTGCCTGGCGTGTTTACCTATCACCGACAACGGAAGGGGCTCTGCGCTCGCTTGTTCGCTCCCTCGTCTGTTTTGTCGACGATAGGAAGGACCGGAGTGCAGGCAGTGTTGAGACAGCATCAACGGGGGGGGCGCAACGTTGTTGAATATGTCACCACACTATTGTTATTGCTCGTTGCTAAAGACAATCCCAATCGGCTCGTTGGGTCAAGGGACTGGCACCGGCACCAGCACCGGTTTTTTTTTTCTCCTTCCCTTTCGCTTGCTGAGCATCGAAAAGGGTTTGGAACGGTCATCCTCATCACACTCATCATCCTATTGATAATCCACCCCATCATCCCGTTCCGTTGATTCCATTACTAAATTTATCCAATCGAATCATGCAGCATCTCCCAACGGGAATCGGGAATTGGAAATCGGGATTCAGACAGATAATGGAAATGAAAATTTTCCTCTGTTGACGGCCGTCTGTGGCAAATGTTATCATCTCGCGGCGGCTTGGTGGTGGTGTTCAGCTGTAACGGTTGCAGTGTGTGTGGGATGGGCGATGAACGACACACATAGACACATAGGCACACAAACAGGGGGCGGTTATCATGTCGGCCAACGGTTTTGCGAGGCGACGGACAGCCACCATTCGGCAGCGAAGATATGGAATGGATAGGTGGAGATGAGCAGTTGTTCTCGTCGCCTTCGTCCGCGCCTCTGTGTCACCTTTGCCCGGCATGGCACAACATGGGATGATGGGCCAAGAGCATGGATAGGCAAGGGAGGGAGGCGAGCGAGCGGAGCGGGACAATCTTTTTTTTTCTCTCTTGCTTGCGTTCAAGGGTCCGTGGGAACGAGTGGCGCTCGCGCTTAGGAGCGGCTTTAACGCTGATAAGCATAGCGAATGCTGCAGCTCCTGCACTTCTTTCCTCTCACTGCCTGGTGTTATCATCTTTGTTTAGCCACCGCCCAGCAGCTGGATGGAGGGATACGACGCGCTTCAGGACAAGTCTTGTCTTGTCTGAGACGTTGCTGAGGTGCAGAGTGCCAGTCCCAGTCCCCATACCGCTTCTGCATACGACAGACGTCCCCGCCTCCATCTCCATACAGTTTTGAGCCATCATGCCTCTTGCCGCGGACCAGGCGCACCCCAGACTCTACAGACACATCAGACACCTGTCGATACACTATCCGACGCGCCCTGCCTGCCTACCTGCCTGCATGGCCACTCCTCATACATAATACATACGTACATACATAGACGATAGACACGAAGAGACAGACCACAATCCTCAACACACCATCCGATGAGCAAAGAAGCCCCCAACCTCCGCTCCTACAGCGGAAATAGAAGAGCAACCACATACACATCGTACATATATACAATAAACATCCCACATTAACCAACCCATCTCCCAACATCCACGGTTCACCACCCGCCACACCAAAACAAGGGTTCCCCCTCTCCGAAATTACCTTTACACCAACGTCCGTCAAAACCGTCAAACCCGCCCGCGTCTATCCCCAACCCACAATCCTCAACAAAAAAAACATCAACCGATTCTCCACCCTCACCCTCGCCTTCGCCCTTGCCATCCAACCCCATCCATCCCTCCATCGCAGCTCATCCCCACCTCGTCTCGTCTCGTCTCACCCGCCCACCCCCTCCAGCTTTCAAAACGAAACTACTGTACCGACATTAGATCCTTCAAAGACGCGCACATGCACGATACGCACCGTACATATTCCATGGCTAATAATATGCACAGTGTATGTACAGTACTGTATACAGTAATCAGCGGCAAACCTCTCCGAACCCTTTCCAGTTTCCCACTCCACCATTCCCACCATTCCCTCCGTCCTCCATCCTCCATCCCAATCTACTCTACTCCTCCACCTACCTACCTCCTCACCCACCCTGGCCAACACCAAAACAGTATGCCGTCCGACCAGGGTCCACAGAATCGCCAATCCATCAAACAACCTTCCCTGCTTGAATTCTTCCTGAATATTCGCTCGGCATCCAACTGCGTGTGTGGGTGTGGATGCATATGTATTGTACATATGTACATACGTGCAGCCACAACCTGAGCCGGACCAGACGAAACGGATAGAGACAAGACAGTCACTCCTTCCATCCATATCGGAAAGTAGTACGCAGCCTCAGTATCGTTTTTTTCCATTTGCCTGGCTCCAAATTTCTATGTCTAACCATCTATTTCCAAGTGTGGTGGAGTGAATACCGCCCACTGATTCTGTTTGGGAAAGTTTGGTATAGTCTGGATGCACCCTAACCCTCCACCATACGCCATCCGTTCTGGACACCCCCTTTCGCCAGCCGCTTTCTTACCTTGTCTGGAGCTACAGTATGTGCGGCCCGCAGACGAGGGGGATGGTGCTGGTGCTGGTGCTGGTGTTGGTGCTACTGCTACTGCTACTGCTACCTACCGCGGCACACTAATGGTTAAAAGCATCTCTTGCTTTCATCTCCTTCTTCGCCTTCACCCTCATGTTCAGGTTATGTAAAACTTGAGTGTGAGAGAAAGAGCGAAAGCGCCTAGTACAGAGAGCGCAGTAAGAATAGTATGATTGGTCCAGATCCTCCAGGTAAGTTTTTGAGTTTCATGGTTTCTCTTTCGACACTGGGGGCTGAGAGTGAGAATGAGGGGAATGGGCCGCGGCTGTGTATGTAACTGTATGCAGGGAGGGGAGGGCGGTTCTGGGTGGTGTGGTGTAGAGTGATCGGTAAGAAGGGGTTTCGTGATGTGGCTTTTGGGACATGGACATGGGATGCGGGTTTGAGCGCCTCTGGATACGAAGGATGGAGTGTAGATGAGTGGTGGATGTGTGGATGAATGGTTCGGGTTCGGATGTTGATATCCATATTCGTATGGTGTGGTATGATGTGCTATGGTGCATCCTGACTACACATCCTCAAACCCCTCTATCTAGTATGCCAAAACCACACATACCAACCAAGAAGATAGATACACAATACTCTACCATGAATAACAGACCGCGGTAATCAAATCACACGAAGATAGAACTAATTCTCGAACTACAGCATTAGATTACACACATGAATGCCACTAAACAGATCGGAGACTCAATAACCTCCCCACGGAGAACCTCATACCACAAAGTGGATCCAAGCCACCCCATTCCATTCCATTCCATTTCATCCCCTTCCATCACCGATCCCACACCCCAAAACATCCCAAAAGCCCCAAAGTCCTCGAATCCAAACAAGAAAAGAAACTGTTGAGCAAACCCGCAAAACGCCTCCACGACCTCCCCCCCGTAAAAGCACCGTGTTGAGCACCGAACCCGATATGCGGAGCGCGAGCCCACCACGCCAGCGAACGGGAAGCGGGAAACGGGAAAAGGGAAAAGGGAAAAGGGAAAAGAAAAAGCCATCATCATCGTCGTACCTAGAGCTCACCCGATCGATTAGAGCAACGTAGATGGTCCAGGTGAACATCTCACCATCGTGTTGAATCTTGGTGAATCGTATTTTCCTCGCTCTACTCAACGGGAAATGGGTCGCGCTTTCTTGTCCGCATGCAGACATACATGGGATGGATTGCAGCCAATGCAGCTTGGATGTCTGGTTTCCCCCCTCCCCTCCCCTCCTTACGCACAGAACCACAGATGCAGCATGCGGCATTGCGAGGAGATTGCGGAGAGAAGGGTCAATGGAGAACAGCGATGGGGGGGAAATCTCAGGGTCCAACGCTTGTAGATCTCTGTACCCTTCCTTCCTTACTGCACCTGTTTGACCCTGTGCCGTCATGGTCTGACCTTTTTCTCTTCTGCTACCCGTCCCGCATAGCTAGCCCTCCCCTCCCTCTTCACATGCCACATCTGCACTTGCATTTGCACTTGCACTTGCACTTGCACTTCCCATCACTCACCCAACAAAAGCCCGACAACATCAACATGTTGCAACGCCTTCAGTCCACGCCGTCGATCGGACTCCACATCCCCCAAACGACAAAGAGATCCGATACGACTAACCCCCCCGCTCAACTTCAGACCCTATCCTCATCTCTCCAACATGTATGTAACTAGTATCCACAACACAATTAAGTGGGTCCACCCACCACCACCACCACCACCCTTCTTTGTTCTGAGGAACGATCCCCGGAAAACCAAAGGAAAATAATGTGAGTGGAGAATCTGTATGCAACTCCTCATCAGACTTTATTGTGGAGACGAGAGGTCTGGTCCCGTCCAAGTCCGGCTTGAGACATCTTGGTCTGAACGATCGGCCTTCAGTGTCGCTGATCTCACTCCACTTACCACTCAACGAGGTGAAGACTCGCGTGCGGCGTGCTACGTGAATAAGGGTCTGGAGAACTCTCCACCCGGGAAAGTGCGCCTTGTCCAGTTACAGACGTTATGCCGAGAAGGAAATGGACGCCGCGGCACTGCTGCGGACTAGACCCTTCTCCGCACTATCTGGTTGGGCGACTTTTGGCGCCTGGAGTGGAGGCTTGAGTCCCGGGAGAAAGGACGCCGATGGGAATGGATGGCATGTAATTTCAATCGAGCTTTTAGACTTTCAACATTTGGTTGTTTGGATGTTTGGGAGTTTGGGTGTGGGGTCGAAGGTTGGCAGTTGGAGGTTGATTGGAAAGTAGTGGCGGGTCCCGATGGCGAATGTCGTGCTACCTTTTCACCAACTACGTTTCCCGCCGGTAATTCGTTTCAGGTAATCTGTTTGAGTGAGGAGGGTTTGAGAAAGGGATGTGACGTAACGTTCAGATGTTGGTGAAAGGAAGAGAGATAGGTACGAGATGAAGGGCACGCTGATGTAGCATTGCAGCTAACTTAATCTGTGAGGCTTGTCATCTACCACCTCTGGCCTATGCTTATCATAACGTCGCTTTCCCCAAGTTGTACTTACTACCCACCTACACATCCCTTTCATCTTCTCGGATTTCCGCAGAATATCGCAAAAGACTCCCAGATCTTTACACAGCAGTTGTGGTGATCGGCGCCTCGGTCGGTTCAGGCCTGAATGGGCCGCCCAGGTCACAAGGGTGACGGCCAGTAAGTGGTACAGAAGTGAACAATTCGCCACACTTCAAGAGATTTGTTAGAATCATTTTCTTATCAACATACGCAAAGACAAGATTCCACCGCCTTGAGAGGGGCTGAAATCATTGGAGAAGAATATGAACAGCAGCATATGCTCACCTTTCGGGTAGGAGATGGGCACACGAAATTTCCTATATGGCATCCATATGAGTGGTTCTCCTCAAAGATGCATGTCTATTTCCCGTGTCAGTTTATTCTTTTCATGATTCGTACCGGAACTCTTCTCTATTTTCATGTCCCGTTGAGCTTCCTTCTTCGCTGATATAAATATCGGAACATCTTGTGTACCTCAAAAGAGAAGGCTTTCGGAACTCACATGGTATGCATCATAAGCCCAGCATGGACGCTGCAACCCCGACACGGGTGCACAAGAACAAGAGTAGATTGGTATCGGTTCATTATGCGGTGGAGGCCTCCTCTTGGAAGTACTGCTGGTCAAGTTAAACCCTGGAAGACTGGTAGGTACGATCGTCGTAAGGGTCGTAATAGGGATATTCAGGGACGTGGATTCGATTACTGGATCGGTAGCCGTTGGGATCGTCTCGGTAATCGAAATGGGGATGCTCGGGAGATCATCTTGAGGACGAGGTACCGCTGCAACCAACACACCAAAACCCGCAAGAGCAAAGAGAATATGCATGCTGCCCAAGGTCGATCAAATGAGATGGTGATGGTAATTGGGAAAAAGCCAAGTGAGTGAAGAAATTCTAAATGCCTCCTTTGGACTGAGACAAGACGTCTTTCATTTCTCAGTACCTCTTCTCCCTTGGAAATTTCCGCCATGGTTCTGCACAACGCTATTCCACTCCTCGTTGAATTGATTGATTGTTGACATATTCCGGGTCGAGATCGACATGGACAAAGTCAGTATAGCATCTCAGAATCCAAATTTGGAGTATTGGTAAATATCAAACCGAGCTTGTGCTCTTCTTGTAGTTTAAAAACTATTATTAGGTCTTATAAAGAGTACTCTTATTGAAAGATCTTTGTCCGTTAATTCGATGCTATATTGTAATTGCAAAATCGTGATTTTGGAGTCGCTGATTGGCGGGCAAGGAAGCTTAATTTGGGTGTATATACCAGCACCCCAAAGCAGGCAAGCTGTTATGCCGGGACATTTGCACTCGAAAACATCGAACAACGCAAACCGCAGCTCGCGAGAGGTCTACATCAAGGTGTATTTCTTGACCTCGAACTGTGATCACCAATTCGTTTCGATGGTATCAACACGTGATTCCGATGAGCCATCGACCTCGGGAGCGATTGAACGTCCGAATTGATGATTAATACATTGCGATATTGGGTCATTGTCTGCTTGATTGCGTCTTCGGTTGGAAGTCGAAGTCCGATATTGAGCTACAGTGAGCAATCTCAACCCGTATCAGAGTATCGGCATCCTTCGAAGGACCCTGGTGGCTTTGATGCAAGGTGGCGCAGGTTGCATACGGCGGTTTTTCTTGGCCGTGGGCAGGATGTTGGTGTTGCCGTGTTCAAGGAGGGGAGACTAAAGAGCCTGTGTTGCATGTGAATGTTGCCGTTCCGCCACTCGCTCAGGGTCTCAAGAGGGTCTATGTTGCTGACTCGGTGGCGGCAGAGGTAAACTTGCGGGGTCCGGTTCTTGAACGGTGTAGTTGGTGTTGTGATTTACGTCGCCATCAACATTGGATCGTTGCCATCCAAGTGGAGACGGTGGGGTAACGAGATGCAAGACTCAAATGTCTGACCCGCATGGAGGGCTGCTGAAACGGATGATTGCAGCATATAGAACCACAAAATGACCGATAAGAGAAACATGAGCGGTGAGAACGGAGCTGTACAGAGGGATACCTTGGGGTACATCTGCTCACCCACCGTTTCCGCTTACCCCGGACTGCCCCTCTCCGCTGCGGAGTGTGCTAGCCTCGCGTTAGCCCGCTCATCCTCCATGCTGAAGGTTTTGTTGAGACTGCGAAGAGTCGCATCCGAAGAAGATGTTGCGTAAAGACGCTTCAGCCAGATCAAGAGGTGGTGTCGAAGATAGAGGAGAAGAGAGCGGTTCAGGCCGATCTTCGGTGGGAGGACAGACGAGAGGTCTGAATAAGCTCTGTCATGTGATTGGACGATCGGTACAAGCTCGGACCTCGCATGACGAAACTTGCGAAGAAGCTCTCAATTCACACTTTCGTGTCAAGCTTCATGTCAAACGTCAACAATCAGTGCCCTCTCCCAGTATGTCAATGGCTCCCGTGCTTGTGCATTTCTCCTCTTGCATTCATTCTAGCTTCTATGCACCCCGCATCATGTGCCATCTAACATTACACCTTGTAGCCTCATCCTTCAACTGCCAGACATGGCCCCCTCTCGAGCCCTACTGCGCTGCATAGCTTCTGCACAACGTCGCCCAGCTCCGCACCTCCTCCCCCTCACAATTCGTATGCGTACTCAGTCATGCTGTACTTTGTCTTCACGTTCTAGCCCTCTTGTAGGGCTACACACTGCGACACCACGTCATATACCGATCAGACGGTCATACTCGCAGTCGCAGCACCCTCCGCCACCTGAACCTCCGGATTACCTATCTGAGGGTGAACTCCACATCTTCAACAAGATCAAAGCCGAACTGGCCCCCGTCAGACTCGAGGTATGTCAACCTTGCGTTCACCCCTGATTGACCGATCGCTGCGACGTGAGATGGCGAATACATGGTCGTACGGGTTGGGTTTTGCGGGATTGGACAGTGCTAACGCAAGTGTTTGTTGCAGGTTCAGGATGTTAGTGGAGGGTGTGGTTCCATGTACGCACTCGAGATTGAGTCTCCCAAGTTCAGGGGGTTGACTGTCATAAAGCAGCACAAGCTGGTAAACTCCGTCTTGGCCGAGGAGATTAAAAGCTGGCATGGTGTACAGCTGCGGACAAAGGCGTCATGATTTGGAATGTATCAATGGCAAAATTCATGACGTATGGAGCCGAAGGGGTGTTCCCATGTGCTCTTTGAAGGGAGCATGGTCAATGCTCCGTGAGAACATTCCTAGAGTCGAATTGGCATGGAAATATTTTGAATGACATGTATGAACATTATGTAGATTATGTTGATTTATTGTAATCATATAGGACCTGTAGATCACAGTGTTAACATTTCAAGGCGCTGAAAACGATCTATATACGGGTTGACTTGACAATTGTGATGTTAATTGCTATGAACGGAGACTGAATATAGAAAGCGAACGACGTGAATACATTACACCTGTATGAACACCCATTCAGGTTTTCCGGTGGGTATATTACCTATGACAGCAAATTCTTTGATCTTGTCATTCAAGCTATTCTGTTGCATTTTCCTCCGCAACCGTAGCCACACCGCATCCGGGTTCCTGCTCTCTAGTGACCTTCTTATATCTGCCTTTTCAATGACTGGATCCAACATATCCACAATAGCGTCGAATTGTTCGCCACGCACTGTGACATATTGCGCAACAGCACTGAGAAATTGGTACAGAGATTCTCGAATCATACGAGTTGGCGTATCAGTGTAAAGTTCCGGCCGAAAGTATTCGAGATCTGTTGATACTTTTGTGGATTGGTTGAGGCTGAGAGATATCGAGTTCGAGTTGGACTTGTATGTCTGACTCTTTGTCTTCGGCAAGATTCGTCGATTGAGTGCTTTGATATCCTCCCACATACCCTCGATGCGACTCTTCATGAAGTCCCCGGCGTGTATGCACATAAGTGCCATAATATCCAATGTATTTGCTACTACATAAGCTTCTGAATCGTCAAGGCGAGGTAGCAAAACCGGCCAGAGAGTGTTGACCAGGGGTAGAAAAGAATTCTCATGCTTTGCTAGAGCGGGGATTGTAGTGTGAAGCAAAGATATGAGAGACGTTCGGAGACTTGGCGAGGACGATGTCAGATAGTGCTGTGTTAACTCTGAGATCTTAAGAAGAATATCAAAGGTCCGTGGAGCGGGAGGAGGGAGATCGGGGGTGGGTTGGACATCATTCTCGGCATGGTCTTCTTCTGCTTCTTCACTTGGATTGTCATTCAATCCATCTTTCGTAGTCTCTTTCCAGGGTCTAGGGGGGAATGAGGCTTCAGTAGTCTTATGGCGTTCCTTGTCTTCTTTCAATGCCTCCTGTTTCATGCTGTCTAACATGGTAACGACCTCTCTGATAGTAATAGTATGCCACGTTTTGTTTTCGGATACTGTTTTATCACTTCCCTCAATCAAGAGTTGTGGATTTTTGACACCTTCTTCTGTCATCCCTCTCAACACCGAAAATAGAAGTTCTACTAATTTCGGATATCCGTGATATCGTTCCAGAGCCGAGAACATGCTTCCCACGAGATCGTCGAGGTAAGGTAGTAAAGAAGGTCCGCACAATCGCATCATCATTAGCAGGACCTGAGGAGCCTGGGGAGACACCTCGTGGTAGTTGAGCTTTAGACCAACGGCATTGACCACATAGTCCACATTGGAGATAATAAGATCGGTGGCATTCACATACCCACAAGCGTTAGCAATAATGTTAAGACATGTTATGGCGCGCTCTCGGAGTCCAGAGATTGGGCTACCTAGAAGATGTAGGACTGGATACAAAGCCTCGATCAGTTCCCCACGGAAATCCTCCTTGTGCTTGTTTGCTTGGAGGGCTAGGACTTCTAATGACAGCGCTTGCGCACGCCAATCTGGTTCTGAGTCGGAACCAACTCTTGTTAAGTTCGTCAAGGACAGAGAGTACAGTTCGTCTAGCAATTCTGTTTGTAAGTCTGAAGTTCCAAGGTCTAGGAAGTCGTCGAAAGCGGCATTGTGCTGCACCATATCCTTGACTAGATTCACGGAAAGCCAAAAGGTAGCTATCCGCATCTCTTGAGGGCCATATTCGATGGTATTTACTAGGTCTCGTGCAACGAAATCTGCGGCTTTTGAGCGCGATATTTCCCCGATCAAAAGCCTGAACTCTCCCATTATGTCATCCTGGGACTTAAAGCGTAGCTTCAGAGGCTCGAATGTCATCAATTTGTCGTCTCCGTAAACCAAAGCTGTATCTAGTTTGTGATCTGGTTTTGGTTCCGTAATTGACGCAGTCACTTGGTCGTCAGTGAAAATGGTAGAGACGCTGTCTCGAATATTTCCTGCTAGCAGATCGTTGACCATGGTGAGATCTACACCTTCTCTGGTCAATAAACGAAGCGCCATAGAAACCTGTTGAATGACTTGTCGTCGCGTGGCGTCGTCTTTAGACAGCATGAGCCGAGGTAGAGAAACCACCCACCCATGGAGACTTTCGCGCAAGAGTCCAGCAAGCTGCTCATCTGTCGAGAGTAGAAGCCCCAAGTCACTCTCTATCTTGTCTTGATCGCCATCATACCCAGAAAGATTGATCAACGTTTCCACAACCATACTGATACTTTCTGTGAGCGATCTTCTACAGTCTTGTATAACTCCCAAGCAAAGTTGTAGCAGTGCGTGTCGAACCTCCCTCTTGTCATGTCGCCGAAGCTTAAGTATGTTTGCAAGTGCGATTTTGATTTGAGAAGACGTAGCCTGTAACCAAGACTTGGTTCGAAGGACTTTTTCAGAATCTTCCTGTCCTTCTTGGGTAGCTTGAGATGGAAGGTTTTCAGTTTTATGATCACTAAGAACCGTCGACAATAAGAACGACATTGTGTTGAGACCATGCTCAAGAACCCGGAATCCAGCGCGATTGCTGCTGCTTGGGGTCAGCACCTTCGTTAATGAAGATACAATTCTTGGAAGAAAACTGGCTAGAGCGTCTAAATCATCAACTCCCTCGCTGAAAGCTCGAATGGCAGCCAATGATTGAAGCTTGACGTCGTTGGAGGGTGTCTTGGCGAGACTATCTACCATGACAAGAACGGCCTTGCCTATTGTGGGAATGTTTGATGTTTGAGTGAGAAGCTTCCTGCCCTGAGAGTTTTGAGTAATCTCCGTAAGTAGCTCAGCCATACATCGAAAAGCCAAAGCTTGTAGTTCTTCCGATGTTGCGGGAATGCCATTTTCCGCCGACGACGGGTTTGATAGGAACGTAAACAGAATTAATAGCTGACTAGACAATTCTGGAGATATGTTTCCTTTCCATCCTGTCCGGAGGAGGATTGAGATGCAGTGAAGGGAAAGTTCCAAGGCACGGACCGGGACCTTTTGAGATTGTCGGAGGACTTGTGAAATTGGAACAAAAACAAACTCAGCGAGTTTCTCATCAAGTGAGTCTGGTTTCTCTATTATCACTTGGAGGGTTTGAAGTAGGTTTACAAGTGACTGGACCACATCCTTCTTTGCATTAGGTCTTTGAGTTAGACTAGAAACGATCTGGATAAGTTCTACGCAGTTTGTTCTCAACTACATCGTTGATCAGAAAATGACTACAGCTCATCGTTGAAGTAGCTATACGCACGCGTTGGAAAATTTCTCTCCTTTCCATTATGGCCTTTGGATGTTTCCAGCGCTCAGTTGCTTGATGAATGTTAATGTGAAGGGTTGTTCCTGTGATAGAACCCCGGGAAACACCGAAGAAGGTGTCACCGTTATGTTTGTGCGATTTGCCCAACAGATAGCGCACCTAAGCGACCAACAGCGCCGTGATCTTGGATATTCGGAAAGGTGAACGAGAAATCATCAATACATTGTGTTTGATAAAAGTGAGAGGCATCAACGCCAAGTGCCAGCGCGGCCCGTGCTCACCTCCGACCAGGCGCGTGTTACAGCGGCCCAGGTGGGAGCTGGTCTAGTCCAAGCGCGTAAGCTTCGAGGTTCCTATCCATCACCAGAACAGCACCACCCGCGTGGACAGCTTCGACACGACACAACACTCACCTCCGCCCACCACCCATCACCGCCACGCAACCTCCGCCTTCAACCCCCTCACCCGCTCGCGGGGTCGAACGGTGGAACAACGCGCAAAGTACGCGCATTGATTCAATAGACCTATACACGCCGACTGTGTACTCAAACACGCGCATTCGCAACTATGGCACCTCGAAGCCGCCGGAGCGCTGCTGCACAAGCTGCTGCTGCAGCGGCAGCAGCAGCAGAAGAAGAGATGGAGGGGCAACAGCAAGAAGATCAAGAAGAAGAACAAGAGGAAGAACAAGATGGCGTTCGCAGGCTACAGTTCAATCAACCTTTGACAGGAAAACCTGGGCGACCAATCGGTGTAGGCGAACTGCATACGCGATTGAAAGCGCTATGTGAGGAGCTGCGGGGCCTTGAACAGGAGGAGGTCGATAAAGAATCCTTAGAATCCGTTACAAAGGAACTTGCGCATCAAAGTTTGCTACATCACAAAGATGCAGGAGTACGCGCCTGGACAGCCTGTTGTATTGTGGATATGTGCCGTCTCTGTGCGCCGGATGCGCCTTACACAGCGAATCAGCTCAAGGTACATTGTTTGAACCTAGCAGATGCGCATGCAATGTATTGCTAACACGACCAAAATAGGACATATTCACATTGATAATTACCAAGATATTTCCCCTCTTCGCCGACCCGTCGCATCCCTATAACCCGCAACATATCTACATCCTGCGTTGTTTGGCTGAGGTTAAAACCATCGTTCTCCTTACCGATATCCCTACATCCGTCCACCTCACCTCAGTTCTCTTCACCACTTGTTTTGATGTACTATCAGGGCCTTCGAAGGCGGAGAATGGCGAAGAGCTGAGCAAGAATGTTGAGCACCACATGACAGCTCTTTTGACCATCCTCATCGAGGAGGCGGAAATCTTGTCAAATGACGTTGTAGATGTCATAGTGGCTCAATTCCTTTGGGCTGATCCCATAACCCTCGGTTCTAGTGGTTCTAAGGGAAAGAAGAACGTTCAGATCGACTCTAAGCAATCGACCCTTCGTCGCAAAGAGGCACCACCTGCTTACAACATGGCTAGGAATATCTGCAATGCTTGCTCGGATAAGATGGCACGTCTTATTGGCACCTATTTTAGCTCTATCATTGTCGACTTTACCTCAGGAGGGGCCTCACACAACGCCGATGATTCAGATGATGAAAGACCTAAAGGGCCTTCTGAGGACGACGTGAATGACGCCATTAAAGCTCACAGATTGCTTCGGGAGTTATGGAGGTGTGCGCCAGGAGTTTTGCGAGAAATCATTCCACACCTTGTAGGTGAGCTTGGCGCCGAAAATGTCCAATTGCGACAATTAGCAACAGAGACCTTTGGCGACATGATTTCCGGTATTGGCGCAGCGGGTCCACCTCCTCGGCCAGAATTGAATCCTGCGGCATACCCCTCACAAAGTATTGCACCTGTGGATCCATCTAGCTCTCGTGCATACAATTTCCTCACTACCCCTACGTCGCCCAATTCATTTCCCAACCAATATCTGGGCCCGTATCAATCGTTTCTCCAAAGAAAACACGACAAGTCACCTGTAATCCGCGCTGCGTGGACGACTGGAATCGGCCGAATACTTGTGACCTCCGCTGGTGGGGTTGGACTTGATCCCGATGAAGAAGAAAAGCTTCTCCGGTTCTTTGCTGAAAGTCTCATGGATAGTGACGAAAGGGTTCGCTTAGCTGCGGTCAGAGCCATTGAGCACTTTGAGTTCGACGATATCATCAAAAAAATCGGACGAAATGGGAGCATGACTAAAGAAGGCTCTATACTCTGGAATCTGGCAGATCGAGTCAAAGACAAGCGGACCGTTATTCATTCTGAGAGTATGAGGCTTCTTGGACGAATATGGGGTGTCGCTGCAGGCGCAATTGCAACTGGTGATGAGCGAGTTACTGAGCTTCTAGGATCTATACCTTCTAGGATCCTAGAAGCTTGCTATGTGAACGATCCTGAAATAAATGTTCAGATTGATCTGACATTTTTTGAGGCCCTATTACCTCTAGGATATCCGCCAATGAAACCGAAGCCGAGTGCCAATGGTGACTCACAGGTTGTCAAGGACAGCCAACCCAATGGCGAGAAAGGATATACCGAGGCCGAGTTAGACAAAATCCGCGCGGAAAGGCAGCTTGTCTTGGTGAAGGACCTGTCTGAAAGAGCCAAAAAGGTCTTCTTTGCTAAACAGGCTAACCAGGCAGTTGGTGTGAAATATATGGAGCAGTTCTTAAAGACTTGCGAAGAGTATAATGGCGGTGTGATGGATGAGGGAGCAAAAGAAACCAAGAGTCGATTGACTGGACTGATCACATATTACGGGAAAACCCTACCAGACTCTAATCGAGCTGTGGAAGACCTGTGGAAGTTTGCGAAGGCACATGACCGACGCAGCTATCAACTTATTCGATTCGCCATGGCCTCAGAGAGTGATTATCGAAAGGTATTCAAATCTATCAAAGAGCTCCGCAAACGAATCGAGGATAGTTCGAACCCAGCGATCTTAGAAACCCTGACCCCTTTGCTCTACAGGGTGAGTTTGCTGTGCTACAACAAGAGTCATGTACCAGCCATTATCGAATATTCGCGTACAGGCGACGATGGTCTCGGTGCTACCGCACACGAGGTGCTGAAAGAGATATCAACAAGACATCCACAGGTCTTTTCCAGTCACGTCAAGGAACTTTGCAAAGCGCTAGAACATGAGGCACCAACAGCCAAGAAACCAAATCCTCCTGGAGCCGTGGAGGATTTAAAGGCATGCGCCACATTTGCGAAGAAGTTCCCCAAAGAAGTGCCAATAAACACCAAGGATGGACGAAAACTTGTTCAGAGCTTTCTAAACTTTGCGCTATATGGTACCCCTCCTAAAGCAGCGAAGCATGCTGTTACTATCATCATGCATAGTGATGATAAGAAAGAGATGCATGCCAAGGAGATTGCGACTAAGAGCTCCAAGAACTTCGAATACGGTTCTGATCACTGGCTTACAAAACTTGCTGCGCTTAGTCAATTGATGCTGTTAGCTCCTCAGGAGATTGCTGAGGATCCTGACGAGATTGTCTCTCTGGTCGTTGATAATGTTCTCCTGAAGGCCCATCCTATCACTGAAGAGATCGAGGCGGAGTGGATGGAGGTACCTGACGAGGACATGGTTGCTCGGACCTGGGCATTGAGAGTACTTGTCAACCGTTTGCGGTCATTTCCTGACGACAATAATGTCATTGACACTGCGAAGCCAATCTATGCGATGCTGAATCGACTTGTAAAAGAGAACGGGGAAGCATCGAAAAAGAAAAATACGCCAATAGGACATAAGAATCGCCAGCGTCTCCTTGCGTCAAACTTTCTGATCAAACTCTCCTCTAAGGGGCGCCTTGATCGTTTATTAGCTCCTGCTGACTTCAACGAACTCGCTCTGGTAACACATGACGCCTGTAGCCATATTCGCAGAGGTTTCGCAACAAAGTTGATGAAATATCTTGGACAAAACCGACTTCCTCAACGATTCTATACTATTCTTTTTCTGTGCGCTTACGAACCGGATACAACCCTCAAGGAGACGATCACGACGTGGATCCGATCTCGGCGATCTTTCTTTGCATCGCGCAAAGATACCACACTGGAGACCATCTTTTCACGTTTGCTTAGTCTCATTGCACATCACCCAGATTTTGACACAGACGCGGAGAGTCTTGGGATAATGTCCCAATACATCCTATTCTATCTCAAAACTGTCGCCACCCAGGACAATCTCTCTCTCATTTATCATGTAGCACAGCGAGTCAAGGGCGTTGCTGAAGGCATCCATCCATCAGCGAAAGCAGACGAAAACCTGTACATTCTGTCAGATCTCGCACAAACTCTCATAAGATCATGGGAAGAGCAGAACGGATGGAGCATGCAATCCTGGCCGGGCAAACTCAAACTGCCCGCAGGGATTTTCAAACCCCTCGAAAGTCACGAACGCGCCCAAGAAATCGCCGACAAGATCTGGATTGACGAAGACGTCGCAGATTCACTAGAGCCACTCGTACGTGCAGCCTTGAAGACCAAGAAACGAAAAGCCATCGACCTGGCTGAGAGGCCAAAAAAGAAAGTGAGAACAGAGAAACGGCCGAAGAAGGAAAAGGTTAAGTCAGAACGACTGACGAAAACACCGAGGAAGAAAAGGAGAAAGGGCGCCGAGAGCGACGATGACAATGTTCAGGATCGAGGTGTTACAGAGAGCGGTCCAAGGCGCAAGAGCGATCGACGCAGTAATGCTAAGAGTTACGTGGAAGTCTCAAGCGAAGGCGAAGACGATGAAAACGTCCAAGCCGGTGCTGAAGATAGCGGCGACGACGATGAGGAAGAGGAAGAGGAGGATGACCAAAGCGATATCGGAACCCCTGAACCCGAAGAAGACGTCGAAATGGCGGAGGCTGAAGACGAGCCCGAGCAAGATGAAAAAGAAGCGCCTTCGGAGGCTGAATCAGAAGCAGAAGCGGACCCATCACCGCCTCGCAAGAAAGCAGTTCCAAGACCCCGAGGAAGCAAGAAAACCAACGGCGTAACTTCTTCACCCCAAGCCTCACCAAAGGGAAAACAAAAGGCCGCGATAGCCTCAAAAACCCGCACGCCGGCCAAAGCGGCCAAAGTGAAGTCCAATGGGGACGCCGTGGCTGCTGGTTCGAGTCCCGCTGCGCAGGGAAGTGTGCGACGGAGTACGCGGAGTAGGGGATGAATGATAATTGTGTGGTGATGTGTTCGGGTTTTTGTGTAGTGTTTTCGAGACCTGTTCCTCTTTTTACATGTGCAGACCAATGTATGGAATTTTCTCACTCTCTCTCATGCTGTGGCGGGTTTGCGGATCTATGGGGGCATGTATGTCTGTGTGTCTGTGTATCTATGTGTGGAAAAGTGGCGGAACGTACATGTGTCTATGTGGGAAATTTGGATCATGGCAAAGTGAGCGTATGCGCGTGCGTGCGGGAGGATGGGTTTGGGTTTCTTCATGTCGTAAAAGGGGGTTCTGTTCTGGTCAGCGGGGATATGGACGTGTGTGGTTGTCTATCGTATGAGTAATGATGATTCCTTGAGTTTGGTGAGAAGTTTGTTCTTGGGTGTTTTATGTGTCGTTGCGATTGTTGTGCTTGATGATGTGACGGTGGGATTTCATGGTCTTGGGTGGATAGGTGTATTGTTGTACTGTGTACTGTGTACGGAGTAGGAGGACTCCTTGCACATGTGCGTAGTTAATGGGAAGGGGAAAGTGTGCGTATATAACGTCGATACCCATGAACGTAAGTACCTGCAATATCCAATCGCTATTCCAAACATACCACTCCCGTTTCCGAAACGCCCTCATCCTCTCTTGGTAGCCAAAGATTGGATTAATCTAACCCAAATCCTCTTCTCCAGCTTCCGCAACCATCCATTCTTTCATTCATTCATCACTCATTTAGCGAAACCAAAATACGAAAAACTGTCAGAAGCAGCTTTCTATTCGGTTCACGTCATCTTATCCTCCCCCTCCCCAACAATCCCCCCCACTATCTCCAAAACCTTCCTCGCACTCCCAATCGACAGCTGATACCCGGCCCCCGCATGTCCATATTGATGCACAACCCTCACCCTCTCCCCCTCAACAACTACATCCTCCCTTTCCACTCTCACACCCCCCTTCCTCCCAGGCCTCAACCCGACTTGCGTCCCGACAATCTCCACACGCGCATCTGCTATCTCAGGCCACACCATCTTGCACCTTTCCACAATCTCCTTCGAAACAGTTGCATCCGGTGCAGAGGACCAATCATGTGCTGCTTTCGTGCCACCAAGAACGAACAGATCGGTCCCGGGACGCGGGAAACAGTATGTTACGGCTGGAGCTGCGACGGGGTCCTCGTGGAGCCGGATTGCGAGATCGGATGAGGGCGGGAGGGGTGTGATGCGGGCAAGGAGTGTTTGGCCACGAATTGGGTATACGGAGGGGTCGGGACAGAGGGTGTGGGCGCCTAGGCCTGCGCAGTTGATTACGACAGCGATGGGGGGTTGTGGGCGGGTTGGTGAGGAGAGGGAGGGTGTGGTTAAGTGAAGAGCTGTGGATATTGCGGTTGCTAGACCGGTTGTCGTAGGGAGATGGGCGTGTAGGATTTTGGCGCCGAGACTCGTGGCAGTGGTGAGGAGGTGGGAGAGGTATTTTGGTGGGTTTAGGACTATCGAGCTGTATGTGTAGCCAGAGAGGATGTTTGGGGCTTGGGGTAGTGAGGATTGGTGGAGGGGGGAGAAGTCTTGGACGTGTGAGTGAAACCAGAGGTTTGGGGAGCTAGTGTCTATGGTTGGGTTTGTTCTGGTGAAGGGTCCTTAAAATGTATTCCAAAAGATCGGAGTGGGGGATCTATGCATGGATGAGTTCAAAGGGGGGAACTCACGTGTATATTTGGATCGGAAGTTTCTGTATACCCATTAGCATGTCTTCAATGTAATCATTTCTCACGAAAGTCACAGTCATTAGAACATACCTCTATTCCCATCGCCCTCGCCTTCCCCGGCTCCATATCCAATATCGTCATCCATTCACGATAACTTTCAAGATCCCACTCGCACATCTCTACTTGATCATAGGCAGAATGTGTCCGCCAAATCGCACCTGCCCTACCCCATTTCCGCAGCATGAGTTCAATCTCGGAGATAAGACAAGTAGAAACAAAGTTGAGCGTACCACGGAGATGTATATTCAATGGACTCATCACCTGGGAAATGCTCTGCAAGAATGATGACTTTGTATCCAGCGGAAAGGAGAGTGACGGCTGTTTGAAGGCCGATGACACCTGCTCTGGTGATGAATGGAATGAGTTCTTGAAGGCATAAAGGGCAAAATTGACATACATACCCGATGACTAGGACTTGAGACATGAGAATTCACGATAGTGTTTGGGTGTTGATCAGACGAAAGGATGAGGAGTCATCTTGACCCAAGGTTCGTGATTCGAATTGCTTACTTAATGGAGACTAGTTAGGCATGTGTTGTGTGTGGAAATGACGATCTTCTGGTCTGCTGTTCTTTCGCGATATTTTGGAGAAATGTTTACTCGATGGGAAATATATGTTGATATTCGATCAGTGATAACAGTTCCGTTATTATGCCCGGTATTGGGTACCAAGGAAATTTACAAATGAGCCAAAGTCGATATTGAAATCATGCACAAAACAAACCATGCATGTGTTAGTAAATATCACGATTCTGAGCTGAACTGTGGAATATCTTTATTAGGCTTGATCACCCAATGGACCAAGATTGTGCGAATATCCCCAGTTTCAATTGCATTCCTATAGTACACCTGCCAGATGCCCTACCCAGACACACCCCTGCGCACCACGAAGAAAGGTATTGTGAAGTAAAATATGCTTTTCCAGTCCTGTGAATGGGTCCCGCTAGCCAGACAGACGGAAAGGAAATTATAGGGTTGAAAGACGCCCCTATTGTCAAGAAGGGTGATGGCAGGTAGAGCGCCGGCCATCTAGAATACGAAAGGAGACGTGGAGTGTGAAAATTTATGAGGTGAATTTGCGCATGACCTTGGCGATAACTGTTGGGTTCATCAGTATTGGTCCTTGAAAAGAGTAGAAATGGACATACCATGAAGGGCAACAACGCTGAAGATGAAGACGACGGATAGGGTCATTACGACAACGGGGTCGACCTTGAGCCCAGGGGATTCATCGGTGTAGAGCCCTAGTTCGAACTGTTAGCAATCGTTCCCGCCTCGTGATACGAACTTCCTGCACGAGATATACTGTAGCATATCTGTTCGCGTGCTATTTCTACAACCCAACACAAAATAGTCGTTGTTGTGATAACAATCCAACATCTCGTTCTCGTGCATCCGCCAAGTTTAGGGAGCGCTTACTCAACATCGTGCTGGAGCTTCCTCCTGCACCAGCGGCACGAGTGCTGCTGGGCCTTTGGTTCGCCGATTTCTCCGCTCGGTCGGCAGCAGCCTTCCTTCGCATCACGGTCGCTGGGCCACCTGGAGGCTTGGGGGAAGCAGGTCGCGCGGTGGTGGAGCCTGAAGCGGCATTGTTGGATGGTGATTGTGCGCGTGGGGAAGACTGTAGGTGGAATATTAGCTATATGAATATTTGAGAGAAGCCAGTAATGTGGCAGCAGGCGCGGGAGATTGGACGACAGTTGAATAGTCCGTCTTCAATGATTTGGCGATTCTAGTTATGGGAACTGTATGTCCTCAAGAGAATGAATGCATTGCGCATGATTGTTCATGGAACGGATAGCTGTTGGCAAGACGGGGGCATTCATGGTGTTGAGCGTGTCCAATTGCTATGGAGCTTGAGTGCGCAAGAAAGAAGATACATACCATGATGGAATCTGAGGATCAAGACCGATGGATAAAAGACGTGGAAGAAGACAAGTGGAGTGTGGCTGTTGGAATGGTCGTTGGGCTTTGGGGTGAAGATGCGGTTTATGGGGTCTAGAGGCCACGCTTCTAGAAATGTGAGCGTCTTGGGGCGGAGAGGTCAGGGTTAGCGCGAAACGGAATCGTCCGTGGCAGCTCTCTCGCTAAACAGGGCTAGTGAGTCTAATCACGTGCGACATCAACCACCTTACCTCAATCTTGGAATCATCCCAATGTTCAGAGCACATGTCACCCAGCACAATTATCTCCCAGAGGTTGGCACAAGGATGGTCGTAACAATCCAGTATCAATTCAGCATTCATCCGAATCGCTCGTGCTAGGGCACAGCAGAAGAACCAGGACTGTCCCGAAAAGCCACTTTTTCCCATTAACACCGACGTTGTGCCCCACCCGCCCCGTCCTTTACATAAATGTCCCAAAAAGCTCGAAAAGGTAGAACCAGGAAATACTATGTAGTCCATGCAGCCACCGATTCCGACCCGAAAAACCGCCTACCAGATCCCGAAAGTAGCGAACGTCCTTTTAAAAAAGAGCAAAACCAATCCCACACCGACTCCCGCGCCCAAGATCCATAGCGTAAATATCGAAAAAATAATGTTGTCCTAACCCCCCAATGTACGTGCAACACCCTAAACGATCCCAGTGTCCGCCCGCATAAAAGGTATATTAACTCAGTCTGTGCAAAGAGCAGACACTCTGAAACCCAGAGCCAGATGCAGCAAACGCGCCTTAAGGATGACTGGTACCCAGAGTAATTTTCACCGACCCGCCTGCTCCGCCCGAATTGTAAGACCGACATTGAATGCCCGAGACACCTTTAATGCAGAAACTCCGGATGTGCATCAAACTCCCCAATCGAAACATGGAGCCTCCTAGCCCCAGACCGAGGCCTGAACACCTTGGTTAGTGTTGCCCCAGACTCCATTTTTGGAACCCCAGATGGGACCCTTGTCCGTGATTGTGGACGACGGGTTTAAAGAAGCGGACGTAGTATTTGAGTTGTTGTTTTGTTCATTAGCATTATATGAATAGCTGAGCGGCGACGGTAGAGGAGTGGTCGCTCGCTTACTCAGAGGAGCACCTGCCGGTTGACCCTGATTCGCGGTTGGGCGGGTTCCGATAGGAGCAACACCTGAGCCATTGGCCTTTGGTCCCTGTCGTGGGGGTGATCCGCCAGGGGAAGAGTTAGACGTGCGGTTAGCCTGTTGTGCATTCTCGAACAGGCTAAAGGCTGGATTCTGGTTGGAAGGTGATGAATTGCTGTTTGCACGGACCTCCTGAGCACCACCCGTGGCATCCTTGTCCCTCGAGGGCATTTGGACAGAACCTTCGTTGGAAGCATTCGGCGACTGCATACCGAACGGATCGAAAGCCAAAGGCGAAGGCCCGCGACCAGCACCAGACGAATTGACGCGAACATCCTGGCTGGAGGTCGGGTTGTTGCTGCTATTGTACATGGACGACTGGTCGCCATATAGGGCACGATGCTGGCGAGCAATGAGCTCCCTGCGGTCCTCTTCACTCATGGTGTTGGGGCTCATAGAACGGTCGGATTTGGACCCAGAAACATCTGCATTACCCTAGTTAACCAACCGTCCTTCCTCTATTGTTGCCCGGATTCCGAGTCCTTACTTCTGTGGTATTGCTGCTCTTGGTGATAGTTGCGCAGCTCCCGCTCACGCTGAGCAGCCATGCGACGCTTCGCTTGTGCCATTTGATCGGCATCATTCTGGCGCGGATAGTTCTGCCGCTGATTCTGATAGAAGCCCTGCACGTTGGAGGCGGAGTGGGATCGTGGTCCATCGTACTCGCTCACAGAGTGATGACGGGGGAAGCCTATATTATTTAGCATTCAAGTCCTCCGAGGGCTCGGGATGTTCATCATACCATGATCGGGGAAGGGGCGTGGGGCCACAGGCATAGACTCGCGGCGGTTGTTGAAGGGGCCATTGGCCGGGTATGGCGACTTCTGACTCTTGGAAAGGTTCTCAATGGCACGCTCGACCTCTGTATGGATTTTGTTAGCGACATGGTTCTATGTTTGCGCAATTGGCAGGTGCCACTCATGCCCCAAGCATACACACAAGCTGCTCGTCGCACAGCGGCTGATTCACAGACTGCTACGTACCATCAAACTGAGCGACAAAAGCAGAACCATTATCCTGCGAGTTGACGGTTGAACCTGCACCTATCAAAAGGTTATTCGCCGATCTCAAACCTGCCGACTCGATTGATTCCGTACCAGAGCGCGATGGCGGTTGAGGTTGTTCCCATGAAGCCTGGCGGCCAGGAGCTGCCCAGGACTGGTCGTTGTAGTAGGCCATAGTGGTGGGCGAAGAGAAGAGCAGGTTACAGCGGGGGGGTTTCGGGTTGGGACAGTGTTGAGGGATTCGATTCGATTCGGGCTCGCAACGAGGGCCGGAAGGACAGAATGCCGGAGCAAGGAGGACGAGATGGTGTATGAGGAACGACGAAGCGACTGCGACGAGGTCAGAGGGCGGTCAATTGCACAGATGGCACGATCAAAAGCGGCCGTGGTAGTCGTGTTGGTAAATAGAGACGGACTGAAAATGGGAAATGAGGGCGAGTCGCGGGAGTGGCAGAAAAGATTTTTGGCGCGCCGCTTCGCAGAGGCGGAGATGACCCTGGGATTGGGGAATAGCTTACTTACTAAGTTACCGAGACGTCTATAGTCGGCAGAGTGGTCCCTGGCGCAAAACACACAATATTGTACACTCGGGAGGGCAACAACGGCAGATAAAAAAGGAGTGACGGCGGAATCGCTTTGCGGGCGCGCAGAAGCGTATCAAGGGCGAGAGGGGGCGAGCGGAGGAGGAGTGGGAGCAAGTGGGAGAGAGGACGAGGGAGAGAGGGAGGAGTGAGGGATGGCGGGCGGAGCAGAGAGAGAGGTTCAGCAAGTGGACACCGGTTGGGATGGGATGGGATGGGTGAGAGGCGATTCGAGGAAAGGTCGAAAGGGGACAGTAAATATTACGCTAGCCCAGGCCGAGCAACGAACGTGAACAGACAATCTCCGCCATCACGGGCCACCATGTCGCTCTCTCTCAAGTGCTCTCATCTGTTGCTGCGTGGTGGGTGGTGCTGCTCAGTGCTCTGGTTGCTGCGGGCGTTGCTGCACGAAATTATCTAAGAGGGCCCGCGCCTGAGCGAGCCGTCCGTCTCCCTCTAGGCTCTCCAAGCCTTATTAGTCTCCTACTCTCACCACCCAACGCGCTGTTGCGGCTGCTACTGGGCACACCTCTGGGCATTGGACACACACTCACACGCACACACGCACACCACACCACCAGTGCCTACTGTGTATTTTGTATGGACAGTCTCCACACACTCTCCAATTCAACGGCCAGCAGGCGAGCAGGCGAGCAGCCCAGCAGTCAGGGGGCCCAGCACTACCAGCCTCGCCGCCCGGCCACCGCCGCCGCCTCTCCTCGTTTGTCGTCTCGTCTCGTCTGGCCTTGCCTGTCTGGGCTCCCTTCTAGAAAGACATGGGACGGAAGAGCCCTCGATGCTCAAATCACCCACAGGTGTCAAGAAACCTTGAACGGCAAACCCTTCGAGCAGCAGCGGGCAAGCAGCCAGCGCCTCCGGCCAAACGGGTGGGATATGACGTTTGGGTACGGTTGACGACGTTTGGGCATGGGCAGCTGCCCGTAGCCCGCAGACCCGTTCTCCTACACCCGTAGACTGCGCGGCGTATGCACAGCACTCAGCTTTCGGGCTAGCATTTGGCGATTATGGCATGTCATTGGGAATGGGAATGGGGGTGTGCGCGTGTGTGTGGGCGCGATGCGAATGGGGACCGTAAATCGGCCTTGTCCTCAAGTCTTCCTCATCCTTCCTCCTTCTCTTTGCCGACCGGTTTTCCGCGAACACACACACACGCCTGGGACTAATTACTGGAGACGGCAAGTGAGCAATGATGCTAAAAGAAGAGCCAACATCCCGCCCGTGTCTTCCACGGCCGTTTCTCCCTCTCTCTCCGTGCAGCCTCTCCTTTCCCCTGCGTAGACCCTGAGGATTAGATGGACCCGTGGGCATCTGTGCGGTGCCACGGAGCGTGGGTGCGAAGCCCTGGACTCCTGGAGCGGTGCCGTTGCGGTGCCCTTGGAAATGAGCTATTATTACTAGAATTGCCTACTCAGGGAAGACGTGCGGATACTGTGTACACTTTGTTTATATAGTATCCGCAAAATGCCCCAGCCTACATCCGACTCCCGTCCAATCCACAAATAAAAGGTACGTACCGAGTCGAGTCGAGCCAGCAACAACCCACCTGGACAGGACAAAGTACCCTACGCAACAAAAGCTGCTGCGAACGGTCCGCCACAGCATGAAGAACGAGCTTCGTGCGCTTCCTGGGCTCTGCGAGCGCTGTGAGTCCTGGAAGCCCGGCGCTGCGAGCGCCTGCAGACAAGTGTCCAGGCGCAGTGCAGAAAGATGCAGCAGAAAAAAATAACGATATTGGCACGCTGCACACCCCACCTGCGGCCCTACACCTCGCGCGCCACCATCGCCAACCAGCGAGCTCTTCTTTGGCACCGTCCTTGTTCGGCAGGATTATGCAGTCATGGAGCTGCCAATGTGATCACGTCTGCCCACCACCTCCACTGGCTATCGTGGCTCTTCCGCCGTGGTGGTGCGGGGCTTTTGCTGGTTCATATCGCCTCCCCTCTCCAATAGACTGCCACCAGGGACAGTCGACGTTTGCGTGCAATGAAAAAAAAACCACCAGCCCAAGTTGGTCCCTCGGTCGAGACGGTGGCGCTGTATCTGCCATCATTGTACGTGATAGACTTGACTAGGACGACATGAGCGGCGTGTAATTTTTCCCGACGAGACGGCGGGGAATTGCGTGTGTGTGATATGCGTGATCTTCTCTGGTAATGTTATCTAATCCATCTCATCCAAACCTGATGCTAGAGGCGAAGGCGGAGGAGACGATGTCGACTAAAAAGTGGATCACGGCGGCGAGCGGCGTTGATTCCCAAAGCGGCTTGATCAGAGAATGGGGGGGGTGCAAACGCAACGAGGACGCAACAAGGACGCAACGAGCGGTTACAGCGCCTGCGGGGATCAACACCCTCTCCACTACAGCCTACAGCTGTCCAGTTGCTGACAGACTTTGTCAATCACAATCAGATGCATAGGTTGTGGCACACATATACGCCCGCGCCGAGGCCTTGCAACCGCGTTAGGGCTCGGCACTGCACCGGGCGTGGCACAGTCGGGAACCACTCCCGGCTGTTATAACATGTATTGCGGTCTGTGGGACGGGAATGAGGATGGTGATGGAATGAGAAATACCATCAACAATGACGATGGATGTCGGCTGGGGATATCCTACCGCACCATATCAGCCTTAAACTCAGTCTGACGCAACTCAACGGTTTCTACAGCATGTGGCAGCTTACCTGTACAACCTGGGGACCGCTATCCATGATAATTACACAACAAGGTTGGGGGCGAAATCAGGGTGCTCACATGAGAATGTATCCGATGTAATGCGGTTTCTTATGAGGGTAAGCAATCATATACTGAACCTAGATACGGATTAACAACTCACCCGTCCTGCGTGCGTATTGGAGGCCCGGGAGATGTCGCTCTTCAGGGCTGGTCCAATTTGTCTGTCGCTGGCATGACAACGGTGGCGCAGGGCTTCTTTTTGGTCCATGGAATTACATCCCGTTCTTGTACATAGACGGTAATTTACTGGAGATGAAATGAAAGCTTGGGCACTACATTTCCATCTATAGTCCTATGACTCTCAGGGTAGGTCGCATTCATATCCACTACAAATGCCGTGCATTTAGTGGGTACATGTTGTATTCAGACTACTGATAAAAGACATTACACGAGGCTAGGATGAAACCAGGAGAATAAAGGCCACTCCTTGGAACTGCAGTGCAGGTCTAGCTCCGATGCGAATGAACGACCTATTGTACCTACGAATTCGATGGCTACGGTGCAACATGTGTCCTGCAGGCCACACTGGGTTTACGGGGAAATCTGCACTGGCGGAAACGTGCATGCCCTGTCGCAATCCTCCAGATGTCCCACCCACCCAGCGATTCTACTCGCTCAACCACCTGAGGAAATATTCCAGAACATTTCTCCTTTCGTCTGCGTCCTTTGAACTTTCTTTCTCCCTGCGTTCCAGTTAATATCTCTGTGTCACTTTCACCTGTGGCCTTCATGGTCGT
The DNA here is from genome assembly GCA_020744415.1 of Dendryphion nanum. NCBI lineage: Eukaryota > Fungi > Ascomycota > Dothideomycetes > Pleosporales > Torulaceae > Dendryphion > Dendryphion nanum. Next base: position 971,913 of record JAGMWT010000013.1, on the reverse strand, counting down.
CATGTCCATCATGTCCCTCTCCGTGACCCTTCCTAGGTGTTCTGACTTCCCCGTTGCTGCGCTACAGTCATCCAACGCCCATCACGCGGCAGTCCCAGGCTGGCTGTTGGATATGTTGTCTCAATACACAACCCCAGACTAAATGGCATCTTGCACACAAGAGAGCCACCTGCGCAATCCGCACAACCCATTGCCCGTAAAGACTTCCATTTTCCCACTGAGGCATCCAACGTCACCACCAACTGCTGGCCCGCGCCCGTGGACTTCTCAGACGTCGACTGAAACCTTCCGCATACTCGCGACCTACCAGGGTATTTTCGTCAGCATGCCGTGGCTCATATTCCCAATGAGCAAACTCCCGCTACTGTATTACGCCGCAGCATCGAACGCGACAACAGTGCAGCCTCAAAAGGCGCGTGGCTTCCTCTTCTGCATTGCCTCTCGCACGCCCTTTTGATCACATCTACCCAGGTCTTCGCGCCTCTCGAATCAATATGAAATGTCAACTTCGACGTTCGTGAACGCCTATACACCAACTTCGATATTACTGGATTCGGACTAGTCTACTATTGCCACATACCATGTCTACAGCAGCACACACCATCCTCGGTCTCCCTCCAGAACTCATCCTCGATATCAGCGATCACCTCCCGCCAGACGCTATATTGGCTCTCAAATTCGCCCATTCCACGTTCAACAACACTCTTCCACTCGCGCCTAGACTCAAGAACATAACCCTCACGGATTGTGCTAGGCTTGCTATTCGCGCATATCTGTCTAATCCAGACACTAATCCCTCCCGTACGCGATGCATTCTCTGTAAATCAGTTTACCCGAATGCCTTATTCAAAGCGTCGAGCAGCTCCGCATGTCTGCCACTGTCCCCAGTAACCTCTTCCCGGATCGACATTGTTGAGCTACCTCATCGTTTTTGCTCCTGGCATGTGGGTCGTCTAGCAAAAGTCGTGAACACCGGCCTCGGTGGTCGCAACGAGTGGGTAAGCCACAAGAGAGATATGTGTATGCATTGCGGCGCAATTCAGGGGTGGGCAGACTGCAACTGTGACTGCAACAGCTGTGGTGTTCGACGAGTCAGGACCTATACCAGATATCTAAACAACGCGAAAGAATGTCGACGGTTTTGGTTTTGGAGAGATGGGACATCGACCAGAAAAAATAAAGAGGATTCGACGTCGGGAGACCTTTTCGTTCGGGAAACATGTTTTGATGGAGGTATGCGATGAGATTTGACTTACATTGGTTTAACACGCTAATATATTCATAGATGCCCCGCATCCTAATTTCATTATAAATATCCCGGTTCGTTACGACGATGATATAGAAAAATATGATAACACAACCACGGGCTCAGAATAAGTCCCTTCAGAACTAAAAGCCCTGTAGAAACCACGGGGTATCACAACGCGATGACGATCTTATTCCTGTAATTCGGTGGACGTTTGACGTTTATGATAGACATAATGTGGTGGATTCGTTTATTCGTTGGCGTTATTTTCATCAGGAGTTCTATACCCCATACTCATTTCAAGACATTTCTACTTTCTCTTTCCAATCCTCAACTCTTTCCACATCTTCTATCATAGCTCCTTTCATCTTCTCTGAGCTCATTGTTCGTTTCCAACTCCAAATACTAACCAAAGCATACCACTGCACCGTCATGAACACCATTCCAACCCCAAAAGCGGCGAATTTGACGAGTTGAAATCCTGTGCGACATTGACGCATCCACTGCTCGTCCCACCCGTATCCATCGTCGACATTTCCACAAAACTCACTGACGTCGTATTTCAAATTCGGTACTCCTGGGACCATGGTGTGGATGTTGATTGGTAGGACGGCATTTAAGAGTGTGAGGGTGCCGAATAGTAGTGTTGAAGTATGGGTCATGGTGAATGCTGAAACAAGGGTTGGGTACAGCTAGGAAGCACGCTGTCAGCCATAGCTCCTTCCAAGAAGACACCAAACTAGCGCATATCGCGAAATCATCCCAATATCTCTTTCTTTGTTTAAGAGATTAGCTCACCTTTACAGCACCAACAAATCCCAACAACCCAGCGGCAGACGCGCAAAAATTGTACAACACAAATCTTGAAGCGAAGCAGAACCCATGACACCGAAACGCAGAGTCGTTCACCGCCAACACAAAAAACATCGAATGTATCAAAAACGCGACCGAAGAAAGCCAAATCGCAACAGGTCTGCCCGATCTACGCCAACCACAGTTAGCCTTAATATCACCGAAACAATCCGAACAATATCATCACAACTCACCGAACCCACACATCTGTATTTTCTCGTAAAGCCATGTTAAATCGTTAAACATGTCAAATACCCTCGACCTCCACAGAGGGTCTTGAGGTACATATATGGGCATTCAAAGTTTCGCATGATTGGAAATGGAGCACCGAGATGCATCCGTGGATTCCTAGCGCGTGAGAGGGACCAACCTCGTGGCGGCGCGTGAGCGGCTTCCGGACGGTCCGGAACGCTGACTCGGGGGATACAAGTGATGTCATTGATCACCAAAGCATTGTAAGCAAAAGTTATTGACAGGGTTGGGAATATGATTGTGTGCACAACTTGATTGTTAGGGAGGAGCGGGTTCGAGCATGGAACTGTGGTAATGTGAATGTGTGAATGTATGAATGATATATGAAGATGTTCAGAAGATAAGCATTACCGAACCACATCCATAAGTCTTGTATTAGGCGTATGCGACGAAATGCCGACTTTTCTCACCAGTGCTAGTTAATTTATTTGCATGAAACAATTGGTCAATAAAACTAGCACCTGGTAACATACTACTTCACGTCGTAACAGAACGGATGTCTGTGTATTCTTGCCGCTCAGGGAGCTGACAATCCCTCTCCAAAATGCCACAGCCTCAAAACACCTACAGTCCCCCACGGCCCCCAAACCCAACTTGCTTAATCAGAACCAAGAACCTCGAAAGTCAAGACAAACATTTCCCAACCACGTTTTCACATTCCCCACTCCAATCCACTTTTGAGAAAAGCCTTCTCGGCCCGAAGTGGGCTTTCTTTCTTTTTGCAGATCTCCCGCGGCTATTCAAGCCTCATGCTTAAAATGAATTTTCTTCACGGCAAGAAATTCTCCGATACATACAATAGCCGTGAACAGAAGAGGCTATGAACTTTGAAACCGGGGGGGAAAGCAAAAGTACATAGTACATGCTGTACTCTGTTGGCCGCTAACGGAATTGGTGATGGTCCATTGCTGAAGGGGTTTGGCGTGGCGGAATGAGGCCGTTGGAGACGCGTGACGTATACTATAGGAAAGAGCTGGGGAGCTTTCTTTCGTTCTTCATGTCAGTGCACGACTCACGACAGAACCTGACACTGTTCCTCCAAAGCCACATACAGCACATCTTTTCGAAAATTAGGAAGGTGTCCTTTTCAAGTATTTGTGTTGTGCTGCACGACTTTAATGGATACTTAACGCGTCTTAATCGAACACACGTCAAGTCATATTTCAGCGCGTAGAACCCGCACGAATACCTTCTTAAACCTATCCACTGCACCCGTCATCGGTTCCAGTTTTTTTAACGGATGTCTTCGGATGCTGGCAGTCACAGGCAAAGTACTTCTAATGCGTTTAGTATTGTATATACCCATCACAGTCACATTTTACTATCATGCAGCACACCATTTCCCGAGGAAGAATGAGTTGTTACGAATCTCTGAGGCACATCTTGATCCTCTGTATATCGCTAATAGATGCTTGTCATGGTGACCAATACCCATTACGCCAGCCATGTGTGTTCCAACGTCAGATCCATCCTCAGTCATCGTATTGTTCCGAAGCGCTTGTACCCATCTAGGAGAACAGAGGAATCGGGATACCCCACTGCGACGCCTGTTAGCAAATTCCGAGGACAATGAAAGGAAGCAATCGATACGTACGTTAAGAGGAGCGTTAAATCTAAGGTTCCTGTCGAGACCAGAGATGGAGTCGATCTCCTCTGTGGTAAGATCAAAGCTTGTCACGTCCAAATTCGACTCAAGACGACCTTGTGAAGAACTCTTGGGAATGACAGCAAGACCGCGCTGCGTCGCCCATCGCAGAAGAACCTGAGCAGTTGTCTTGCCATGGGACTCTGCAATCTTCTTGATAACATCGTGCTCGAACAAGGTCGGGATGCTCCCCGCAAGCTCCATCTCACCGTCAACAAAAGACTGCGGGCCGAACGAAGAGTATCCAGTGACCGCAATATTGTTGTCTTTCGCAAGCTCAAGAATCTTGGGCTGGACGAGGTATGGGTGGTGCTCGATCTGGAGAGTCTGTGGCTTGGTCTCGGCATATGCAAGCAAATCCAACAACAGCGCACCGGTATAGTTCGAGATACCAATACTCTTAGCCAATCCTTTCTTCTTGAGATCTTCCATGGCATGCCATGTGCTCTCTAGCGAGGCCTTGCTGTATTCCACGCTCTTACCGTCATCGGCAAACCAGCTTGGTGGGTATCGCTTCTCGGGTGCAACGTACTTCAGCGCGACAGGGAAATGGATGATGTACAGGTCGAAGTAATCGACACCCCAATCTGCAAGCTGCTTCTTTGCAATGGGCTCGACCTGTTCCGCGTCGTGGAATGTATTCCAGAGCTTGGAGACGATGAAGAGTTCTTCGCGCTTCACAATGCCTTCCTTGATTGCACGGGCAACACCTTGGCCAGCCTCGACTTCGTTGCCGTAATCTAGGATCGCCGTCAGTGTTTCTACTTTGAACAATAGCTAGTTCTATAGATTGGAAGGAATAGCAGGGGTTGCATTAGGTCTTGCGGATTTGCGGGACCGGAGCCGAAATCTATGATTCGGACAGTTGGTCTCGTGGATGCTAGAATACGCGGGGTGGATCCAGGATATTAACCAACAACCGCGGAGCCTCACCCTTTGGTGGCTAATTTAATTTGCGACCAACCTGCTTGTCTCCGTCCTTCTCAATAGAGAGCAAGCTTCGGCACTCTTGTTTCTAGAAATCGAACAATTGTATCGCAATTGATGCGCTTGCGCTTCGATTCGAGGGTTCGACTTGTCCAATGTTGCTGTTTGGGGTATACGATCTTAAGAAACGAAACTGGATGCTACGTACCACATGCTCCATCGAATAGCCTGTAGCCCGTCTTGATCGCGTTGTAAACGATATCGGAGGCGTTGGCGTTCTCAACCTTCCATAATCCGAAGCCCACCTGGGGCATCTTGTTGCCATCGTTGAGCTCGATGCTTGGAACGTTGACCATGATTGCTGATTTTGTGATTTTGCGGTTTATAGTTCAACAGCAGTGAAGTCTTGCAAAGAGGAAGAGGAGAAAGAGGATTGAGGGAAATACGGTCCAGGTCAGAGGGTCACTAAGCTTATGAACAAAGCAACCGGCAGCGAGAGAGTAGCAAATATTAATAAAAGCCAGCATAGCAGCCGCCGGGATTCAGTTAGATCTAGTTCTATCAAGCAAGGCACCCGCTGCAGCCTTCACACCCTTTCTGGGCTAGACAACCAAAAACCGACGCCTCCAAGATAGACGACCCTGCATACGAGCCGGGGCAGTGGTCCCTCGAGCAAGCAATATCCCACACCACTTCACACAGCAAGACGCCATTCATCCTTCGCTCAACATTCTTTGCTCGGGTCTACGAGTCCGGTAGGTTGGTATGTGGCGGTCTACCCGTGACTTGGGGATGGCAATTCTTCGACATGCATGTGCACGAGAGTACGAAGTTCAAGGTGGGGTGAAGAAGGAGGGACAGACGACAATTCTATGGACTAGAACCATCTGCACGCCCATCCCAACATAACTTGGCTCACACATTCAGTGCCTGGGAACACGGTCTGCGGTCTTTTTTTTCGTTTCGAATTCTCGAAAGAAAAGAAAAATTCTCTGCGTCCGTAGATCCGCAGACTTTCGCGTCGAGGTCACGTCGTATTTGATAGCTTGACGTAGGCTATGGTGGGGTTCCCGCATGCAATCTGCCCCTCCATGCCAATGTCGTCCTGCCGCGGATAAACAGCTACTTCGCGTCGAAAGGATGCTATCGCAGGACCACCGGATAAATTGCGTTTTTCGCGAGGTATACGCCCCATATTGGACCGGTGGTACAATCGCTGTGCAAAGAATTCCCAAGCGCTGCCATGTAGCTTCGACGCGAGACGGGATGGCTTGGACCAGCGGCACGTGGTGATCGCCTGCAGACGACGACAGACAATGTGACTAGTCATCGCAATCTGGGACCACAAAACCTCATCAATGCGATAAGACGGCAGTGTAACAAAGGGCGTTAATAGTTTATCACATATAGCACCAGATTGCGTGCCAGTGGGTTGACTTGAGGGGAGAAGAGAGGGGGAGACGGGAAGATCGCTGCTGGAAAGACGCGGAATTCTGTTTTGGAGAAGGAGAAGGAAGAGTAAGCCTTTTGCCTGATCAAGAGGTACCTGGTAGGATTTCATGCCTTTTATTGGCGTTTTATATGTTCTCTACTGGCATTGGACACAGCTCCTTGCAATTGTGTACCATATACTACGACTAGTTTTGATATCGGATCACATGGACGTCAGTCACATGGACTTGATACCGCATTCAACCTTTGATTTCAGTTACCAGCTTTCCTGTGTTTCCTCCAGTGAACAAAAGATTCCATGTCTTCGGCACATCTTCAAATGCCGTCGGAACAACCGTCTCGCTGTCTTCGCCAATCTTGATCTTACCCGCCTTGATGTTTTCAATGATTTTCTGTAACATGGGACCGGCCTTTCCTTCTGATGCGGCGTCTAGGACGATGAACTGCAAATTCTGTTAATATCCACGTATTCGTGAAGAGGTGGAAACAACTTACTCCCTTGACTTCGAGTCTATTGCTGATGATCTGTGTCTCGTTAGCTTCCCCATTGACCCCAAAAAATCCCAGGCCCGCAACAACTTACCTCGAACCAGTTCTTGACACCAGCCGACGACATATTGTTATAAGTGGCCACAGCACCACAGGCCGCAATCCTGCCATGCTTCTTCATCCTCGACAACATCAACTCCAAGACCTCGCCCCCCACATTATCGAAATACACCTCGACAAACCCCTCGGTAGCCTCCCAAAGCTTCTCCTTGAAATCCGCCGCCTTGTAATCCACACAAACGTCCGCCCCCAGACTCTCCACCCACTTACATTTCTTCTCTCCGCCCGCAATCCCAATCACCCTCTTCGCCCCAAGAACATGTTTCGCAATCTGCACAACCATATTCCCCACCGCGCCCGCCGCGCCACTAACCACAATCGCATCATCCTTGGTCGCGCGCGCAATATCCAGCAAACCGTACCAAGCAGTCAAGCCCGGCCCTCCTAGGGCCCCAATAAAATGCGTAGCCTTAATCCCTGCCTTCTCATCCGCCTGCACAGGCCTCACCTCCCCAGCACCAAGCACCGCGTACTCGGCCCATCCGCACGTAGCATACACTAATTGTCCCGGCTTCAAATTCTCCGCCGTCGATTCCACGACTTCGCAGATCCCGAATGCGCGCATGACCTCGCCCTTCTTGACGGGGGGTACATAGAGGCGCGCCGGGTCGACGTCGGGGGCTATCCAGCCGCGTTGGGCGGGGTCATTGGAAAGGTGGAGGGTTTTGACGAGGATTTGGTTGGAGGAGAGGGAGGGGAGGGTGACGGTTTCGAGGGCGAAGGTTGGGTTGGGGCCGTCGTATTGCGGTTCGGCTAGGGGTGGGTTGGAGAGGACCCAGCGGCGGGTTTGTTGGGGCATTTTGGGGGGTTTGATGGGGTGTTTGGTGTTTGGTGTTTTGGTTCTGGAGAGATGAAGTTAGTGGATCGATAGATATATATATATTTGAAAAATCCGAGACTGCAATTTGCACTATGTGCAATTTTTATCAATCCCTTGAATTTCCAATTCTGGCACTGTCACCTAAACAAGTGGAACTCGGTCCTCTTTCGATGTTGGAGTTCCCAATTTGGGTACGAAGCGGAATTGTGTATATGCTCCGTGCGTGCTTTTCCAAGAATGTCTCGGCCGAGGGACGTTGGGGGATTAGAACTTACTCTAGGTTAGGACTTTTGGGGGGGTCGATGTGTAATTGTCGGTTTTCTGGTCGTGGTTTGGAGAACGGGAATAAGGGGGGGGGGACGAGAAGTTTATTAGAGTAGAATGATGAGTTAAATCTCTTCCTTTGTGTCTAGCGCAGAGATGGAAACAAGGAAATGTATGCAGTATATTATGGATCTAGATGTCGATCCCGAAGACTGATCTGATTTGGCCAGTCCGAGTTTTCTACGTCTTGCGCGTGCGTGGGTCCGACTTGTATTGTATGTATGGAGACTCGGAGTTGACAATGCATTAGCACAAACAATGCGCCACCTCTCCTTATCATCAATCCAGAATTGCGAGCACATGATGCTTGCGTTCCATTACGTTACGCAACATCCACCCCGCTGACATCAATTTGCATACACCGCAAACCATCTGTCTGACAAAGGCGGGTCTGGTCCAGGAACATGGTGGTGTCAGCGAGGGGTTGATTTTGTGGGTTTTAGGGTCGAGGTGGGGTAGAATGAGGTGATGCATGACTCGCGTGGGCGTGGTGCCGAGGTACATAGGTTCCAAGGTTTAGTGTGGGTTTGGCGGGCGGGAGTAAGGTGCCGTGGTTTGGGGGAATGTGCGAGATAGAGTGGTATTGAGGGGACTGCGTTAACGGACCGAATCTTTCGGAAATGCGTATTGGAGCGGTGAGGAGTTTGGGTTTTATGGTATACCCATTTTTATAGTACTGTGTAGTGATGGTGAGACTTGTAGCGTTCCGCATGCTCTAAGCTTCCTCATAATTTAGCGTCAGAGTAGTGGACATCGAATCGAGTAGATAACGCGGCCTCGGGAATCTCTGGTATACAAATGAAGAATAGCTTCATATCCTACTTAAATATACCTCTCCGTATTCTGTACAAACTCTTTGAATGCCGTGTTCTGCTCAATCGGGATCGGCGGCGAATACAAGCCTGGCACTTTCGCTCCATAATAGATCTTTTCGCACCATGCTGCCTCTTTTGCAGCCTGCTTTGCGACGTAATACTTTCTAGCAACTACCAGCGGTGTTAGTTGCCCAAACCGTCCTACAAATCCGGCTGCGGGACGACAGCTAAATGGCACACCGCGGCAAATGTGGTTGGCAAAGCTGGCGAGCTCACGATCCCAGAGGAAGAGTTGTTTGGGCTCGAGTGTGCGGTGTTTGCGCACGAGTTGGAAAGTGTTGGAGCGCATGATGAGCATACTCATCCAATAGATTGAGCACATGTTAGATACGGCAAATGATTTGTACGCATAAACAGGATCGAAAGTCGTGTCTTGCGTGTCTTGGAAGCCTTGAATTGAGGAAATCGGGACTTCCGTATACAAAGGCCTGGAATTCTTTTCGAAATTGGCGAACCATTCGAAGCCTCGGTCGGCGAGGAGCTGTGAGTCCCGAATTACAGATTCGAAGTCAGCAGATGAGGCGTTCACGCGAGTGAGTTTGTCGGTGCGTTCAAGGAGTCGTGGGATGCCCATACAGATGTCGATCAAGGCAACATAGGGGTCTGATTTGGCTGCTTTGGTGGTGACGGCGAGCCACTCAGGTGTATCGAGCATGGACGCTTTACGCATGTGGTAGCCGACAGAAAGCTGAACGAATGTAAGATGTATGTCCATGAAGTGTAAATATTTTCATCTTACTGAGTTGTAGCGAATACCGTGATAAGTATCCATTGCTAATTTCGATTTGATAGATGTAGGACCACGCTGTCGTAGAATATGGAGGAGTCCTTGTACATGATAGAAGAATCCATGTCCGTTGGTGACGCCTACGAAGACCTGTGCATAATTTCTTAGCACCCGCAAAGGTGGAGAGCCAAAAAAATGAATTATCTTGCCTCGTATAATGTGAGCAGATATGCCGCAAGTAAAATCTGATCATCGTGGGGACTTCCCGGGTCTGTTATGCTTCTCATCATATGACCAAGGGCTGTCCCGTAAAGGGATCTTGTCCTATTCAATAGAGGATAGTTCTTGTATGAAACGGTCAACTGTGCTGCAGATAGTGCGTCCAACGCCGCTAGGAAGACTTGTTTTGACGCAGGTAAATGGGGAAGATCAAGCATCATGGCTGTTGGAGGAGTAAATACTTCGTTCTTCCGTTGTGGGATATACAAGTTGAGGAAATTACTGATATGTTGTACGCGATCGATTGCTATTGGGCTGACTTGCTGTGGCAATGGTGCGTCAACAACTCTTTCCTGGGATGGGCGGAGGCGAACATTTTTTGGCGATACTGAAGACGTTGTTGTTGTGCTTTGGCTGCTAATGGATGACCTTGGTCTGGCTTGATTTGAGTATCTGTAGCGGTTCTCATCCTCTTTAATGACCCATGCCCGCTCAGTTCGCTCATCGAACGTGTGCAAGATGAAGGATTGCGTTGGCCTGTAGCCGGGACATTTGGTTCCTCTTCGGAGACAAGTTTGACATTCTGGCTTTCCTTCATCACATCGGACCTTGCGCTTCCTGCATTCGAAGCACCCGGGCGAACGCTTCGGCATCGTCGGACCTGGAGTGAGAAAGGGGGCGGGGCTTCAAGACGTTGTGACGAGTGAACCTTAATGTGAGATTGTGGCGTATCGAGGCATCGAAGAATTGACGTTGAATCATGGCAATGCTAAAAGAGTGTGCGTGGTGTCGGCCGACGAACAGCTGAATCAAGAATGTCCATCAGAGGCGGAGCAACGTTGCCAAGGAACGCCTCGTATCCGTGGCGGGGAGCCAATGAAGATGATAAAAGTTTCCCGCGAGACATATTCTCCGGCCCAGAACGATTGGCCAACCCATTTTGACATCTGTTCTGTTCCAATTTCCAAGTACAATGACTGCTAGGTCTAGACGTGTTTGTCGCGGAAGAAGCTGTCGAAGTTCTTGGCTGTTCTGCGGACGGACTTATGATTATTGTGAATTGCCTCGGCATCTTTGATGTTTAAAATGGGATGGAACCATATTTATTTTCCCTGGTTAAAGGTTTGCGATTGCAGGCAGGCTGTAAATGCGAAAGGAACAAGGTGATGTCTTGTCAGGCCCTACTGAGGATAAGTGTGTTGTTGATGTTGTCCTCTTGATCGATTGGTCACATTGATGCACGGACTACGTAAAGCACATGCCCAAATGTCCAACGGTGTTTAGATGCTCTGGTGCAGGAAAGTGAGTCTGAGTCTGAATGAGAATGAAAAGGCGAAGCGAACTCGAACTCAAAATTAGGGTTCTGTCATACGCTTTTTAAATCGGACAATTCAACACGAATCGACGGATTCGCAGATGTGCAGATCTATTGCGCCGAAGTACATGTACATGTCACCTTCGTTTTACCACTTTTGGACTCACATGCGAATACGAGGTCTATGAAGGAGCGAACACAAGGCATGCCAAGGAAATATCAGCATTTGATTCGCGCTGTCGAGACACTGCATGCAACAATGCAATGGGAAGCAATCTAGTAAAATTTGAACTTAGTTTTATCGGATTCGGGTGTGTTCAGGTTTTAAAAGGTTAGATTTTGGAAGTGGCCCTTAACCAACGCCTTGCAATGATAATACGTATCCATCCCTTGTGTAATTATACAGCATCATAACTAATACATACATGTTTACAATGCACTTGCTTTAGATAAGCGCCTCGCCGCGGAACATTGCGTCTCTAACTTCTTTGACTACGTCTGATCGATCGCCAGCGCCGACCAAAACAACTCCTCTTCCGCGCCTTCCCATGCGCCCAGTTCGACCAAGTCTGTGAATGAAGTCTATGGTCGTGTGGGGCACGTCATATAAAATAACGTGCTTGACAGAAACTGTGTCTATGCCTCTTGAGCCCAGATCAGTCGTAACAATGACTTTTGTATTAGGTAAGTGCCTTTTGCCTGGTGTGGACGTGGACTCCGGGGCAGGAGTGGTGGTGGTAGTAGCTGTAGAAATACCATCATCTTTCGGTTCCTTTTCTTTTGTGTTTATTATGCCGGTAAAACTTGCCAATGTCTTAGCTTGTCGACTGGGATCAGTGTCTCGGTGAAATGCAAGCGCATCGATGCCCTTTTTTACCAGATAATCGGCAACTTCTTCAGTGTGCTCTCGCTCGTTGACAAACACAAGGATGTGTTTGGTAGGAGTAAGTTCCTTGCCTTCACTCGGATCATAGTCTCCGTTCGCCTTTCCGATCTGCCATATTGTGTCCGCACATGCGAGATCCTTGTTCCCACGATATGGGTCTTTGTTGACATCTACAATACCTAGCTGTACGCGGCGTGGAATGGCGTGTAGATTAGGGGTCACGAGGCGCTTCATGTCAGGGTACTGCTCTGCGAGGTACTTGTCCAGATAGCGAGGGATGGTGGCGGAGCAAAGGACCAGCTTCTTCAGGGAAGGACTAGCTCTTTCGAGAATACCAGCAGTGAACGGCTTGAAAGAGCGGTCGAATAGAGAGTCTGCCTCGTCGATAATCAAGTGGGTTACCCGACTGAGAATATTGGGATTGCTTGCAGCGATACTGGACAGTAGCGGAGGGGTACTGATAAGGACATCCACGCCATTTTCGTTAAATAAACGGTTTCTAATCACAGTGGCCGTATTCTTGGCTGATATGGGTGCGGCCCTAAACTTGACGCTGTGGGAGAGCGATTTCGCGACCGCGCCGACTTGCGCGACAAGTTCAGCGGTAGGAACCAGAATAATGGCACGGGGACGAGCAGGATCGGTAGCATTTGTAGTAGGTGGTGGCTCAAGAGCGAACAAGTCATTTCTCTGCTCTAACTCCTTTGCTGCCGCTTTCTCAGTCTCTTCACGAGCGGTCTCCTCTGCCTCGCTTATCTCGGCGCGCTTGATAGCGTCAATAGTTGGGAGAAGATATGCCAATGTTTTACCTGAGCCTGTTTCTGCTGCCAATAGGTATGAACTCAACCCTTCCTTGTCTACCTTGCTCCTGGTGCGAGGTTTCTTGTCCAGTCCAAGAAGGGCCGGGATTGCGACAGCCTGTGCGGGGGTAGGATTGCGGTATTCGAGACCTGGGAGTGCATCTTTGATGGCCTGTTGCACTGTGTCTAGCAAAGGAAGACTTTCAAATGATTCGACCTCTTCGATTCTGCGCTTCATGGCACCACGAAGACCATAGGACATTTCGTGCAGCGACTTTTGCATCTTAAGTGCATGAAATGGCTCTGGTCGTGATCTCTTTTTCCCATCATCTTTCCTTCGACTTGGGAAGTGGCTTCTAGTGCTTGTCTGCTCGTCTCTAGATTGTTCCAACAATGGTGGGGCTCTTGTCCGGTTCAGATACGAGAATGGGTCCGGCGTCTTTCTCGATGGTTGTCCATCATATGCATCCCTACGAGGAGGTGGGTTTGAGACTGTGTCGGACAATACCATGCGATCGAGTCGATGAGTGTTACGTCCACGTCCAGGCGGTGCGTGGGAGCGGAAACCAGTGCGAGATCCAGATCCAGATCCAGATCCAGATCCAGATCCAGATCCAGATCCAGACAAGCGAGATCTGCTTTTGAAGTTTTCTTGTCGAGGACGGCGGGGGCCTGCATCTTGTGTACTCTGCTGGGCGACACGAGAAGAGGATTCGAAATTGTCCTGCCTTGAAGTGCGACCCGAGGAGTTTAAACGATCGTATGGAGGAGATCTAGGCTGTGAGTTGAACCCGTTCCTTCTCGGGGTGCGAGGTCGTGAATCGAAGCCATCATCCTGTCTGGGTTGGCGAGGTCGTGAATTATACCCATCTTGCCTGGGTTCGCGAGATGCAGAACTTGTGTCACTGTATCGGGAGGAGCGATTTTGCTGCAACTCTCCATATAGACGAGTCTGCTGGTGGACGGGCGAGAGGAGGGGTAGTGGTAGAGGGCGGAGGAGCGAGCGTACCTCGCAGAGGGTGCAGGCTCGAGTGGCCTGGCGGAGCATGGCGCGCAAGGGAACTGATTACAAAAGACGTAGTAGAGAATACATTGATAAGAATGGTACTGCAATGAAAATGTGAGAAGATTGGGGGCGAAAGAAGCAGTCCAAGGTCGTGGTGGAGAAAGTTCTTCGCGTGCAGTTCTTTTTACGTCTTGTCTCCATAATACGACCTGCGACATGATCGGAAAAAAAGCATGCGCCACAGCACGCCAAGGGGCATATCGGGCGATAAGGTCTCGCTACGCCGGATATGGTGTAGTGGCGGTGCGTTGCTATGGACAACACCCCAACAAGCTGCACCCCGGCATTGTTGATCGCCAGCCGCTCGTGTCTGCTGCGCATATCCTGTACACTCCCCCCTCCACTCGCCCACTTCTCTTCTTCCTCACCAACCTCTTCAGACAACAGCGCCTGCGCTTTGGTTCGACCTTCGTTTCTCGTGCTTGTCTTTCTTTTACGCTGCGTGCGTTCATTTCTACAAAGCTACAGGACTTTCTATCCGCTGCTGCGCATCGTCGCCTCGAGGGAGCGCACACAACGACGCCCGTTGCCCATTATTCGCAAACATCCCACACCAACATAGATAGGTATCTTGCATCCACAGCACCGCCTGCAGGCGCTGGTCGGCAGATATGTCGCAAAACGAAGCGGTATGTATTCGAACGCCATTTCTTTACAGCTGCTTTCATCAACATCAATACTGATCAGTTCGTGGCCTCAGGTGTCACCGCTGCGCATAAACAAAACACCCAGTGGGTCACCACTCAAGGGCAGCGCCATCTCTCGCCCTCTTTCAGAAATCGGTCCTACCGAGCATAGGAGGAACTCCCCAAGCTTCAATCAATCTACGAGGGTAATCCCACCCTGCATTCCTTCCTCTCGCAACCCTGCTAACATGGCCCAGAAGATGATGTTCTCCAAGGAGGCCTCGCCTTTCGACTCTTCACCCTTTGCAAACAGTCCCCGTTTGTTTTGGAAGGAGCAGACTATCTCTCCCAGGGGGCGCTTCGAGTCCGAAAACGAATCGGACAGTCAATTGCCGCTGTCGCCTAAGCGCTCATCTATTGAGAACCTCAAGAAAGCCTCCCGCGTCAAGAACAGCAATATGTTTGCCCGAGAGCAGAAGAACGAGTACGACCCCACCTCCGTCCAGCCGCTAGATCGACCACTGGCCGCCGGTCGCCCGCTCAGCACCCAAGTCCAGGGCAACGCTTTTGGGGGCAGTGGCCTTGCTGGCCTGCGGAGCCAGAACGATGACTATCGAGGACACCGCCGTGGCGAAAGCCTGAGCAAAATCCCCACCCTGAGCCCGTCCAAGACTTCACCCGCGAAGCTACCCACTCAGTCAGACTTCTCGTCACCTACTAAGGACAGACTGTCAATCGCCGAAGGCCGTGTATCACCCAGTAAATCTGCTCTTTCGAGCATTAGCCGATACAGCTCCCTCGATTACAACCCAGATGCGAGCATCTGGTCCGACGACGAAGAACTGAAGCATCAGACACCTCGTCCGCTGCGTCGCCACGCGAAGAGCGTAACTTTTGACAACGCACCGCCGACAATCAACGAGTATGAGATGGTCACTCCAGATCCATCTTCGGTGGCATCCGGATCCCGTGAAGGGAGCTACGAGTCAGATTCGGAGGACATGAGTTTTGACCAGGACGATAGCTTCGATGCTTCGCTCGAGGACACAGACAAGACTCCTGTGGTTCTTCCAGAGGATTGGCGCCATATGAGCCCAGATGTAGCGAACACTTCACTGCTCGATAACTACGACGATGTCTTCAGTGGGCGCGATGGCAGTCCAATGCCAAATGCACGTCCCAATAGTGTCGCGAAGACCAATGGTTCACGTCATGGGTCGACCGCCTCCGAGGGCGAATCGCGGCCACTACCTCCTCTTCCTGGCATGCAAGCTCTAGATGAACGCCGCCGCCGCGATTCCAGCATCGGTTTGTCAGCTGCTGCTGAACGTGCAAGCGGAAATCGTCGTTCCCTACCATGCCCTCCTCAAGCGGCTGGATTTTCTAAATCCGATCTTTTGAACATGCGGGAGGGTTCTATGTCGCTCGAAGACAGATTGCGACTTATGAACTTTGATGAGGATCGTAATACCCACACTCCTACCCAGGAGAGTGAAGACAAGAAACACGAGCTCGGATTTGACGTTCACGTGGATGTTACTGAATCAGAATTTGTCACTGAATCAGAAGTTGTGGTTGATGGTCCTAAGGTTCCACGCATCTCGCGCGAGTCAATCCTCCGCAAGGTCAAGAGCCGGAATTTCGATGAGTATGATAGTTACAACTACGACGCTGAATCGAGTCCCGAAAGAAGCTACGGCGATTTGGCCGACTTGGATCCAGACGTCCCTATTCCCTCGCGCGAGGTTTCGTCCAACTTCGACGAGACACCGACTGACGCGCGTACAAACATGGACGAGGAAGATGATATGAGCAGCGTGCTTGACGCATACTCCATGGCTGAGACAACCGAAGTATACGCAGAAGCATACGCAGAAGAAGTTTCCCAACTTGAAGTTTCTCAACTCGAAGATTACGAACGTGAGGGTTCAGTCATTCGACACGAAATAAAGGAGGAAGACCACGATGACGATGATGCCAGTCAATATTCATCTCAGCCGGAAGAACAGCCAACTTCACAGAGTACTATTGATACATCAGGCCCATCAACACCAACCGCCTTGAATTCCTCACCAGCGGCTGCAGAAAAAGTGCCACGTCACAGCGAGCTATTTGCTTCCTTCAGCGAAAGTACCATGGATTTGGAGCTCGATCCACTGAAGGCATCATTCAAAACTGCCGCAAGTCCACTAGATACTGCTCCTAAGATTGGAGAGATGCGTGAGTTCCTTCGACGTCCAGAAACGCCCGAAGCAGATGGAGACGAGACTGAAGAGCCTGGCACTCCTGATTCCGTCATTCGTCATCCAGTGTGCATTGAGCCACCATCACCTGAGCCATCAGAGATCCCAGAACCAGAGGCAACCATCAAGGGTGCTGGAGGACGACTCAAAACACGACCTTCACTCATTCCAGCCGATATTGATATGGCAGCTACTCGACGACACGTCAGCGGTGAGCATCCTCCTCCTGTTCCTCAGAGGAGCCCCAAACGCCAATCCTTAAGCCTTGACTTCGGCCACGTCGAAGAGGAGGATTCCCAGGCAGACTACAGTACAGTATCTAGCAGAGAAAATCGCATGCTCGACATTGCTATTGGTGAAGACTCTCATGATCTAAGTTTCGGTTTGGATAAAGAGTTCGATCACATCATCGAGGCGCAGAAGGTAGACCACCTTTTTCCTTTACCTCCCTTTGCCCTTTTCCCAACATCGAGCGTTGCCCAAACTGAAGGTGCAACTCTCATGTCTGGTGAAGGGTTTGTGTATAGACATAGTTCCGCTAACGACCCTCTTCCGCAACAGAAGGGCTATTTGATGCGTCAAAACACAAAGGTTGTTGTTGCCAGTAGCCGACAATTCAGCGACGAGAAGCCACCAACCACATCCGCCGAGAACAACCAGGAGACAAAACCAAACACCAGCAATCCACGTAAGACTAGTGCTGAGCGTAAGCCTGCTTGGACAACTGAACCGTGGAATGGTAAGATGAGACGCCGTAGTATTCGAACAACTTCGGGAGCGAGACGTGCTGCAGCTGCAGGTCCCGTCCCACCTCTCCCTGGTCAAGAGTCCGCTGCTGCTGCTGGCCTTGATTCAGTTGGAGAGCAAGATGACGAAGAGTTTGAAGATGGTGCCGAGCGTGGAAGGCTATTCGTCAAGGTTGTGGGTGTGAAAGACCTAGACCTACCCCTTCCAAAGAGTAAGCTGCCCATCGTGAGATATTGGCTGAGAACGTTTGCTAATAATTTCCATAGCTGAGCGTACCTGGTTCCAGTTAACGCTAGACAATGGTCTTCATTGCGTCACCACTTCCTGGCTAGAGCTCGGTCAGAGTGCTCCCATCGGGCAAGAATTTGAGCTTGTCGTTCTTGACGACCTCGAATTTCAACTCACTCTTCAGACTAAGCTTGAAGCGCCACCTCAGCCAACAGTTACTGCTGCACCCGTCAAAGTCGTGAACCACAAGAAATCCCATTCTGCCTTCCGAAACTTGCTCTCGTCTCCCAAGAAGCGAAAAGAGCAAGAGCGAAAGCAACAAGAAGAAGCCGACCGACTTGCACTGCAGCAGCAGCAGGAAGCAGAGGCAAAGCGTAATCATCAAGCTACTGCCTGGGACCTGCTTCACGATCTGGTTGGGCCTGACGGTTCGTTTGCACGAGCTTATGTATGCTTGAAGAATCACGAGAATCAAGCCTATGGACGACCCCTCAACGTCGATATTCCATGTTTCAACGAGTGGGCTGTTGATGGTACGGGCGCGAGCAGTGTAAAGAGCAAGCGTGGCGGTGTAGTACGCCGACCACCATATCGCGTCGGCAAACTCGCCCTTCAGCTTCTTTATGTGCCCAAACCAAAGAACGCCAAGGATGATGACATGCCCAAGAGTATGAATGCATGCATCCGTGAGCTTCGCGAGGCCGAAGAGGTCAAGGACAAGAGTTGGGAGGGTTATTTGAGTCAACAAGGCGGCGACTGCCCCGTAAGTCATGACTACAACAACTAAAAATCTACGCAGTGTACTAATTGCTATCTAGTACTGGCGACGTCGTTTCTTCCGCCTTAATGGCACAAAGCTTACTGCTTACCATGAGACAACTCGACAGCCTCGAGCGACTATCAGTCTTGCTAAAGCAACAAAGTTGATCGACGACAAGACAGCCCTTCAGCAACCTCCTTCTACCAAGAAAGGCGGACGCCGCAAATCCGCCTTCGCAGAAGAAGAAGAGGGTTACATGTTTGTTGAGGAAGGCTTCCGGATCAGGTTTGCGAATGGCGAAGTGATTGACTTCTACGCGGACAGCACAGCACAGAAGGAAGAATGGATGAAAGTACTCTCCGAGCTTGTTGGCAAAGATGTCAGTGGCGGCAAAGGCTGGGCACAGATGGTACTTGACAAGGAGCGACAAGACAAGACACGGACGAAGGCTGCACCACAGCTCGCTCAGGCCAAGGCGCTGAAGGAGAATGCCAACCCAGCCCAGCACTTCCGTCCTCGGTCTCAGGAGGGAATGACAAGCAAATCTGTGCCTTCCAGCCCAGTTAAAGGACACTCAAGAACACGGTCTCACGTCCCCCCACCTCCTATCGAAAAAGATGCTCAACACAGATCGAGCGCCACTCCTCGGCAGCAGCAAGGTACAGGAAAGAGCGGGGGACGCCGCGATCAGGTTCGATCAATGATCTTCTAGATCACGCATGTTCGAACGGGGAAATCTATGGACATTCACTTGTATCTTCTCTTTGCGTCCTAGATTCCACTTCTCGAGTCGACTCGATTTTTTCAGCCTATCAATATTTCCTTCCCCTGGCGGCTGGGAAAGATTGTAGGCAACTGGCACACACGGCAGAGCGCTTGATGTCTTTTGGAAATTCCCTCTCTCGATCTTCTCATTGTTTCCGGAAACGCAACGGCTGTCCATCCATCCCTTGTATAAATTTCACGTCTTGCTTCTTTCTTGGATGAGATGTTGTGGTTTTCTAGAAATGTGAGTGGGTTGAGGAGGGAAATAGGGTGGGTGGGTGATTGGGAGATTAAAAATAGGGGCGGCGTGGGCGTGGGGCGATAGGGAGAAGGGGACACATACTTCGCCTGTTCTCTCTATGATATTATTTTCTCGGTATCGGTCTCGTCTTTGTTTTCCACTTTCTTTAGGATATGATAGGCGTCTGGTCTTTCTGTCACTACTCTAAGGGCAAGGGGGAAGGCGTGTTCACTTTTCCTTTTCTGCTTTCTTTTTACTATAATGAATTAGGCCTGCCTCTGTTTAATGATGATATTCGAGTTAAAGACAAGAAACAAGAGGATGATATGAAGGGAAAAGCAAGTTGGAGTTGGTGTTCGGAGAGGCGAGGAGAGGCCCATCAATACATTGTCTTTTTTATTGGAAAATGATTTGCTCGCGAACGCTGTTGTGCTATGTGAATGGTGCAGTATGATGCGTTGGTCAGAGACTAAGTGCAGTGGGATTGTGGTTTGATATGACCATCTATCGCCTCGATAACTTCATGCATGGCAGAATTCAACCTATGTGGCTGGACCATGTATGTTTGTCCCCTGACAACTGCATGTCGTGTCCAACGTACCAAGAAGGCGTTCGTGCAATGATGATGTTCTTCTCTTCGGGTTCCGCCATCTGCGGTGCTACTGGACGCTGTCCGAAGTAGCAAACATTTGGACCATGGGTGTTGCACAAGACAGGAGTCTTCCGCTCACACAATTACCGTTCCTTCCGAACAGCGAACGCATGACTACGTTTCTTACTTGCTCTCTTTTTTTCTTCTACTTTACTTCCGCTTTCCTTTTCCCTTCTTCATGTCTCGCTCTCCGGCAATGTCTTTTTTTCACAGACGAGCTTCTACATCTGGCATGGAAAACCATGTAATCCATCTATCAACCACTACATAGGCGATCCATTCTTTCTACATTCACTCATTCCCTGCCATTAAAAAATTTCATCCAAACACCTCTCTCCCCTACCATGGGCAACAACTGCTCACACCCAGCACCACTGATTGAAATTCAGGGTCCTCGATCTTCCATCTTCGTTGCTTCCGGTTTCTCGTTCCGTCCTCCACATCCTCCTCATCCATCTCGGCCACCACCACCGTTTCCACCGTTTCCCCCTAGACATCACGGTGGAAAGTGTCAAAGTCCTTCTCCACCCTCGGACTTTTCAAGTGATTCGGGGACGATTGAGCTTCCTCGAAGAAGAAGTAAAGCGAGAAAACGTGGGGTTGCTCGACTGAGAAGATCACCTCGACCAAAGCCTGAGACGGTAGAAGGTAGCGAAATAGGCGATACACCAGGGATGATGCACCCAAGAGTCTATGCTGGTAGAGTTCCGGGAATAAGAGGCGGGGGAAGAGGTGCTCCTATGTACCCTGTTGATAGGCCAGGCAATGACCTAGATTCGGAAATAGGGTATTCAGCTATGCTACCTCGTATGGGTGGTGACATGCCAGGTATGGGAAGCATGGGAGGATACGGCCCATATGGAGATAGAGCTTGTGGGATGTCAATGGATATGCCTCAGATGGAGCCAGGTGTGCCAGCTGGAATGGGAATGGGGTATGGGGGTAAGCTCATGATGCCTCCACCATATACAGCACAGCCTCCCATGTATGGACAAGCACCGCCTGGATACGGATTTTCTCCTCATCTCCAGTATGGAGCCAACATTGGAGGAATGGCAGTACCACCAGCAATGCCCGTCGGAATGGCTATGGCGCCTGTACAACCTAACCACGTACCAGTAGTCCCTCAACACCCAGTACCTCTGCCAGGCAATATGACACGCATTCCCAGTGGTGCATTTACCCAAGGAGTCACTGAAAGATCCAACGGTGAGCCAGTACCCACGAAGCAAAAACCGAATGCAAGAAGCCGAAGAGTCGTAGCAGCAGATTCTGGCCATGAATGGATACAAGGCGATCCTTTTCTGGATGCATGTATGTGTACAACAACCTGTACATGTCGGCAGGGACACCGTGTATTATACCGCGAGCAGAACGACGATGGCGAGCGTATGAGTGGTGAAATACGTTATATCTTGAAGAACCAAATAGGTCGAGATTGCGGAGATCATTCGAGCTGCACCAAAGCAGAAACAGAAAAGGCAAGAGCGGAAATTGAAACCATGGCCGCAAGAAAAGAAGCCCAAGACGGCATGAGAAGGATGGCTGAGGGGATGCAAGACATCGTAAATCGATTGGAGAAGCTGGACGTGAAGCAGAATAACGCTTCTCCTCCTCTGCCTTCTGTATTACCTAACCTGGCTGGTGGACAACCGACGGCTCCATTACCGGCAAGACCCCCTATTCCTGGTATGTTCCCAGGAGTAGCACCGGGAATGCAGAATCCTTATGCCCAGGCTTTTCCTATGAACTCACAAATGGCTAACCAGATCAATTCTCATCAGGCGCAGATGAACATGGGCAACATGGGCAACATGGGCGCGATGGGAGCAAACTTGCCACAGTCAATGGAGCAAGGTATTACGCCGGGCATGGCACAAGCAATGGCTGCAGGTATGATCCAAGGTATGACTCCAGGTATGGCTCAAGGCATGACTGGCTTCCAACCCAACCTCCACCGGCCACTGGACTCCCAACAGATGAATCCCACCATATTAAACCACATGAACATGGGCGGCGGCTTTGGTGACGCCGAATCCTCCCCCGGCGACACATTCGGAATGGAAATGGAGATGCCGTGGAGACCTCCACCTCGCCGTGAAAAGATAGGCCCAGATATGAGAATATATCGCAACCGAAGAAAGGGAAGAGGCGGCGGTGGAAGACCATCACCTCAAGAGTTCTTGATGCGTGAATATCATGATAAAGCTGGGCGAGGACCGATGGGAAGTGGTGGTTATCCATTAACGGGCAGGCCTGAAATAAGGAGACCGCGGCCGCCTGAGTTCCCGGACGAGGAGGCGATGCCGCAAATGCAAGGGACATATCCAGGACCTAGGTATGGAAGTGACGTTGGTGGAGGTTCGAGTCAAGCCTGGGAAGGTAGGTGATCCGTCGATGGCCATGTGCCGGTGAAAAATATGAGTCTGGACTAATTAGCATGATAAGACTTCAACCCCGAATGGCGAGAAGGAGAGGAAGCCGTGTCACCAAGAAGTCGTGGGATTCCGCCAGCCGGATTTCGAGGCAGAGGAGGGGGCGTTTGTGGCGGTGGTAGTGGTTGGACCCGCGGTGCTAACAGACCGAAGGATCTTCGAGGACTGGGTAAACAAGCGCGAGTCGAAGATGGCAACGAAACTTCAATAAACTGAGAAGAAATTGTCTTGAGACAGAGAATAGGTGGACTCTTTCAATGCCGGCATAACGAGGAAGGTGAGTCTCTTCGAAAACACTGACTAGTCTCCACCTAACTACGCTTGGAAGCTCCTTCCGCCACAACGGCATCCAAACAAACCATCAATGCCGAACATGCTCGTTCCAACAATCATGCAACTA
The DNA here is from genome assembly GCA_020744415.1 of Dendryphion nanum. NCBI lineage: Eukaryota > Fungi > Ascomycota > Dothideomycetes > Pleosporales > Torulaceae > Dendryphion > Dendryphion nanum. The sequence goes on along the minus strand of JAGMWT010000013.1, from coordinate 948,801 downwards.
CTGTATATATATATACACACGAATGGATAATGAGAGATGCAGGAATGGATCTTAGGCCGAAGCTTGCATGGGTTACTTGAGCACCCAATCCAATCCATCTCTTAGTGATGAGGCAAAGTGCAAAGAAACAATGCTACCCAAAAATGCAATATGCCGGGTATGCTGTGAAAACTCCAGAATAACACCAGTGTAAATCATTGGCGCCCATACCATGACCTCGTCTCTTCGTAGACGAATTACCCACCGAAGCAAACACCTGTCATGCTTGCATATCCAAAGATCAAAATGGACGCTAAGAGGTATGGCGTCGACCTTATGAGATCATTGCAACAACGCCTCACATTGTCTGCCTCAACCGCCGTCGATTGCGACCAGAATCCGCCTCTGTACTTATGGAGCTATCCCGGAAAGACCTGGGAGTCGAGAACCTGTTGGCAATGGCCTCCTGCAATGCCTTCTTGCTCTTCTTGACTGTCTTCTCTTCCTCCGCGTCGACAAACCGATGCACCTTTCGATGATCCAAGACACGTACATCCTTGTCATGCTTGCCCTCTCTATCCGTTTTTGGCCAGGCATACCCATACAGCTTGGAATGACGCTCACATCGCGGACACTCTCTCCTGGTCTGGTACCCATTCTGCTGAACGAACCAGTCCTCACAAGTATGGCATTCCTTCCATCTGCTATCCTTAATAGCTGTTAGGGATTGCGACATGCCATAATCCCCAGGTTTTCGCGGGTTTTCGACATACTTGGTGCTGTCGTCCACAGGTTTCGGGGTGACAGCACGATTCCACTCATTGCGTGATCGCGCACGAGTACTTCGGGTGGCAGGTGGCGTCTTCGATTGTTTACGTTTTACGACTTGCTTCAAAACGTCGTCGAGCTCATAGCTAGACGATAGTTCGCTCAGCTCTGATGAAGAATCTTCCTCTTCGAGAGCTGGTCGAAGGATGGGGGGCAGTAAAGTCTTCGTTATGGTCGTCTCCATCTTGATTGTGGCTACACCGAGACTTGGTTTCACGGCCACTGCGTCATGTGCCACATTGCCCGCTATAACTATGTCCTCATCGACTGATGTTGCATCGGTGGAATGGTCGGACTTGGGAGATGCCGCTGTTGCTGAAGATTGTGGAGTGGTATTTCGCGAAGAGGGCGACTCGTCTATGACGAGCGCCAATTGCCCATCCCATTGTTGGTTTCGCATCTCCCTTGTTGTAGGCTGGACATTGGTAAGGTTAGGAATAGGATCTTCAATGCTTGAAATTGGTATTTCCTGGCGAAGCGAAGAACTGCTATAAGCCTTTTTCAATGTTGCATGGCGTAACGGTTTTGGCAAAAGGGGCCTCGTCGGCGATGGTGGTGATATCGATGTTTGCACATGGGCATCCTCTCCTTCCTCCATCTTGACTTTCTTGTTCATTGCATCATGTTGGTCGTTATCATCTGTGCTCATTGCAGATGCTCGCTTTCGTTTACTAGACGTCGCCTCTTTCTGAATTGCACCATTCTCTTCTTCATCCTCTTCATCCACTAGTCTGAGTGGGGCCCAACCGTTGACCAAACGGTCCTCACAACTCTGGCACAAACACTCTTCATTATTATCACCAAAGTAGTCCTCGCCGTAAGACACGGTGATCTCTTCCCCTGACGCAATGTGCTTTACAGCAACAATCTGCATGCCATCATGGCCAGTAGTCGAGAGCCTGGAATTTGCGTCGCAATCGTGATTCGCAAAGCGTGCGGGTCCGAGGAACAGCGAACGCGTCTTTTTCCTGCTTGAGATAACCATACTGAAGTCTTTTCGCGCAAGTTCGATTTTCTTTTCCTCCTCTTCAGTCATAGCAACACGCACACCGGTCAAGTACTTGATCTCCTCCCGCGGCTTAATGGCCCGTCGCGCTGTCACGGAGGCTTCGTGGTCATTGATAGTATATCTGTTGGTGGTGGTGACTTCAAATGGGCAGTCGGGCATATAAATCTTCACATAACGGAGAAGATGGCGATTGAAATGGTCCTTCTCTTTCGGGTCTCTCAGCTCTGCGACAAACCTTCGGAGGCCAGGTAACTCCAACAGGTGTTGGGCAGCTTCGGCAGGGTCTTTTGCGAGAATAATGTGTTTCCGGATGATGTCTGCCAGGTCTTCCTCGGCCAGTCCGCGAGATGCAGCGAAGCGGGTGCCACGATTCTTCCTGATGGTCGTCCAGTAATAAATCTGGATATTGCGCAATTAGTCTACTGGCATGCTTGGAGGCGCGTTTGTCAAGACTGTCATGCGACGACAGCACCGGGCTGAGGCTCACCTTGTCAACCAGCGCATCAGTAAGGATATCATCATATCTCGACAGCTTATCCAGTGTCAGGCCGCCCTTCTTCTCCTGCGCCTTCGGTGGCATGATTGCGCCTATGCGGGGGGAAACGAGTGTCAATCGTTCGTCGAACGGAGAACTGTTGGTTGCGCGGCGTTGGGTGTAGTTGCTGAGTGCGCGAGGGTTAATAGGGGAGGCTGGGGTGACGTAGTCCCGGTGATGTGTAGGTTTGATGTATGTACGTGCGTGAGGAAAGTTTCAGTCGGTGCAGTGGGTGTGGGGACAAAGAAACAACGCCATAGAAAGAGGGGAAAACAGGACGAGGTGAAAGAGACGCGAGACAGGCCAAAAGAGAGTGAAAGAGTGGGCGCCGCGACAAAGACGGCAGAAAGGGAAGAGGGATCTGGGGGTCGTTGATGCGCGGTGGATGCGGGAGGGTAAGATTGAGGCTGGGCTGATCTCGTTTGGGTCTGGCTGGCACCGACGCGGCTGCTGAATAAATGGAGCCACCCAACCTACAATAGCACAGTAGATGCCCCTACAAACAACAATAGGGCCATTCACCACATCATCAAGAAGTATATACTTGAGCAGAACCAGCTGGTTTACATTGTTCTGTCAATCCAAAGAAGCAGGTCCAACCCCGTGATAACCCTTTGGGACACTCGCGTCCATGGTGGCCCTCCTCTCTCTGCAGCGTGGTCTGCACCCTTGCGGGATCGGCTGGCGACTGGAACGGAACGACTGCAGGTCTGCCCAGATTTCAATGGAACCTGGCGGCGCGCGGAGGTGAAGGCGGCGCGAGGGCAAGCGAGCTTGGAATGAGGGAAAACCCTCCGCTGACTAACGCCTCTGTGGGCTCTGATTGGCAAATCAGAGACCTCCGTTCCGTGGCCCGACGACACTCGCTAAGTTGCTTCACCAACCGCAAACTTCACCGCGCGCTGAGGGACTGCTGCAGGATAACCACGGCTGCACAGTGCAGGATAGAGCATATAGCGACTCACGGCACACCTTGGAAGGGGTGACGATAGTTTGTTGCAGCGAGTGAGCAAGCAAACGCACAATCGCAGCCCGTCAACATGATCCAGCTCAAGGTACGAGACACTGAGAAACGAGCCAGCTCGCCCGCCACCTACGACGAACCCAGAGACAGCCACTCATACTCATGCACCACAATCTAGACCCTCATCAATTGCATCGACAACTCAGGCGCCGCCATTGTCGAATGCGTAAACGTTCTACGATCGAAGCGACCGGCGAAAGTTGGTGAGGGCAAATCTCGAATAGCCTAGGAAAATATCAGTCCACCCTAACATACCCACCAGGTGATCGCATAGTCGTCGTCGTTCAGAAACAACGCAATTTCGGCCCCGAGACCGGCAACAGCGTCTCCGTCAGTGCAGCAAACAAGGTCCGAAGAGGTGATGTGCGGCATGCAGTGGTAGTACGGACGGCAAAGAAGTGGCAGAGACCAGACGGCAGCGTGGTCAAGTTCGACGACAATGCCTGTGTCTTGATCAATAAGGCTGGGGAACCCATTGGATCACGAGTGAGCGGTATCGTTGCCGCGGAGTTGAAGCAGAAACAATGGTCCAAGATATTATCACTAGCACCCATGCATGTGTAAAGACGAGTCTGAGGGGGAAGTTGGGGAAATGGGAAATATGAACAAGATGATCCATGTAAAACATCTGTAGAATTATCGAAGGGTATCCAAATACCACCGGGCGCCAACCAATAGAGAAATGAGCCTCACTTCTAACTCCGACCCAATGCACATCGCTGGACTTCAAAGACCGCTGCCAAAATACGAGCCCAAGTGGACTGGCAAGATGCAATTATGTTTTTCCCTTGTACCAACTCGTCCTGGCTTTTCTGTTGGGTCGACTGTCCGAACGCATGGACACAACGATCCCACGTCTTTCACTGCCAGACATTGCCGCAGGCGCAGCACACATAGTACAGTTTCTACTTGATGTTAACTAACTGGTGGTCTCCGTCGGGTCCGATAACAATACTCACCATTCCTGTTTCAGCAGTACGCTGTTGTGACTGGAAGAAGACGGCCTCGTTCTCGCCGCACGTGGGACACGGTTTCTGGATGCGAGGCAACTAGACACACGAGACATGATCAGCAAGCAGGCTCAAAGAGAAGCAAAACAAGCGACGAAACAACGCGCGAGAAATGCTCAGTTCTTTGAGGAATGCTTGTCGGTCGCGTTGAAAGGGTCTTCGTCTTCTGCCTCGAGGCAAAACCCAGGCGCCGTTTCCTCACCGCATTCTTCGCAGACGATTTCCTGGCCACACATGGTACAAAGGCCCGGGAGCGGTAGTTCGGAGAGGGTTGTATGCGAAAGAGAGCGGGTGAGACCAACCGTAGGATCTTGTCCAACGTCCTGAGTGATGCCGGCAGTATCTCCGACCGAGGACGCGATTTCGTGGCGCATGACGCATGAGGAGGGTGCTTCTTCCGTGAAAGAGCAAGTCCGGCAGGCAAAGAGCAGGCGGTTGTTCGCTTTATCTTCGCGGGGGAAAAGTAGGTTGGAGCTTGGGCCAAGGTTAGCGGCGTGAAGTCGCACAGAAGTATAGATGTATATAGGGGCCTCACCATTCGGAGCAGAAACGAAAGAGAATCTTCTTGCTCGTGTCTTTTTGTCCCTCTTCGAAACCTGCGGCGGCTGGGGAGGACATGGCTGGTTATTCGTGGTGCTATCGGTGGCGGAGAAGGAAGGTGGTTGAAGAATCGAGTTGAGGGGCCACAGCAGTTTTGACGGTTCGGTTCTGAGTGTGCCAGATGGGGTGTTGTGGCGGTAGAAGTGTGCAAGAAAGAAAAAGAGTCTCTCTCATCGAAGGCTCCCTTACGCAGCTTTTGAATTGACGGGTCGACGACGGTGGTGCTGCGGCCCGCGCACCTGAACACCCTAGCCTATTGTGTCACGCCGTTTTAGTCATTTGGTACAGCTGACTCATCTAATCTCTGCACTTTCATTGGTTTGATGACCGTAAAGCCAAGGCGCATGTCTTTGTTTTGAGGGCACCCCGCAAAGGCGAGCTCGTTGCCATGACCAACGACAACCACCTCCTACGATTTCCTGCAGACTTTCAGCAATAAACCTCCACTCATCGCATCAGCAAGGCCAACTTTTGTCTCTCTCCATCCACCGCGCATCAATCATTACCTTTCTCTCTTTCCAGAGACTATTCTATACCTTTTAGCCCAAGGCATACATTCTCGCAAACATGGTAAGCTCAAGCGGCGCATTAGCCATGCACTCCGCCTCCCCGCAACACAGTCAACGAGCTTCGACTCATATTTTCTGCAGTCTAGTTCCGAGGCCGGGCTGCCCGACGGTTGGGAAGTGCGTCGATCCAACACCAAGAACTTGCCGTATTATTTCCACCCTGCCACCAAGGACTCGAGATGGGAGCCACCCGTGGGGACCGACCCGGAGAAGCTGAAAGCCTACATGGCCGAGCACCATAGCACCAAGGGCATCTCTGAGAGCACCTTCTCGGACAAGAAAGACAAAATTCGATGCGCACATTTATTGGTTAAACATGCCGACAGCAGGCGTCCTGCTAGCTGGCGCGAAACCAAGATCACACGTTCAAGAGCCGAAGCTATGGAGATACTCAAGCGACATGAGGCCGAGATTCAAGCAAACAGCGATGGCGAAGAGGGCAAGCTATCTCTATCCGAACTTGCTACCACAGAGTCGGATTGCAGCAGTGCGCGCAAAGGCGGAGACCTGTAAGCACACGATCGACCGTGCGGTTGTCTACTGGTACTGACATGGCACATAGTGGCTTCTTCGGGAGAGGCGATATGCAGAAGGAATTTGAGGATGCAGCATTCGCCCTCGAGAAAGGCGAAGTCAGCAAGATTGTGTCGACAGCCTCTGGCCTACACTTGATCCAGAGGTATGCTGACCACAATCTTTTGTTCCATGACAGGATTAGCTAACGCGATCAATTAGGCTGGAATAGAGTATCGTGGCTTATACATTGGGTTTTGATAGCCATCTGATATTCTCGTAGTCTATAGGCAGACGTCATAGGTGTACGAGCAGGCAGGCACGGGCGGTATACTCTGCGGCGCTGTCGCGACTCCTTGCCAAAGTCGCATCCAAAGCTATCAATTATAGGCGAAGATACACTCTATGAATTACGGTCCAGTCATGTTAGGCTTCAGTTAGGTAATCACTCATAGAAAATGCTGCAAAATTGAAGGAGATTTGGCTAAAGAGGTCAGTTGGCCCCTCCATGCACGTTGATGTACATTCCGTTTGCATTCACTCCGCGAGGATAGTCCACAATTGCCAATTTTCTTTCCTCAAACTCATTTCCTCCTTCGTTCGCCTGATCACACTGTGGTGGTTACAACGCATGTCTTCTACCCCACCGACCTTTGTAGGCGCGTGGACTAGGCACTGTGCAGGTATTGCAAGAATGGTGGGGCGCTTTGACCATAGCCCGCTATCATTCCGCGCACCAGGTACCCCCTGGCTCCGAACCATTCCGCGAATACCTAGAGCTAACTCATTAGCAAAAAAAATCAAAAACATACAACAGTCCGCATTCCCCACTCGTCTCCGACGTGAGTACTACTGGACCAGTAGCTGGCTTGTATCTGGTAGAACGGACGGGGTACCTAATATTACAGCTCTTATGGTCGTATGTGAAGGGACCGCAAATCTAGGAGGTTCCCATCAGGAGACATCAACAACCTGGTCGAAAATATCAACTTTCTCGTCTTTCTCGTCTTTCTCGTCGACTTTTGCAATGCTGGCCGAGTTTGATATGATTAGGTGAAGCTATGATTTGACTATATGCGAATGAAAGAGCAGGTTTCGAGTATGGCTGCTGAAGATATAGCCCATCGTTCACTAGGTCAGAAAAGCGTCGAGTATTGCCTGCAAGCGAACTTGTTGCAGTTTGCGGTTTGCGAGGGCCAGTGCAACAGCGCCCAACTGCCAACGCAAGTCCTGTATGACCGATAAGCAATCCAGCCCGACTACAATTGTCTTGCGCGCTTGGTCTCTTACAGGTGCATAGGTAGCATGAGGGGCTACGTGAACGATACGTGAACGATACGTGGTGCTGTACTTTGACAGCAACAGCCATCCATTCGAACCAGCCCCACTACACCCACTGCATATTTCGTACGGCTCCCAAGGACCAAAACAGACGCTTGCAGTCTATTTAAACTTCTAGCAGCGGATGCAGCATATACTTAGCGTTGACTATTCTGGTGCAGATTGACGGATCAATGTACATTGTGTCCAAACATCCAGGCCCCTTCGTCTTGCCCGTGCGCACGGCTTTTTCGACTTTAGCATGCTCACTTTCCCATATCTGAATTACCGGAAAGTACGTCACTCAAACGCAACAAATAATTGAAGCCTGTCGAATCAGGGCACGCCCTGGAACACGCACAGCAAGCACAACTGTGCAGCGCCGCCTTAGGCAGCGGTTGACCGCGCGCTCAATCCCCCCCTGTCAGGTGTTTTCACTGTAAGGAAAGCGTCTTTTCACAGTCGTTTCCTGTTTTCGTCAGCCCGCCAAATGCCCCGATCCCCAGTCTGCCCGCGATCCCCTCATCCCGCACCCACTCCACTCTTTCTACCCTTCATCCTGCACCTACGTATCAGACCATCGTCTCCACACTCTTTTGATTTAAAACCACTCTTCCTGCTTCTGCTTCTGCTTCACACTCCTTTGAACAGCCGCACCACGCCCTAGTGTCTCAACGACTTCGATATACAATTCAACAAAACGGACAGACCAACAGAACAAACAACCCAACAATTCAACAAATCAATACTTTCTTTACATTCACTCATACCCTTTCCAAATGGCTACTGCCTTGCCTCCCATCAAGACCCACGGCTCCCCCGCCGTCTTCGCTCGAGAGACTTGTGGCCGCCGCAGCTCTTCTCGTAACTCGGCCATGTCACCTTTGTTGGAATCTCCCCGCACCCTCTGTCCTCGAGATGGTGATGCTTTCAGTTACGCTGCCGGGCACCTTCCTGCATGGTACATCTCACAGGAACTCTGGCAGCGTCTTCCTAGTGAGCTGCAATCCAGTCTGGCCGCCATGCAGCATGCAGGTGCTGCTGTATTGACAGGTACACATCTCTACTCCAGGGTCATGTCCCCTGCTAGTGGGCCAAATGCTAATTGATACTCTACTATAGGTTTCGAGCGTGTTGAACAACACAGCGTGAACACCACCAAGGGCAAGGATACCGCTATTCGCGATGACGACATAGTGGCTACGCTCCAGGACAGCATTCCCATGATGCCTACGCTACCTCCCCTCCTCCGAGGCGATAGTGTCATCAGCACAGAGCTTGAGGCCTCCATGTGTTCATCGGTCTTCACCTCGTCATCCTCTTCGGTTTCTATCTCCCCGCCATACACCCCTGTATCTGAAGCATCAACCCCAATCTCTCCCATGGCCCTGGCTCCCCTCGATAAATCCTTGTTTTCTGGCTTAAGGCGGGTTATCAGCCGCGAACGCTCATTCTCTACTCCACTAGAGCCCCACGACGCCTACTACATTACTGAGCTCTCCCAATTGCGCACCGAATCATTGCCCCGTCTTCGCCACTCAATCCGCAAAGTCGACACCCGCTGGATTGAAACTAAGCGCGGTGATGGGCTCCTTTCTACTGACGAGATCAACGAATTTGAGAACTGGCTGGCCGAGAAGAAATACACCATGCTCACTCTCGACACCAAGTGCAAGACTCTAAGCGAAGCTGCCGGCCTCTCCTCCAATGGCCTCGGTTGGACCGCTCCGTAGGCGCTAGTGAGGTGTGAAAAGTCTATTTACATGGCGATTGTCGCTCATGCGGTGCAGGAAATCAAGGTTTTAGACTGCTTCGAGGTGGCGATTGATCGAATATGTTATTGAAGAGTGGTGATAGCCTCCACTCTTCTGTATGCAAATTGACCTGTTTCTTTACTTTTTCAACCATGTCTGTATAACAAGCGAGGAGTTGGGGCATATCAGATCTGGTCATGGGTGGTGTTCTGCAACTCGGTTCATCTGGAATTCAAGGATTTCATGTCCTTTTCTGTTCACTACTTGTTCGATATGGGATGGCGTTCTGTGTCTATAAGGCTGAACTAGGTACACCTTCAATCTCCTACCACAAGCCTGCAAGGAGATAGCAAAGTTCTCTTTCCTACAGCATGACCTCTAGAAGGATCTCTTTCATGGCGGAATCTATCGGGCAAAGACAGATAAGGGGACCTCTTCTCTGTATTCCTTTTCTGTGTCAATAGATCAATTCTCAAAACCTTACAACTACATTCAACCATTTCTGACTTCGTTACTCTGTTCGTTAGTGCCTTGGTACGTCACAGCATAATGTTTAGCATGTGCACATTGCTCCACGTGGAAGGCACGACAGAGCCATGGTTAACCCACCTCTGCTAAGAAGATCCTAAACCTCAACCAGTTGACATTTAACATCGTCGTCATGGGTTGCAAATAATTCTGTCATTGATTTCGATCATGTAGCATGTTCTTTACTACCTAGGAACAGCTTTCTCATATTCCTATGATGAATGTACTATCATTCAATATCATATAAACGAACATTAGAATTACGATTCACGGCACGGAGAGGAAATTACAGAGATCTGAAATGAGAGCATCAAACGGGTGAGGGGGGCGGAAATGAGACATGGATTTGGTGCGAGGGAGGCGGCGACAGGGTGGTTTTCTGGGAAGAGTGGTATAGTCGATGATTGGAGTAGATGCAGGGTCTTGCTTGATTAAGATTTGATTCTGATGTTTGTGAGCGTATGTTGGTGGTCTGATGGGTGGAGATGGAATGTCAGTCAGTCAGCCAGTCAGGTGATGGGTTTGCTATGCGGCCAGACGGGGCGGGCAAGTGGTATGATGGTGTGTCATGTGTAGTGATGGTTGAAGCAACAATTGTTATTATTTTAGTCAACGAAATCATGGAGAAATTCAAACCCTGCCAAACCCCGCCCCGCCTTGATAGAAATGCTAGTGTCCCGGATTTCTCATTCCTTTTCATATAGGTAATGGATGCGTAACTTCATTAAGGTCGATTGGTTCGTCGGAAAGTGGTGAATATTTTGATCGGTGTAACGAGGTGGGGTGCTGCGGAAGTTGTGGTTACGATGCTTGTGGAGAGGACTTTCGAATTTTGGGTCTTTTGGTGTTTGTGCTTGTGTTCGTGTGGGGGTTTTCGCCTTTGGGGTTGCTTTTCTCATAGATCTATGCGTGTGCTACTCTATGATCGGTAACCATTTCGAAGGGTTTTTAGCCTGATGTTGTAATGTGTGAAAGAATATTGGCTTGTTCTGTGGCTGCTGCAAGGCGAAATCCGGTATGGCCGTGGGAGAGTATGAGCTATCTGTCCAATTTAAGTGCCTGTATGGATGGTTCTTTCCTACAGTAACAGCTCATAAATAAATCGCGTTACGAATCATGTCTTTCCAAATTAACTTGAGATTTCTGGCCTACTAAATAATCGACACCGTAGCCTTCTCCGCAGTCTTCCAAGCCTCAAATTCAACATCCTCGTCCCAATCAACATTTCCAGAGCGCTGGAATTTGCATAGTCCTATGCGCGAAAATTCATTGTCGTTGCTTATTTGCTTCAGACACAACCCAATAATGTCGTCTTCCCAAAATGCTATTGCTAGACACCATATCTCTGTGTGAGAGGACTCAAAATTATCCTTGATCCAGAAGTGGTCGCGCTTTGAGATGGGGACCGGTGTTTTCTCTTTAGCGTTCTGTTGTACCGAGAGTTTTTCAAGGGCAGAGAAAAGGTCGTTTCCAAATAGTGGTGGAAAACCCGTGCCGAAAGAGTTGTTTGCGCCTTCTCTAGTATCGTTTGTTACCTCTTCATCGAAAGTTATCGACCTCTTTAGAGGTGGGCTACTTGGCGCCCCGCTATCGACTTCGTCTCCCACTTCGCTCTCTTGGAGTTCAACAGACGTGTCATCTTCTTCTGCAGGGAGAATTCTCACGAAATTTATAGCCACACTATCGAAGCTGTCCCCATTTTGACCTGTAACTGGCCTCATTTTTCTCAATCTCCCACGCAGAGTGATCTTCCCCCGGACGGCTTCTTTTGTGAAGACGTTACTGACGTTTGTAGATATCACATCTGCGACCTCGAATGGGGTTCTAGTGGGCTCTTGGTTTGCTTGCTTCGGTTCATCCCATCTCCCAAACGCTATACGACTCCAATTATTCAGGCATGATGCCCAGCACCAGCTCGGAAATAGCTGTTTATCAGGCGCCACCTTTACAGCTACTATCGACCCACTGGGTTGAGGCTGCGGCTGAAGCCCGCTCCGGAGGCCAGGCTTTGTTTGTTCGTCGTTTTCAATGTCCAGATCAAGCACTTGCCACAGCAAACTTCGACATAGCTGTTTACCGCTCCAGACGCCCGCTAGGAACTCGCAGCCCATTAGTTTTCCAACCAACGTAGCCATGCCTGCAAGAGCAATGAGACGATCGCTCTGCATTGTAATCTGACGTTTTGAGTATTGCTCTACCACTCTTTCCCAATCCGTTACTGTAGCATCCAGCTCATCATTGTTGAAGACCTCAGTTGCAGTACTCAAGGTAGCTTCACGAACCTTTCCGGCGTTCAAGAAAATAGGGTTTCTGGTTCCACCGGGATGGGATTCCGATGCATAGCAACATCGGCACTCCCAGTACACCTCATTTGAGAAATAAAGGATTCGAGAAGACATAAAATGCTCTTGTGCACACCACGCTCTAGTATCGATTGGCCCTTGAACTCTTGTCTTGTAGTCTGCATACGCGTATAAGTTATCTTGGGGAACACTTGGATCTTCTGTAGGACGGTTTTTCCAAAAGTCTTGAGAATAATGCCATGTGGTTGGATAAATACGAGGATAATGATCTCGTACTTGATGTCGCTTGTTCTTATCTAATACATCCGGTATCTTCACTGGCCAGATTCTGTTTCTATCGCGTGGCTGGAAGCAACCTTCTGTCGTATCATTTGCGCTAGAGGCAATGAGTGTCACAAGAGCGTTGCGGTAGATCGCAGCCATCTTTTGAGATTCTCGAGCCCAATCATCGGCATCGTCTTGCACAATGCCTAAGCACGATGGAGATATGAAATTAGAATTTGTTCCGTAAGACTTTGGAGAAGAAAATGCTTACAAAGGGCATCAATCCAAATGTATTGTATGCTGAGTTGCCTGCATATCAATACAGATTCTCTGAGTGTCTTTGGCAATTCATCTAAGCCAATACGTTCTTGGCGAAGTGGTAAGGTGGAAATCTCAGTACGGATGAAACGTTGTTTGCCCCAGCAATAACTCAAAGCAGCGTATACGCCTGGCTTTTCATTTGTGACAAAAAGTCGAGGGTCCTGAAGGTCGTTTCCAACGTCAATAACTCTTGTGGGCAAACGGGGTAAATCAGTCATTGAGGCGGAGCATTTGTCGTGTTCTGTGATACAATTAAGCAACCAAGAACGGGCCAGCGCCATTGTTCCTTCACTTTCTGTACCTGTATCTTTACAATCCTGGAGTTTCAAGAGGACCGTCTCTAGTTCTCCTTTAACAGGTTAGTATGTTGAATAGTACAAGAAGTATCATCACAAACCTCTGGGCCACCCGATAGTCAAAGTTGACTTATCGTAAATAGTGCGCCAATCAGGTCCGGCATCGCTTTTTTCTTGATTAAACGGCATCATTGAAACATTTTGGAGCTCAGCCCAATGGTGTTTTTTCTTATCAAATATAAGACGGCAAAGAGGACACGAAACTAGAGATATTTTTTCCGCGTCGTAGATAGTAACGGGCTCATCTGATACAACTTTTACGCACCGAGCACATAACACATCTCTCGAAAGAAAAGGTTCTTCTGTTCGTCGATCAATCCATCCTCTCAAGCTCATGCGTAATTTCTTGATGGTTGGACCGAGAGGGCATTCGGACTCTTCCATCGCGTTCTTGACTTCTTTTGAACTCAGATTGATGAACTCAGATATAGAATAAGTGCCGGAGAGTAAGCGATGCAAGGTTCGTTGACCTTTTCGTTTCGTCCTAGCTCGAGCAGTTTGTATTTTAGCAGATGAAAAGTCTAGAGGAGCTCCTGCTCGTAAAATGACTTGGAGTAGATTAAAGTCTTCGTTGGAAAGAGCAATTTCGACACACCCCAAGTCTGCAATTGCGCCATTCTGCAAGAGCAACCTAACTGTTTCAGGGTCCATCATCTTGCATGCAAGCTGAATTGCTGTAACAGCATCACCGTATGGGAAATCGGCGAAAATTCTACTCTTGACGTTGACACCATGTTTGACCAACGCTGAAGTAACCTCTTTGTTAGAGACGAGGATTGACTCGAATAGCGGTGTTGATCCATCCAAGCTCTTCACTCTCAAGTCCGCACCTTTCGCTAGTAGCAACTCCAAGAGCTTGACGTTTCCTCTACGCGCTGCTGCGTGCAGTATTGAGCCGCATCGTATAGAACAGTTATATCCAGGCAGGGATTGCCATTTCGTGATATCAGTACCAAAATTATCATCGAAATTAGGCCATTGCTGATTTATGTTAAACCCAGTGTGGAGGAGGCGCAGAAAAGGCTCAGAAGGATTATTATCTGGGAAGTTATAATAGTTGATTCCCGCCTTCCGCCAAAAGTAACCCCATTGGGCTTTGGTAGCATCATTCCAGGCTGGTGGATCCATGGCTCAAGGTTTTGAGATAAGCAGGGCGGACAATAGCCACATTAAAGTACTTGCATAGAGGCAACTGCAGCATGACACCGCTAAGCATGTGTATGTTGAAAACTAACACTGCGGATACGAAACTATAGGGAGAACGGGTGTACATGATTTAGGTCGTTGCTGAGCAAGGCTCTGCGATGTAGTGTTGTTAAGATTGGGGCCAAGGCTGTAGGATTCTAGCGAATCAACTAATAAATGGACGTGAACCCCACTACCCCACCTCGTTATGTATCCATCAACAAGTTGATTTCAAAGAAGGTTAAATATGCATATTGAAGATCGATTTCTACATACCCTCGAGGTCTCTCTGCTTTACGTTGCAATATAAAGTATTCAATCTCAAAATTTTCCATCCAAAGTCGCATGGTGTAGTGGCTATCACGTATGTCTCACATTTAACCGTGTGTGCTCACATAAGGTCCCGAGTTCGATCCTCGGTGTGACTAGATTTTTGCCCTTTTTTTGTTGCTGTAGTTGATTATTGTGGGGTTCAATCTAAGATTCCAATAGGGACAAAAGGTCTGGCGCTAAGCAGCTATCAACATCCAAATCAAAACTTCTGATTTGGGTAACCGGGAATAACCGCTTGGACCAAGCTGGATGAAGAATTTCCTAAAGAATACTTACCAACAATCATGTCAAACTTCACAAACATCATTTCCTTTTTTTGCTTAGATGTCCGATAAGACGAGTATTCGTGGTATATCCCCGAATTGCGGTATCCCATGTTGTTTCACGTCTCGCTTCCCCACACGTCCAACAGGGCACATGACTATTTCATGATTTGTGACTGAAGACAGCATATCACCACATAACGATATCCTATATCTCTACCATTGAACTGGTGTAAGCATCATGTATGCCTAGTCAATTGAGCAATACGTCAATATCACCTGGTTGCTGATGGGGCGGGCTGCGCACTCTTTACTGCCGAAAACATCACCAACCTCGGCAGAACATCACACCACACTCACAGCACCTCACCTGTTTCATTGCGGCTCTATCTCTCCACCTTTCCGGACCCAAACAATTACTTGCCGCGGGAGCTACCGCACCTTTCGCCCTTAGCCTATTCAATTCCAACCCGACGCAGTAATCTTCCAGTGCTCCAGGGCAGTGCACGCACCTCCGTGTCTACATTACCGCGATACATGCGCGGCCGAGAAGCACTCAGTTGTGAAGACTGTCCTGGCCGCGACGTCGCGTTCTCTCCGCCGTACGTCAGAGCACTTCCCAAGCGTCCTCCGCTCGTCTTGGAAGCGGCCTAGTCGGGCACTCAGACACGAGAATGCGACGGCTTGGAGGCTTGTCATGTGAGGAAATGCGGAGAAGTGGGTGATGATGATTGGTGGTGTGACTTTTCCCTAAGCTATACGTACCTCTGCACCTGCTTTGCCCGCGGCGGAGATGAAGCGCTTTGGGTGGGGTGAAAGTGGCATTGCTGGCTCGTGATGGGCGAGAGGGGGTGCGGAGGTGGCACACGTCAATGATGCCTACCTGGCTGTCTTGTCTGGAGACACTGAACTGGGCAGTGCCAATTGGATGGAGGTATATTTGCCTCGTTCGCCCGCGCGTTTGGGGTCGAGGGTTTCCGACGTACAAGACGTTACATCTTCAATCTATTTTCTACGAAAGGCTGCTGCAGACGAGTATCACTTGCGTAGATTAACCCGCACATCATAAACGAACCACCAACTACACAAATCTCCCTTATCTATCAATCAATCCTATAAGAGGCCCGTGAAAGCTTACCTCCTCATCGTATCCGATATAACAAGCTCATCGAACAACATCAACAACAATCTTCCCTTGACATCCCATCTACCATCATAACAATGCCTCCACGAATGTCAGCCCGAATCTTCCAGCGATCATTCGCCACCACTACCCGAGCCCGAGCAACCATCTCCTCCCCACTATCATCGCTTCCACCAACACATTTCTCCGCATCCAACTCATCCGTTCCCAAGCTCGGAAAAGTAGGAAAATGGTAAGTCTCACCCCTGACCCTCCTCCCTACATACTCGACACTAACAGTACACCCAGGTACCTCCCGACTATGGCCCTGATAGCCGTCGGTATGATCTATCTCCCCGACGCGCTCTTCACCAGCCCAGCCACCACCACTCGGAGCCCTAGGACCGTAACCCTGGACTCCGCCAATCGCACGATAGGCTTCGCCATCTCCAATGCCCTCTCTGAGACTAATCTCAGCCAAAAGAAGCGCGAGTTGACCCAGGTAGAGAAGAACCAACTCCTAATGGATGCCTATGGAGCACGCTCGACACTCGAAGACATCGAGAAAGCCTTCGAGCAGATGGAGCGAGCGGCAACCATGGATTCCGCAGAGAGAAATAGCCGATTAGAGGACGCTTATGGCGAGAGGACGAGTTTGAGGGATGTCGAGAGAGCGATGCAGGTCTACGAGGTGCAGTGATGGATTTCCTTCCTTCTAGGAGAAAGAAGCCAAGCAAGAAACGCCGTGCCATGATAGGTGGAAGAAGGATTCGCGCGCCAGAACTGCACACGAAGGGAACAGAACCCACGCCCCAGCCAACAAAGATTGCGTTGCGGAGTGGTGTCCTTGCGGATGGCGGCGCTGAACATAGTTGATTACAACCAACGATATGTCAGGAGTTTTTGGGTTAAGAGGAGTTGAAGATGCCGCATATCTCAGCTATGTTTCTGCTGGCACAGATACGGCACAGGACGGATGGGCGGACGGACGGGGCGCAACGAGGTCGGATGCAGGCGTAGATATTTAACGAGACGATCAGAGCAACTGTAAATACGTAGCTCAAACAATGCAAAGTTCTTTTGTATCTTACACACCAATGTTCCACCTTGGACCAATGACTTAAACATCCGCTCAAAGTTCGCCGGGGTATCCAACCAAATGCAAACGGATCACCGATGTTTTGGGTGACCTCAATTGAGCCTTCCAACGCCATAACTCGGGAAAACCAAGTTGATGCAGACCGAACAATTAATGATTTGGACCATTCAAACCCTGAACGCCGCGCTTCATCTAGCAAAATCAAATTTTTCCAAGTGGTCCATTCGAATGGTCTACAGGCTTGGTAACACCTGCAAACATGTCCCATTCAGTCCTCTGTCGGCCGATACTTTCTTGGGGAAAAGGTGCAGGATTCAAACTCTGGCCCGCCCCATGATAGGTTGTATCCCCATGTTCAAAATCATCGTAGCGCGCTTGTGTTGGTCCCGTCACTCCGTATTCCTGCCCAGGCATCGGCGCAGACGGGAGGCTGTCCGGATTGGCTGGATTCGCGTAGATGTTGGATCCACCATGTTGTACCGGATATGAATTCTGGCGTGTGTAAAGAGTAGCATGAGTGTTTAGCAGTCCCACCGTGTCTGAATCTTCAAATCCATCCGTTCCTGCCCGTGCTGGAGTCTTTGCCGGCCGTGAAATCTCCGTAGCTGCTTCCCCGTTTCCGGCAAATGTCGGACCTGAAGTGTACCCAGTCTCGGAGGACACTGAGTCGAGTTTAGTTTGATAAGATATGTCGTTCTTCCTGTGTCGCACACCGATGAAAAGCCATCGCATTCCACGACCGAATGCTTTGATGATATCCCAAGGATTGAAGGCCGAGACGATGGCACGGAGTGGTCCGGAGACGTAATTTTTGGGTTCCTCGTTTGGAAATCCATTAATGGTATCCTGCCGCTTCCCAAGATCATAAGGTTTCCAAGGAAAAGCGAAAAGGTGCAGAACTGCGAAAATTGCCATCTCAAAACAAACCAACATGGAAGGAAGTCCAACCCTCCAGTCAGGGCCCGCTATTTTGGCGGTTGCTTTTAGAGGTCCGTTGGGTGTTGCTAGAAGAGAAATGATCCAACTTTGCCAGAAACAGAAGAAAATGACGAGTTTTATGCAAAGGACTTTAAGAAATGGTCGGTATGGAGCCAAATCATGCTTCAGTTGGACATAAAACTGAATCAGGCAATACATGGCGATGGTAACTGAGATGGCCTCAAACCCTGCAACCCATATGTACGCATATCGAGGATCCTTCGAACTTTGACAGTACAGATGGTTTGCCTGCGTAGCAACAGCGACGACAGTGAAAAACGGGCGCACAAAGCAGTACTGGAAGACGCTAATCCACACAATCTAGACTAGGTCAGTGTGGAGTCAAGATGGCGTCTAAAGAGTAACTACGCACATTAAACCAAGTTAATCCACTTTGTGGTTTCCGAAAGATACCCTTGGTTTCACCCCCTGTACACTTTTGCATCCAGTTC
Organism: Dendryphion nanum; assembly: GCA_020744415.1. Classification (NCBI taxonomy): domain Eukaryota; kingdom Fungi; phylum Ascomycota; class Dothideomycetes; order Pleosporales; family Torulaceae; genus Dendryphion; species Dendryphion nanum. The sequence continues at coordinate 930,455 of JAGMWT010000013.1, read as the reverse complement.
ACTGGCCATACCCAATTCTTCGGCTCGATGTTCCTGAAGTATTGCTTCTGCTCATGGAGGTTGGGCGCAATGTAGTGGCACATTAACGTAAAGAAACTCGCAATCGCAAAGGCCTCGTAACAGTCTCGGAGTACTTCGTAATATATGGCATGTTTGTAGTACACGTAGGATAGGAAGGAAACAACGGCGTAGATAGGGATCATAACGAGTATGCGAATTATACTATATCTGTTAGAAGACTACTTCAAAGTAAGGATCAAGAGAACATACTATTTCTGTTCGGCTGCTTTGAGGTAATGGGAGGCATGCCGCCATATAAGGAAAAACGCTATAACAACAGCTGCCGCACCGAAAACTGCGGAAATGATGAGGCCTAGGTGATGGAATGTGAGGCCGTGGCCGTCGAATAGAGGTGTTTTGCTGACTGGACCGACATCAGTAAACCATTTACTGCGCGCAATGAATTAGAGCTGGGCGCATACCGCCTTCTTTCTCCTGTTCGGCGCTTTGGCACTCCCTCGGCTTTGTGAGTGCGCGAATATCGAAGAAATCGCTGGTTTGCAGGCTTGAACCTGAATCCGAATGTATGACTCTCATTATGTATGTGGTTCCAGGAGGTACTGTGGATTATGGTCGTGGCCAGCGTATCTTTGCGGGATTCGAGGTTTGATGTTTCGTTCCTGAGGGTGCCCGGGGGCTGTATTGCTGAGAGGAAGTAGGAAGGCTCCGCGGTTACGTGGTGAATTGAGGGTTTGCCCACCCCGTAAGCGTCAAACAAAGTGGGCAGGCGTCGTAATTTTGAAGTTCAGGAGAGCAGAAGACTGGAGAGGAAGATGATCGGGAGAACGGCAGGGTGACGACGTCGTGGCGGGAAGGTATGCATCATCCCTGTCATCTCGCGTTTCAGTGGCTAAAACGTATTTTGAGTTTTTTGGTGCGCTTAGTGATGCAGGCGATGGCGAGTAACCAGCGAAACTTCTATGAACATGACTTTATAAACTGCTCGCGAACAACTGCTCGAAAGAGGTCAGACCGGGGTTGCGGTACGTCATGTTCGGGAGTAAGCTTTCCCAAGTCTTGAGGCTGTCCTGGGCAAGGCGATATCCTGCCGAAGGTAAGCTAACGCAACGGCCGCATCTGCAGGGCATCGATCTAAAATGAAATTGTAGTCACACAAAAGGTAAGGTGTAAACGATGAATTGAACCGCTTGCATTCTGTGAAAAACAGCGTCAAATTTTGCGTGTACGTACCTTATTGACCGCAGTCGTATGCTTTGGTTGAATCATACGTTAAGACAATTCCCGACTGCTACGCTTGCCAACTGCTTTAGGGCATGCCGCATTGTGGAACCACTTAAACAATGTTAAGTTTTCGATTGAATTGATCATTATTGGTGATCAAGTGCAGACATTGAAGACTTCGTACATCCTTACAACAGACATATTGTGCAAAATGATAACCTCGCGAGATCTCTCACCCGTCGTGAATTATAGGTGTGGGAAGGACGAAATGCGACATACACTATACCTTCGTTCTATGCGCCGTTGAAAAGACCAGGCACTAAAATCCATGAATCATGCGAGCATAATAGAGGTACAATGATGTCACAAGTCAGAAGAATGCGACGTTGAAGGGAATGTTATGATTGCTGAGATCTTGACGAGAGCCAGTGTTGGTCCCAATGGCAAGCCTTCGTTATGCGATAAGCAGGGCAATTGAAGGAAATCAGGATCCAAGGAAAGCACAAATTATTCGCTCAACGACGATGAAAGACTCATCATGGCTCACTTAAAAACGACAAATTAGCTAGGGAAAGTCATCATGAAAAAAATGCGACGAAGTTGAATATAGATCTAACCTTGTTATTGTTCTGTCCCAACTTGTGGTTGGCTAGCGATGGACCTCGGGAGCGTTGGAGATGCAATTGTCGCTCCGTATCAAGACATTCTCACCTCTTGATTCAACAGCTAACAGCAAGCGCGAAATACTCCACTATCTCATGTTGTTATGAAGGCTTCCAAAGCTTATTGGAGTTTTTCACCAGTCAAGGATGGAAAAGGAAATGGTAAGTCATGATATAGGAAAACTAAGGCATCCCAAGGTCGACTTCACCCGAACCGAGACAAGCTCTAAAAATATGCCTTGGCCTCTTGCTCAGCCGCCCACCGTTGCCGACTGTGTACAAACTCATCTCGTCTGTCTACCCAATGTGCTTTTGCACCGAGGGCCCTTGCAGTGTGTCTATTTACGGGCTTAAGGCGCCAGTCAACTGTCAACTCATGGATCCACACCTGCAGCCTTGGAATATCGCGCTAAACAATCATCCAGGGGTGATCTTAGAAACCTTGGAAGAATGGGACCATACGGTAGAAGGAAAAAAACTCATTGCCATCGTCTCCAGAAAACATTGCCAACAATCGATATTATATTGTGGCGGTTTCAAGGGGAACTCCGGCGGGTGGTCCGAAGCTGCAAACTCCGGATACATCTGAATGTACTGTTGGGGGCGGAGTCAAGTTGACCACTCACAGTCTAACCTCAAAACTGAAGGATCGCAATCATGTCTCACCACAGAAGAGGCCACCCATCAAACAAAGAGGTACCTAATGGAAAGGATGCCTCCATTATCTGCATCGGTACTGGCCTGAGGAGTCGCATTAAACGTTCAGTCCATTCAACCTGGAGGACAAAATTACGGTCAGGCAAATGACCAACATTGCCTTCAAAGAAGTAGGATTATATGTCACACTCCACATCAACTAGGAATCGACAATGCTGTATACGCACGTACTATTTATTCAGCCTTGAATGTCGATCTTACCAAGGCAATCGTGTTGGTAATTAACTGTTGTCCCAGAAGAGTATCGTATTTGAAGCGCTGATCTCATCGCTATGTTCTGAAAAACCTATGCGGAGTATGCAGGAACCGGACATCTCATTGGTCTAAGTGTGTCAAGCCAACTTAGGCGTGCTCCCAAGGCGCCCAATTTCTAGCTTAGCTTCCTTCCATCTTAATTCCCGTCGTCGAGAGACACTCATTATTGGTCTATTTGTTTCTGGGGCAGCCAGTTGGCACGCAAGTTTATGCAGAGTCAGGATATGGCGCCCCGCGATCTCTTCTTTCATTTCCGTACTCGATGTACAGCCCCGTTGGATGTTTATATAAAATTCCAATGATCCGTTACGCCTCATAGCTGCAGTAAATTCTTTCTCAAACAGTCCAGTCTCGCACGAAAGTTCCAATAATTCTCACTACAGTAACACACTCCCTACACCATGAAGCTCTCCTCAATCTTTCTCGCCACACTCGCGCCTCTTGCATTGGCAAGCGATGGATGCTTGAACGAGAATTTCGATCATGATCCCCTTGGTATCACTCCTACCATGAGCCGACGCGCTTTGACCGACCTCCGAACACGCGATATTGCTGGTATCGATCTTTACATCCATGTACTTGTTGCAAAGAACCCGACGGAAGACTTCGGTCCCTCGATCAACAAGCAACTTCAGTTCTTGAACGGAAAGTTCAACAAATGGGGGTATGTGTTGCACCAATTATGCCATCAATGTTGTCTCTCATTGTATTCACGAGCCATTACTCTGGTGGCTTCGTGTTTGTCTCTAAAAAAGCATAGAGAATACAATACCTTGCTTATTGTTTCCCATTGCTGACTTTGTATCCTCATCTAGATACAACTTCAACCTCCGACTCACAACTTACGTGATCTCGCCAGAATGGGCCAAGGATATCGACGTCGACAAGACTAACAAGATGAGGACGCTCCACAAGGGTGATTACCAAACATTGAACGTCTACATGGTGGAGAGTGCAGGTGGTGGTGTTTGCTCTCTGCCAGATAGCTCTGGCAACCCCGTCGACCAGGACAGACTCGACTTTGACGGTTGCTTCATTCCTCTCTCCGTTGGTCGTTCACCCAACAGCGGTACCTTGGCCCACGAGATTGGTCATTGGCTCGGTCTCTTGCATACCTTCCAGGGCGGATGCACTGGTAACGGCGATTACTGCGACGATACCGCTCCCCAGGAGGGCCCATCCTATGGCAAGATGGCCAAGCCAAATGACCTTCAGAGTTGCCCTGCCAAGGAGACCTGCGGTGCCGGCAAGGGTTTCCAGAATATCAAGAACTTCGTAAGTGATCTGCAATGCGTTCGCATATTATTTTCATCTGACAGATTCCTAGATGGACTACACCGATTGCTCTCAAGAGTTCACACCTTGCCAAGGTGGACGTATGGCCCACTCCTGGAACGTCCTTCGTAAGGGCAGGAAGCTCGCGGCCGGTGTCAAGGTCAAGTGGTAAACTGATGAAGACCTTGACCTTTTATTCTTTTCTTCTCGGTGATCGTCCATCCACAATCTCTAGGTTCTTTAGAGGTTAGGTCGGACGTCATTGTATCATATTATAGGGTGATTTGAAGAGTTACGAAGTCTTGTGTTAACATAAGCGATTTGGCCTGTTCTTCGTTTTCGGCTGGTCTTTCGACGGCATAGGGTTTGTTTTATATTGTGCACATTGGGTATAGGGCACGATTTTGAACGGTTAAGACGCAAAGCTTGGGTAGCAAATGTGTAAAAAATATCATTCATAGGCGTGGTTTCATCTGCACCAGTTTCAAAAGTGGAACCTTTCAGCTCACGTCTAATTTTCTGTTGTGTGGAGAAGAAATCTTGAGGTAATATTTACCCACGACTGTCTATTCCTAATAATGAGTTCGCTGTCTAAATAGAGAAGGCATTTCAACATAACATTTTTCTTTCATGTTGGATCAATGATTAACGGCAGGTCTAGAAGCCCGTTCCGCGTCTTCCCATAGTTAACACATTCCACTAGCGTTTACATTAAAACCCGACATCCCGATCTTCATCCTTTACACCTTACCTGGGATGTTAACGTCATGATTGCAATTCATAACCCACACCACAAAAACCACACATAACTTATGTTTACAAATGCAAAATACCCAACCATATGTGTTCCCAAGATTGGTCTCGCCTGGCTCGTATGTAAGCCCCACTAATTGTGTTGCGGGCACAACTCCGGCGTGTTTTCCACATGTATGAATGCATGTACGGATCCCCACAATGGACAGCTCCAAAGTTATTTTCGAGATTTTCCAATCGTACAAATTTACGGCTCTTCCCCGCATTTTCCACGAGCTGCAACAATTCGTAGTCTTTGCTCTCACTTTCTCAAATCCCGTACTTGTTAGACTAAAACGAATACACCATCGCAGTCATGAGTAACAAAGCAGCTTGGCTCACAGCTGCAAAGGCCAAGCCACTCAAGGTCGATTCGGCAGAATTTCCGAAAGCTGGTCCCAACGAAGTGGTGATCAAGAACCATGCCGTTGCAGTTAATCCTATCGATTGTATGTCCCTGGCATCAATGTCTCTAGAAACGCGGAAACAAAAGTGTTAACATCCGAGACAGGGAAGATCCAAGAAATGGGTGAGACATTGACCGACCCTTTACATACCTCAAAGCCAATTGCACAGCAGTGAGCTGACAGGACACAAACTAGGCATCTTCTTGAAAAAGTATCCGAACATCACCGGCACAGATGTTGCTGGCGAGGTTCATGAAGTTGGCCAGGGCGTAACACACGTGAAGAAGGGAGATAGGGTCATCGGGTTCGTCCTCCCTATTTTGGGTTTCCTATATATTGAAACTCGTGCTCACACGTGGAATTATCCAGACATTGCTTCTCCCTTCTTAGCAACAACCCAAGTAATGGAGGCTTCCAGCTCTACACAAGTTGCAACGCGCTTGTAGTGGCAAAAATACCCTCCTCTCTTTCCTACGCGAACGCTGCCGTGTTTCCACTTTCAATATCGACGGCCGCAACGTGTCTTTTCAAGAAGGAGACGTTGGCTCTCCCGCTTTCGCTCTCTACCACACCTTCAGATACTGGGAAATCAGTGTTGGTATGGGGTGGCTCTAGCTCGGTTGGCGCAAGTGCCATTCAGCTTGCTGTTGCCGCGGGTGTGAAGGTCGTGAGTGTTGCTGGTAAACATAACATTCAAAAAGTCAAGGATTTGGGAGCTAGTGCAGTGTTTGATCATTCATCACCTACTGTAATTGATGACATCGTTTCCGCGCTTGAAGGTACCGAGTACCAAGGCGTGTGTGATTGCATCGGGATACCCCCTGCAGTCCACGGATGGACTCCCGTGTACAAAAAGCTTGGTGGACGATACGGTTCAGTGATGCCGGAGGTCAAGGGGTTGCCAGAGGGTATCGAAGGTGGATCTGTTTTCGCGCCAACAGTTGCCTTAAGTGACCGGTATGTTGGCGAGGCGGTCTGGGGCAAATATATTCCGGAAGCACTTGAGAAGGGCATATTTAAAGGACCGGAACTGACGGTCATCGAAGGCGGCTTGGAGAAGGTACAGGAGGGCCTGGACAAATTGAAAAAAGGTATCAGCTTTGGTAAGGTTGTTATCACTTTGTAAATACCAAGGCTTAAATAGTGCTTGGAATAATTGAATATGTGCCAGTGTATGGAGTAAGGATCAATTGCATTAGCACCAAATACTCCTTTGTCTTTGGGCTTCAAAAAGACAATACTATACAGTGTCGTTTCTACAAATCTAGCTCTGTGTACTACATTGGATTCAAATATGTCCACTTTACCTCTCTGCTAGCATGTTCTTGATAGAGCGCCAGTAGAGCTCTTCTACTTCCTTTTCTATTTCGTTTTTAGCTAACCACTTGAAATCGGTATAGCCCAATGGGTTTTCCTTCAGATCAGCCTGACCGGCCATGATACGGGCTTTCACAAAGAAAGTCTTTGAGCCGATTTGATGGGGAGTTTTTGATTTCTTCAACGCTTCGGGAAGGTAGTCGTTCTGGCGAACACCAATGGGGGCATTTCCGACGACCCATGTGTTCATGTTTATGCCTCCGGCTTGGGTCAGAATGCGCTCTGCTGCCTTTGGACTGTTAGTATATTTTCGACATAGCGTTAGCCGGGTGAGCTTAAACATACCATTGCCAGTGTCTCTTTCTTCGTGACGAGATCTGATGGGAATGCCCACTGTCCACTCTTATCCTTAACCAACAAATATAACGTTCTCTGAAGCGCTCGGTTGAGGCTCTTTACATCGCCCTTCGAATCTGCCTCAGTGATCCTTGACATTGGTCGCTCTACAGGTTCATGTTCAACCTTCTTTTTCAGACGTCCCGTTGTTGCAGTGGCAGCGGCCGCAGCAGCCGCAGTCTCCTCCGCACTTGCACTCTCGCCTTCCGCTGGTAGCGTAATACCAGTAGAGTCCGCATCATCCAACAACCTATCCACTTGCCATTGAAGCTGACTTTCTGGAGCACCAACAAGCACCTCATCATTCCACGCCTCGTCACCATACCCTTTGTAGCGGCCAATATCTCGAGCGGGCGTAAGTCGTTGTTTCATTTTTCGCTTCCATTCCAAATCGGCAGGTGTTCGTTTTTTGAAGTAGAAGTATCTTGTGAAAGGCATAGCAAGTCGTTCGTTTAATCGGCGCTGGTAGAGGAAGAAAGCAGATTCCAATGGGTGGAGGTCGCGTGTTATTTGGGGAGGTCGAGACAGGACAACACCTGCATTGACGGCATATGATATGGCTGGAGAAACGGCGGCTACGGGAGGAATATGCTGTGCTGTTTGCTGGTCGGTCTGGACGGCGGCAGCTGTAGCAGCTGTGGCATATGAATTGCGGGAGATGGTGTCCCTACATGAGCGGCATATCGATTGACCTATTCAATCAGCAGGGACTTGAAACAGTGAGCAATTGGCTTCCATACCGGCTTTAGAGGCCAGCCGCCTCGTTGTCTGCTGTCCAGTATTCATCTCGACACCTGCCCTCGTTGCGTTGCTGTTCTCGTGCGCCTGTCCACCACAAAAAGTTTCGGAGCCCAGCCTGGTTAGCGCGGTGATTACATCAGCGGAGAATACTTCAAAAAGCTGCCGCCCGCGATCTTTGTTTTCTTTTCATCTCTATGGCACCTCTTCCTTATCCCCAGCATATTCTGTTCTACTATGAAATTCTGGTCATTTACAGGTGCCTAGACAAAATGCGCAGTCTTTTTCGCTAGCGGTACCTTCAAATTATTCAAGGCGTACGGCTAGATAGATCCTGCTCACATTTTTGACTCGAGGCCATGCTCTTTTCTCACCGTCGGCTAGCATGGGAATATTCCCTCAGCCATAACTATGATGCTTCGTAAACCAATGTACCGTGCATATATGCTTCATTTCAGTTGTTTTCACTGAAAACGCTGACAATCTCTGTTTCTTGTACTGCGCTTTGCTTAAAGACTGGTTCTCGACGTATAAAGCTAGCGAGACACAAATTCGTGCAGTTCAATCGCGATAGCATGAGAGAAATGTACCCATCTGGAAGAAGAATGAACCGTGAACCCTGTTTGAATTAAACACCCTACGTTTTCATCTCATCGCAGATAAAACGTTTTCGACGATCTGATCGGGACAAATGTTTCGCCGACGGCCGGCCGCGGGCATCATTTTTTGAACGCGTCCCGCGAATAGCTTCAAGGCACACCACTTCCGCCAGATACCCCCTCATATACGCCCAAAATGTCTCTCTCGATACCCAACGCTCCCAACTCTGGTCTTTTCAAACAAGGATATCAAAAGTAGGACTTATTTTAGCATATGATTACCCCCGCGACACAACTAACCACCCCACAACAGCTACGACGCCGAAGATGGAGCAGTTATCCGTAACATCGATGCTTGCCGGACAATTGCTCAGACCGTTCAGACATCCCTAGGCCCATATGGCCGCAACAAGATCGTCATAAATCACCTTCAGAAAATGATCCTGACCTCGGACGCCGCCACCATATTGAGGGAGCTTGAGGTTGTCCACCCCGCCGCAAAACTCCTTGTTATGGCAAGTCAGCAGCAAGAGGCAGAAATGGGCGATGCAACAAACATGGTCATCGTTCTCGCAGGAGAGTTATTGAAGAAGGCGGAGGAATTAATTCGAATGGGTCTAAAGACAAGTGATATCGTTTTGGGTTATGAGAAGGCACAGGTTGCAGCTCTAAAATATCTGGAAGGTATGGAAATTGCGTCTTGGAATGATGACATACATTGATGAATCCTGCAGAGCTGGTTTGCGACAAGGTTGAAGACATCCGATCACAAGAAGAGCTCAGCAAAGCGATCCGCACAGTTGTAGCAGCCAAACAGTCTGGCAACGAAGATTTCCTCGCAGACCTTATCGCCGAAGCCGTCCTCGCCGTCCTCCCTAAGAACCCTGTAAACTTCAATGTAGACAACATTCGAGTAGTCAAGATCATGGGTGGCAGCTTGGAGCAGAGTAAGGTTGTGAAGGGTATGGTTTTCGCGAGGGTGCCAGAGGGTATTATCAAGAAGGCACAGAAAGCAAAGGTCGCAGTATTCTCGTGTCCAGTGGATATCTCACAGACGGAGACGAAGGGTACGGTTCTGCTCCATAACGCAAAGGAGATGCTTGATTTCACAAAGGGAGAGGAGCACCAGATCGAGAACATCGTGAAGGAACTACATGACTCTGGCCTTCGAGTCGTCGTTGCAGGCTCGACTGTTGGAGAGCTTGCACTCCACTACCTCAACCGCTATAACATCCTCGTCATCAAAGTCCTTTCCAAATTCGAACTCCGCCGGTTATGCAGGGTCGTTGGTGCCACACCTCTCGCACGTTTGGGTGCACCAATGCCAGATGAGATGGGTAGCATTGATGTTGTCGAGACATTGGAGATCGGTGGCGATCGTGTCACCGTCTTCAGACAAGAGAATGAACAAACACGGACGGCTACCATCGTCCTACGGGGTGCAACCCAAAATCACTTGGATGACGTTGAGCGTGCTATCGACGATGGTGTCAACGTCGTCAAGGCCATCACACGGGACCCGCGTCTTGTTCCAGGAGCAGGTGCTACTGAGATGCAGCTCATTGAACGTATCACCAACCTCGCCGACAAGACGTCTGGTCTTTCCCAATATTCTATTAGGAAATACGGCCAGGCGTTCGAAGTCATTCCTCGCACGCTTGCCGAGAGCGCAGGAATCGATGCCACTGAAGTGCTTAGCAGGTTGTACACAGCTCACGCCGCCCAGAAGGGCCGCAAGGACGATGAGTGGACTACTGGTGTGGACATTGAGAATGAGGACAACACCGGCACCCTCGATGCAAAGGAAGAGGGCATCTTGGACCTTTGGGTTAGCAAGAGCTGGGCTATTAAGCTCGCCACAGATGCTGCCAGGACTGTTCTCAGTGTTGACCAGATCATCGTAGCAAGACAGGCTGGTGGACCTAAGATGCCTGGCAAGGCACAACAAGGCAACTGGGACAATGACGACTAGAGGATTACTTTATGTTAACGGGAATGTATAATGAAGTAGAAATGCCATTATCTATATAGAATCACCAATGCAAGATTCCGTAACGTGGCAATGACTTTTGTTTGCATTCAATTGCGAAAGAATGCTATCTACTGTACAGACTCAATGAAAAGTTATGTCTCTGCCATGCCTCCGACTGCACGACATGTTACGGCGCCAGTACGAGACAAAATATCCTATAATTTTAGTTACAAAAGGATGTCCATCGTCGTCGATCGACAAGGGTATCAATCTGCCCCTTCAACCAGCCTCAATCACATATGAGACAGATGCCATATCCTTCCGGATTGGCCAACCACAGTACTCAGCTTCGCCTCCCCGCTGCCCCACACCAGTCCAACAGATGCCGCTCCAGCTCTTCAGCCAAGCTTGTCTAAAAGCTTCCTCCTCCTCCGTTCGACTAATTCCTCTTCCACCTCCGCCAGCGATGGTAGCTGCCATGCAACTCCATCACCCGTATCACCAGGAATTTCCACAAACTCCTTTGTGACCGCCCCTGCTTTTCCCAAATCATCCCCGAGGAGCAGGAAGTTATCCCAGGCCTCCTTCTCCTTCGCGCGCTCATATGCCAACAACGTTCCATCCTCCTCGTCCAAATTATACCCATAATACCCCGCATCCACTTTCGACCTCAACTCACTCCTCTTCTCGCGATTCTCATCCTTCTCATCCTCCGGCCTCGTCTGGCGCTCAAACAACTCCTTCACACCAGGCAACTCCCTCGCGCGTCCAAAATATCGATACCCCTTTCCACCTCCAGGCACCTCTCTCCCATCCTCATCCGTTACCCGACCCCCACGCATGTAATTCGGGCCGCCTAGACTACGAATCTGGTGCTCCCACATGTGTTTCTCGCGCATGAGCTTGTTGATTTCGTCGTTGAGGTCACGGATCTGGAAATCCGAGAGCGCGTCGTCTTGAATCTTGGTGACTTTGCGAGAGATCTCTTTGAGCACTTGGGAGCGCCATTTCTCGCATATAGGGATTGAGGTTATTGATGTTATAAGTTTGGGGCGGCGCGCGCGCGAGATGTCTATGATGCCTGCTTCAGCGGCTTGTTGGGCGCGGAAGCGGAAGAGCATCGAGTGCGCTTTTTCGGAGTTGCGCGCCATGATTGCGGTATCAGGAGTTCGATGAAAGGGCTTTCTTAGGAGACTGTAAGTTGTGACGAGTGGGTTTGGTTGAGCTTGTGGATTGCCGCCTGGGGAGTGTTTTATTGATCGGGGATAGAAGAAATTAGGCAAGGGATCGCAAGGTCCGCATCCAGATTGAAAACTCGATCTAATTAAAGTAGAAGCTGCCCGCAGTCTGGAAAGAGAAAAATGGAGCAGGGCTCGCACGATATTACGACGGGTGAGTGCGATGATGGTAAGAAAAATGAAGAAGCTTCATGGACGCGTTGGGCGAAAGGGAAAGTTTGGCGTTCCCACCTGGGCAGAGTGGCGGTGACGTTCGGCAGAAAACAACGCCAAGCGATCCTGTTTCACTCAATGTTTCTGTTTCAGGGGTGGCACGCTTGGCGGAGGTAAATGATGAATTTATGCACGACTATTACACGTGTCACAGGCATATCAAAGTGGTGGCTTTTACAATTTAGATCTTATTCTTAATCGTATCACTGTTCCTGCCAATTTGGCTTAACGTCCCCTCCACACTGAGAAGACATTACCTAGCTTCGAAGCTGAAATAATACAACCGGAATAAGATGGCAGATGAAAAAAAGGCCAGAAACGAAGTGTGAGAGGGGTGGTATGATTACTTTAAAGAGATGCCGAGATTGGACAGTGAAGAAGCAAAGAAAGTGTCATAGTCATGCACAGGAACCCTGTGCTTGTGCTGTTCGTCTCAATGTTCGAGCTCCAACCCCAGTCAACCTTGACCAGGTCTTTCAGCCATTGTTTCGCGGTAGAACGCCAGGTCCGCACGCTCGTGTAGACGCAAACCCAGACCAAAAAATAATGTCCGAATACCGTGAGTTTAAGAGAAAGTGACATAGGAGATGAGTTATTCGAGGGATTACGACTGCTATCAACTAATGAAAATGTGTCAGTCAGATGACTAGGTAGGCATGTTGCTGCCAAAACGGACAGAAAGGAATATTAGGAGTGTGAGGAGTTTAAGCACCAGAGCTCGTAGGTTCCGTCTCATCTCGCTGACGATTCTGGCTTTGACGACCGCTAGCTCGTGAGTGCGACCGCGAGCTCAATGATGCGGTAAGGGAGGCGCGAGGCTGTTTGTGGCCACTTTTAGCAGAGTGGTGTATATGACCGACGTCATGCTTCCCTGTTGCACACTATCAGTTCATGTTAATCGTGGGGGTTGGATAAAATAGTCACTTACCATCACAGCATGCTCTGACATTAACCAATTGATCACTGTCATTCATATTCTGCTCCATCATCTCTTCCATCAAATCCGCCCTCGAGTCACGCTCAGGTTGCGAATAGGCCGTTACAGCACTAGTGCGGCTCCGTCGACTAGAAAAAGAACCACGGAACACTCCACTGAGGCTGCTCATTCTGCCTGAAGAAGATTCTTGACCAGGCTCTGTAGATGAAGCCCGCTGATGGGGCGTTGGTGCTGGTCGAAGTGTAGGGACCGATGTGTGATGGGGAGATGAGGTACGTCGAGTGACGTACGAAGACATCGATATTCTTGATCGACCTGTTTGCCGAGATGTGCTACGATAGCCAGGGTTAAACTCGTCCTGGATCTCATCCGTGGGTGCGTTTTGTTCTCCAGGTTGATCGCCTACTCTCATAAGCAGATAGGAGAGAGCGTTGAACCAGGTTTCGTGCCGTTGACTGGTCGTTGCAGTGAATTGAATGTCCCTGCCAGGAGTATGAATGAGGAGACTCTTGCGATGCAGTCCAGGAGGATATGGGTTGTCATCGTTGATGACTTCGACCGCCAAAATTGCAACACTCTTAGCCTTGAGTTGGGCTCTTCCCGCTGTGGCAGGATCTTGCTCGCTCCAGTAGAGAGTACGTGTATACGGATGTACCCAGAAGAATCGACGATGGCGGGTTCCTGACATATTGCCACTCCCAGTCTTTCGCGTGTATTTCCAAAGAAACTCTCCGATCATGGTCTGTGTGATCGCCTGAATCATCCGTGGATCGGTGGTGTTGGGATCAAATCCACTTTGAGCAAATGGATTTTGGTTCGGCTGGAACCGCGAATCCAACTCAGAGACCAGTGACGACATCGATGAACGACGGGTTATGGGAGATGTCGCACCGCTCCTTCCAGCATCACTACGAGCAGAATTGTAGCGTGGGCGAGGAGTGATACCCTCCGCCTTCGGGCTTGTAGCTACACTCGTAGTCCTCAAGCTAGGCGTTTGAGGACGCTTCTTATACGCAGAAGCAGGCATGACCGGGGGCCCCATTGCGCCAGGTGTTGTTGGCGGCGGTGTGATAATTGAAGGTGTTTTCAGTGAAGCTGCAGCAATCACTTCTCTGTGATCTGCAGGAAGAGGTGGAGGAGATGCAGCACGCGAGCGCATACTACCAGAGCTGCCAGGACGTCTCGGAGTCCTCTGCGGCTCTCCTGATAATCGACGAGGTGACGCTGGAGGCGATATGCTCTTCTCCACATCTGCTATAGCGATTGTTCCTGAATGGCGTTGGCTGACCCTCAAAGCGAACAGCTTCTCCATCTGGTCAGCAGATACCATCGTTTGTGTGCCTTCGTCACTCATTGAGATATGTGAAGATTTTGATGGGAGACTGTTCGATGACAATGGAGCAAGAGGCTGGCGTCCTATCTGAACGTCGTGGGTCTTCGGTTCCGAATTGAACGACTGTTCATGAACAGACCTGTTCGAAAGAGGCACATTGTCGAAAGTACTGACGTTTCGTGCTGCTGACTTGGCAGGGATCTGATGAATAAATGGGTCCGACCCAGTGGAGGAAGATACCATGGCAGGAACATCTCTATGGGCTGTCACAGGACGCGATGGCACAAATGGTTCAGTCTCAAGAGAAATTATTTCCGAGAATGACATGTCAATGCGAGGTACTCTGTTGGCAGTTGAAGGCCGACTTGGGCTTGGGAGGAAATGTGGAAGTGTAGGAGATTCCGGCTGTGTATCCTGAAGTACTGTGACGGTGGAGAACATGTTTTCTGGAACCGGGATGATAGATGGTTCAACGGGTGAAGTGTGCAATTCCTTCAACACCGAAAATTGCGGTAGACTACGTCTAGCAGGCTCAATCGGCTCGGTAGATTGCGATGAATGGGCAGATACCGCTAGAGGCGCTGGTCTTTGAGGTTCCACAGGAGCCGTCCCCTGACTATTGATGGTCGAGAGTTCCGATGGTTTTGGTTTAAAGGCTTCAACCGGATCGGTGGACTGAGTAGATATTACAGAAATCTGAGGGAGAGCTGGCCGAAGTACTTCGAGCGGAACTGTAGATTGACTGGAAATGGTTGAGAGTGCAGAGGGTGACGGTTTAGCAGCTTCCACCGGTTCCGTAGCCTGGGAAATGAATTTGGAAAACTGCGCAATTGGTCGTGCTGGGGGCGCAATTGGAGCAGTATCCTGCTGTGAATGCATTGATCGTGACAACGTTGGACGCAAACCCTCCACAGGGTCAGTCATCTGCGTGGAGAATGAAGACACTCCTAACGACTGTGTCTGAGATTTCTGCAATTCGTCGACATGTGTAGATGATTGATCCATATCAACTGCTCCAATGAGTGACCTTGATGACGTGTGTTCAGAAGGCTCTGTACCTTGTGAAGAGACCGATGACACAAGAAGAGATTGTGGCAATGCTACAGCGGGCGAAGAAGCCACTCTTGGATCGGTTACTTCCCCCGTGATAGATGACAAGGCCAACAACGGCGTCACGGACTTCGCAACGGTTGGGGAAACCGGATTTGTACCCTGTGAAGATACTGATGATACTCCTAGTGTGGGTCGAAGTACATCAACTGGCTTCGTATCTTGGGTTGACAGGCCAGACACTTGCAGCGGTTGATGGGGCGGTGCCAACGGCTCTGTGTTTTGCTCCACAACAGATGAAATTCGCAACGCTTGTGGAAGTGGTTCCAGCGGCTCTGTGTTCTGCACAGCGAGAGATGATATCTGTAGTGATTGAAGGAGAGGAGCCAAAGGCTCTGTGTTTTGTACAGACAACAATGACTTTTGGAGGGAGGGCAGGGGCGAGAGCTTCGGCTCTGTGTTTTGCGTAACATGAGGAGACATACCAAGCAGAGGCGGTGAGGGCATCTTTGGAGCAGTATCTTGAGCAGACATGGTGGACAAACGTAGGGTTTGGGGTAAGACCGCACGAGGCTCCGTATCTGTGGTTAATATCGATGACATTGACATCTGAGGTGGGGTAGGTTGCGACCAGGTCTCCGTCATCATTCCAGAATCAACCATAATAGGTTTGGGCGTAGGTATTGAATCCAGAGCGGATCGGCCAAGGACTGACCGCCTGAGGACTTCAGGAGATGAGTCGGGAGAGATGAGGTTCACTCGGCTCGGGGTGCCATCGGCAACGCTGCCATCCTCGCTTTCTCCGCTAAGAGCGCCTAGTTCTGCAAATAGACTCTTCCCTTGGGCGGGAGTGCTGTTGTTACTATTCGTGGTGAAGCTGGCAGGCGAGTCTTTGGCGAAAGGTGGAGTGTTCAGGAAAATGTCCTGGTTCAACCGAGGTGTCGAGCGTCGATAGCCAGCCTGTCGAAGTTTAGATTTGTAACGCGAGTTCTGCGACTGAATCGGCGTCCGAATGTCAAGATCATCATCCTCATCCCCGGAAGTTGAGGCTGTACTTTCATATGCATTATGATGTCCACCCATAGGAAGTGGTGATGGTCTTAGAACTGGAGCGTTGCTGGTGGGTCCAGCTTCAGTCTCTGTGAGATCATCACTACTATCACCATCTAGGGTCTCTGCTCCGGTCTGGAAAGCATCGGTCTCAGTGGTAGTGCCATCGCGCTCATTAGCAGTCTCGAAGGCATCGGAGGTCTCATTAGCGGTCTCGAAATCCTCCGCACTGGTCTCTGCAGCGGAGCTGAAACCACTTGGAAATGCGCCGGGGACTGCTTCGGCGGGTCTTGACCTTCTACTTGGGGTATTTAGCAAACCTTCTTGCTCCTCCCAATCATCCTCGTCAAGGACGACCTCCTGACTACCTGTTCGCAAGGCACCGAGACGATCAGGACGCGCCGGCTTCTTAAAGATGTCTTTGTCATTCTTCTTTCTCTTGCTAGCGCTGCTTGGTCCATTGAGTGAGTTGCGGTTGGTCTCAAGTTCATCACGGGCATCCTGGAGCATACGCTTCAGCTCGATCTTTTCAGTTTTCTCACGATGAATGTTGTTCTTGAGCTGCTGGATCATGCGATGAGCGTGATGGAGTGAATGCTTCAGCGTTTCGGACTCAAGCTGGCCATGCCGTGGGGTTGCTTTACTTGGAGAAGGTGGTGGCGAATGTTCTGGAGTCATGGTATCCCCCTCCTCGGCACCGTCGTCTGCTGAATTTTCATCCCCAGTGTTCTGCTCTTCTGATCGGAGCCGATAAGCAACAGCACGAGCAAGTTCCTGATTTTGGTTTGCAAGCTCTTCCACCTTTCGCTGCAGGGCACCCCTTTCTGTCTCGCCCATGCTCACATTACGCCGTAGACCCGATAACTCAGTCTCATGCTGTTTACTTGAATGAGAGTGTTCCTGATGAAGCTTTGCGTAAAGTTGTTTCAGTTCCTCGAACTCCCTTTCCGTAGCAGCTTTCTCGGATCTAACTGCATTGAGATTGAGATTCAAACGGTGCTCCTTGTCAGTGGAGGACTTGCTCTGAACTTCAAACTCGCGGACCTGGGTTTCAAGATTCCAGTTGACATCCTTAAGTCGAGATTCGCTTTCATCGAGAGTTCGCAATCGCTGAGACAAGCCCTCTACTTCAACTTCTAGCTGGGAACGGTCTAGGTCAGCAGCTTTAAGCGCCTCTTCTTTTTCACTAAGTACTGCTTGTAGTTCCTTGAGCTGTGACAAGAGGGAAGTGGAGATCTCAGTAGCCAGGTGAATATCGTTGATCCTGCTAGGTTGCTGGTTTCTCTGTTTCCGTGACGGGACGCTAACTTTAGAAGGAGAATGTAGAGCTTCGCTGGAATAGACTGAAGCTCCGCCTGTAGCATCAGTCTCGCCGCTTGGAACACGAGATTTAGGAGGCACTGCCCGCGCGGTGAGTCTCCCGACCTCATGAAGTTCCTTCTCCAGCTCGACTAGCTTGTGGCGTAACTCGGGGTTCACTTCGTTCTCCTCTAATTGATTTTCTACCTCTTTAAGCCTTTCCTCCAACTCCTTGCGTTGCTGGACAAGGGCATTTCCGACCTGAGAGGTTTCCTGAAGCCGGCGAGTTGTCTCTGAAAGATGGGCTTGAAGTGCCCGCTTCGTTTGCGCTGGCGATCCGTTTAGATACAAAGAGGCCTGTGAATCAAATGCGGAGTATCGCTGCCTATGTACATCATGCGAGCTGGCGATAAACGGGTCAAGCCCCCCATTCTCCCCCACGGCAAAGGCGCCGGGGGGCGGGTTCGCACTTGTGGCCATTATCAAATCCACCGGCTCTACTAATCAAGATTCCATCGCCTGGGATCAAGATGCCCCTCAATCGGAAATTGTGGTGTGATGGGGGGAGGTCGAGGTTGATGGGAAGGTTCTCGTAAGACACGGGAAGAATGCGTGATGTAGGTTTCGCGGCGTTCGTAGGTGATCGAGGAAACGAATGAGGGGTAGACTACAGGCGAGTTTTGATCGGTGGCAAGGAAAATATCTGAGGCGAAAGCAATTGTGGTTCACTGTTGTTGGAGGCACACCGAGCAGCGGAACGCAGCCTGCGGAGAGGGAAAGCACGGCGGCCTTGGCGCAACGACGCGCGCAGGTAGGAGCGGGCTGGAGGGTTCTCAAACGCGATTCCGTGACACAAAGACCCTTGAGTTCATGCGCATCACCGGGCAGCGCTTAACACAAGGACAAAAAGAAGATAAATGAGAGAAAGAAAAGGCCGGATGGGCAAGGCAGTGACAGAGGCAGCAGAGGAGAGAAGGCGAGAGCGTGTCATCAGTCATGATGGTTGTTTTTGCATTGACAGACATGGTTGCGCACGGTCCCGCCCTAAGAAGGTTTCGGACGTTCATCTAAACACCAACAACCAGCAAACAATTGGCTCACGGCGGCCAGAACACCGGAAGCAGTCGATCGCAGCGCGCGAAATGATCTCCAATGCGTGCGCCGTGTGGACAAGTTGCTATTGGGCTACATGGTGGTGGAGACGGCAAGCTGGGATGACATCTTCACACCCCACCTGTACGCGCTCTGCCCTCACGCTTGCGTTGGAAATTAGCTGTTGTAAATAAATAAATAAACACCGGAAAGGGGGCACCTGGGCGATACACTCCGCACTATAGCCAGCACACAAACTGTAGAGAAACCTCTTCCACACAGGAAGGTCCATGTAAACCCGAGGGGATGACATTGTCTGAGCTGGTGCTGTTATGTTTCTACAAGATACAAGAACTGTCCATTGTTTGGCCAGATGTTTTGTTAGTCCAGCCGCGATGTTTAAATACAGCTCACCAGATCTTTTGCATCGAACTGGGTATGACATTCGCAAAGTGGTAATTCACAACGCGTGTTGTTTTAGAAACTTCCCCACTTCTATCACGGCCAGCACTTCCACCATAAAGTAGCAGACCAAGGAAGATGCCAACGTTTCGCGTTCTGGGTAGTCGACGTTTGTCGACAGGTGACAAATCGAGTCAGGACAGATCGGAGCAGGTCGTCTGCGATTGGTGGTCCGCGTCTCGGAGGCGCCACCCTCAATTCTCCGCATTTCTCAGCCACACATCTTGGCGGCGAACTTTCCAGAGCGCGACCTGCGACTGACGTCTTGCTATCCACCACATCTCTTCCATAACACAGTTTACGACCACCACCGAACTCACATTTTCCCAAGAACAAGTTTACATCCAAACATGGATGCGCCCGTAGCTGTCTTCAAGAAACGCGCACCTAAAGGCGTAGCGCGCAAAGTTGCCCCGCCACCTCCACGCTCAGATTCTGGCTCTTCTGGCTCAGATGGGGAAGACGACGACAGCCGGGTTGTCAAACGACGAAAAGTACATGGCAGCGCTTTGAAAGCTTCCTCTACAGACCAAAAGAAAATAGCATCATATGAGGGTACAACAACATACGAAGCAGATCGGTCCGCGACCATCGAAGCCAGCACAGACGCTACGAAACAAACCAATTGGTACGACGAGAACGCAGACGGCGCCCTAAGTTCGAAGAACTTGTTGGGAACGACCAGATCTACAAGACCAACCACACATATCGAAAAGAATCCCGACGTCCCCGCCCTTAAAGTTGGGCCAGTGAAATCTTCCACCAACGTCCGAACTGTCACATTCACCGATTATACCCCCGACGTGTGTAAGGATTACAAGCAGACAGGATTCTGTGGGTTCGGCGACGGTTGCAAGTTCTTACACGCCCGAGAAGATTATGCAGCGGGTTGGAAACTCGATCGAGATTGGGAAATATCAACCAAAGGCAAGAAGCAAGCAGGAACCGTTGTTGCGTCTGCAAATCGAGACACCAAATCGAAAGAGGAAGAATTTGACGCAGCACTGCTGGAGAAGATTCCTTTCGCGTGTATAATATGCAAGAACCCTTATAAAAGTCCTATCGTGACAAAATGTGGGCATTATTTCTGCGAGTCATGCGCTCTGAAGCGGTACCGCAAGGATCCTACATGTGCCGCATGTAGTGAGAAGACGAATGGCATATTCACTTCTGCTAAGAATCTTCAGAAGATACTGGATAAGAAGAAGAGATACGAAGAGAAGAAGAGGCTTGAGGAAGAAAAGGAGAAGGAGGCTGCTGCCGCTGATGAATAGACATTCAATCTGGTTCGCTACCCTAGCGATAGCCCATTGTTTAGGATATTGGAGAATATTGTGTGAGATCCATCCTGTCGGGAGTCTGGCCGTGTTGGGAATGAAATTATATTCTGTTATATTACATTTGCGAAAACTTAGCGTTAAGATACCATAAACATTCACACGTGCTTAAATAGCACGAACATGATATGCTTATTATACATAGATGCCTATACTATCCGACATGTGATACATGCACTTCCTGTACGAACTATTTAAGATCAATGGTTTCAGTTCGCTCGGCTTGCATTGATAACGTCTATTAAAAGACATTCATGATGAACGATCGGTATGGTTCCAGGGTCTGGTGGGCCGGATCCGCGGGTGCTTCAACCATGAAAAGTGCGATTAAGAAGTCTAGTACTCATTTAACATAGACACATGTATACATCGTTCCTAACATTTTGTTCCCTGTCTACCCATCTTCCCATCAAATTTAAACTATTGCCGATCATGGACTCAGTGAGGAGGGATCGTTGCAACTATCTTAACTAGTATTCCCAAGCACTCAACCCTCATAGCACTCGTTTTTTCTTTATCAGAGGCGAGTTTAGACATGTAATTACAGTGAACGGCAAACCGAGAAACAGAAGGAAATCATATCTTATAGCCGGAATATATTTCATAAAAAACGGTTAAGTCATTATGCCTAGATAACAATGCATTAGAAGAGATAGATGTTCTGCTACAGGTATGTACACAAGTGGTCGGGAAGAAACAGCAAGCAAAAAGAGTGGCTACACGATGGCAATAATGGCCAGCTGATCTTCCTATAAAATAGGTACCTATATCGTTATTTCAATATAGTCGTCAATTAACGAGATACAAATACAACCAAGTCGAAGGCAGCATCACACCGGGTGCAGAAAGAGAAAAAATAATGGACTTAGACGATAATAGAAAACAATTTAACTTTAAGAATTCTAATCTCGAATCCCGGACAAGAAGTTGAACCGATCACAAGAATATACACATGGAACTGAACGGAGAGGGACACGTTCCGGAGAGAGCGAAAATCAGCAAAGCCTCTGATGTTATCAGAGATGGTGATGATGGACGAAAACACCCTGCAAGTAAGGAAACTTTCTTACGTAAAATGGACATTCACGATGAATCTCCTGCCCACGAAAGCCATAGCCATTTTGACCGCTTTTTCGCCTACGGATTGTACCCAATTGTCTCCGTTTCACATGCTAAAATTTTTAAGAAATCAGGGTCCTGCCCTAAATCTTATGTGAATAGACCCTGACCCAAAGGCCTCTCTATGAAGGAATCCCTTCACTAAATTAAGAAACCCTCATGAAATAACAATCACTCACCTTCCTATCCACACAGCAAAAATAAACTAAAATACCACCTCCATGTAGAATGGAAGAAGCCATGATATTTTCAAGGAATATCTCTAAGACCTAGAAGTTTCGTCTTCATACACAACCTCCAAAGTTTATCCTTTCTAAGGATTATCTAGCTGATTTTTTTCGTAGCCAGTAATTTACTAGTCGTAGGCAAATACCTACGATCTTCGTAGGAAATTTGGGCTTTCGTAGGCAGGAAATCCGTAGTGTTGCTGACGAGAGGTAGACTTGGAAAAGCATCCGACTAGGCCATGAACAACGAGATTTGATTCATGACGGAGGTTGTGAGAATTTGCAACCGATATAATATGGAGGCGGAGGAAGAATATATCAAGAACAATGGTGTTCCCTTCAGAAGAAGCTTGATTTCTCACAACCGGAGAAATCTAATTACCTGGTGACACTGTCAAGACACGGTTGACTACCGCAATGGAGGAGGACATTCTTAGAGAACTATTTACCATAATGCAAGAATGACCTCAGAGGCCAATCCATGAATGTCGAAGCCTCAAATCGATACTGCCAATTCCTTTGGTAAGCTTAGTAGAAGCGAGCCACATGATAACGTAGCCCGAAAAATAGTAGACAACATGAAATCCAATAAGATATTCCCTATAAGCCTAGTGGATAAGAAAAGAATTTGAAAATATATGATATGCATCTTCAACCTGTGTTCTCGGTAAAAGATGAGGATCAGTCTATACTCTAGCAGTGTTGAAGTCTTCTATGGGCAAATCTCCCGGCGCGGGAGTTTCATTCAAAATTAATTCATAGGCCTCGTTGATACTGCGTGTGGACTGCTGCTAAATGATAAACTACATCGATGTAATTGAAGAGAACATAGAAACAAAGTTTCTCTGGTAAAAAAAGTAGTAACAACACAAAAATACACTGGTATCACACACCCGAATGGAAAACCTATAGGACAGGGTACTGTTACATTATTTTATCACAGGGAGCATAGAGGGAACGACGGCCCTCCAAGGAAGTGGGCGCTCCAAAGAGATTGAAGGCAACGTAACAAACATGATCAAAATGGCATGATTGAAAGAACAGCAAGTTCATCACGCCAAACTCACAACCAAGTGACGAGAATTCACTCGGGGGCATGGAATGATCTAAGTGGGCACCTGGACTGTTTAGTTCTCAATTTTGCGACAAAGACGGGTTCCCTGTTATTTCTCCTGCACCTCTTGATTCTAGAAATGATGGACATAACACGGTGCTATGCTTATGCGATATTAGACAATGTAGTGTCTTTGTTTTTACATCCGTCATGGGGCGCTTCGCTCGAATCGCTCTGTACGATTATGTCCCTTAGCCAAACGCGATTCGAGCCAGATATCCAGTTCCTGTCACGGATAAGTACATATAGAAGGTAGGCAAAGGTGGATGAGTGAGGGCGTTTGGTCGTCAGTTTGAAGACGCATCAAGCGCTAAGAGTAGGATTGCAGTCGAGCTTTGTTTATGGGTATTTAACATTTCCATAGAAGCTGGAATGGAAA
The DNA here is from genome assembly GCA_020744415.1 of Dendryphion nanum. NCBI lineage: Eukaryota > Fungi > Ascomycota > Dothideomycetes > Pleosporales > Torulaceae > Dendryphion > Dendryphion nanum. The sequence continues at coordinate 907,233 of JAGMWT010000013.1, read as the reverse complement.
TAGGTAAAAGAAAGATTAGATAACGGCTTGTGCTGCTTATATATCCAGGCTGGACTACTCCAAGGGTTGTTCAGTTGATATCGCTTGCTATCTAGAGATAACGATCCGTCGGCGGTTAACCACATTCATGTTGGCGAACCCAGGTTGCTGGGAACATCTATCTAGGCCCTGTGCAAATCCAACGCAATGATCTTCTTACCCCAGAAAAGAGAGTATTCGGATTGCGAGGTCAATGATAGTAACTGGAATGTTGACGTTGTCGACACATCTCTCGGTGCAAGTGGCTTGAATAGGAGTTTACACATTCAAGATGGGAGGGGTTTGTCATCCAGGTGCCAAGCTCCAGACAACAGAACATCATTAAGCTCCTTGAGCTCCTTAAGCTCCTCAACCCCTTCTTTCGCGTCCAAGAGCCAACTTCGTCGACTCCGAGATTACCAGGCAATTGGTTGCCTGTCGGCTTATATGTCACCCTGTCCATAACTTCGCGCTTGTCGGGCCCACGGTTGTTGGCTGCGGTAGTCAACTGGTCGTTGGCCCTTCGTCCACGTCTGCAAGTTCATGCGCCGCAAATCTCCACCGGCTTATGAGGTACCTCAACGGCGACAGCATAACAACACGACATAATCGCCTCGCCACCACAGTCATTAACCAAAGCGAGATTTTGAAAACACTCGTAAGCCAATGCGGAAGGGGCGTTCTGTCACGATGTGGCCTTGCTGCTGCTGAAGGAGCGTGAACTGGGCGAGACTGCAGTCCACAAAGTGCCACCCTGCCCAGCCCACTAAGCCCCCTCTCCTGAATGACGTCCTTATAGAGAAAAGGCGTAGCTTGGGCGGCACGACCACCCAGGCCAGCTGCTTGACATTTTTCAACGTGCCTAATTTCCAGAGTCAATAGTCGCTCTCCGTGACCGGAGAAGCTGCAAATGAGCGCAGTCAAATGTCAATGCATGTGGGGGAGCGTAAGAACGAGGAGAGGATGGTCGACACGCTATTCCTTCCACTTTGATGTTTCCACCCTTCCTGCGACACTCACGAGTCGAAGAAACTAGCTCGGGCCCACCGCGGAGGTCCCCTAGGGGTAATGGGAGGAGGCAGTTTACTCAGGGAGTCGAAGTCAGCAAGGCTGTTAGTCAATACAACAGGCGACGCCGGCTGACTTCGCTTGCAACGACCAAAGTCAGCACCCCGGGCGATAAACTTGAGCGATACGAGAGCGCTACCGTTCCTACAGCGCCAGGCCAAACCCTCCACACTTTTAGTAACGGCGCGAACGTGAGACTGAAAGGCTTTTTCCATTGCAGGGCTTGCTGCCAAAAAAACGCTCCCGCCCGAGAGGTTCCAAAACTGAGCGCAGCGTGCTATTTCCAAGGCGAGGGTAAACGACCAGTCCGGAGGTAACACGAAGTCGAATTAATATCAGACTGACTGCTGGACCACAGTCAAGCGGCTCAGCTGGACCCGGTTCAGTTTCAGAAGGCAATCCGCAAAGGTCAACGTCGCGTTGCCACCGAGACCAAGACCAAGGCCGCGTTCGCGCTTGCGTGCGGGAGGGAGGGTTCTATTCAACCGAGGTGTTTCCAGAGGGCCGCGAAGGATGATGATGTGACAGTGACAGTGATGCCGAAGAGGTGCGCTGTTCTCCTCGCCAGGCACATCCGGATGGTTTCCGCCGACCGAAGGCGAAAGCAAAAGAAGACTTGCTACGACAAGCCCCTGTCGACACTGGGCTGGCAAAGGACCAAATCCCAATCTTCCGGATGCTTACTGTGTACACAGTACTATTATGTATATGGGGTTTTCTCTTAGCCGTCGTGTCTTTCTTATTACACATCTCATTCCCAAATCGAAGGTTGACCTGCCATTCAGAGCTAGACCCCGCACAGAGTCAGTGGTTCTCGATGCGTTGATTCGACGAGTCACGTAAGGCTCCAAGTCCCGAGTGAGGCTGATGGAGAGTCGGAGCTATTGCAGGAGATGTGCATCGCGTGGGTCCCATGCCATGTGTTAGTGGACAAGAAGTCACAAGAGGAGCTTCACGCTGGAGAATGCTCTGATCTCCTATTTCACCAATCCAGACATCTGAAATCCGAATGGCAACCACAGCCCACTTCCCCTGCCAAGACATCAGCAGCGGACAGTGGGTGGCTAGGCCATGCAGGCGCCTTGCCTGTTCCTACAGCTCATCCCCGCATGGCTCAGGGGTTCCTTGCCGCCCCAAGCAAAACGAATTAAACCCTGTCGACTCCCTAGCGACGGCCCATCCAGGAACAGACTGCTGCGACTTGTCACGATCGAGCAAAGTGTTGGCGGTTGATTACCCCCCGCGGGCCGTCGTCGTATTGAACACGACAGATCGACTGCTGAAAAATCTCCTCGTCTGGGGAGAACTACTCACAAACATCGTATCCTGTGTAGAAAGTGTAGAGAGCTTAAAAATGAGACATGTTGCAGATGCAAGCCTTCCGCCATTTGTGACATGCTCAGCTCATCTGACAGGTGTCGACGTCGAATCCGGCCCGCGATGCAAGGCAGGCTTTTTCAAACAAACGCAACATTCGAAGGAGCCTAGTCCGAAGTCATAGCTTGTCCAATTAAGGACGTACCCGCTGTGGTCAGCTGCTTGATTGGATCACGGACGTCGGCTCGCGGATGAGCATTGATGGACCAGGTCGCAGTTCCGCTTTTAGATGGGAGCTCTAGAGTGCGAAAAAAACGTGCCGGCATCCCAAGGTGCCCCATGGCGCCAGGCCACCACACGATGGCGTCGACCATGGATTTGCTCTTTACCTACCTCTCCTGCTCCTGAGAACCCGTCTCTGTCTGCTGATTCCCCTCCCAGGTCTTCCACTTCCAAAAAAAAAGTCTTTCGTTAAACAGTGTGTTACTTCACACGTCCTTTCGTTTTCGTCTCTACGCGTCCTGTTCAACGCCTGTCGAACCTCATCACGCCGCCGCCGCCATCCTAATCGTACGAGTTTATCCGCTATCGTTGGTTCCTTTTTGCCTGTATTGAGAAGAATTCTTCCCGGAGCACTGAGTCTAAGACCAAAAGAGCACTCTGCAACAGCCTAGCCCACCATCTTCACCTGTTGGGACTTCTTCACCGGCGCTTTCAAAAACATCTGCACTCCGTGCACATCAGTGTTTCAGGTGTGACGTTGTTGACCTCAAACAAACTTTTCTGTCCCGCTTCATAACACCTCAAGAGGAGCCGGGCGCTCCCTTTCACTCGTTTCCCTTCTCGAGCGTGTTGTAGCCTTTGCTTCTTCTATTCATCATGAGTTGGTTCGGAGAGTTACAGTTGGCGTATAAATATGCGTATGTATGATGATGTCGTCCTGATCTGTATATACCTAATCTGTACCACAGTATTGTGTTCGGTTCATTACTTCTCCTCACCGTTATCGCTGGTGTAGGAAAAGTCCTCTACAATCGCCGGAAGTAAGTACGCCCGTTCGCGATCAAATAGTAGACTACTAACCGCCGACCTAGATTGAAGAAGCACACCAAGGAGCAGAAGGTTGAAGAAGGTAGAAGGGATGATCTTGTGGAACTGAATCAGCGAGAGAAGGACGAAGGAGATTTGTTTGGTATACGCGCCATTGAGGCCGGATTCTTCGGTGGTGTTTCGCAGTCACGTCCCACTTCAAGAGCTGGATCATACATCGAAAACCCTGCGATGAGCTCAAATACCTTGATCGGAAGTTCAAACTCCCACAAGGTGATGAACCAGTCGATGAACAGCAGCGTCACCACTCTCCCGCTCGCCCATACCGGCGATCGCAACTCTCCTCCTCGCAAGAAGTCTCCACCCGCGATCAGGTTGGCCCCATCTGAAGCCGAGTTGACTGGCCGCCACAACCACAATGTGGCAGTGAACATGAGCTTGAACGTCCCTCCATCGCCTGTCATGGCTCGCGGCCCCAATTCGCCCACCTTTGGGGGCTCTGACGATGGTTCGAGCGATGGCCAAAATTCTCCACGATCTGCACAGTTCAAGCAACATGATCACTATGCTCCTGTCCCTCCCCAGATTCCAATGCCTTCCGGCCTCCAAGCTTCTGTTCACTCTGGCTACAACCAACCTCAATCACAGGCTGCTTCTTTCAACGACCCTTCTCCAAGTCACAGTACCCCATCTTCCCCCGGCTACCCACCAAGCGGAAACCTCCCCGCCGTGCCCCCAAGGGCTCGCGGTGAGCAACCTCGCGCCTTGTCACCTTACTCTGACCGAAACGACTACTATTCTCGAAGCGAGTCGCCCGTCACGAGGAATCAGCAGATGAGTAGGTAATTTCTGTTGCCTCGTTGTGTATTTAGCGAAATCCATGTCACGAGCAATCCTGACTTCTCCAAAGCCTATGAACCTGAACGACCGTCTTCTCCCATCCGTCTCCAACCGTCAACGTATCAACCCTATCAGCCGTACCAAGCACCTCCATCAAAGTCGAATCATCAGAGGGATGAAAGCGACACCAGCACCTACAGCAATCAAAACAGGGCGAGCACGCACCAGCACAACAAATCCAACTCGACAGATTTCTCGTACAACTATTCGTTCCCTGACAACTCGAATCGAAACTCTGCTGCTCTCACCGTGTCGACCAAAGAGCCAAGTCGCCGTCCCAGCGCCTCAAGCTCCCTGAACGTTCCTGGAGCATCGCAGAACGGTGCGGCGCAACCTCAAGACCCCCGTTTGAGTGAATTCTACGATGCGTACTACCGCCACTCCCAACTTGTCGCACCGTCTAAGGACAGTTCAAAACGTCCCAACCAGCTCAATCTGACTGAACCAACCATCGAAGAGGTGCCATCGCCGCTTCCTTCACCCAGCCCCAATGCGCCCCTCATGCAACATTATCCCGGAATGGCCATGTAACGGGATCGATCAGATCGATGATCTTTCTCACGCCCACTATTCCGCTCTGTAGCGACTTTTCGGGTTTTGTTTGTTTCAATTTTGCATTTCGGACTTTTAGCGTGTACGAGCGCTAGTCCTGGCGGAGATTTTTTATTTCACTTCGATGAAAAGTCATATTCCACGGACTTTTTCCGTTTCGAGTTCATTCACGTGGTACACGCGTTTCATTGAGTCTGGTCAATTGGTTGGGTATGAAGGATGGGGGAATGGGACATGTTTGGGGACGGTACGGCTCAACGCGTCATGTAGAGGAGATACATGGTAACGCAACGCAACGCAGAGGAACGGAATTTAATTCGACATGTTTTAAAAAAAGGTGGGGATTGAGGACGACGGGACGGATTACTTTTGATCATTTAGCACACATACTACCTTTCTGTCTATTCCGTAATTTATATTATACCATGCCCCTTCTGGTGGGCAATGTACCTTAGCATTGTAGCATTTACAGCACACAGCGCACTTGCAGCTCAAATACCCTTCGATTATTCAATTTTGCAATGTCTCTTCTCGTCTCTTCTCTTCTCTTCTCTTAATTGGTACATTGGTGGGAATCCGGACGCGCCCGTGAACAAACACATGTCTGACCAAACATCAGAAGGGAATGGAGACATTATACATTTATGGGCCGCATACGAGTGCAAAAAAACAACTGATGGCCTGAGAGAATAATGATACCTTTGATAGATTGACCGACATTTGGAGATTTTGCATGTGCTCGAACGACTTTCACGTGTTGGCGGCTTTCGGTGGCACCACCGCCGATTGACGGGTCTTTTCTAGCGGTAACCCCCTGGCAGAAACCAGCATCCGCCACTCACCGCCTGGATCTTTGGGATCGCCGTCAAAGACTCCCCGAACCCTTAAGATTGCGTGGTTTGCCACTGCTACGCCAATTCCTTGCTACTGTCGTTTTTCTGTCTCCCCCTAGATTTAATTCTCGCCTTGTCGGTCTCCGAGTAGATCCATCGTATGTGTGTGTGTGGATCTGTTTGTCCCTTTCTACTCCTCCAGGTCTCATAATGTCGTCCACCGCCACTACAACCACTACAACTACCGCATACCCACGTACTACACGAGTGACGGGTGCCGACTCCACTTCGCAACACATGTCAGCGCTGAAGACAAAGCCCTCCAAGTCCCTCTTTGACGCCATCCCCACATCCGACAATGCAGAGTTCCTCCGTCGCGTTCACCATGAGGCAGAGATTGTGATTGTGGGTGCTGGAATCGTGGGTTGCGCGGCTGCTGTCGCTTTTGGGAAGCAGGGACGCAGTGTGATACTACTGGAGAGGAGTCTCAAGGAGCCGGACAGGATCGTGGGCGAACTGCTGCAACCTGGAGGCGTGGAAGCGCTGGAAAAGCTGGGTTTAAGGAGTACGACTCCCCTCAATCGCGTTGTCAAAGGCGAATTGAAGTACTAGCTAATTATCATGTAGGCTGTCTTGACGACATCGATGCAGTTCCATGTTATGGCTACCAAGTCAGCTACCACGGCGAACCTGTCCAGATTCCCTACCCCGCCAACCTCACACCCAATTCCTCTCCCTCGAACCTGCCCGAAGGTCGCTCCTTTCACCATGGTCGCTTCATCCAGAAACTCCGCGCCGCCGCCATGGCAACCCCCAACGTCACCGTCGTCGAATCCACCGTAACCTCTCTGATCCGCGACGAGTACTCCAACCAAGTTCTCGGCGTCCAAAGCCAAACGGGGGGCAAAGACGACTTCTACTTCGGAGCTTTTACTCTAGTTTCCGACGGCTACGCCTCCAAATTCCGCAAAGACTTCCTACCCCACGCACCTCAGGTTCGCAGCAAATTCTGGGCCCTTGAACTCATCGACGCCGAACTCCCCGCGCCAAACCACGGCCACGTGATCCTCTCCAACGCGCCCCCAATCCTCATATATCAAATCGGCACCCACGAGACTAGAATTCTAATCGACATACCAGAAAACTTACCCTCCGCATCTCCCAAAGTCGGCGGTGTCAAGAACCACATGATGACTGTAGCCATGGACACCGTCCCAGCCTCGGTGCGCCCCTCCCTCAAGAAAGCTATCGAAGCCGGCAAATTGCGCAGCATGCCCAATTCCTTCCTCCCCTCCACCATTCAGAAAACGCCCGGCCTGTTCATCCTCGGCGACGCAATGAATATGCGACACCCGCTCACTGGCGGCGGCATGACGGTCGCCTTTAAAGATGTGCTCCTCCTGTCACAGCTCCTCTCCCCGGAAGCCGTACCGCACCTCGAAAAAACCGACCAAGTCCTGCGCCAAATTGCCAAATTCCACTGGTCGCGCAAGAACGGCAGCTCCGTCATCAACATCCTCGCCATGGCTCTGTACGCTCTCTTCGCCGCCGACGACTCGCGGCTTATGACGTTGCAGAACGGGTGTTTCCGCTACTTCCAACGGGGTGGGACGTGTATCTCCGAGCCGGCAGGACTGTTGGCGGGGCTGATTTCGACGCCAAGTGTGCTCGTGTATCACTTTTTTGCGGTGGCATTGTATGCGGTTTGGAGAAAGATGGTGGAGGGGCCAGTTTGGAGGGCGCCATATGTGCTTTTTGTTGAGAGTGTATTGGTGATTTTGAAGGCTTGTGTGGTTATTGGACCGTATTTGGTTTGGGAGGTTAGATCGTAAGAGGGGGGGGGGGGGGGGGGAGAAGATACTTTGGGATGGGTGATGGGAGGGGGGAAGTAGATGGGTGGGAGGTAGAGTTGGAAAGGGAGATGATGAAGATGTCCCAATTTGGGGTTTTCGAATGTAAATATTACGGTCATGATTAGGGGATTTCCGAAGGCTTGGAAGAGCAAAAGAGAGAAGAGGAAAGAAGTAATGAGTAAATAATAAACAACAACAACCAAACATCTAATATCAATAATTCATAATCTCGCATCTAGGCCTACCTATCCTACAAGTTCCCCAAATTATTATTCCCCATCTATGTTCCTTAGTCCCCTGCCTCGGGCTTGGTCATACCGGATCTGGAATCTCATCTCCTCATGACATGGAGTGCGGTTTCGGGCGGTGGCGACATGGGAGGTGGGTGTGAAGGAGGAGGAGGAGGAGGAGGAGGAGGAGGGGCAACGGGAGGGTTTAGTTTGGATGTATCTGGGGAAGCGGGGAGTTTGGTTGTCAGCGGTCGGATCTGGGGTGGAGGGGGGGGAGGAAAAGAGAAGGAGTGGAGATCAGTAACGTACCCGTGGATGCAGATGTTGATGTCGAAGTCTCTGGGGGCAGAACGGTCTCGAAGATCGTGGCTGGGATAGATGTCAGATTTGAAATCGGACTTTTATTTCCCCCCTCGGATGTGGACTAGAAATGGGAGAGATGGGAGGTGGGGGAATGGAAACGGAAACGGAAAAGGAAATGTACTCGGGAACTTGGGAATACGGGGTGGCGTTGGGGGTGTCTCGGGTGGTTGGGTTGTAGTTGCTAACAAGTACGTGAGCAGGTGGATAAGAGAGGGAGGTGTGCGGTGTTCTATCTGTAGGAATGGGTCAGAGGGGGGATGGGGAGGGGGGAACGGACTCGTCAATGTGATGATTGAGGGCGGCGGAGGAGGCGGTTCTTTGATTTCAGAGGGGAGTTGGTTAGTATGATTTTCCGAAGTGGGAACTGGGAATGAAGGGAGATGCGTACGTACGGGTTACGGTGACGGTGACGGTCCCGGGCGGCGCCGGAGACGGTGGCACTATTGTAATGTCAGTCATCTGTCACTCTGTAGTTTTCGACACTGGAGTGCGGAAAGATGGGGGGCTGGGAAGGAGTGCATGTGTACCTGTGGTCGTTATGCTTGGAGGCTGCGAGAATGAAGATGAGGTTGATTTGGTGGTCTCCGGAGGCGCGACCGGTTCTGAAGACGTTGGTGGTTGTTTCGTGGGTTTTGGTTTTGGTTTGTGGGGGTCGTCTGTGGTTGTTTTACTCGTCGAAGTCGGAGTTGAAGTTGTCATAAGACTCGTCGACGTTGATGAGCCCATCGCGCTCGTTCGATTTGACAATGTTTGCGTGCTCACCCCCGTCCCGTTCCCTGTCGTCGTTCTCGTAGAAGTCGGCGTGGTGGTTGTCGTTGTATTCCCCTGCGGCTGTGTCGTTCTCGGAAATTCTTTTGCTGGCGTCCAGAAATTGATGAGCGGGGTCTGGGGTCCGAGGGGCCGCGGGAACCATTGTAGGGAGTGCGTTATGTAGCCGAGGATTTTGGTGTGATTGGGGTGGGTGAGGGTGAGGGTGGTTGTGATGCTGGGACGGCGTGGGGAGGCATAAGTAAAATGGGGGAAGTTGGGGCCGAGGTGGTGGAGGAGGGAGAGGGAGAGGGATGTGAAGAGGGCGTGAGTGTTGGTTGTGGTTGTGGTTGTGGTTGTAAAGGTTTGGTTTGATGTTGAGGTTGATATTGAGTTCGAAGAAGAGGAAGCTGTTTTCGTTCTCGTTTTCAGCACGCCCGGTGTAATCAAATTCAACCCGATACACTTCCTAAACTCCTCCTTCCAGTCCTCGCGCACAAGGAAATCCGGCAAAGTGACTCTGTCATCGATAATTCCATACAGAACTTCGGGATCCAGATCCTCTAGCAGAGTAACTATGTCGTGGAGAAAGAGATACATGGATGGGTGCTTCGTCAAGCACAACTCATTCACTCTTAGAATCATGATCTCTATAAAGGGCTGGAGGAATTTAATTGAGGTAGTGAAATAGGATTTGCATCGCGAAAGTTTGTCGTCGCTGTGGATTGTTAGCCGTATGTCTTATATATGTACAATCTGTTCTCTTGGGATAACAGTCACTGTTGATGCTGGGATTCAGACTGACATGGATTCGCCCTCCCGTCCGTCACAGAATGTAGCGTGGAATTTGTCGCTTTGAGCGAAGTTGTTTGGATCGGTTCGAGGGTCGTTATCTCGGTAGTGTTTGATCATGTAGCGTATAACATCTGTGCAACATTTCTCATCCCAACAAGTCGGATAAAATCCAGGTATTCCAAGAACCTTTACTGGGACAATTGGATCGTTCGTAGCTATGGGATCTGGATCGGCTAAAGAGATCTCTGGAATAGTGTTGCGGTCGAGGGCTTCAGTTGAGACCGGATTGCTCTGTGTAGAAACTATCTGAATACTGAGGCACGCGAGCGTTATCGAGAGGATGTAAAGTCTCATCGAGGGCCGCCAAGTACAAAGAAGAACGAGCGAGATGTTGCGGTTTCAGGAGAATCACGAATGAATACATCATGAAATATCAAATGCACGGTTGGCCTGTGTTGGAGGACAAACGAACATCGAGTGAATGCTGCGATGTTTCACGTCTGTACGAATGTGTGAAGCGTACAGCAAACCCCACCATTCAAGCCCAGAGCTTGGATATACAACGCTTCTGTGAATAGAGTCAGCAACGGCAAACCCCACCCCCCTCGCTCACAAAACACACAACAACACAAGTCCAAGTCACTCAAGTGCAAAACCCAGTTCCAAACACCAACATGCTCCTATTAAGCAATTATCGCATTTTGACCCGGCGCAAACGAGAAAGACTATATATACCAAAGGATGAAGCTCGCGGCTAAAAAAAAGTGGAAAGAGAAGAGGACCAATTCCACTAACTTATTCATTAAATATCCATCTGCACGAGATGAGTACGAATCGGGGCAGAAGGGGAAGGGGAGGGGAGTGAAGAGAAGAGAAGAGTAGAAAAGCCGCCCGGGAAGGGATATAACCAACAAATTTGGAAATAAGACGACGCGGGAAACAAGGCAATACAACATGCAATCTATGAGAATAGAGAATGGAAGGCAATGGGACGAGCGAGAAGTAGATGATGAGAACTTGACAGGAATCAAAAACAGAATGGAAAGCACAAAGTTCATGCGAGGTATCAACCATGACAAGGAAAGACGGAACAAATCAATATCATAAACAAACATCGAGAAAAAAAAAAAAAGAGGACAAGAAAACCAAAAAAATAACCTCCATCCTATTCCTATTCCGATTCCCCCTCATCTTCCCACCCGCTCTAATAAATCTCCAGATTTTCAAAATCAACACACAAATTCCTCTGCGCCATTCCCCCGCCTGCACCACCCCCATGCCTCCTCTCGTAAAAGCTTCCCCCAAAATTCGCCGGCCGACTCGCATACACACCAACCCTAACAGCCTTATCCTCAACGCCCCAAAAGAACCACGTAACCTCCCTCAACTTCTTCCAACCCGCAACCTCATCCTCATACCAGACCCAGAGCGCGTACCCGATGCGCTCGATCTTGATGCGCAGGTCGGAGCGCCGTGCGTGCGAGGGCGGAAGCGCCGTGAGGGCCCAGTCTGCGCCGTCGGAGGTCGCGCACACAGAGGTGGCATGGCAGGCATTGTTGCAGAATTCAAGGCCGACTTTGACCCATTTTGAGGCTGGGGCTGGGGGAATATAGGGAGGTGGTGGTGCGCGGGTGGTATGGGGGTTTTGTGTAACGGTGGCAGAGGGTTGCCCCGCATTATGGATGGTGGTGGATGGAGTGGATGGGATTGAAGAGGGAGGGCGGGATTCGGAGGTCGAGGTCGAGGTGGGAGTGCTGGATGGTGGTGTTGGGGGAGAAGTGGTTGTGGAGGGTGCTCCTCCTGTTGCGGCGTTCTGGGGCACGGAAGACGTCGTCGTTGAGGGTGTTGAGGATGTGGTAGTTGTGGATGAGCTCGTAGAGGTGACGGCTGCAACTCTTCCTGGTGGCGCTCCGGCGAATATCACGAGCCCGCCTTGATCCCATTCAAGCTCCCAGTCGGCGGATACGGTGACCTCGGCGGCGATGAAGGGATTGCGCAGCGCTGTGAACAGTATTGGGGCCGTAGACGTGTCGCGACTCGGGGGCTTGCGCCAGAGGTCGGTGTTGGGGGGTGCCGCGAGGGTGAAGGAGCCCATCCATTCGGGGACAGCATCGTTGGGAATGTTGAGCGCCGTGAAGGAGGAGCTGTCGGGAGGCATCGCGAGATGTGGTCTTGGAGTGTCTGCTTGTCAGGACTCGTCGCAATGGCCAGAGCTGTGCCGTCGTGGGTGTTTGGTCTCCTCTTCAGAGTGGACGCGCGCGCGCTGTGTGCTCTCTATCTCTCTCTATTCCCTTCTCTTTTGGCACCGGCGATGGCTTGCACGGTAGTGTTTGTATGGATAGCTCCGATATCTGGATTGAAGATCCTCCCGCCAGAGGTGCCGAATGGTGTTGGGGGTGTGTGGCCCGGATTGTACGACGTACGTCTGAAGGTCATTCGCTTCGTTGCGAAAGAGAGTTGCGGCAAGGATGGCAGAGTTGCGGTTGCGGCACATGTAAGCTGACACGCGCAGCTGGCAGATAAAATCACCACTCCACCAGATCTGCAAGACGATGGTGGCGGTCCGTGGCTCTTTTAATTAGTTCCAACTTCCTACACGTCCTACATGGCCGTTAGAGGCGAGTTTCCACATGTTCTGGCGGGCCACACACGCTCACTTGGACACATGCCCGCGGGGAAACCCCCCCTCCCATCGCGACGAGCACGGCGGTGCTGTCTGTACAAGCAAGCCTGCATAGCAAGACGTGCTGGCGCGCGGGCGCGGAGAGCGGGTGCTGGGTGCTGACGAGACTTACCAGAACAATTGATCAATCGGGCTTGGTCCTGGTTCCCATGTCCGGACAGCCAGCCAGCCAGCCCAGAGGCCAAAAAGAATAGACCCGTGTCCGCGAAAACTGTGTGTGTAGAGGTCCACAGGTCGAGTGTACTGTATGCGGGAACGTACGAAGTGGTGTGCCCAGATGTCTCAGTCTGCCCCGCGCCAGGCTGATGATGTACCTTGGGACTCGAAATGAATGAGTGATGGTCCAAACCGGCCCAAAACGAAAGAAGAAAATAGGCCCGGTAAAACTTTGAATTTCTGGTCTCGAAACTTTGCTGTGCGCCCCCGGGACGGCCCTTATAAATACACAGCTTTCCATGGCAAGAGGATTATGGTGAAAAAAAAGGCGTGGCCCACGCACCCTGGGCCCCAGTCTCCTGCTGCTGCTGCTGCTGCTGCTGCTGCGGCGGCGGCGGCGTCTCTCTGTACGGTCAAAACTGCTGGTCCATTCGAGCTGAACAGCGTGCCGCCACCGCGCAGGCAAAGGAAACTCAGTGGACAACGTGCCTCGCCATCATGGTACGGAGATATCTGGTTCCTGGGGGTTGCGCGGGCTTCATCCTGGGTCCCATTGAGATGGCAGAAGAACATTTGTCCATTGTCGACGTGCCCCAGCGGGGGCGAGAGAGGGTGCAGCCCGCAAAGAAGGATACCTGTCTGACGCACGCTGCCGTCTACCGCTACGTGGCACTCATATCAGAGGCATCGAATACGCCCCCTTGATCTGGCCTGACGTCCGGAGGTGAGTTTTCCTTTCAGGCCTGGTGCAGAGGTGGTTCCATTGGTGTTGGGGTGATTCGAGATGCTGTGCATCGGGAGAAGGACGGTTGTGGCCGAACGACGATGAGCTGTCGCAAAGTGCCACGGCCAGGGCCGTAGAGATGTTCTGCAGAAGAAGCGCAAGGGGGAAGGGGGGAGGGGCAACGCAACCTGTTCATCATGCAGCGCAGACATTCCCCTTCATTGGAGCACATCCGCGCCTTGTCTGCACTGTGCAAATCATCTCGATTACGTAGGCGGCCCAAAACCCTTTCACCACCCACTAACCACTACCACCCACCACCTCCCACCACACTTCCACTTCCATCCCACTCTATAATCCCGCCCTACTGCAAGTCCACGTCGAAAATCCAGTTGGCCCCTTTCTACATCCAATGCAAACTACGGCATGTTCCAGCTTCATCCTCTCACGTCCTTCTATTCACATGGACCAACCGTCATTCGTGCAGTGGAACCTACCGATGGCCATGCAGACCGCGGCCTCTCGAGGGATGGATCGGTGCGATATTCCGGAACCCCCACATGTGTGCTGTTTCTGCGCCGACAGCTCTATTAACTATTTCAGAGTGAGATATAGTTTGCTGTTGTGACGGTTCATGATGTAGTCCCTTATGTCTGGACATTGAATTGTGTGCCAAGCAAGAAATCTCTCTACAACTCTCATTCTTCCTTCCCAGAATACAATCAAATGATCGGAACGATACATTTAGCAATATCTAAACATGTATGGCGACACTCAAAGTAAGCGCGTTTACTCGTATCGAATAGACTAAGAAACATGAATGGCTTTTTTGATGCAGGATTTGCCTTATCTAGCGGGCGTTTCTTGGCTGCTCTGTTGTTCACAGAGTGAAGAATATCCGCATCTAGTCTTCTCTACCGTGGGGTTTCCTCAGATGATTGGAAGTGAGAAGGAACTCTTGCATCGCGTGTTTGCAGTACGCTAGAGGCGAGTACGACAACTCAGCATATACAAGCATAAAGGATCAGGTGCATCCACCCTTCGCCCTCCTTCCCCGTACTTGCTGGCTGCAGTCATGCTATGCTTCATCTCTCTAGGTGGATATCGCTTCCATGACACAAGAGGAGTCGAGAACGTAACATCATGACTAGAGGTGTCAGTAGACGTGCAGATTTCATCCAGGTCAGAAAATGGGGCTATCCATTCCTTTGATGACACCAAGACGATATACATCAACATGAACCTCTTAGCGGTCCAGTATCACCAAAGTGTGGTGTCTCTCGAGATTTTCGTGCAGGTCCAAGCTAGGTGCTGGCTACATGTGGATGCAGCAGTGACGCCTCTGGATTCAGTACACCAAGAGATCTACAGGCACACTGTACGCTTAGCTCCAATGCGATGGTTCACTGGACCCAGCAGCCTCGTAGTTGGGCGACTTGACCTCTTTGCCAGACATCGCCTCCAATAAAACCTCAGTCTCTCTGGGTGTCGCTAGTAGCGATTCATTTGTTCATCGCATGACCCCCTAATGTTCCATAGGTATCGTGTAGAGGCCCGGATAACTGCGTGGGTTTCCACATGGCACATTGTGCGTCTTTCGCTGCGACCTCGCGGTTCTGTTTTTAAATCAGAGTTGCCCAAGGGCCTATGTTTCAATGTTACTCCACTCCACCGGCGGGCGCTGTTCCCGAGTGGATTCGTTGTTGCGCTTCCAGATGCAGCATTCCGATCACTGATAGCAAACAGCATCGCATGATCAGGATCAGGATCAGGATCGTAGAGACAGCGACAGGAGTTGGGCTCTGCTTGGGCGCTGTGCTCAGGGACTGCGTGTTCGAGAAGTTGCGTTGTAGTGTTCATTAGCTACCAATCATTTCAAGGTCGTAAAAGTGTACTCGTACCACAATTGGGTAACTACAGGAGCCTGACGTGAACTCGTTGTTGTCGTCCTGTCGTGGGACTGTGGATCGAAAGGTCGTCATTGACGTTGATGCTAGCTATATCAAAGTGACGTTGCCAGCTAAAAGGGGAAAAATTATCTCAGAATGTCCTTTTACGGAGGAGATATGTCATCTTCTCAAGTAATGCTAGCTCATCAGGACGCGATTCTTTGAACGCCATCGTCTCGACAGGCGTGTAGTAGCGGGTGCGAATTTTAATCTGTATATTCAAAAATGGCAACAGCGCGCTTGAATCGCACACTATTTCCAGTTAATCTCGCAGGGAGATCTTTGGACCTATACCAGGTTTTGGCCTACTTAGCTGCTCTGGACAAAACGTGTGCTTCCTTTGGAAATTTCTAAATTCCAATCTATGATAGTACGTCCTGCCTAGCCTTTTATTCACCGCTTCCATGTATAGTGACGCGCCTATCCACAGTGCGCGCAAAGTGCATTCGAAATCAAGTATTCTACGCTCCGGTAGCTTTCACGCAGGTTGCTCCAGAGAGGCACCGGGAGATTTGACAATAAGGATATGTGAAATTATGCGTCTGAGTTGCCATGGAAGGTGAAGTAGACGTCTGGACCTTCGTTGCATGCGTGGAAATTAGTTGTAAATATGATTCGAGAACTAATGTGATAGGCGGCATCTATTCTGCCGATGAAGAGACCATGAAACCAGGTAATGAAATTCGAATGAGTGATACGAAAGTGGGATCGTGCTTGCTGGCTTGAATCGCATCGAATGAGTGCTGCAGCTCACGATATTTTTCCGAATATTGCTGATAATTACCAACAATTGAAAGGTCGACAATAGTAGCATAGAAAAGGACTTGTTGGTCGCAGATGCCATTGTGATGGTTTGCAAAGATGGAGTCAACAAGGGCCATACAACCCTTGACGCCCAACAATATAACGGACACGAAGTGATAATTCTCACGACCTAAGCCGTGCATGAAGGAACAGAGTTTGACTTCCTGGTTCGATGTCTTGCCTCTCTCATACTTCCGGTCCTGTTTTTCCGGTGCAGGTAACCGAGATGCCAGAACATATGTCCTGCATAGTGACGAGAAACCATCTGTCCGATATTAGATTGATTCTAGAAAAGATGACACGTGCAAACATCGTAAATTTACGACTGCCGGGCAAACCCGTCAAGCCTGCTTTTCCCTACCATAAGCACGAGGTAGTGATCATATGTGAAAAGCAAGGAAGTCGTGGGAAAACTTTAAGCATCACCTAAACTAGCGCATATTGCACAAATGACGAATAAGACAAATGAAACCATGGATCATAGACGATTGTGCCGCTCCGAATCGCACAGAATGCGGGGAATGTTGCTTGATTCACACTCTGCGTTAGTTGATGGCAGCGACACCGACCAACTCATGTTTTGGTCTTCATTTGGCGAAGGTTCTGATATTAAAGACATCAAACAGAGGTATCACATCGGGTCACGCCTCCAAGTGGTCCACGAGCCGGATGGTATTAGGACTTTCGTCTGAACCTTCGCCCCCAATATAGGTCGACTGATCCAATACGATTGACAAATACACCAGAATAGAGAGGCCTGGCGACATGACACGACATTAATGATGGTCTTGGCTTGAACAAGCTGCCATCCTCCGGACAGCCTTGTAGTGATCGATTGACTGGGCATTCTGTGGTATGGGTAGTACAGCTTTTGCTCGCCATACATTCCGTGTGACTCGAGTACATGTGCTTTGAAGCTGCATGTGCGAGGAGTCGCAAGGAGATTGCCTGCGCATGGGACGATAGGGTCCGATCATCTTATAGTGACCTGCCTGTTCAGTAATAATCGCTTAGGAAGGAGAGTCGTGACGATCTCCGGTCCATAGACAATAGTTTCCTCGTTCGGTGCAGTATCAACACAAGACAGGCTACACCATGATGGCAATAAAAGCTAAGAAAATGGACGGAAAATAATGGGGCAGGGGGCAATGACACCAGCAGCGGTGTTGAAGCCTCCCGTTTGTCCACCAGATACCTGTTCATCTGCAAATCGAAGGTCCTGGTTCGGGGAACGTGGGAACAATCTCAATTGCCGAGAACATTGATCCTGAGGAAACGACTGGTCAGTGAGGGGAGGGGTTGTGATCAAAATGCCGAACGAACAGGTAGCCGTTGGCTGGTTGTTTTGGAAATTCCCCGGAAACAAGTCAATTAATTCCCGAATAGCATAGATGAAATGCATGGGAGAAGGGCCAGCAGGGTTGGCTCGTGCCATCAATACTGTATTCAAGTAGTCCTTCCGCATCACCCGCCCCGCATGGTCTCATTCTTTACGATAGATGTTGATCCGGCGCGGTAAAGTGTCGGAGGTCGCACAGAGATTGAGACCGTGTTGTTGCAATATTTCGGAGAAGGACGTTTCCGGTCGTAGCTTCAATGCTGCGAAGGCCTCGCGGAAGTGGGGCGCGGTGGAACAGCGAACAGCCTTCTCATACGACGACCAGTCTTGAAGCTCAATGACCAAATAGCCACCAGGTAGGAGGGACAGAGCGCACTTGTGAAAAAATTTGAGCAAGCCATGGTCAAGATGCTCAAGGTGAATCCACTTGATGACGCTTAAAGCCAGGATCACATCATAAGGGCCAGAAGTGGTCGGGTTCTCTGACGTAGCCCAATCCTCTGAGATGAATCGGACAGCGGGCCAGTCGGTGAGGTGGCGTGAAGCGTTGTCTTGGGGCTCAAAGCGATAGCCATGGGTCAAAACTGCAGACATTGGAAAATAGTCGACAACGGCATGGCTGGGTTCTGAGGCGGGAAGCACACGTGAGGAGCGAAGCGCCAAAAGGCTCTCGGCCTGGCGAACGAGTCCGGGGTCGATGTCGACGCCAGTGACAGAAGCAGCGCCAAATTCAAAAACTGGCGATTCAGATATCAGTAGGGGAGCGTAATAATCGCTTGCAAAACATAACCAGGGGATCCCTCCACGCTTACCAAGTTGGCAGGACACCCTTCCAGCATTGGAGCCAAGATCGAATACGTTCTTAGCTTTGAACAAGCCGGGGATCATCTGGTTGAGCAGATCTAGACGCACATCGTGGACGTGAAGAGAACCTGGAATATGGTTTGCAGGGCCGTTATAATCTACGGTTGACGCGGCCACTCAGCCAGACGATCACAGACAGCGAGTGCGGGCGGGGGTGACGAGTACCTCTGTAGTTGCCCCATGTAGTTGATGAAGTGGATGCGGCCATTGATGGGGTTTTCTACTGCTCTGTGATGTGAAGAGGAGCTTTGAATAGGTTGCTCTGGAGTGGGCGTGTCGGGAGGTTTCCAGCGAGGGTGGTCCGTGTGGTGGTGACGGGGTAGTGTTGGAGAGGGAGAGGGGTGTGTGTGTGTGAGTGTTTGTGTGGGATTGGGATTCAGGATTCCAAAATGGTCGGAGCACAATCTCAGATAGACAGCGGAGTCCGTAGGTGAGTGTCGAGTCAGGCGGTGGGCGATGGACGATGGGTGGGCGTGTTGGCGTGGCCTTTCCCGCGCTGGATGGGTGAATGGAATTGATGCTGGTCGATAGAAGAGAGGCGGGCGTGGAGCAAGTGCAGATGCTTGGTGTGGTGAATTGGTGGCTGGCGTTAGTGGTTAGTGCCTGCAGGCGGTGAAGCGGTGAGGCGGGAGAGTCATCACGTGTTAGCCGGCAACCTTCCAATCCGGACCAGGTTCCATCTGGGAACCCATGGACGAGACATGGCAACGGCTGGCGCAACCACAACTCAATTCTGACGACAATGACAACGACACGGCTTCTCCTCCCTCTCTTCTCCTATCCTTTCCTCTCCTCACACCACCCTGCAAGCGTCTGCATGGTCCTTGGCCGACCCTGTCAGAGACTGAGACGAGGACAGTAACCCCCCGGTTCTCCGCCGTGGGGTACAAAAGGCCAACACAGGAAGTGACCGCAACAAGGCCATGAGCAGTATTTAGTATTTGAGCACGATGGGCACGGCTGAGGCAAGGCACGGGGACGTTGTACTATGTACGTGTGCTCGTCGCAAAAGAAGGCGAAACGGAACTGGCTACCAGGCGAACAGGACGATGCAACCGTGTACCTGCGCCAAAAGGGTCATGACTTATTCCTCCTACGTGCCCGGAGGTTGCTTTGAAGCGAAGATTGAATCAATAGTGTAGATCCAGAAATGCATGCCGCCGTGTAACTCGAGAAAATCCGCAGTAATCTGGCTCCTCTGTTCAGGCTGGACACGACGTAGCACAGCGCCAGTCGAGCTGCGAGGATAATTTGCAGATATCCACAGGACGGCCGGCTGAAAGCGGTAATGGCCCGACATCTGGTCGTCTTTGTTGTTTGCAGGCCCAGGTCATGCCTTGAGGGAGCTGCGACTCGAGGGCTCTGCCATGCATCCCATGACGGCCTCGAATTCTTTCCAATCTGGCTCTGTCCACGGCAGCAGGCGAACTGGCGCACAGGTTGCAGCGTGCAGATACTGCAGAGGGTGTTTAATGTTGCTGTAGGCAGGGGGGTATGAGTGAGGGGAGGGTTGAGCCTTGAGGGATGATGGATGAGAGGAAAGGGAAGGGCCAGCGGGCCGCGATGAGCGCCGACGACTTGTACGGCTGGTGGTGGACTGAGGCAGCTTGCTTGGGAGGTCTCTGTTGGGTGGTGTGTGTGTATGTGGGTGTGTGTGGTGTGGTGTTTATCTGCGCGGTCTGGATAGGGCGGGCGTGCAGCCACAGCGGCTTGGAGCAAGTGCGGTGGGAGGGCCCTGAAGGCTGAAGGTGGCAGTCTGGTGTGCGGATGAGACCGGCAGCCAGGGTTGCAACCGTAAATGCCGTCGAAGGCTCAAGGCATGAAAAATAAAGGCCGCCGTTTCCTGCAGGTAGGGACCGCAGACCCGGGACTTGGTGGAGTTGAAGGGATGGTGTGAGGGCGAAGAGCAAGTGATTTCCTGTCTTTGGACGGGCGCACGGGCGGACGTTGACGAGGGAGAGGCCCGTGAGTCCATGACATGGCCCGGGGGGGGTGGGAAGGGACCGAAGGGTGCTGTCTGCTTGGTGAGGCCCGTGAGGGGAGAGAAGAGGGGGAAGCCCTAGACGATAGACGCACGCCGGCCTGCCAGAGATGGGATGGAGCCAGGATGGAGCCAGGATGAGCGACATGAGCGACATGGACGACATGGGGAAAGGCGGACCGGGGTGGGGTTTGGATGCGCCGGCCATCAGACGACGCCACAGAAACTTTCTCTTGACGGCGGACCAGCCTTCAGCCTTTGGGGGGGAGCAGAGAGAGAGAGAGCACTGGGGAGGATTGGAGAGATGGAGACGGAGCCAAGGCCATCGACGACGACCGCACAGTGCACACCACACACACCACACACACCACACCGTGAGGTCAAATCGTCAGAGAAGAAAGGAGAGATGAGACCGACGTTGCTCTACGGTCCCACTGCCAGGGTCCCCAGGATCTCGCCCAGGGACTCTCCCACCTTCTTGCGGCCTCTGCGGCCTCTGCTGGCTGGCCTTTGCTGGAGCGGGTCTCGCTGGCCGGACTGGATTCGCCTTTAGCCGCGAGATGGGGGACGAGCGTTGATTCGCACGGCTCAACGTTTTTTTGACATGTTTTCCAGCATCCAGCAGCCAGCATCCAGCATCTGTTCACGGGCACAGAGTCATCACGACATGTCCAGACATGGGGTCTTGTTCAGGAATGGCGTCTGATTGTCTGACAGCATCTGGCATAGCCAGCCGTCACCGTCACTCTCTCTCTCTGCTGCTGAGTGAGTAGGTGAGTGATAAATTGGTCTGGTGGTGTGTGGAGTGTGTGTCTGTGTGTGTGTGTATATATGTGTGTATACATGTGTGTGCATGGACTGTGGTGGTGGACTGTGTGTTGTGAACTGTGGGTTTTTCTCTCCCCCCGGGCGAGGAGCATCGCCGCTGGTAATCTGGCAATCACCGCCTCCACTCCACTGTTCCCTGTTCCCACTTGCCTTTCCCCTTTCGCTGCCCGGGTTGCTGTCGCTGGCCTCACCTGCAAGCCACTTGCCTGCCTTTGGACATGTCCAGAGTGCGCTTGCCTCCAATGCTCCTCCAGTGACGCCCAAAGCAGAAGGCGTCGTCCTCGCTCGGACCGTTGCTGCTAGTCCCAGTGGCTCCAGCCTGTGCCAATCCATTGCACTTGCCTTACCTTTGAAGTTTGCACCCAGACCAGAGCAACTTCCACCCCTCCAATTGGCAGGCGCCATGATCCTCTTCATTCTGTGAATACAGTCGACCAATCCACAACAACAATCAAACCAACTGCTCCTCGTACTGGCTCTCCTTGGGTAGTTGTTTGTGGCCTTTGGTCTTTGGTTCTGCTTCTTCCGCGGCTCCACGGCTAGCGCCCCCCAAGTCTACTCGTCTGTCTGGCGTCTGCAACTTCTGTTACTGCTGCTGCTACTGCTGCTACTGCTGCTACTACTGCTACTACCGCTACCGCTACCGCTGCCGCCGCTAATCCTCAACCTATTCCCTCCTGCAACTGCACACCCGCCCACCGCAGTGACCGCACCGTCTGCTACCACTCTCTGTTCCGTCTCTTTCACCCCCCCTCATCCTCCCCGCTCGCGCCGTCGTCTGGCTGGCGCCCGCTGTCTCTCTGCGCTGCTCACCTTCGGCGCTGCTTCTGGCCTGCTGGCCGCCCGCCGCGCCGCCCCGATGCTACCTTCTCTTCCCCCTCTTCGCCCGCGTTGAGGAGCGGGCGCGGAGCAGTAACATGGCAAGCCCAATATCGAGCAATTTTGCTAGATTGGCCCGCTGCCCGGCACACATGTACAACGCCTGGGGCCACGATTCGAAACGGCGGCTTGCCCAGTGGTTTGTTTTATCCGGGCGTGACCCCATTCGGCACCAACCAGATCAATCCACACAAACCCAAACAAACCCAGACAAGACACACACACACACATAGACACACAAACACAAGCCCTGAGAGCCCCGAAGAAGGAAGCGTGCAGTGCACACCAACGGCCGGCAGTCGCAAGCTAGCCTTATCCGCCATTACTGACTGTCTCTGTAGCGGTAGACTGTGCCCACGCTTACAGCACTCAAACACTCAAGCACTCGGAGTAGAGCTCCACCAGACACAGACCCAGATAGGACTTGCACACCATGGGATAGGGTGGCATGCACCAGGGAGGAAGGGGTGGTAGATGGCGAGACGTCTTTCGAGTTTGGGATGGGGGAAAAGGTGGGGAGACAAGAGGCCGAGAGACATCAATCACACATGACGCCTGGGAGTGTGCATGCTGCCAGCACTTGAGCAGCTACGAGTGAGGGCGAAGGTGAGGCTTTTGGTTTCCTTGTCGTCGTTTCTTTCCTTTACCTGGCCATTCTGCCCTGTTTCCCTCGCTCTCTCTTACTCCGTTTTCTCTATCCCCAGCCAGGAGCGCCCGCAGAGAGCACAAAAGGTCGATGCAGCATTGACGCAGAGACAGCGCCATCTGCTGCAGCACGCAGAGAACCAGCACCATCCACAGGGAGCAGCAGCACCTATGATCTGTCTACATACCATCATGTATGTGCGGTCCATGTGCCTATGTGCTCAGAGCCGGCATCATCCCGAGACGGGGACGACGGGGAGACGACAGGGACGTTGGATGCGCAGAAAAACGGCTGGTTGTCCAAGTTCCAACGCCCAAGACAGCCCGCGTCCCGGTCAAGTCTCCCCCTTCGCGCGCGCCCTCTGCCCCCCCTCCAGTGCAAGCCCGCAAGCCCCCCCCCCCGCCCATACCATTACCGTACCGCCTACGGGTCCCATCCCATCTCATCCCATTCCCATCCATCCATATTCACCCCCATCACGATTCACCACCACAATCACCAATAAATGTGCCCAGTCTGAATCTCAATCTCACTCTGCGCTTCCAATATCCCCGATCCAACCCCAACCCAAACCCATAGCTAAACCAAACAATCCATACCTATAGTCTACCCAAACAAAAATTCCCTCGTGCACTTGCTTCCCACCCTCATCCTCGTTGGTCCTCGTCGGTCCTCGTCGCCCTACTGTACTCAGCACTGTTACTCCCCCTCCAGTATACCCTCCACTCCAGGCTCTCCAGGCTCTCCTCGCCCTCACTTCCCTGCTGCCCCGGCCTGCCCTATAATTGCGCCCGCTCCTCCTGGATATTCTCCTTTGCCAAGCTCCGGATCCACGCACTGCCAGTCTGCAACCCCCCAATTGCCCCAATTGCTGCGGGCCCTTTCCTGGTCCTCTCTCTTCTATTCGACCCTGCCCGTCCCCCAGTGTTGCATTGTGCCCAAGCAGAAAACCTGCCCAGGTCGTTGTCGTCGTCCGCTTCGCCCGCGTCGCCCACTCACCATTTTTTCTTTTTTTTCTCTTTTCTCCTTCTCCCATCTGGTCCTTGTCTTGTGGCCTCTTTCTGGCTCCGTTTGGTGAGAGGCTTGCCAGTCACAGTGCGCTGCCGTTCTGCACCCCTCCACCCTCCCCGGTTGTGGTTCACACTCAGTATTCGTCTGCGCAGTTCGACCGCTACCGGGGCATCCCAGGCCCTTCCCAGGACATCCCAGGGCTCCGCCTAACGTCGACGTAACTGAATAGAGCACCGGGGCGGCGATCTGGCTGCTGGCGATCCAGATACGTGCATGCTCGTCTACTAGGGGTCCGTTTTACTATAAACCTCTCACGCCGCCACATCGCGGCAGTGTGCCCACATTCCTGCCATCCTGTCCAACACTGCACGACTTGCCTGGCACCCCAAACTTCGAGAAGAGAAATTGGACACAGAGCACCCAGATGCGGCTTCTTGCATTGTGTCCTAGCGCGGACAAGTAATCTTATACACGCATGTCCCAACCACCACCTCTACCTCCTCCTCCTCCACCGCTGCATCCACCCACCACTGTCCGCACTGCTCCCGAGATGACCGAAACCCAGAAGCTTCCCGTTTTCTCCCCGCCTGGCTTCCTCTATCCCCATCGTCGCCTTCCTCAGCCTGTCCAGCTGCCCCCATTACAGGTAGACATCCCCTCCTCCTCTTCCTCCGATGCTGTACCACCACGGCCCGATTACCACTTCCGCTCTCCCATCAATCAACTTCCCTCCATCCAGCCAGGTCCCCCGCTACGGCATCCGCACAACCAACACCAGCACCAGCACCAGCACCAGCACCAGCAGCAACACCATCCCCATCATCTTCATCAGCACCAGCAGCCAACCTCTCTTCCTCGGGCCGCCCCAGTAGACAAACTCCTCCATTCAAATCCTTATACGCCTCCACGGTCGGACCCGCCCTACTCACCCCAGCAGTATGGGCCGTCGATATCGCCTCGCTCAGAATTCAACACCCAAGGGCCCAAGAGATTGACCGAGCAACGCTATCCCTATGAAGACTCTCGACCCCTCCACCCACAGCACCATGAGCAACCATATTCATCCCTTACCTCGCCAGTGGAGCCCCCGCAACAGCAAAAGGCCTATGCACCACTCCCATCTCCTAGCTACACCCCGAGTTATGCGTCGAGCAACACTCCATTCCGCGGTTCCGTGGGCTCCCATTCGCATCCACACTCGCATCGAGGCTCCGTAACTGCTCCCCTGGGTCCATTGGCGTACTCGGAACCTCCCCCAACTGGCCCTCTTCCACGGCAGGAGCCTCGGACAGTCCCATTGCCCGGGTCTTTACCACAGTCGGTCCTGGCAGACAAACCGTAAGCATGCTCCCCGATCTCGAATTGGAGAAAGAATCCCTCACTAATCCCCCGCAGGAATCTCACCTACGAGCTTCGGGTTAGACAGCAGCCGATCGCAGCTCGAGCATGTGGCTTTGGCGAACGAGACCGTAGAGTGATCGACCCCCCGCCAATCATCCAATTGTTAGTGACTGATCCGAAAACGGGTATGCCAGAAGAGGAGGAGTTGCGGTATTCTCTGAACGTGGTGCACTGTACATTATGGAACGCTGAGGGGACCAACGAGGAGACCGCACTTATCCAGCCTGATCGACGGACAACACGACGCTTAATGGGCCAGCTGGTTGCATCGCCATCGGTAGCCAAAGACGAACACGACATTGAGGGTTGTTTCTTCTGCTTCCCGGATCTCTCATGCCGTACACATGGCAAATACCGACTCCGCTTTGTATTGATGCGCATCGACCCAATGCATCTACACGTGGGAGGATTCTCACCAATCCTATGCGAGGTGTTGAGCGATGTTTTCACCGTCTACACTGCGAAAGATTTCCCCGGCATGCGACCCAGCAGTGCACTCACCCGAGCGTTGAAGCTCCAAGGATGCAATATTCAAGTGAAGAAGGGCAATGAGAAGGCACTGGCGGCCCGCAAACGTATGACGGCGAGCCAAGAGCACGAACATCACGATGATGAAGACGAACTCGCCAAACGGCGGCGCAAGGATTAATTCTGATTTACTTTCCTCAACTCAAAACGGTGCATTTTTTTTTATCTATTTATTCACTCCATTGGCGTCCCAGCCGTTCCCCGAAGGCGCTTTTGATATCTAGCCGGGCAGCTAGTGAGGCATGTATTTGATTATAGAAAACAATCTGGGCGGCATTTCTGACATTTGGGATATCTGAAGCATGTTCTTTTTCTTTTCTGGTCAGATATCGAGGAGCTATTTGGCATATTTCACGACCATTTGAACGACCCGTGTCATTTCCTGATTTTGTTCGTTCTCCCGCAAGTCTGGCTGGCGAGAACGGAGGCGTCGTTGTACCGAGCATGGTTCTACTCCCGAACCCAGTTGTATCCAGCAGCGGCAGCGGCAGCGGCAGTAGCAGCAGTAGCAGCGGCAGCTGTTCAGGCTGGTGTCGACCGTTGCTTCGAAAGAGGGTGCTGAGCGGCGGCTACAGTGTAATGCATCTTATTATTTTTTTCCCAAGCTCGAGTTTGAACAGAGCATCAGAAGCACGATACCAGTTGATAGCCTTAGGATATTGCGATTGCCCTTTTCGGAATAATACTACCACGGACAGTTTAGAAACCTATTGATAGCAAATGATGAAGTGAGGTTGAAATTGGCTGTCAGGCAAAGGATTGATGGTCGCAAGCCTTCGTATACTAGTGCCGCCTGGGTTTTCCTCGGTTCGGCTGCCTTGCCCCACAGAGAGTCGGCGCGCAACCGACTGTACTCGGACTGGCCTTCTAACCTTGGCCATGATCACTCACGTGCGCTGCGAAGCGATAAATTCTCTGGAGATGCTTGATAGAGCTCAAAGTGAAGGGATACCCCGGAAGATACATGATGAGCAATGACCATTGGGGGGATTGAAAAGGCCACTGACTTCGCTTCAATATACGTCGTAAAATGGGTTGAGGAATTGTAAACAACTTCGGAGGTGGACAATACGTGCCCCGCTCTTGAGCTAGTGCGTCCGATGAGGCAGGGACCACTGGAGTTCGTTCAAGCAGCCCGCGCTACGGCCTCGCGAGAATAAAATTCTTTGACCGCCGCGCAACTTTCGTCCTTTCTTTCCCTCCCCTTCCCCAAACCGCAACGCCGTACCTATTGCCCTCTGCACCCGACAATCTCTTGGGATAGCGATAAATATTCACTGATTCCGAAAAGGGCTTCGTTGGCCTTCGTTTGAACGCGTTTCAGTATCATATCCCTCGAAGTCGGCTCGGTGCAGTTAGGAGCCATGAAGTACGTGCTCGTCTCTGGAGGCGTCATCAGCGGCGTGGGGAAGGTGAGTACCGTGTGCCTGACAGTCGCATTGAAGTTTTTGACACCAGACTAACCATTCTGACTTACTTTTACAGGGCATCATAGGTATATGACGACGATCTGGCTGTGCAGACAAAAGCTCCTACTAACATGCCAATTTCCTCCAGCGTCTTCCACAGGCCTGTTACTCAAGACAATCGGTCTGAAAGTTTCTTCCATTAAGGTGGATCCTTACCTCAATGTCGACGCAGGGACTATGAATCCCAAGGAGTATGCAATCGCCCCCTCACATTTCCTCTTCGTGAGACCCCGCATATGCTAATAACTTTTCTAGACACGGCGAGGTCTTCGTTCTTTCCGACGGTGGCGAAGTAGATCTTGATCTGGGCAACTATGAGCGCTATCTCAACATCACCTTGACGCGCGATAACAACATTACAACCGGCAAAATCTACCAGCATGTCATCGCCCGTGAGCGAAAAGGTGACTACCTGGGAAAGACGGTACAGGTCGTCCCTCACGTTACAGACGCGATACAAGACTGGATTGAGCGCGTGGCGCGGATACCTGTCGATGATACTGGCGAGGAGCCGGATGTTTGCATCATCGAGCTGGGAGGCACCGTTGGAGACATCGAAAGTATGCCCTTTGTCGAAGCCATGACCCAATTGCGAAGGCGAGCGGGCAAGGACAACTTCTTTCAGATCCACGTTTCTTACGTCCCGGTCATCCATGGAGAACAGAAGACAAAGCCTACGCAGCAGGCTATCAAGGCTATTCGCAGCGCCGGCCTGATTCCAGACCTGGTAGGCATATCCAATTCTTTAGATGAGAATGAATTGCTGACCTCTTTATCAGATCGCTTGCCGCTGTGAGGTTGCTCTTGAGCCTTCAGCCGTTGAGAAGATTGCACATTTCTGTTTTGTCGACATCTCACAGGTCATTGTTGTAAAAGATATGCCCTCTATTTACCAAGTCCCCCTTCTTCTCGAACAACAGGGTCTCATTCCCCTCCTCCGGAACATACTGGCTCTTGATAACCTCACTATCAGCCCTGCATTGACGAAGAAGGGCAACAACACGTGGTCAACATGGAAAGACTTGACGTCGACGGACAGCCGCTTGCACGAACCCCTCGACATCGTCCTGGTTGGAAAATATGTCGAATTCCATGATTCATACACATCTGTCGTCAAATCTCTTGAGCATTGCGCCATGCGATGCCGTAGGAAGCTCAATATCATTTGGGTTGATTCGGAGCACCTTGAGACCAAGACTCGCGACACTGACGCCGCTAATCACTACAAAGCATGGCAGAACCTCTGCACCGCGGCTGGAATCCTCGTCCCAGGCGGTTTTGGACAGCGTGGAACAGAGGGAATGGTTCTTGCCGCCAAATGGGCCCGAGAGAACAAAAGGCCGTATCTCGGCATTTGTTTGGGTATGCAGGTTGCCGTCATCGAGTATGCACGTAATGTGTGCGGAATCGAGGGCGCTACATCGGAGGAATTCAACTCCCAGGCTGCAGACAAGGTCATCATGTTCATGCCAGAGGTCGACAAGGAGACTATGGGTGCCTCCATGCGATTGGGTCTACGTCCAACGCTTTTCCAATCCGGCAGTGAGTTTTCCCGTCTGCGGGCTCTTTACGCTGGCAGCAACGAGATCCTTGAGCGTCATCGTCACCGATATGAAGTCAATCCGTCGTACATCGCACAGATCGAGACAGCGGGTCTTCACTTTGTCGGGAAAGACGAGAAAGGTGAACGTATGGAAGTGGTTGAGATCAAGGACCACCCTTGGTTTGTCGGCGTTCAATTCCACCCTGAATACTTGAGCAGAGTGCTCAATCCCAGCCGACCCTACCTAGGATTCGTCGCTGCAAGTGCGGGCATGCTCGAGGAAGTGACAAAAACTTTCCAGAGCATGAGCATAAACGGTGACGCGGGTACTTTCTAGGTGGGTGGCAATATGATAGATGTATAAGTCGGGCTCTATTGGCTAGCGATGGTATAGCGACCTCGGATCGTTTGAGCTTTGGCTCTGTGTTTGAGATTTCAGTATAGCTCTGGCAAGACAGGAAAATGGAGAAAAAATCCTAGAGGCGCATGTTTAGTGGACTGGAACGCTTCTATGGTCGCGAAGAAATAAAACACAGAAGAGAAATGCAATACTAGACAGGTTGTATCTGCGCTAGGAACCGTGTTTGACTTATGAATTGTCTGTTAGTTTCTTAGTACTTTGTGCGAGATACCTAGTTAACAAATTCCGATAACCAGGAATCCTACATGCAAAGAAAATATGGAATTGAGTTGACCATGAGAACATGGGGATATTGATGCATTTGATTCATCCACATGGACCTACCAACCCACCCAACGATCATCAAGAGCAGACAGATGGATGGATGATTGGGAAGATGGAAGGATAGTAGGCATATTTGCATACCACGCCCATTGCCAGACCCACAAACCCTGCCGCCCACTCAAAACTCCAAAGACATGACAAGGTACACCATCCAACGATCCCTTCTTTCGTTCAACCCGCAATCCTTTCCAATTCCCCCCATCCCCCCCCCCCCCCCCCCCCCCCCAAAAAAAAAAACACCCTATTCCTTCCAATTCTCCAAAGTTTCAAAAAAAAAGCACATAACATAACCACCTCATGGACAACTACAAACTCCCCACATCCCCTCCCTCTCTCTCTCAATCCTCAGGTCGTCTTAGTCTGTTTCTTCGCCGTCCCAATATGCGTGTTATGCACCTTTGTCGCAAACTTGAGACTTGTAATCGTTTCCTGCAGATGCGCTTGGAGAGGAGACACCATGACGAACATGAGGGTTTTGGAGTTGCCGCCAAGGGAATATTGGAGGAGGTATGTTAACTGCGACACAGAGGGAGAAATGTTAGTATTTGTTATTTGAAGATAAAAAAAAGGAGAACGGGGGTGAAGAGAATACGTACTTTTGAATTTCGGTATGGGACGTGTGATCCTTCTTTCGCACTTCCGAGCGCGTTGATGACATCGCCTAGACAGCTTAGACTTTTATTGATGTTCTGTGTTTCTTTCAGGCGCTGGCCCTCGACTTTAGAGTGTTCGAGTCTTTCGCTCCCGGCCAGATCGACGAGGTTAAGTGTGCCCTCGCTCCGTTCACCGGTCTTGCTGTTCTCGCCTGCTAGTTTGAGGATGAAGACGGAATGCGAGCGACTGGAGCGCGAGTTGGCTTTCGTGGCTGCAACGCTCCTATTCTTGTCTGCTGTTTTCATGATTTCCTCTACGCGGTGTGGACCGTCTAGAGCTACGCTGACGGCGTTCTCGATTGTTGTGGATTTCTTTGCGGGGTCGTGGCGGATTTCGAGTTTCTTCTTGTCAAGATCTTCTGATCGGCCTAGGAGGTCGTTGTAGGTTTCGTTGTACACCTCGACGAAGGATCCTTCGATCTTGTAGTGCCAGCCCTTTTCCTCGAGCCGTTTGGCCTCCGCGTAGATTTGTTGTGTGGCTCGAGGAATCATGCCATCTCCGGAAGACATGGTGAAGGTCTTTCCGGAGCCGGTTTGACCATAACAGAAGATGCATACGTTGTATCCATCGAGTGCGCTCTGCACGAGTTGACTGATTTCCTCGAAGATCTCAGAGTTCTGAGACTGAGGCCCAAACACGCGGTCGAATGAATATGCGTAGTTCGCCGTGGTAACAGTTCCCATTGCAGATTGCTTCACAGGACCCTGCACAGCCACCTCCTTGCTATCGGTATCAGAGTCTGGGAAAGCAATATTTGCGGGATTGATTTCAGTCGAGGGATTGGTGGGTCGAACACGGCACATCACTCTGATGTTTCCTTTCAGCTCCTGGACTTGGTTGTGCAATTTGCGACGTAGGGCTTCTTCTTGACGAAGTTTCTCGTTGGCAACCTCCGCTGCCTCGATTGCGTCTTGCATACGACGGTGCAGATCGTTAAATGCCTCTGACTGGGCCTGGCTGTCTGATTCGAGGAAATCGATCTTAGCCTTCATGGCCTTATTTGCAGATTCGAGTGTAAGGCTCAATGTTGTAGCCTCAGATAGTTGGCTTTGCAGGCCAAGCTTCATGGTTCTTTCCAGTTCCCGCTCGGCCTTTACATTCGTGAGCTCGCCTTGCAACTTCTGTATCTCGCGGTCTTTGATATCCGATTCTAGGCCAGCCTCTTGCAGCTTACGCATGAATTCTGTTTGAAGGTCTTGTGCCTCGCGCAGTCTTCGAGTCTGCTCCTGCTCAACCTCTGAACTTAACTTCTTTTGCATTCCCGATAGCTCTTCAGTATGCGCCTTGAGTAGTCTGTCAATCTGAGCTTCAAAGTCTTTCCGGACCTTATCTGCTGTTTCCTCGTTGTCCTTCCGTGCCCGATCTGCGTCTTTGCGGTACTTCTCTTGTAGGTCGTCCATATCATTGCGATGTTTCCGGCGTAAGTCATCGGCCTCATAAGTGTGATTTCTTCGGGCTGTCTCCAGCTCCGTACTTGCGGATGCCATGTAATTCTTTGCATCCTTCAAATCCGACTTCAGCTCCTCATTAAGCGCCATAACTTGCGAGCGTATTGATTCCAACTCGGTGACTATGACAGCCAGGCGTTAGTTAATGTCTCAAACAGTAAAATGCAGTTCAATGCATACCCCTGTTTTGTAGAATTTGAATCGTATCTTTTAAACCACTTGCTTGCGTAGTCTCGCCCTCCATCTTTTGTTTGAAGGCAGCAAATTCCCGCTCCATAGTTTGCATTCGGGATTCCGGATCGAACACTGGAACACGATCGTTAGTATCTCGCCTCAAAAATGGAGATGGGGGAGGTAGTTTTTGTCGCCGTGACGGTCTAGGAGGTTTTGAATTGAAAAATTGAGATGAATAAGAACAAGGCTCTCGAGCAAGGGTGGCAGCTCGAGGGAGTGACGAAGGAAATCTTGAAGGAAAAGAGGAGACGGCGTTTTCCTTGCCAGCTGAAATTCCATGTCCTATATGACCACGGGTCTCAACAGCATTGGTGCCCAAAGAAAGAGCACCCAAGCTATCCATAACCTCATCGTAGTTTGCATAGACAGGACTTTCCGGCGTGAAACTCCTGGATTGATGATGAAAAGAAAGAGACTGGTAGCCCCGCGTTGGTGTTCTTGAGATTGGTCTCTTTGAAACAGCATCTGGAACAGATACAACACGGCCTTTGGCTCCCAGAGATCTCGGTGGTTGAAAGACATTGTCCTTCGTTGTTGAGAGATTGGTGGAGATAGTAAGAGAGTTATATGCACCTTTGCTTTCGACATATTCATCTTCCTCATGCCGGGACATGGACGTAACGGGTCGCCCTTGGTGGTGCGACTTGCTACGGGCGTGTATGCCATGACCTGTGCGTGGCCGACTATTGGTAGCCTGAACCCGCTGCCCATATCCATTACCCCCGCCAAAGGACGAAACAGAAGCGTTGCGCGATAGATTCGTGTTCGCAGAAGGGACTCGAGACGTAGACTGAGACAATGGGCGGATGCCATTTGAGGCTGTGTACTTCGCGACGGGTTGAACCGAACGAGAGTTCACAGGCGCAGCAAGTTTTGTATTGTAGGGCTCAGCGGCGCGTTCCTGCAGCGTCTTACGAAACTTGGAGGGAGGTTCGGGCACTGATGGCATTAGCGACGTGAGCGGTGCAAGATATCCAGAATTCTTACAGCCCGTTGGCTTGTGTTTTATTGATCCAACAGGTGGTCCCGTGGCACCGCGAGTGTTCGTCGCTGATTCGGTCAATTCGGAAAGTCCATTACTCCGAGAAGGCGAAGATGGGAGTTTGATCTTGGAGGGCTGGCGTAGACCCGTCCTCATTCCCTAGGAGAAACTCTTCATCAGCGGTGTTATGATGCGGCCATGTTCCGTAACGTACCTGGTTTTCCGATGCAGTCTCCATGGCAGAGATAATTCTACTAGTCAGGGTATGATGGTAGGAAGAACAATCACGAACCCATAATACGTCGCAGCGAGAGTCCAAAAAGAGGCGTCGGGCGGAACAATTGATGATGAGTAGTTGTTGTGTGTTTACGTTGACGCTCTCAGTAAACACAAACCCCTGTCGTTGTAGGCTGCGCTAGAGCGATTCCGACTTGGCGAGATGTCCGTGCACCAATACAGCAGTAAACCACGAAGGTCTCCCGAACTCAATGGCATCACTGAGTATTTCCAGGGTCCTAATCTTCACTCATCAAGAGAATGTGAGTGCAGACTCTCTAGAAGAGCCTAACGAAGAACACCAAAGGCGAATTAAAGGGAGATGGATCCATCCAAACTAGAAATGTAATCCCATACTGTAATTGGCTACATGGTCACGAAAGCTTGGCAAAGGCTCACATTCGATCCGTCTTGGATCTGTTGCCCCAGCCATGGTAGCACGGGATTCTACAAATACCGACATGAAGCACACAATTTTGAGCCGTCGAAGGACCTGGGGAACTTCCCCACACCCTCAGGACGTTGGAAAAAGTGACCCCGTGACGTTCCATACATGGAATGGCAGCTGGGCAGGCATGGAACCGGGATCGGCGGTCGGCCAGATGACTTTGCTGTGCGCCGGACCGTGTCGCTCGCCGCACCTAGTGAAACGCGCAGATGGACGGGAGGGAAAGACTGGCATGTGATAGTATCAAAAGGGTTGCATAGCCATGCCCAAGGCAGTGGTTGATCGATCATGTACACTGGGAAGAATTGCAGGAAGCAGCAGAGATGTACGTACATTTGTAGCGACAGTCGATGCAAGCAAGTTGCACAACAATGGCTGGATTGTCGATGGAAGAAGGCCCAGGATTTGGCGGCAGAAGTGCTTGTGCAGACTGGAGTGCTGGCGCTGGTGATAGGCCGGCACTCTTAGTTGTGCATGTAGCGACAGACCGCCTGGGCCACATCCTAGCCGCCCGGAGTCTGGAGCGTGTGGCTGCACAGAAAACGGCACGAACGGTCGCAGTCGCGCGGCCACGATCAAGGTTGCTTGAAGGGAGAGAGGGACGGCCTCGACGAGGGCGATTTCGCACAGAGACGGCGTACGTACTGATTTGTATGTATCCTCAGATGAAGCTCTGCGTACTATGTATGCAGGGCTCGACGAGATGCCAGGCACGGTCCGCTAATTACTGCCATCCGTGCCCTAGGGGACAGACACTGGAGGTTAAGCAAAGAGCAAGGCTGTCGGCCCATGTGCTAAAATATGATATATCAACCAATACAACTCGCCATGACGAGATTGCGCTGCCAATGCCAACAGGTAATGCCTTCAATTGGGCTGCTCCATGGACCCACTCGCGTATGTATATAGTTTGTGATGTGAAGGTGTGCCTATGGAGCTCTAGAAGAGGGCACCGAGAGGGCGAGGGCGAGGGCTTTCTCTCACTCCTCTTCCCCCCCAATCCCCCCAAGGCTCTGCTCTGGCCAAAAGGCGAAAGGCATTAATATTATGGGGGGTGTCCTCTAAGACGAACGGGTGCTAGACGCGAGCCAAGCGCTGGGGGGAGGTGAGAGATGCAATTCACCCAGCGCCATACATAAGGGCCCACCCTGGTCGCGGGCCTCTTGTGTGGCCGCTTCCCCCCCCCCATCCCATCCCAATTCCATCCCATCCCCCAGCGCCCAGTCTCCTTCCACTGCCACTGCCACTGCCACTGCCAGCACAACACACCACACGCCAGACACAGACGCATCCCGCTGTTCCAGCCGTTGTTCGTCTTCTCTGATTATCGGGTCCTTTCGACTTCTTGTTTGCGCATCGCCGGCTTGCCATTGCAAAGGAACGGACAGGCAGAGACAGTGTGCGTTGCGCGCATCGACGTTTGTTGTTGTTATTGCGCTGACGGGAGTTGCGCTTGGGTAGTGGTGGTCCCGAACAGCCCTTGTGAATTCATTTCCGCCCGCCTGCCTTAGCGAACCCAGCCGCCGCCATTGAAGGCAACGTCCACGCCCACCCCCATCTTGGGAGCCCTGGACGCCCTGGAGCTTTGCTCTCTTCTGCCCCCTACCGACCCTAACAGACCATTGCTCTGCCACTGCTCTCTTTGTACCCTACCGACCTACACCTCACCTCACCTCACCTGCCGGCGCGCTCGAGGACCACCAACGACGACGACGCATCGCCTGCGCATCACCGCTCGTCGCCCATTTCCATCATCGCATCGCCCGTCTCTGCGCGCTGCTCTCTTCCTCACTCCTCCTCTTCATCTCCTCTCCTCTCCCATCTGTCTGACCAATTGCTGCAATACGGCATCCGGCAGGCACGCCCGCGCCGAGTCGGACCATCCTGCATCCACGACGCAACCTCAACCCACGCGACAAACGCAAGGAGCTACTGGCATCAGATTATATCTCCCAAGCCCGCAGCACTGCTAAACTGCTAGTCCTCCTAGCATACCCTCCTCCAGCTCCACCCATCCTGTCACCTAGCCACTCTTGTCTGTCGTGACGTCTGCGGATTCCTTTGCTCAGCCATGAGCAACGAGGCAGCCCAGCTACCTGCCGACGCCAGTGGACGGCCTCAGACGACTGAGAAGCCGATCCTGGAGCAAGCCAACGGCACCGGTATGTACATCATTTCCTTCCATTCTGTCTGCACCCGCCACTGCACTCTCACAATCACTCTGCTTTTGCCTCCATCTTCATATCCACTAATTGCGCCCGTTGCCAGGCCTACGAGTCAACCCAGCCCTTAACTCAAACAACATCGTACCTCCCCCACGATCCTCATCCCGGGGACCACCTTCATCTGAGGACCTGCGAAGGAACGGTTCCAAATCCACACAGGGCGGAGAAGCCTCTGCCAACCCAGACGTGGAGCCGAAGAAGAAGCGCTCGTTCCTCAACATCCCCAGGTCGTCGTCGCACTCAAAAGACGAGGAGTCAACACCAACAGGAACGGGCCTGAGCGGAGCAACCGTGGCGGACTCAGAGAGCATTGGTCGAGGCTCCAAACGGAGCTTCGGCAAACGGAGAGCTGGGAGCACTGCAAGCAGCAAGCACTCGCAGCCACAACACCCAGTCTCTGAAAAGACTGACAAACTTCCCCCTGTTCCCGCAGCCGAGAATCGCGAGGGCTCAACCCGAAGTAAAACGAAGAAGTCCTCTGGAGGCCTTCTTTCTTGTCTGCCTTGTTTCGCTCCTAAGGAGTCTCGTTCAGCAGGCGACGACGAGGTTACGGAGAACGCCAAACAGGCAGCTAGGCCAAAATCCACCCGCACTACCCAAGCTACACCACCCAAAAAGCAAGAGAACAACCCTGCAGAGTCTAGCACCGCGGATTCCAAGGAGCTTTTGGACGAGAAATCTGGTGAATCTTATGGCAGAGATCAGGAGAAGCGGCCAATTCACGGTGATGCAGCCATGGATCCTACAACCGACACAACCCCTAAAATATTAAACAGGGCACCATCAAATCGCCAGCCCAATGACCCGCTCCCCCCTCTGCCACAGCAGCCACAGCCTAATCGCCTCGACACCAATGCTATTCCTCAGATTGGTGTTCAAGGTCCCACGCCGGGAACAACGCCAACTCTACCGAGACCGTCAGTGGAGCAAGAACGGATAATACAAGACCAGACCCCTCATCAACAAGAAATCGACAACGATCTAGAAATGAGGGATGTACCCATTTCATCCAAGGATGTCCAGACTGACGAGGGAGCATCCACTTCCACGGACCAAACTCAAAAGGATGTCCCAAAGATTCCCGATCTTCCTCCTCCGCCTCCCCTGGAACAACGTCAGATTGCGATTCAAGAGCAGCAACACCGAGAGGTCGAGGCACAAGCACCCAAGAGTAACGCCTTGCTTCCTCCCATCAGGCCGGAGTTTGTAGGTAAAAAGTGTCTCGTGCTCGATCTAGATGAGACCCTAGTCCACAGCAGCTTCAAGGTTTGTGCACTAAAAACGCCACTCACTATGCAACTCAACTGACGTACTCAGATCTTGCATCAAGCTGACTTTACAATTCCCGTCGAGATCGAAGGACAATATCACAACGTCTATGTGATTAAACGCCCCGGCGTAGATGCGTTCATGAAGCGTGTCGGTGAACTCTACGAAGTAGTTGTGTTCACGGCGTCCGTCTCTAAAGTACGTGTTCTGCGTGTACCACCCAATTATTTTTACTTAAACTGATTGCTTTTCCTCTAGTATGGTGATCCATTGCTCGATCAACTTGATATTCATGGAGTGGTGCATCATAGGCTGTTCCGGGAGAGCTGTTACAACCATCAAGGCAACTATGTGAAGGTAAACCCGCATATCTACTCCTACTCCATTTTTGACCAAAACTAACCCAATTCTTAGGATCTGTCGCAAATTGGGCGAGATCTCCGTGAAACAATTATCATTGATAATTCGCCAACGTCATACATCTTCCACCCTCAACACGCTGTTCCCATCAGCAGTTGGTTCTCCGATGCTCACGATAACGAGTTACTGGACCTGATACCAGTGCTTGAAGACCTTGCCGGGTCTCAGGTCAGCGACGTTAGTTTGGTCCTCGATGTGGCATTGTAAAGAGTTTCCACGCCGTCATAAATCTTGGACTCGGATACACTCATCTCGAGCCCCGTGTCCGAGGCCAATCCACCTGGAACACGCCACCTATTCGATTCTGAATAAAGTCTAGTAGACTTTTTTTAGATTGTACCATTGTAATCAATTTTGTAATCTGCATAATGAGCGGATTTGACAGTAGTCTTCAGACATGTGCGATGGCGAGTGGGATGGTGTCCACTGGATCGCAGTGTCGAGACCGAAAGCCGGCATGTCTCTCTGTCTTTATACTCTCCGTTTGCCACATACCCCCTTTCTTCTTCCCGGTCTCCCGGCTGGAATCTCGCGCAGATTGAGTTGTTTATACAAAAAGCACGTAACTTGATGATATCCATCAACGATGGTTCTCTATTTCCTCTCGTTTGAACAGAAGGGCTGCAGCAAAAGGAGCAGGAATGGAGTTGGGAGCACTGAACGTGGGAATATTCTTGAATCTAGCAGTCATATGCTCGAGGGACCTCACAAGGGAACCATCCGACAATTCTTTCTTTTGTAAAGCAGCTCTTTTTTCTCCTTGTCCTACGACTCTTGGTATAGCATTGCAGGCGGGTCGCAATCTCATATAATTAAGCTTCATACATGTGTAAAGGTTTAGCGAATCGCGCGCGTTCTGCATTGCACTTGCGAAGTGTTATACAATATCGTAGTAGTCATCTTCTTGAGTGATCGGAGGCATAGTTGGTAGTATCTCAGAAGTTTAATATTTATATGGTTGACCTAAGAATAGTTGAGCTGATGATGTTTCATGCTAAATCGGGTGATTTGAATACATTTTAGAAGAGATCGAGATATTTGATCGATGGGGTTTAACAGGCGACGTGAACGCTTGAGACCGTGCGATTACTTAAGGACTGAGTTGAGATGACGACCTCAGTGACGAGTCTTGGCAGAATACAGTTTCACATGTTTGCCCTCGCCAAAATTCCCCACCGTGTGCTTGCGACCAACCTTCCAGTTTTCCAGCTCCCATTTCAGCGTTCTCTTCCCCACACATAGACTGCAATCTTCTAGCAGAGATTTGTCCTTGCTTGCGATCATATAACTAGCGGTTCTAATCAAGGATAACACCACGCTTTCCACAACCCTACGCTCATGGCCTGGTAGTTCGAACCACTGGAGGAAGATATGGAAAAGTACTCTCAGTTTCGAGATAAAGGTACCCATTCCACGCGTAACCCAATAGCTAGGAGACATTCTCTAACTCATGTCTGTCTAGGCACCTCCATTGCGCCGTTCTTCCCTACGAGTCCCCCCCAAGACGCAATATGGTGGCTGTTTGTTAAGATACCACTCTTCTTCATCCGTCTTCCAGCCGCCTTTCTCTTATCAATATTTCCATTCTTGATACTCGAATTCATACCGTTGGGTTCATCCATCCAAAATGGCGTCATTATGATTCTGCTCGGCATCTGTGGTGTGTGGTGGGTGGACTTGCAGGTCGATGGTGTGAAGAGAGGGTACGTTATTCCCGCTCATTCCGGGTTACACGGTTTCCTGGGGAGTTTATGCATAATATCTGCATGAACATGATTGCTGAGTCTTATGCGACAACTAGGTCTCTTGCAAAATCCCAAGATCATCTACCATCAAAGGGTACTGTGGTTGCCAGCAGCTTCACCAGCCCCCTCGATCCACTCTACCTCGCCGGCATCTTCCACCCTGTCTTCACGCGATCGTACCCAGATACCAGGAAAGTGGAGCATATATCGCTTTTCAAGGCGATTCTGCTAGCATTCTCCTCGCCCACGCTCATACCACCTAACTCTGCGAAACTTGTCACACTTCGGGAGCTCAAAGAAAAATATCCCGAATCTATCATCTGCGTCTTCCCTGAGTGCACGACGACCAATGGTCGTGCGATCCTCAAGCTTAGTCCGAGCCTTCTGTCAGCAGACGAGAGAACAAAGATCTTCCCTGTGAGCGTGAAATATGCCCCTGGAGACATCACAACGCCCGTTTCTGGAAATCGCATTCAATGGATGTGGAGGCTACTTTCTCGCCCAACACACACTATCCGCGTTAGAATAGCGGGACCAGTCTTCGTCTCTAGACAGCCAAAAGACTCGATAGAAAGTGACATGGGCTTCGATACTAACATTTTCGACAGCCCGCACATGAGGAACAGGGCCGGTGAGAATGGTGCAGATGGAGAAGATAATGTCGATGTGACATCTGATGAGCAGAAAGTCCTTGACCGCGTGGCGGAAGACCTAGCAAGAATGGGAAGAGTTAAGCGGGTGACATTGGGCGCGGAACAGAAGCAGGAATTCCTCAAGGTATGGTCCAAGAGGAGGACCCGATAGTTAGGTCGAGATGTTTTTCCGTGGCTTAGAAAGGAACAGCGAGACGAGCGTTTGAGATATCCAGAAATCTGCGGGGGTCGTTGGTATATAGGTCTTTATTCTTCACATCCAACAATATAAATATCGTATCTTGGGAAAATCGCTGTGGTGGCGCGGACTGACATCTGGAGTTTCGAGGTAGTCACGAGCTGTGATTACGTCATGCTTCATAGAAAAAGCCACCAGCTGACTATTGATATGGCAAATCCATGAAATGGCATTTTTACCGCCTGGCCATTGTGAGAGGGATTCTAGACGAGATCATTTGACACGGTCGGCCCGCCTCTGCAGTACCTAAGTAGCTAGAACCCTGCAGCGTGCGGCGCAAAATAATATCAGATAAGCTTCACAAAAGCAGCTTCCGGCCTTGCATGCTTGTTGCACATCACCCGTTCGTCGCATCACCACAACACACACACACACATACACATACACACACAGTCCGTTGCTGTGACACTCCCTTTCTCACTGCATTTGACTCCCACCTGCATTTTAAACACTGCTCGCTATACTATATCCTTCTCTTCTACCCATACCAACTATGAGCAGCCCCGACCGTGCCCCGCCACCTAGCGAAGAACTCGACCCCGCCATTACAGAGACAAACAAAGGCGAAAACGAAAACCCCGCTGGCGAGAATAGCGGGAAAACAGATCATAAACCAAGAGACAGCAAAGGCTGGGATGGCAAGCTGA
Source organism: Dendryphion nanum (assembly GCA_020744415.1). NCBI lineage: Eukaryota > Fungi > Ascomycota > Dothideomycetes > Pleosporales > Torulaceae > Dendryphion > Dendryphion nanum. Next base: position 866,718 of record JAGMWT010000013.1, on the reverse strand, counting down.
GGATGGAAAAGAAAGTGGTGGTGCACGGCGTGGACCAAGATGCAGACGCAGAGAGCGATGCCGAGGCCTCGGAAGATGAGCATCCAGCGTCAGAACTGCCAACAGAACAACTTGCCGCAGATGAAGATCTTTTGGAAGACGTGGACGTGAATGACGATCAGATCGATCTCATACACTACAAGGTCCAGAGCATACCGGCGCTACGTCTAGAGAGGTTCACAAAGTTGCAGGTACAGCGTCACCCTAACTCTAAATTTGAGCCCTATATACTGATACGTTGCAGCGCCTTTGCCTCCGCCAAAATCAGATCACGTCGGTCGATATACCCGAGTCCCTCGCGTCAACGCTTCAGGAGATTGACTTGTACGACAATCTGATAGGTCACCTCAAGGGCTTCGATGCCTTCACGGAACTGACATCACTGGATCTTTCGTTCAATAAAATCAAGCACATTAAGCGGGTGAACCATCTCACGAAATTACGCGATCTTTACTTTGTTCAGAACAAAATCGGTACGATAGAAGGGTTAGAAGGGTTGAGTAATCTGCGGCAACTGGAGCTGGGCGCCAACCGAGTTCGGGTGAGTAGTCCATCACACGAGTCTTGAGAAGGATGCTGACTCTAGTAGGAAATCGAGAATCTCGAAAGTCTGACGGGTCTTGAAGAGCTCTGGCTTGGAAAGAACAAAATTACCGAGCTCAAGGGTCTTGATACTCTCACAAATCTCAAGATTCTCTCGATCCAATCCAACCGCCTCACAACCATTACAGGCCTGTCCAATCTAGTAAATCTAGAAGAGCTACACATCTCACACAATGCGTTGACGGAAATATCGGGGCTTGATTCCTGCAAGAGTCTCCGCGTCATTGACATAAGCAGTAATCCCATCGAGCATCTTTCCGGCCTAGAAAAGTTAGAGAACCTGGAGGAATTATGGGCAAGCAACTGTAAACTGAGCAGTTTCGAGGAAGTGGAGCAGCAGTTAGCAGACAAGGAGAATCTCGAGACTGTGTACTTTGAAGGGAATCCCCTGCAACGCAGCCAACCTGCACTCTACCGAAACAAAGTCAGGTTGGCTTTGCCACGCATCAAGCAGATCGATGCTAGTAAGTCATTCGCCTCCACCAGCAGCTACAAGAATGCTAAGTAAACCTACAGCTTTCATTCGAACGTGATAGATATGAGCACTCTTTTACGTCGCGACTCGCTGCGGTGCGATTCGGCAGAATAATGATGTTATGGGCATTTCTTTATGACAGCATCCGGTAGCATGGCGACATAGGAACGCAAGGCTTAGCCTAGCATTGCACGGTGTTATTCTACATTTTGGGTCTACGGCTAGAAAAGAATTAAATGATTCAATGATTCCACAACTATAGATATATTCTTTTGAAGCTTTTAGTGACGCATGCACCAGTGTCCGTTGTGTGAAAACCACCATCCGATCCTTTGGAAGTGCAGGAAACAACATCACGCTTCTGGAACCCAGATCCGCGGATAGGGCGCAAGACGCCCCACTCACACGAGGCCAAAATACCAAATCAGGCAACTTCAGGTGTTTGCCGTCGAAAGGAGACAGGCTTGGGACAGCGGGAGGGTGCCTGGTTATTGGCTTGGGGGCTGCTTGCTTGGGTGAGACGGTGCGACATCCGGCAGAAACTTTGGCTTTCCTTTATGCAACATGCAACATGTACTTCCGTTCAGCCCCTTTAGAAGCTTCCATTTCCGGGGCACGAGCTTGATGGGGCTGGGTTATTTTCAGACGTCTCTGTTGATTCCTGTGCTCGTATACGCCTCTGTGTCTTGATGTCCGTTTTCCAGACCTTGGAGTCTATTGCGTATCCTGCGCGGTAGCAATGATTCAATTCTTACCTCAGATTCGGTCGGTCATGACATTGCGCGGGTCGTGGAAGTCTTGGCCGTGGGGCTCCTCGCTGTCCCCTGGACTGGTCTCGGAACTATTGTTCCTGCATATCATTCAATGATGCTGGTCTGAAACAGGCTGATGCTGCGAGTATGTCACTCAGCCATTGTCGCTGTCGAAATGGTAAAGGATTCAAATGCAAACATCACTGTGCATATTGTTTGCCACTTTCATGAAGATATGAAGTACTTTGGTACTTTGGTACTTTGGTACACAGTTTCGGCATCTCCACATCGGCACGATGCTTAGAGCTGGAGGCCTAGTGCTCCTTCTAGTAACCTTCTAGCTCTCAACCTTTCGCGAGACGCGAGGTCGCCCAACAAGCGATCTCATGCACAACCTGCCAATACCAAGCGACAAACGGCCAAGATCTTCGTCTAACACGTTCCATCGTCGAGCTCAGGTTTGGGGTGGTCCCCCAGCGACCCACAATGTCGCTCTTTCTCCCTCAACCAGAAAAACAGGTCCGCAACCCAAACATCGAGACCTTTCTATCGGAAAGATCCCACATGATGCCACGAGGTTGACATGAGGAGCATGACTTATTCTCCGTCATTCTGATCATTCGCTAATCACACCATCCGCCTCTTGTGGCTGCCATGTCGTGTTCAACAGTTCTTCGTGGATCCTTTTGCTCTCTCCATATGTCACAAGCCATTGTCGAAAGTGTACTGAGTACTGTGATCAATCAGATACATCGACCTGAAAACATCATGCTATCTCATGCGCGATCAATATTCCACTCCCGAGTTCGGCGACATCATTGGAGAGATCATGTGAATGTGTACCTCTTTTGCAAGAGTCAGCCATTCAGAGCTATCCAGGATCCCCACTCTTATTCGCCAATGTCAGGGCTATATTACGTTCTATTATGATTCAAACTGCACCTGAAGTCCTCGTGCGATGCTCTGTGGCTTACAGGTGCCTTACTTTTTTGACGGTTCATGGTTCGCTTAGGCCAGTCCAAGACTCCTAGCTATTCCCATTCGGAAGTTTGGGCGTTTTGCATTGCTGACTTTGAGAGGCAAGATGTCCATGGGCCCATGTCGCTTGACTGACCAGAAGCCAGCCTCCGCATTTTACATCTTTAGCCTGATGTGAAGGGAAAGCGCGGGGTGTGATGGCATGGTCAGGAACCCACAGGAAACGAGCGAGGAGCTAGGGTCTAGTGCATATCTTGTGACGTACAATTACCATGGTTTGTACAGGCAGGCTCCACTGAGTTGGAGCAAGGAGAGAAAAGAATCCATCCGTACCACTGGTACTCCCTAAGAACACATGAAAAGATAGACAGGGCATTGGCTTTAGAGATCCACCATCGGCACAATGCTTCTACGTCCTCAAGCCATAAAGCCAATCAGCCATGCCACCCGGATTGCAGGTTCGCTTGTAACGTACACTATGCAATTACTGGATCTTCACAGCTCCGAAACCGTAGCCCTATCAGGGCCATCGATCAGTGACGACCCACGCAAGCCCACCTCCACAAAATAACCTTTCGGGTCCAAGGCTATCTACCGGTCCCCAACAGCTGTGACAAGACGCAGTGGCAAGTACGTCGCCAGTACCTGAACGAAACTTTAATTCTCATCTAGCCTTTACGACGCCCAGTGTCGCTCGCAGCTGGTAGCTGTCTGCAATCTCGGATCATAAACATGGCTTGCATGTCGATTCTTTCTGTGACTCTGGGCGATCCTCGCTGGGAAGATATCTAGACCTGGGGCCCGCTGTGGGTTGCATGCTAACTCCGCAGTTTGTCGAGAGAACGGTTGTCGTGTCTGTTGATCATACATTTCGTTTACTATGGCTGTTGTCACTGGTCCAAATCGCTCTGCAGAGCAGGCGAATCAAGACTCTTGTGTAGGGGTTTCGATTGCCTTTACTGTTGTATCAAGTATGTTGTCGTCACCTTTATCACAAGTCTGACTATTGACAATCATCCAAGTCATCATCGTTGGACTACGAACTTACGTTCGCGTATTCATGGTCCGCAACTTTGGAATTGATGATGCTTTCATGCTTGGAGCACTAGTAAGGACCAACCAACGTCTCCTCAGGGGCCCTACTAACATTCACAGCTCTGGACTGTTGCTTATCTCATCACTATCTTCATCCTTAAGGTGAACGGGATGGGCTTCAGTGGATCAACACTGTCCCTCAATCAAATGACCAACTTGGTCAAAACAACACTATCACTCCAGATCTTCTACTATCTAATCGTCTACTGTATCAAGATATCCATCCTCTTCTTCTACTTGCGTATAGGTACGGTTTCCTTAAACTCCAATACAATCCCGAGCTAACGCCAAAACCACAGCCGTCAACAAGCAATTCGAAAAATACTGCAAATGGACCCTCTACCTCCTCACTGTTTTCGTCGTCATCTGCATCATCGTCTGTGTCACCCAATGCATCCCTCTTCACAAAATGTGGGACTTCACCGGCCTCGTAAAGGGCACTTGCATCAACGGCACTGCCTTCTTCTACTGTTCGTCCCATCCCCCCGTCCCATCCCCTCCCCACCCCCATCTAACACACCCACGTAGCAACAAGTTCCTTCAACATCATAACCGACGTCTGGATCCTCTTCCTCCCGATCCCCACCCTCCTCAGCATACAGCGCCCCTCGCGCGAAAAACTAGCTCTGATCGGCGTCTTCTCCCTGGGAATCTTCAGCTGCATCGCATCCATCGTGCGTCTGCATTCTATACGCATCTACACCGAGTCCAAGGATCCGTTCTACGATAGCGTGCCGATTAATTTGTGGTCTATGGTCGAGGTTAATATTGGGATTTGGTGCGCGTCGATTCCGGCGCTGAAGGCGCTGTTTGTGAAGGCGCAGCGGGAGAAGAGTAGGGGGACGGGATATCAGTACCATAGTAGGGATAAGAGTGGTAGTGGGATGGGGGGCAAGGGGGGGAGCGCGGAGAGTAGGGGAACGGTGCATGAGTTGGGGAATATGGGAGGGGATGGGGGGGTACAGGCACAGAGAACGGGGGGGAATATGGGAGCGAGTGTTAGTGTCGGTGTTGGTGGAGAGAGGAGTGGGAGTGAGGAGAGGATTTACATTCCCGGGAGGGAGGGGAGAGTCTAGGAGGGCGAGATAACAATCACTGAATAAGGTGAAAGAAAGGGGGTGTGGGTATTCGGAAGATGGCATGAGCATCCCGTTGATGAATCAAGATATTTTTTGGGTTTTTTGCGTGGGTGGAATCTTTGTTTTTACAATACCTATTGTCGTGTGTTCAATATTTTCCTTCCCTTTTCTTCATGTCTTTTCTCCATGACGGCCCTCAGGCTCACTCTCCTAATCAAAACATGTAACATCTCTTCCACCTTTTCCCTCCCTGCTCTCTCCGTGAAGAAAATTCCGCTTCGTTCTAGCAAGCAATATGCAGGCCAAGGCGGGTCTTTGCTATTTTCCGGAAGAGAGTGAGGAATGGCTTGAGGTTGCGTATAGATCTGCCGCAACAATATGCACACTTTTGACGTTTCCGGCTTGGGTGCTGATTGACTTTGGATCGATCTGCTTTAAAGTCTAAATTTGCCCAGCCCGCTGTACATATGCAGGCATACAGGCAAATAACGGTAGGCATATTCAGGGTGCTGATCGGCAGGCCCTTGCCTCTTGTTCAAGTTATATGATAGCAGACTCGAGCCTTGATCAGCAGCATGTTCGTCGGTTTGAACCCGGATTTGCCCAGGCTGTCGTATGCAGGCAAGATTGGCTGGATATGCACCCCGCCTGTACCCCATACACCTTTATACTTCGTACCTACAGCACTGTACTCTAGCGACAGTCATAAGCTTTGCTTAAGGCGATGCGCAGGAAACACTCTAATTCCGAAATTCATGAATTTTGTTTTCTGCAACACTTCATACATAGCTTCAGGGGAAACTCAGATGCATGTTTCGTGTATGGCTTGAAAGGAGGAAAGAAAGATTGATCGATCGATGGACGTGCGTTTAACCACCGTCTCAAAGTCTCCCTGCAGAAGCAGAAGCAGCTTTTTCGTCACGTTCACTACCCACGCTTGCTTGTCCAAGACATAGTTAATATCTCGGAAACTTTATTGCGGCAAGGAGAGCTTGCTCACTTGCTTGTGGATTTAAGGAAATCCCGTCTGCCAGGCCTTGGGACGACGATGCGGTGAACGGACCTCTTTGCTCCGCGTGCATCATCCGTAGTCGAGATGCAGGGGGTGCTCAGGTGGATGCTCCGGGAGGACGAACGTGCATTCGGGAGAATAGTCCGAGGGGTAATGCGGGGTTGGGTAGTAGAAGAATTGTTGGCAGGGGTTTATGAATTGATGTAGTGGGGCATGGATGCGGATGGTTTGGATATAATGTGATGGTTACCGTTCCTGGTTTGATAAAAGAGGAGAGAAGTTCGTCTGCTTGGAGATAGAACTAAGACTGTTTGGGTTTAGTGTGCTTCGAGGGACAATCGTCTTTCAACCTCAATGTACAAAGGTGAATTTCATGGGAGGCGGACACATAGTACAGTTTCATTCACGAGTTTACTCATCCGACGACAAGATGTCTTTGTTGTCCACGGCAGCCCTCGGGATGATACTATGCGTTTAAGGGATGTCCCACCGTATGAAGATGGGAGAATCCGTTCATGGATTCATTCATCGTTTTCGATGAAAGATGCATCCGGAAGCCCACTCACTGCTGTTCGCCTCGGATGTTGCAACAAAGGAAATGCATCCACCATAGCCTTTCGGGATCATGAATTCCCGCCTCACAACACCATACATGGCGCACCATGCTGGGCATCAGGACCTGTGGGATTCGAGGGGTGGTGACATCTTAACGACTTTATGCTATGCACAGAACCTACTCACAAAGATGGCGGAACATGTACGAACTGCTGGTCATAATCTAGCGTCAGCGATGTTCAAACAACTAAGTGAAAACAAAATGCGATTTTGTGGAACTTTAGGTGATCATGACTGATCACTTTTCCCTTCCATGGTTTACGGAATGTGACTCAGACAACAGGGTATAGTGAGAATCCCGCGATTGACTATGTCGACCACTGAAATTGATTAGCTACTAGTAACGATATTTTCGCAGCCTGGAGGACAGTGGAAAATCCCAACCTGGATGTGGTAAAATATTCCACGAACCATATTCATATTTGGTGCGATATTATTTCCACATGGACGGTTTTTGACGAAAGTGAAAAGATGGGACATTGAATATTCCATGACATCAGGAAGGTGCGCACATATCTCAAGAGGTCAGATTCAAAACACCAGCGGTATCGCTTGTCAATGTTTTTGCAGGCCTGCCAAATGAGATCGTTTGTCAGCTATGGTGGCTTATAACACACAATACGATCAACGTGGATTTAAGAAGATCGGGAATTGGTCTTATTCGACTCGGGAGAGATGTTGGTAAAATGTAAAGACAAGTATTTTAAGGATATGGATGAAGATACTAAGGATTCGGACACAAAATCTATGGATTCAGGCACCGATTCAATAGATTGGCTGTCGAACCATAATCTCACGAATCTGGACTCCAGACTGGAAAGCAATACAATAGGCCCAGGCTCGGGAAATACTTTGGATACACTAGAAACACAACACGACTTCATTGACTAGGGAATACGATTTTGCCATTTCCCACAAGGACAGATCGTAGGGAAGTGATTACTCATGGATCCAGGGTTGGTGACCAAGGTTGGAGGCTCGCGAAGCCCATCTACAGGAATCCAAACAATGTGTTCCAACGCATCATGCACCTTTTCATTGCTATAGATGATGACGAAAACACCGGTCGAGTATGTATCCCAGGCCGACATTTTTATCCTTTATTAATCTCTGTCCAGCGTCTTGTAATGAAAATTAGTGACTATAGTAACCAAAACAGAGCCAGGAGGCATACCAAGCAATAGTTTACTGTGTAACACAGTGTTTCCGAGAAAATTTGCCATTATTTACTGTAAGACCAAAAAGAACTGGTACCAATCCTCAGTGGAATTGGTGAATTGTCGTGGTTTTATTCCTCACATTTACTTGTTGTATATGTGATGTCAATTCGACAGCGCGTATCTCCGCCACATTTAGGATATGTGCACATAGATCATGCACCACATAATGATCTACAAGACCTACTCCTTCAATATCAGAATCTAGGCAGTGAGTAAGAACTACGTCATGCATTTTAGAGTAATTTGGATGGTAGTGCTAACACTTTTGGCAGTGCATGGGTTCCTGAGGTGTTCCTTTGGATATTATTCTACGGACTCGCCGAGGCGATTTACTTGATAGTGATTTAGAAAGCCGTCCCCTATAACGAATCATTAGACAATGACAGACATCTGACTGACCAACAATACGCACAGGCCCTGAATATACTACCTAGATTAGGTTCCGATTGCTCAAACCGATATCAGGATCAGCTTAATTCATATCAAACTAGTTTTTGTGAATGATTCCGTCCCGAGAGCTAAACTGACTTTCCATGAAGCCCCGGAACATCGCTCTTGCGGATGCGGGGTTATTTCCCGTTTTAAGACACCAAAGATAATTGTCTTTGGCCTGGTTTATGGTACAAACCATGTTTTCACGAAGGAAAACTCCGGAGTCCGTGATTTTTCCGCCCTTCATTGCGTTCAAATATACCGTGAGGAAGTAGTGAATGGAAGAGAACCGGTTGGATTGAAGGTGCAAAGGAGCACCGAGGCTATATACGAGAGAGAGATACAAAATACGACATATATCAATGCCATCCAAGGGCAACTATGTTTCCAGACTTAGCATCAAGCTTTTGAATTCGTGAAGCTCCCTCGCACTGACCAGAATAGGGCACGTTGTCTGCCAGAATTTACGCCACACACAGCGAGATCCGACGCAAACGGACATGTTCAGGAACAAAGAACAATACCTTTGTATACTTCGTAGGTTTACATTTTATTTCTCATGTCTTATCTTCTATTTCTCACCTCCTTTCGATCGCAGATATTCTCTTCGGCCAACACATTACTTAACGACGCAGATTCAGGGACTCGAAAACGATCCAACGTAAAGACACTCTTGCAAATCATTTATGATGTTCGTGTGGGGCGATCCTCCAGTTATGGGCGAATGGGATGAAGTTCCAGTTATGTCCGATCCTCTGTCTACAGGGACAGGCCCAGGGGTAGCACCAGCAGGATCAGCAGCGGGACCAGCAACGGGATCAGCAGCGGGATCAGTAGCGGGAACACCGGCAGGACCAGCTGCACCGCCTACCAGTTATACACATGAACGTCGACGTAACGATGCCCCATTTCGATATTGGTTGACATTCAACGAGTATCAGTTCTTCGCATTCATCGAGTATACAGAACCAACAAAAATAAGAACTCTGGAGACTCAATGGGCCAATTATCTAGAAATGGCATCTCCTCAACATGATTGTATGAGCTCAAAAATCCCCACTAATTGGACATTGTTTTAATACACAGTATACAGTGTCAGAAGATCCCTTGATTGATATATATCTCACTGGTAACACTTACCCCGGGTTCGAAGTCGAGGATTTGCCCAACGAAGTTGAATTTTTGCAATGGGATGAGGCCCTGCATCCCCCCGGCTACGTAACGCATGAATTCGCAGAAATTGCATTGGAAGCCGCGGAGCTTGAATATGCGAGTTCTCTGGATCAGAATAGTGACGAATTGCGTTTTTTCCTTGGTTACGTCAGAGGTTGGCAAATTGACCACCATACATGTAAGTTTCTGTACAGATTTCAGAATTTATATCTTCCACTGAGATACTGATCAATTTAAAGACACAGATCCGGCTTTGGTTGAGAGCTACCAAAAGGCATCGAGGAAGGAAAGGTTCAACGTTATCCGTAAGGGAAATGAGCAGAGGCCACATTATGCCACATCTGGTAAGTCGCACAAATACACTGTCACGAGCGCTCTTCGCAACTTTTACTGATATCGACGGCATATTTTCAGCCCCTGTGGGTCCTTGGCAGGGTTGGACGCCGAAAGCGTACCCCCCTGAGATCGTGGTCCACAGAAATGTAGAACGATACAGAAATGTCAGGAACGATGACGACAATTATAGTGAGAGTAGTTCGGACTATTTCTCAGACGCCTCCGGCGATCACGAGGAAGTCGAGTATGGTTGGAACAAACCAACCAATCCACCCACCTTAAATGATGAAAGGCGTTTACGTAGACATATGTCTCGGGTTATCCAAGATTCAGGGGAGTGGAAATTTGTCAAAGAGATACACAATGTTTCTCGTATGCCGAATGCGAGAAACCTGTACTTGTTCGCATTGAGAGATCAGCAAAAGAAAACTATCAGAGTTAGTACCTATTGCTAGAGTGGCGGCACTAAGATTATATGCTAACTGGGTTGCAGAGAATTGTTGTTAAGAAACAAACATTTGAATCCCTTGATGATCTGCGTTCAGCAAGAGGAGAATATTCATTTCATAATCGAATTACCAAGGTGAAGTCCGACTACATATTGCCACTCCTTGCGGGAAGCCAGCGAAATATCGAAGTCGGACCACCATATCAATCGTACTTGTATTTGGATTACTTGAAATTCGGAGATCTCAAGAATTTGGTAGGTAGTTATAAAAGGGCGTAAGTACTGCATCTATCTATGTCGCATCTATTCACTTCGACATTACTCAATCTCTACTGAATCTCCACTAAACCCCCTTAGTAAACTACAGATACCAGAAGGCTTTATCTGGCATGCCTTCTATGGATTAGCCGAAGCCCTTTATGTCATGGCTACTGGACGCGTTGCAAACCCCGACTTTCCTGGAACGCTACAGCAATGTGAACGAAGATTGAAAGCAGAGCGCACGTGGAGGCCACTCATACATCAAGACATCAAGGCGATGAATATCGGTCTCCAAACTCCCGCTCTCAATTCTAAGTATCCTGGGCTGAGAAGACCATTGCTTCTTGACTTCGGATTAGGTGAGCATTGTATTGATTGAAGAAGACTAGTATATATACTGACAATATCGCGACTTGAAGTTAAAGAGTTTGAAGGAGAACTAGGCTACGGAACTAGGGGATGGAAGGCTCCGGTTTGTGACCCCGTTTCGTATCAACCACACTATGTAACCGTAGAACTAACACTGAAACAGGAGCAGCGAGACGACGAACAAAATTTTATCAATGGCGCCAAGTTTCAAACAATAGACAGTCAAGCAGATATATATGCAGTGGGACTCGTCATAATGAACCTAATGAGCAGTCCTGGTTCCCAGCCTCGCGCAGTGGGTGTGAGGACCTTGATACAACCGGTCCAACACAGACCCAATTACCAAGGAATGTATTCCCAAGAGCTAGAAAACCTGGTAAAGACATGTGTACAACCTAACAGTATCATGAGGCCACACGTGGCTGAACTCCTCTATGATACCCGTAAAGGGTTCGAAAAATACCAAAAGGCTTATGGATCCGTCGTAGGGCTTTCAGAAAATGAGGTACCGGCTCCTTATCGGCTTGACGTTTTGAATACTTTGGATCAATCAGATGATCTTGATTTTGCGGGCTCTCTTGATGCTGCCGGTGCTGCCGATGCTGCTACTCCGATGAAGAGAAGGAGTCCGGAAGGGCCAAATGCGCCCTCGAAAAGATCGAAGCGGCCATCAAGATCAAGGGGGAATGATCAGGGACAGGATAATCAAGAAGGGGGAGCAGATGGAGGGGGCGCGAATGAAGGGGGGCCAGGTCAACCCAGGGACGAGCCAGTGGCGACGAGAAATAGGACTCCTCCATTCATTGCAAGTATGGACTGAGGCCTTGAGAACGGTGGTGGATAGTGATAGAACAAGGAGAAACTATGAGAGCAGCAAGCCAGTGTCAAAAATAATCGCCACCATACAGGTCAACCCATTTAAAACAGTAAGCACGTTGGAATAATTGCCAATTCAACTGTTCACGAAGGCAAGGGCAAATATATATAGTTTCTTAGAGTATTTGTGTTTTGTCTGTCGCTTAATTAAACATCTTCATTACATCATACTTCGAAAGAAAAACCCATTCAACTCCTTCTACAGCCTTCCCATTCCAATAAACCTCTTCATTCATGATCCGTACTCTTCGTAACTTCATCCCACTCATTCAATAACTCTTCCGTCCTCCTCAACTTCGCCCGGATATACGGCGACGAATCCGATCCCAAAGCCACACGAATCGGCACCTCCCTCCCCTCCGCAGTCCCCGAACGAGTCAAGATATCGACAAGAACTTTGGACCCCTTGACCACATCACCAGGCTGGTTGTTGTCGACCTTTTTCAGAATCTCGCGCGTTTGGCCCACGGGTCCGGAGTTGTAGGCGTCGATTTGGATGGCGGAGGAGATTTGGGCACCTGCGTTGAGGAAGCCTGTGCGGAAATATCCGGGTTCGACGACTGTCACGCTGATGTTGAAGGGTTTAAGTTCTTCGTGGAGGGCTTCGCTTATACCGGATACAGCCCTGAGAGGAGTTAGCATTTCTGACATGTATGGTTGGTGGTTAGATAGCTGGCTTACCATTTGGATCCATTGTACAATCCGTATCCTGGTCCGCCTGCCCAGGAGCCAATAGAGCCGAAGTTTGCGATTGTCTTTTCACCAGATGTGGCACGGAGATAGGGCAAGAAGGCTTTGGTGACGTTGAGGAGTCCGAAGACGTTGGTGTTGAAGTGGTCGAAGTCTTCTTTGGGTCTAGGGGCGGTTAGAGCTATTTGTGATTTGATCGTAATGTATAGAGGAAAGCTTACGAAGTCTCTTCAACAGCGCCAACAAGAATATAACCAGCAGCGTTCACGAGGTGCGTAATGTAACCATACTTCTCGTTTGCTTCTTTGGCTACCTCCTTGATCTGCTCCAGAGGAGCTGTAACATCGAGGGCTACTGTGTCAGCGCCTTTCTCGGCGAGGTCTGCGATCCTGGATGTGCTGCGAGCACTAGCAATAACTTTATGACCTCGTGAGAGTGCTTCGAGGGCGATGTATTTGCCAAAGCCTGACGAGGCGGCAGTGATAAACCATACTGGAGTTCGAGACATTTTTGGAATCGAGAGAATAGGAATAATAGACTTTGAGCGTGAGTAGTGTGGTGTGTAGAAGAGGCTGTTTTTGCTTGGTGAAGTGAGAAGAGTTGGATAACTGAGTGCAGATGGCTGTGTGGATTTGTTGCTATGTAGAAAATATCTACAGTTCCGTACTTTATATACTCATGTGCCACCATGTTAACGCCGAGAGCACAACTTCTCCGCCCGGGCTAAAGAACGGCAATATGGTGGAATTCCATGTCCTGCATGTGTAGTAATATCCGCATTGCTGACTAGAGCGAGGGACTATGCTTAGACTTACTGGCCGGAGGTAAAGTTTACGAAGGTACATCCATAAAGCGGAAGGAGAAAGGCGGTAGCAACATTGTCCTGTGGAGCTGGACGCGAGGTGGTGATAGCGTTAACACCGTCTTGGCCGTGCATAGCGCTAACACAAGGTCATCGACATGATTGGTTCAAGGAGATCGGAGGCCTCGGCCGATGGGAGTCGGGCGGAGACTAAATCTTCGGTGACGTTTATGCCCGGTGGAGATCCGTCAGCGTTCTACTTGGCCATTTGCAACTCCTGGCATATCCACCAATTGTAACAATATATGTATGCAAGGCGTATTACCCATTGCATTCCAACATGACGAAGAGAGTTTCTACTCGAATATATAGGTGCTTAATCTGGATTCTGTTGGGTCGAGTCAAAGGCACAGCTTACTGTACATCGCTACGAATGAACTGCTGAGAGCAAATGAACTTATCCCATTTTACATACAAAGGTCCCAACGAACCAAATTTCATTGACTTGTGGCCCTCATAGTACCGAAGACCAATCCTCCTTCCGATTGTACTCATCCATCGTGGTAACCTTGACTTCAACTCCCAGATCCCAAGGATAAACCACGCTAGGATCACTTCCATCATACCCAAACTCCTCAGTATATTGGAACATATCAGCGATCTCACGCCCAGACGTCCCCAATATCTGTTCTATGACCTTGCGATCCATGCGCTCAAAGGTACACTTGACACCATTGATCTGGAAGCAGAAGTCAGTATTGTATTTCGAACATCAGAAGTGAGCTCTTGCAATCTCAGCATTCACCATACCTTGCCCCAATTCTCGCACCACTCATTCCAGGTCAACACGGATCCAGCACCGACAAGATTCTTCCCCGCTGGCACTTCCACAAGCGCCTTCGTCAAAGCTCCCGTGTCGGCATTAGGATCTACCATCGGGAACTTGACATCACCCCCAAGCGGGATGCTAACCTTGTAAGTTCCATCCTCCTGCTTGCGCGGAGTATGTCCTCCTGTTTTCCAATTGCTCGCGAAGATACCCAACTGCAAAAGACTAGTCTTTTTATTCAGTTCGGGATGCTTCTCTCTCAAGTACTCAACTGCTGCCCACTTTGAGTCAAAGTGGAGGTTGAAAGTAATTTTTCCTTTGCTGATTCCTTTCGTGTCGCTCAAAATACTGAACACAAATCGCTCGAGTATCCCAGTTTCTTGGTTTGCTTCCGCGACTGCATTGACGAATTTCTTGCCCTGCTCAACTTCAAGGTCATATGCGACTTCATTCGGTGTTCTATTCTCTTTTGCTGCGCGCTCATGCGTCGCGGGATTCGCCAAATGTTGCCAGAAATCTGTGGTGCCAAAGATCACATGTGCGTCTTTGAACGCTGTCTTAAGAGATGATGGATTATCTAAGTCTCCCTGGACTACTTCTACGCCTTTGGCAATCCATTTTTGAGCGCTGGGTTTGCTAGGATCTCGTGAAATACCGCGGACGTTCCAGCCAGGGAGTGCCAGGAACACTTCGGCCACAGAAGACCCCTGGGTAAATTGAGTCAGAAAAGTAATGTTGACACGGTTAGGAAACATACCTGGTTGCCGGTTATACCAACGATCGCGATAGTCTTATTTGACATGGTTGTTGATGTGAACACTTGAATGATGAGATGAGATAATTTGAGAATACTGTGGATAATGTTTTGTCATTCCTTTCAGCCTTCTTTATATATTTATTTCCTGCTTTCGGAAAAGTTATTGGTTCCATTCCGTTGATTCTCAACCAGTCTCTGATCCTAAATCCATGCACTGGTCAATATACGCTTGTCCTAAAGAGGCAGTTGTCGCTAGTGCGATATCGGTTTGTGACTACAAAAACCAACATATGTTGATCGGAGCTGATTACTTATTGTTATCGGAAGAGTCACTGCTTCCATTCCGTTCATTCTAGATTAGTGTCTGACCCTGAATTCATGCTTTTTTTATATGCGCTTGCCCAAAAGAGGCAATCATCGCTAGTGCGAGGTGGGTTTGAACTATGTGCCTATAAGACCCAGCAAAGATTAAACATAGCTTAGTAAACAAAGCCGAATAAGGCCTTGACGGACGAAAAGTTGGACGAGTGATCGTTTTCCGCACGAATGCGTTATGGCAAGGCTTGGGGATCTAATGTAAGTGGATGGCAAGTCTTTAGAGTGGTGCTTTGTGCATGGCATGTAAACGATGCAATGGAGTGAGCTTACTGCGGAATGCAAATAGACAAGGTACACGGAGCAATAATGCTCCGACTCGCATTAACCAGTTTTCCTATCACACCAACATCACCACAACGACGGGACATTGAGAGGTGAAACCATCCTTGATGACTACAAACGCATACACACCCCTATTCCACAAGTCCGCCCGCTCCAAAGAATACAAAAGGTTCGTTGATCCCATTTCCTTCGTGTGGAAAATGCCAACCTCAAGTGGCATGCAAAAACATTATGAAAATTTCCGGTTATTTCCTCGAGCTAGCCATTTCACCATACCGACCACGCTCTCTTGTAGTATCATACGCCTGCAGTACTCTTGCCTGCGACTCGTCGGTTTGCGAGAAAGCATATCCACGCTGTTTTCGCATGCGCTGAACCTGCCGGACCTTTCGAATGGCCTTTTGGAATTGTTCCATACTAGGTTTCAAGTCAGTGAAATAATCATGCCGTTTAAGTGATGGCTACATACCGAGGCCTGTAATCCTGAATGTTGTACTTCTGAATTTCTTGAACATGATGATAACTTTCGGGTCGATACATTCTCTTGTAGTACTTCCAAGCAAAGTCTCGGATCAGGCAGAGTGGAGGCAAAACTACGAGCATTGCCCAGAATCTGGCATCTCGGAACAGCCGATCGATGACACCATGGTATTCTAGGGATATGTTCGCCATAGGAGCAACAGTTGCGTATATGGGAATGAATATGAACCAAACAATCAAAGATCCTGGGATTGCCATAAAAGCATATTTCGTCCAAAGGTTGGTGATGAGTGCAGCCTTGCCAAGAACGGTGGCAAGTGCGGCAGTGTAGAGTGCGGTACCCCAAACCCAATGTCCAGCATTGCGGCCATCCCATTGCGGCCAATCCCACAGTATGAAGGCCTGGGAGGCAAAATATAGGATGAGTGAGTGATAGAATCCGTTGGCAACCCAAGACCAGAAAGAGTGCATCTTGAAGAAGACACCGGATTGACTGAGACGGTATAACTGTGGATATCGATCGAGCAGCCGAGCGCTGACAAACTGATCAAAAATACCGAGGACAAAAGGCGGCATAGCAGTGAACAAGACATTGTATAATGTCAAAGTCCACGATTCGAAGATAATTTGACCGGAGAAGGCGTTTTGGAAAGAGTACCAGAACTGGGTCATGAACAGCGCAATATTCTTATAGAAAGAATAAAGAATCACTTTGCTGATACGTTGGTAACTCCAGGCACCATGCACCAAGAGGAGTTTGCGGAGGTAGCGGAATTGACCAATAGCAATATCGGCACTACGGGCGGCTTGGAGACCTTCCATTCCGCTAATACCTACACCGACGTGCGCTGCTTGGATCATGGAAACATCGTTGGCACCGTCACCGATAGCAAGAAGGATAGCTTTGAGGTGACGTTTTACAAGCTTAACAACGAGAGCCTTCTGGAGAGGGGATACACGACTATAATTGGGTCAGCTGCAAATAACGAAAAAAGGAGAGAGCGGCATACCAGCAAATGACGGCTTTACATTTCACAGCCAAGTCTAGGAAAAGCTTTTCGAGGTCTCGTTCCAAGGCAAAGGTAAGAGATTTACCATCAATTACAAGAGCAAGAACGTCCATTTCTGCACCACCTTGGCTCTGACTGTTGATGGCGTTGAGTTTCTTCTGAATGTTGTCTCTTGTGTCTTCTTTATTCTCTTCATTTACAATCAATAAACTCATATCTTCACTTATCAATTTGCAGCTCATTCCAATGTTGATAGCTGTCTCTTGGCGGTCACCCGTCAGAACCCAGATTTTGATACCTGCTGACTGCAATGTGGCAATGGTGTCAGGAACACCTTCCTGGAGCTTGTCCTCGATAGCGGTGGCACCCAGTAAAGTCAAGTCGTGTTCAATGAGCTCCGCAGCTTTGTCTAATTCCTCGGCGCGGTTGCCGCCAACGGTGGTTTGTGCAGTATTGTACACTTTCCACCATTCTTGCCATTCGTTTTCGGGAATTTCTCTCATTGCCAAGCAAAGTGTGCGGAGACCTTCTGCGGCATATTCTTCCAAATGAGTGAGTGTGACTTCGGTGAATGGGTTGTTCTTTGCTAAGCGTTCCAAGATAACAGTATCTGCGCCTTTCGTGTAGCACACGATTTTGCCTGTGGGAGTACGGAAGATTGTTGACATCCTTTTTCTGGTCGAGTTGAATTCACAAACAGCGAGTAGCTCATATGATTCTTCACGACCATCGACGACGATAGTGACAAGCCTAGGCTTTCTTGCAACAAACTTATACCCCAGAAGTACAGCACCCTCTACCAGTGCTCCTTCGTCTGGAGAGGCTGCCTGATACTTAATGGCATCTTTCTCATTGCGTCGCTCTGGAATGACGGTATGGCATATTGAAAGCAAAGTAAGGAAGTGCTTGATGATGTATTTGTTTTGGTGGGTCTGGCGATTCTGTTCAAGTTGCTTGAAATCATGGATTCCGATTTCGACACCATCTTCAAAAGTTGCTCGTCGGTCCTCAGGTACTTCGTCTGCGTACTGGATGCCAGCAATCGACGACTGTCTGAACTCCATTATATTTTGCGTCAATGTTCCAGTTTTATCCGAGAAAATGTACTCAATTTGTCCCAGTTCTTCGACCAATGAAGATGTGCGACAATTTGCAGGCGTATCTGTTGGTTCGTAGTAGATATCCAAGTCTGAATCGATAAGGGAACCCGTATAATACTTAACGATTTCGATCGTGACGAATAGGGAAATCGGGACCAGATTTGAATACAATACCCAATAGGTAAGTAGATCACGGAAAAATGCCTCCGCACCGTTGAACTTCCCAAAGAGAAGATAGTCGAGTTGTTGACCACCTGCAGATGTTCTAATAATGATGTCGCCTACAGAGCTAACAATGCTCAATGCGATTAGAATAGCGACAAGCATGAGAATTTGCCGGTTGACCATGCGCTCAACAGCAGTGGTCTTGATTGGCGCAGCGGTAGCGTTCCTCATCAACTTCGTTTCGTGACCTGTGAAAACTACAACACCGTGAATCCAAGGTGTATTTCGAAGGGTCGCGCCACGCAACAGTAGCTGGTCAGGAGCAAGTGGCAATTCCTTTTCTCCACCTCCAGCAGCGATAGTCAAAGTCGCCTCGTAAGTGTACAAGCTGCTGTTAGGTTGTTCGGAGCGAAGCCTGCCTCCAAGACGACTAAGATCTGATGGACTGACGAGGTCTGCCGTTTCCGGTATCGCTTGTTTGATCTTAAGATTGGTCTCGCCATCAAGATTGGCCGTTTCAATGTAGCATAAACCCTCGGGTTCTGATGAAGCCAAAAGAACGAGGTCAGCCGGAAATGGCTTCTCTGATTCGACCCGGACAATATCGCCCACAGCGATATTGATCCACTTAGCATCAGAAAATGTAGATCCCGTAAGAACCTGGGCTTTAGAATTGTTCAGTGTTTGATCTGATTTCTTTCGCCTGTAGTCTTCTACGTATTCCTTCACGGCTGAAACGAGAAGAACGACACCGAGAGGAACAATGGTTGTGTATCGTTTAGTGGGTGAAATGCCAGGGATTTGTTGAAGAATGGCAGTAAACAAGAAGAAAAGATTGGCGTATTTAGAAAACTGTTCGAAGAGGAATTTGGGAAGAAAAGTGAAGATGTTATATTTCGAGGTGGAGACGTGGTTGTCGACATATTTGCTCGTCGCATTCGCCGGAGGATTGTTCAGGTGTATTATTCGGGGGCCTAATGTTGATGGGTCTGGTGCGCCTCGTCCGAACCCGAACTTGAAAACACCAGAGGTGCGTTTCTTCGGCGGAGCTTTTGCAGCCTCAAATCCATCGCTATTGGGGCGATTTTGCTGAGCGGCATGCTCTGTTAATGGCAGGTCCATCTCTGAATATTCAGGATTCCTCCCAAGCATGTTCTTCATTCGACCTGTTATTCCTCCACCCATGCTTAATATGCTGTTCCTGTTGTTCTTTTGGGACTGACCCCGCCGTAATCCTGCGGAATCATCGTACTGCCCGCTCGTTGCATAATACATTGATTGATCGTCATCAACGTCAGCGTCTGAGTATCGCTGGTAGTTTTGTAGGTCTGAAGTCTGTGAATATAATCTCTGTCCTCCAGTTGAATATGGTCCTTCTCCTGCTGTTGACGCCTCAGGCCCTCCCGGAAGGCCTGCTGCCGGTCTACCTCCTCCAAGAAAATCATCGTAAGATACCGAGGGTCTGCCCTGAGCTTGCTGTTGCGGCTCATGGGTGTCGGAGGAATTTATGTCATATCGGTGTAACAATTCATCATCGTTTACGGGAGGTCGTGCGCCTGAAGAGTAGTAGGGAGACTGGTTATCGTCGAAATCTATGAGGTTGGGTGCATGTTGCGACTGTCCTGGGGGCGGCCGACCGGCCATTGCGGCCAAAGCGTCTCTGGCGGAAGTCTGTTCTTCGCAACAATGCGGTAGAATACCCTGGGTTCATTCAAATGTCCAGAATATCCTCTACTTGTTCTTCCGTGATCTCCGATGCGCCTTGAGGAGAGGGAGCGTGGCGATTGTAAGAAATCGTTAATGAGTTCTGTCAGGTATGCGCAGCTCAATTCACACAGCCTCCGTCGCTTGGCAGGCGTCGTTGAGACAAACACAGTATTCGGTAGAGCAAGGTTCGCCGGTATCAGTGAATGGTAGGCAGGAACGGTGTCCAGGAGAGTTCGAGGGGATATGTCTGATTTCGCGGATGGCACCGGTGGACAATTGAGGAGGTTGACAGAAGAGAAAGGCACGGACGTTGGAGCCCTGAGGCAGTGCCCGTGGCTCTTGTCACCGCGCGTCAGTGGGCACAAGCTGCTTACACCGTCCACGCAACGCTTCTTAGAAGCGATCCTCCCAACACCAACAAATTCCCAAAAGGTATTAAAGGGTAACTAAGCATATAGGTTTTGAGTTGTATCTTTCCAATGCAACATTATTGCTATGAGTGCATATTGGTGCGTCGCGCGAGCGAGCTTGCTGATGCGGATGAACAGGAGCCAGAAGAAGACCACCCCACCATGGTATAGCGCCAAAGTATGATGATGGAGTGGAGCTTCAGGGCTGGGGCCTAATTCCCCTGTATTCTGCCAAATGTATGTGAAATTTCTTGACATGCTAGCTTGGCTTGAATATGTTTCAAGTCTTCTAGAAAGGCCTCTGGAGTGGTAGCAAAGCAAGGTGGACGGCCTCTGAGCCGGTTCTCAAACTGTTTCGCTTACCCAACATTATGCACAAGACATTGTCCAAGTACTGAAGAGCAGCATTCTCGACATGGCTTTCAGCTCTCGGCCATCGTGAGGCGGCGCAGCTGTTTGTCAACGCCAGTGTTGGAGCTGGCGCCACGCAGAGTAACACCGAATCAGCACTACCACGTAGCTTTAAATAGAATAGGTTTCCCGTGATATGACGGTCGTATTATCGTATAGAACACGTCTCGCAAGGCATGTTTGCTTTCTCTTACCTCGCCAATCGTGTTTGCCGGGTCGCGCAAGTTTCAATGTAGAGGCAAACTACAAAATTAATAGTCGAGGAGTGAGGAATAGATGTATTGCGTATGTTTATGGTAAACGACTCGTTCCGGGCTAAAGACTCCACAAAAGTCCCCCTCTGACAATGAAAGCTTGATTATTCAAACTCTTGGTTTCGTGACGTCCTTCTTCTCTTTGATCTTGTATTGGGTCATTAGTTTTCGCTCTTCCATTGCTTGTTGTTCTGCCTTCCGATAAAAAGTAAATTTATTCATAATAGGCTCCTAAATCTTCGTAATCGATCTCTGATTTGGTGGTGGATTGGAGGTCACACAGGTCTTGCCAAAATCCGAACTTTGCCCGTTTCCCTGAGGCTACTCTGTGCAGACTTCAATTATGAGCACTAACTTGTAATCGCTTGTAAATCTAGTTCTGTTGTAAGATATAATACATTTTTAAACTTTTGATGATGCTGAAGATAGCATTCGATAATGTACTCTCAGGCCTTCCTGAGCCTGCCCAACCAGTATGCCCTCCT
The DNA here is from genome assembly GCA_020744415.1 of Dendryphion nanum. Taxonomy (NCBI): domain Eukaryota; kingdom Fungi; phylum Ascomycota; class Dothideomycetes; order Pleosporales; family Torulaceae; genus Dendryphion; species Dendryphion nanum. The sequence goes on along the minus strand of JAGMWT010000013.1, from coordinate 845,195 downwards.
AACACAAGAACAGAATACTATACAAGAATCCAAGCCTTCCACCTAGATAAACTATGGAACGCCCGCTGTAATCTCCGAGAACACAGCTGATGCCTAGGCCTAAACATGTTCGTGAGCCCATCAAAGCGGAGCATTCTAATCATACCTCCTCTCACTCCTAAACCCAATTCCACCACGCCCGCCTCTCCAATCGCCCCTTCCCCCCCTGAACCCCCCACCTCCTCTCCCTCGGCCCCCTCGACCCCCGCGTCCCACATAATTTGAATCCTCGCCTACTTCCACAACCCTTTCCTCATCTCCAAAACTAAACCTGACCTTCTCATCCAGCCGATTAGCTCCGGCGCCACGGCCTCGGACCTTATCTTCTGGCCGCCAGTCCCTGCTCGTCACGTCGTGCAGCTCGTTAAGCCGACGTTCAGATATTTTCTCGGAGACGGGGAGATAGTAGAGTTTTGGCTTTGCGGTAGTGGATTTAAAGAGTTGATCAAGGGTTTGGAAACTTTTGCCTAGATCTTTACGTGTTTCTTCATGCTGGAGTCCGGACAGTGCGGTGGGAGCGTGCGTCCGGCGATGTTCGATATTAGAGCGAGGACCCCGGGGTGGGTTAAAGGGAGTGGTGAGGTGCGCACCAACTTCTTGGAAGATGGCGCGGATAGAGCCGTCGTCGGACTCAGGATAAATGACCTCGAAGCGTTTTGCGGCGATTGGACGGCCGGCAGCGCGGGATTCCTTTTCAGCAACGGTGGCATCCTCTTCCTCTTGAATCCAGCTAAGCACTTTATCAGAGGGGACGAAATCGACCCATAATTCTTTGCGTTGGCCTTCAGAAGGCCATTTGACGCCGTTGAGACTGCTCCGCACCCTGGAGGCGGCAGTGGTGTTGGTAAAAAGGACCAAAGCATGCGTGCGCATTGGATCCAAATAGAGCGACTCTAGAACGGAGGAATCGGGGGAGGAGGAGGGCGGTGAAGCGAGAGATATCAGGTGGGTGCGAAGAAGTTCTGGACGAAGAGGCCTCATGAAATCTTTTATGTATAAAGCGGGCGTTGCTGCGTGGAGAGCGGGAATGATGGGACGATCATCGGTGGCTGGATCTGTGGATGAGGATGGCTCGGTGGTTCTTGGAATAGCTTTCGTGAAGGCTTCTCTATACCGAGCATCCTTTTCCTTCTTTTCTGTTACTGTTGCCTTCGGCTCTTCTTGTGCAGAGACCTCTCCAGCGTTGGATGAAACCGAACTCTGTGAGTGAACACCAGCATCCAGAGGTGTTTCTCCCTCCTTTGTTTCATGACCCTTCTGGTCCTCAATCTCGCCATCATTCTCCAGAATTTTATCCGGCCCTGGAGGTCTCTGATCCATAACTATATCCTGATCCTCTTTTAAAAGCACAGCATCTTCGCTTGATCGCGGTTTCTTTGATTTGATTTCCTGTATAGAAAGGTCGGGCGACTGACTCCTCCGCTTGCGTTTCTTGCTATCTGCCTCCATCTCTTCAGAGTTCATCCGCGAAACCTCCATTGATGTGTCCGCCGATCGCTCGGGGATTGGCAGGAGTTCGGGTTTTTCAATTGAGAACTTTTCATTTGGATCGGGCGAAGCAGTTCGTGGAAGATTTGTGGCGAAGTTTTGTGTTTGAGCATCAGATTCTACCAGCTGCGGTGCTTCATTTAGTCCAGGACCAGATTCCAGTATTGATGTTGGTTCTTCCAAGGGTTCCTCTAAGGGTTCCTCTGAGGGTTCCTCTAAGGGCTCTTCTAATTGTCCCTTTGATAACTCCTCTCTTAATTGTGTTGATTCTACTGGAGCATTTTGAGTTTCCCCTAGATTAGGTGGAGTTTGCGCTCGCTTGGGCGATGTAGCGGCATCGGTTCCGACATCCCGCGATGTTGTGTTCGATTCGACGTCAGGCTGAGGCTCTGGAGGCGCATCCGGTGCTGTATCCTGGACTTCCGGTGTAGATTCCGCTTTTAGAGTATGAGAAAACCACGCGATTAAGCCAAAGAGGGATATACATACGCGCATTTGTTGCGTTCGCCTCCTGTGGTTCCACCGCTGCTGTATCGTCTTGTGCTTTATCTGGCGTCTGTGAACCGACTGAAAGCTCAACAGGCGCAGCATTGTTTGCGCTATCATGCTCTTCTAACTTCTCTATGATCTGTGCCTTACGTGTAAGACCTGTCGACGGAATACCGCGATCCTTAAGGAGTTGGCGCAAGTTCGCAACCGTAAGCTTGCTATAATCGGTGGTCATGCTGGGCAATTGCGAATAGTCGGAAGTATTAATAAAAGCATCAATAACTTAAAGTCTGTGAGAAGCTGCGCATTCGGTCCGGGGTGTTGGAGAAACGTTTATATACCCAGGACAAGAGTAATTGGGTGATGGTTGCAGTTCTACCGTTTTCATCAAAGAAAGTTGCGTCGCGTTTCACACGCTAAGACAACGGCTTGGCGCGTGGCATGAGCCACAACCGCGATCTTGGAACGCCACACACGTGATCGTACCGTTCAGATCTCCCAGGTGCTGGGCTCTCCAAGATTCTAAAGATGGGAACATTGATGGGTATGTGGATATTGATACTTATTGTGTAGTAGTCAGATTAGAGAACATATTGTTTATTTCGCTAAATCCTTTTCGAAGGAGGGCAAGCTTCATTTCCATTCAACTGTCAGTTCTCATCCCTAATGAATCCGCCTCCAACAGCTCGCCTTTCCATCTTTCCTATTGTACCCTTTCTCCTCCCCTTACTGATATTCTTGTTGCGTTGTCTGCCCCTCAGCCAACTTTCTCTGACTTGCTTCGATTGTCCATTCGCCGCTGGGGCCAGGGAGGAACTCTGGTCTTTCAGAACGTGTACATTGAAAGATCCTTTCTTGACATCCGGAGCTGGTTTCACAGCTCTCTCGGTGAATTTGATGTGGTGATTAAGCTTTCTCCTGCGAAGTTCTTCGTTGTCTTCTTCGGCAACCATGGTGGGAGGTGTGGGAGGACGTCTATCGCCTGCCGCTTCTAGTAACTTATCTGGGAGCAAAGCGGGTATATTGCTGATACCCGCATCATATAGTTCCTCCCTAGTTCTAGGATTCCTCTTGGCCTCTAATTTCGCATATTCACTTGCTTTTTTCTCGAGTTTCCTCCTCTTTTGTTCTTTTTCTTGGGCTATCCGCTCTGTACGCTCTCTTTTGAATCGCGCTTCTCTTTCCTGTTGGGCTCGGAACGCCCTCGCGGCTTCTGCTTCTATTGCTTTTGCCTTAGAACGGGCAGATACTACCGTAACCTGCTCAGGTGCCTCATCAGAGTCACTTTCATCACCGTCCTCTTCCGCGATATCCGGATGTTGTTCTTGTGCGGGTAAGTAAGTAATAACAGCTTCCGTCTCAACCGGCTCTTCGCTTCCAAATCGAAAGTGAGACTTTATTTGTTCGCCTGATGAGGCCTTTGTAGAGGTCAGGTCATCGGAGGGTATTGTGCCGCTCCCCTTTTTTCCTAAACCGGGCGTTCGGCCTTTTCTGGCAGATGTGGCTTCGGGCGTTGGAGACCCTTCTTCCTTCTCAAGCTGCTCGTTCAATGGCGTTACTATTACGGTGTTGATTTTGTCGACAAGTGGAGTAACGGGAGAGTTTTCTTGGATGGGATGAGCAGGGCTAGCTTCCAATGTTTCTGTGCTGGTCTCCACAACTTCTGGCGCTCGCGACAACTGATTTATGACGACTTGGGGGCTATGATGCCCTCGAATTGGAAGCTTGTTCTTCTTTTCGGAGTTGTTGCTGGTCTCTAATGGTTCCATTACAGGAGGACTCTTACTATAGCCGACAGTAGCCTCTTCCAACGCACCATTTAATTCTTCATTAACAGGCTCATCAACTTCTTGGGATTTTCTTCTCTTCTTCGAATTAACTGGGGTATCTTCAGGCTCCAATGCGCGCTTTCCTTTTATCTTGGTCGCTGAGCTCCGCGGCGTTCGACCTTCTACTGGCCCTCTGCGTGTCGTGGTGACCATATCGGCGTCGATTTCGGGGGTTGGGGTCGATTCGTGTGCTTCTTCTCGAAGATCCTGGACTGATGGCGAACGGCTAAGGATTCTTCTGGCGGTGTCAAGAACTCTGGCGAACATGACGTTGTGATCGGGTATGAAATTTCTATGTACGCCAAGCAAAAAAAGTTAGAGACTGCGGCAGAATACGAGACTAGTCTCACCGCCTTTCAGCTGCAGGTCCCATCAACGCTCTAGCGTCTCTTCGCATGCCTTCAACCTCGAAAATGGATTGTCACTCATTTCCCTTCTTAAACAATGGCTTTTCATCTTGCGGCTATGCGGAGTCGAAAATTTGCTCTCAAATCCGTAATATGCATCTTCTGTCAAAGTCACCAGGTTGCGTGGCGCCAATTCACGAGTACATCCTTTCACAGATCAGCTTTCTCCCCCAGTCCAGTTCGTTGTGCGGTAGGAGCGCGTCGGGGTGATATCAGTAAATTCGGAAGATCTCCAGAAGCCGTCAGGGCTGAATTGGATGCAATTGCTCGTAAATCATTCTACCTTCAGTGCCATACCGCCGGGTTAATTTCTATGACCTATCAGGAGGCGGACGACATTGTTGCTGAATTTCTGGCTGCCAGGAAGCGGGGGCCAGGTCAAAACGTTGCTACAGATATAGCTACAAGTCAGTATGGTATACGTAGTAGTGCGGTATTACCCTGACCACCAAAATAGAGTATGATTTGGAAGTCTCAGATATCACCAAACTTGCAATTGCGACTTTTCGTATTCCTGGAAAGTCGGACCCGTCTGGATATGTGCCCCCAAGCGAACACGACGAAATTGCAAAAGAGATTCTTCTTTCGTGTAGCAGAGCTTACGATTCGGATGCAACTATAGAAATCCTCAACTCCGTATATTGGGGCCCATCATTAGTAGCTGCTCGAAAGATCGCTTGCAAATTTTCAGCAGTCGAGACGAAAGAGAGCCGTGGCTATCTAGAAGCTCTAGCAAAGAATGAAGACACCAGTGCGATGACCTTGCTTGGTATAATTCTAGAAAAGGAGGGCAACAAGCGTCGAGCACGAGAGCTGTATGAGGCAGCTTTACGACTTCAAGAATCAATTAAATTCGATCCTAGCAAAGTCCACCAGCTCTCTTTGCCTCGGATAACGCCATGGAACGCATTGGGCATGCTACTTCTCTCGGATAAAAACCCCAAGTCCCAGGAACAAGCAAAAGAGGTATTTAAGAGAGGGGCATTAGAAGGCGAAGATCCATTTTCGTACTTTCACCTTGCGTCCTTTGAGGAGAAGTCAAGCGGCCCATGGCTTCAGTATATGTCCAAAGCTGCTGCTTCGGGCCATTCGGAAGCAATGTTGAACGTTGGTTTGTTTTATGTCAACGCGGCGTCCGATGGGACCCAGATGATCAAACCAGAATATCTGGAAGACAGCATTCTCTCCAAGGCCTTGAAGTGGTTAACGGAATCGCCACGTTATGACCCTGAAAACGTTGGCATAGAGTGGCTTCAATTAGCCGCGCAAGCAAATTATAAACCGGCCATGTGGGAGTTGGCCCAAATTTGGGAAGCTCAAGGAAATAGAGAGATGGTGATTAAGTATTTACGCGGTATTGTCGCGTCACCGCCAAAGGGGACGCCGGAAAAGTGGCCAGAGCTTGTAGATGATGCCAACAGGAGCCTTACAAATGCTACAAGAAAGACTTTATTTTAGTTGGAAAAATTGAGATCGTTTCATCTTTCACTGACACATTGTTCTGTATACTAGACTGAGGCAAATGTGGCCCATGTAGCGTTGCTGAGTAATATTTTATAATATTTATTCAACTATATAAGTAGCTAATCCCAGGGTATTTGATCCTTCTTCGAAGGATCAGATAATGTGGGTGCGTCGCACAAACTACAAGGTAAGTATAAGTCAAATCATAGATGTAGAACTTTGAAGAACCAAACAATAACATGTCCATTTTGAGACGCTATGCATGGACGCACGAAATTGAAATCCTGTCTTTTCGTGTATGCCATGGTGCCCGAAGCCCCTGCGGAACTCCAAAATCCTCCGACCTTCTAGATAACATAGCTGAGGATTTGATATTCTACTTGCAGTAGCTCTGTTGGTAAAAACCTTTCTAGTCTACTAGGATACATGATTGGTGTAACAATTGCTGATGGCTGGAGAACTCCGCATTGAGCGTACCTTGCATCCGAACTATGTTCAGTTGGCGGCGTCTTCTAGTCGATCATCGTCTATCTCGTTATGCTGAGTTATTTCATTTCTTGTTGACAGTATTTCCAAGGTACTCAAGACCTTAAGGTCTTCGTTTCGTGTCTAACGAATTTTGTGCTATTCTTTATGAAGTGGTCGCATATTTGATGTTATTTGTATGGCGTAAAGTCCATGGAGGTATCCACTCACGCGTCCTCCAAGTCATCCTCCGGTCTGTCCAGATGACACATGGCTAAGATCAATCGTTCCGGTTCTTCTTCGTAGTTGACGTCACCAATATACCCTAGTTTGCCTAGTCCTACTCTTCCCAAAGCTGCATACGCATAATTAGAGCCTCCAGAAGATGCCGAGTAAACCATCTGCGCACTTGGTACTTTCCGGAGGTAAACACCCTTCGCGTAGAATTTTTTGGCTAGGGTAGACGTCCGAATAAGACTTTGGTCAGGATTTGCTAGGAAAGTATCGTACTTGGTGTATTCTGCAGCTTGCCATTTTAGATCAAATTGGGAGAAAATCTCATCTAGCTGTTCGAACTCCACAGTTGATGCGAAGAAACCCATTGTTATTGTTGTGCATCCGTGCCTGGTATATTCCAAGACTGCATTTAGCAACTGTTCGCTGTCGTTATTTCTTGCTGTGATGGTTGAATCTGAGACGAGTATTATCGAGGGCCATCCCGAGTTGATATAATTTAGCGCATCTTGAATAGTGAGAGACTCATGGACTGAGGCACGGGATAGAAGCTTCGGCAAGAGCTGTTGATACAGTTGTCGGGCTGAGAACGAAAAACCCTCGAATGAGAGAACCAGAACATTTGGCATCGTGAAGAATTCACAGTGACTATCTGATAAACGGAAATTACAGCTGAGAGAGGGGAAATAAAAGGAAGTTGTTCTTGGTGGGGTGAATAAATTGTCAGTGTGACTAATCAGGTACGAACGGGAACTAAACTATCTGGGGCGTAGGGGCAGCCCTATTGGTAGCGCAACCGCCGTTGTGACGTCGCGTTTGACTCTTTCGTTCTACATTTTGGCCCCGCAATAAGGTACGCTCAACTAACAGAACATCATTTAGTCCTCATTCACGCGCTCACTCGCTCAGTTCAGATAGAATATGACGCAAAAAGAGGACTATATGCTGCAGCGACCACTTTATGGTATGAAAGCTACCTCAATAAATCTTGAAATCGCTAACTAGGATAGTGTTCGATCTGCCCGAAGAACTTCTGTCAACAATCACCCTCAAAGACAGAACAAATCAACCGATTCAGGAAGCTCTTCCCCAGATCCCTAATACCCCAAATAAGAGCACCGAAACCCTTGATAGTGAAAGCAGTAGCCCCGCAAAGGCAACAGCCTGTAACCTCTGCGGCCTGAACTTTGTGTCGGTGACAGAACAACGAAACCATGTACGATCAGATCTCCATGGATACAACTTGAAACAGAGAATAAAAGGATTGAACCCCGTGGGAGAGGCCGATTTCGAGAAACTTATTGGAGATTTGGATGAAAGCATATCGGGCTCTGAAGATGAGGAATCTGACGAAGAAGAGGACGGAGAGGAGGGTGGAAAGGCGAAAGAATCTACCCTGAGTGCACTGTTGAAGAAACAAGCAAAGATATCGAGTCCAGAGTTTGACGAATTTGCTTCCAAGAAGAGGCAACGCGGTGCTGGAAAACCTCCTTTGCTGTGGCTATCGTCACCATCGTTGCCTGACAACATGTCGCTAGGAATCTACCGTGCTATATTCACAGATGAAGAACAAGAGGAAGAAGCACATATCATAGAGACTATAAGAAGGAAGCAATTATCTCCGAAGAACCCGCCAAAGATTAAGATGGACGGCAGCGTACCTCTCCCTGGAACGGATGTCGGCCCCCATTTCTTCCTCTGCATGATCGGTGGCGGCCACTTTGCTGCCATGATTGTAGCACTGGCGCCAAAGACTGGCAAGAAACAAGGTGCTGATGAGAGGACAGCATCTGTCATTGCACACAAGACATTCCATCGATATACAACTCGACGAAAACAAGGTGGTTCGCAATCAACGAGCGATGCTGCAAAAGGAGCTGCTCACTCAGCTGGTTCTTCACTACGTCGTTACAACGAAGCTGCACTCACGACCGAGGTTAGAGACCTGTTAAAAAGCTGGAAGAGTCTGATTGACACCGCTGATCTTTTGTTCATTCGTGCCACTGGAGTCACAAGTCGACGAACCCTTTTCGGACCGTATGAAGGGCAAGTGCTGCGGAATAATGATCCAAGAAACAGAGGGTTCCCATTTAGTACCCGACGCGCAACGCAGAAGGAATTGATGCGAGCATTCGTAGAGCTCACAAGAGTCAAGCAGAGCACCATTGATGAAGCATCTCTAGCAGCACTAGATACACCCCTCACTGCCAATACCTCCACAACACCCACTCCCCATAAACCAACCAAACCACCAAAGCCGTCTAAGGAAGAGGAGACTTCTGCTCTCCACACCTCTCAGCTCACATCAGTCATTAAGCGATCCAAAGTCCCCGCACTCCTGAATTATCTGAAAACGAACGACATATCCCCCGATTTCGTTTTCACTCCTCCAAACTATCACACTCCCTCCCCACTCCATCTCGCCGCCTCACTGAACTCCGCACCCGTCGTCCTCGCTCTACTAACAAAAGCCGGCGCCGACCCAACCATCATGAGCGACGACGCTCGAACACCCTTCAGCCTCGCAGGTGACCGCGCAACCCGTGACGCATTCCGAGTCGCACGCTCCGAGCTCGGAGAAGCCGCTTGGGACTGGGAGAGAGCCGGTGTCCCCGCCGCTCTTTCGAAATCCGACGCAGAGAAACGGGATGTGAGGGAGAAGTCTGAGAAAGCCGTGGAGGATCAAGCAGAGGCCGTGAGAAGAAAAGCTGAGACGGAACGATTGAGGAAGGAGTCTGAGGCGGAGGAGGCGTCGAAGATCCAGAAGCGACTCGGGACTGGGAAGTCTCTGGGTGTGATTCCGGCGAAGACCGGAGCGGAGAAGAGAGAAGAGGATGCGAGGGGGTTGACGCCTGAGGCTCGGGCTAGGTTGGAGAGGGAGAGGAGGGCTCGCGCGGCTGAGGAACGGATGAGGCGGCTGCAGGGGAATTAGAGATGGGAATAATTATTATGTGGTTACCGGTTTGTGTACCACTATCATTTTGTAGAATCACAGGTAGGTCCGTAATATAACGAACAGAGACGCATTCGATATTCAATTGACCCTCGGCCCATGTATAACTGTTACTTTTGTATTCTCAGAGATCTATCATAATTCAGTACAATATATACAGAACAAGACGCAACACATTCTCCACCACCACAATCATCTCTCCTACAAAGCTCCCAACTCCTTAAGCTTGCTAATCATGCCATCCACATCGTCCACCTTCACACCCCCCTTCCTGGGCGGCGGCTCCGTAACCTTCAGCGTCTTTAATCTCGGCGCGCTATCCAGGCCATAATCCTTCAACGTCTTCTTCTCCAACGGCTTTTTCTTCGCCTTCATAATATTCGGTAGACTCGCGTACCTCGGTTCGTTCAGTCGCAGATCCGTCGTGATAATCATGGGAAGTTTTGCTTTCAACGTCTCTACACCACCGTCTACCTCCCGCGTCACCGTGACAAATTCCCCCTCAATCTGTACTTTACTCGCCTGCGTCGCCTGCGGCCAATTAAGTAGTCCAGCCAGCATCTGCCCCGTCTGTCCCGCATCGTCGTCAATGCTCTGTTTGCCCAGTATAACTAAATTGCTCTTCTGTTCGTCTACGACTTTCCGGAGCAGTTTTGCGACACCGAGGGGTTCGAGCGAGTCCTTCTCGTCGACTTGCACATGGATGCCGCGGTCGGCGCCCATGGCCATAGCGGTACGGATGATGTCTTGCGCCTTGGGTGGACCAGCGGAGAAGGCGACGATTTCTTCAACGGGGACTTTGCGCTCGCGGAGTCGGACCGCTTCTTCGATGGAGAGTTCGTCGAAGGGGTTCATGCTGTGTTTGACGTTGGCGGTTTCGACGGCAGTTTGGGCGCGGTTGACGCGGGGTTTGACCTGGGCTTTGGAATTAGAGTCATCGTTATTTGTATGGATGTCGGAAATAGAGAGAAGGAAGGTAGAGAGCGTAGCCGTAAAGCTTGGTCGGTTGTTGAAAGAATGTGAAAGTGGAGGGGCATACCGCATAGTCAATGACCCGTTTCACGGGCACCAGTATTCTCAATCCAGACATCTTGGAATGAATAGATTCTATGAAATACCAAGATACGAGTCAATTGCAAGATGTGGGGTGTGGATTGGAGTTGTAGCAATGTTGGTGCAAGGGTGGGATGAAAGGCGGAGCTCAAGTGCGGACAAGGGTCTTGATGAGCCGAGGATTCACGGAACCGTGGTGGTTTTCCCCGCCGTCGTTTTCCGAGACGTTATGTCATCACTCACGACAATGCAAATGAAAAGACACGATATCAATCATGAGCAAGTGCAGTGGTATTTTGAGAGAAATTTGCTTCAAGATACAGAATTGAGACTAAGTTAAAGGTTACCAAGTCTCTTGTTTATAGCGACCGGTTTTCTCCATAACAGCCAAGTATGTCTCTGCATCTTCTCGAGTAAGTTGACCATGTTTTTCGAAAGACTCGATAAGAGCTTCTCGAACAGCTTGTGGCATTTTTCCAGAGGATCCACATATGTATACGATCCCGCTTCTCCGGGCTAGAGCATCATAGACACGCTCACTATGTTCTCGTACTAAATCTTGAACGTATACTTTTTGACGCTAAGAATTGTCAATACTGTAGCTATTGGTATTAAAGCAAGGTCACTCACCTGGTCCCTTGAAAAAGCTGCAAAAACAGTCAATGGAACACCTTCATGTTTCAGCTGCACCCATTCATTCTTGAAAAAATAGTCCGCTTCCGCATTTCGACATCCGAAGAACAGGACATCTCGCGCGAGGTCTTGATTAGCACCCATCGTGGCACGCCAATGATGGCGTTGATATATCAAAGCTCGCATGGGAGCCACCCCAGTACCAGGTCCGATCATTACTACGGGTTTGTCGGTCTCAGCCCTGGTAACGCCCAAACCACCCCTCGAAATAGTTACTCCTAGCTCCTGACCAGGCTGTAGGGAAGCAATGTATCGAGTGCATACACCTTTTCGAATGCGCTTGATGACTGTGCGGTATATTACAATCGCAATGAGAAGTTCGACTGTCGTTTTATCGTCAGCTTCTGCCTTGGGAGACTGTGCACTGGCGATGCTAAACTGTCTTCCCCTGATAGCTGGGATGAGTGAGCACAGGCGTTTCCAAGGTAGTTTTACGCTTTCGAATTCCTGTAAAACTTCCAGGATGCTACGTCGAGGACGCGTTGTGTAATCGTAAAGTTCGTCGATGTACTCCGGGTTGGTAAATTCAAGAAGTCGCTCGCGATGGAATTCATCTTCCGTGAAATGCGCCAACTTGGAGAAGAAGGAGCGGCGTGGGATTGACATAATGTCAAGGTGGTCCGTCAGAAGGCTTCGTAGTGAGAGTGTCCCATCTGAGAGCACATTCGAAGAAAGGGGTGGGGAGGTAATATGACCGTCTGTAGATGAAGAGATAAATTTGAGCGGAGAATCGGCAATTGCTTCCCACTTCATGATCCTGAGGAATTCGTCTACGTCTGTGGAAAAATTCTTGGGATAAATTGTTACGACATCTCCAGGTGCATATGCGTGGTACTTGGGAATATCAAGCGTAAAGAGTCGAACGTCTTGCCAATGTGTTGTCGGCGTTACTCTCTCATTGGAAACAATATTAGCAGCCAGAATACCAGGAGTTGTGGGAATTATGTTAAGTGGTAACTGCCCAGAGTTATGTTTACTCGAATCTTGTCCCTCGGCACTCGGAATATCTGCAAAGTCGATAAACCACTTGGGGTCTAGCAGTACATCATCCGGTATTGGCTCCACACCTTGAGGCAATGGAAATTCCTCAAGAAGACGTTGACGCAGCTTGATTGACCATGGCACGAAAGTTCCATCAATACTGTATTACTGACATATGTCAGAAATATGGCCCTGAGTTGCAGAAGGGTGGAATTGGCACCAACAATAGGCAACGAAATATGCATCATGACGTACCCTTCGGGAAGTTGTTCATCGGACTCGCCGCGGTCACACACAGGTAGAGCTCCTAGTTGTATAAGGCGGTTGTAGAGCTTGCGATGAGCCCAGTTGAATCTTGGCGTTGAGTCAGATGATAAATCAGGAAGAGAGTTTGGGAGACCAAGTACTTTGGATATGAAGTGTCTCCTAGCCCGAAGGAAGCAAACTTCATCTGCTGCAAGCAGCCGGGCCGCCAACGCTTGTTCAATAGTGTTCTCCAGAATGTTTTGCTGTTTGGAGGAAGATCTCCTTGGCCTGTTGTCGATATAGATATAAGAACAACTGTGGACTGGACAAGTTGCTTCTACAAAAGAGATAGTCAACCCCGCAAGCCCTGCACGCAGATAGGGCAATCAGAATCATGGACATACAATAGTGATGGCGTTCAGCTCAGCGACTTCGGTGTCGAAGTGCAAACGTTCAGCGAGTCGTCCCAGCTCTTCTGCAACATCCTGAGCATTTCCTGTTTCGGAACCGTAGAGCACAAGGGCCCTTCTTCCCTGCAATGTGTTTGCCATGTCCACGGGTCGATGACATGCGGGACGTGCGTCACGGTAATTTCTATATCTATTTGTTAATGCAAGAAGCCAGAAGACTTGCCAATGACTGGCCAAGGGCTGTCTGTATAAGGCTAAGAAGTATCGGCCTAATGACTTCTAGTCGCCGCAGACCGGAATGATTGACAAAGTTAAGAGTCAAGGCTTGAAATGTATGGGGCTCGGCTGATGAGGCTCGCAGACTAGCGCAAGGAGAGAGAGCCCGTGCGAAAGTGAAGCTTGCATCGTCATTATTTTGCCGGATGTGCGGCGATGGGACGACTGTGGGGGGTTTGATGGGGGCGATTTGCGGTGTGTGTGGCTCGGGGATCGGGTCGAATAAAAGAACAGCCCGAGATGCATGGTTATGTAAGCAACAGCCAACGAAATGCAGCCGTTGAAAGACATGATTTCAACTTTCAGTGTTTGGAACCGAGCCTCATCACGGGATTTCGGTGTGAAGTTGTGTATTGTGTAGAGGAATGCTAGGCACAAACATGTCCACGGACAGCATCAGTTGCCAGTATCGGGTGTGTTATGAGCTGTGTATCTTTTTTCCCTTTGGAAGCTCGATTCAGGAGAGATTCAGATACATAGATATACAAGCCCTGAGAGAAGAAGGGAAGGTCGCAACATGATGGCGCAAGTACACGGATCGCAATGCACACATTTCAACTCCGTCGGGAGTAGTGGCCGTTGCGAGGGGAAGCGTGCTCGTCCGAGGGCGCCCCTTTCACAACAAGAGACAAAACACTGCGAAGGCGACTGTTGCCTGCAGTGGCACTCGTTGACCGCAAAGTAGGCCGGCACAGGCCCGTACTGGCTGGCCCTCGCCTCCTGGCCTGGGGCTCTCCTGCAAAAAATCCGCTAAACGACCCCAATCGGGCTAGCGTGGTGGCTCCTGCCGCTCGGCCTCCAAAATATTTATCATATCAAGCTCCCAGCAGTCCGCTCCCTTTTCTTCCCCCCATCCAGTCAACTCCAAAGGACAACCACATCAAGCTTTTCAACCCCCCCAACCTCTTTACGCTCCCCGGGCTCGTAGCTACCCACTCACCCCCCTCTGCCAATTAGTTCCACCTTCCAGGCGGTCTTGTCAACTCCATCCCCTTCAATTCACACTGTTCACGGTACGACCTTTACCTAGGCTCTTACCAGGACTCCAAAGTTTCCTCAACCCCTCTGCACGTATCGATTCAGTCCGTGTCGTCAACCCCACAAACTTCACCCAAAATGTCCGCCACCACCGATAGTGTCACCGCCCAGTTGGCCACTACCTCCCTCAGCGACAACCCCCAAACCGACAACGCTGGTGCTCAACCCACCACAGCCGAGAACGAGGCTGTCCTTGCCAGCGCCGCTGAGGGTAGGAGACTCTACATTGGAAATCTCGCATATGCGACCACCGAGGGGGAGCTCAAGGAGTTCTTCAAGGACTACTTGGTGTAAGTCATACCTAACCCGTAATGTAATTCCCAGGCTAAGCTTTGTCTTCAATAGCGAGTCCACCACCATCCCCACCAATCCCCGCACTACGCGCCCCGTCGGATATGCCTTTGTCGCTTTGTCCACGCCCAGTGAAGCCGAGCGTGCCATCGCTGAGCTGAACGGCAAGGCCATTCTTGACCGCAAGGTGTCCATCCAGCTTGCTCGCACACCCGAGGCTCACGCCGAGGGCTCCGGCAGCGGTGCAGAGGGTGCCAGCGGCACCGAGCACCGTCGTCGTGGTTCCACTCGTGGACGTGGCCGTGGCCGTGGCCGTGGTGCCCGCACCGGACGTGGTGGACGCACTGTGAGATAACCCCCATTTTCTTGAATACCAGCCATAAACTAATCATATTCCTAGAAGGCCGATGGTGCTGAGGGCACTGAACAAGCCGAAGGCGACGCTGCTACACCTCCTGAGGGCGCCCCTACCAACCTCCCTGGTCAGGTCCTTCCCTTGACCGAGACCACCAACGACACAGCCGAGAAGGGCGCTGATGGAGCCGCTGCTAAGAAGACCCATGTTCCTCGCGAGCGCAAGCAGCGCGGCCCCCCAGAGGACGGTGTCCCCTCCAAGACCAAGGTTATGGTTGCTAACCTGCCTTACGACTTGAAGGAGGATAGGGTATGTGACTTCGCCGAAAATTCTTTGATACAATTTCTAACTCTCGCTAGCTTCTCGAAATTTTCAAGGAGTACCAGCCTGTTGCTGCCAAGATTGCCCTCCGCCCCATCCCCCGCTTCATGGTCAAGAAGTTGCAGGCTCGCAACGAACCTCGCAAGGGCCGTGGTTTCGGTTTTGTTACTCTCGGTTCCGAGGAGCTTCAACAGAAGGCTTGCAATGAGATGAATGGCAAGGAGATTGAAGGACGTGAGATTGCCGTCAAGGTCGCCATTGACTCTCCAGGAAAGGAGGATGATCACCTTGAGGGCCAGGCTGATGGCGAAGAGGCCGCTGCTCCTGCCACCACAGAGGCCGCGACTACTACCGAGACCCCAGCTGCTACTACTGCTGCTGCTGCCCCGGCTACTACGGCTACCGCTTAGAAAGCCACTAGCCTGGACAGTGAGGTTCCTAAGTTCGAGAGCATTCGGATTGAGCCTATGGGCCATAGCGTTGCGATCATGACTTGAGCTCCCTCACTACCTTACTCTGCGTTTACGGAACGATTATGACATATTTTCACTGCTATACATCTTGACCTGGTTTACTTAGTCGAGTATAGGATCGGAAAAGTAAATCGGCGTCCGGTAGGATCTGGGTATGGGAACTAGGTCGGATTACTGGAGCTTTGTCTATTGCGCTATAAGATCTTAAATAATCTCGACTTAGTCTAACATTTCAATGTCACGGCATCATGATCAATTTGCTCCTCAAGTTTCGTGACAAGAAAATGATATTATGATTGGCTGGTTGCAGGCGCTTCTGTACGTGACTCGAACGTGTTGCCTTTCTAGTAAATTTGAATTATGAGAAACTCCTAAAGAATTTGTGTCGCAGCCACGAGAGCATATTTATAGAATGTATTCAAGTCTAACAGCATGTTCAAGTGATTTCCGTAGAGGGATCGTGAAATGTGCGTATGTTACTCAAAAGGTACTTTTGAAACTGTTGAGTAGCACAAACAAATGACAGGACAACCCCCGAAACAGCTATGAATCACGTCACCGAACGCTCAACCAGACGCCAGTAAATCAAGAGAGAGCAGCTAATTTCAGACAACTTCCTGATTGAGTTGAAAGGCTTCGATCAAAGAGATGAATTTACAAACACCACATGAAAGAGCCTAAACAGATAAAACAATCATTCAATACTCCAAACGCAAAGACTTGTAATAATCTACACCAGAAAAGTGGTATCATCCGAGGAACTGACTCTGTCACAAAAAGCAAATCAGACCAGACCAGCCCCAAGCTAACCCTAACCTGACCTATTTGAATGCATCCTATGCTGCTGATCAAATCATCATTATTTATCTAATTCAATTCGTTTTTTGCTTTCTTCAATGCCAGTAGAAATCCGTAGGCATATGCGTATGTACATGTACATGCGTGGCTTCTTTCCTTCGTTCTTTCCTCCCTCTCTTCTCCCTTCCAAACACCCCTTTTCTTTCTTTGCCCTGCGTGCGTCGCGCCGCGCAGCGTCGCGTTGTATCATGTTCCGTTGCTCAGCTTCAATGCACATGTCCGACCTGAGTAACCAGAGGAATCAACATGCCGAATAGGACAGTGGTGATGTCTCCTTTGGAAAGGGTATTGTAACTGCTATAGCTATCGACGTAGCCGTTGGCCATTGGTTCGTCGTGGCCATGGCCAGAAGAGGTGGCTTCCGTCATAGCGTGCATGGCGACATAACTAGAGGTGTTAGCTATATGAATTGTAAAGAGAGGACCGGGAAACATGTCTGGAGTTGTAGGTAATACGTACAGGAATGTGCCGCCGGAAAAGAGAAGAACCCAACCCGTGGTCCAGGTTAGACCGTCGTCGCCGCCTAAACGGGCGCGGCCGAGGGCGTGCACTATGGCCCAAGTTACGACTGCACCTAATGGGGCAGCGAGACTGAAGAAGAGAAGATGGGTGCGCGCTGTGCGTTTTGAGAAACCTTGTTTGAGAAGGACAGAGGTCAGACCAAATGCAGCTGGGGCCTTGTGTAGCATAATGGCGACGAAAATGATCAGGGACAGAGATGTCGAGGGTGCTGTAGAAGAAGCTCCCAGAGCGATTCCGTCCGCGCAAGCATGGATGATAAGCCCTACTGTTGTCGCCGAAGATTTAGGTTGTGGCCTCCTTTCCTGAGGGGGAAGTGGGGTACCAGGGACATTGAGCGCATTGAGGGATACGCTGGAGGAATTGTGCGGTCCCCGAGAAAGGTCGGATAGCGAAATATGGAGCGGCTGGTATTTTGGCTTCGTCGGTGCGAGAGCCTCGGGGAGGTGGTCAACGAGGAACATCAGGATAAATCCCAGAACCAATGCAACTCCTATATAAGCATGCGGTTCCGCTCCGTCTTCGTGAACTTGGTGATGATCCTCTTCTTCGCCCTCGGGCGCATGCACACGAGTGTGGCCCTCCTTATGTCCTTCAGTAGAGTCGTCATCACCGCCCTTCTGAATTGGGTGGGCTTCCTCTTCCTTTTGTTTCTCCTTGGCAGTCTTCTCGTCCGACTTTCGCGCCTGCTTAAAGGCGGGGATTTCGATTGACCGTTTCACGATAATATTCCTTACTGAAGCCTTAACAGAGCCACGTCTTATCAGCGTGGCATCTAGTGCCTCCGAGCGTCCCACGGGTGGGAATTCGGCGGGGTGGTTTACAACGCCCTTTTGCTGAGTTCCGACGGTCGATGGAAGCTTCGATTGCATCTCCTGGGTTCTGTGGGAATGTCCTTTTCCGCCTGCGCTGTACATCGTTTCAATGCCCTCGGGTATGATGACGATGAGCGATGTCCCGACGAGCACGCCGGTGCCTAGGAGCGTTATGAAGCGGAGCTGACGCGGCGACAAGGAAAAGGAGAGTGGAAGTATGCCAGCGAGGAAAGAACTGAGATTGTTAACATTGCGCCGACTTTTAGATATGGGATCTTCTTGTCGCAAAGACATAGGAAACCTACGCAATGGCCATGATGGTGCTCAAAGTGAGCAGCATCAGGAGTCCGTCCCACATGATGAAGGTGTTGTATGTGCAGAGTTGACGACAGAAGGGGGAATCAGAGGGTTGGCGGAAAAGAGATGAGGAAGGGAAACGACGGCGTGGAAATTATTCGGTTTTGTCCATGCCCGAGTACCGATGTGCAAGTTGGTTATTCGAAAGGTGGAGAGGTAATTTAGTCGTGGAAGATCCCCAGTAGATGATGATGTTAAACGGGTCGCCAAAAAAAGACAACATGGTCTTCCTTCTCACCTGGGCAAGTCCAGGATGACCGGGTTGGGGCCTGGGCGCCGTGCCACCTGAGTTGCGCCGCAGCTACCTTACTTTCGTAAAACGCGTAGTTACGCGAAAGCTGGGCCATCACTCAACGCGTGCCCTGAAGTATGTCAAGGTGCTTATTGTCACATCGATAATACCTCTGCGCTCTGATTGCCCCCATATTTGATCGTTCCCCCTCCACATTCTGAGCATTTGGGTTCGAATAGCTGCAGCCATCACCTCTGTATCCAGTTATTGGCACTATCATTTAGGCCGGTCCCCCTTGTGCAGTAATGGAAGACCTTGAGGATTGTAAGGCTTTCCCTTCTCCACGACCTTTTGCGCAAACGCGCACTCGCGATAATCACCAGACATGATGCTCACAGCTATGCAGGGATTCATGAGGCCAACGATTGTGTACACATTAACCTCACTCGTCCATCAGACAAGGCTGAGCCCGTATTCGAAGACTCCTTCGGTCCGGAGTTCACGTACCCCATCCTCGGCGACGAGCAGAAGATCATAGGCTACAGAAATCCTCGCATTTCTCTCCATTTCCGCGCAAACGACCTGAAGCCAAATTTGGATATCACATTCAAGGAAAAGATCGACCTTAGCACCCTCCTACCGGATGGTGCAGAGCAAGTGGATATAGAGGCAGCATGGGAGTCTTTAATACCCTCAGGTATGCTTCTTGTTGCCTTTGAAAAGGTGGAACTCAACCTAACTGTAGATCGTAGATGATTCCGAATCGACGAAGACGTCCAGCCTAAGTGAAAATGATCCTATGTCAAATTCGTGGAAACCACCGGGCGAGGTAGCACACACCTTCGAGTCACATGGAAAGAAGTTCGAAATATGGAAAAGTACCCTTGCAGACCCAGATAGCTTGAAGCTTTGGCAGAACATGCAGGTTCTAGTCCTGCTGTTCATTGAAGGAGCATCGCTACTGGATATCGATGAGGAGTGGACTCTACAGCGATGGACGCTGTATCTATTGTACGAAGTCACCCCAATTATGGACCCCTCGATATCTCCCTATACCTTGGCCGGCTTCAGCACGACACATCGATATTGGATCTTCCCAACCTTTGAGGTAATGCGTGCTTTGAAAGCACTTCCATCACCACCAGCAAGTAGCAACGGAGAGTCAAAATACGCTCCTCCTAAAGTGCCTTTTGACCCGGACACATCACGCTTTCAAGAAGTGGATCTTCTCCAGGAACCTTCACGCGAGCGTATTTCTCAATTTGTAATCTTGCCTCCATTCCAAGGGCAGTCACTTGGGTGCAAACTCTACGAGACCATATTCGGCGACCTGGTCAAGCTACCAAATATATACGAGATCCCCGTGGAGGACCCGAATGAGACTTTCGATAAGATGCGCGACTATGCTGACATGGACTACTTGCGGCGATTACCGGCTTTCAAGAATTTGACCGTTGCAACAAATGTACCCCCTGAGAAGCTGAGGAAAGATTCGCCGATTTCTCGAGATCAACTCCTTGGTAACGGTACCGACCTTGACGCTCTTCGTATCGAGACCAAGATTGTCCAGCGACAATTCAATAGACTAGTAGAGCTTCATCTTCTTTCTACAATTCCGCCTCTACACCGCAGCAAAGCTCGCATTACCCGGAAAGAGAAAGCAAGCAACGAAAACGACCGCAAGTTTTATTTCTGGCGCCTTGCTGTCAAGGAGCGAATCTACCAGCAACACGCTGAGGTGCTCAGCCAGATTGAAGAATCGTCCGAACGCGTCGAGAAGGTGGAAGCAGCTCTGGAGAACCAACTGGATGAATATATTGAGAGATTGGAAGGTCTAGAGAAGAGATCGAGTGGGACAAGCAGCGGAGGGGGACTTCTCACAGTTCCCAGGCCGAAACGAAAACGGCGTACAATTGTGGACGATGAGGAGGACGATGAATGGGAGGATATGGAGGAGGGTTCAGTTGCAAGCAGCTCCAAAAGAGTTAAGAGCTAGTTTAAACCTCCAGGTATTCGTCAAAATTAAAAGGAGGATTGATATATCATTTCACTGGTATTATCAGTGCCCATCTATCTAATACTAAATTACTACATTTGTAGTTTGCCAACGACTGTGTTTTTCAAGATCGACCACGCAATTATGTTGGTGCGGAGCTCTATGCGGAGGTCTGGCGGGGTAAAATTTAGCCCCTCACGGAATTTTTAGCCTGGCTAAAGACCATCACTTTTCCTTCCGGCCTGGCGCGATCGAGCAATTGTAAGTGATGTGAATCCGCCAGAGCATATAGATACAGCCGATTGATACTCCCTTAGCTCAAAATGTCTGAGCCTCAATACAGTCTAACGGTCCTCATTTCCGGCAATGGATCGAACCTACAAGCTCTTATCGATGCCTGCGCGTCATCTACACTCCCCAACACGCGCATCACTCAGGTGATATCCAAGTGCGCAATCAGACCCTGAATGAAAGAAGAGTTTTCAGTTAACATGTATTCGCAGTCGAAAAGCAGCATATGGCCTCGAACGCGCGAAGAAAGCATCAATACCCACCACATACCATAACCTCGTCGCCTATAAAAAGAAGCACCCCGATACCCCCGAAGGTACACAGGCCGCACGTACTGCATACGATGCCGACCTCGCGAAAATCATTCTCGAACTCACTCCTCGTCCCGACATCATAGTTTGTGCAGGATGGATGCATATTCTCACACCGGACTTCCTTAACCCCGTGGTCGAAGCGGGCATCAAAGTCATAAACCTACACCCAGCGCTGCCAGGGGAATTCGCAGGCGCAGGAGCCATCGAGAGAGCATGGGAAGCAGGGAAGAAGGGCGAGATCAAGAGAACTGGTGTCATGATTCATGAAGTCATTGCAGAGGTTGACGCTGGTGACGCAATCATCACACAGGAAGTCCCGCTCAAGGAAGGGGAAACACTGGACGATTTAGAAGAGCGGATACATTCAGTGGAACATGGTTTGATTGTGGAAGGCACACGAAAAACATTGGCACAAATTAAGAAGTAGCAAAAATGACGCCAAAGAAAATTCAAGATACCCAGATCGAAAGTATTTGAGATTGCTCCATTCGTGCTTCACACTCGAATACCATATGACTTTCCCACAGTATAGGAACTGTCTCGAATTAAAGGTAACCATGGTTGCCTCTAGAGTACTCGCTGGCACATGATGTTCAATATTGAAAGAAATCAATTGTGTCAATCATATCAACAACATTTCCAATGGTTCAACGCAGGGTACCGTTCTCAAAGGGTACCGACCATACATCAAAAGATCTTTCGAATGTAGCAGTCAATTATTTCCAATACCCTTATCCACTCTACATGTCCTGATTCCCAACAGAACCGAGCATACATAAACAAGGGCCAAGAAGATACCTTGGACAACAAACAGGATCACCAATCCATCACTCCATCTCCTTTTCTTCATATTCCACCACACTACACTCCCCAACCCTCCAAATGCGCCTCACACTCCTCCTCTCCCTCCTTTTCACCACCGCCCTCGCCATCCCCAACACTCTGTTCCCCCGCCTCCCAGCCGAAGACGACACTACCACCCCTCAACCCCGCAACACCTGCTTCGATAACAATCGCGGCAAATGCGTCGGCCACTATGCAAAGCGCAACTTAGCCTACGCTGCCATCGTCAAAGCCTGCCGGCAAATCGACTGCAACGAGCAGGGCCCCTCGACCGAGAATCCGGTCCACGGCCGCGTATCCGGGTTCACGGCGACGTTGAAGCTAGGGCCGCAGTGTGGGGGTGTTACAGAGTGGGATACAGAGGGTTGTGCAGGGCTGTTCATGCAGTTTGTGGATAGGAGGTGTCAGAGTCAGTATAAGTCGTCGGAGTTTAATTGTGAGTATTTATCTGAGCTTGTTTGGTGTTTTGGGAAGAGAGATGGAGGGCTAATCGGTTGTGTACAGTGGGTTATGCTACAGCAAAGTGTGATGGGACGTTTGTGTCGTTGAACTATTGAGGGGTTGGATGGGATTGGGTTTGTTTGATGGGCTAATGAGAGGGTCTGTTCTCTATAAAAGGTTTTAGGTTTTGGATACGGGATTGTAGTGACCATTTGATTGAGTTGAATGCGTATTTAGATATGCGCTATTCCTATCAATTTCTTTAAGGAGGCACGACTGGATAATGCAATACTACCAGTCATATTCTCACCGCTCAGTGAACATATCCTCTTCCGCTCTTCTGTTTGATTTTTTACGATCCACTTTTCATCGACCCCGTGCCGTCGCAAACAAAACTTTTATTTCAACATCAACACCTTCCACCTGCTCTTGACCTCGCTTCAATACACACACATCTTTTGAGTATCACCTCCAGGTCTACACCTAGAATCGAGAGAACCTACTTCCAACATGAATCCACTCATCCTCCTAACCCTTTCACTCATCCTCGCCCTCGCATCCGCGATGCCCACCTCAACCTCAAATACTGCAGCCGCCTGCACTCCTTACGGCGACCAATGGTCAGTCAACCCTCCATCCCACTTAACCCAACCCACCTAACCCCCCCAAGGCAATACGGTTGCTTCACCAATCCCGACAAGCTCTCCGCCTGGTGGATCGACCACGCGATCCGCGAAGCTTGTACCGCCGCCACCAACCTCAACTGCCACCCCGGCTGGACACCGAACGGCCAGAACGTCACGGGCTCCGTCATCGCTATCAAAGCCAAGATCAATCTCGGGAGTCAGTGCGGCGGATGGGCGCCGCTTGATATCAAGAAGTGCCAGGAGTGGTTCGAGAACGATATTAATAGGCATTGCAATCCGGAGAATGAGAGGGATGATAATATGTTTCGATGTGAGTAGTTTTGTGGGATCATGGGTTTGTGGGCTTGGCTGACTTGGTGCAAAGTGGGATATGCGAAGTCGACTTGTGATGGATCGATGGTGTATGTCGGATTTGAGCCTGTGAGTTTTGGATACCTTTTCCCGTGATGCTTGTAATGCATGTTACAGAAAGGGTATGTTGATAAGGACTAGGAACTATCAGAACAAGGAGAGCGAGTTCCTATTGGCATTTGGCTACCGAGCAAGGACTCAGCGCGCTATTCCACTTGATAGTGTCTCCGAAACGAAACACTGGTAGGAAAGGGTCGCTCGGATGCACTCAAGCCTTTGAGTTTGTCTAGTTTGGGGTAATGCTGGGATTGCCATACCCAGATAGATAAGACGGCAAATCTCATGCCCTTTCCACTACCTTCACATGACGCTAGCATTGAAAGGCAAAGAAAATAAATCCAAAACAGACTAGGGAAAGGAAACCATGTGAGACAGTACCCATGCATCGTGTCGTGACTGGAATATGGGTAAAACATGGACAGACATGTTTTCCTAACTGCACAGAACTTGTTCACACAATCGAATCGGACGCCCCCCCACACACCCAGCCCAACATTCCCTCAAGAAATCCCCTAACGATAAAGCCCCATTAAAACACTGAAACTGGGAGCCGACATTCTCAATGTTCCTGGAATGACAGCCATCCCAACCTCACTAACCCGCTACATCCCCCCAAGCCCCACCGACGATTCCGTCACGTGTCTATCACGTGCTCACCACCCCAACCCTCCACCACACACAACAGAACAGCAAAGACAATGAAACAAACAAAAACAAAAAAGAAATAGCCCGATGCGGGGGTCGAACCCGCAACCTTGAGATTGCTAATATATCCAATCGTGTTTGACAGATCGTGAATACTTAAGAGTCTCACGCTCTACCGATTGAGCTAACCAGGCTGGTTTGGTGTTGTTTGATGGAAATACCATGATTTTGAAAATCTATATCGATGGACGTGAGAAGACGGAGTGGGGAGTATCCTCCATAGTGAAGAAGGATTTGCTGAACTGGGCACGGGGCGGGTGGGGTTTGCAATTTTTTCTCTCTTGGGGGCAAATGTTTGCTGGGTTTGCATGCGGCATTTCGCTGTTGAGGTGGGGCCCTTGGATGTAAAAAGCTAGCTACATGCAAATTGTTTATTTGTCTTGTCGCTCTTATGAGCTTGACACAGGAAAGTTTTACGTAGGATTTCGTATGAGCATCTCACTTTACGTATGTCCAAAGCTTTGCACGGAGAAAACATCATCCTGTTCTTGTTGAAGTAGATATGATGATAATGCGAACAGGTAAGGATGATGCCTTCTAGCCGGCCACGACTTTATGATGAGCTAAGCGGAGGAGGATGCAAGGTTTGCAACGCATGGAGCGGTTTTCAGTAGATTGCCGGAATAGTATTGATCAGAATTGACATGCACAAAATACTTGCAAATTCTAAGAAGATAGAATTCCAACTCGGACTCATTCATCATCCGTTTCTTCCCCTTCCGTACTCTCGCTCTCATTCTCCCGATGTGGAATCTGTCTCGGTTCTTCAATCAAACACAACTTTTGAACAGACAAAGACAACATAGACTATTAAAGAACGATTAATATCCATTTTCTTTCTTGCTTAAGCTTCTACATACACAGAACGCGTAAATGCCTTTGTTAAAGTGACCTTTCGGTGCTATTGAAACAAGTAACACAATGCGCAGTGTGTGTGCTAGTTTTCAAAGCACCGCAAAAGCTTACCACATTCGCCCCAAAAACGCACCATACCATCTGCCTATGTCACATACTCGCAACAATCGCACTCAAAGTCACATCAATTCCACTACACAGCATCTACATCTAAAACATCTCGTTCAAAAAAAATTACATATTCAACGAAAGAGATGGCTCGTTCGCCTCGAGAGTCTCCCAAACCTGAGGGCTTAGGACATGGTATGGTACGATATGGTTTGAAAACGCCACGCAATGCAGCTCCAAACATGCTTCTATGTATACAATTCAAAACGGATCGATACGCTTCAAACTTGCTCTTCATCTTCCTTTTACAAAAAAAAACCCGACGAGAATACAAGGGTATCATGCATCCTTTCGCGATCTCAAAGCCAATTCCTAAATTTATTTCTTGGGGTTATGTTTGTTCCTCCTTTGGACTTTTAGTATGTGTCTCTCTCTCGCGCTTGACTGCGTTTTTCAGCGCATTTAGTTTCTCCTCCGTGACGCGGATAGCCTCGTCAATCTGCCTCTCCTTCATACTTCCTGTTTCGTCAGCGAGCTTGCCTCGCATTTCGTTCGCTTGCTGGAATCGGCCGCCGGCCGTATGGTGTACACGATCGAGTGCAACACGCTCCTCCAACCAGTTCCATAGCTCCGACTCCTCAGTTCGCCATATCTCCTCGTACGCAGCGACTCGTTGCGCCGGCGTGTAGTATGCGTGAGAATGCGCAAGTGAACGCGAGGAGGAAGAGAAGAACCGAGACCATAAGAGCAGGAGCAAAAGGAACCCTATAACGATTTTAGGATCGAGAAGGCCTTCAATAACATCTGCCAGTGGGCCGAGTAAGCCACGAATAGGTTCGAACAGTCCCCAGTTCTTCTCGTTCGCCTTTGGTGAATTGGCCGTGGTTGCCGTTGGTGTTGGAACATCGTCTGTGATCTGAGCCTTTGACCGTTTCTTGCCTTTCCCTCCTTTCCCCATGACTCTTGGAGTTGCCTTTGCGGAAACGGCAGCTCGGAGGGCTGCAGAAAGAGCGGTGGAATACGTAAGTTGGCCATCATTTGCACCTTTCTCGATAGGTCCTACAGGTAATTGTTAGCACCGTCAACCATTCAGTGGGAACCACTTACCCTTGAGCCAACTCTTGCCACTCCATTCCACCGTGAATGTCATAATGAGCCTCGTGCTGTTACCGGCAGCCCACATCAGACAGTACCGCGTTTTGGTTAGGAAGACGCTGCCACTGGGTACATCCGGCGTCTGCGTTGAACAGAGTACTGTGACTGCCTTCTCAAGGTCGAATGTCTCCAAGTTCATTGAAATATTACACTTCGTTTGCCGAGGACCGATGGAGCCGGGAAGGGGTTTGATGTAGGAGTAACTGAAAGTTTTCCGATCCTCACCAAGCCCCTTCTTATCATCTTCCATTTGTAAATCAGTTGACTTCTGATCATCGACTAGCCATTTGCGCATGAAGACGCCGCTTGCAGGCCCAAACATCATGCTGTAGACCTTGCCAAGCGGAGCGGGAATTGTAGTGTCAATCAGTAGCTTGTCATAGTGTGCATCAGAGTCTCCGCAATCTGTTACTCCGTGAGATGGCGGTCCGGGAAAATCTTGTGTTGCAGCGACTTCTGAGACCACGGCTTCAGTCTTCTCTGTAAGCTTAGTCGGACCCCCACTAAATGCCTGAGCCACAGCTGTGCTAACCTTCCTACTCTCAACCCCTTTTACAGAGCCAGTCTCACTCTCTGCAATGCTCCCATCTGCAGCTTCTGTGAAACTGCCGATTCCATCTTCGTCTTCAGCATCCTCGTCGTAAACCTCGTCGTCAGAATCATGTGATGAGCCTTCTTCACTGTGAATGGACTCTGCCTTCTCTGTCTTATCACCAGTCCCTGAGCCGTCCAGAGCGACTCCATTAAGGGATGATTTGAGGTTCGGATGTGATATTTTCCAGATGCCGATAATCAAATCGTATGTAGAGTCCCGAGAAAGAAAACTAGCGAAGATGTTCCGGGCATGGAGAGTTTGTATAACAATGGCATTTGGGAAGACCATCGCTGTAGACTTCTTCTCCACTGATACAACTTCATCGAAACTGATGACAAGATTGGTTACCCATCCGAGGATGTTACTTGAGAAGCACAGATGACCTTCGGATACGTAGAGACGTCCCTGGAGAAGAATTTCTTTCTGAAGAGCAGCACTGTAATCCTCAATGAGGTAGTCATCTTCTGGTACGCTTTTGAATAAGCTGTGGAAGTCTCGATTGCGCTTTGGTGAAGCAACGGCAAATCCTGTACCATTTGGACGCTGACCATTCAGAGTGGCTTGAGGTGCCAATGTCGAAGTGCTAGCACCTATAGCAGCTGCTATTGTATTTCCAGTGGTAGCGGAGCTACCCCTATGTCTTCTCCTGCGTCCATCACTAATACGGCTCCGAATACTGCCTTGCCTTTGGATCGAGGATGCCGCAGGCGAGTCTGTTATATCTTGTTGTCTGGGTGGCGACATGGCACCAGGGCCACCTGAATTCGCGGTGAGTGATCTGGGACGCTCACCGTTCGCAACAGAAGCTGGGGTCTCGGCGGCGTATGCTGCGGAGACTGCCTGCGCTGCTGCAATATCCTCAGCTTTTGCCGATGCCTCATCCCCCTTCAGGGTGAGGTTCACTGCGGAAGTCATTGGGCTAGGGTCCGAACTATCCGTTATCCCAAGCTCGGCCAGACTCAAGTTCCCAGATCCGAGCGTCTCCACGGCAAGTCGGCGTTTTTCGGTTCCAGCAGGTTCTGCAGCGGTGTTTGTGTTCTCTGGCCCAATGACCTCCTCGCCCCCAGCGTCACCAGTTTTCTGGCTCTCGGCGGTTGGTGGTTGATTCTGACCCTTGTTCTTGTTTACAGTAGCGTTGTTAGCGATGGTGTTGGTTAGAGTGTTGGCTGCGTTCTGAGCTGCAGAAAATACGGAAGAGAAGAAGCCACTTGGTGACTGTGGGGGTACGGCTGTTCCCCCAGGTGTCTTTGCTTCTTCGATGGTGGGTGTCAATGGTGCAGATATAGAATTCGATAGTTTACTCGGAGGGTTTGTTGCTGAACGCACGCGCCGGTGCGATATCATGTTCCCTGAAGGAGACACCACGACATTCGGATTCGATTGTGATGGGATGTGTTTTGCGCTGGACTTGGAATTTGTGGACCCAGTGGGCGACGCAGGCTTCGCATCTGTTGGAGTAGGCGGCGTGACCAAAGTGGTGGGGGCCTCGACAAGATTTGGCGGGGTCGCAGGAATTTGAGTTATGATCCTCTTGGGGGCAGTTGATGACAAGTTTGGAGTCGATTGAGTATCTGCACCAGTGTATATCTGCGGTGGAGACGCTTGTAACGGGACGGAATCATCCAATATCTTCGAGTTCCTGTTCCTGTTTCCAAACAATGCACCTAAACCCCCTCCACTTGTACCAGGCCTGGGACTCTCTTTTTCAAGACTGGGAGGCTTGGGCGACGTAGATCTGCGCTGCGGAGAGAATGCCTCTCGAAGCTTGCCCACTGGCGATGGGCCACGCCTGGTGTTCGAGGTAATATCAAAAGTTTTGGCGTGCTGAGGCGCGGGAGCAGTTTCGACGGAAGTGGCGGAATCTACCAAGGTTGCCTCTGTGGGAGTGGTGGATTCGAGCGTCTCTGATGTGATGAGAGGAGAGGACAGAGTAAGGTAGCCGGCGTGCGAATGGTGCGGCGAGATGCCTGGGCGAACCGGAGGACTTCTGGTGCTTGTTAGTTAGTGGCAGGCGTTCGACGCGCAAGCCGAGAGCGTAACCAAAACGAGAGATGCAAACAAAGAATGGGTAAAATTGGCGAGATGCTAGGGTATGACGAGTGACGACGACATGAAGAATGATGGGAGGGACAGCAGAGACAGCAGGGAGCGTGGGAAGTTATGGATACGAGCGGATACGTATGCGGTGCGAAGGGTGGGGAAGGGTGATGAGGCCAGAACCGTGCCCAGGTTAAGGTGGAGGGTTGATGTTGGATGCGTGTCATAGCGTCTTTCCCTCATTGCCAATGCCACGATGGCCCTTGCCCGGGGCGGCCAGCAGCAAACGCCTCAGCCCCGAGACACCGCCCGCCACACCTATTAATAATATCCGACACTGATGGGGACATTGTGAAGAGAAATAGAAATGACATGACATGAGGAATTTGGGTTGGGACTAGGAGGTTGTACGTACGGTTCTACGTCCGAGTCTTCGGTGAGTAGGCTGCTGGCTACGCTCTTGTGCAGGCCAAGGGACTCGTCGCTTTGTGCCAGTGTCTGCGCCTGTGCTGGTGCTTGAAACGTCGGGTCGACAAACTGCGGTTTGGTTTCGGGCATAGGAGGAATTTCGTCGGCGTCGACCTGCGACAGATCGTCCTGGACGGATGACTTTCTTCTTTTCTGTTTGCGACTGAAGAGGCGCGACATCTTGCGCCGGTGAGACGACGTCTCGCTCTGGCCGTCGTCGGATCCACCGCGGCTCCTAAACTTGTCCAATGTCCCATCGCCTGATGTCCTCATATCGCCGGAGCCGTCGCCAGCGTTGTCGCTGCTGTTAATTGAAGTCGCAGATGAGCTGATGCCGCCTTTCGAGAGAGACCGGCCATTGGGGGCAGTCAGCGAGCTCTCTCGACTCGCTTTGGTAGTTAACAACGGTAGTGACGTCGTGCTCCGCGGATGCTCGGTTGACGCCTCCATTGTCTCTGCCACCTGTATCTCCTATGACGAAGGCTGGCTGACTGAGATGTCGAAGTCGATGTTCGCGGTCAAGTGTGCGGAGGGGGAAAGGTCAAGCGCGCATTGCGCTGTTCGTGGTTTGCTCGATGTGAGGTTCGAAGGGTGATTTGCGGGGAAACACAAGCTGCAAGGAGCAATGAGCAATGGAAGCCCTTCGTGTACTGATGTTACTGATCCGGGGATTACGTCGTAGGCAGTAATTAGTTCAAAAATGGAAGACTGCCGATTCACACAGTGAAGGCATAGAGGACAGAGCAGAGTAGAGAGGGAAGGAGAGCTCGACGATAAGGCCGTCGCAGAGAATAGGCTTTGGCAACATCAGCATCAGCTGCAACAGTTAGGCGGGCTGGCTGGATAGATGGCTGGCTGGTAGGCGGGCTGCAAACCAGCTGGGATGAAACTCCGCCTCGTGCTGGTACTGCATGTCCTGCAGGCTGCTGCTAAGCTGCTTGTTCATCTGCCCTGCTTGCTTGATCGTCGCGGGGGGGGGGGGGGGGGGGGGGGGGGGGCATCTGCCGGTCTCCGAACCACCGGACGGCTGACTTCCCAGGCAGCCCATCATCATTCACGTGGGGTGCGCATTCACTCAACCCAAACTGATTCACCTACTCACCACCTTACCACTTGCTCGCTCACTCACTCATTCCTTTATCAAACTTGCGATCCTATTATCCCGCGCAAACCACACTGCCATATTGTTCCCTACAAACCATGCCTCCTGTAACATGGAGTCTGCTTACATCACCAAAGCCCACGAACATGCCCGCAGCGCCGCGACGGCTACCTACAGCAGCAGCATAGTCACCGCCGCTGTTGAGCACGAATCCGCTGCCTCCGCTTTTCATAATGCTGCTACGGATACACACAACGATGAGGTTCAACTCCCCGGGTTCTCCCTTGTTGCTTGCACGTCTCTGACTTGTGGAACAGGCTCTCCGCATTCTCAAACTGCTCGAAGACCACCACACGAAGCTCGCTCGTCTGATCAAAGAGCCCCCGGGTAAAAAGGAGAAAGATGAAGGAAGCACAACTCATATCTCGGAAGATATCACAGGTTCGCCTCCTCCCAGAGCTCCCGCGGCGAGAACATCGTCCCCTTCTGCGACCACAACTCGAGCACCGTCACGTCGACGCCTACCTCAGTCGTCAATAGCGAGCAACCTTGCGGAAAAGAGGGGAATACCTGGCGCACGACGCAGCGCACCCACTTCATCCTCAGTCTCCGTGACGAATGCTCTCGCGACTAGAAATGAACAGAACTCAACCCCCGTGCGGGATATGCTTCAGAGACAGGCCAGGAAGTCCGATGAAGCCGGACGATATAAAGATGACGGGCCATCCAAAGCTACCCCACAAAAGGAGACGAAGAAACAAGTCGATGTCTCTCCCCCACCCGATGACAATTTCCGCCGTTTCTATTCTGCATTTGGAGGGGTAATATCCGCCATTTCAGCGCCTCTAGCATTCACATCACTACCACTAAACCCTCTCTCCGCTTCGTTTAGAGCAGAAAGCCCACCTCCATCACCGACCAAGCAAAAGGCAAAGCAGAGGGTAGACCCTCTTGAGGCATCTCGTACCATCAAGTCGTCTGAGCCCGACATTGCAGCCTTGATATCAAAACCAGCTCTCCGGGCTCTCCGCGAGGACCAAAGTACCCCACTTGGGCCATTTGCGAACAACGAATCGTTCTACTTTGTCCCCACTTCCGGGGGAACAGTCTCGTATGCAAGCATGTTGAGAGACCCCCAGGCCCATCCTCACCACGTCGCACAGGATCCGCACCTAGATTCCATCGCCGAAGGAGAAAACGAAGGCGGCCTTCGAGGCAGCTCCCACGAAGAATTCGTAGATGCAAGAGAAAGCGTAGGACCTCCATCCCCAACAACCCCACGCCGCCCACGTTCAAAAGGCTCCGCAACCACCGGCGTCACAACCGCATCCACGATCCAAGCCGGCCGTGGCCAAGGCCTCAAAACTATGGAAGAACTCCAACTCGAAAATGACACACTCCGCAGCCTAATCGACAAACAATCTAAACGCCTCTCCATGTGGGAAACCACCTCCCAATCCTCCTACAACGCCCTGGCCCAATCTTTCCGCGCCCGCGGCAGCCCCGCCGCCCTAAAACAACAACTCTCCGACCCCTCAGCTCTCGCACACGCTCTATCCATGGGCTCCAATGCTACCCCCTCACTTCCCTCCCCTCCGCCAATCCCCTCCATCCCACCACAATACCTCTCTGACAAACAACCTTCCTCCCCCCAACCACAAGCCCTATCCGAAGAAACTACAAAACGCATCGCAGCCCTCGAATCCCTCCTGGCATCCCAATCCGCCCAACTCGATTCCCTTACGATAGACAAGGAACAATTAACGCGCCAGAATGAGAAGAATGCGCAGGTTATTGGAAGGTATAGGGAGCAATGGGAGAAATTGAAGGCGGGGGCTAGGAAGAAGGAGGTTGAGCGCAGGGAGAGGAGGATTGCGGAGTTGAGGGCTGGGGCGGCGGAGGCGGGGAGAGATAGTGAGAGTGGGGATGGCACGGGGATGGGGGAGGGGGATGCGGAGGGAGAGGAGGGGGTTGAGGGAAATGGGGTAGATGAGGCGGGTACGTTCGGGAAGGCGTAGATTGTGGTGGGTGATGATGCTGATTAGGTACTTTGCATATTACTTGGCCCGGGGAAAGGGGTCCCTGATCACAGGAATCGGCCTGTTTTCTACATCTGATTTATACTCGCATGTGTATTCCAGATATAATACCAATCGATATTTGTTATTATCAACCATTGTTCATGTATCAATTTGTGGCTTATTCGATACAAGGAGAATCAATCCATGTGTACACCAACCAAACTAGCTATCGTAGGGCCAAAAAAAGAAAACCTCACCACATCAAAACTCCGAGTAAAAGGATATCCATCACCAATTTAAAACACATTCATCCGCCTATGCTTAGTCCACCTAAGCTGCGGCCGCAATAGCCTGGGGTTGGGGAGTACCCTGGGTATCGATCACAACCTCGGGCTCAATGCTGCCTGCGGCATGACCATCATAGACGATAGCCGGGTGGACACCGACACGCTCCTTGCTCAACAAGTCTACCAAGAGAGGACTGGGCTTGTTATTCCTGTCGGAGAACGAAGCCTGCTGGTCCTTGTACTTCTGTACGCTCTCAATGTACTTATCAAACAGGTAAGCGGAGTCGAGGGGTCCGCCCTTGGCTTCGGGATGGAATTGGGCGCTGAAGATGGGTCGAGTGCTGTGGATCAACCCCTCGTTGGACTGGTCGTTGAGGTTGGTGAAGAACTCCCTCCACTCGCTTGAAAGAGTGGCAGGATCAACGGCATAACCGTGATTCTGTGAGGTGATGTGGCACTTGCCAGTGGTGAGGTCAAGAGCCGGGATGTTGTGAGCACGGTTTCCGTACTTCAACTTCAAGGTCTTTGCACCGGAAGCAAGGGCAAGGAGTTGGTGGCCCATGCATATGCCCATGATGGGGATTTGAGAGCCCTCCATCAACTTGCGAAGGTTGTAGACAGTCGATGTGCAATGGGTTGGGTCACCGGGTCCATTGGAGATGAACACACCGTCGAAGTGGTGGGCAACCTTGTGGATTGGATAATCGAAGGGGAACGAGGTTACACTGGCACCTCGAGAAACGAGGCTGCGCAAG
This sequence comes from Dendryphion nanum, assembly GCA_020744415.1. Lineage (NCBI taxonomy): Eukaryota > Fungi > Ascomycota > Dothideomycetes > Pleosporales > Torulaceae > Dendryphion > Dendryphion nanum. Next base: position 811,878 of record JAGMWT010000013.1, on the reverse strand, counting down.
ATGTTCTCTTTGACACCACAGTCGATGAGAGCAACGTGCATGTCGCCAAGGGACGAGCTCACGTGGAATGGAGCCTTAGTGCTGACGCGACGAACCAGGTTAATGGCTTCGGGGTCAATATAGGCCTCATCCTCATCTGCGTCATACTCTTCTCCAATGGAGATGCGTGCAAGCGAAGAGCCCTGTTCTCGAAGATAGGTGACAACCTCACGAGTGTCAACCCCTGAGATAGCCGGAACACCCTCGCGAGCACACCATTCGGAAAGACTCTCGACGGCAGTCCAATGGCTATGTCTCAAAGCATAATCCTGGACAACAATACCAGAGCACTGAATGTATGGAGATTCGAAATATCGGAGAAGACCATGCTCGTCACGAGCGTCAGAAGGAACGCCGTAGTTGCCGATCAAGGGTTGGGTAAAAACAAGGATTTGGCCACGATAGGAGGGATCAGTCATAGACTCGGGATATCCAACGAGAGATGTGGTAAAGACAGCCTCTCCGGAGATATTGGCTTTGGCACCGAATGACTTGCCAGAAAAGATTGGCCCATTCTAAAAGAGCGGTGAGTTATGGGGAAAAAATTGATTGTACCGGAGTGAGCATACCTTGATAGTGAATGTGGCTCTCTCGGTAGAGATGGGAGTAGATCGTCGCTGGGGAGCAGGAACTTGACGAGGGGAGTTGCCCTGTACTGTGGCCAAGAAGCGGGCATTTGTGCGGGTCTTTGTTGCGTGTCCCAGGACCGCTGCGGACCGAAGCGTGGAAGGCTTAAGGAATTGCGTGAACATGATTAATAGAGATTGTAAGGGGATTCAGTAGTCGTATATATATTTGTTCTTGGGCGAGGCGAGGCTTTCAGTTTACTGAGGCCTTCCACAGGTGGTCTAGAATGGGAGGGTTAGTCGACAGAGCGGGCGATACTCGTAGTGATGCATACCTGAGATGTAGTCCTGTAACACTCAATTAGCCATGTTCAGTGAAGAGGAAGAAAAGACAATGAAAGAGAGTGCAGTAGTAGCAGCATTGTTACGTAGTGGCGTAGATGCGCCGCCGGCGGAAGGTTCGGTGGATTGACGGTGTGTGTCGGCTCGCGATAAGAGTTGAGGTGAGAAGGGAGACATACCTGGGAGGTGTAGATGGTAGCAAAAGCACGCATAAGCGCGACGAAAACCAGTACCGGCGAGATCAGGGCAGGGAGAGCACAACGATGTGCCTGTTTAGATGAGGGATAGCAGTGAGGGCTGGGTGGTGAATCGATGAGGTGGACGAAGGTTGAAAGATAAAGTGACAAAAGCTTTTGGGGGACGGCGTGGCGGGGCTCCCACTACAGACCCTTGCAAGTCAAGCCAAGCGAGCCGCCCAGCGATTGCAGGTGACGCAGAAATCACAGGCAAATTTTTCTTCGTCATCTCCATGAAATTGATTGGTGTCTGCGCAGATCGAACATCCACCGGGCCGATGAAGAACATTATTCAAGTAGTGAATCCGCAGTCCGATCTCGGGGACTGGATTGTTATGTACAGGCTAGACACGCCCTACATAAAATTGCACACAACAGTCATGACGCATTGGAGCTTGAAAGAATTCTTTGGCGTCGGCGTCACAAAGGCCTTCAATATGTACATCAACACCTCGTACCCGACCATTGTCTTACCCTAACGCATACCTTCACATGCATTACTGTCCATCCGTTTATACAGTCAACTTGCCCGTCAGCCTTATATCCCTCGAGCTGGCACCCACATTCACAGTGAAATCGCCGGTCGGCACAACCCAGTTCTGCCTGCCCGTATCCCAGTAGCTCAAATCTCTCCGCCTGAGTTTGAACTCAGCCGTCTTGCTCATTCCTGGTTCAAGCTTGAACTTGCTGAATCCACGAAGCTGCTTCGGAGGAGTTGAAGGAGCTGATGATGGGTAGCCAAGATACAATTGAGGAACTTCGGCACCGGCAACTGCACCACTATTGGTGATCTTTACAGTCACCGTTGCCACATTCTCCCAGAGATCAGCCGCACCTCCAGGGCCCTTTGTGCCAATGGCAGGACCAGATGTGGGCTTGCCTTCAATCGTGATGTCTGAATAGGTAAAGTTGGTGTATGCTAGTGTACAGTTAGCAAAATGCCCCGAGGAGAATTCCGAAATATAACTTACAAAGACCAAACCCAAATTCGAATCGGGGCGCAATCTTCTGCTGATCGAACCGGCGGTAATCGATGAAGAGATCCCATGAAGAGTCGTCTCCATTGGCGATGTTGGTTCCGTAGTCAGATGTTTGCTTCGCAATGGTGTATGGAAGCTTGCCGCTGGGCGATTCAACCCCGTATAGGATATCAACCAGTCCGTTACCAGATTCCTGGCCTGGGTTTTGTTAACTATTGCGTATCTGTATGAAGAGAAAAGTCATTACCGGGAAGTCCTGCCCAGACGACGGCTACAACATTGGGATTATCGATATATGGCTCGAGAATCACAGGGCCAACGCTGTGGATAACTACAATCGTCTTCTTGTTGACAGCAGCAACGGCCTTGACGAGGTCGTTACCATTGTGCCATGGATCCAGGTTCTTACGGTCTCCCTGGTTGCCCTCGACGGTGATGTAACCTTCACCAGAGTCCGAATTGATACACACGATAGCGTACTCAGCGTTCTGTGCGGCAGATGCACCTTGCTGTGCATTGTCATTCGTAGATGTAGAAATAGTAGTACCATCCTTTTGAGCCTGTGCGCGGATGGCTTCCAGCGGAGCAATTAGGTACTGTACACATCAGTAAGATTCCATGAACCGCTAGGAATAGTCGAGCATACGGGAAATTCAACAGATCCACTGCCCCAACCCATAGCGAGGGTTCCACCGTTACCACCTCGGTCGGCATAGCCGTTCATGCCCTTCGGGTCGACAATCGCATCACTGCCGATAACCGCAATGCTCTTCGGTTTCTTCAGAGGAAGTGCATTGTCTGAGTTCTTGAGTAAGACAATGCCATCGCGAGCCATTTTCCTGACATTTGTCTTGTGGTTGCCACCGACATCGAACCTTCCAATTCGCCACGAATTGAAACTTGCAGTTGGATAGTTCTTGTCTTGACCAACAAGATACCAAGCGGCAAGAATCCGTTTAACCATGTCGTCAAGCCGAGCTTGTTTTACCTGACCATTCTGGACGGCCGACTGAAGAGCTGCGTCTGTCAGGTTACATCTTCCACAGTAAAGGGTCAGTGTAACTTACCATTTCCCCAGTAGATGCTACCCTTTGGTACATTGAAATCACTAGCATGTGTCAATGAAATATTATGAGAATAGACGAATTTATGCTTACCTTCCCGGCATCGTCATGTCCATACCGCCGTTTGCGCTACCCGTCGTACTGTGTTGAGCTGGTCGAATATTAGAAATCAGATCAACCAAGAGGGAGTAAATAATTACCATTCCAATCCGACAAAACGTATCCGCGGAAGCCAAGTTCGTTCTTCAGAAGCTTGTTCATGACGGCGTCGCTCTCGCAAGCCCAAGTGCCATTGACCTTGTTGTAGCTGGACATACTGATGAGTGATCTGTTGAGTCGAATAACAGGCAAACTTACCTGCACATGATCGAGGCAACGTTGGCCTTGACAGCATCAGCAAAAGGCCAAGCATAAAGCTCGTGCATCACCCTATCCGGCACGTTTGAGCTCATGGTCTCTCGGTTCTTCTCCTGTTCGTTGACAATGAAGTGTTTGGCGCAAGCTTGCACGCCTCCCTCTTGCATGCCTTCGATTGTTTCAGCCATTGCAATCCCAGCAAGGTATGGGTCTGGGGAAAAGCCCTCCCAATTGCGTCCGCCAGCAGCGAATTTGCCCAAAGCACCGGCAACGGGGCCAAGTTGTACATGGACGCCTAGCTGTTTGGCCTCCTGGCCCATGAAGAGACCACGCTCCTTAATGAGATCGATATCCCATGTTGATGCGGCGTGAATGCCCGCTGCGAAAGCAGTGATGCCGTTGATATACCGGATGCCGAGTGGACCATCCTAAGATCATTGTCAGTGGAAGTGACATTGCAGTCGCATTTGTGAATTCTAACCTGAAGACAGAGCGAAGGATACCCAATCGAGCCGGCAGCTTTGGTATTGCCAACACAATTGCCTGCCTGCCAGCCAGTGCCAGTCACCATGCCAATCTTGTCATTCTGTGAGAGCTTGGCAAATGCAGTGTTTGCCTTCGTGTAAGCGCTATCCCAGTCAATGATTGCCCTCTTCTGCTCTCCCGCTGGCGCAGCTGCATGATGATTAGCTTAACATTGACCCAAGGCTGCATCAGCGGCCTATCTTGGTTATACCTGTAACTCTTGTCAAGACGGCCGCAGCCAATGCAGGGAGAATGTAACTGCGCATTGTGCTTCAAATGCTCTCCGCGGAGTGACTCTTCAGTAACAGTGATCGCAAACAGGTTCTCTTCTCTGCCGGGTATTCTCCTTTCTTAAATATTTATTGTCCAGAGAAATTAGCTCTCCTGATACTATCACAAGGCGCGGGAATATTGCACCCTTGGCTGTACCTTGGAAAACCCTTGGGTTTCTAGCATTCCCCATCTTGCTTAGAGCGCGTCACCAACACCATGCTTTGAATATATTGGGCATCTGATCAGGTATATGAGGCGAAGAGCACAGTCGTATGGCTTTAAAATGTGGCGGCCCGGCTCTCCAGGGTATTCGTCAGGCGGACATGGGTATTCTCGCCTGATGTCGAATAAGATCGTCGTTCAGAAGTGTCACGAGTAGATACATCATCAGGGACGAGATAAATTTCCGGTTAGTGGGGACCTACTTTAATAATGAAGTCTTAAGTGTGGGGTGCATTTAATACACCAATGCCGACCCCAGACTCGGAGGCTCTTGATCCTGCAACGATTGCACGGACCCGCATCGTAGATTTCGATTCATGATTAGAAATACGGTTCTGAGTGGTTCTTTTATATTTTGCGTTGATGAATTATTTCACTCTGTTGGGAGCACTACGTACTAAGCAATTGAGTCCCAGTAAATACATGTTGAATCAACTTTCAGCAAGGTTGTACGTATAACATGGTATATTATAGAAGATGTAATTTCTTGCTCAATAGGTCCGAGGGTTGTGCTTGCCTCTCCCCTCCCAGCCGGTTGTGGCCGATGAAGACGGATATAAAGCCATTTTAGCGGTTGCTACAGGTTCAAGATAAGCCATCAGCTCTTGAAATATGCTTCACAAGAATGGCGATACAGCTCTAGTGTTTGTGACGCTGTACAGCACCACAGTACCTAGAGAGGAGATCGCTGTCGCTATCAGCACATTCCACCAATAGTATCAAATGACAATTACAGTCACATACCTTGCACAATACGAAGTGGTTCTCAAGACACCCTAGCTGGTTGGCTTCGACACAGCCGGGCAGACGAAAAACTCAGAAAATTCCGAAGTAGATAGTCGTTGTCAAACTATGGCACAGTTCAACCGTTTGCCCCATATTCACATTCATCATCAATTTTCAAACAATGCGCACATGATGGCTTTTCCTCGCCACACTTGCGCCTTCGTTGACGACAGTTCAAGCAACCATTTCTTGAGCGTTTTCTCGGACCTTCTTGTTCGTATTGGCAAGTCCACAGCCCTCTTTGACATTGATTGCATGTTGGTTTGGCTTCGTTGCATTGGATCCTCTTTTCTCTACATCTAATGCATGCTTTCCCCTTGATTGGCTTAGCAGGGGGAGGTGAAGGTGACGGCACTCGTATCTCGATAATCTTTGAGGAGCGAGATTTATTAGGCGACTTGGTGGCCTTCTTCTTTGTCTGGGCGCTCCTCGATGTCCTAGGTAGTTCGATAATACTTTTTCTCTCTCTGGTCTTTTTTGATGGTGAGGTTTTCACAGCTTCCAGAGAAGTTGACATGTCCAAACTCCTATGGCCATAGTCATTGGTGTCTTCAACAATGTTACCTTTGGCTCGTTTCCTCTTCCGTGATTTAGTTCCATCTGAAGGCTCCGTGTCTATACTTTGTGACTTCCCGATGCCCTCCGTAGAAGGTGACGGCCTTCCGCTGTTTTTATTGCATGGTCGATTTTCGATGTCTCGATGGATTGAATTATGTTTATATACAATATTCACGGCGGCTCGTTTGATAGAAAACTTGATATGGATTGCACCGCCGCAATCGTATGTGGGCAACTCTCCTCGTTTGCGGCGTGCTGCTAGTTGTTCTGGGTCGACAATTTCATTCTGCACTCCTTTTTCCTTTTTGACATTAGCCTTCCTGTCACGGTTTTGCCAAGAATCTATACAAATGTATTTGAACCGAGTGCCATCGCTGCCGTCTTTATTAAGAGCGTGTCGTTCACTATACTTAAATCCATCTATGCTTTGGATTATATCGGTGAACGAGCGAGCGATGGCTCTTTGCGTTTTCAGGCGAGCTTTGCCCTCGATTTCTTGACACAAAGCATGTTCGATTATGATGCTTTGAGGCACATCAGCTGGTACGAAACCTAGCTCATCCAAATTTCCCTGCTGAGAGATAGGAATTGTGACGGTTGATGTAGAAGCAAACACGAATTCGGTCACTACCTCTATCGGAATGATGCTCAATGACGATTTCTGAATTTCATTTCGCAGAGCACCATCCAGCTATTAATATCGTCAGAAAAAAAGAAGTTAATCTAGGCTCCATCGCCGTACCGATTCAGAGGTTGGGCAACGATAGTACGCGTCGGCCTGCACCTGCAAGCCGCGATGGTATCGGAGATCCAGTTCATCATCGAATTCTTTCATGCTGCATAATAAGTATTGCTGCTTCGGCGACAAGAGTTTTAGTGCAAAGTTGTCATTGTGTGGTGTTATGATGAAGATTGTTGATGAAGTGAGGCCAACCAGTAGACGTCTGAGGTGCAATGACCTTAGGCCGGTACCGGGGATATGATCTGCCGATGGGTGACAGGGATGGGTGTGGAACCATCCCACGCCCTCCACGCCCTCTTAGGTTCTGACCCTGAATTTATGCTTTCCAACCCTCTAACGTTACGATGCGGCACAGCACAGCACAGCACAGATAGGAGCGAGGAGACCCTTCTTTGAGAGCCCTGGAGCCTTGCGTTCAGAACTACTCGCCGTGAATTGATGCATGGCATTAAAGGCACTGTGTACTTCGTATCTTGTATCGGTTAGGCGGCATCAATGGCACAGTGCACTGTACTACGTACGGCTGTCAGAAGAAAGAAGAAGAAGAGAAAAAAACACCCCTCATAGTTTCAGCATTATTTCATCAGAGCACTGATCGATTCTTGCCGAACATTCTTTCAAGAGAGCCTCCAAACAGGTACGGGCTGCAGTGCGTTCCTATCCTGCGGGACTTCGTGATCGGCGCACGGAGCATTCCTTATGGCCGAATCTGGACGAATGAGGGGGCAAGATTGCTAAATCATTGGGATCCTGATCCTTGAAACTGGCCGTTGGGTGACAGAGCTATGTTGATGATTCAATGATACAAAGATTCATATGCGCCATTGTTCTCCTCGATGTCGCCGTGCTCCGGTGCGCAATTTGCAGTGCAAACACAGTGCAAACACAGTGCAAACAGGATCATGCGGTCCAATCACAATCATCCATCCAGGCTCGAAAAATCAGCCATCCTTTGTCCCCGGGCCACGCGTTGTATTAAATGAGGAGCTAAGCCCTCGCACGTGCCACCCATCTCCACAACCTGGAAACCTCAGGGCTTCTCTCTCCACGCCGCTTTCTCCCAGGCGCCTCATTCCCGATCGACAACTTGAACAGCCCAGCCTACGCTGCGCTTGCGGGCTCTCCTCAACATCCCTCCCCCCCGCTTCTAGGCTCCTACGCTTAACCCTCGACAATCCCGCTTCATCATCCCTCGGTCGGCTGCTTCGAAACCTCCAACGTTCTAACGTTTCGAGTTTCAAGCACGACAAGTCTGCGTGGCACGCGCACCGGCCGACCGTAGTAGGACTCAGAGGTATGATGTATCCAACCTAGCAATGCCTCCGCCATAGTTTACCTGCGGTGCTGACTTTGTTTGTCTACCAGGCGCTCTCCCTTCCACGCCCTCACACCCGACCCCTCGTTTGGATAGCAGCCTCGCCAGCTTTACGAGCTTGATTGGCACCTATTGTCCTTAGCTACTGCAATCCTTCAGCTTTCCGACCGAATCCTTGAGAGTCCCGAAGCAACGCGGCTACAGACACAGCTCCTCCACACCCACATATACCCCCTATAGCTCACAACGCATCAATTCCAATATGGTAGTAGCAACAATAAAGTGCGTAATTCAAAGTCCCTTGCAGCCGACCCTACATGCTGCCTCTGCTCACCGAGATATGAGATTCGTCAATACTAACGCAAGATTTCTCGCAGATGCGTCGTTGTCGGTGACGGTGCAGTCGGAAAGACCTGTCTTCTCATCAGCTACACCACGAACAAATTCCCCTCGGAATACGTCCCTACCGTTTTTGACAATTATGCGGTAACCGTCATGTAAGTATTTAATCTCAACATGATCCCACTGTCACCAAGCACCCCGGCAACCCATCAACTGTGCAAGATCTTATTGATTCCCCTTTGGTCAAAGGCTAACTGTCACTGGCAGGATCGGCGACGAGCCATATACATTGGGATTATTCGATACCGCTGGACAAGAAGATTACGACCGACTCCGACCGCTATCATATCCACAAACAGACGTTTTCCTCGTGTGTTTCTCCGTAACTTCTCCCGCATCCTTTGAGAATGTCCGCGAGAAATGGTTTCCGGAGGTCCACCACCATTGTCCAGGTGTTCCCTGCCTCATTGTTGGTACACAGGTAGATTTGAGGGAGGATGCAGCGGTCAAAGACAAACTTGCTAAACAGAGGATGCAACCTGTCAAGAGAGAAGATGGTGAACGAATGGCTAAAGAGCTTGGCGCGGTTAAATATGTGGAGTGCTCAGCCCTTACTCAGTACAAACTGAAAGATGTCTTTGACGAGGTAAGATTCAAGCGCGAACATGATCTTTTCACCAATGACCAAATTTACTGATTATCTCCGATTAGGCTATTGTGGCGGCATTAGAGCCCCCAGCCCAGAAGAAAGAAAAGAAGAAGAAGGACAAGACGTGTCTCATCCTCTAGGAGAGGCTGGATGAGCGTTATTATAGGCGATGGGGGCGCGTGGGCAATTGTGCCAAACCGCCCATTTCTGTACGTCAGGCGTGGCTTTGGGATACCTTATGTTAACTTCCCGGCGCTTTTGCGGATAGCGGTGTTTTTTCGAGCTATGAAATGCTGCTCTTGCTTCTCAAATTCTGGTTTGTTAGAATATTTCGGCTTCCTGCAGTAAATCTTAGCGCGATTGGTGCTGCCCGAACTGAATTGGCCGACCTTTACCCTTCAACATGAGATAAACCACAGCCTGGGTGAATATGCTCTAGAGGCTGGCGGTAGGCATATTTCTTTATACTTTTCGAATTCCTCTTTACTTTTGCCGCAACTTGCCTTCCTCATACTTCCTACGGCGTGATTTCATTGATTGCCTGGGCGCATTGCAAGTAGCATTGCTAATTGAGTGACAACCTGCTTCCGTACATGACATTACTTTCAGAATCCTTTTTTCCCTCCATTCTTCTGTCACTTTGAACTTCTCCGTCACGTCATTTCTTCTTTTCCCCCCCCAACCTATTGTGACTTTTACACGCACGTGTACTCTTATTGTTGCGAGTGGCTAGTATTCTCAATTATGCCTGGGAGAGATTGCCAGGTACTGCTCTCCGGTACTCAAGCACAGATTCCAGTGTTCTACACAGGCACACACACCAGCGCACCCACCCCCCGACTCTTATACTCAATCACGAGCAGGCACCGAACCTTGGACGATCCTACTCAGCCTCCTCATACCGCATGCGCGGACCCTTCAACAATAGAATGAAGCGTCCTCCACCAATTGTTGTGCCACAGTTGCCACCGCCCCGAGTCACGCCTGGACCTAACGCGTTTGCTCTTGCGGCTCAAGGAAACCGGGAGGATGATATTCGTGTTAACTCTCAGGAAACCGAGTTACATCAAGGAGGTAAAAGGTCATTGACACCAATCACGCCCACAGTGTATGGTGCGCACACTGACGCAGAACACGATAACAAACACGGATCCGATCGGGACTCAAACACAACCGTCCCCTTCACAAACATTTCCGACTTCATGCGATCTAGTTCCCCCCGCAAAATAGAGGAGGCTAGCTCCTCTTCATTTGCAAGTCTGCAAGGTTCAATGCCTCGCTCACGACACTCCAATCGCAGTGGGGTAAGTGGCTTATCAAGCCGTGCTAGCCATGCGGATGACGGTAAAACATCGCGAGCGCATCTAGAGGCGCGAGCAGAAAGGAAGATGTTTAAGATGATGGGTCAAACCGAGGAAGTAGATGAAGGTACGCTCTGCACTCAACTCTTCACTTTACAGGATACCCAACTAATACTGGCAGATAATTATGTCACCGAAGTTCTAACAGTGGACCGGACGCATGAAAAGCGGGAGGCGCCAAAGATTAAGGAAGAGTCCACCAACAGTCCCCGAAAGAAGATTTTTGGAATGAGACTGCCCGGCTTCTTGTCAACTACTGACCTTGTCAACTGCAGTTCTGTGCAACCGGCTCCAGCTATGCCCACAAAAGCCGCACAGTTGCTCGGTGCTACTCCGTCCTTGAAACGAAGTAGGACACCTCGCTCAGTGAAAAAGAATGCACAAACTCCACGGTCTGAAACGACCAAATCACTTCCCTCAAAATCTGGTCATCCTAGCCACGGCCGCCCTCTGGGATCTCACGCACCGCCTCGTTTGCACAATTCCACTCCAAATCGCCATGCTCTTATCCATGAAGTGGATGAGAACATAGGGGATAGAGCAAACTTCACCTCTTCTGACACAGTGCAACCGCCGACACCGCCACAGAAAGATACGCCTCCAGTATCAACCCATCGGCCTGGCCAGGATCAACCTGATCGTGTGGTTTGTCATGAGCTGCTGGGTGATATATCTCAGATTCCGGTTGCTAGCGACAATCCACCCGCGCGTATTCCAATTTTCTTCACCGCCGCCAATGTTTCCCGGGACCAATCGTCCCAGAGTCCAACCAAGTACCATCCTTACACCGCTGAGGAATATGTGCGGTTAATTGCGGGCGATAACATTGCGTCGTCCCGTATCCAGCTGGAAAACAACCATGAAGAGCTTGTCCAGGAAGACAGTACAAGTTGGAAGAACGCTGGCGATGTCAATGGTGGCGTCAACGGCGATGGCAATGTGAGATGCTTCACACCACTCCAACAGTATCCTAGCTGGTGGAACGAAGAGAACCAGAAACACTTCACGAGAACCCGCAGCGTAGCACCTCTTCCGCCTACATTTTATTCGCCATCCAATTACTCGGTCAAAATGTTTAACGGCGACCGGCCATCCCATAATGTGAGTCTTCATACGCGTCCCCCATTGCTCTTTCCTGTACTGGCCAATGTCAACTTCGTGGGGGCCTCGCTGTGGGGTTCACCACAAACGGAAGTCTCTCGTTCACTCAAGGTTGCACCTGCCAGGCACGTTCGCCTGCATGTTCACGTGCAATTCAACCTTAAGTACAATTGGCTTGACCTTCTGTTGTTTTGTAATTTTCCTCTTCGCTCTTCTCCCTTTACTCCTTCCACCTTCACCTTCACCGTCACTTCTTCCTCGCCCACCAATTACGCCCTCTAATTGGCACGCACATTTCCAACCCATATAAACGCTTGCTAACACTCCGAGAAGACTGACAGAGAGCGGCTACTGTTTACCGTGCCTTCACGGATCTATAATTCGTCGATATCCCTGCGCACCCGCCTCAACCACGGCTCCGTCAACATGGTATTTCAGGGCCAAGCAAACGACGCTGAACCCACATCCGAGACTCCCAAGCCTCATGCTGCTTCACCTCCAAATTCCAAAGAGCTAACCGCGAGAATGCGGCTCGTACAGCAGCTCCATTCCCATGGCGGAGAACAGGTGGACAATCCAAATCACCAGGTTGGTGTACAGCATATGCAACAGGATATCTCTTCTTCCAGACTCACCGATATGCTCGGAAATGTGAGCTCTCCGAAGAATCAGTTTGGTGCCGAATTTCACCCCAATTGTCCCAGCGCCGTTCCGAGCCCGCTTCAGCGAGTAACTGCACAACATGGCCCGCATGGCCCGCCACAGGGCGTGGTACAGACTCCCGTGACCCCCATAGAGCCTCCTCAAACCGGTACCTTGTCGGATGGCAGCAATATCCTTACTCATTTCTACATGTGTAACGAACACATGGACACTATGGGACGGACCCTTTTCGATCTAGTGGGCCGTGGAGGAAATGCGCAGATGGCGTTGATCGCCGACAAGCACAGAGCCCTCACTACCATGCTTGACGAGCGGTTCGAAGATATGAAAGCCCAAATCAACTCAGTCGATCAGAGGATGGATGAACAGCACGCGCAACACAAGGCCGTCGCAGCTAAACTCGATCACCTCCTGGAATTCATAAAAACTGAAGTAGTCGAACCGACGGCCATACAAACGAGGAAGAATGCCGACATAGACAAAGACATCAAGGCATTACAAAATGCTCTACAGGATATCAAGGTGTCTATGGAGTCATCGACACATATTCCGGCTGTGGCCCTGCCCGGACAGACCGGTATTCTGACTGGCCCTCCCAACCACCGTTCTCAGCCATCTCTTGCGAATCCCTATGATACTGCAGCCGGATCAAACCGAGACTATGCACGCGTACCACATATGCAAGATATGCGGAGTAACGCGCATTTCAGGCACGTGATTGCGGGCAGCGGTAATAATAGTAACAGTAACGGCCAGAATAACACGGCAACCACCACCTATAATAATGGCTACAATAACGCTCACAATCAAGGTTGGCCTTATCGACCTCAGAATGGGATCAATGAGAGCAAGGATCGCAGCCAAGTATACCCCTCGTCCAACCCATATCAGAACAGCAGTACGGAACAGGCCATGTCTGGCGGTGGTTCTGGGGTCGGATTCTACGGTGGAGTTCCTGGATATGTAAGTGATACCTGAATATAATCCTCAAAACAAGGTGATTACTAATTAATTACTCGTTTTCAGTATGCGGGAAATGCCAACGAGGTTTTTAACTACCAAGGGGCACCGAAATGAGTCTTAGGCAAATAGGCCAGCTGACGGCTCGCATTGGTTACATGTGTGTCGGAACTCAAGAGCTTGTATAGCATTGTACGCCATCTCGATGATTACTTTCAGTGTAGAGAATCGCGGCGGAAGTAGCCTGCACAGGAAGGATGGCAAAGCGTTTCACTCTACTTTCTCTCCGCAATTGCCCAGCATTGAAGCTGCAACTGAAGGCCTTTCCTTGCCTGTGGTGGAGCAACGTGCTTGGCGTCAGCCCTGCTTCGGAGGGGTACGGATGCTATATGTAACGATGAGGGGACGGTATAATAATGGTTCAGAGATAGGTGCTGAGATTAATGCTTTGAAAAGCAGCGAATCACAACCCGATACTTTGTGACGCACGACAAGCACGCAACTATGTGAAGTACCAAATGTTGAGCAGGTCGAGGTGCAAAGTGCAAAGTGCAAAGTGTTGTGGCCAAACAGTATATGGATCAACCTAGATGTGGGGGAGCAGTGGCCACAGCGAGCTAAACTTAGAAGGCCAACCTTGTTCTACAAGGTTGGGGCAGGCGAGCGCATGCGGTTGCTTGCATTTGAAGCCAAACGGCTCGCACACGTCGTGCCCTGACCCAACAGTCCCATTGGCGAAGGCTGCTTGAGGCCTTGAGGCCTTTGGAGTGGCGTTTGAGTCGCCGCAAGAGCGTTGCTGGGGGTCCTGAAAGATTAGAAAGTCCAAAGCATAGAAGCATTGGTAGGAAATGGCAAGTTAGCCTTCAAGCAGAAGACAATGGTGAAAAGGTACCAGACCAGTCAAGAATAACCAGTATTGCATGGATCCTCGCGGCAGCTTTCATCTGTGTATCTGTCTTGCCTAACTCACTCTCCTATCTCTCGCTGTCCCTTTCCACCTAGCCCCTCGATTCTCCTAACCCAACATCAACCTCTCAAAAACACTGCGCCCAGGGGCCATAGGGACACCATCACAAACTCGCTGCACACAAACTAACAGTGCCCGGCTAGGTCTCCGCCTCCGCCATCGTGCTCACTGCACCCCCATCAAGCCCCCATCGTGTTCCCATCTCACCAGCCTAACCCAATCCATGTCTTGTGGTGAGACGGGCCGGCCAGTTAAGCTTGGAGACCGGGCCCGGTGTGTGCTCCCGTGCATCGAATAACGACGAAGCCTGGCAAAGCCAAAGGCACACCAGTTGACTGCCCGAACGGACCCGCTGCAGCAGTGCAGCGTATCTCTAAACGCAACACCATGGAGGATCCCAAGGCTTCCTCCCCTCCCTCCAAGGGCATCTCCAAGGGCACTCTCCCTCTTTCCACCCCTCCGCCCGGCCCCCGGTTGGCCGTCCCAGACCATATCTCGACGCCGCCGCCCCATGCAGACACCAACACGACGACGATTACCTCCACTACTACCGCCGACGCCTCTACTGTGCACGCTGCGCTGCTTAATGCTACCGCACATCTCTTGAACCTGCAACGGCCATCGTCCGCTGCCAGTCGCGACGATTCCGACGACTCCTCGACTCTCGCCGTGTCCTCCTTCCGCGCACATCTTCGCCACCCCTCAGCGGCGGGTCTCCAACTGCAGACCGACATCTCCGCCTTTACGCCGACCGTCGAGTCACACCCGCCACAGCACACCTCAGACAATCTGGAGGACCATACGGACAACGACCTGCGGCACTCGGCCACAGCGCCGATTGCCATACAGGACGGCTTCCTCAGAAGCGCCTGGTCTGCGGGGAGCATATCAGGTTCCTTATCGCCTGGTTCTGCCATCTCCTCGCCCGCCCTCAACGCGCTGGGCGACATCACCCCACTACCGTCCCCTCTTGTGATGAGCGATTCCCCTGGACCATGGGCCCGAGCCGGTGCTGCGATTCGACCTCGCTCACGCGGCGCGTCCAGTGCCTCGTCGAAGGATGATTCCTTCGCCATGTTGGGCAAAGGCACTCTATCGCCTTCGCCTTCGCAGAAGAGGAAAGGCTACCAGAGGCTCCAAACCGCTGCTGTCGAGGCCGCCGCAGCAAGTATACAGTCCCAGTCACAGAACAAGAATGAAGCGAGTCGTGACAGGAACCGGAGCATCTCCGAATTCGTTCCAGAAGCATTGCACAACGTCCGCGCACGACATGTCACAATCTCTAACGTTACATCTGAACATCTAATACCAGGTTCAAGTTCACAGCCTCCTCTCCAACGCGAAGCATATCTCGCCGCCCAACGGGGTCTCGTTCCAGCCACTGCCTCTTCAAGCCTGCCTACCCCGCCTGCCAGCAATGCCAGCAATGCAAGCAATAGAAGCGTGACCGAAAGTGAGGGAGAAGATGTTGTAGATGATGTAAATTTCCAGTACATTGCAGTAAGGCACGGATCGCAGAAGACCAAGAAGTTATGGAGACCCGTCCGACAACTCGGCCAGGGCACCTTCAGTAAAGTCTATCTTGCGACCAGTGAGAAGACATCAGCCAAAGATCCACTCGACGAATCTGTTCTCGATCCCCACAAGTTGGTAGCCATTAAAGTGTGCGAGCACGGCCCTGCTGGTGGCGCAGACGAGGAGCGCGTAGAACTAAGCCTCAAGCGTGAGGTCGAAATGCTTCAGTCCATATCGCACCCCTCCCTCGTCCACCTCAAAGCTTTCGATCACGATCAATCACAGGCCCTGATTGTTCTGACATACTGTCCCGGTGGTGACCTATTTGATGTCGCGAGCGCCCACCGAGAACTTCTCGGAGTGAACATTGTCCAACGCATCTTCGCCGAAATGGTCAGCGCTGTGCGTTACTTACATAACCAACTAATCGTGCACCGCGACATTAAACTTGAAAGTACATATCTCCGCTCATGAGCTGGACAGTGCTCCCGAAGTGATTCTTGCTGACTATGGCAGACGTTCTCCTAAACATCCCCACGGCTACAGTCCCACTGCTCAAAGATCCGCAATCACATCCGTATCCCCTCGCAACACTGACGGATCTGGGGCTTTCTAGGCGCATTCCTGCTCCTCCAGAGTCTCCCCTTTTAACTACTCGATGTGGCAGTGAAGATTATGCTGCTCCCGAGATCTTACTCGGCCAGCCGTACGATGGCCGTGCCACTGATGCCTGGGCACTTGGCGTTTTACTGTATGCTCTAATGGAGGGCCGCCTACCGTTTGATCCCCCACCTGGTAAAGTTGGTTCACGAAGTAGAGCCGCTCATAGAATCGCTAGATGTGATTGGGTATGGAGTAAATTCGGTGATCAACATGGCGAATGGGACTCGGAAAAGGGGAAAGACTGGGCGGGTGCCAAAGAATGCGTAGAGGGACTCTTGAAAAAGGTCTCCCGAGGTCGAAAAAATCTTGAAGATATTGAGAAAATGGAATGGGTTCAGGGCGGAATCACAGTGGAAGGGGGCGTCCGAAGACGAATCGAAAACGAAGATACAGACGAAACGACTGGAGATATCACAGCAAGGTGATCGTTAATGAAGATCAACAGACACTTACCGTTCAACTACCTTGGACGATAATTGACGCCTCGGAACTTTGCTCAGGCACCCGTCGACTTGTATTACTACCCAACTCGCTCACCTTGGAGCCTCTCATGTATTCACGACCAACCAGCAAGTGAGGAAAAGGAATCGGGGGACCGGGTCATGACAGGTCACACAAAATAGCCCCATACTCCCCGGCCACACCACCTACACTGCACCAAACAAACCAGACCAAACGAAGGCACGTGGTCTATTCCATATTCCATCTCACGCCTCCCAAAGGACTTGTCACTATCCCCATTTTTCATGTTATACCTGTTCACTGAACCCAACTATCATTCCACACTACCAACACCTTCCTTTGTTCTATTTCTTCATTTAGCTCGAGCGTCAGACATTTGATTTTTTTCCCCCTTTGCGCTTGTTTTCAGTCGGCTTCCATATTAGCATTGCATGCATGCATCATTCCATCCCATTATTTCGTTCGGTTTCATTCATCATTCATCAACGAGTTATATTAGACAAAAAGCTGGCTTCACCGTCCTTTCTTGGGTTTGGGAGTGACGGGAACGAGAAACGAGGTTAGATGTCTTTGGAGCAGGATGGGCGAAGCGGGGATATCAATGTGATGACCTGGGGTGGACTGGGTTGAGATAGATTAAAAAAAATGAAAAGCTTGGGACTTGAGGATTTGCTTTTGAATGCTTTTGATAGTGTGTGTTTGTAGGTGATTTTGGCATTAATTAGGGGCCGTGGGGTTGTCTCTCGGATCCTGATGGTGCATCGTTGATATCTTATACGAGAGTCTCTCATGCGTAAATTTCCAACTACCATGTAGGAAAGAGGAACGGGTTGACATGGCCTCTCCAGAATCCTTTCTTTCTTTCTTTCTTTAACTACTCCAATCCCTCCTCTCGCTCTCCTAGATAGAAAACGCCACACCCTCCCTCTTAACCATATTCTTCCCCCCACCCGCAAAGCCCGTCCCCTCGCTCCTGATCTCCACCAACCCGGACTTTATCCCCTTCTTGTCCTTCTTCGTCCCACCCCCAACCACCAACTCCTCATCGCAAACAAAACAAGCAATAACCTCCGGCTCGGGCCCCCCCTCATGCGCGTGCCTCGCATGCCGCAACTCGGGCTTCAGAAACTTATCCACGCAAGGCTTACACAGGACGTGGCCGCAGGGTATCGCAAGCATGGCTTTCGTAGCATTACTGAGCGCTTTGCGACAGCTGGGACATGTCGCTATTTCCTTGCCTTCTTTCCCCTTTCCCCCCTCCGCCCCCTTCTCCATGGTAAACCTCACACTCGTAAGCGTCTTCAGCGCTATGACATGCGGCTTCGCGGGGTCGCTCGACGGACACACGGGGGCGCGTTTCGCCTCTTTGGTACGGATGTGGTTGGACTCGGGGGTCTGGCTCGGAGCCCAGAAACTGGGGAGTTGGGGTTTGGCGGCTGCGCGCTCCGAGGTCAGGATGCGTTTTGTGCGGTGGAGGTCGGAGAGGGCTGTGGCGTGGAGGTCGGAGGGAGAGAGGACGAATTTGCGTTTTGTTCCTTTGGGAGACGTGGAGGTTGGGGAGGTGGTGTCTGGGGCATCTTCTTCTTCTTCTTTTTGTTGTTCAGCGATTTCCCTCCCTCCCTTGTGCTCCCCAAGAGTAACTTCTAACCCCATCTGCACGGCTTCAAAATCCCTGACCGCCCTTGTCCTCGCCTCTTCGTCCTCTCTCGCGCGCAGATCCTCCTCATCATCCGCAGCGCGCGCCGCCGCCTTCTCCAGCCGTTTCATTTCCTTGCGCTGTGCGAGCAGATTCGTCATGGCGCATTCGCGGCAGAAGAGGTCGCCTGCGGGACAGGCGACGGGGTCGACGGCCAGCAGCAGACATAATTGGCAGGAGCCGAAGGGGAGAAAGGAGTCGCTGGTTAGACGCGAGGATTGGGAGCCCCAGGTGTTCTTTAGGGAGGCGCGTTCGTGGGAGGTGAAGAAGGCGAGGGAGGTGTTGCGTTTGCTATGGGACATTGCGGGGGGAGTGTGCCCACTAGGTGGGTGCTGTGTTGGTTGGAAGGATTGTTTGATGGACTAATTAATTATTCGATCTTTCCCCAAAAAAGAAAATCTAGTCGTTCATAACAAAAAGTGCGTGGAGCCAACTACCGTCGTCGTTGAATCGACGACCCTCCTCAGCTAGATAGAATGAAACTCTAAATCCAGACAGACCAACCTCCACGCCAACCCGCGCCACCACGTGTCGTCGCGCACCGCGCCGCGGCTCGAGCTTTCCCAAGCAGTCCATCCAATCCAATCCATGCTCGGGAACCAGTAGCGCGCCTGCCCCGAAATCCCATGGTCCCTTCCAATTCTATCCCATCCTCGGCCCGTGACGTTTTCTCGCCTCTCAGCCCTGTTGAGAAAATCGGCCCTCGATTCTCCAACCTTGGTTTTGCCTTCTCCCGCCACCAATTTCTACCACGCCCGCATTGCTACGACCGATATAGACTCAATGCGACCGGAGGAGCTGCCAGAGGAGCTGCCGCTGGCTCCCAGTCGGCCATGGATGGCTGCTTCGACTTTTACAATGGGTGCGGTGGGGCTGTTGTGTCGCGGGTTTTTGATGGGGTTGAGCAGGACCGAAACGCATGGGCTGGAGGCGTTTCTGAAGGTCCTGGATAAGAGAAAGGATGTGGAGGGCAGGGAGAGGGGGTTGATCACAGGTATGTTTGGGATTGTGGAGTTTTTGGTGTGATTTTGTGTTCTGACTGTTGCGGATAGTGTCGAATCATGTTTCTGTGTATGTTTGTTTGCCGGCGTCGTCGTCGTCGTCGCGCGCATTACAGACTGTTGGCTGATGCGCATGACAATTTACAGGTTAGACGACCCTATGATGTGGGGTGTGCTTCCGTTTCGGTATTTGTTCAATCCGGATAACATGCGATGGAGTCTGGGGAGCTATGATTTATGCTTTACGAATAGGTACGATTCAACGCGCTTTCGCTCCTCGCGCGATGGGAACTAATCATGGCGCAGGGGACTTTCAGCATTCTTCAACCTTGGCCAACTGCTTCCCACGCATCGCATCATGTACTCAGAGCATGGTGGCCTGTTCCAACCAACCGTTACTCAAGCGATTCGCCTCCTCTCGAAGGGACCCTTCCAGGGCCCAGTCGACCCTGCGATGAAATCGAACAAGTCGCTTTCGAATCCCGATATCGCTGATCCGTTTAGCGGAGGACAGTTTACCTACACGACTAACGGTACCGATACGTTTCCGTCTCCATCAGCATACCTGAACCGTGCCCACAGCTGGATACATGTATTTCCCGAGGGGAGGATACACCAGAAAGAAGACAAGACAATGCGCTACTTCAAGTGGGGTGTCTCCAGGCTGATACTCGAAAGCGAGCCATGTCCTGACCTTGTCCCGATATGGATGGATGGTCCGCAGGACGTCATGAACGAGGAACGCACTTTCCCGAGGCCGTTTCCCCGTCCATTCAAGCAAGTCAGCATCCGATTTGGAGAGAAGATGGATGGAGAACAGGCGTTTGGCGATTTGCGCGATAGATGGAAAAAGCTTCGCGCCAAAGAGGAGGCAGTCAGTGGAAGCTTGCCAACGGGGGTTTTGACCGACTTTCTCAAGCACGCTGACGAGGCTGTTGAGATCAGAAAAGAATGCACTTTGAGGGTGCGGGCGGCCGTGCTGGAGGTGAGGCGGCAGAGCGGGCTGCCAGACGAAGATCCAAAAGCCGGGCTGGCAGAGACGTATGCGCTTGAAGGCAGCAATGTTGCGGGCAAGAAAGAGGACGGAAGTACCGTGAAAGACGCATGATAACAAGAGGGGGAAACGTGGGTTGGGATGTACATTACTATAGAAGGGATGGATGGCCTTGGTGGCCTTGGTGGCGTAAACAAGCAAGGCTTGCTGATTGCGCAAGAGATGTTAGAGAAGCGTACATAATAGAAGCGGGACAATCCCCTCCAAACCCATTCTCTCTCTCTCTCTCTCTCTCTCTCTCTCTCTCTCTCTCTCCAAAAGACAGCCAGGCCACGAGACGTTGTCAGATTAGATCAAGTAAATTGGCCCTCAACGACTGACCGCGGGAGGAGCACACAGCAGTAGGGGGCTAACTCGTCCAATGGGCAGAACCACAAAGCGGGAGTCCCCCTATATGAGGGAGACGGCAGCGGGCTCCGCTTCATTGAGGGCGGCCAGCCACCACGACGACGGGGTCCTCGAGCGGATAGAAGCATTCGATGGTGTTGACATGAACGCGCAGTCTCTGGGTATGCTCTTTCATCACTCAACGATGCGGGCAAACCAGGCGCTGCCACGGCCCACACCGGCAGTCCAGCACTGTGCATGGTGAAGGAGAGACGGATGGTGTGAAGGGTGAGCAGCGGATGGAAAAGGCATAAAGGACTGGGGAGCGGGACGGGATGACGAAGGGTTTTGTTTGAGAGGTGCAGGTGCGGCTGCGACCGGGGGGTGTTGGTGGTCTGTGTGGCCTGTGTGGTCTGTGGGCATGGTGCCCTTCTTTTCGGCCCCCTCTCTCTCTCACACACACACAGCCATGCCATGGGCCATTCATCCATTCATAGAGAGGGAACGCCCACAGCGCCCACAGCCCATCGGCCGCCCATTCGACGATTCCACCCCCCCGGGCGACGCGTTCCATCAGGCTGCGATCCCCCCTCCAAAGGGCCAAAAGCCCATAAAGCATGCCGCTGTGCCCCGCCAAACGCGAGAATCCGTCAACCGCCCGCCTGTGTATTTATTTTTTCTGCCCATTCTGCTGCCCGCGACCGCCCTGAGATATTCACCGCCCCACGCACACACGCCGCACGTCTCCCCGACTTTTCGGTGTTGACTTGCCCCCCAAGTGAGCCCCAACTGCTTCTTTTCGCCGCGCTTGGCCCGAAGCAGCCCTGCTTCCAAGCCTTTTCCGTGACGCTTGCTCCTGCACCGAGTCCACCCAGTCCGCCCACAGTCCACCCACAGTCCACCCACAGTCCACATACAGTCCACAGTGCCCACATACGTCGCTTACGAGCCCAATCAACACGCCCACAGACACGAGCACAAGCATAAACCGCTTCTCCCAAGTGAACCCAGCTAATCCAAAGGTACCCGCCAGAGCCTTCCGCCTATAAATCTACGAAGCCCCCAAGTCAGAGCCAATGGAGAGCCCGGACGCAACCTGGGCACCACAGTCTCCCGACCTGTCAAGCTACCACCATTCCGACGACACCACGCCCAGGCACCCCCAGCACCAGGGTTATAGAGCCTCCATCTCCCACATCGCTCCTTACTCGCTTCCCACCTCCAACCCGACCTTTGAGTCCAAGCTCTCTTCTCCGCCCGCTGCTGCCACTTCCACCGCATACATGCCTCGAGGCGTCAAGAAGGAGGAGAGCCTGCACGATGCAGAGTATGCCCTCGATCCACCCCTACCCTCCTCTAGGTCGCGTGGGAAAAAACCAGAAGAGGGCAATGGAACTGGCCTCATCGATACTTCGAGCCTACTCCCCTCGACAGACAATATTGTCATAAGGAATCACTTCCCCGTCGCCAGAATAAAACGCATCATGCAGGCCGACGATGACGTGGGCAAAGTCGCCCAAGTGACTCCGGTCGTTGTCTGTATGTATCTTCCCTACCATTGATATCTTCCATCTTGTTTTTAGGTTGCTTTTGTTTTTTTTGCGTTTTTCTGGGGGGAGGGCGGACTCCACTGCACGTCCAGCTGCTGACCGTGTCCTAGCCAAAGCATTGGAGCTTTTCATGATCTCTCTTGTTACAAAAGCTGCCGCCGAGGCCAAAGCCCGTAACTCAAAACGCGTCGGCACGGTTCATCTCAAACAGGCCATTGTTAAGGACGAACAGTTTGATTTCCTTTCAGAGATAGTGTCCAAGGTAGCGGATGCCCCAGTCGCCAGCGAGAAACATGAAGGCGAGGCAATGGATGTGGATGGCAAAAAACGCAAGACTGCTGGTAGGAGGAAGAAGAAAACGGATGATGATGATTTTTGATCAATCATTTCTTTCAAGGAACAACAAGAGGGAAGAGGAACACGTCGCGGATGCAGGAACGTTACTCCAAGTTACGGGCTGCGGGAGGCCGCAGGTCGCGTTGCAGACTCCGGCATGATACTTGAACTCCACAATGAATTGTGTTGGTTCTGCTCATATCGAAGGGATTCCAGTGTTGGACCACGTCCTTACCGGCTCCGTTCAATGAAAAGTTGACGACCAATTATCAAATTTCCCTCACGAAACGGGCATGGAATTGGAGTGGGTTTGGCGTTAATCAGGTGTGCACAATATCACCGCTGCTGTGTGACATTTTCTAAAGTCTATGTCTAGGGTGTGCATTTGCAGGGCTTTTTCGTCTGCGATATTCTGGCGGGGTACGGTTGCAAAGATACCAAATGGACACATGGATTACTTCTTCTTTTCTCGGCTTCCTTCTCATCTCTCGTGATTCTCCGCCTCTACTGGCTATAATATCTATGCCGAAAGTAACCTCGTACACGATTTCATTTTCATACGACGGTCCTCTAGATTGCATGCCTAGAGTTAGTATAAGGCAGCTAAAAAAAATTACAAAAAGGACACGGGAAGGTATTGTCGTCTATTAGACATGCTGACACAGCCATGTTCAGGTCTTGAACCAAATCTAGGTTTGGAAGATCGTCTACACCCACAAATCTCCCACGCCTGCGATGGAACTACTTACCGTCACGTCATCGATCAACGCTGCAGCTGGCATGAAGCGGCTCATGGTTAAATTCATCACGGAAGTGTCCCTGGCTCGCGTGGATTTTCCACCATAACCACCAACCAGGACCGACATCCCGCCGCAATTTATCCGTCAATCTCAACCATCCCCGCTCTTTCAGGAACGAAGCCAAATCCGTACGGACTATGTCAATAACCGTAACCTCATTTATACTTCGTGTCGATTCTTAGCTCTATATGTTCCATGCGTCCGCAATATACGCGTCGTGATGCGACCATGGGGTATAAATGGTGTCTTCTACCTCCGCATGACAAGGACTTTGCTCCTGTCCCTCGGTCTTTGTCCACGGTCGCGGCAGAATCCACTCTACGAACATGTTCGCGACACAATTGTTGTTACTCGTGGGCGCTGTGCTAGGAACCGTTCAAGGCGATGCGATAGAAAGATCCCAGATTTCCAAGCGAGTGGTTGAGCCCAATCCTCGCAATGGTCGTTGGGTGGATACATGGGCTTCAATGCCGCAATTGACTGAGCCAGCCAATTTGCCTCCAGCACCCTTCGTATGTTATTCCTAGGTTTCGTATCCCCGGGTTTCGTCACTCATACTTGCAAGAACCAAACTGGCGCCGTCTTCGTGAATTCAACCATTCGACAAACCTTAAAAGTCTCCGTTGGGTCGTCTCAAATACGTCTTAAGATATCGAATGCTTTTGGCGTAACGAATCTTCCAATCACCGCCGTCACCGTCGCGCTGCCTGCGAATGACACTGCCGGTATACATCAGATCCAGCCAAAGAGTGTACAAAAGGTCACTTTCTCGAATGGCTGGGATTCAGTCACGATACCGAATGGTGCACTCGCTGTCTCAGATCCGCTCAACTTCAAAGTCAAGGCTGGAAGTGTCATCACTGTGACAATCTATTTGAAGGATGGGCAGACAACGAACAGTATCACTAGCCATCCTGGCAGTAGGACTACGAGTTGGTGGCAATATGGAAACGCTGTTGATGCTGCTGCATTGACAGTAACAAATTCTTCCACTCAAAGCGCAGCACACTGGTAAGCAGTATCCCGGAACACATACTCTTGGAGGCATATACTAATTGCGATTCCTTCAGGTACTTCCTATCCAGCATCGAGGCCTGGGTTCCGCAAAACTACGGCAGCATCGTTATCGTTGGAGATAGCATTACCGATGGTCGAGGATCAGAAACAAACAAAAACAACCGCTGGCCTGATCTCCTCTTCGCCCGCCTCCAAAAAGACCCATCAACGCGCGACATCGGCATCGCAAACCTAGCAGCCGGTGGAAACAGAATCCTCGCCGATGGACTCGGCCCCAACGCCTTTGGCCGCATCGACCGCGATGTCCTCGCCCACCCAGGAGTCAAATACGTGATTCTCTTCGAAGGCGTCAATGACATCGGCACCGCCGCCACCACCCCGGAAGCCCAATTCGCCACGTACGAGTACCTGATCCAAGCGTATCAACAAATCGTAACGCGAGTCCACTCCTTCGGCATCCCCGTTTTCGGCGCCACGATCACACCCTTCAGTGCTCCTGCCAATTTCACGGGACAGCCGTACAGCCATCCCGAGCGGGAGCGGACGAGGATCAGGGTCAATACGTGGATTAGGACGAGTGGGGTCTTTGATGCGGTGCTGGATTTTGATAAGATTCTTGGTGATGCGAAGATCCCGAGTCAGTTGAATCCGGCGTATGACAGCGGAGACTATCTGCATCCTGGCGTGAAAGGATATCAGCGCATAGCGGATGTTTTTCCAACGGGGCTGTTTGCGGCGTGGGAGCGCGGCGCCGATGAGTTTAGGTAGTGACGAAGAGGAGAGAAGATGGCCATGAGCGTCGAGGTGCATGGCTTGTAGAGAAAGTACTAGGAATCAGGATATCTATCTGCAATTTGACGTGTCCTCTTCTTATCTGTGTAGCCCGTTCTGAAATCATCATGTCTGGACATTCAAGACGTATGCCTAGCAGGCAGGTCGTTCTCGGTAGTCATAGGCAGCTTGGGGTCTCGATGAGATGGAAAGATGAATAGGGATGGGGGGTATAGAATCGTAAGTCGGTAGAAGGTGCGAGGGTTGTGCATGTGTTGTACAGGACTGAATAGAGAGGTGTGTGTGTGTATGAAGAAAGAGGGCGAGGAGGACGGGGAATAATGGAAATATACACAATGGAAACATGAACAGAAAGTCAAGATGAGCAGTCAGTGAATGATCACCAAACCATAACATCTGTCTTGACGCGCAGCCAATTCCCTAAACTCGTAGCGAAGGGAAAGAAAAAAACCTCCTCACCTGTATCCCTATTTGCAATTCCAGCAACGGTACTTCAATAGCAGCTTCCTGTCACATATCACAGAAAAAACGAAACAGATGGAAGAGAACTGGAGCTGTGGAATTTGTTTCTACACACCTGTGAACCCCTACCGCTGTGCATCACCACTTCTAGTGGAACTATGTATGCTACTATGCCCGCGGGCGCTGCGCACATCTTTGCAAAGAATCCGAGAAGTCAATTCAATCGCATATGCCAAGCGATATGCTCATCCATACCGCCTTCATGTGCTCGGTGATACGTTCATGCATACCACCTTCGCCGTTCTTCACTTCATGGGCCACTTTCCAACATTGAGGACCGTCTCCTGTGTGCCGAAAATCCTGAGTCGGTTCCCGAATTTCCTCCAGAAATCGGAATCGAAGTCTGGCATCATCTCCATTGGCGCTCGCACGACTTCGGGGATCGGGTACGTCACGATATCGTAAACGGGATCCGGCGCGTTCTGCCAATCGGTCTGGGGAGGTGAATGAGAAGAAGGAATTCTATCCCCCTCGGTCTCTTCCTCATCAGATTCAGTCTTATTGTCGCTGATCAAACCCAGAATACGGAGTCTCTCGAACTTGTTCTCGGTAGCGATGACAGGGACTTCTTTCTGCTTAGAGCCTCTGTTTTTCTTCTTGCGCTTTTTCTTGTTCCTTTCGTGACCTAGGGAATAGTCTTCCTCTTTAATCGCTGGAAGCTCGGGGACTGGTGGCTTGTCCTGTCCACTTGCACTCAAAGATTCAAACGCAGTGGCAAAGCTGTTTACAGAACTGCTGCTACTGTTGACACTCATAACTCCGTTCCAACGATTGGCTTGTATGTCGGTCGATACTCGAAGTAGAATAGTCGCAGTTTGAAGGCTGTCATAACCTGCCTCATGGGGCGCTTTCATGTCGAAATACTTTGAGTGGGCGGGGTCTGTGACAATTTTTGGCAATGGTTGATCCGCGAATTTTCGAGCAACCTCTTCAAGTGGAGGGGAAGCATGAAGATCACCGCCGTCGAATGTGTCTAGATACTTGGTATCGATGATTCGGGGGAATATAGTGTGGATAGCATCGCAAAAGCAATCCAGAGTATCAGGTAGCTGGCCAATGAAAGTCTGATAGAAGAATAACAAATCCAGAAACATATTATGGCCAACTAACACCGGTTGCTTGTTTTTCAGGCGATCCAGGGACCTACCCAGAGAACTCTTGATTTCCCTGAAATCTGCGGCGATGGGTTCACCTGTCTTGTCTCGGGCAAAGTACGCTGGATCAACTTCAATATCGCCGTGCGCCATTGCCTCTACGACCCAACGGAATCCTGTCTGTTTTGCAATTCGTCCTCTGGCTTCGGCCTTCTTTCGTCGTACATGAGCCGCTTCCTGTACAGGATCTGATTTTTTTATCAGAATATGGTCATCTCGCCCTGTGGCAATGAGGTAGGGGCTCTCGGCACGGACTAATTGATGCACCAGGCGCTTCTCGAAACGAGATATCACCGGTTGATCAGGCTGGTCCTGCAGCCCCGTATGTGAAGTTATCTCTAACACAAAAGAGTTCGTAGCCTTCCAAGCAGCTATAGCGTCCCTAACACGTTTCATAAAGTCCAGTGCCTCAACATCTGTCGCCTTCAGGTGCACATCTTCAACGACATTCTTCTTGTCCAAACGATCGTCGGCGTTTTGTTTGGCATGAGCTGCTTCTTCGCGTGAAAGGTACTGAACACCTGTACGGAATGCCTGGTCGAATTGGAAACCATGCTCGAATAAGAATGCAATAGCTCCGGTTTGAAAGGATATATCACGCTCAATGCTGATTTTCTCTTGAACCATGGGACTGATGTTGAAGTTATATGGACGCAAGACGTATTGGTTTTGGGCCCATTCGAACTTGCCGCAAGTAATACCAACCTGGAGAATTTGATATCTTTCTGCGCTAGCCTTGCCTTCAGCATAGCGATCCTCCAATGAAGCCTGTCGACCTTTAGGGGGGATCCTATGCATTCCGGAGGGAATACCAGACATCTCAAGATCAAAAGAGACAAAATCAGCTTCTGAGATGTTCTTGATGATGCCAAGAAGGTGATAGGGAAAAGAGCGACCGTTGACTTCCATGGTTGCAGTTTGGGCCTGGAAACGACGCTAGTCTAGAAATTGGGATGTGTATAGTAGAAAATGTACTAATACGATCGAACAGGTTAGCGAACGAAATGGATCATAACAAGAAGTATGTATGAGTGATACTTTTAGTGTTGGTGAATGTGAAAAATGAACCGAGAATGTCAGTGTGAGAGAGAAGGAGCGTGGATAGCGAGGCAAGCGCAAGACAAAGCTCAAGCATAAATGGTTTGTCTGAGGAAGCCTTGATCACCAAGTTTGGCGGCCAAACACGATATCGCGCGCGGGTGTCGCTTTGCAGTAAATTGCCTACGCAGTTCTCAGTCAGTCTCAGTCAGTTTTGTGTCTCAATGCAGCAATGCCGCAGTGATGCGACAACGACACGAAGGCGGGGCGGATCGCAAAGAGTTGGTGGTTTGGCGGAGGTGATCAACACAGCACGGTTGACAAAATAGCACGGGCCCCCGGGCAAGTGTGCGTTGCTGATGAGCACGTGACAGCCGCGGTGGGTGGCTGGTGGATCAGTGCGCCGAGCGGAGAGTAAACAGAAACGAGATGGAGCCGTCTCAACACCCTGGAGAAGCCGTCGGTCAGCCGAGGTTGTCGTGACTTCAGCACCCTTTCACATTCCTCGTCTGTCAACTGTCAACGCGACTCCTCCCTTTGCTGTCCCCCGGAGCTATGAGAGCCTTGTTATGTCGCTGCCCCTTTTGAACAACCTCAATCGCACATCGTCATCATGGCCATCACCTCTTTCGACGCGATGACCAGCTCGCGGATGCTCTCGTCTTCCGTGTCATCCCTCACAGCTAGTCGTCAACAAACTTCACAGATTGCAAAGGCATATCGCCAGGCTGCCCAGCTGTTCCTGACGCGCCGTCTCCCTGAAGCTCTCTCGACTATCGAACCTATAATCACACCTCCGCCGCCCCAGGACGACACCAATGGCTCCTTCAATGGCGATCTCGCAGCCTATGCTCCTATCGCAGCAGCTTCGCGGGGCACCAGGGTCAAAGTCTGGAGTTTCTATCTGACCTTCCTCAATTCCGTCATTGAGCTGGGTGCCGAAGAGGGCAAGCATGCATTCGGTACTGCCCGGTGGAAAGAGCTCGTGTCCAAATGTCGCGATGGTAGTATCTGGGAGGACGTGGTCCGCGACGGCTACGCCGGTAGAGAGAGCGATGTCGATGCCGAGGTCGTCGTCAACCTGTAAGCCTTCAAAATTCTAGAACCTATTCTCAGAGAAGATCGTACTAATGTATTGATTTCAGGTCGACGTTACTACTTACACATTCTCCCTCTCAACGGCTAAATCAACAGCGCCTCGAGACCTATCTCTCTGCCTCGACTAACCCAATCTTTGATATCTCATCACATATGCAATCATCGTTACCACGAAGGCCAAGTCAACACAACAATGGAACCAGTACCCCCAGGGACCTCAACACCCGATTAAAGCTATTGGAACTCTACACTCTCCATGTCCTCCCTCGCAACGAAGAATGGGACTACGCTCGCGAGTTCATAAACATGAGCGAGGTCCTTGACGACGAAAGAAAAGAAGCCTTCCACCTCGCTCTCTCCAGTCTCAAAGACGAAAAGGAAGAATCTGAAGCCCGAGAAGAAAACCTCCGCCAGCAACAGAAAGAGCAAATGGAACAGCGCCGAAAAGAATCCGAAGCCCGCCGGTTAGAGCAATCCCGCGCCGAGGACGAACGCCGCAAACGAGAAGAAGAGAACCGTCGTCAACCCAGAGGCTCCGATGAAGTCTTTCGAAAATCTCCAAGCCGACAAGCCCCTTCCGCAGCCTCATCTCGTGCCGCCCGCCCTGCAAAGAAAGTCTCCAGCCCACCACCAAGCCTGTACCATCGCGCTTCCACTGCTTTCGCATCCATGCAAGCCCTCATCACAAATACGGCGCACTCGATGACTGCGAACCCTATGGCTATGTTCCGTACCTTATTGTTCTTCCTTGCATTTGCCTTGGCGTTTGGACGACGAGATCTTCGCGAGCGTATCATGCGTGTGTTGAGGAACGCATGGGAAAAGATTCGCCGTACGGTTGGTATGGGCGTCAAAGTTTCCTACATCTAAAGAGAATCAATCATCAATGGGTTATGTGTTTTTGTTATTTGGAATGTTGGTAATGAAGGTAATGCCCTTCTTGTATCATATTATTTGAACTGCAAATATTTGCAGTGGAAGTGTTAGAGAGAGAGTAATATTAAGTATTCTTCACATTTTGTTGTGCTGCTTCGTGTTGGTAGCAAGGCTTTGCTTCACTAGTGCTTGGTTGCCTGAATGTATCGTCATGCGACAAAGGTAGAAGCTCAAGGCAAATAGGTAGGTCAAGCCATGCGACAACAAGGGTCATAGACTAAGGTGTAAACAAGTAAGTCAAGTCATGGAACAATTGCTGAAGCCTAGGGCAGGAAGGTAAGTAGGTCAACTTATACGAAGGTTACAAAAGCATGAGAAGATATACTATGTGTGTGTATGATTTCATTGATTCCCATCCATCATTGGTAGTAGAACTATCTAAGACTTCCTTCCACTCTCCATCCACCACTCCATGTATTTGCTCGTTTGTTGTGTGTTGTGTATTTGTATTGTGTATTTGTGTTGTGTCTCTGTTGTGTATTTGTGTTTGTTGTATTGTGTTTTTGTTTGTATGTTGTGTTGTTTTGTTTATGTTTGTTTGTTTGTGTGTTTCTTCCTCCCCATGATCCAATCCTTCCAGTCCTTATGTATTCCCATCACTTCCTTCCTTCCTTCCCTCATTCCTCCCTTCCTTTCATGTCCAGCTTCGATTCGATTCCTTCCTTTCGAAAGACTACCCCCACTGAAGGGTCCCCCTGACCAATTCGAAGCTGCTGAGAGGCCACGTACTAAGACGTTCGACGCACAAGGCGCTTTTACCTCCAACCTCAGCAATGGTTCACTACCAAGTGTAACCAAAAGCCAGTGCAACCATCAAGCGATGCGACCGAGTCAAGCTTCAAGCTTTGATGTTTGTGTGACCTGCTTCTTCTGTTCTGTGATTGACCTGACCGTATAGACGGCGCCACACAGGGTACAGCTCCTGACTCTCTTCACCATATCCATATTCCTCCCTTCCAACCATTTGTGTTTGTTTGTGTGTGTTTGTATTGATGAGGTTCGGTATCGGTATCAGTGTCAGTGAATTGCGTATTCGGTTTGGTATTGAAGGAACTTATAAGGTGGGCTCGGTGCTTCGGTAGAGGTGTGGTTGTTATGTTTGTTTGTTTGTGATACTGAAGAATGTTAAAGACAGAAGCTCAAATTTAGAAAGTAGACTCACATATCGCATAGGCGACTTGGTGTGTTAGAGTTTTGTTTTTGTTGTTGTTTTTGTGAACCGCATTGTTCAAGGCGGAAGGTGAAGTGTGGTAGGATATCAAAGAAGAAGTAGAGTGGTGGTGTGGTGGTTGAGTTGGAGATGTGGATGTGGGAGTGGAGTGGGGAAGACGTGGAGGGGCATGGTTTATATCCTCTCTCGAGGCCGTGCCAAGAACCCGCACTGGCCTGCTTACATAAGGGCGCTAGTGCTGCAGAGGACGTCAGAGAACACAATAGATACTTCTGCTGCATTCTATGGTTGACCGGGAGAAGGCGGTGGGAGTAGTGGGGACAGCAGGAGGAAGGTGAAGGCGGTGCGCGGTGTACCAAAGTGAAGCCGGATGTGCCCATGCAGATCATCCGGGAACATCAAAATGCAAGGGAGATGATGCGAGTTATTTTCGTATATGAAATCACCATGTCGATGGGGCATGAGCGTTATAACGCTGAGTGAGCGATTTGCACTGGTTGATTGGAGTACACTGAGCATCTTGGGGATCTTTCTAGCAGCATGGCTAAAATTGAATCTCATGAGGGCATTCTATCTACTGATTGATCTAATGTAATGAGGAGAAGAGTCAAATATGTCGCAATATATCGATAAATGTTGGTCAGTGACGGCAAAGGGTTTCCAGACCTTTCGTGTCAAAATAAATGTGCAACAGTTGGGGAAACAACTGCCGAGTCACGTAAAATAAGAGTCAACTAGGAGTCTTTAGGTTGAGTTGGATTTAATAGACCTTATTTCGGCCAGAAAGGTTCTTGTGTTAGGCAGTCATGCATAATTGTTGATCGTAACCGTGAAGGCATATATGCAGCACTGAGAGGGCTTGAAGTGTTGACCAGCACATACAATTCAACCACTCTAGATTTCGCGATAGTATTGAAGTAATTTGATGTGAGATTCAGGTTTTTGTGGCAATACAAAGCTTTAACATGATCAAAAAGTGTCACTTCGCGAGGTCGCGCCCCAGCCAAGTTGAACCAACCCGGGGACCATAAGCCACCACTATCCCCATTTCCTCATACAAAGATATATTGGGATCCTTTCAAAGAATTGTTGTTCTTAATTGCCATAGCCACCGTGTGCTCATGTTCTCAATATTAGAACGACATCCTGTGCTCACTAAACAGTTACTTTCGTAACGTCACCCATTCGCTTCTTCCTACTACGTCACCTGGATGTTTTCCTTTGATAGCCCCGAAACAGTTGTAGAGTCAATCTGGTTCCTAGCGCATATAATATGCTACCATTATATCATCTAAATGGTCCCCGTTGACTCCCTCAAGGTGACATGGTAAAGATGCTTGGCACCCTCCCCACCAGAGCTATCAACTAGTCGGTCCGAGTACAACAATGGTGAGTAAGGTTGCAATATGAACATACTCTTACGATTGGCACTGATTGCAAACGATAACCCTCAAGTGTAGGTAATTTTTTGCAGCTCCGAATCGTTGGGGGCGTCGAATTGGCATCGATGACGCAGCGAGTGTTTAGCTATTGGGAGTGGTTGAAGATGCGAACGTGGAGGTCGGTCGCGCGCGATGAATAAAGAGTGCGGTTATGAGACCAGAGATAATGCTAAATGGTTGGGTCCTAGCATGCGGAAGAGGATGGAAGACATGAAGAAGTACATAGGACAAGGGTTCCACGGTCACATAACTGTGGATACACAAAATATGACTTTGCGATAGGACATGGCATTGCTATCGGAACCAATTGTACAATTCTATGAAAAACTTCTGAGAATGCCAGGCTCTTTCTTACATATATTCTGAACGGCCGGATTCTGGATTGTTGTTCCATTGAACCTATCTTTTCGATGATTGTATTCTGGATTTGCTAGAGTCGTGTACGCCAGAACACTCGCAATCGTCCCTTCGCAGCCGACGGATTACTATACTCCTACAACACCATTGGAGTCGAATATAAAGCATAAAGGACGGAGATGAGGATGACTTGACGTCTCCAAAGCTTGGCCGATCCCGAGTCATGATCCAACCGCGAACTTTCTAAACAAGGATTCACTGCCGAACCTCGGCTGCAGGCTGACGTGGGACCCTTGAGCCTCCCAAATTGCGGAGAAGCATTGCCAACACCCCCATATTTTGCAATCCCCATATTCTCCTCCTCTTCACATACCCCTAATCTCGAAATCAAACCCATCCAACTATGTCCGACAACACTTCAGAGCCCGGGGCACCTACAGCGAAGGGCGCAGCTGAATCCTCAGAGCGCGTGGCATCAACCCAAGTCTCCCGGCCCAACTCCGTCCTCTCCGCGGCCAAGCAGATCGATCATACAATCTTGCGATTGAACAAGTGAGCTCTCGTCTTCGAGGCCAATCGTGAGACTTGCAAAACTAACAATCGACGACAGATTGCTTGCCAGCCCCGGCGGTCTCTCTGCCTTCCTTTCAACTTTCAACTACTCCCTCTACCTCCTCGCCTACATCCAAACCAAATCTCCTGCGATAGCAAATCACGCCCGTAAACTTCTAGCGCTCGTCAAGCAACAGCCTTTCAAGCCAGAAACTGTGACTCTGGTAGCAGCTGGCGCCACCCCGTCGCTAGCAACACTCGCTGTGATTATCTCGCGCGCCCGGACTACACTACGCCTGTTCGGATTGTTTCCATTATATGCATGGCTGAGGACGTTGCTAGCGGGCGCAAAGCCTGGAGCAGATCCGGTCCTGCATCGGATCGCCTTGACACAATGTCTGTCCTACTTCACATACCAAGCGCTGGAGAACATATGCTTCCTGACAGATAATGGCGTTCTGTCTCCCCGTGTCGTAGCGCTCCTCAACCGTGGAGAGTCTACCACTGCAAGAGTATACCTTTGGGCATACCGTGCATGGCTCGGTGGAGTGTCGTGCGACTTCCTACGCCTTGCCCGTGAGGCGCAACTGGAAAACCGTCGGAGAGTTGTGCGTGCCAACTTGCAGAGCCAGGGCAAGGCTGTGGCGGAATACCAGGATGAAGAGGATAAGAAGTTTGACAGCAGGTGGTGGACGGATATCATGATTGCTTCTGCGTGGATGCCGATGGCCTTGCATTTCAGCAGCGGGACAACAGGACTTCCTGGCTGGAATCTCGGGTGGATGGGCATCTGCGGATTATTCGCTGGCAGTTCGAGAGCGCAAGGGCTCTGGCGAGCAACCCTGCATCCTTAAGAATGCGATGTAATCAAATGGTATCTGTAAAAATAGAGTCAAGGAACTATAATTATACACGAAGGGTCTATGAATACAAAAGTACACAGCTTCAACACGAAACCCTGAAATTGAGCAGAGCGTTGTATCTATCTTTTTCGGTAAATTTTTGAAGGACGACACATAATACAGACATGTCCACATTCCCTGCTCTGTTGTACTACTTGACATGATATATGAGGATTCCAAAAGTTGCGAAGAATGGCCACCAGCACAGAGCCGGGATTTCGACACCACCCCAAAGCAAGACAAGTTCATCAACCGAAAGTGTTGCAGGTATTCGTGGCACCCTGAATACCCGTGACCACATCCACGCACTCAGATAGACCGAAACGACGGCTGTATCATGGGTAGACACAACCACAGGCCTTGGCTCAAGATCCAGTATTAGATCACATTGTCTCCCCCAATACTGACTCCAGATATCCTTCCAGCCTGACATGCATGCCCGGGCGACCTCAGCTAGTGATACTTTTACCACTACGACCATCCAAAACAACCGCCAATACACATTCTCTCCATAGCCTATACATAAACATCTCCTCACCTCTACTTAATACCTAGATCTAATATCCACTTCCAAACCCACTATCTCACAAAACCTATATACTTTCGCTCACCAAAGTCAACTCCATAACATACCTTCCCGAATCCCCCAATTGAGTTTACAGAACTTACCATACCCTTACCCTATACACCAAATACTCTCTCGTTCACTTCCCTCGAGCCTCACCTTGATATTTCCCCATCTTTTTACCCATCCCTCTCCATCCAGCTAGTGCAGATATATATCAATCAACTATATAGGTTGCTCGGCTCGGTAATAGCTTTTGAAACACATGTCATATGCATCAAAACAAAGGAGACCCAATTTCCTCAAGGTAGCCTTCTCAACTGTGATATTTCATTTTCTTTTCGTGATTTCTATTCCTCCACTAGACATCGACGACGCCATGGAGAATTCTCTATCCACTATGACAGCCTCCACTTCTTCGCAAGTTCAACCCCCTCTGCTAACGTGCCAACCCTTGCATCAATAGCGTAACCCTCCTGCTCAAACTTCCTGCACTCTGCCCAGAGCTCCTTAAGGGGAACGGAGAAAGTCTCAATAAATTCGTTGTCTTCTAGTTCAGGTTGCGGGTTCTGGTTCGCCGGATCGGAAAGGTCGACGGTGAGATGGATCATGCGGAGGTTGGTGTTGCAAAATCCGGGGTCTGTGATGTATATTGGTAAGAATCGACATAGAAATTAACATTGACCGGAAGCGCGAGTAGAAATGAGCAACAAGTAATCAGGACGATTGATAGGGTACATTCCTGAAAACCTTGCACCTTCTCCTCAACAAGGAAAATTCAACTCACCATTGAACATGACAGGGCTAATCCCAAACCCCGAGTCCATCGCCTGGCCCACATACCCCGTCTCCTCCTTGAGCTCGCGAATTGCACACGTCTCCGGTGACTCTTTCGGATCAATCAATCCAGCCGGGATCTCGATGACCGTGGCATCAACCGGTGGACGCCACTGCTTCTGCAGCAGGATACGGGGTTCGGCATTGGGATTCGAAGGGTCTTTGAGAATGGCGACTACGCCGACACCATCAATGTCGGAGCCCTTGGGTCGTGTGAGGCGCTCTCCGGATTCCCAGGTTCGCTCGACGCCGTTCGGGTCGGTATATGTTGTTCTTGGGAGGGTTAGTAAGGAGTACCTTTTGGATGTAGATACGTGCATGGGAGAGACAAGTGATGGGGCAAGTTACTTGACTAGGGTCGCCCACTTGGCATCCTTGTGGTCCTGCAGAGTATCAGAATTGTTGTTTGGGGTGAGGTGGAGGACTGGGAACGGACCAATGGCTCTGTCTTTAGGACCTTTGACTTGTCTGATGTTTTGTTTGTAGGCATGATGGCAAGCGGGTGTATCTATGGTGACAGTTTGGTCGTATGGAGGGTCAGAAGTGTGTGTGAATGTTGTTCAATGTTGTGTCTGGGGATGGCGGGGTATGATGGATGCTGTGGTCAGTGCCTGGAGAAGCCATGGCGGGGCAGGCACGTTGAACGTCAGTCGCGACTGCCAAAGTTGAGAACATTGTTGCTTCCAGTTCCATACAAAACAAACACATTTTTCCCATTACCCATTGTTTAATCTCTTCGTTTCTCTACAAAGCGAACCAGCTATGGTTTCCCGGGGTATCCCAAATTCCAACATGCCAATGTCTCGAAGCGCAATGCAGGAGCATGACAATTGCACAATCATGAGAGCTTAGATAGAGGACTACGGTACCATGTCGATAACACCCCGCGGGGGTCAGTCCAACAACATGACATCACTTACGTACTCTAGGTCACCCACACGTACCCACCCTAGCTACCTAGTCCAACACGTCTAGCTCTTGAGCACCTGTAATCTCTGAAGCATGTGTTTATCAATTCCGAGATTGCCGATAGAGGCCTATATATACGATTGATGCTGCGGAGGGGGCACAGATCGTTTGTCATGGAATCAAATGCACTCTCTAAGCCGCCCGTGGACTATCAACTCGGCAGCGTGCCCATCTCCGAAGGTCCAAGTCAGCGGACGTGTGTGTAGCACGACATGGTCGGAGGCCCACGGTGGAGGATGGAGGTTTGGCAGATAACGCAAGCACATGGGCTTGGCAGGGACGCATGGCGCAAACCAGGGGATGCGTAGATGAAGTGTAATGAACGACGCTGCACGGGATGGAGTTGATAGACAAGGGCGTCGATCGGTGCAGCGGGCGTGGATATGCATGGCGTGTCCGGATAGCCGCTTCGAGCAGTCCCACGCTGCTAGGGCTGTTGTTATGGTGTGGCATGTGAACTGAACGAAAGATTTAGCCGATGCATCTCGATGGATCGATAGAGCGATGAAGGTCGGTGAAGGGCGGTGAGTAGGAGGGGCGGGAGTGCGATGGATGCGAGGAATTGGTCGAAGAGATGTGGATATTGTATTGTATTACTGGAGCTGGACGCGTGTACGAAGAAGGAGAAGAAGAAGCATCAACGACGGGAAAGAGACAGAGAGAGAGAGGGTAGCGATGGGGACAGATGTGGAGCAGGCCGCGGGAGAGAAGTGGAGCATATGGCAGAGCAGGGCATGTGTAGCGACGGGCTCATACGGATGGTCGCAGGGCTAGATGCAGTCAAGTGGTCGAGGTCGTGATGGTTGCAGCTCCTAAGCACTTGAGTCGACCTCGGCGCCTCAAAATGCCCCAAGTCTACCAAGTGTAGGCTTTCATTGCAGGGTCCGTTGCATGTGCAAGCTCAGATGAGAAGGATTAGAAAGAAGAGGCCCCGCCGACTAACAGCAGTGGTCGTACGGTTGCACTGCGTGTATATGTATGTATGTATGTATGTATATATGTGTATGTATGTGTGTGTAGTAGGTGTGTGTAGTATAGCCCTAGAGGCTCCCGAAGAGATCTAGTCACTGCTTGCGGTTTGGCGCGGCTTCTAGAAGACAACACCACATGAGCAGAAGCCCCTCGTCGACCCTCTTGACCCCCTCGACTCTCGACCCTCGACCGCTACTTGTGAGCAGCAGAGTTTTTTTGGGCATTTTGCCTTTTCTTCTCTTCTTCCTGGAGCCTTTCCCCGCTGCCAATTTCCACCCTTCTCCTCTCCCACCCCCCCCCCGCCCCTGTAACGCTGCTGGACCACAGGCCGTTTGGTTGCTGCTGTCTCCTGCGCTCCTGCGTCCGTTGCCTGTGTCCGAGGCCGCTGTACCGTTCGCTCGCTCGCTCTTCTGTGCCCGCCCGCCGCCATCCCCGCCTCCGCCGCCGCCGCCGTCGCCGCTGCTGTGGTCAGTGGTCCCCTTTCAGCTGCCAGCCTGGCACATTTCGCCAGCAAGCACCGCAGCACCGCAGCACCGCAGTGAACCGCACCGGCGCACCCTGACTGCCCAGGTGCCTGCCCCCCCGTCAGCCATCAGCCATCAGCCACAGCCCAGGGCGCCCGTCCGGTGACCGCCCTCACCCTATAATTCTCCGCCATTCCGGATGCGTCATTCTCATCCACAAGGTACTATTCACCCACTTGCATACACTCACCCGCCGCAACACCCGCCCGCCGCAAATACACTTATCCCCCTTCTTCATTTCCTCCCCCCCAGACGGCAGCCTAGTCATTGCTTTTATTCTGAACCATGCCGACTGACACGTCGCAACACAGGTGCCTCCGACTGCTGCCGTGTGAGAGAGCGCTACCACGGATATCGCGAAGCCTATACAACCATTACTTGATTGCCCATTCGCCGAGCCCCTCCCCGTGACAGCGTCATTCGGAAGTAATCGCCAGCTTCCCCCGTTCGGCCGCAGTAAATGCAGCTGCAAATAGACCCGTGCCTGGCCGAGGTCCCAGGCTTCTCTCCGGAGCAATTGGACGCTCTGACTCGTAGCGTTGAGCTGAAAAAGCAAAAGCTCGAAGACGACATCAAGCAGTACATAGTGCGCAAGCAGGAAGAGCTCAGGAACTATGAGCGCGAGGTACGCACCCGTCGCGCCCTTCAACCGAGGTTTTGGATAAGGCTAACTAAGCCTAGCTGCTAGCAGAGTACCGTTCCATGGAGTCTCCGCCGCCTCGGGTTGCCAATGACCGTGCCTTGAACCACATCCAGGCCTCGACCGCGACTGCGAATCTTCCCTCGAATTCCCCCGCCGCTCCCCCAAGATCTACAGACCCAACCCCATCCACCGACTCGACTACCCCCGGACCGGATGAAAAGGCTAAACGCACAAAGCACACACGTGTTCACAAGCGCGAAAAGGAGCTGTTTGGCTTGATCACTCCTATATTCCTCCCCTTGCTTGAGGCCGGAGACCCCACCCCCGTGAAGAAGAAGTTGGAGAAGAAGAAAGAGAAGGTGGACGTGGTCGGGCCCTCCTCCCCGAACTCCGAGCAAGCTTCATCGCCCACGAGAGATGCTGAGAAAGGCAAGGAGAAGCGCAGATCCCGAAGTCGACCCAACGAGGAGAAGATGGAGCGCGACGACGATACGGCGGCGGTAGCGGGGGAGACTCTCAAGGACAGCCAGAAGGCGGAGTCGGAGAGAAAGAAGAAACGCTCTCCCATCAAGAAGTCATCGTTGCGCCTGAACAACACCCCTAGGGCGAGACGGAAAAGAGTGAGCCTCGTCATCGACGACCAGATTGTACTCCCAGCAGACAGCATAATCGAACCACCTCTCACATCACCGAGCGAAACCACCATATCGACAGCATCGAATTCTACCGCTTCGCTCGACGAACTGATAGACCCTCAATTAATCTCCCCTCAGCACAATACATCAATACACCAAGACCCTGTACACCACAGCCTCCCACTCAACACGTCACTTCCCAGCACATCACCCACCAAACACACAGGTCACACCCTCTCCGAGTCCCCACCACCCCTCGAGTACGAGCCTCCCCAAACCGCAACGCGCACTCTCCTCGATCCCTCTCTCTCACAGCATACCGATATCAACATCCCACAACAAACCCCCTCATCACAACCCATCTACGCCTCCCGTACAGAAGCCGCCGAGGTCGAAGACGAAGAATTCAGCACATACGTCGGCGGCCTCTCCGGTTCTGGGGTCGACAACGTCGATCAAGCCGGCAGCTACGGCTACCCATCTTCCCTCGGGGCAAGCTATCTTGAAAGCTACATGCAGAGTCGACCGCTCAGTGTGCGGCTTGCAGCCGCTGAACGGGCCGAGTTGGCTGAGAACGAGAAGAAGAAACTTCTGCAGGGAGAGGAGGCAAGAGGGGGCGAGGATAGCGAGGTGAGGGTTAGCAAAAGCGAGAA
Organism: Dendryphion nanum; assembly: GCA_020744415.1. Classification (NCBI taxonomy): domain Eukaryota; kingdom Fungi; phylum Ascomycota; class Dothideomycetes; order Pleosporales; family Torulaceae; genus Dendryphion; species Dendryphion nanum. Next base: position 771,647 of record JAGMWT010000013.1, on the reverse strand, counting down.
TAGAAATGGGAATGGGAATGGGAGTAGGCATCATGGGAATGCAGATGATGACATGGACGTTATGGGGGAGATGGAGGGGTTTTGATTGATGATTTGATGCTGGAGTAAGATAGGAGAGATTTGATGTTCTCTAAAGAGGAAGGAAGATGAGAGACGATATAAAGATAAGGATATGGATATCGACATGATGCCAATCACGTCACGTCACGTCTCGTTACGATCGACAGCACACCAACTGAACATTTACATGGCGTTAACGAGTTTCTTTTGGTCCCGCGGGACAGGTGGGAAACAAACTATCTGGGCGGCCTTTTGTGTTTCTTCTTCTTCCCTTTCTTCTTCCTTCTTCTGGCATTAACTTTTCCTTGAACCATGAACATATCTATTTCTCATTTCTCGAGGTTTTTCCATCCCTCCATTCCATCTCACGTAAAGCATTTCATTACCTCTCCGCTTCCATCTCTCTTCTCTTTTTCCCTTTCCGCATTCTCGCTACTCGGCACGAAAGCAAGGCATTGCAAACTCTTTTCCTCATTTATAAAGCCCTACTGTTTTCTTTTTCTTTGTCTTTGTCTTTTAACTTTTTTTTTATTCATAATTCTAGGATCACTTTACCAATGTACATGTCCTTTATGGCTGGTATATTCATGGATAAATGGATGGGTGTTGTGGCGGGCAGGGGTGGAGTGTAGATAGATGACTGGATGGGTGGAAAGTGGAGAAAATGAACAAGGATACTTTCGAATACTTCGAACCGAGAAGATGTGCCGCTTTGTGTGCATGTATGCGTGCTGATGTTACCTAGTGTGTATCGTTTCGCCTATGCTGTATACATTCTTTTTACTTCTCTATTCTCCAATCATCGTCATCATTAATTGTAAGCCAATCGATACGCTGCATGCTATATCCCAACATTATGTTTCCCCAAGCACCCACCACATATTTTCATATGGTCCCCCCCCCCCACACACATGCAAACCGACCCAAACCGACCCCATCCAATTCATATCTTCCTCTCCTCCCTTCACCCCCTCAAGGATGCGGGTACCTCTCCACATTCCCATCCTTCTCCCTCAACTGCTCCGCCCTGTTCACCACTCTATCCAGCAAACTAACCAACTCATCACTCACAAACCCCGGCCCATCCTTCTGCACAAAATGCCCACACCCCACAGCAATGAGCGGCCCAATTGCCTTATCCTCATCCGTGATCCGCGTAAGCCCCTCATTGTACTTCTGCCATGCCGGATTCGCATACGTCATCGTCAGTCGTCGCGGTGTGTGCAGTGATCCCTGGAACGATTGATCTGCGAATGTTTCCCAGTCGTGACCTACGACGGTTAGATACGGACTTTCGCCTCCGCTGCCTTCGAGTTTGGGGGAGCAGGAGTAAGGGAGGAGGGTCGCGAGGTTGCGCCGCGATAGGCCTTCGTTGTTGGGGACCGAGGGGTGGAACATGCGGCCGTATTTTTCGCGCGTCTGCCGCACGTCGTCCGGTGTTACGCCTGGGGGGAGCGTTGCCGGGTCGAAAGAAGGCGCATCCGGGTCCGGCCAGAGGGAGACAAAGTCGGAGTTTGCGATGATGGAATCGAGGAAGAGGAGTCCTGAGACGGTTCCTGGGTACGTGTGGGCGAATAGACGGGCGATGGCGCAGCCGATGGAATTACAGACGAAGATTAGAGAAGGGAATGAGGTTGGGCTGGAGATGCCGAGATGTTCTTTCCAGACTTGGAGGAGGAATTGCTTGAGTGAGTGCACGGCGGACATTACATCGTGGCCGTGGCAGGGAGGAGGTTCTTTGTCGTCGGGGTCATGGTCCGAGTCTCCTTGGCCGTAGCGGTCGTAGGTGAGCAAGGCTGGGTAAGGAAGGCGATTTGATATTCGTTTATCCAGGAACTGGGCTATGGTATTTTCCCAGGACGATCTGGGCAGAATAAGGCCATTAAGGAAGACGACGATACTTTGGGAGAAGGGATTCGGGCGGTGGGGATGTGCCTTGGAAGGTGCATAGTATGTGTAGTGAAGCTCTGCACTTCGTTTGCCTTCGAGTGTTATGGATGATACTTCTGGCTTGGGAAAGGGTGGTAGATCTTCTTCGGAGGATTGGTGTGACATGTTTGTGTAGCTCGAAACCTTATCTCTTTACTTTCGTTTGGCTGAACGCCTGGCTTATGTCCAGAGTTTGTGCCTGATTTTAGAAATTTTTCGTTGACGTGACGAAAGGTTGATCATAAGCTAATGCAGGCTATCCGTCGTGCATCCGTTCTGACAGGACAGATCCTGATGGTATGTGCAGTTGAAGCCGATTTCGATGACACAATATCGGAATAGAAAAATAGGGGCTCAGCGAGGCGAGAGCTAAGATCTATGAGCTATTGTATAGATTGTCGAGGCTGATGGACAGATATGGGGTCCATGGTTCGCTTCCGGGGTTACAGTAAATCGGAAATGATCGATCTCACACGAAGGGACAGTATATCAATGACGGCGGAAAGGCTCGGAACCGAGCTCAAGGCTCTGGAAGGCGATTAGGAAGACTATAAACAAGGGAATGCAAGATTCTGACGTGCTTGTTACAGAGAATACAGGAGACAGGTATGGCGGTATACCGGGTGATTTGTCCTTACCCCTCTTGACGCTTGCCTTGGTTGAGATGGAAACCTTGTGATCGCCAGGAAACGCGGGAAGACAAAGTTGGCATTTTTCTGGTCATTCAGCTGAGTCAGAATGATCCTGCGAGGGGAGGGGCGCAAGCATCCGGGAGCGAATTGGGCAAATGGAGGTTTTGGTGCGTGATGCAGGGAAGGTTGAGGAATGGAAAGGCGGATCCGACGCTGGTGCGAGAGGTGGAAGTGGGACGATGCTGCGAAGATGACGCCAAGGCACGAGAGCTGCCTGCAACCACCGTTGACAAGGCGAAGAACCGCTGTCGCTGCCACGTTGTAGAGAGACGGAAGGGCCGCAGTTGACTTTAGTGGACGAACGAGGTAGTATTACTTATTGAATTCCCTTTCTTCTTCACGGCAAGAAGAACTATGATGTGTAGAGGAAGAAGAAAAGAAAGATCGGCGACGCTCTACTAAATCTCCCACACTCCTTCACGATCGGTCCTCTCGGTCCTCTCGGTGGAAAAAAGCTTGGTCGCCTCTGTTTCACAACCCACCGAGTGACTATGCGATGCTTGGTATTCGAGGGTTCCATTCGGAGTGGGCAACCTTGGATCTCTCGCGGAGCTATGAAATCCGGAATGTTGCCAGCACAAGTTTTCTTAGAAGATAGACAAAAGGACAGGGGTTGGGCTACATGATACAGTAAATCCCATACACAGCCTGATACAGAACTCACATAGATCGAGGAAAGTAGTATGCAGGTTTATTAGTTAAGATCTCTAGAGAAAACAAGGTTGGTGTTGTAGGTATTCCTGTCTGAACTTCAAAGCCCCGCAAGTTGCGCCAGACGGGGGTGAGACGCCCAGCACCGAGGTAACGGGCCAGGAACGGTGATTAGGGCAGAAAAGCAAACTATGACGTGTGGCAGAGATACACTCATCAATCCTCAATGCATATTCGAGGGATCTCGCACTTCCCCTTCCTTTTTGCTCTGCGACCTTCTTTCTCTGTAACACCGATTGCCCGCGCTAATTAGATCACTTTCCTATTCAGCCAGGGGTGGAAGGCAGTCCGTCACCACAAACAGCTCTCTGCAGCTTCGTTTCTTTTCTGCTTGTCCTTCACCATGGCCCACAAACTGTCATCACTTCCACCACCGTCACCACCCCCACCACTGCATCCTTAGAACCACAAATTCACACAGAGCCCACCTCCATTCGCCCGTCTTTTTCTGTCTGCAGCTCGCTCGCTCTAAACCACCAAAAGCACCAAAAGCATCCCGCCGGTTTCAACCACTCCAATCATATCTCCCACTACGCAGTAGGTTCCGCATCGCCCCTATCACTCACTTTGCCCTGCATGGCTGACCATGTTACTAGCGTCCGACCGTCATGCCGGACTACGTTGACGACTCGACTCAGACCAACATCAAGGGTCTCGTCCAACATCCCATGGAACCTCCTCCTGAACTCGCTCCCCAATCCGTCTCGTCAACACTTCCACCGGTCGCCCAAGATAAAGAAGACGTCAAAGGCGAAGCCCTAGCAGAGGACATGGCGACGAACAGTTCCTCTCATGGAGAGAAAAGCAGCGATATTTCTCCGACGCAGCAGCTCCAGCGTAAGAAGCGACCATCGTTTAATGCACGGATATCGTTGCCATCGCCCAACCTCGACCCCGAGGGTCCTCCTTCACCACCGCCTACCCACATGCCACAGTCCCCTCTGCCAGCCGCGAATAGACTTCACGCAGGGCATACTCCCATCGTCCCACGTTCACGTTCGCCACTTCGAGAGCTGGAGCCGGAACGGGTCGAAAGCGGCCATGTTACACCAGAGCAGGACCAGGCCTTGACGGGTGCGCTGACACTACCGGCCAATCCGGGCGATGCGACCGATGATAGAATTGAGGTGAAGGCTCTGGACGCCGAGCTCGAAAAGATTGCAAAAGAGCGGCAACAGGAGACTGGCACTTCACCAGGCGACAATCCCGAGCACGACGGACAGAACAGTCGCCATGATTCGGCCGACACTGGTCGGCGGCCCTCAGCAGACGAGGTGGAAGAGATTGATGGCGTTATTTTGAAGAAGAACTGTAGATTGAACATGGGTGCGCCCCTCGGACAGGTGTAGAAAAACCCCAAGGGTTCGCCTCCATCATGAGAGCATTTTCACGGTTACTGTTAGCGCATCCTTTGTCTATGGCGTTGTGCGTAGAATGGAATAGGATTGTGGGGGAAAGGCATATCGTTAGGCTTGGGGCGTAAGTGTATCATGGACTGAACCCGGATTTGGCATTATCAGCAGAATGCTCATACCCGGGTATGCATCTGGAACTTCGATGCTTGGGCACAGTTCGACGGTGACTGTTCTATATAGACACTATAACTAGCGTCATGCAAACCAACTGATTAAATGGTATCAGCCCACCTAACCAATGGCGTGTTCTGTTGATATGATGTCTGAAATGGTCGCTTCGTTGGGTTTAGCCTCCTGCACGGTAAATCTGGGGAAACACCCTCCTTCGCACTTCCCCTCTTCCTTCTACCCTTCCGCCAAAAGATCATCGCAGCATTCTATTATCCCTTGGGCCTTCATTTGAGAGTCACCATGGTGTAGGTCTAGTGCGACCACAGGTCGCAAGGAGGCCAACTTATCTTGATAGACTGGGTGTTCACAATGTATTTTGGTGTGACGCATGCCCAACACTGGCTATGAGCTACTTCTTTTGTCACGATTCATCTAAAATTGATCAGGCTCACTCCTCGTAGATTTCATCAACGTTTATGCTCGGTGGAATCAGCACATCGCATTGCATTTAATCATTCTACCTTGTCTGATAGCTTCTCGAACCCCTCTCTCGCGGGGCTTTGAAGTCTAGACAGCCTCCAACACTACATTCTTTTCACATAACTCTCAGCGTTCGTATCAAATATTTCTTCCTGTTAAGTAATTCGCGTTTATAAAAGCTAATGTAACAGATTTACTATATTGATATAGCTTTACACCTGTTACTTTGTCTGTTTTCTAAGAAAGCTTGTGCCAGCAGATTTCCGCACTTCAAAGCCTCGCCAGAGCCCCTCATGGATCGGCCCGCCACACGGCTCAAGCAATCGGCAGTGCGCAAACTTTCGCTAATCATCAACTCCAGCGTTCTCGAATGGGTGTTAATTATCTCGATGATGATGATGATGATGATGATGATGATGATGATGATGGCGATGATGGTTATGTTGCTTGCGTACCTGCTAGCAGCATCGAAATAATGATCCAAACCAACACACTACATAACGCATATTTTTTAGTAAAATCAAACAATGAAAGATAGACAGGCCACTTATTCCCATCGACCCACGCATTGATATATCCGACTTTGATAGTTCTGTCGCTCTAAGGTACCTGGCATAGTGGCGTTCTTGGCAACGGTCAAGCATTATGATTTGCTTATCTGCGCAGGGTTCAATAACTACAATTTATGGTTGTCTATCGTTGACGAAATGTCTCTTGGCTCTTTGGGGAAGAATGGTCGAGATTTGACCTTGGAAGGCCGGCAGATCTCTTTGCTTGGGGACGTTGAGGGGTTGGGAATTCTTAAGAGCATATATGCTTGCGGTGCCTTCTTCCATGGCAGGTCTCTGATTGTCGAGCTTTCGGTTATTGAACAGGCAGTTGTCGTCTATCACGATGGGCTTCTTCAATCAAGCACTTGTTTTTCTGCTCGCAACCTCCTTCCTTTCCACGCCTGTACTTGCACAACAAGACACCTATGATTATATTGTCGTAGGTTCGGGTCCAGGTGGAGGTCCATTGGCCTCCAACCTTGCTCGAGCAAACTACTCTGTTCTTCTTATTGAAGCTGGAGACTCAAGCACTCAAGGAAACTCGGGTCAATATCCGCCACAGATCACTTGGGATTTCTTTGTCAAACACTACAGTGATGAGAAGAGGAATATGATGAACAACAAACTGGTCTGGAAGACTACTGCAGGAAGATACTGGGTTGGCGCAGGGAGTGACAAACCGCCCGCTGGAGCGAAGTTCTTAGGCGTCTATTATCCGCGCGGATCGACAGTCGGTGGAAGTAGTATGATTAACGCCATGTGCACGTGGCTGCCGCCTGATTCTGATTGGAATTACATTGCCAATCTTACTGGCGATGCTTCTTGGGGGTATGTGATCCTAGACTAACTCCTTTTATAGTGTGGACTGACACTATATGAAGCGCCGCTAACATGCGGAAAATCTTCGAACGGATTGAAAAGAACAATTATCTACCCAAAGGCACAGCCGGTCACGGTTTCGACGGGTACTTCCAAACAAACATGAACAAACCAGGATCAATTGGCCAACCTGTACTGGGAATAATCCAAGCAATTGCTGCAAACTTTTCTAAGCCTACAGATGCGGCGTCCATTACTTCGTCTATGGGTTCAGATGCCAACTATCTTGATCCTAAGCGTGATTGGACTAATGGAATTTGGTGAATATATGCATTATCACGCATTCGGTGCCGACACTAACATACCCAGGGGTCTTCCCACCCACACCAAATCCAACGGCGAACGATTCAGCTCCCGAGACTACATCCAAGACACCATCAAAGCGAAATTCCCCCTGACGCTCAGCGTCAACAGTCTCGCAACCCGTGTCCTTTTCTCAACTACAACATGCAATAACCAACCACGCGCCAACGGAATTGAATACCTGCAAGGAAAATCCCTCTACAAGGCCGATGCCCGTTACACTGGTTCCAACAACGGTACTTTGAAGACTGCGTTTGCTCGCAAGGAAGTCATCATTTCTGGGGGCACTTTCAATACTCCTCAGTTACTCATGCTTTCTGGCATTGGGCCGAAGGAACAACTTGAACAGTTTAAGATCCCAGTGCTGGTGGATTTGCAGGGTGTTGGGAAGTAAGTTCGATTGGATGCCACTCCATCTTTTATATCAGCTCCAATTTACCCCCACACATCTCATACTAATCAATCGACAGAAACATGCAAGACAACCAAGAAATGCCCATAATCGGCCAAGTTAGCGTACGTCCCCCCTCCCCCTCCTTCCCCTTCACCCATTCCCCACTAACCCTCCACCCCCCAGGGCCAAACAAGTGGCGGCTTCACCCAACCCATAATAATGATGACAACCCCGCACACCCCCGACGGCGAGCGTGATATGTTCCTCATGCAAGGCTCCTTCGCCTTCCGCGGTTTCTGGCCTTCGAACCAAACCAACAGCGCGCTCCCCCAAGACGGGCCTGGCACCTACGGCATCTCCATGGTGAAAAACCACCCACAGAACAAAAAGGGCTACGTGAAGTTGCAAAGCGCCGATCCGCGCGAGGTGCCCGAGATCAATTTTATGCTGTATGAAGAAGGCAAGGAGACGGATATGGGAGCGATGAAGTACACGATTGCGTGGGCCCGTAAGATATACGCCGCGGCCAAGGGAATCACGGTTGCGGCCAAGGAGCCACCGTGTCCCAGCGGTCCCGATGCGCAAGGATCCTGCGGCCAAGCAGACGAAGACTGGATCACGGGACAGACGTTCGGACACCATCCGACGAGTACGGCGGCGATTGGGAAGGATGGAGATCCGATGGCGGTTTTGGATGGCAGGTTTAGGGTTAGAGGAATCAGAGGTTTGAGGGTTGTGGATGCGAGTGCGTTTCCCAGGATTCCGGGCGTGTTTCCGGTCGTGAGTACCTTTATGTTGTCGGAGAAGGCGAGTGAGGTACTAAGGGGGGAGGCCGGGGACGATATTTGTGCTGCTTGATGGGAGGGGGGGATGGGAGAGGAGAGGGGTGGAAGAGGGGATGTTTGTGTGCGTGAGAGAGTGTGTGTGAGTGAGTGAGTGAGAGAGAGAGTAATTGATGAATGGTATATTACGATCTTCCTGTGATATTGATCATTCCCAGAGAATACAGGTGTCTAAAATGATTACAGTTCCTCACCGCCATCGCTGACAAAAGAAGAATGATAAGCCACCTACCCATGTCAGTCAGGATTGTTCATTTATGTACGTGTGAAAAGATTTGAGGGTTGGGAAATATATGGGCTTGTAAGGAATATATATTGTGACCTTTTATCGAATCCATTCTTCCCAAACTATCAAAGAATGATAAACATACGTCAAATAATACTATCCCCCCACCACCACCTCCACCAAGTGAAGCCCCCAGAATCCACGAATCCATATTAACCAAGATATTCATCTTTCCACCCCACTCACTCCGTACACCTCTCCCTCGCCTCCACAAACCCCAACCCCAACCCCTCAAAAACCCTCCTCTCGGCGTCCTCCGGCGTCCCATCCACCCCCTCTACCCCCTCCAAACACACAACCTCCCCCGTGCTCCTACTCCTCACTCCACTACTATCAAACTTCCACCCTTTAACCGCCTTCACATAGCGGCGTAAATCCCGCTGAAACGTCGTCCCGCCACTCCAGCCCATAACCGCACAACCCACGGTGCGCCAAGGCGAAACTATTATATCGACACGGCGGTGTATATTTGGATTCTTTGCGTGTGGGTCGGTGGCGAGGTCGGAGGTTCGATTTGGCCAGGATGGTTTTTGCCATACGACGAGGGCTTTGTCGAGGGTGTCAAAGCCCACCCCGGCGGCTTTTGTCGAGCGGAAGGGGAGGGTGGATTGGTTGCGGTGGGTGTTGTGCAGGCTTAGAGTTAGGGTGTGTGTGATCCATTCTTCTGCTTCGAGGGACTCGACGATTTCTTTGATAAGCCCTGCTGTAGCCGAGAGATCGGGGTGGGAGACGATCATGTCGACATCGCCGGAGGTCTTTTTGCCACGACGGTAGCCGCCGACGATTGTCACTGTGATGCGGGAGTCACGGAGACGGATAGCGTGTTGACGAACGGTTTCGGCGATGCTTTCTACTTCGGCACGGGGGATGGGGTCGAGGAATTCTTCGTAGAATTTCACGCCGATTTGTTGGACGCGGTCGAGGTCTTGCCAGCCGAATTCGATGATGTCGTCGAGGTCTTTCCAGTGGTTGGTGAAGTAGAAGTGGCGGGCGGTTTTGGCACCAACGCCCCAGATGTCGTAGAAGAGGCGGAGCACTTTCATGTCTTCGTCTTCTTCGAAGTCGGCGACTGCGCGGATTAAGCCGGTGTTTTTCCACTCGACGAAGAGGTCGGCGGCTTTCTCGTCGCAGCCGGGAAGGTGGATGAGTTCTCGTGGGTGGGCAAGTCGGTAGGGGTACGCGGCGATGGAGGCGATGATGGTGGAATAAGCGCGGACGCCTACTTGGTCGTCAATGAGAATTCGTGCAGTACGAATCTTTTTCAGAAGTTCGATGAAGTCTTGATTGGGTCCATTTGCGGGAGTGATACGCTGGCAGGAGTATTTGATACCCTGCTTCACCCATTCTGGAGTCGGTGGAAGATCGCTGTCGTCGCCTTCATAGTCGGTGGTCGATTGCTTGAGGAGATTTGCAGTATGAGTAGAACTGTGACCTGGTCGTTGAGTGCCTGATGTGTATGTTCTCCCGTCAAATCGTTGTGATCCGTGCCAATCTCTTCGAGGGACATACATGGCGTCTAAATGTGCTCGGTCCATAATACCTTGGCTTTGTTGTGGAAGGTTCACCGAGACCGGGGCTGATGCTGGTTGTATTAATGTTGGTGGCTTGAAAAAGGTTGTAATGGACTTCGCAGGTTTGGGTGCTACAGGCCTTTCAAGAACTTTGCCTTGGTACACTAGCGTATCTTCTAGGGGCAATAAACGACCTGCTGCAATGCATCGAGTGAGCCAATCCATTTTGACGACCCAAATAACATCGTCTGAGGCATCAAACTGAAAGGGATTTGTTGTCGACTCTACTAGCGTGTCTTGCTTATCGGGTTGATGCTCATCTTCAGTTTCGGAATCTTCCACTCCTTCCTCCGTGGTAGACCCATCGGCATCGATAGTGATAGGCTTGCTTGCAGTCCCTATTCTCCTCCTTTTACTCGGGTGATCAGCATTCTTCACAGGGCTTGCTACTCGCTTTATTTGAATGATCTCTTCAACTTTGAACTTCCGATTCCGTAACTCAAACCCTGCCCTTTTCTTGGTCCCCACTTTGCCGATGAAGACCTTTGCCTTTGTGAGATCAGACGTGATTGGAGCATGATGTCGGCGCAGAGTATTCGTGAACTCTTGTAGTTCATCGTCCTGGAAATGTGTCGAGATGACGAGTACCGGCGGTATACTTCTCAGAGCTAAAGTCTCGTGATTTTCGGCCGACGATGACCGTGCCGAAGGTAAAGGACTCGTGATATCCATTTCGGTAAGAGCATATGTAATGAGGTAATGATGGCGTCTGCTTGTCCCAAGAAAAGCTTATTCAAATATCGTATAGTTTATGAAAAATCAGTTGTCGAAACTAACCGATCCTCAATCTCTTATATCTCTTCATCCAATTTCCAAAATACCGAGAATGTGTAGTGATTCAGAGCCCCGAAAGACAAGGCTAAGACGTATCCAAAACCCGACTTCTCGGTTCTCGAAAAAAGCAATAATCGAGAGAGTTCCAAAGCATGATCCAGGAAATGGTATGGGAGGCAATAGGCGAGGCGTAAGGCTAAAAATAGAGTTGATATATAATTGAGTGTAAAGTTGTCGGAGTGACGACAAGCACGAGACCTGAATGTGAGCTCGGGAAGTGAACGGGAAGTTGCCAAGTAGTGCAGCCGATAACGGATTAGTGTGCTTGGCGAATCTGCTTTGTTTGCACCGATCTTGGACGTCTGGGGACATTCACTTTGATCCGTGCGCTCTGCGTAACACATTCCCGGAACCGGAATGGGAATGGATCGGCGGTGTTTTTAACCTCGCTCCTTCGCCTTCTTCGCTATTTGAAGAATTATTCTAGGCCAACGAAGAAGTCATACTTCGTTTGTTTAACTATTTTTCTAGATTTTACAATGGAACGACACTTTTCGTTCATCACTCGTACTGATATAGAGTCTGCCCAACTGCATCTGTATTCCAGAAGTATGTCACGAGGCACCTCGCAGCGAGATCGACTAATTAGCAGATTGACACGTTTCGTCTTGATTGACAGTATAGATTTACCCTTGATTCATACGCAAAGCCTCAATGACCACGAGACCCGGACAACAACCCATTACCCTCGACACAAAATCCACCTTCAACAAATACGCAAAATCATAAATTAATTCAGCACAAGAGCATACATCCAAAAATTCCGAATTACACTACCAATTCTACTTATCTCCCAATTCCCCCCGTCCCCTACCCCAGCCCAACCCAATCCCATCTATGTAAAAAATAAATGAAAGAAAAACGTAACCAATCACAAAAGGGGATCCGATTTGGTATCTTCCTCCTTTCTCCCCAACAGCAAATTCCTACAATCATTAAGAATTCTCAAATTCCCCAAAGACGCCAGACCATAACCGGTCATACGTTTAGCTCAAACCGAAAAGAAACATCTAAAATCTTATCTATGTGTGTCATTACGGCGGGCGGCAACAACCTCTCGTTCGTAAGCGAAAGTTTCAAAACTTCAAAACGCTAAAAAAAGCAAAGGCAATTTCGTGGATACGTGTTTTTCCAAGTTTTCAAGTCTCGATAAGCACTTTGAGCACGAGTTTGCCGTCCTTGTCAACTGTTTTTCCTGCAAGCTCAAAGGCGTCTTTGGCAGAGTTTAAGCCTTTGAAACGGTGTGTCACCATGTTGTCTAGGCTTGGCAGTGCGCCCGAGGACAGGATTTTCAGGCCGATGGGGTAAGTATTGGCGTAGCGGAAAATGCCAATTATGTCGACTTCTTTTAGGTGAGAAGCGGACATCGGCAGGGTCTGTATTGGTGTACCCATTCCGACCATGACAAGCTGCCCGCCAGGTCTTGTTGCCTTTTTCGAATTGTTAGCTTTGTCTTGGAGGTTGTTAAGATGATTGGAAGACTTACGTAGAGACCGGCTTGCATGCAAATCTCCTTTCCAGTGCAGTCGAATGTGATGTCTGCGCCTTCAAAGTCTGGGTCATTTAATGACGCGATTTGCAGGATGTCTGAGGAGATGTCTTTAGCCACATCGAGCTTTTCCGCAGTATCGTTCAAATGTCTCCTTGGCGTTACAATATATCCCTTATTGGCGAAACCATTGGAAAGCGCGTAATTCACCCTGCCGCTGTCGATGTCGGCAATGACGACAGTAGTCGCACCCGACAACTTGGCCATGGCGGCAACCAAGAGACCAACGGTCCCTGCACCGAAGACAATGGCAGTGTCACCTTGCTCTACAGTAGCTCTTCGCGTGGCGTGAATAGCGACAGAAAGCGGTTCCAGGAGTGCAGCGGCTTCTAGCGAGACATGCGCGGGGATCCTAGATAAGGTTATCAGCCAACAGTGCTTTTTTTGTAGTTCATGCAAGACATACTTGTAGCACCATTTTGCGGGGTGGTTGATGCGTTCTTGGAGAGTACCCTGGAAGTGAGGGTACGATTTGGCGCTACTTCGGAATCTCATTCTGGGACAGAGATTGTAACGGCCTCTTTGACATGACCGACAGTTGTCACACGGCACACCGACTTCCAATGCAACCCGCTCGCCAATCTGGTAGCCAGTGACGGCTTCTCCAATGGCGACTACTACGCCTGCGGACTCATGTCCCAGGGATAACGGTTGACAGGCCTGGAGATCCCCATTGCGGAATTTGCTATAGTAGGAACAATCGCTCCCACAGATACCCGTCGCCTTGATAGCGATCTGGAGTTCATTGGGTGCTGGGTCCGAGATAGTACGAGTTTCCTAATTGAATGGTTAGCTCCCATAGTCACATAGTCAACAAATGTAAAACCCCCACGAAAGCGGGAGAAAGTGGGATGTAGTCAATGGATGGGGTATCCATACGAGCCGCAAATCCCTTGGCCCATGCAAGACAGAAGCTTGGATGCTAGTAGCTTTGGAGTAGTGCCTTGTTGGGATTGGATAGATGTCCGCCAACGCTGAGGGAGCCATTACGAAATGGATGGAGTGGATGGAGTAATCAGGGAGGTGAAAGGTAAGAAGGGAGGGAGGGCGATAGCTGTGACATTCCCCCACGGGAGCGTGGCGTGTTTATACATTGCGGAAATGACCTAACGATCATCAAGACGTCTGGCGCAAAGCTGGGCTGCTTGCTGGTGCATCGGCGCGATAGGAAGGGGCATGAAAATGTTCCCAGAGCTCCACGTCATTTGCTGGGCGGTTCAATCTGGTGGGACATGGATGGGCATGCGCAGTACAACTTGGGATGGGATGGCTTCGCGTAGGCTTTTCTTTATCCCGTTACGCTGAATTAATGAGGCTAGATCTCCCAGTGTGGGTACTGTGCAACCGGGGGAGCAGCGAGCACAGGGTGGAGCATGGCTAAGAGGTGGACTCACTTTCTACCGGATCAGCAGCTTTGGAGCTCCGGTACATGGGAGAAGGTCGGATGCAGCTTGCTGTACAGGGGGTTGGAAACGATAGAATAATGGAATGCTGTCGGAGGTGGACTGTTTCGCGTGCAGGCGGGTCTATCAAGGTGCATGACAGGCCGTGAAACCGCGATAAGGTATGTAGAAGGGTCAGGATGCAGGCGTGGAACCCGCATCGAATGCTGCACTCGAAGGACTGCAGTTTGCCGGGAGGTAGTTTACCATTCAAGAGACAAGACAGACAGCCAGACAGCCAGGCGGACAGACAGACTACCCAACAGTGCGTGGAGCTATGGATTGCTGCAGTGGCCCATTATTCCTGGGCAGCGCAGCAGAAGGTTCAGGCTGATTTGCGGACGGTCGTGGCCCCTAGGCTCGCCGTTGGAGCACGCCTTCGCAGCGATACCGTCGTGGGGCTTGCTCATCAATCTCGGGGCGCGACCTGCCAGATATCTGGAAGAAATGGCGGTCGAGGACTGGCTAGAATGCGGGCTCAATTGCTGGCAATTCTGAAAAAGGTCCCCGGAATTGCGTGCGCGTACGCCCGGACCGCAATATACCGTTGAACGGACCAGGGCTGGGAATGAAAATGTTCAGGGGCGAATTTCCACAACGTTCGCCTCCAGATAATTAGCAGATGGCAGATGGCAGAGGTAGCATGGCGGCCGTCGGTAAAGACGTGAGACAGATCCGTAGTGCAGTACCTTAGTAGTCCCCCTAGCGACTCGTTTACTGGATGGCGACGGGGGTGCGGGTCGACGGCTGAGAGGTCGAGGAGCAAATGGAGCATCAGTATGTACTACCATATATGGAACGGGTCCTGTACAGTAGCCGTACAAGTAGGTGTGGAAGTTAGACTATGAGTGGTGGCAGTATGTTTTGGGTCCATGTGTGGTGGTGTATGTGTGGTGTACTGTGTATGCATGGCGGGCATGGCTACCGAGGGCCTTGACGAAATGGCGAGAGGCCGTTACCGGCATGCTGGGTCCGCCATGTGCAGGGCAAGCTTATCAGAGCATCCAGATGTCGCCAGCCAGCTACTGTGTAACAGTGTCTATGTACTATGTCCGGTACATGAGAGTATGTATTATGGCAGTAGCTTTGTCGTTGTCCCAATCGTTTGTTATATGAAAGCGAGGGGATACCATAGTACACACACATACACGTACACACACTCACACACACAAACAAACAAACAAACAAAAAGAGAGAGAGAGAAAAAGAGACAAATCGAGTATGTGTACGTGCATGCAGGAATCAAGGACCGACTTGGAGCGAGTGGCGGCCAGGCGGCCTAACTGGTGGTAAGAGGCAAAGATAGCAGACACACATACTGCACACAAGAAAGTGACAAGACTGCGCTATCGTGTGCCGCTGGTACAATATGCACAGAAAGAGTCAGAGTCCGCCTTGAATGTGTGTCTGTCTGTGAGTGTGTGTCCTGGTCCCTCTCTGCTCGTATGTCGTAACTCATCCGAGACCATCCAGGACGGACCCCAGGGGTCCCGCTAGTCGTCCTGCAAATCCATCTGAGCAATGAGTACCCATGGATCATGGAGCAGCAGCGGGAGGAACATCAGCAGTGCGAAAGATGCCGCCCACATAGATAGTCCACATCGGCCACACCTGTACTCATTTCTGAGGCCAGTACTGTTGCTGATCGCGATGGGGACGGATGTCCTGGACCCAGGGGACCCTGAGAAACCATCCATGATCCACCCATCCTCCAGGCTCCCCCCAGCGCTTCAGTAGACGATGCAGTGGAACTCAATGGACCCAGACACGGCTGGAGAGAGCGGTAACTACAGCGGCAGCCATGGCGGCAGTAGCTGCTGCTGCTGCTATCAATCGTGGTGGTAATTAGGTGGTGTAGTTGGCGGGTGCTGGGTGTGCGAGTGAGGTGTAGCTCGCAGAGCTAGAAAGGTAGCCAAGTTCTTAGTCGGCTGGAACGTAAGCGTTGCTAACCTGTACCACCACCAGCACCAACAAAATACCCAAACGTCCCGTCCCCGTCCTATCTCTCCGACCACCCGAAACAACGTGCTCAACTCAACCATCTGGCATCTCCATGTCGCGAGGGAGTTGAGTGCCGTGATGTGCTTTGATGCGGGTCGGTATTGGGTACACAGTATGTACGATAGAGCACCTCTGTGGTTTCCAACCTTTGCTTGCTGCCCATGCTTTTCATGTCTGTGTCTGCGTCCACCTCCATGTCCTTGTCCATGTCCATATTCATATCTATAGGTTATCCATGTTCTCATGTTCCCATGCCAAAAGCCTTGAACACTTCGTCCATTGATCACCCATCTACCCTGTCACCCTGTCTTGTCCTGTACCGTCCTGCCCCGACCTATCCCATCCTGTCCTGTCCTGTCCCATGCCCCGAACACGAAATGCAATCGAATAATGCCAGGCGCAGGCCAACTGATAAGGATGGTCGATGCACGTTTCTGAGATTTATATTGCAGGGCGGGCCCCTACGCCTAGAGCAAACCACGACAAGCCGCCATCGACCATCGACGCATCCACCCCAGTCCGACAGGCACCACGAACCAGACGCTTATGCATGGCACGATGAATACAGTAGGCGGTGAGTACCAGCCGCTCGTCCCTCTGTATTGTATGGCCATGCTCTCGTTTTTCTTTCTTTTTTTCGCCATCTTGCCTACGAGTCTCAACTCGAGATCGCGCTTTTAACCCCAAGCCGCCGCGGCGGTGAGCTTCCTCTCTTTCAGCGATACCCAGATCAAGCACCATCAGCAGCCCTCACCTCTCCTAGCCCCGCCGTGGAGACCATGGCGACTATGGCGACTCGGCCAGTGGTTGCCCATGTACTCTTCTCTCTCTTGTCCTCTTCCTGCACCAACAGCGCCGGAGGGAGGCTTCCGCTCCCTCCGCGATAATAACACCGCTATTAAGTTCTGCTTTCATCCATCAACGAGCCACAGGGCAGAGAGCCGCCCTCTCACTGGCTATCCACGACCCAAATTATGCACCTCGTCCACTGGACCTTCAACCGACTTCACCCTACAAATCTCTCCAAGCCCTTGAGCGACAAATTGAGGTACCTGGCTGGCCTCACTTCACCGTCTCCCTATGCGATTGCGACTATACGGGCATCCCAGAGCGACAATTTCCCCTTTCAAATCTTCCGCTTGATTTCTGCACTTGTACCTTTCCTCCTAGTCCAGGGCTGCTGCATCGGACACGCCGGCTTCGTCTTCGCTTTTCCATCCGCTGCTTCGACCTGATTTTTGCCCTCATGATAGAGTTTGGAGTTCCCCGGCCTGCATGCCACAACCGCCTTCGAGCATGTGCATGCCACCTGCCCGAGGGCCGACTACCAGCCGACTCGAGCCTGTTTGTGCCGAGCGCACTTTCATCATTCACTCTGAATCATGTTTTGCTCCCGATATCGCAATGGGAAATATCTACGGGTTGAGCCGCACATAGAATTTCCTATCAACACACTAGCACAATCGTCTGGAAGATTCTCACCCGCTGTATTCCAAGTCTCTAACAGCCCTGGGCCGATTCGCGGGAAAATATATCGTCAAGAGCACTAAGCATAGCATTACAGAGAGCTCCTCATACCAAAACCCTGACTTTCGAGCCACTTCCGGATGATCCCGTTGACTTCCTCGGGCTTCTGCGTCAAAGCCCAGTGGGTTGCTGCCACTTCTCCTCTGGTGAGATTTGGCAGAAAGTGTTCCATGTGCTTAGACATCTCCGGTTTCAACACCGAATCGTACGTTGCCTGGACAAAAAGCGTAGGGATAGAAATAGTGGTCTTGTCAAGCAGTCTAGACGACATTAGTCGAGTTGGCCACCGATGCAAGTATCTGCACCTACGCTTGATCTTCCTCCCAGTTTGCTTTTCTTGTTCGATACCAGTTTACTTATTTTAGTCAGTCATGCCACCAGACGGCAGAGAAATTCCGACTTACGGGTGCTGTGGATCCCATGACGCGAATACTCTTTAACGTAGTAGTCGAGCACCTGTATGTCCGTCAGGAAAAACGTCCAGAGCCACCCCAGAGTGGCAATGGTGATCACCGCCCTACTATATGGCAGAAGAGATTGTGATATTGCCATGCAGGATCTGTAAAGGCATTGAAGATTCTAGAAACGCACCTTGCCATTCAGTAGCCTGCTCTCGCCAATGAGGGGGAAATTTTCAGGAAGAATCCCCTTGTTTGGATCGAATGCGACCTCTCCATCAGGACCGTGGGCACCGAACAGGCTCTGAAGGAACTTCCGAATTGATTGCTCGTCGTTGACGCTCTTCTCCACTTCGCCAGAGGCGAGATGGAGTTGATAGGCAAACTGTGGCAGGGGGCCTTTGACAATGTCCTCCAAGGAGAGATAGTCTTTCTGGGGTGGCGTGTACGGGGTACAGACGGAGAAGACGTGGGTAATCAATTCTGGATGCCTGCTTCATGTCAGTCTCCTGCTCAGCTTGGGGCGATTCCCGTCTGCTAGCTTACCATTGCGCAGCCCGCCACACAACAGCACCTCCCCTATGCAACTAGTCAGCATAGGCACTATGATAGACGTAATAATTGTTCGTCAATTGCTCACCAGTCGTGTCCTCCAAGAATGATCTTCGGCGCGCCAACATGTTTAGCAAGCTCCGCAATATCGTCTGAGGCCCTTTTGAGAGAATACAGATTAATGTTATTTGGCGGGACCTTTGGCGCATCCTATACTCCAGACTTAGCTGACGTCTCCCCACGCAAAGCGGGAATGATCTCTCCACACCCCACGATCCTTGTGTAACATGCAGGGGAGGCGAGTTGATGAATGGCCGCAGGTGTCGGCCCCCCAAGATGGTGATATCATGAGGCATATGCAAAGAGAGTCTCTTGCTTACTGTGCCTCCGAAGCCCATCAAATCTGGCGCTACAACTCTCAAACCCATGCTGAGCAGGAGTGGAATCTGATATCGCCAGCCGAGACTAAGATCCGGCCATCCATGAATCTGCAATTGGTGGCCATAATGTTAGCCATGGGTTCACAGTCAAGCCTGCAGTGGCCAGCCCATATAACCGCCGGCTGATAATACACTGACCAGAAAGACAGTAGCTTTGTAACTCCCACCTGCAGGCACGCCATAAAGATAGTGATAAGTGTGGCCGTTCAGAACAGCCGTCTTGTGCTCGGTGCGGGAGTCGTCGGGTTCGATTGGCTGGAGCGACATGACGCAATGCGAGGTTGGCACAGCTCTCTTATCATACGTTTAGCAAGAAAGGAAGATTAGACGAATGCGCCCGATTGAATCTGGAGAGGCACGGTTGCCGCAATAGATTGCAAAGAAGTGAGGCAACAGAGACGTTCCAAGCTGAGAAGATGAGGAATCAAAAGATCAAAAATTCAGAAACCATCATGCGCTTTATGGGACCGCCGATGATGCATTCTTAATCGGGCCGTGACCTCGGTCCCGAGGCATTTCGTAGTTAAGCTCCTGTGTGCAAGTTGCCCCTCACTCATCATGCTATTTCTCTCACTTCCCTGGAATAGTATGGAGAGTCTCACAGGCGCAATACAGGCGCAACGTCTGCCAGATTCTAGCTGGGAGTTGTCATAAGCCGTAGCAATGTACTTGCGACTGGTAATATGCATCCCACCCTTCGTGGGGGGGCTGCAAGACGATGCTTTTCCGCCGTCCCGGAAGAGATTGCTGCTATGCGAGCTTGTCTCACGTTGTATGCATCTCTGAACGACTTTTCGTTATGTTGACCACTGTGTGCTATTTACCGGCGTCTCATGCATGCACTACGGTATTGAAATACAGCAGCAGAAGCCCACTCAATTTCCAACTGCCTGCAGGGTGCTCGACCAAACTCTCGGAAATAAAGCTGCAGACAGCCAACAAATATCGCTAACGAAAGGTCAATCTGCAGCATTCTATGCGAGTTGTAGACTGCTAGGTCCGCGCGGAAAAACCACAGCCCGGCGATGCACCTCGAGCAGGGCGTGTAGTAGTGAGGTAGAGGATTACACAGCAGAGCATGTCGATGTTTTTGTTATGGATTACTCAACTGTACCGGTTTCAACCTCTCTAAAGTCCAACGTCCAACTTGCGCGTCGCGATTGTGCCACTAGATGGTATCATAATAATGGAGGTATGGATGAATGTCGTCGAACAGGCGCGGATATCCGAAGTAGGATCCTTCACCTGACGGACCGAAGAGCCAGAATACGCGGTTGAAGACCTGTTTGAATTCAGTAGATCACCGTGTCCTCCGCGGCCTCTACGATCTCTTCTCCGTTCTCGTCATTCAAGTCTTTACTAGCTTCCTCATCAGCTGTAGCTTCATGACTCGTGTGTGCGTCATTCTGCTGGTTTGCAGCTTCTCCTCCAACGCTCACCGCTTCCTCTGCATGATCTTCCCTCCGTCCCAGGTTCTTGGGAGAAACAGCTCTGTCGTCAGTAGTCCCATTGGCTGTATGCTGCTGCGGGGGCACATCTGCATCAAGTTCCTTACCGGTAGGGATAGCGTCCGTATTACGGGAGACGTGCCGTTCCCGCTCGCTCTGTATCTCTTCTCGAGCCTCGTACTCTTCCAACTCTCGGCGAATAAGCTTTTTCGCTTCTGCAACTTGTTCTTCAATGATTTGGTCTTCTCGTGCCGTAGTCTCCCAGGGTTTGTAGTACTAGCAGCTTCAAGTCAGCATACTATGTATGTTGTTTTAGGCGGTCCGATCAGCCACCAAGTACGATATGAAGGCAACTTACCAAGCGAGGCTCGGTCTCAGTCCGAAGGAAGTGGGCTATCTGAAGAGCATTGGCGTGTTGAAGGTGTATCTAGGAATGCCACGTTAGCTTTATTTCTACCTTGCTGATCCGAGATACGTACCGATTCCAGTTCGAAACGTCTCTGCTCTTTCACGCGTTGTGCTTGACGCTGCGTGGCAAGCTCCAGCTTCCTCTGATCACTCTCTTGCTCTTCAAGCACACGCTGGGCTTTCTGTCTCTCGGCAATCTCGGAACGACGCTTCTGTGCTGCGGTAGCAGAATTCTGTGAGAGGGCACCCAATGCAGCACCAAAGAGCCTTCTCTCACGCCCGCGCTCACGACGCCCTGATCCATTTGTAGCTTGCGGTTTTGGGATTTCAGTCGGTCGCTGGTCCAGATGTGCTTGGGTATCATCATCAATACTATTCAATCGTTGCCGTTTTGAGTCTTGCTCTGACATAGCTGACGGTCGTCTTTTATGGCCACCTGGGGGCGAGCCTGGGTGTGGAGGAGACTCCATTATCTCACTCTCTGGGAGCATTACAGCAGATGCTATGGGACCGTCCATGTTGAATGTGTATGGCTGTGTTGATTGATAAGTCCCAAGCGGGGGTTCAAGTTACCTTCGAAGGCACGCGCAAAAGTTCGTTCGTACCTGAAGCTTACCTTCGAAGGCGAACAGTTCGGTTCCTGAACGCGGTCGAAGCTTCTAAACTAGCGTCTAAGCTGACTAAGTCCCCGCAACCCTCGATTTCTTTCGTCGCGATAGCTACTGCACTATCACTTAACTCCAGCTATCTCAGCCACCCTTAATCGTAACACCAACACCTAACACAATCATTCGAAACCTAACCTTTCCCTCGAAATATTTCAAAGATAGACTCAAAGATATACCACATATATTTTGAACGACACCCATTGCAAAATCTAAATCGCAACAAGCATGTCTCGCCATCATCCGTGAGTTAACCCAACGCCACCTCTTTAAATCAACACTAATATAGTCCACAGAGATCTCGTTATGTGTCGGAAACAAGCCGGAATCTCTATCGGCCGTCTTTGCGATAAATGCGATGGCAAATGCCCTGTATGCGATTCCTACGTGCGACCCACGACCCTTGCCCGCATTTGCGACGAATGCTCCTTCGGCAACTATCAAAACAAATGTGTCGTCTGCGGTGGAGAAGGAATCTCCGATGCCTTTTATTGCTTCGAGTGCACACGTTTAGAGAAGGATCGTGACGGTTGTCCGAAGATCATCAATCTAGGCTCTTCAAGAACGGATCTGTTTTACCAGAAAAAGAATTTCAGAAATCATTAGGCATGGCGCGGGTAGGCTGGGTATGATATAATACAAGTCGTTCATGTTCTGGCTGTCGTGGGAGGCTACATGAACTTTGAACGCAATATGATGGGACTAAAAAGACTACGGCCATGAAACAGATCCCTTCACCTCCATGAGGTAGACAGCTTCGGACTGGAGATTATCGAGGTGGAATTTGCGGGGAGGCCGCGCATATAGAAAATGTCTATTGGCAGAAAGACGGGTACCGGTCATGGGGCATCAAATAGGGTTCCGTTGTGGATATCAGCATTGACTAGTTATCATGTAAGGTGCCTAACTGCACAACTCTTCGCCCGCCGCTAAAACTTATCGCATAGGGCGACGTTAAATTATGTAGCATACCCCCTTTGTGGCTACTGCACACATATTCCCTCGAATCAAAGCTGATCTAGTCATATTCTATCAAACAATTACGCCCTTCACCTTGCGTGCTTGATTCTCCAAAAAAATTGTTGATGAAGCACGACCGCGAAAAGTGACCGGAAAGTGCATGTAAACGAGCATACGAGTCATAAATAGTTATTCTCTACCAATCGCTGTTCAACGGCCACGCCGTCCACAACGTTGCCTCTATAACCATTCCCCTCGCAGGAGCACCTATCTGCTCTATTTGGCACTAGCCACCGCAAAGCCTTTAATAAAGTGCCTTCAACGACACTAGGCCGACGAACGATAACCAAATGTGGATTGGCTAGAGACAAGGCCCTGATTCTATTAATGCATTTCGAAAATCTCTCAATCGGATGGCTTTTTGCAATACGCACAAGAGGATATATGAGACGAGCACAGCAGGCAAGACAAAAAGGTGTTTCCATAACAACCGTCATGTGTGCTCGCTGCAGTTGAGATTCGAGAATGAGTAGTAGCTAAACTAACGCGAAAGAAATCAAAAACAGATTATCCCGGGTATAAAGCATAACACGAAGAGGGAAAGAGATTCCGCCATCGGCTAACAATGATAATGATCTATGAGGATTGCTACATTGAGCTGTTATGAGGTATAGGTAGTGTGTCGAGAAATGGAGGTTGGGTTAGAGGAGATTTGCACAGAAAACTTACGAAAAAGTGGAGTTGGTTAGAGCAAAGAGAAAAAAGAAAACGAAAAAGAAGCCTATGGGGTAGAATTGTGGTTCTCCCTTGTAGGCTTCTCGGTATTCCAATGCCCCTCCTCATCTTCCTCGTTCAACCATCGCTCCATCGCCGGAGACAGAGTCAACCTTCTGCGGTTGTGTGCATTGCCATTAGGGGTGGCGGCCGGCGGGTTGTTGGTTGCATTGGGTTGATGGTGCCCGTTTACTGTAGCTTGATTATGACTACCCTAGCATATTGAAAGTCAGCCTGCTGTGAGAAATAGTTAGTGACTTCATTTGCACTACCTGATTTGCAGCATTGGGAGGGGCCTGGGCGGATTGGCCGCCACAGCGAGGTTGAGCTGGATTCTGTGAATTTGTTCCCGCGTTTGGAGACGCCATGTATTTCACGGCCGGGTGGCTATCTTGGGGGCAATGTTGCAAGGAGTTGTGTCTGGTGAGAGGTGTGTGAGCTTGTGGTGAGGCGGTTGATTGGATAGACTGGTAATAAGGACAAGGATGGGGACTGTTATTGTGACCTATTGATTTGGGTATGTAGTTGACCTGAAGAGTGAATATTGAGAGAAAGAACTTTCAGCATTGTAGGAACAGTTTGTCGAATTTATAGCCCGCAATTATTCAGTCCTCCTGTTGCTTTGCAGTAAAGCTAAGCTTCACGATAGTGGTTCGGAGCTACCTCTTAAGGAATTGCCGCTCATTCATCGACCAAGCGCTTACGCAGCCGTTCAGAGACTCGTTCCTGTTTCACACAACTTGCAGATGCGGTGCAAAACCTCGTACGCATCTATTTAGCCTTGACAATGGACACAGCATCCTGCAATTCTTTGCAACTTGTCCGAATCCAGTCTCCGTAACATGCCCTAAATGTGGTATCGTTCATCATCTTTCGCATTTTAGGGGTGCATATGTGTTCGAATAAGGACGTAGATTTGTTCCGATTGGATGTTCACTCTGTAATTGTTCTGAAGAGGTAGGTGGGGTTTGCTCATGTCAGTTCGCAACATAACAATGTTAGGTAGCAGTTGTACTCTCATTTGTACTGAAGAGGTGTACTTAGATGTGTGATACAAACTAAAACCATATCATTATTATACAGTCGCATCGTGTACCTAGATGTCTTTGTGGAAGAGTGCCGAACATAAGAGCAGGTGGAAGGGACTATGACATTCAACATCTGATGCAGCTCAAAGTGAAAGTAGGTAGAAAGGAACATTATTCTCCTGCGGTGGGCCGTGACACCACAGTAGTTTTTTGATGAATGGAATCGGTTCTTTTACCCTCTGCTGCAAATAGCCGGCTAGCCACACCGATCGCCTATAAAAGTCTTCCCTGAGCTCTGTGTGGATCGCGCGTTAGCCGTCTGGTTCACAAAATGACAAAAGATCGATTTGAAGGCATATGCAAGCTGTTCCAATATCACCTCATGCGTCAATAAGTTGTGTTTTGATATGTCAGAAAGTTTCACCCATATCCATCGCAATATAACGAGCTTGTTTGTACATGGCGGCGTGCCCATGCAAACACCACAGGAATTAAACCCTACATGAATGGAATTGAAGCATTTTTGGGTGGCCTCACATTGATCGGATACACCGTTTCATCTTTAAGGAATCCCCCGCTGTAATGTATAACAGCTTTCAATATTTCCAAGGCTATGGGTATCTTGCAGTGTGACACATAGATCTCTTTCTGACTTGAGTAACTAAATGCCTGCAACTTTGTCCAAATCCAGCATGCCAGCTTTGGTCACACTCGCGATGATGTTTGCCCAACAATACAACACAGAACTCTGACTTTCTAACTTAGTTTATAGCGGAGAAATTATCCAAATCATTGGTTTTGGGCACCTGCCATCTTGGAAGACACGTGGGGCACTGTAGGACGCAGCCAGAGCAACTGCGTTTTGACTGAAGAACATGTCGGGGAATTATGTCAAATAGAATTCAGTAACGTCTTTGCCGTAAAATTTTCGTCCAACGTCTTCATGGCTTCTAATCCATTTGCGTAGTTGCGATTCACCTAGATTATCCCAGCGTGAATCAAGAAAGTTGGAGACACTTGTAACATTCGAAGAACTTTGGGACTCATGATGTAGTCTTTTCACGTGATCAGGTATATAAGATCTGATTTCGGACAGAGTGAGGTCCAATGGCAGGCCTTGAAAGAATGGTATAGAATATCGAGGATTGGAAGTATACTCTGGTGCCTATGCACGTCAGCACTGAATCGCGTAGCTAAAGAAGATGATACCAACCTTGACGCGGTGAATGGTAGCTTTGACAGCCCCTTCAGTAGCTGCTTCAAATGCGTTACCGAAATTCACAACAAATGTGTTATCAATAGGCGGAGCGGGTATCCATTTGCCGCTGGAATCAAGCACTTCCAACCCCTTTTCATTATCGACTTGGTAGAGAAATGTTAGCCAACCACTGCTGTCTTTGTGAGCGCCAACTCCTTGGTGGAAAGTGTCGCCTGATGCCCGGCTTGGGGGGTATTTGACTAGCTTAATTCGATGCTGCGGAGGTACGTCCTGGTGTTCCCCTTCATCTCCCGCCGATTCGGATTGCGAGAAAAAGGCGTCAAATGTTCCCAAAGGTATACCAAAAGCCTGTTCAATCAAATGAACAAACCGATACGATAGTTCTTGAAGAGTATTGTGGTATCTTCAAGTCAATTAGCGACTACCTGGGTCGGCCTAGCAAACGGAAACCTAACTCTATATAGGCTTTGCGGAAACCAGGAACAAGCTTCTCAGAAGGCCACTGGTTGGGGCCACGAAGGCGCCAGTAAAGCTTGGAGAAATCTCGTTGTGATTCAACGGTGGTCCTCTTGATTGGTTCTTGGGCCTGCTTGTTATTTTCATTCGATTCCCAAATGACGGGTAGCTCCGTCGCAAAATCAAATTGCTCCCGAAGATCTTTCTCGCCCAAAGTGGATTCTTCAGCATAACCACTATACCCTAGAAAGTGAGGAGAGTTAAGTTTTGACAATCGCCGCTTTTCATCCGCTGGCAGATCGAAAAGAGGAGGGAGATGAGCAACAAGATTTGAGATGGTTTCAGGGGAAACTCCGTGATTGGTGATGTATAAGAAGCCAACATGGAAAAGCGCATTATGAAGCTCTGCGAGAAGCTGTGGTTTTTGGAGAGGGTCGTCTGCTTTTGACAGATCGAGCACCGGCAAACCTGCCTGACCCATTGCTCAGGTATAAAGTAGAGAGCGGCAAGATGGTTGATTCTATGTACATTGATAAGTGGAATGGGAAGCACAAGGTGGTGCACGCGGTGTTAAAACTCATATGACGAGTGTATGAGTGACTTCTGAACCTCCTGGCACGTGCCCGACTGAATGACGTGACAAGCCAGGCATGGCCCTATGAAGTGTCAAACTAAAACCTGGCGATAAAGGATTTGGACAACCGTCACCACTTCATGAATCTATAGTGAATTTTTATAAGCTTCCCAAGCAAATTTTTCATGGAACATAGTCGCCGGGTACTAGTAGTTATATATGAAGCCAAAAACCTTGATACGATTTACTACTGAAAAGGTGGTGGTTAATATAGCAAATCATAGTACTGGGTTTCATACTGTCGCTACTTCCCCGAACTAGACGCTCACCGCCACCCGCTCACTAGCCACAGCTGCGTCAGGCGGCCGCCACTAGGCAGCTCTGTATACGCCCCTCCCCCTCCATCCTTCCATCAAACACTTCCGAAAGCAAACTCGACACATCACCCCTTCCTCCTAAATCACGACAATACAACGCATAACACACTTCTATATACACCAAAGTAACAAAGAAATCCAAGTTTATCATGGCATACAACTTCGTCCGCTCGTATATAGACACCTTCCGTGAGCGAACCGCCGCAATCAGCAACACCTCAACCTTTCGCAGCACTGGTCAGCTAACACCAGAGGAGTTTGTCCTTGCTGGTGACTTTCTGGTGTTCAAGTTTCCTTCCTGGGAGTGGGCAGACGCTTCGTCCCCCTCGAAACGCGTTCCATATCTCCCCGCAGGCAAGCAGTTTCTCGTAACACGCGGGGTCCCATGCCACAGGCGACTCGATGACAACTTTGCTGGCGATGCCGGTCAAGATGAGACAGTGGTGGGAGATGGTTTCGCGGGTGGAGACGGTCAAGCAGAAGATGACGGCTGGCTGAGGACTGGCGGTATGGCAGCGAGCCAGGAGGCTAAAGTGCGAGACGTGCGAACTGTCGATGAGTCCGGCAACCTAGGCGCTGCCGAAGAAGAGGAGGAGATACCCGATATGGAGGACGAAGATGACGAAGAGGCTATCATTCGGGAACCACAAGGCAGTGGGAACACGTCTGCGTACGTGAACTTGCTATCAGTAATTCAGACGATCGTGATCACTGACTTTGACATAGTCCATTGCGAACTTACACCCTCTACATCTGTTACTCCGCACATTATCGCACACCACGGCTCTACCTTTCCGGTTATGGCTCAACATCAGTACCATTGAAACCTCAGGAAATGATGGAGGACATTGTTGGCGATTACAAGGACAAGACAGTCACAATTGAGGATTTCCCATTCTTCGACCACGCCCTCAAGACCGCGTCCGTACATCCATGTAAACATGCATCCGTTATGAAAGTGCTGCTAGATCGTGCGGATGCTGCCTTGAAGCTCCGGCTCGCCAAGCTGAAGGCAGGCAAAGATGTCAGCAAGGTGGATAGTGGCATGGAGGGTCTCGTTGATGACACGCGGCTCTTGAAACTCACAGAACAGTCCAAGTCCAAGGATGGCGATGAGAACAAAGATACCGAATGGGATCTCGTGGAAGGCGGTTCACAAGAGGACGAGGTCGCTATCCGAGTAGATCAGTACTTGATCGTATTCCTGAAGTTCATGGCTAGGTAAAATGAGACATGCAAACGTGCAAATCAGCCGCTAACAACTGGCAGTGTTACCCCGGGCATTGAGCACGATTTCACCATGGGTGTTTAGACACGACTCACTTTGCCTTTTGGCAGTTTCTTATTTGTATTCGTTACAACCATCATCAGTTTCTGTTTCCGTGGACTAGTTCGACAACGGCGTCATGGCTCCACACTAAGTTAAGGCATCGGGTAAGCGGGCGCTTGGTAGGTAGGGCGGTCATTTGCGGAGTAGGTATTTCATACTCGGACTGTAGGAACTACATTATTATTCCGATTACTGAATTACAGATTTGGAAAGAAATTCGTCTCCATCAAGTATCCAAGGAGCATTATGCGAGAAATAAATATTTCCTGAGCTATCACCCTTTAATCCCAGTGTCTCATCCCTTGTGGTCTTCTCATTTCCAGTTCTTTCCCTTCATAGCCAAACCCTCTCCTTTCAATGTCTCCGTTCCCAAATACTGCATGTACCTTCTTCGACAGCGTTTCAGTGAGGGATTCCGGTGCTGCCACCCGTGGCAACATTTGCGGCGATTCAAGAGATCCGGGTGGAATATCACCGGAGAGATCGCGCTTCTCTTCGTTCTCGGGTGTTTTGAACAGCTTATAGAACTTCTCTGATACCTGCGAGATTAACGGATGTAATTCCTCTTCCTGCTCGAACAACGGGAGAGTGAGTTGCTTGGCAATGTCATGCTATAATATCTAGATCAGTACACGGACAGTAACCATGAAAGTTTTATCTACCTCAGCCATTCCCGTCGATCTCATTTCCTCAGCGCGTCGTTGCAGTTTTGGGGCCGCCGGGGTGATCGGAGTTCCTGCGACAGTGATCACAAAGGCCAATACGGCCAAGGAAGTAAAGGCGCGCATGGTGATTCCAAGACGAGAATTCTTTACAAAGCGTCTGTGTATTGAGTATAGTGAGTTCGACCTGAGCAGGAAGGTGGTTTGCAAAGACAAAAATTGGCAGCCCACTTCCCAGTACCGAACCTTTAACAATATTCTTCGAAGAACAAACGACTTACCTCAAAAGAGCGAGAAGCATAGAGAGAAGAAATAGAGCGCAAGGCAAGCACCAAACGAAGATAAACGTCCCTAATATAGGAGAAGAGAGAGGGGGAGAGGGATGCGAGTGATTCGATCGACGACACCCTCGCAGTCACACGATAAGAGAATTGAGTCCGCACACCTGAGACTCGCCTCGACCCAGAACCTGCTTCCATCTCATATGTCCTATACCCAGGGAGGAACTTCAATGCGACGTTCCCCTTGGGAGGCGGGGGCCTGCGCAGCAAGGAGAGACATCTTATCACGTTCAACGCGCGCTCAACAAAAGCTAGAATGGCAAATAAGGGGCCATAATCATGCGTTTTGTGAATTCTTGAGGAGCGCATTTGGGGATTACGCGTATTGAGAGGAAGAGAATATGTGGTGGTGGGATGCGCAGAGGGGTAGAATGCAAGGGCAGGAGGAGGCGCATTTTGGATGTTTGTGTGTTGATGCACTATAACGTCGTACATGCGAAGGTGGCAGAATAGGGTAATAATGTCCTGTACTTAGATTGTGCATGTCTTTAACTTAGATACCGTCAAAAGCAGGGCAAATGCGCTACGGCTATCGAGGTATTAGCTCAAGAGGTTGCGCATCGTGGACTACCCGAATGGGAAAGCCTGACTGTTCTCCGCGGAATGTCTTTAGTTTTCGATAGTGTGGATGTATCTTGTCGAATATGTCCTCAGGGCATTGCTTTTCCGGAGTCGAGACATGGTCGACTGTATGGAATGGATTCTTTCATGCATGTGCGACTGCTTGCAATTCAGTATGTGAAAATGGAACAAGAAGGTTAGAGAAGATATTGGCCTTGAATTATTGACAAGAATGAGAATCCAGATGATACAGGAGCGCTTCTGTGCGCTTTGGTTATCCTATGCATCCAAAATGCAAACCGACAGACATAGAAATACATGAAAAACATAAGCTAATCCCGCCCGCTCAAACGCCTTCAAATAATTGAGATTTTTGTGGAAGTTGGTGATCGTGTTCAGGGGAGGTCGAAAGGTCGAAAGGTAGAGAAATCAAAAGAAGCCCGGTATTTAGTAGGTGATGCAATCATGATTCGACAGACCGAGATAGTCTTAGATGTTTGATTCGGACTCGCTTCGGATTGCGCCTATGACTTTGTCTCACGCTCCTCCTTAGCTTTTACGGCGGCTTTCCGCTCGTTGATTCTCCGCTCTTCGGCCTCAACCATTTCTGTAACATTAAGTTAGCAAAAAGAAGTGCAATTGTGGGGTTTACGAGGCGCCAAGTCGTATATCATACTGAACAATATGAATAAGCATGGTGCGTCGCGTGATATTAACGTACCTCTCCATTGGTCCTCGCCAGAATAACGCTCGTGGTGGATCCTC
This sequence comes from Dendryphion nanum, assembly GCA_020744415.1. Classification (NCBI taxonomy): domain Eukaryota; kingdom Fungi; phylum Ascomycota; class Dothideomycetes; order Pleosporales; family Torulaceae; genus Dendryphion; species Dendryphion nanum. The sequence goes on along the minus strand of JAGMWT010000013.1, from coordinate 741,112 downwards.
TTCTCGATCAAGTGCTTATGCTCCGGGTCATTCGGATCAATAACCTTGATTGTCTCCCATCGTCCCTTTCCCTTGCTCATGTCATTACCCTCCATGGCGAAACTGGCAAGCAGAACAGCTAAAGTCGAGCCCTGCGCATACATACGCGCTTGCACAAGTTTTTGCGATCCGGATTGGTATCTGTTCCTGCTCACAATTGCGAGCGAACCACCCATGGAAGCAACCCAGAAAGCAAAGATGATGGGATAACGGTTCTCTCCAGCCCAATCCTTGGCACGTTGGAGTATGGTAGTTCCAGCTTGGTATTCTTGTTCTCGGGCACGCTCGCGTTGGACTTGGCGGAGTTTCTCAGGAGTATGTTCGACATCGTATTTGGCGGAAGCTCGATCTGCGGCGATGACAGCTGCACATGACAGAATTAGCAATGTCCAAGTCTTCTCTATGGAGCTGAGGTTCGACTTACCAATAAATGTACCTGTTGAAGCTACAAGGAAAGCTCGGAAGGGCAATGTGAGAGCGCGGAAGCCAGCAAATCGTCGGGTGGCTGCCATGACACCCACACCACCAACTGCTGTACCGATAAGACCGCCAATGGTTCCGCCTTTGACGGTAGCACTGAATGAATGCTGTTAGAAACTGCTCTTCCTGCAAATATTGCTCAGATAAGAAAAATTCGGAAACTCACTTGTAATGTGCCTGCTCTTCTTCTTTCGTAAGAACCTTCATGATTGTGGATATAGGGTGATTTCAAAATGGGTGGGTGGTTGGAGGATCGTGTGGGATTGAACAACTGAGTTATTGACAGTGGTCGCAACGAGATATGGGATGTGTATGTGTAGGATGGGGGGACTTAATGTAGGGGTGAGGCGCTGGACTTATATTTCCAATGATCGCGCGATTGAAAATGTGCTATGCGATGGTGACGTCGCCGAACTGCCGGCGGGCAGAACGGAAGGATGAGGTAATCGGCAGGAGCCGGGCTGAGAGTGCTTGACCAACAGTTTAGGGTTCCCTGAAGTCCTTTCAGACGAGTGTCACTCCACCGCGCCAGCCAGACCTGCACTAAGATTCACCAACGTAAACGTTTTCTCCGGTTCAGTCTGTTTCTATAATTATTTGCAGGATCTTTGATATGTTGAGTACTTTTTCTATTAAGCTACTTTATGGGTTTCTTATCCCGTGAATGCAGCTTCTGAATGGGAATGAGAGAAAAGAGTATTTTCCATGGAGATACACAACTTGGGGGCTTTGCAATCCGTATCAGTGCTATGTCAGCCAGGACAGTAAGCATTGCACGCATGATGCTTGTTTCGGGATACACTCGCGTGTTGGTCGGTCACTGGGGCTGGACGCAAATCTAAGATGCCGCTTCGGCTTCCCACACTTGCCGCCACCATGCCGCCAACAGTACGGCGACCCTTCACACGCGTACCAAAATATTTTTCAGCTTCGAGACTCATCTATATTATTCATATGCGAAAGCTTTCCACGAGTGCACAAACGGATTTTTTTGGTTTGTTCCTGAGTTTCCCGATACTCTGGAGTTTGCTCGTTCGAAGGGTGATCTAGTTCCGAATCGTACCCGAGTCGCCACCGAGATCCAGATCAGGGGAGAGAATTCTCCGAATGATCCTGGCACCAGGTTTCTCCGCCTTACGAGCAGTTTGCAGCTGCCAGGGTGCTAGAGGAACAGTTCTCCGGCATCAAGAAAGCGTCGGTCCTTCTCAAGATCTTCAAATATGTGTGACGTAGAGTTCATCAAAACTGGCGAATGGTGGAATACAGCATGATCGATTGATGATTCAAGACAAATCTAAACCTGATATGCATCCGTTCTCAATTTCAAGTTCGTTTGTACTTGTTCCAAGCAAATACAACAAGCAACGAAACGACTGCGATCCTTCCTACCAACGCTGTAGCAACCGCTTTGCGAACAATGGGATAATACCCCTCCAACATCGAATTAACAGCAGCACCTCTTGCAATCATGCTTTCTCGTCCCTTTTTGCCCCAATTCCGACCTACACCAAGTCCAGCAATCCCTACTTCTCCTGGTTCTTCCGCTTCTTCGGATTGGGAGGATGGCAGATCCTGTTTGGGAACCTCGGTAGCGTCCACGACGTCCTCGACGATGCCAGTTATGTTTGATTGTGTGCTCGAACTCATCTCTAGAGCCTTCTGCTTCCTGAACCGGTACGACATCGCCCACATTGTGAAGCGTACATCCCAGTTGGTGAAGGTAGGATATGTCCAGAGTTCAAGTGCATTATGGGGAGGTATATGTTCCAGGAGATCGGATATAACACCTAATGTAAGTCCCCAAAGAAGCAATGGTGGGCGTCTTGTAGACTCAGTAGACTCTGGACCAACGAATAGTTCCTTCAGCTTTCCTAATGGCGAGCTATTGGGTGAAGATCCTTCGGGAACGAATCCTGAAATAGATGCACAATATGTACTTTCGGCTGGGACCAAATGAATAGCTGCGAACATCATTTTGCTTAGCATAGCTTGAAGAAACCACCGCTTGATGCCAAGCTCCGACTTCGCTAGTCGATTGGATACGTCCGCGTATTCATAGGTTCGGAGAGCTGGTGACATGAGAGCACGCAATGGAACCCAATGCGTCGAGGCAACTTCGGTAGGTTGAAGACGCTGAGCTGGATACTCTGATGAAGTGAGAAGATAAACATATGGACAAAGCACCATCAAGCTAGAAACTAGTGAGTAAATGCATCATCGATAGAAAATATGCTTAAGGATAAGCAACTCGGATCCTCGGTCGAACTTACGGCACTTTTCCCCATGAAGTAGTTACAACCCGTTGAGGAAGATTCCCAACCGCGATGGCATGGGAGAATGAAAGATCAATTCCAACCTCTTCCATCGCTTCCCGCATAGCCGTTACTTGATCATCGTCATCTTCTGGATCCCGCTTTCCGCCCGGAAGCGCGACATGGCCATTCCATTTATCCCCAATCCTCGTGGCTCGCTTGATAAATAGGATTTCCGGGTCTCCATGCCTGACCCAATCCTGTTCAAAGAACGCGTCGATGATGTCTTTGAAGGACAACTTGTGCCCGGAATTGGAGGCAACTGACGACCGCCGCCGTTGAGCATGGCCACGAGAGTTGAAAGGCTTTGCATGCACAGCAGGCCAGTGGGCATAATTGGGTTGAACGCGCAATATCACAGCTACCGAAGCTCGACGGGGAACATTAGGCGGGCATGCGACCTCGGGATACGGATTTGCAGCAAGATCGAGGAGCACATTCTTGAGTTGGGACACAAGTTCTTCTGTTCCGGTTTCCATATTTTCTGAGGTCAATTGGTAATATGTCCAAAATACTGTAAGTGGCAGAAGAAAGGAAGTCAGGTCAAACATTTAAACAAGCCGAGGCCGCCCGGATTAAGTTCCCGGGTCATGATTGGCTCTTTTCAAACCATTGGTGGATGTTGATGGGTATTTGACTTTAGGCATTGCGTAGACTACACAGCCATAATCGACAAATCATCTTAGCGTACACAATCGGACAGAGTCCATACTATAATACAGAGGTTGATGTTGGAAAGTGTATCGGACCTTCAATGTCCCCACGCAATGCCCGTTTCTTGGCGCGCCATGCCGAAATCGGACGAGGGGCAGCTTGAGCGCAAGGCGGGGCTGGAAAACTACACAAAATTTCGCGACCATTAAACCTTGGCCGGTGCTTTGACTCCAATACCCCATAGATACCCCAGAGCTTGACTGTCTTTGTGTGAAGTTTCTTACTTCGATTCTTGGAATCAAATTCATAACTTCATACATCCGCTTTAGAATCAAGATGGGTGGACAAAAGACTGGTATGATGCATTTGTTTGATCGTGCATACAGAAACGGAGCTGACTACATATAGCCATTCTGTCGGTTTACGACAAGACAGGTCTATTGGACCTAGCCAAGGGGCTCCATGATCAGGGAGTGAGGCTCCTCGCCTCCGGCGGAACCGCGAAGATGATCAAACAGGCAAACTTCCCTGTCGAAGACGTTTCCTCAATCACAAAGGCACCAGAGATGCTCGGTGGACGTGTAAAGACACTTCACCCAGCTGTTCATGGAGGGATCCTGGCTAGGAATCTCGAGTCTGACGACTCGGATTTGTCGGCAAACAGCATTGAAAAGATTGACTTTGTCGTGTGCAACCTATACCCATTCTCCGAGACTGTTGCCCGAATTAACGTCACAATCCCTGAAGCTGTCGAGGAGATCGATGTCGGTGGCGTGACACTGCTTCGTGCTGCAGCAAAGAACCACGCTCGCGTTACTATCATCAGTGACCCTAAGGACTACCATGACTTCCTCACCGAGCTTAAGCAGGACGGTGAGGTATCAGAGAAGAGCAGACAGAAGTACGCTCTCAAGGCTTTCGAACAAACCGCTGGCTATGATAGTGCCATCTCCGACTTCTTCCGCAAGAAGTATGCTGGTGAAGGCGAACAACACCTTCCCCTTCGATATGGCGCAAATCCTCATCAGAAGCCGGCCGCGACTTTTGTACAGGAAGGACAATTGCCATTCAAGGTTCTTTGTGGTGCGCCAGGATACATCAATCTGTTGGATGCCCTGAACGCATGGCCTTTGGTCCAGGAGCTTAGCAAGGCACTGAGCTACCCTGCTGCTGCTAGCTTTAAGGTCAATTGAATTCCTACCTCAGTGGATCAGTCAATCTACTAACAGCTAACAGCATGTATCACCCGCTGGTGCCGCTATCGGAGTCCCCCTTAGTGAGGAGGAGAGGAAGGTGTACATGGTCGATGATATCGAGGGAATCGAGAGCTCAGGCCTAGCTCAGGCATATGCTCGCGCTCGCGGCGCTGACCGCATGTCAAGCTTCGGAGACATGATTGCACTCTCCCACGAGGTTGATGTAGGTTCCAATATGCCTCTCATATTTCATCAACGATACTAACATGACCCAGATTCCAACCGCAAAGATCATCAGCCGCGAAGTCTCCGATGGCGTCATCGCCCCCAAATACACCCCCGAAGCCCTCGAAATCCTCAAGAAAAAGAAAGGAGGAAAGTACCTTGTCCTCGAGATGGACCCCGACTATGTCCCCGGATCTGAAGAGACCAGGACCGTTTTCGGCATCAACCTTCGCCAGCACCGCAATGATGCCAAAATCGTGCCCGCCGAGACCTTTAATACAATTATCGTTCCCAAGAACTCAAGTCCTCTTCCAGACTCTGCTCTCCGGGATCTCACAGTCGCTACTATTGCGCTCAAGTACACACAATCGAACAGTGTCTGCTACGCTCTTAACGGTCAAGTTATTGGTCTTGGAGCCGGCCAGCAATGTAGGTCTTTCATCCCCGCCAAATCCTAACATCTCAACTAATAAAATCCCCCTACAGCCCGCATCCACTGCACCCGCCTCGCCGGCGACAAAGCCGACAACTGGTGGATGCGCTTCCACACCAAAACCCTCTCTCTCCAATGGAAAAAAGGCACCAAGCGTGCCAGCAAATCCAACGCCATCGATCTACTCTGCAGCGGCCTAGTCCCCGACTCCGGCATTGAGCGTGATGACTTTGAAGCCAACTTTGAAGAGGGCAAGGTGCCTACTCCGTTCACTTCCCAGGAGCGCAAGGAGTGGCTCGACAAGCTTCAAGGCGTCGCCGTCAGCTCCGACGCATTCTTCCCCTTCATCGACAACGTGTTCCGTGCGGCACGAAGTGGCGCAAAATACATTGCGGCGCCTACGGGAAGCCAGAACGATGGCCCTGTATTCGAGACGGCAGAGAAGTCGGGGATTACGTTTGTAGAGCAGCATATTCGTCTTTTCCACCACTAGGGTGTCAAGGCAGCAATGGCTAAAATGGGGGGGTTTCGTGACCTAGGTTTTGTGTCCAGGGCTACCTTTTCTGCATTCCTTTTTTCCTTTCTCTGTGTGTATTACATGTTTAGGTGTCTTTGGAGGGGATGGGTATACCAAAAGCGGTCGTTTTACTCTAGACGTCTAAATGGTCATTCAACATGTCACTGTCACTGCACTATTGCCTTGTATGAGTGCACACTCTCATCTCCGAGGAGAGCGTGATCTGAATGTGACATCTGACATCATTTCGAAAGCTGTGTTTGGGTGTAGTACAATCATCACTATACAAACATGAAGGGAGACTATCGATGTTCCGTAGCTTCTTCCCAACACCGGATTGTTTGATCTATATTAGTAACAATGGCATTGCGGGTATATTGCATCATATATTGAATTGATTTATTTCTTCAGTTCCCTCGTGCACGCCGAGCTTTCTACATCCACTGGCTGAGTCGTGCTACTTGCCAGAAACGGAAGGTATCATGATCATTACTAGCTGAAAGGGGGGATAGGATGGAAAGAGATGCCCCATGCCATTTTTCCCGAAAACAAATTGCCAGATGCCCCGGAGTTTGCAATGTCACCATTCCTTCAAAGCCATCGAGGTAATGTCATTCGGTATCGTTGCATAATCAGTGTGAGGATATCCTCCGCCGTGCTCACATTCTTCCACCATGGAGAGAGTGAAGTCACAATTACTGCTCATCATCATCGGGTTGGTCGAATAGGAAATTTGCCGCCAGTTCCTCGTTCTTATCGCAGGCAAAATACGCTTGAATGACGAGATCGCGCTCAAACCCGAGTCGGCATAACTAATACTATTAGCAATCTGGAATAGAGAACGGCTTCATTCTAATTTCTTACCCGCTCGATGGCCTCACGCTCCTCTTCGGTGACGCTGATAGCTTGAGCACCAGGAGGAAGCGGTGCGTCGTCATCAGTGTCCTCCGCAAGCAATTGCAGAAATTGTTCTGGATGGCTCGCAATCAGTTGTGCTAGCTGAGGATTTCCAGCACCGACTTGCTGCAAGATTGGCTCAAGCATAGTTGGCTGTTGCTGTACGAGCTGTCGCAGTTGCTGAAATTGCGGGTTGTTACGCAAGAAGTCCAGACTGTTGTTGCCGAGTGCTCCGCCAGCACCACCTCGTGCGCCAGCGCCGCCACTACCCCGGCCTCCCTGACCAGCTTGTGCGGCCAAGTCAAAAAGATTTTGAGGCTGATCTCCTTCAGCGGAACCCGCGGCGGCCCCAGTATTGCCACCAGTGGCGGGTGGTGGAGAAGCTGGACCCCGACCCTGCGCTGGCGTTGCCTGTTGTTGCTCTTGGAGCGCGCTCTCTGGAATTCCCTAGTCTCTGTTAGGATATAAGCGGTACGGGATCAAGTTGTTTCTTGTCTTACGTTGAGGAGATACTCGACCGCGCGGTCAGGATTGAAGAAAGCGGCGCGCATAGCTCGATCAATGTCAGCTCGTGGGAAACCCATGCTCTCCATATTCGCAATTGCTGCATCTCGCTCGCTACCCATTGTCAAAGCGGAGGGATCGTTGAACCGAGTGGGATCAGTCGATTGATTAGCCGGTGCGGGAGAGGGCGTGCCTGGGACGTTCTGCGTGACGGACGATGACTGCGCTGGGGCTGCGGGGGCTGCAGGAGTCTGCGCGGCTGCTGGAGCAGGCGTCGAAGGTGCGGCTCTGCTGGATGAGGCTGCAGAAGGTTTTGGCTGACGGGGATGTTAGTACTCTCGGCGTAGTGACAAGTCGCTGAACGTACCTTTGAGACCATGCAAACGATGAAGCCTTTCTCCTCAATGTTATAAGATTCAACAGTGTTCGCATCCTGAAGAATCTTGCCTAAATGAACCGGTCAGATTCCTGTGATCGCATACGTCTCGTCTATACCATCCCTCGGCGGGGAATCATACCGGAGTAGATCAGCTTCTGCTGGGCGACATCCCAGCCCTTTTCTGCCTGGATCTTGGCCTTGACATCGCCGATCTATGAAAAGAAGAGGGTCAGTACTGATGTAGCGATAAAAGTCGAAGCTTTTGAGAGTCACGTACCTTTTCTGAAGGCTCGGCCTCGATGACGAATTTGTTTTGCTTCAGGTCCTGGGGCAGAATTAGTATCGCATCCTATGATGAACAAGCTGATCCAAGGTACCTTGAAGGTGATTTTCATAGTTGCGGTTGAGAGGCTCAAGCCTGGTTGTGGACGTGGCTGTGGAAGGTAAGACGGGGGGTGAAGTGGTGATGGAGTGCGGTGAAGTCGTAGCGGAGAGGCAAGGTGGGATGTTATATAGATGTTGGGTTTCCAACAAAAAACTTTAATATGTCGCGGCAATCACAAGCCAGGCTGCAGTTGGGAGGAAGAAGGCGGAGCAGTAGCAGCGTTTGCTCTTATTCAGTGGCAGCGGACGGACGATCCAGAGGAAGGTGATGGAACAGTTCGTCAGGCAGACAGAACGAGAACACTCAACGAACCGCCGCCTGCTGGGTGCACCTTCGCCCACTGCAGGCGTAGGAGGGGGCGGGGAGGGCCATCTGCCAAGCCCGTTCCACCGGAGAAACGATGCGCCGAAAAGCTCAATCACGTGTCGAGAGGCTCTTCCTTGAAAAACCTTGGAACCCACGAACTTCACCTCATCGAGTTACCCCCGTGCCCGGTGGATATCACTTACAATTCCAGTCCGTGCCCACGCCTCCCGCCAACCGTCTCTGACGCCGCCTCATCCCTACGCCGCAAGGCTCAGAGTGGCCAAAGAGTGATCGAAGTGGCCTGCGGGCTTTCTTTTCCTGCAACCACAGATCCGACACCCGATTGACTGATTGATGCATGTGCCACATCTTCACATTTGCTGTCACACTTCTGCCTGTGCCCTGTCAGCCGCACCTGCGAACAGCGTTTCTTCTCGTTTGTTCCGGCATCATGAATCGCCAATGGCCTGTCCCAGAGACGTGAGGGGCATGTTTCCACCCTCATCCCCGTGGCATCCCAGACACTGGTTGCAGTCAACACGCAGCCATGCAACTGCGTCGAAGCTCGTCTTCCACCGCCTCCGCCTTCGTTCGCTGAGTTCCATGCAGTGCAACGAGGTCACAGCAGGTAATAGCATGTCGATGCCGGCGCACCCTCTGCGGGACTTTTGATTCTTTCCTCCTGCTCACCACTTCCATTTTCCGGCAAAGTGCAGACATCTGGAGCGCATCTTCAGCAAGAAACGAATTGGTGCTATCAATGCTCGTTTTTCGTCATTGCGCCAGTGGCACCTGGTTGCTGTTATTTCTTTGCTATCGCTACCTGTTGTTTTGTTTTTTGTTTTGCTGCATACGACGCCCCAAACAACGCGTGGGAAATGAAGGAGACTTGGCCAGGACAGCTCCGGGCCAGAAAAAACCGCTGACAGGCGTACCCTTGAGTTTGCGAGCTCCCCTCAGAGGCCCAGAGGCTCAGCACCTGCCAGAACTCCTAAACTCTCCTCAGACGTCGTCTGCGGAGTGCCGCCGAGTGGGTGTCGTCGCCGTCGTTGCAGTGGTCGCATGTCTGGCTATCCCCGTCCCGGCCAGCTTTTCGTTCTGGGGTCCTGGCCTTCGATTTGTTTTCGTCAGACTGTCACTCTGCTTTTTCGACATCGAGTCAATTGCGCAGCATCAGGCTACTGGATGCATCATGCGGCGCCAACGTCGCTCACGATGGCTCAAAGCCAGCCGCGAGTCGGCAGTGGTGCACCTGCCGTCGTGCAGTTGGATGATTCTCGAGGACTCACCTCCGAAGATGCATGCTGTGCTCCCAGGATTAGAGCCTGGTATCCTAGTCGCGCTCCACCATGTCCAACGCGTTTGCCCGCAAAACAATGTCCCACCTCAGCCTTTCTTCTCTCTTCTAAATTTAATAAGCCTCCTCGTGGGTCCCCACATGCTTTGCAACCAATTTCATTCTGCCCTTCGTTCAGTTTCTTCGCTCGCTGTCACCTCCAACTACGTTCGTTTCCAACAGTCCGTTACACCTGTCAATTGTGCTTCTCCACCGACGACCTGGTTTCTATCAATTATCCGGCCCTCGACTACTGCACTCGCCACACTCTGCACACGTGAAAACTACCGCATTCGGCCTCCGCGTCGCCCTCCATCACGCTGGTCGTATAGCAGCTACACGTATACTACTGCCGGCGCTATCATCTCATCTCGCTCCCCTCACACGCGTTCAGTCTGGAATCTGGCTCGGTGATCCGCGACCTGCATCAATCATTTGCTTCTCCTGCCTTCAACCGCATTGTTCTCTCTTCTTCTTGTATCACACTCCCTCCCATTCTCTTGCGACGCCCAGTTGCTATGGCCGGGCCTTCGTTTTGAGAACATCTGTTGCTTGAATGCATATTACCTTCGTTATATCTCTTGGGATTGAACAACCCTTCGCCGTCACGCTTTCCAATTGGCCCCAGGCAAATATTGCACACAATTGGCTGACACCGATTTCCGACATTGCAGCTTCGCCGTAGACGTAGTATTGGGCTGTGTCCCACAACACTTCGGTTCTCCTTGTTATTCTGGAGGCCCTTTACGTCCTTTTTTTTCCTTCCATAGCTACTGCTTTTACAAGCACACAGCATGTTTCGGCCTCACAGAATCTTCCTCTGTGTTATCGGCCTGGTCACCTGGGCCCTCACCGCCGCCGATACTGTTTTCTCCATCTTGGACGCAGCCTCGTTGTCGCTTACGGACCTTTCGTTTTTGAATCTGGCTATCGCTGCCGCCGCCTTTGACTGTATAGCACTGTGTTGTGTTGCAATCTTTTCGATCCAGTATGCTTGGAGAAAAGAAGGAATCATCAAACACTCGACCCTCGGGCGACGAATTCTGGCAGTCTCTTGCACATCTCTTTCGATCATTGCCTTGGCTGTGTCACTCGCCTCACTCATTACCATCAAGAGGAGGGAGCAAGAAGTCGATGCTGCGACCTCGAAAGCAGCAATCAGCAGCTGGGCGGGACATCTTGCAGCTCAATTTGCCATATGGACTCTGACCTGTGTAACACAGGTCGTCCTCTTTACCTGCCCATTGTGGACTTCTTCCAAACCAGAGTCCATTCGTCCCGTGGCCATTTCTGGACCTCGAGACTCGGTCATGTCCGAAATTCGAACCTCGAACCAAGCAGCGGATGACTACATGCTAGAACCTCAACGTCCTTCGTCACCACTAATGTCCCTTCCGTCGCCTACATTCTCCGCCCGTTCTTCTCAGTCTCTCAAGTCATGGAGAGATTCTCTTCACAGTGTTGTTCGTCCGGTCACATCACGCACAAAGCTCATTAGCCGTCCTTCTTTCAATCGGGATGCTCGAAGCGTCTATTCCGATAACCACTCTATTGCTACCATGTCTCAGTCTGATGGCTTCGACACTTGGGATACTAGTAGTGTGGATCCCCAAACCAAAGAAGTAGTTGCTCAGGTTGCAGCTCCTTCTCGAGGCACGGCCCTCGAAACCATTCCTGGAAGTCGACCTGCATCGCCTGCGCGTGCATTGGACGGTCCTTTCCCAGCGGAATATCACCAGGTAGATATGCCATTGTCACCTCCACCTAAAATGCTACCGGATCTTTCTCGTCCACCAAGTCCTGCAGTCAGTGAAGGACACATCCATCCGCTTTTCCGGACTGAGAGCCCTACTCCTCCTCCCGCGGCAACGCCGGGGACTCAAATTTTAGCATCACCACTTAGCAATCAAATGATTGTGCCCCCACGACCATATAGTCGAATGCGGTCGAACAGCCGCGCTGGTAGTCCAAGTCTACTTGTGCAACACTCTCAGCACTTTCACGATCATACTACAAGCCAACGCAAATCACGGAGTCCATCACCTCCCAGCCGAGGGATGACTCCCCCAATTCCAGATTTTGTATTGAACTCTACGCCTCGAAGTAGTATGAGCGGGACGAACGAGAGACGTAAAGTGAGTCTGCAGCCTTCCAACTCGAGCCCATGAATGGTGGCATGATTGCTATGTGTGAACTCGAGTCGAATGGCTCCAACGAATTGCATGATATATGGGCATAGTAATGACGGATTTAATGCTAATGGGAGGCGAACAACACGCGATATGAACTCTGCATGTATGCTTCTCAGCGAGCCAGTCATATGACTGTATCATTTTCTTTAAGCAATCTCATTTGTTCTCTTCTTTGCGACGCTTCGAATTTACGAAGCCTCGACATGTGCAGCGTTGTCGTTTGGCGTTAGGGTTGCTTTGGGCTGGGTTCTCGGCAATCCAAAAACAAGACAGCTTCCGTGCTTTTACTGCTGGTAGTTGTAGTCGTAGCTGTAGTCATAGCCGTGCTGATCATTCGACGTAGTGAACCAAATGGGCAATGACGGAATGTGTAGTGTATGTTGGTCTAGAAGCAGCAATTAACCTTTTACCATTAAAGTCACTGGTCATTATTTCGCTTAGATCGCCGTGACTATTACGTTCTCCATCGGAATAGAACCACAGCGTGATTGTATGTTGCGAATGTATCGGGGGCTCTGGTAGCCGGGGTGTGGTTGCACGCAAGGAGTAAATGCCCGAAGAAATACGCATACGCATACGGCACGACACCGAACACCATCAATAGGTCGCCTGATGGTTGAAAACATTGCAGGGCATTATGAGAAATTCAATCCATTGTGGACAGTTAGAGCACTGTTATATCTCAGGCAGTTTCTAGATGGTGATGGGCGGGCATCAGGTGGTGGTAGATGCGGCGTAGAGGACGGATAAATACAGAAGTCTCAAGGAGGAATGAACCCCACTCTATGCGCCGCAAGAAGGATAATAGAACAAACAGGCAAAGCACCCGTACGAGAATATGAGAATGGGATGTTAGATTTTCCACAAAAAAGACAACGAGATACACTCTATGCCATCTAGGTGGCATAGCAATTTTTAATTCTAACATGTGGTTACTGGTCATCTCCCGAACCCATACCGCCGGTCTGGGCAATTCGCAAGGACGTTCGCTTTCTTGAATGGCAAGGAGGCCGTCCCGTCCTGTGCCGAAACATGGATGAAGCAGGAAATCGGCAAAACTGTGACCGAAATGGTAGTCATGCAAAGCACAAAGCATGGCCGAGGGATGAGACTACACAGCCATTATGTAGAGTCTGGAGTTGGGAGGGCTGGGGGGCCAACATGCAGCATTTGCCTGCTTGTCAGCCGTTGGGTCTGGTCAACTGGCGCCGTACATTACGATTAAATTTGGTCGTCGCTTATTGCCCAAGAGGGCAAATCCTTAGCGCTACTTGGTGCCGCAAAGGCGGAGGCGTTGGTTGGTTCCTCCATCTGGGTACACTGTGGCATTTCAAAAGCCTGGCAGCGCAACTACAATAAGGCTATGCGCAATACGGACTTGAGAGAACCGTTTCCCATTGTCCCCAATCGCATGTAATCGCTGCTGCGTCGGGAGTAAGCGGACTTCGTGGCAACAAATTTCGCTGAATGAAGGCGCGGCATCCTTGTAGGAGCTACTTTGGGACTAGCGTCCGCCGTTTCTGAGATCAAGCAACACCTTCACCAGCGTCGGCAGCATCGTCACAACCTCCTCCGCCATCCGCAATCCTCCAAGTTGTCTCTCCAAAGTTCCTACACTTGCATCTTTGTACCTACCTTGGATACTCTCCACACCGCGCGCTGACCCTGACTTGCCTCTGTGCCTCACTCAGCGCCCCGGAGCATTTGCATCTTGCATGGTCGTTTTATTCCTTTCCTTTCCTTTCCTCACGGCCGCCCGACTTCTTCACCAAAGATAGTACGTCAACCCAGCATTGGCAACCATTCTGGCTGCTCGCGCGAGAGACTGATTCATCGACCTGCTGGCGATGAGTCTTCGCTTGGTGACTTTGCTTCACTGATTGCACTGTCCCGTGTTGCCATCGTGTCACAGAGCAGGAGAAACTCCTAGTAAGACAGCCTTCACTTTCACCACACTCTCTTCAATCTTGGACTCGACGCTTCCTTTACTTTTCCTTACCTTTCTTCACCTTTCTGTCTGAATTCTCGATCAAATTTTCTTTCTCTACTTGCTCAAAACTCTCCATCTGCACAAGCCACTCATATCACACACTGCTTGCCATTTCCTCTGCCTTCTTCGCTCGGCTGACACCAGCAACAGCACGTTTTCACTGCCACTTCAGGATAAACTTGTCCAAAATCACAGGCACTGCATTCAACGGAATCTTGATCGGTAGCATTGTAAGTACCATTTCTACTATTCTCTCTTCATCGACCACTCCCCTGTCCTGTTCAGCTGCTGCGCTTGACGCCTCTCAGCTCCTGGCAGCATCCTCGAGCGCGAGCAACAGGATACAGGCAGGAGTAGGACAATACCATCGCACGGCAACTTATACATGTTTATTGTCACTTCTCGAAATCCGGCAGCTCCAACAGAGATCTGTTGCTTTTCCACCACTCCAAGATTACCGACAACATGGTCACGAGCTAATAAGGACACAGGCTGTTGGTCTTCACGGGTCACCACCCTTTGACAATGCCGCCAAAGCGCAAATTGAAAGCGAACGCAAAGGCAGTCCCAACCACTCCCAACACGAGCACGCATTGTAAGTATCGGCCCTCTGCCATTCTGCTGCTCGCATCTACGCAATCGAAACGATGCTAACCATATGTCCCTTGGCAGCGGCTGGCATCAGACGGACTAGGTCTAGCTCGATTAAGCGAATGTCGACTAGTGTTCAGGGAGCGAGGACTTCGCGTCTTCAACCAACTGAACCACTCCATATGACTACTCGTGGAGCTGCAAAGGCTGCTTCGAACCACACGAGTCCTGCTGCGCCCTCGACTCTCGGTGGGAGCAGCCGCAGGAGCTCGTTGAACAGCGTTGTTCAATTTGACGACCATTCCGACTTTGAAGATGACCGTCCAGCCAAGCGCAGCCGAAGGTCGACGCTCTCTGGTTCGCCGCCAAACTCGATGGGCTCTTTTGTCTCGCAAATTCCCGCTGTCGAGCAACAAAACTCTGCATCTCAGGCTGCTTCCAACGCATCTCTCGCATCTAACGCATCCAATGCATCGAAAGGTATTACTCCACGGAAGAGGCGCGCTTCCGGCGACTCCATCGCGTCCAGCAAAACTGTGAGCACCCATCCCAATGGCCTTCCGACCCACAGCCGGAGTGCCAGCGACCTTTCTGAGACACAGCGACCGCGTCGCAAAAAGCCCAGGACCGCCGACCCTCTGCCAGACCCAGCTGATGCTCCTCCCGACTTGACTGATGCGTCGACTCCTCCTGGATCACCTGAGCCCATTCGAGAAGTGGCAGCTGTTTTGCACAATGTTCTTCCCGCCGCCGCCAATGGGGAGTCGATCGCAAAAGCCGCTAGGCGTCTTCCTGGTCGTCGGCGCCAACCGCATTCGGACATTAATGTTGAGACTGATCTTCGACGACAACTCAACATCAAGATGGGATATCGCAGCGTCGCAAAATATCAAAAGCTGTTATTGGAAGAGCTATCCAACCGGACCATCAAAGGGTTGGAAGAGGAGCCCGACTACCATAAGAAATTCCCACAGTACCAGCAGATCATGGATGAACTTGACCAACGCCGCCAGAGTCGATTGCACCAGATAGAAGCAGAGCGTACATTGAAATTGGAGCAACTTACGCGCCTGCGTGTTGCTGAGACGCACATTCAAACTGAGCAGTACATTGTACGTATTGCACTCGCTTCTGTAGAGTATTGCTAATTGTTGGCAGCATCGGTTTGAAGAGTTTCGTGAGGATCTTCTTTTGCAATGCATATATCGCGTGAAGCAGTTCCAAAGAGCAGCGAAGAGGGAGATGGGCGATGTAACTGATGACGAGGTAGGCAATCAAAGTGTGCAAGTAATTTGACATGGTGCTGACTGCTTTACTAGGAACACATTATCTCGCCAACACATGTTGATTTTCCTGCCTATAACGCGGACGACCGTTTGGGATGCAAGTTCGCCTCCCGAAGTCGAGCATACGTTGAGACCGAACGTATGCTTAACGATGACGATATGCGAGCGCTTCTCGATGATCAGCGCAAAGCTTTCTTACTCGAGAACGAAGACCTTGACGATTCGGTTGAGACTCTACCCAACGGCTTTGCGAAGTTCATTGGTCCTGATCGGGACGAGTCGATTGCGCATTTCAATGTCGCAAAACTTGTCGATGCAGCCGCCCAAGTCGAGAAGACACCTCCACCAGTCACGATTCCGAATGATCAAGCAGATGCTTTGCTCCTGCTCGCTTCGTTGTCTTCGGAATTGCCCCCTGCCCAGAAGGTTGAAGAGCAGCCTAAACAGGAAGTCTTCTCGCCGCCGCCATCTGCCCTTCTCGATACACCTCTTGCGCTCCAGCGAGCTGCGTCGCCACCTCCTGTGTTGCCTACTCCTCCTCTGGTGGCTTCCTCCGACATACCAATGATCAAACCGATAACCCCATTGCCATCGCAGGAAGTGCCCACCCAGTCTACGCCTCGACAAGACCCCGCTAGTCTTGCAGTAAAGAAAGACGCGGAACCCACTCCTGCTCAAACCCCTGGAAGAGTGACTACTCATAGGATCATGGACCTTCTTAATGACGAGGATGTGCCTGTTCCCAACTCCCGAGAAGCGAAATCCTCGGCTAGTCCATCGCTCTCCAACAGTGTGTTGCAGAATAATCAAGTTCAGCCTCACATCCATACCAGCTCGCCTCGGTTTGATGCTCGTATTCTCAATCAAGATAGACCAATGGACCAACTCCCTGCGCCGAATGGTTCAGAGATTGCCAATGCATCAAATAGGTCACCGACCCGAAACAATCATTTCTGGACAAACAGGAACTTAGGCACTACACACCCGCCTCGACCGGAAAATCGCGACAGTCGTCACCCTCTCGAACGTATCAGGATGATGCTCAGAGCCAAAGAGGAACGTCTTCGGCAGCATCAGATGTTCGCTCAGGGTTCACCTTCTCAGAACTTGCCTTCTGTCCGACCTCCGCCACCGTCACCTCCCCACGAGAGCAGGCCAATTTCCACTGCCTCTCCTCCGTCGACTGCCGCAAATCATCGTGAGCCAGCTGATATTTCCAAGGAGCCTACCATGTCTTCAAATAGGCCTTTCGGTGGATCGCCATCTCTTCAACCAGCTCCCAACGCGCCACTGGCCCCAAATCGACAATCGCTGTTTCCTCAACCATCTGAACCTAGCTCCGGCGAACGAGGATCTCGACAGTCGTGGGAAAGCGACAGGTATATCAACAAGACATCTCATGGTCAACAACTCCCTCCCCGCCCTGGATCGCAATATGCAGCCAGTCCGCCCCAGCTATACCCACCTATTGTGTCCAAAGAAGTTACCTCGACCGCGCCTCTACCACATCAAAGCCCCTACCAGCAGCCGAGTGTTCCAAAGGTAACGCTACCTCCAACGAACTCACATCCCCTGCCACCGAAACCTCCTGTTGCAGCAGCCGTACAACCGCCCAAGCCTATTAATTTCCGTTTTGCCCATTATGATCCTGCTCCTCAGAGTGGTCCTCCGGCCCCAGCTCCTTCACAACATTACTCACCACCATTTCCTACGGCCCAACCATTCCCTGGGTTCAATCAAAACGGTTGGGTTGCGCCTGCAGGCAGCTTCCAGGCTCCTCCGCCGCCACCACCGCAAAATGTAGCAGAGTACCGTCCGCCACCGCCGGCTCACCAATATGGTGGGCAACCAATTCTTCCTGCAAGTACCCCACCAACTCCGACATGGGATCCACAGTTCGACCCAAAGAACAATCCCAATATCCCCACAGGGGTTCTTGGTATGATGCAGCAGTACGCGCCACGGCCACCACCACAAACTGCAACGCAGCCGGCACCACAGTACTACGAGGCCCAGCCGTACCACGACAGGCCGGCCGCCAGCAATCCAGACGAACACCAACCCAGAGTCATGGTGGAAGTAGGACCAAAGAACTGGGCTCCACCACCAATGGAGGAACGACCACCCCCCCAACCCCGTCCGCGTCGCCAGTATCGCTCATGGCACCCACCCGGCACGGAATTTCGCACCTACCAGGGACCCAACCAACCACGGCGTCGCGGAGGGGGTAGTGGAGGGGGAAGCTCAGGAGCACCGAATGTCTAGTTCGGAATCTCACGGCCCGAGCATCTTTGACGAGCCGACCATTTAAATTTGGATCTGCTCTGCTCCCTTTTTTCTCCAACTTCTGACCTCTAATCTGGAGAACTTGTATAACACTTCGCTTTTAATATTCCTTCAGTCTCCGGCGTACAGAGGTTATGTCTTTAGATTCGACAGGCCCTCCTTTGTTCCGTTCTGTTTACCTCTCATCGACATCTTCGCCATTCTTCTATATCCTCCGTACGAAGAATAGAGACAAAGATGGGAATGAACGAACATAGCAGGAAAGGGCTTCCGGATACAGAAGACACTTCAACCTGGCCGTATAGAGACACCAGGGAAATACACTGCCCCAACATCCTCACATGTCTCGGCGTTTCTCTTGGACTTTTCTCTTTTCGAATCCTCTCATCTGCATCGATCGACATCCGCATTCACGTTCGTCCACATTAGCATTCGGGCTCGCCTAGCCTGGGAGGGAAACGGAGCTGCCAGCGGTATACATGACATCACTTGTGCTTTTTTCCAAGGAAGGGACCTGGCCCCTTTCTTACCCCCTTTGCTGTTTTGCTTTTGCGATTGCGATTTCCTCCCCCCCCCCCACCCATCTGCTTTTTTTTCTCTGCTTGTTTTGCATGCGTGCGTGTGTTTTGAGGGTTTTGAGGTTTGATTTTCGGCTTACCTTCACTCCTGTTCCTGTTCTTCAGTTTTGATGCAGGGGAATTGGTCGGCTTCGGCTTTGTGCGGTGAAGGGCACTGATACGGCGTGGTGTGATTGGGACTGCTTAGGCGTTCTCAGTAGATGAGATGAGATGAGATGAGATGCCGTGAGAAGTAGAGAGTGAGAACGGGAGAAGAGACGATGATAGTGGGGTGCGTAATGTACATAAACTGAGAAGAATGAGATAGACTAAGAAAGATAATGCGAACTCGATCGAGCTATTCATCAAATTGAGAACACTGAGATGATGTGATGTAACTTATTCAACGTGAAAAGACCTATGAATGAATCAACTTGGACTGGGTAAACCAAAAATTATTTGCGGATTTAGGGGGGTATCTCTATTTATGTGACCATGCTCGAATCTATTTCTTCCCTACTATCATTCCTTTCATCCATCCGTCCTCTTCTGTACTATCTTTCTTCCTCTCATCGCCACGACCTCAAACCAGCGCCGAGCACTTCGACACGCCAATCCAAAAGCCCCCAAATACCAACTATTATTATCCCCAACGTCATCCCCTCCTCTTCACTTTCGGCGTCGGCGTCCACTCCCTGCCCAGATTCCCATTCCCACCCTTAGTACTAAAACCCCCTCTACCCTCTACTCTCGCCGTCCCCGCACCCCCAACCTTCTCAAACAGCCTCTGAGCCGCCGGCGTCAAATTCCCCACGTTCTTCTTCCCACCAGGCGTCATACCCAATCTTGCCATAGCCGCGGGTGTAGGTGCGCTCAAGAACTTAGGTGTGTCATTTCCGAATATGCCGAGACCGGATTTCGGATTTCGAGCTGGGGTGTTGGTAGATGAAGACGAGATAGAAGTCGAGGTGTCTTTGTAGTTATTTTTGGTATTGATTCGCTCGACCATTTTGTGGTGGAGGCGCTCTCTGCGATTCGAGTCGTTGATCGTGAAGGGCGAGGGATCCGCTTTTGCGCCGAGACGTTCGAGGAGGTCGGTTGGGGCGTCGTCATCGTCGTCATCGTCATGGTGGCGTGATGGTCCAACTGCGTCGACAAATGCGTACCCGTTCACACGTGGGGTTTCGCTCCCGTCGTAGCCTGCTTCGCTGTTTGTGAGGCGGGGTCGTCCAGCTATAGCATCGCGGACTGCGGACATGGTTGGACTTGGTGGACGCGGAATGTCATTGGTAGTTTCTGGGGCGGGGAGGCGAGTGTTGTGATGTAAAACTGCCTTTGGCGGGGCGAGAGATGCGGTTTCGGCAGCTTGAGCTCTTGTTGGGGCCCAGTCTTCGATGGAGTCGGGACTGAACATAAGCGTGTTGAAAGGGACGTGTTTATGGGTTGTTGGGGCAGCGGGACGCTTGTCGAGGTCTTGTGAAGGACGGAGCGCCACTTGCTGGGAAGAAGACTTGGCTGCCTCAATGACTTTATGTTGGGCCAGACGTTGTTTTGATGGGTGGAGGTTGCCGTTGCGCATCCAGGCATTCTTTTCGAATCTCTTTGCGTTTTGGCGATCAATGATCCGGGAGAATGATTCTTGGTCCTCGGAAATGTATTTAGATTGAAAGGCGTTGAGGCTGAGATTAAGGTCGACTTCTGGCTTCTTTCCCCTTTCTTCGTCTTCTTCAATGTCGGTTCCTGCGACTGTGACCGGTGTATCGCCTGCCCAGCCTTTTGGGGTTTCTCCTGCCTTTCCAAAAGGTGTCTTGCCTGGATGTGATTCAATGTGAACTTTCCGCCGTCCGCCAGGCACTGGTGTCATGATCTGCGTCAAAGTTTTGCCTGATTCGCGAATCCATCCTTTGTCCCCGCTTTCTATAGCATTCAAGTATTCTCGTTGAGCGTCCGTTTCAGCTAATCCAGGAAAGAAGTCGCGGCGAATGATGTGCGCAACAGCAGAGCTGTATGTGTCTTCATCGAGAATAATGGCTGGGCGTTTTATGCGCTTTGGTGCTGGTGGCGGTGCCATGAGAGCGGTTGATGCAGTACGCTTGGCAAGCGCCTTGGAAGATTTCGAAGTAGACATCGTTGGCTATAGATAGAGCGTTGTGTTTGATGTATGTTCGTCGTATGGAAGTGACTGTAAATCGAACGCTGTGTATGATGCGTGTGTCTTGTGGTAGTGATCGGTCCTTGATGTCTAGATGTGTTTTGCGAAAGAAAGATAGAGGCGCATGCGCCGCAGCGTTTATACCGGGTTCATTTGGTTGGGGGTATATCGGATTGACGTCTGGGAAGTTTCGCGGATAGTGGACAGTTGGGAAAATGGAAATGCGAATGTTGGTGGCATGTGTCAACAATAAAGTGTAGAAAGAAGTTGGACGTTCATAATTGCCAAGAACGCCGATCGTCTCACCGCCTTCAGCCCTACCATCCACCTGCAGAATACATTGCGGGGAACATCGGTAGGAATGCCAATATCACAATACATAACAAAATCATGTATAGTTAGAATCGGCTTTTGCAGAAGAAAGTAAAAAGATCACACAACTTCTCGATTAATTCAGCGTCATAACACACGTGGATGTGTGGTTTCATTAATTTTCTACATCAGAAGAGAGTACGGATATCCATTCCTGCTCCTCTTTCTCCCGACGCCTTGCGCCAAGCCTCTATAGCCATATCGGATGGGAAGAGGCTCTGTACTGATAACCTGGGGTAATTTGGGCCATGAATAATAAATAGGCTCATACCACCACTTCCAGCCCAGAATTCAATATTGATGGAAGTTGAGATAGTTCAGGGTGAGATGGTATCGTCAATTGCTCTTCGTTTAGAGAATCAAAGGGCAGTACAAGAAGATCTGATTTAGTAGAAGGATTCTACCATGGCATCCTTGTGCGTTGTGTTGATGTTGCTAGGACCATTTCCTTCGCCGAGTCGGAACACAGACTCAACGACGGACAATTCGGTGGCCGTTGTGTCAAGACCTAGACGTTGTCAGTATTCATCATGATACATTCAATTCGAAACGTTTGCGCATACCTGTCACAGCCATCCAATCATTGACCACCATACCGGCACCAACGACCGCAGAACCTCGATTTACACTGCCAGCAACTAAGGGAACCTGAAGTAAACTGGACAGTTCATCTTGATCTTGAATGCTTGTCTTGGGATGCACAATGCCGCCTTGATTACTCAGCGCCATGTAGGATCCTGTAAGAACATTGTCTGCGATAGTTTGCCTGAAAACTTCAACACCAAGAACATCTGCTATAATCTCTTCCGTCTCGCGCTCGATATCGGGATGTACTAGCGCAACGTGGTCATTGGCACATATTACGTTGCCGAGGGCTGATAGGCGTTCTTCTATCCGCTGAATCTTGACTTCATCGGGTATGGAGTTTCGGAGATGCTGGAGTTCTTGATCGGTAGTAGTAGTGGGGACAAGGAGACCTTTTTTGTTGCTGTCCACCAAACATTAGGATCGAAATAATCAATAAATCATAGCCGCCAACTCACCCAGCGGTCAAGCGGCCGACAATTCGAGTGCCTGCAATGGTCGCGTGGCAGATGGGTATGACGTCTTGGAGTTCGGCTTCGAAAACACTGTATGGTGTCAGTTTTCTGTAATTTGAAATGCGTCCTTTCATTTCGCCCTTTGATGATGCTCCCGGTTTAGATGAACGACAGTCAAATCTACGTACCTGTAGAAGTTCTCAGAAGCTCCGACTGCGACAATCGCATACGCATTTGTGAGTGTGGCGAAGACGCCGACTCTACGCAACCGTGTTAGCATGTGGATTCCCGACTTGTGCCTGGCAGAACATAGAATAGCGGGGCAGATGCTCACTCGTTCGAGTTCTCGAATTGGGCGCGGACAGCCATGACTTTGGCAGTTGGTTGAAATGTGTGGTAAAAGTTACTTTGAAGAGGAGGAAGTGAATGAGCGAAGAGACTGGGCTGTAGTCGAGCTGTAGTCGCGAGTTGTTGATGATGCCGTAAAAATGTGCGCGGGACAGAACAGCTTAAAGAGGGGCGTCACGGGCGATTTGGGATTAGTGCGGGCAGCGCATGCGCCACGCCAAGTTTCGACTCATCCTGAGTTGCTTCCCAAATCTTGCCATATTCGATCCAATTATTCGCTCCGTGTTCATTGAGTGAGTCGAATTGTGCCTGAGGCAGTGACTCTACCTTGTTTGTAGAGGACGACGATGACTGTGCAGCTTCGTAAGAGTCACTGTCACAGCTGCGGTGGCTGAGCAGCCAACAGTGTCGTTGCCGTCACCCACTACTCGCCTAACAGGTGAAACTGTTCGTTCCCAGCCAGCCTTGCACAGACTTCCAGGGGTGATCCACGGTTACACATGGACATCCGACATGGAATGAACGTGCCACTGGCGCTTTCATCGGTGTCTCGACTTGAGCGCCTCCTTCAATTTTGGATATACCAACCCCCTCGAGCTGTGTTCTGAGGCTGGACAGAGTCAACATCCATCACGCTACCCGGAGACACCCACAGTCAGAAGATAACGTTTTTGATTGCACCTCCATCACTCGTTGGACGGCATTTCTACAATTACAAGGTCGTAGCGTCTTCCAAAACTTGGACACCCATAAACATTAACAAATTGTGCACTCATGTGCAGCTTGTGCTAAAAAAGAATTGACCACTGGTCTTTCCCAGACCGGGTATATGAATGATAAAACAAAAGGACACACGATTGTGTTCGGTGAAATGTGCCAGAATCTAAATGGCTAAACGCCCGCTACGCTATGCAGTACGCAGATTCGCTCCAAAGAAAAGGACTGGCGGCTATGTGATGCGGGACATCGGGGTCTAAGAAAAACAACATTGTACAGTGTCTTGGTGACACGGGATCTCTTTACGATACGTATATCGTCGGAGCATCTCATCGTGATACCTAGGGCCAAAGAAATACATGATTAAAGGACATAAGAGGCATAAGTACAGTCGTCAAGGAGTCTCGTGAGGAGAATTTTTCGTTGTGATGATCGAGTGATGAAGGAGAGATGCGTAGCGCATGTAAGAGAAGGGGCATATGAAATATGACGGTAGACGTCGTGAGCCGTTAGGCACTAGTAGGTAAGAGAAGGATGCTTATGACATGCGAGATGCAAGAATCGCTAGAGCAACCTGCTTATAATTAGTATGTATACTTGTCAATAGAACTATATGCTGAACTCACGATCACTCCAATGAGGAGTGTCCCGATGGCAGCCATTATGCGATTAAGGTTACGCCACCACACGGCTTTTTGATATGATCGATCATCAATAGGCCCAAGTTGGCTTGTGAAATGACGTTCAAGATCCACCTGGCTAGGGGTTGGTTCTTGGATTAGGTCGGGGTCAGGGGGTAGGGGTAGGAAAGCGGCGAACATCCATGCTTCAATATAGGTCAGTAGGCTGGATTATGCGCTTCGGGTCGGAACTCAACATACCGACTGGGAAGATAAATCCAAAACAGAAAAGTACAATCTGACGATTTTGACGACTGAAGATCATTGTTCCAAGGGACTCGTCGAAGGAAGGTGCTTTCCAAGCGCTCAAGCGTGCTTGACTTCTTCGATCCTGGCGTAAGCGAGGGGTGAAGGGCTCCATCATAGGCCGTCGCGCGGGACCAATGACGTATATTTCCTGCTCTACAATTCCTCCATCTGACATGGATTCCGGATGTGAGAGTCGCACGTGAGGTCGGTTGCGTGGCCGATAGATGCTGAGGGGGAAGTTCCCATCTGACGGTGTGGATGTTCGGCCACTCTGCGCGGTAGTGAGGCGGATGCTATCGGAGGATTCGGTGGAGGTATCCGGAGCACCCAGCGAGGTCCTTTCTCCTCGACGATAGTACACTCTGTGTGATGTAAGTATTTGTGTGTCGACGAAAAACTTGAATATGAACATACCTTGCCCATGCCGGTAGAGTGTTGTGCACGAAAGTCGACATGTCTGATTGCGCCGAGCCTGGTCGCGAAGAGTTGGAGCGTGAATCGCTGTCATGTCGCCTTAGGAAAGATCTTTTGTTTCTCAAAGGAGGGGATTGGAGCGGAGAGATGGTGTCATGTCGCTCGTCAGTGGAGTCGCGCTCTTCATACGATGGTCGAGTTATGGGGGAAAATAGAGGTAGAGGCACAACCACCGATGATTCGGTGACGGTTGAAGGCGCAACATTCTCCGAGGATGAGATACTGCTGACGGTCTGTCGTCGCCTCGGGATATGTTGTCGTCCACTATCGACAGTGTAGGCATGATAATCTTGAGACTGTGACCGGGCATCAAAAGATCTTGAGCTTCGCTCAATGGATCGAGAGCCACGCTCAGATTCAGAAGCGATTGTTGACAGCTGTGAGCTCCACTGATGCACCTGAGACGCGCGGTTGTTCATTCGGGAGGTGATGTTCGGGTAGTTTTGCGACTCGACTCTAAGGCTACTAGCCGAGGGCGCGCGAACGATGGGATAATGTAGTCGAACTCCGGTCGCGAGAGATACTTGACGTGCGTCATGGATAGTCGGATGTGATCCAGGAGGCTCGCTGAAAAAAGAAGAAGTCTCAGAATAGGCAAACGATTCTATAGATGGTTTTTCGCTTGGCCGTCGGGGTGTTTGATTAGTAGATGAAGCCTGCTTCCTCTCGATGGATCCAAAAGACGATGTGTGTTGATGACTGGAATGAATGGGTTGACAGTTGCCTGAGCTAGAGGAACGGTGGTGTGCAATGGTGTCAGCAGAGATAGTTGAAGCAAGCGACGCGGCAGATGCCTTTGGCGTTAATGCGTGGAGCTCGGGCAGGTCGGCACCAGACGAGGATGTGGGTGGAGAGGAAGGAATGACAGCCCGAATCGTCGGTCTGGGTGAAAGGGGAATGTCTTCTTCAAGTATTTCCAAACCCTTTTCCTCAGGAAAGATGGATGACGGGGGTGTGCTGCCTTGTGAGAAGCGACTGGACGATGGTGAGAACGAGGAGGCAACGATGGTATCCGCATCTGAAATGCTAGTCGACGTCGAATGTCTAATTGCTTTCTTGTGCTGTAAGGGTTTTGGGACCAGGGTTTTGCCGGATTCGATCTTTGCGACCGCATTGGCGACTTGACTCTGATCTGAAACACGAGACCCCCTGCCCTCGAACACATACCCTGGTCGGGTTCGAGCAGGCAGTATTTGCGAGGGTTGACTGGGAAAAGGTGTCTTGGAGTAGATGTCGGTCCCGGGATCCTCGACAATGCGAATAGTTGGTCCAACATATTGATTGGTTTGCGAATTTGAACGGTCGTGGAGCGGCCTCCGGATAGGGGAGCTGTTTCTCGTCGATGGCGGTGAAAACTTCGGTGCTTGTGAAAGTGGTGAAAATGGAGAAAGAACGGGCGAGGAGACTGGCGATCTGGATGCGAATGTGCCGTGGGCAGCATTCGAGGACATGCTGGTGCTGGATTCAAGGTGTTCATGAACTGAAAAGTGTGAAATGTGTGGTATGGCGGATGCGTCTCGACGATATAGCCTCGATCATTAAGGATAGTAGTAGGAAATATAATAAGAAAGGAAAAAAAGGACAGGAATAACAAATGTGGAGAAACGTCAGTTGTAAAGAGTGACAAGAAGGACTATAGACATAACCCAAAAGAGTGACAAATGCAGCGCAACGGCATTAAAGAGTTTGAAAAATCGAGAAGGAGGAAAC
Organism: Dendryphion nanum; assembly: GCA_020744415.1. Classification (NCBI taxonomy): domain Eukaryota; kingdom Fungi; phylum Ascomycota; class Dothideomycetes; order Pleosporales; family Torulaceae; genus Dendryphion; species Dendryphion nanum. The sequence goes on along the minus strand of JAGMWT010000013.1, from coordinate 714,805 downwards.
AAAGAGTGGGCGGCGGTTGTTAAAACCCTCAGGAGAGCTGTAGCCCAGCGAGCCGATCCCAAAGAGGTTCGTAGCTGATGCACGATGCAGCTCGCGTCTGCAGGGTGCTATGCACTGCTATCCAATGCCAGCTCACACTTGCAGCGAGCGGACAAGCACGAGCCTTGGGCGACTGTCAGTTCTTGATTTGGTCCGGAACTCTGGGATGAGAGCTGCTCTGGTCTCGTTGCAATCTTGGTTCCTCAGGATGTCCCTCTGGTGAATTTGAGATGAATGCGCGTCCAAAAGCTGGAGCCAATGCGCCTGACGATGTGATCCAAGGGCCCCCTCCCCTCGAACGCCCACTATGATCGGCCTCCTTATCGAATATCGATAGAGAGCAACGGCCGCACGGCGACGCGTTGTGGGCGGTCAGGAAATTTGATAAATAAATTTAGGGTCGAAATTCGACCAGTGAAGTGAGCCTGCGGGCCGTTCGGGGCCTCCACCGCCTGTCTTTTCGTGTCGCGGTGGTCCGTGAGGTAGAGGCTCGAGCACGAGGAAGCACAGGCCCAGGGGAAAGGATGGCAAGGTTTCGATCAGGTGGAGGAAGCGTGGCTGGGGAGGAGGCCGGGTGGCCACGGGCGCCTCGTTCGAGCGGGAGGCGTCAATGAGGGATGGGGGTGTGGGTGGTGAGTGGTGAATGGACCGGAAGAGCGGAGAAATAGTTTATCCGGAATGCGATGAGACGGAACGATCTCGGAGTTTAGGATGGCCCGGGAGGTAGCACGTGACTTATGTAAGCGCTGGCTTTAACGTGTTCCACCAGTCATCCGGCCTCCCTAGTCATCCGGCCACCCCATCAAAATTCATGCGCTTCTAGGGTGAATAGCTCCACAACCACAAAATATATAGTATAGAAAATGAGTGTATTTGATGCGCACTATCTGACTGTACACTGAGTCCTTTTATGTCCTTGCACATGACACTTGCTGCACGTTGGTGGCGCTCGAGGGCGCCCTGGTGGACGAACCTGTTCACTCTCTTGAGCCACTCTGTCAGCCTCTGCAGCAAGCAATTGACCTTCCTGAGCCTGCAGAGCGCCTCTAGAGGCAATATACTGTCGGCGCTGCGTCTGCTTGCGCTGGCGACGCTTATTTGTAGCACGAAGCCTAATATTCTCCTCTGCAAGGATAGTAGCTGAATGCATAGCTAGTTGGCATCCCTTTACAAGCTGTTGAATAGCCTGACTACTAGGGCTCTGTGACTGACGCTGAAGCAATTCCTGAACAAGTTGAGCCTGCTTCTTAAGCTGATCAACTGTATGAGGTGTCTCTGCTGTCCATGCTGCTATTTCTCTAGCTACTGTCTCTGCTGGAGACGGCGTCCGGACGATAGTAAGCAACTCTAAGACGCGTTCTGGACTGTATGGGACAAGCCCTGCTGCTCTAAAGCCTGCTCTAATGTTCTGCTCTGTAAAGACTGTCTTTTGGATAGCTGAGTATATAGAAAGAAACTCTTCTTTGTCAATATGGAAGACTCCTTGGCGTGCTAGCTCCTGGATCTGACAGCCGTACGCGTGCTTTAGAGGAGAGAAGCAGCTAACATCAAGTGGCTGTAGGAGGTGCGACGTATGAGCAGGCATACAGAGACTAATTATCTTGTGCTCTGTACAGTACTGATCAAATTCTGGCGTTGCGTGGCTGCTATGGCCGTCTAGAATAAGCAGGCGGTAAGCTCCAGATGTACGAGACGTAGTGTGTCTGTCAAAGTGCTTCAACTAGTCAAAGCCTAGTTTATCTGTTGTCCAGCCATTGTCGCTTACAGCAAGTACCTAGTCGCTAGGTATGCTGCTATACCAGCTTGCCTGGTGTAGCTTTCCAGATAGGATAATGAAAGGTGGAATAGCCTACCCTAGCGCGTTGATGCCTTCTATTGTCGTAATCCAGTCGCGGTTGCTAGGTTGAATAGTCACTGCTCGACCTACTCTGTCAGAGCTAGTGACTACTTTAGACGTTCCAGCTACACCCATCATGAAGCCTGTCTCATCAAAATTGTAGGTATCTTCATCTAGTATTCCATAGCGCTGGCGCGTGTTCTGTACAAGCTGAAACTAGGCCTGTATTATAATAGGATCCTCGCTTTTTGCTCGCTGTGAATGGAACTTTCTATTCCACTTCATCTGCAGCTCTGGCTGGGTCTGAATAAAGCGTGCAGGCCAGTTCTTGCCTATAGGCTGAGGAGGAGGATTCTGACCACGAGCAGCTAGTAGAGCGTCTGCCATTCGTCGTACGTCAATGATATGAGGGGGAAATCCACGCTGGTCTAGGTCTAAGATCCACTGAACAAGCGACTGCTCTTCTACTAGGTGTAGCTTTCGTTTTTTAGCATTTACAAGAGCTTGTGGTAGCGCACCGCGAAGACGGTCTTGGAGGGTTGATCGGGGGACGTCATACACGCGTACGGCCTGGCGGAGGCTTGAAAGCTGCTTATTCTGAATCGCCTGCTTAGAAATAGCTAGTCTACCTTCTTTTTTAAGCCTTTGAATGCTCTGCGTTGATGCCATGATAAAGGTATGTGGAGGTGTCGCATCGATTTTGGTGGGGTGGCCGGATGACTAGGGAGGCCGGATGACTGGTGGAACACGTTATGCTGTGTTGGGAACAAAGACCGGCGGGCGGTGGTGGACAACCGAAGGAGCCTGGGAACAGTTACAACCTTTGGTGAGGAAAGCAGAGCAAGCCCTTTGTCTCTTATACCATCGAACAATCGGAGATGCTACTATTGTTCTTGTCTCCATCATCGCTTTCGCTATAGTATAATAATATCCAACCGCGCACAGCTCGAGCTGTGGGACTCGACGCCGGCCTCTCACAATGGCGCCTATCAAGGTCCAAGGCCTAGTGGATCGTTTCAGTGCACTGGGGAAGCTTTTCGAACAACGCTTCAAAGGGGGTAAGTTGGCATCCATTGGTCTTAAACCCCCCATTGGCCTCAAGACGCACTACAAAGCTGCATGCGTGTGCATACTAGCATTTCATATTCTGTCTGACTTCTATTGAGCATGTCTAACGTGTCGACAGCCCCCAAGGCGCCAGCGATTTCCACATCCACAGCAGCCATCTTGTCGGTGCGTTTCCATTTCATGCTCCCACCGTATCGATTTATACACCCCTCTCTATTTGAATATGCATTGTGCGCGGTGGGATGAAGACTAACCGCCGACGCTGCAGGTTGCATTCACCCTCGTCTACATCATCCCACTATACCTGTCTTCAGCAACACGCCCTTCACCAACGCTCACTCGCGATGCTCCCTCGTCGATCCGCGCTCGGGTTCGGGCTGTCACCATCTCGAGTCTTCTCAGTCTGGCGTTGACAATCCTGATTTTACATGGATCTGGCGAAGTCTCTCCGCAGGGTATACTCCATCTCTTGGGAGTGTGGCCCATATCTATACTAGACATCGGAAAAGTGTTGCTACTTGTCATGACGCTATTTGCGGGACCACTATTCGAGAATGGAATTGTTGATGGAGGCTTGAAGCATTGGATATGGTTCAGGGGCCTGCATGAAACCCTTAGCAGCTGGATTGGATACAGGAATTATGTTGTGGTACGTAAAATGCATCGTGAAATCCCCATGGAGTGTTACTCACAAGATGTAGGGTCCTGTCAGTGAAGAGATCATATGGCGGGGTATGATCATCCCACTCCATATCCTCGCCCACGTTTCCGGCAAGAAAATCATCTTCCTTACGCCTCTCTACTTTGGCATTGCCCACGTTCACCACCTCTATGAGTTCCGCATAACTCATCCAGACCTACCTATGATTGCTGCCATCGCTCGATCCGTGTTCCAATTCGCATACACAACTCTATTCGGGTTCTTTGCTGCATTTACATTTGTCCGAACAGGGAGCATATATTCACTTATCCTGGCACACAGTTTCTGCAATTGGATGGGTCTTCCTCGGTTCTGGGGCCGCGTGGGCGTTGAGGCTGGTGTCCCAATCGGACCGCCTGACGCCGACAAGAGGAGCGACGACCAAAATGCGTATGATAACGATCTCTCAACCCACACATCAAAGGGCATTGTATGGACAATTGCATACTATATAGTCCTCGTAGCAGGAACATATGGTTTCTACCGTGGACTGTTTCCCCTGACAGAAAGTAGCAACGCGCTACCAGTAATATTAGTCGAGCAGTAAGAGGCTGAAACAAGTACTCCACATTTCACTTTTTTCGGAGATAGCGGTGTACATGAAGTTTTTAGGTCTACGATGGATTACCATGGGACTTGTTCAAATCGATCGTGGGGAAACCCTGTATATCCCCTGACCCTGTACTTTGCCCCGCTGCATTGAATACCTACACGCACAGGTCACGTCCGTGTACATACCATCTAGGTCCATGATGTCATTCAATCAATATCTACTGCCTGTTATCCCTTCAATTTTGCAATGGCCCACCAATTGTCCTTTTCATATCCTGACTCTAGAACAGCCCCACCTGCCTCATCGATGCTTTGTTCTAGCTCTCCGTTCCTATAGAGATGGTAGTAGCGCAAATAGGTCTTGTCCACTGGATGTGCATGTTCCGAACCATTTTGTTCGGTTGATCCGGTAGTCGAAGTATCGCCTTTGCGTTTCTTGGGTGCCTTATCCTTTTTCATCTTCATAACCCAGGGCACCATAACGTCTTGCTCGTGATCTTCGTCCCAGCCTCTGCGGCTGTCTTTTTGTTCAAGAGCCCAGACATAGATGAGTGCTCTACCGCCGTCTTTAGAGTCTAGGCCGAGGTTGGAGGGGCGTTTCAAAAGGTCTAGAACGGCTTTCACAGCTTCTGTTCTTCTTTCTGGTGTTGAAAGGTGATGGATTACTGCGATAGATATCGCGAAGTCAAAACTGTAATTAGGATGCGGTAATGAAAGATTGTCTGCTACAACCGTAGCGTGTGGCTCGTGTTGTTTGGCGATTTTGACGAGATTTGTAGAACTGGTGTTCTGTGAGTCAATATATGACTATCATTGAAGGAAGTTTTTTGACTTGGTTCAAAAGTTCATACCGATCTGATCCCACTATGAAAACATTTGGATTCACTGCTAAATATTTTCCGTTCCCGCATCCAACATCTGCTCCTATTGAGCCATCAGGCAGCTCCTTCAAGAAACGCTCAACGATCGGCCATGGCTATATTGGATTAGACATTTTTTGTCCACTTTCGAATTTTGCGGATGACGCACACCTTGTATCTTGTAGAAGAGAAATGAGAAGCTATTTCTTCGTATACAGAGTGCACATGCTCTGCTTCATATTTTTCACCTCGCTCTTCTAGGTCTGTCATTGCTCATGTGAGATCGTGCGATGGTTTGGAGTAATGTTGGAGTGGTGGGAGAGTTCAGAGAGTTTTGGTGCACCAATGGGGACGAGCGCCGAGACACTAGTGCGAATGGAGGGGTAGTTGTTTTCGACGTCCTGCCTTCCTTTTCCTTTCTCTGACTCAGGATCTTCGGATCCTCTTCAGATTTTCAGCAGTTATTTGGGCTGTGTGGATGGATAAGATTATGAGTCCCAAAGCTATTCTTCAATCCATGAGTGCCTGCCGAGCAATCGCATTTCGGTCCTCTTAAAGGAAGACCTAGATAAAACACAACAAACAAAGAGACTATATTCCGAGATCTATGAGTACTCGTTCTCGAATACTTTGTTTTGATGTAAATCTCATTTTTCATTACATGTTGTGCTATGGCCGATTTTATCTTACACGTTCTATCACCGTCCTTAGTTTGAACCCTCCTAACAAACATACCCCACCCAATACACGACAATAATCCACCCATCAAATCAGATAGTTTAAACTCAAACTCACTGGGTACTGTTCCTCGTGTCTTCACTGATTAAATTGAAAGAACATGTATTCTACCATGGTCAAAAACTTACCGGGCTCCAAGGGCTTCGCACAATTACACTACATTTCAGGCCAGTATTGGATATTCACCTGTATTCACCAAGCTAAAATCCGTTAGTGAATCTTGCTGCCCATATTCTGAGGCATTTATATACAGCCAACTGTGATAATTTGGTACTAAGATGTGTCACCTTGCGAATGGATGTTATACCATGTTAGGTGGATGTGACGGAGCGACGCTCACAAGTTCAGCAAGACGATTTTCATGAGGCAAGTCTACCAGCACTAAGTACACTGTCGGATCGAAATGATCCGTGACGATAATTGAGAATTTCTCTGTGCTTCACTTCACTGCATCTTCTCAGTTGTGGCATTATAAGCTCAGCGCCAACCATAACAAAAAACTTCGCGAGTTTCACTTTGAAGGCGCTCAATAAGTCTTTGTACTTTCCTTTTCCATTGTTGTTTCCCTCATTCGGACCAAAGTCATTGTTTGACGTTTCTTGTTCTTTGTTCGTATTTAACGGACATTGTGGCCATGTCTTTCCCATTCAGATTCTTTCACTCTTACGAATGAACAAAAGGTTCTATTATTCCTATTGTCCACTCACTTAATATACTACTCAAGGATAGTTCCACCTTTCGTATAACTAGTTATCTGTCTTCGCATCTACTGTCCGTTAATATCTTTTTGAACTATCATTTGTATACTCTTTCCAAGTTTTGTGCCATACAATCTCTTCATATCATCCTCACTGCATTGTAATTCGAAAAAGTCTTCAAGATGGCACCACCACCAAATAGTTCGCTCATGGGTCCCCAACCTCAACCCCGCGTTGGCCGCGAACAAGTTGACAAAAACAAAGCTGCTCGTAGTGTCCGGAGCGCATGGCCGATCACTCGAACTCAAAGAGGCGGGATAACAAAGACGATTCAGAACAGAAGCAGGGGATTTGATAACGGTGGAAACTGGTGTTACCGTAACGCAACCCTTCAAATCTTGCTCCACATTCCAAAATTCATGAACATCGTTATTGATCACAACGCCCCAGGCCCCAATGGAGTGATTAACAACGTATGCCCTCTCGCACAGCAAGCAAGACATTGTTATACATGCCGGTTGAAGGCTCTCATCCAAGAATACTGGGGACCCAACAACATCAATGCCACTACCAACTTTCCTAATTTCATCCCCAATAACCACCCCGCATTTGCATCGATCACTAGAAGGTTTCGGGCACGATTTGGACAGAACCAAGACGACCCCGCAGACGCTCTTCTTTGGTACCTATCCAGAATCTACCGGAGCCTCCACCACCAGAATCCCCAGGCACAATTCGACTCTCTATTTTCAATCACCATTCGCACTGGACATCAGTGCCCCAACCCTAACTGCAACCACGTAAACCTCCCCTACCCACCAAACACTCCTTCAGACGTCAAACATAACGGCCTAAACGGGATTCCCTTCCATACCACAAACCCCACCACCGTCCAAGCAGCCATAGACGACCACTACGCCCCAGCCCCTTACCACATGCAAACAGTCTGCTCCCAGTGCAACCAAGGCGCCACAATGAACGTCGTGCAAAAAATCGTCGCCGCCCCTGAAAACCTCCTCGTCACCCTCGCCCTAAACAGCGGTTCACTGGTAAACGGCGTTTGGAGGCTCACCAAAACCATGAACCACATCACCCTCACTGACCCGCTGGATCTCACGAATATGCAAGTATATAACAGCAAACCGCTGTGGTATGACTTAATCAGCGTCTCATGTCATGGCGGGGCGAGCGGCAATGGTGGTCACTGGATTTCGACTGTGAAGGGCTATGGGCACGGGAGGTATCAACTGAGTGATCGGGATGTTTATCAGGTGCCTAAGTCGACGCTCACGGACAATCCGCAGCAGTTGCCATATGGGGGCCCCATGGAGGTTGCGGTGTTGATGTATAAGAGAGGTTCGTAGGAGGAGGGGTCATGACTAGAGGGGGGAGAGGGTTGTAGAGGTAAGTTTTAGGTATGAGAAATTTTCTTCTATTTCTTGTTTTTGTTCTTGTTTGAGCTGGAACTCAATGGGCTTTCTCTAATGCGTGTGCATAGCATTGGGTGATTTACAAGTGATTTGTTTTTCTTCCACTTATATCTCTTTCTTGTTCGAGTTCATTGTAGTTGTCTTTCCCGGTTCTAGGGAGTCAAAAGTCGTGAGACTAAGAGATCATATCAACGAAACCTCTTGACTCTCCTTCCTTCGATTTGTCTTAATATGATTTGCACATCTCTTTCTCAACCCATGTTCACTCTCAATATCCCAACGCAGCCATCAATGGATTCCAACATACTATATCCCTTTCAAGAAAAGATACATTTTAATTCCATGCCAATAGTTTTTTCTTCAACGACCAGGCCCAAATCAACTATTATTATCCTTACCCCGATTCACGAGACTAGGAGACATATCAACGACGCTTCTTGACTTTCCTTCCTTTCGATTGATCATGATGTGACTACCCTTATCCCTGTGCTTCTGCCTATTCCTCTTTGGATCATAGATTTTTCTTTTGGAAATCTCTTACGTAGCCTACATTCATGAGCGGGCCATCTCCCAATTTGCCCACTATTGTGTCTTGAAACATCACATCCTCTCAAAGAAGATCCAAGTGCTCCAATTCCATTTCCGAATGTCTCTTTGGCCAGGCCAAACCCTAAAACCATATTCATACCCAAAATCATTATCGTCATACACTTCCATCTTTTCTCAAGCCTATAACCATTTCCACACTCATCCCCAACTATCCCCTCCCCATCTTCCACATCCCTCCCTATTTCCGCCACTCCCCCCACGCAAGTCCTGCCCTCTTCTTAAACACCTCGATACTCTCCCCCGTACTCCGTCCCTTCTCCTTCTCCTCGCGATTTATGCGTGTTGCCGCCGCTGCGAGGCCGATGGAGATGGCAAAGACTGGGTCGAGGGACCTGCGGGGGAAGGAAGTTAGTATGGTTTGGAGAGGAATGAGAGGAAGGGAAATGTGGGCAGAGGAGGGGATTACGTACTTTGAGATGATGTATTTGTATGCCATTGTGGTGAATGCGAATGGTATGGTTCGATTCGTTTGACTGGGATGTAGAATGTGTTAGGAGGTAGATGGAGATATCGCAAAAGATAGATGGATCGTAAGTAGCTATCGCGCGCGCAAGGCTCGTTTTTACGTCTCGTCTCTTTCCGTCACGTTATGTTGGAATTCTCGGTCGCTGTTGTTGTCGTGGTCGTGATGTACAGACGCAGAGACATTCCTACTACCACAGATTCGCCGACCAGACCGATCTATAGCTAGCTCAACACCCGTCGTGCGCCTCGTTAAATATGCTCCGGTTTATTTGCAGCGGGAATGTATTGTACAAGGCAAAGCAAAGAGTAGAGCTGATTACACTCTCCACTTCTCTACGGAAAATTAAGAAAAAAAAAAGCGAAGACCTCGTTCGGACCTCGGAGGTCCGTTGTGCTATGCGATGTGATGTGCTTCCTACAGGGCTGAAGCTAGCTTGTCTTTCTCGGGCTACAAAAAGACAAAGAGGGGTTGGCGCGCAGCAACCCGTCGTGCCCGTCTCCCATCCACTCCGTCCAGTCCACTCTTTGGCACCTAAGATTTCCAAGGTTAAGATGACGGGTGTGGGTGCGCTACACTGCACTCCGGTGCCCCACGGCACGGGCACGGGTTATGTAATTACGCGTGGGTTACAACACTGCTGCTGCTGATAGCCATACGCAGGTACAACGCCAAAAGGCGGTCTGAGACACCATTAACATAAAATATACAGCCCCAGGAGAAAATAAAAAACCAAGGTTTTGTGCCTGTCTCATCCTTCCCACGTGTGCCGGGTTCTGCTAGACAGGTTGGGCGTGGTCTTTGTTCCTGAAGTCACTTTGCTTGGGTCTGCTGGTGCCGCGAGGTCAGGCTGCGAGCGATGTCGTCATGGGGGTTTCAGGCAGTAGAGCCGCAAGTCACGCCGGCAGGTCAGGCTAGGATTTGGGCGGATGCTGGGGAGTTGGGATGGGGATGCGGACATCACGGTGCATGTTGGGAATGGGGTCTTTTTTTTGGTCGGATCAGGTCCGTTTCATTGTGGGTTGGAGAGTCAAAATACAGAGCAACGCAGAAAAGACCGGCCTCAGATATCCTATGATGATAGCCTGCTGCTCGCTCAAATCCCTAGCCACAATAGAGGCACGAGCCGGACTCCCGCAACAACGCGGATTGGATCGCGCTCTTCCTCCAGATCTAACGGTGCTTGTCGATTGCTAGGTCTGGCCGTCCAAGCGGAGCCTCCGCATTTGTGTCGTTCATTGCCCGTGGTCGTGTCGTAGAAAACAAATCGCATACCCGTGAACGTCCTAGTAATACCAAAAGGGACCAAAAACGCCTGACATCACACCGCGCCCTCGTAATTCCGTGATATATAAAGCATAATGAGGTCGCGGGGAGCAGAGAAAGGCGCTTAGATGGCCTCGCCGAAGGTGTTCTCGCCAGAGTATCTGCATGAAAAAGTCAGTAAACTGATTCTATGGCTGCGGATCAGGTGGAATACATACGTGATATACAGGAATCCATCCTCATCCTTGTGCTCCTCATATATTGAGCTCATGAGGGCAGCGGTAGGGGGAAGGACCTCATCGACGAAGATGAAGATGGCCTTCTCCGGCGAAAGCTTAATCCTCTTGCGAATCACGTAGACGAACTGGCCTACGGTGAGATCGGCGGGGACAAGGTACTTCTTCTTGTCGATGGTAGCGATGTCCGACTTCTCGACCTTCTCGCAGATGACCTGTTGAGACGTTAGCGGCAGGTCCGATATATGAGCCAGAAGCTGCGATAGCTGCAGCAGATGGGGAGACATACTGGGATGCGGTCGTTGTACTTTTGTCGGATGCGCTCAGCTTCTGCCTTGCGCTTCTCGAAGGGGTGCTCGTCCTTGAACTTGGAACGCATGACGGTAGGTATGGGTGTTGAGGGTTGGTTTAGTCGGTGTTATACGGTTGATGGACGTGGGAACAGTAGTAGAGCTGGATGCGAAGTCGTGCGAAGGATATTGGGAGTGGAGCGGTAGCGGGGATGGTTAAGTAGGAGTGAGGGTTTGCAGCGGTGAGAGGGACGTTATGTAGGCAGCAGAGAGGCGGACGGCGGGGGCGCGAGGTGCGAAGGGTTCCCCGCTTACCAAAGCCAGACACCAGAACCCACCACAGCAGCAGCTGGAGGCCTGGAGGTGCCGTGGACAGCGACAGCGACGGTCACGGTCAGGCACAAGAGCAGTCGTTCACTGGTCGCAGGTTGCAGGTCGCAGGTCGCACTTGATCGTTGACCACACGGCCACGCAGCGACACCTGGGCAACATCTTGACGCTTTAAGCGCAAAACTCGGGAGTGAACAGAGACAACGACTCATCGTCATCATAGTCGTTCTCGTCATTCACCAGCCCTTGCGATTCTTTCATTCACCCCTCGTTCATCTTTGCACCGCCCTTTGTTTCAATCATGGCGGAGGGCAGGCATGACTATCGGTGACTCTATGTAGGGCTGTGCAGAAGGCCCCCGGCACCAGAGCTGAGTCCCATGACTTGCTTGATGAGTGGAAAAGTGTTGACTCAACGCGTACTTTTGAGGTTCAACACTATTTTTCATAGGGGATACGTTCTTGCCACGAGTCACTTTTGCTGTATTGATTAAGTTGTGATCGCCAACCGGTTTGTAGCTCTGCAAATGAAGCAGAAGCAAGCCCACCAACTTGTACAATGCATCTACGCCACGAGAGAGACAAACGACAGGGAGGCATACATCTTAGACATTGTTGATGGCGCAAACAGCTTCTACATCAGATGAGACGATTCCAGAACGTGCTCCACGATCTCGTCATGCCTTTATCGGTAATACATGGAGCCGCCCGCACAGGTTCGCCATCATGTGACAAATTCAGTCAAGTGATAGAATGAATCACGTGATTTGTGACATAACTACTTGTTTGCACTGTTTGTATCATTTGCACCCACCGACCCGCCCTCGGAGTTCTCGGTATTCCGCGGCCAATGGGCAGCCCACCAATATGCTGATGTCGATGCTGCCACCATGGTGTGAGATGTTCCGACCTCTCGCAGACCCAAAATAATTTATTATTCCACCTTTCCATTCCCACCCCAACGCCGATGGAAAAAAAAGCAACCATAAAGACCACCGTGACATCTTCAATGCTCATACCATCCACCTCATAGCATTCTCTCTTTCTTCTGCTCTCCAATTGAGCACACCATGCCTCCATTCCGCCCGCCATTCCGCCTCGCGAGAGCTCTGGAGCTCCCCCAGAGTTCTGCGCTTCGCCGTCCACTCCCGTGCTCACGGCTTCCCACAGCTCGCCTGGGTGCTTCGAGACGATGTATGGCCATGGGAAACCAGAAACCAGATCCATTGAAGGAATGGCGAAAGCCCGTTGCTAGGAAATTGAGAATCTTTTCGCGACTAAGCTTCACGGTGTTCACGGGAATGCTAATATACTCAATGGTATACCCTTCGCTTCATAAACCTATGAGCAGCTCGTACATAACTAACATAACCTCCCCCCCAGCTCACCGAATCCGTCTCCACGGAACCTCCCACCATCGCCGAAAAAGACGCCCTACTCAAACGCGAAAGCGGCATACACCCCGACTCGCCCATGCGCCTCCGCATGGAGAAATTCATCAAAGAGCACCAGAAGAAAATCGTCGCTGAGCTCGAGAAAGTAGACGGCCAGAACTTCACCATTGATACTTGGCAGCGTCCCGAAGGTGGAGGCGGCATCACATGTGTCCTACAAGACGGTAATGTCTTTGAGAAAGCAGGTGTGGTACGTATATCCCCATTTCATACCCATTCGCTCCAAAACCCCACAACTCTAACCTATCTCCCAGAACACCTCCGTGGTCTATGGCCGCCTTCCGCGCGCCGCCATCCAAAAAATGCGCGCAAACCATAAAGCGCTTGACCCGTCGGTTGAATCCCTCGAATTCTTCGCCGCTGGCCTCTCCATGGTGCTCCACCCTTCGAACCCGAACGCCCCAACCGTCCACCTCAACTACCGCTACTTCGAGACGGCCGACGAGACCGGCGCGACGAATGCATGGTGGTACGGTGGCGGCTGTGATCTCACGCCGTCGTACCTCTTCGACGAAGACGCGATACACTTCCATCGCACGATCAAGGAGGCATGCGATGCGCATGATCGCGCGTATTACCCGCGGTTTAAGGAGTGGTGCGATGGGTATTTCTCGAACAAACATCGGGGGGAATCCCGCGGTATCGGCGGTATTTTCTTCGACGACCTCGATTCTACGGAAAAGGATCAGGAGCAACTCTTCTCCTTTGTCCAGGACTGTCTCTCTGCCTTCTTGCCCTCCTACATCCCCATCATCGAAAAGCGCAAGAACATGCCCTTCACGGACGATATGAAGAAGTGGCAGCAGCTGCGGCGCGGGAGATATGTCGAGTTCAATCTTGTGCATGATCGGGGCACGGCGTTTGGATTGAACACCCCCGGGAGCAGGGTCGAGAGCATTCTGATGAGCCTGCCGCTTACGGCTAGGTGGCAGTACATGCATGAGCCGGAGGTGGGGAGTAGGGAGGAGAGGCTGTTGGAAGTGCTTAGGAAGCCGCGCGAGTGGGTTTAGGGAGATGGGGGGAGACGGCGTTGGCGGGGATTCGTTTTGGGTGGGTGGGTGTTGTATTCGATTGTATTATACCATGATTGTGCAGAGAACATGTAGATAGATGTGTGAGTGGCAACATTTAGATTCTCATCTGATTTGAATCATGTCGATACCACATGGCACTATGCAGTGGGAAAACAATCCATGTGATTCACTCATTCATCCATTCATCCATTCATTCAATTTAACGTCTTCGGCTGTGATGAGAAGAGGAAGTACAACTCATACACACACACACACCCTAACTTTTTTCTTCAACCCGGCCCACGTGCAATACATGCTGCCCGGCCATTACAACCTAGCCACACCCCCTAGTCAACCCAAATACCCATTCGCTCCCAACCACTCCCTCACAACTTTTTCATCCCTCTTCTTATACCCAGCCAAACTCCTAATCGTGTCATCCACAACCGCCAACCCCATATCGAAACCCCTCGTATCCTTCTCCTTGAAGAAGTCGGCAATCTCGTCCGCCACCTTGGCATCCGCAAACTTGTTGAGTCCGAAGCGCAGGAAGCGCTCCAACACGACCAGGTTCCCGGACAGAGTGGGGTAGACGTCCGAGTCCCAGTGCGTGCGCACGAAATTCCACACTTCGATGCGGACGGCCGAGTTGGCGGAGAGCGAAATGGTGCCGGAGTGTTTGTCCTGCATGGCGACGGAGGGCGAGAAGATGAAGGAGAGGAATTCTTGGGCGAGGGCTGGGCTGGAAACGCGGCCGAGGGCTTGGAGGACGATTTCTTTGCCGTCGACGGAGGTGGTGGTTAGGTATTCGTTCTTGAGGGCTTCGAAGGTTTCCTTGCCGCCTTCGCGGACAGCGATGGAGAACACGGCGTTGCGGAGGGAGGGGTGGATGGCGGATTTGTCCTTTCCGGAAATGTAGAGTTCGAAGCGGCGTTTGGCTTCGTCGATGGTCTTTTGGTGACCGGCACGGCCAGCGGCAGAGATGAGAAGGGCGCGGAGTTGACCAGTGAGGTAGTCCTCGCCGTCCTTGAACTCCCATCCGACGCGCTCGACTGCAGGGGTGTACAGCTTGAGGGAGAATTTCTTCAAGCCCTTGCTGATGTCCTCGATGTCGGAGAAGACACTGCGAACACTGCCAACAGAGGTGGTGATCTGTGAGAAAACACTGCACAAACTATCAGTATCATCGAAAGAATCTTACACAAAGACCACTCACGAGTAGTCCTTCTCATCCTGGAACTGTTCAGTAAGCGCAAGTAGACCAGCAGTCGAACCATATCCCGCAACCGAGTTCGCATACGAATCTCCCACGAGCCCAATCTTGTCCTGCTCGCTCAAATGATGCCTAGCGTCTCCGAGCTTAGCAAGACGTGCAGGTGGATAATTCGTTCTGTAGAATCCAGTAAGGTTCTTGTTCAATACGTAGAACTGGTCGTCAACATCTCGAACGGTATCCTCTTTCTGTGTCAACGCATCGATCTTGTGAACAGCGGCCGCCGAAGGCGAGCTTCCGGTATGGAGACCCAACGGAACCCACCAGACCGTCTGATCCTCTTCAGGCTTGACGTCTCCAGAGAGCAAGAAACGCTGTTGACGAAGTCCAATCTGGCCAGGTTCTTCAACAACCGTAACAACAGGGAAACCAATCTTTCGGATCCACAAGTCCATGAAGCTGTTTACATCCTTTCCGGAAGCCTTGCTCAAAGCTGACCACAGGTCATTGGTCGTGGCGTTTTTGTACTGATGAGCCTTGAGATAGTCGGCAACACCCTGCAAGAAAACCTTCTCTCCAAGATGCGAGCTCAACATGCGAATAACGGAGCTTCCCTTGAGGTAGCTGATGTGATCGAAGATCTGATCAACTTCCGGTCCGTCATAAACAGGAACTTCGATAGCATGAGAAGTCCGGAGCGCGTCGATGGCGAAAGCTGTTTGGACAGAATCGGTCTAGATTAGAATGAAATTGTCAGCAGTTGCAAGGAGTAAAAGATACCTTTGGATCGGCTACGTACGACAAATGATGCCCACACATTCCACTCTAGCGGAAAATTAGTACAGTATATGGTAGATGGGACTAGAAAACGTACCAGGATAGAGATGGTCAGTAGCAAACCATCCAACCCAAGTGGCGAAACCCTCGTTCAGCCAGAGCTCGCTCCACCAGTCCATCGTAACGAGGTTGCCGAACCATTGATGGGCAAGCTCGTGGGCGACGACGTAAGCAATACGCTTACGGTAGCTGGCGGCAGAGGTCTTTTCGTCGAAGAGTACTGCGGTGGTTCTATACAGAACATGTTAGACACGTTCAATGTCTGAGCGATAAGGAGGGCATACCGGTAGGTAATCAGACCCCAATTCTCCATGGCACCGTGTGACTAGAAAGCAATGGTCAGCCAACAATCCCACTATACGTATTGGGGAGGGAAAAACATATAATTGGCTAACCAATCAGCCTTTCGAAGTGGAAAAGTAATTGGAAACGTATAACTCACAAATTCATGAACAGCAAGCAAGTCGACCTTTGGCAGGGGATAATCAACTTGGAAGACCTAGATGCAAGAATCAGCTTTGTCCGATCATAAATTCCGCTTTCACTTGCCTCAGAGAAGTAATCCACAATCTGATGGCAGTTCTCCAGCGCAAAAGTTCCCTGTTCCTTCAGTCCACGAGTAGTATACACCCTGACGGGCAAGCTCTTTCCATTATACTTGCGCTTCGTAAACGCCTCCACATACTCAAAATCACCAATTGCCCACGCAAGCAGATACGTCGACATGACAGGTGTACGATCAAACAAGATCGTCTTGAAGCCCTCTCTGCTACTCTTCTTCGTCTCCTTCTCGGGCATATTGCTCAACGCAGTCTGATCCTCGGGAAGCTCGAGCTCGACATCGAAAGTGGCCTTGAGATTCGGCTCGTCGAAACACGGGAATGCGCGGCGCGCTTCGCAGGATTCGAACTGAGTGCTGAACATGTAGTGGAATTCGTCGTCTTTGGCGACGGAGGAGGGCACATCGCCTTTAGGCTTATACTTGGAGCGATAGAAACCGGCCATGATCTAGTTTGGTCTCAGCAATGCTCTCCGTAGACATCCATATCCTTTCCACTCACATTGTTGATCGTCCCTTCGAACTTAATCGAAAGAACCGCCTCTCCAGAGAACTGAAACTTGTCTCCAAAATCCAGCGTAGCTCGCTGACGCTTTTCATCATATGTGATATTCTTCGCCTCACGCGATTGTCCATCCGTCTTCAACTCGGCGCCATGAAGCTTGAGCTGGAAAGAGTTGAGCACGATATCATTCCAGCTCTCTTCGTTCTTGATGCTCAAGTTGATGTCAACGCGGCCCTGGTAAGCGAACTTTCCGCCGAACTCGATGTCATGCAGAGACAAGAAATAGTGTGTGGGTTTAGCCCTACAGATACAACAATATCAGTGTAAATCCTCTTCCGCAAAAGCTAGCTCTAATCACACAACAAGATCGTGTGAGCATGTCCAGAAAAAGGCAAACATACCAAACAGGCAAGATATCCCGATCTGACGCCATAACAATAAAGCTACTATTGACCTCGTTGGAACAAAATCTAACCTGTCCAACCTTCCCAATTGACGAGCTTGCAGTCCTAAATTGCGAACTGAGCAGTCGTGTCCGCGGTACTGTCTTTGTAGAAGTCCAAATGGAAAGCTTGCTAGTGGAAGAAGCTCGAGCAGCAGCAAACAATCTATTAACAGAGCGAGTTCGAAGCTGGAGACACTGTCTCGACGCAATTGAGAGGGCGCGTGGTGTAGGTTTATGTACGAGGGCGAGCATTGGCGGGACATGAGCTCTCGTCAATCAATCCATGGAAAGGTGCAACAGGTGACCTGGGTGGGGCTGGGGAGGGGGCGCGACCTGCGATGTGGTAACCCCGCGCTAAGCGTCGTTAATCACTGCAGAGGATGAGCGTGCTGAGTGAGATTTAAGACGTACTTCGATATTCCGAAGCGTGCATTCATTAGGCAGAAATGCTTGCCTTGTTGAAGCACTGTTCTATCGCTTAGTTGTCCTGCCCATATGGCCTTTTGGTAGCAGGTCTATGTACCTTTACTCCGCGCCAAGTACTCCGAAGTTATTCATCAGAGTGCACGAATTCGACCGTTCAAAGCCAGAACATAATTATCAATGATTCAATCCAAATTCAACTAGGAAGGTAAATTAGCATATTCCATTCTCGACTAGCCTAAAAGTCTAGTATCTGGGGTATGAGGTTGATGCCATCCATCCATTAAAAAAATATCACGAGCCTAATGAGCTTAACGAGCTCTCGAGCTTTGCTGTCCCAAACGCCCCCAAAAAATGCCATGCTTTCTCCCAGTGTGAGTTGCGCCGGAACAAAATGCGACCAAGCGGATCTCATATTCCAGGCCTGCACCCCGGAATATCATTGTACTTCAACGCTTTCCTTACTCATTACGTCCACGCCGTGTAACACGATGCCCCGTCCTCCGCCCGACTTACATCCGTATGAGAACGTCAAGACACGGAACTCTCCACTCCTTCTTCCCTAATAACCCCTTCACCCATTCTGATTCCACAGTTTCGCCGCTTGCACTGGCATGGCTCTCTCCCACCAGCTTTTCCTTCAGACTCGCGGCTGCGGCCTTGACGACGGCTTGCGCAGTTTGGTTGGCGGCGGATACGAAGACCCCCGCAGTCTCGAGGATGGTGTCTCGGAACGGCGTTGTGCCATTCAGGGCTATCTCGGTTGTGTCGCTAAGTGGAGTCTCGAAGAGAGGAGTGCTGAAATCGAAGAGCGCGACAACGAGGATAAAGAGGAGTAGCGAGCAATACACGCAGGGGCGGTTGAGGAAGTAGGTCGCTGAGATGAAGAGAACGAGGTAGATTGGTGAGGCACTTGTCCGGAGCCTAAAGCGGAAATCAGTATATGTTATTCCTTAGTTTGAAAATGCATTGGAGAGCTTACAAGAAGAAGAGAATCGGTATCCAACTACGAAGACAAAACATGACTATGCGAGCGTTGTGTGTGCAAAAGCCTAGGAGCAGACGATGACGAGAGAGACTGAGCGGGGATCGCTCGGCGGGCAGCGTTGCAAGTGGTATGCCTAAAGACTCAAGCTCAAGCTCAAAGAATATCGATAGAATCGAAGACCTGAAGGGAAACGAGCGCTAGGAAAATACAAAATTAAAAGGTTGGGAGAGTGGGTGAGGTGGGCGCACGCAAGTTAGCAGGCTCGATGATGTGAAGGCGTCAATCAATCATCGGAAACAAGAAGCAGGGCAATGCCAAGACACGACTTCCGTCAGGTCTTGCCTCCGCCTCTGGCCTGTTCCAATGCGGCGAATCGGGAGTGCATGTGGCGCTAATGGCACGTGGTAGGACATTCACTTTTCACCATGGTTGGAGATTTTGTTACATGCATTAATTCATGGGATAATAAAAATCTGAGTATAGGACCTTAATTGAGTTCTTCAAAACTATCCCCGCCTTAAGACTACCTTGTCTTACTGCACACGACAACTATCCCTTACATCCATTCCATCATCATCTTTATCACCCTTCCCCCTCCTGTCCACATTCTTCCCATTCATATCTTTCACTTCCTCTCCCTCTCCACCATCACAACCCCGTCCCCAACCCTTCCTCTCCAACCCCTTCGTCCCCTCCTTCTCCTTCTCCCTCCACAACCCGCTCCCAAGGACCAAAAACCCCGCACTGAAAATCCCAATAAGAGCCACCACGACTGTGATCCTCCAAACATAATGCAGCATATGGCCGAAGAGGATTGCGAAGCGGGTATGGAGAAGAGAGTAGGCTTCGGAAAGGTATTGCGTGACGTGATGAGATAGCAGTATATTCGTCCAGTCTCTGGACATCCGGGATGGAATCCTTCCAAACTGAGCCTCGACTCCGACTTCGAATTACGGCGAATAAGGCGGCGGCGGCGTCTCCCTCCCTTCCTCCCCCATCTCAGAAAAGTCCCTATCCCCCAACCTTCCCGTCTCCCTCTCCACCCTCAAAATCCCACTCTGCGACCTATTCCTATAATAATCCCCCAAAGTATCAATATCCTTCGGCGTCGGCCTAGCCTTCAGCAAAATAAACGTATACCGCAGAACCGAGGGCGGTTTATTCGAAGCCGCGGATCTCGCAGAAGATGTAGATGGTGATCGACGATGTTGTCCGAAGAGTTTGAAGGTCGGCGGCATGTGGATGTCATGGTGTTTGCGGAGGTGGAGTCCGATCAGGTGGAGGGATATGGGATTTGGACAGGGGACTGCGAACATGTATGTAGGTAGGTGCGGGTAACTCGGAACAGGTAGGAGGAGGTTACTCTTTGTTGTAGGGTAGGTAGCTTTTGCGATGTGGATTGATGTTGGGTTCGAAGGTGTTTGGTTGTTGGTAGGTGGATGAGATGTGGGTGTAGATGGTTCGATCATCGTGCCACGCAGGTCGCCATGTTGAGAGGGAGCCTGTTTGCTCTGTGCTTATGGCTGCTCGAGGCCTCTTTCCCTTGTAGTATTGAACTCTTGTTTTAGATGAGGGAGGTTGTGGTTCCCTGCCTGCCTCCATCCCACCTGCCGCATCCGGAACAAAGGCTAGAACGGAAGTTAACACTATCCTCTTTGTCCTGGTTCGGTTTCGATTTGTGTGCAATAAAATATTGTAGTACGTTGGTTAGATAAGCTGATATTCATGTGAGTGAAGCTGGACTACAGAGATCAGTGGATTGTAGAGATGTAATAAAAGTCTAGAACTTGATTGTGAATAATTGCCTTGCATTGCTTGTGAATTGTGCCATCGTGACTGACGAGAGAAATGTCTCAGAGGCTGCGTCTAGGCCACTTAATCTAGACGCCCACGTCTGTCCGTTGGCAGATCTGTTGTCTTACCTCCACGAGGCACTTTGACAAACAATCTTAATGCTTCATGCGTCATGCATTCAATGGTATTGTGTGACCGCGGGATTAACGCAAAACCGCGAGAAAGGTAATCGAGTATAAAACCGCCCTTTATACTTATGTCCGCGCATGGTTCGTTGCATGAATCTAGCAACATGTAAATATATCGAAAATAAGACATTCAAAAGATCAAAATATTGATGTGACGATGATGTCTATTTCCCAAAAAGCCGAGGGCACCAAATGATCTGGAATGCTTGATAACAAGAAAGCGACCATGCCACCGTTACACAGATAAGACAGACAATACATGGCGTTTTCAGCTCACCAAATTACGTGACCCCACACCACACCGGAATGGCATGAGTGACGTCTCCCCCATAAGCAAGGAGAAGGTTGTTGAGAGAGAAGTGGACCAGGCGGTCGGATTTCTCAGCATGCACGGAAAACCAGGGACTTGAAGAATCGGACTGGATAAAACTGGGAACTTGTATCTCTACTTACAAAGTAACGGTAAGAACAAATAGGGGAAGTTTCATGTGCAAGGAAAACAGATGGAATATTTAAGCGGGAGGGGGGAAAGCATGGAGAAGAAAAGAAAGAGTAGGAAATGGATAGTTCAGTCTGATAGCTTAAAATTCGAGTTGAAAGAAAACACCGTTAATTGCCATCGCGGTACATGTTATACATGGCATGCATACGATCATGTTGCTGTGACGTAAAGCCTGTGTAACAACTGTCGATCGAGTAATCCATGTAGTTGTGGATAGGGTCGTTCCGGTCGCCGGATTGATTTGGACAACTACGTTTGGGAGGCGACTCGGGACATCCTTCCGTGCTTTGGCTTTCTCGTGGAGTATCATCGATGAAGTCGCCCGGTCCGTCGCAGGAATATCCCTCAAATGTGTGTAACAAACCGAGCCAGTGACCTGTCTCATGGACCGCAGTCTTCCCCTTATTAAATCCGTCCATGGGTCCATCGGGCATGGTGTTTGCATTAACATTGCAGCCGTCGTTGGCATAGACTGAAGGACTCGTGTTTTTACCGACGTTGGATGGAAGAGTGCAGCGACCCAGAACACCACCGGTGAGATCTGTTTGGAAGTAAATGTTTAGTGTTCGGTAGGTGCCCTGTCGCAAAGCTTTCTTCATCTCGAGATCACTGTCACCAGCCCCGACCGCCCATTTCTCGTTGGTATTCCATGTTACGTTGATGAGCTTGAAGGAGATGCCGTAGTCTTTGTATGATTCATTGATAGAATCAAGCTGAGCTTGTGGCATGTCGTGAGTAATGTCGCCCTTGTGCTCTGGCTTGGCAACGATATGGAACACGGCATCGACCTCAATTTGTGAATTGTTGTCTTTCTCGCGAGTGACAAGGCCGGCTCGCGCGGCGAGTGAGCCACCGATTTGGTTTGAGTGGAGATCGGTTATAATTTTCAGGAAATCATCAGAGGCATGCGCCGTGTCGGTCCCACAGTCGAAAGGCTTGGGTTGGGGATTGGCTGCTGCCGCTAACAGCCCAAGGGAGGCAAGGAGAAGAGGTCTGATCATACCTCGACCGTGAAATATTCAAAGAATGTGCGCACGATTCGTCAGAGATGCTCTAGTTGTTGGTTTGGAACCGAATTGCTAGAGCGTGAAACTGACGATGTGTGCTTGCTGCAGGCTCCCCCCTTTACTTTTATATCTCCTTCATATTGGTCTGGATTCCTGAGTCTCAAAATGGCCATCTAGGCATATCTTGATAGCAGTACTCATGGCCGCCTAGGCCATAATCACTGCCGAAAGCGGGCATCCGCCTAAAACTGTCTCGAAAACCATGTGCAAAGAAAACATGACAGAAAGCTTAACTGCTATACGATTTCGACTATTGTCCTACTCTATGGTAAGTATCAGGTGACTAAGGGAAATTTCGGTGAGACAAAAGTAAATGTAATGCATTCTCGCGTGACCAACACCTGAACTCCAGACATCTGAAAGAATCTGAAAGACCCGTAATACAAATACACATCCAGACACCTGACTCGCTGACTTTCTGTAATGTGAAAAGGAATAATAGGGGGATTGCTCCACTAGAACCAAGTATCATCATAATCATGCATCGCCGGGGCGAGCGCTGCGTCCGGTTGTTGTCGCTGTACTGGGCTGATCATTGTTCCACGTTAGGTATGTGTGGTCGCCAAGTTTCCTGCGAAAATCGTTAGCGACGGAGGATGTCTTATCTAAATACTGGTGGACATACCTTGGCTTGATCAAGTGGGTGGCGAGGAAGATGGCACCGAGCAGAATGCAGAGCCCACCCACGACGAGGTACGCAATGCCAAGGAAAGGATTTTTTCCACCCATCACAGTTCGTGTGGAGATCAAAATTGATTTATGACCGCCATATTCTTCCACAGGAAAATCTAGGAACAGTCAGTCATCTAGTTCAAGCTAGGGAATGATTCGTCTGTTGTGCTTACTCTCGAAGATGGCTAACCGGTACGTTCCGAACTTCATTGTGTCCTTGTCGTTCCTCATGGCAAGCTTACTGAAGGTTGGGAGACCCGCTGTCCTCATCCAGACTTGGAATGCCTCGTTCTTATTGAGGTCGGGAATGCCCGATGTTGCATATCCATCTTCGGGATACTGCGCTCTCCAATTCGGGGGTGGGACAACGGCGGATTTCTCGTATTTGGTTTTCTGGTACAATTTCCCTTCAGATTCCCAAGCAATACCCTCATTAGTGAACTGGTAGCTCTCTGCGCCTCGGCTGCCGTCTGGATTTGCCTGAGTATTGGAGATATTCAAGGACAAGTTCCAGAAAGTGTCGTTGAACATGGAATTAGCGATCAGACCACAAGGGTAGTAGGGTTTGCCTTCGCTATTGACATCAAGGGGCTCGCAGTCGCCGGATCTGATCTGGCCGGCGTCCCGAGCGTTGCCCTTCAGTTGCTCCACATCTATTGATTTGACATAACGGCGATGGTTTTGATAGAAGTTGTCAAGGCGATAGTAGAACAAAATTGGAGGTTTGACGTCGGTTGGAATTGTGAATGACAGAATGCACACGTTCACTCCCTCTTGAACATGGCCAGATGGCCACCGGAGGTCCTGAGTTGTTCTGCCCCACTGCGGCTTGATCGTCGTCTTCTTGTTGCCGAAAATGCTTGACACTTTTTTTGGATCGATATCTCCGAGAGTTCTGTTGTTGGGGTCGAAGTCAAAGGTGGTTTCGGGGGCCTCACCAGGCTTCCCATCCCGCCCAAGACTGCATCCGGTGTAATCGATGGAAAGTTCTTGGACCTGTAGAGGAGCCAACGGTCAACACCACTGCAAGTTCTCAAATACCGATCGGAACCACTCACCTTTGAGTCTGCCCAAAGAAGCAGGCCTCCGATGGGAGCAAAAATCAATCCTACTATGAAGAAGAGCGGGAGGACCGTCTTGGGGGTGAGGATGGGCCTGAGAGTTGGAAGTTAGCCCGCGTCCCGGGTACGATGGAGCGCAAACTGATGCGCTGCCTAGTGTGGGCATGGGCACTTACTGCCATGCTTTTAATCGCTGTTGTCGAAACGCGGTATCTGGATTCGCATCAGTCTGAGTGTCTCGCAGCGCAGCGGACTTCCGGGAGCTCACTGGCGGGCCTTCTGCTCTTTGTCTTCTTCGTCTCCTCGCGGGCCGGGTCCTGGCTCGATATCGAGTCGGTATGCTCAACCTGCTGTGACTGCGACATAGTGTTGAGTGATTCCGCGTGTTCCGCGAGTGGTGGTATGTGTGAGAAGTGGTGTAGTGGTGAATGCCACAGGTCGCGGTGGGAGTGTTTGAGATACCGGGGTCCACAGCGTCCGACCAAGCGCGCAAGCCTCCCAAGGCGCCTGCCAATTTTAGAGCCACGAGCCGCGCCACACTAAGCAAGACCCTTTCGGGACCAACTGCTGACGACACCCCGAATGCTGACAATGCACGAAAGCGAGATGAAAGCCTGGGGAATCAGCACGAATACTAATGGAGACCACGTCATTGACTTGTCATTAGATACCAGATTGATTCGCTTGGGACAAAATGTCAATAGGAATTGATCTATAGCAAAAAGATAATTTATATGTTTGTGACAATATAGTCAATGATAGCATTGCGCAATCTAAAAGCTACCTAAAAAGTGACCAGGCCGGCCAATGATGGCATTCGTGAGAGAATGGTAGAGTGTGAAATGTAGTATGAGAAGACATCATGGGGAGTTGGGGGTATCAGCATAGTGTAGACAAAAGAAATTGTAGAGAAAAAAAGCAGAGAGTCCAACGAGACGCCTTCGTAAATCAATAACCGGGGCGTTGGACATCCTGTCCATGCCAAAGAGTAGAGTGCGCCATTCATGATTCGTCGATGTTGAAATCTGAGGTGGGAGAATATGCCAATTCCCCATGCTGTGGTATCAGTCTGAGATCCGTGATATGAAAAAAACCGTCGACACCGCCATGTCGGTGTGCTATGCAACTTCAATGCCAATGAAACCCATCCTAACCAGAGGAGCGAACGGTGGTAATGCGTTCGTACTACGTGCAGCAGCCTGGTATATGCCAAATATAGTGTGATAATATGAGAATGTGTGAGAGAGAGAGAGAGAGGATAAGCTTAGACGAATTGACGGAAGAACTCTGGCTTGAACCAGCCAACCTTGTCATATGCCTGCCACAGCTTGCTAGCCTTGTTGACATCAATCTTGCAGGCTTGCTGGGCGTCCGTCTTGCGGAATTCCTTTCCAATCTTCAGGGCGTCGATACGGGCCTGGAAGATTCTTCGTTTACTGCACAGGTAGGTGGCACAGCTGAGGCGAAGGGTAGAGGCAAGGTTGAGCTCTGCCTCGTGCAACAGGTGGCGATCCGGGTCGTTGGAAAGGTCGAGCATTTGTCCCTTCCAGTCAGCCTTGAGGACCTTGTTGTTACCCTTGGGGAGAGTGTCGAGAGAAGGCGAAAAGTCTTGGAGGGAGTTGTAGTCGGTGTCGTCGCGATTGGTCGCTGGCCTCGCAGGCTTGGGGGAAGTCGAGGAAGGAAGAAGGTCGAAAGAATCGTAGACACGAGCCTGTGGGGTGCGCTTTGGTGCGCGAGGAGCACGAGGAAGGCGTGGAAGAGCGACCTTTTGCTTGCGGGGCCCGGTAGACGGGGCAGGCGCCAACTTCTTCAAGGCCGGCCTCTTCTGAACGCCAGTGGGGCGACCGTAGTGTTGCTCGAATTTGCGCTCTTGCAAGTACCAAGCTCGAGGGTTCTTGTTGTAGTTCTGGAACACGGTGGAGACGAAGGAGACGGTCAATTCGTAGTCCTCGCGGGCTGGTTTCGTGGGGAGGGTGGCGAAGTCGGGTGACTTCATGTGCTCGGTGATGGCGTTCTGGGCAGCAGAATCTAGCGTTTCCTGGGGGAAAAGAGGCTCCTCTGGAGCCATGGCATTGGCGCCTTCGCTGGGAATAAAGAGTTGCGGGTCGCGCATGCCGGATTCGTTCGCGCAACTGTCCATGGTGTCCTTCTGCGATTGACGATCGTATGGCGAAATTGGTGGCGAGGCGTATGCGTCGTGGTGAGAGGAAGGTGTGGTCCTGATGGGCTGCAGGAAATCGCCCATTGTAGGCTTCGAGGCCTGTGAGTCGAAGGAGGTGAATGGCGTGTGTTCGATTGAGGGGGCAATTGACGAGCCAAACGACTCAGAACGCTTCATTTCCGGTGGGGAGAGAAGAGAGGAGACGGTGAGTCGGTTTCTCGGGGGCGAACTATAGGCCAAGTTTGCCATTGTGCGTGGAGAGGAGAATGGGGGTGAGTAGTTTGTTCAATGGGCGGCAGGCTGCTCTTATTGAGGGCAGATTGAAAAAGTGGTGGGTCGGGGCCCAGGCAGCAATTGTGACACACAGAACCACGTTTGGGCTGGCGAACAATAATAACGTTGTTGGGGGGTCGAGGGGTGGAGGAGTCTGACAGAAATTGAGCGTGAGCAGGCCAGAAGGGAGGCGTGGCGATATATAGGCGGCAGGCGACTGCAATTGTCAGAGGTGACCAACGTGACCGTGGAACGCAGCAGAACAGTACCAATGGCTTACGGCACCGGGGTAATTAGTAAACGGACGGGTGCAGGCAGTGAATTGGCTTCGGAGATAGGGTGGACGAGTTGCACAGAATGGCCAAAACCTCCCGAAGAAGAGACGGGGGAGGCGGCGGCTTTAAGAGTTGGGTGGTAGGAGAGAGTGGTGTCCTCTCTGGGGGGGCTTGGGGGGGGGTTCTGGGGAGGATCAGGATGGTGAGGGCAGAGAGGGCGAAAGAGGGCTGTGTCTCATAAAGGCTGCAACCATAGCAGCGTCACAGGAACAAGGAACTGGCGGATGACTATTACTGAAACCAACGGACAAAGAGCGGCAAGGAGGGCAGCAGAGAAGGGGTGTGGGAGGGCGCGACACACGCACATAGGCACACGCGCACACCACAAAGACGGAGGCCTAGTAAGGTGGTCATGGTGGTGGTGGTAGTGGTGGTGGTGGTGGCTCACCCCTCTAGGCATCCCTCTGTGAATACAACCAAGGCCGGTCAGAAGAAAACCACACAGGGCTGTACGCGCGCCTCTTCCTGGGGTCTCTCTCTCTCTCTCTCTCTCTCTCTTTTCTTTCTTTTCATTCTTTTCTTTCCTTCTCTACACACAACATGTTGCAGGGTTTCCCTCCCCGTCAAGACTGTTGGATTGTTTGACTGCTTGCACTGCTGCACTGTTGTACTGTTGTACTGTTGTACTGTTGTACTGGTGCACGTCGCAGCGCGCAACATCCAGGGCCTTCTATTCTGCGCGGCCGGAAGGCTGACGAATGGGGGATGGAAGAGTCTCGAAGGCGGCGAGGCGGGCCAATTGGGCAGGATGAATGGCGGAGGAGTGAGTCAATGTCAGGTCGCAGTCTCGTCTTCGACTCGTCGTCCAATGTTTCCACCGGACAGGGTTGGGAGGGCTGCGAGGGGTGTGAGGGCTCTGAGTGGGGACCTGGCTGGCCGTCTGGTCGGTCAGGTCGGGACGGCCAGCCCCCAGAGAGGGGTGCGATGTGGACGGCTTGCTGGGGGTGACCCGGGACAGCGAGAAGAGCCTTCGAGGCGAAGACAGCTAGCCGCCTGCCTGGACTGGGATGGTGGAGCGACACCTGCACCTGCTCGGGTTGGCTCCACCTCGCAATTGCCCAAACCGGCACCTCGCACCTGCCTACACTGTCACCGTCACTACACAGTACACGCTCGCACCCGTCCAATTGCGGACCATTGTTGGTCCATTGCACTTGCCCTTTGCTTTGCATTGCAACTTGCCCTTTGCGAAAGATGCAACTCCACCACCAACAACAACAACAACAATGACAACAACCGTCATCTTCTTCACATGCGGGTCCTCAACAAAACTTGACCCCTCCTCTATCTACGTGCTACTTCCTCTCTGCCTCCCTATCTGCCTCCCTCCCATCCTCCATTGCTGCTGCTATGCGCTGCTCACACACGAATTGAATGCATTGAATGCATTGAATGCATCGAGGCCTCAATTGATGCCAATTCATCGTGCTGCCACATCTGCCCTGCGCTGTCCCCGCTGCGATGCCATGCCATGCGCTGCCTTGCGATGCGCTGCCTTGCCTCCTGTTCTCTCTCTCGTACGCCGCGCTGTCGCTGTGCCATTGGGCTCTCATCCACGTCAACCGGTCCCCCCTCCCCCTCCGACTCTACCAACGCAAACACGTGTCCAGGCCCATTCTGATGGATCCATCCATCAATTGATCCATGGAAGCGCCTCATTCCTGACGGAGCTCTGACTCTGACTCTGACTCTTTCTCTCTCCCAACCGGTGGAGCAGGACTGTCCACTTTCGTCATCGTGCCAGTCTGCCCATCTGGACCACTTGAACCCGCCATCAATTAAGCCTGCTACCACAATACAGCCTACAGCCTACAGCCTACGGCCTACAGTTCCTTGACCGCCGCAGAGGCAACATATCGGTGTGTCTGTCGGTGTGGTCGCTCTACCTGCCGGCATCTAGGTCAATTGCTGCCAATTCACCAGGCTTGCCCCTCTAGGTATTCGACGGACTTGCGAGCGGACTGTTCGCCATTGCGGCACCTGTTGCACACGTTTGGCCACAATTGGGAATGACAGCACAGCACAGTACAGCAGACAATCAGACAGACAGACATACCAGCAGAGAATGCGACAGGGCATCGACAGGGTTCAAAGCGAAATAGCCGCCGTCCTCTCTCTCGCAACACGAAGGACTCCTCATTTGTCCTCTAAGGGGGGGGAAGAAGGCTGGTCTTGTGATGCGGCCCTCTATCAGAACCTCTGCAACCCCACCCAAATCCAGAGGGCAAGCCACGCGGTTCCTCAGGGCGAATAAAACATGTCTTGCAGAGGCGCCTGGCGCTGTTCAGAAATGCCATTCCCGTTCCCAATGCCGCCCATCTGACGCACTTCTCCCGCTGGGTTCTTTGGATGGGTCAACTGCTGGGTGTCCCCCCTACCCTACCTTCCAGTATCGTCTTTCTCAGTGTTGCAAGGCTGGCATGTGAAAGTCAACACACCTGGGGCAGCTGAGCTTGTCCGCACGACACACCCAACCACCCACCCAACTTGCCCGTCCCCCACGGCATCTCTCGTCTTGCGGCCTGATGTACTATGCCTTGTCGAGAATGGAGCAGCTGAGAAACTCACGGGATCACGGCCGTCACACCCTCATCGTCTTGAAGGGGGGTCATGCTGTGCTGACCACCAGCAACTGTGTGAGGGAGAGAGAGCCGAGGGGGGTGCGTTATCGTTATCGATAGATGTACATATTGTAGTATCGATTAACAAACTGTGGGGTACTCCGTCCTCATGCCCAGGTGGCCCGCCGCGGGCGTCAGATGCTATTTTTGAGGCGCTCTGGCAAAGCCGCGAGAATCCGAATTCCATATTCTCAATTTGCGCGCTCACCGCGACCCCTCATCTCATCTCTCATCTGCCTCAATTCCCTTCGCTCACCCATCACCCAATTCTTCCGACTTGCGTCTTGCGTCCTGCATCCTGTCCCTCCACTGCCCCTACTGCCCCTACTGCCCCTCTTCCCCCACCATATGCGGCGTCCCCTCGCGTGCACCCACCGGGCAAACCAATACCGAGGGACACCACACGGTACGCAGTAACATAGTCGTCGCTCCCCATGTTCTCGACTGGCGATCGCCGGCAACCATATCCCGCCAGTCCCAAGCAATCTAGCCCTCATCGCCTGCAATCCGCGAGGGAGTCAGCTCAATATCATGCCGTCCTTAAGAGCATGGCATCCTCAGCATGCTCGCATTCTCGGTTTTGGCACCTTTGGCCTTTCGAACAATGTTTGTTTTGACAAGAAAGAAGAAGGCAGAGCGGACCATCGTATGCGCGACACCTCTGCACGACGCGATCGTCCCGGGGCCGCACGTCTTCAGACAGCCGATAGGCCAATTTCGCCAATTTCGGATGCCCGCTTTTCCTTTTCGCTCTCCTCTTACGGTCTCTTGGGAGTCCCTGCAGCCAGCCACGCTTCCGCCCTGTCCTCAACCCTGCCGGCCTGCAGGAGCCATGTTTCCAATTCTGACAGAGGGCAATATATGAAGCGGTCCTTTCATCTTTTGCTGACCAGCAATTCCAGTCGTAATTGGCGTCTGCCTCGACCGCCGCGCCCTTGTATTATAATGCCACATATCTTTGCATAGCTGACTCTGTTCGCCGAGCTTGAAATAGACGTGCTGCAATTCTGTTGGTGCGATTGACACGCCATGGTGGTAGGTGGCACTCTCGCCTTTTGCTCTCTCTCTCTCTCTCTCTCTCTCTCTCTCTCAGCCAATTCAGACGGTCTCTTTCTGGGCACCCCTCGTACCGGAATCATTTGCGAATGGGGCTTTTCAATTGTGGTCCGTTCCTAGCCTGTCGGCGAGCGGCATGCCCAAGCCTCGACGGACATCGTAAGTTGCGGGCGTGCTTCGGTGACCGGTGCTCGGGCTCGCAAATTGATCAATTGGGGCCAATTCCGCCTGGTGACAATCATGAGATGATGACGGTAGGCGTGGAACATGCCATGGTCACGAGAGCAAGACGCTTGCGAGGTCAATTCGCGAGACCTACCCTCAATGCCTTCCAAACCTTGACGCCATGACTGTGCATCGTGCAATGGTAACAATGCTGTATCATTGTCGTCATAGCCGTCTACCTATAATCATGTAATGCATCATGGACATCATCATTGCTGCTGCTGTTCGGCGGTCGTACCCGCAAGATCTTCGATCGGGTAGATTCGCTTCGCACGGGCTCTTCATCCCCGCAAAAACCTCACTTGGAAACCGTCCACGCGACGGGCAACTTTATTTTGACGGTCGTTCAAACACCCCGCCAAGGGAACTCCCATCTCCAAACACCAGTAGACCAGAGCCTCAAAACAGCATGCCACAACCACGGCCAGCGCGATGTCGTCGCCCGAGCTCAATCCTTCGCGCACCTTCATAACGCAACTCTTGGATTCATTACGCAGCCTTCCGCCGTCCTCCGCAGCCTTACCAGCACCAGCACAAGCAGCAGGCACCAGCAGCGAACCCTCCACGGCGGCAGCATCAAACCCGCTCGACTCGGCGCCCGAGGCAGCCAAAAAACAGCTCCTTACCCTCCACGTCCTGTTCCCAAACGAGTTTCTGCCTGCCCTTGATCTGCTTGACCGGCGTCTCGTAACGCGATTCCGGATTCGCGAGACTCGGGATGAAGATGCGCCGCCAGCACCGCCGCCGCCGCGCGAGAAGCGATCAACCGATGCCGACACGGTTATGGACACGCGTCCCGCAAGCCATGGAGAGACTGATTTTCAGAGCATGAATTCAGAACAGATTTGCCGACCCCGAGGATCGTCAATTTCTTCCTTGGCAGTACCCGGTGGGGAAACGAGCACGAAGCCCGAAGTCGGGAGGGTGGGAGATGTAGATGTCATTATGGCAGGATCGGCGGGGTCCGGGGACGTGGAGATGCCCGGGAATGAGATGGATCCTGTATCTCTCAACACCGCCGCATCAACGACAATTCCAGAAGAGAAGAAAATAGACGAAGATGGGAAGGAGGAAGGGAAGGAAGGAGAGAAGTCTAGACTCCCCGCGCCGCAACACAGCCGCCACCAAGTCAGAGATGAAAACAAACACGAAAGTGAACGAGGAAGTGCAAGTGCACGAGAAGCAAGAAGAGAGAGCGAAGGAACAGTATACTACGTCCGCTCCGCCCAACCCCAACGACCCACCCGCTTTACCTCTGCCTCATCATCATCTTCTTCCACCTCCTACGACACTCTGACCACCTACCAAGTCCTGCCCCGCGTCTGGAACTGCTCCTGTCCCGCCTTCGCCTTTGCCGCATTCCCCTCATCCTCATCCACACAATACCAATCCTCGATTTCATCCTTGCACACCTCCACACCATCAACCTCGCATTCCCCCGAATGGACCTTTGGCGCCACAGCCCTCGACCTCGGAATCCCCCCCGTATGCAAGCATTTGCTCGCTTGCGTGCTGGCGGAGAGATGTGAGGGGCTGTTTGGAGGGTTTGTGGACGAGAGGAGTGTTGGGGTAGCGGAGGCGAGTGGGTGGGCGGCCGGGTGGGGGGATTGACGGCGAGGGAAAGAGAACATGAGAATGGGATACGATGCCCCGAGTTTTTGTCGAGAGCAGAAATCATGGTTAGATGACGGTTTTTTTTTGGGGGGGGGGGGGGGGGGGGGGGGGGGGGTTATGGGGGAGATGGCGGGATATAACGCATCGTTTTTTTTTTGATACCCCGATTTGTTGGAGTCGATGTCGAGTTCCGACTATGTAATGATACAGTTTTTGATACCCAGCACACTAGAGTAGATTTCGATTACGACCTACTAGCAATGTAATGATAATACTTCTTACATCCATGGCATTTACACATATTCATGATTAGTCTAACGTCGTAGGGTTTTGAAGTCTTTGATACTTTTCATTCCTTTTCATTCATTCCGATCTATCATGCCATTATACTAATGTATGGCGCAGTCAGTGTAATGCAAAGCAGTTTGGTGTCGTGTCATGCAATACTATACAGTCTACTGCTGCAAAAAGACCCGTCGAATGCTCCAAGAGCCCTCCTGTGGTTCCATTGTACTGTACATTGCCCACATGATTCGACCTGCTACCCTTTTCATTTCTACTCCGGGCCCTCTCATCCCTTCTTCTTCTCGCCCTCCTTGGCCTTGTCCTTCTCTCCCTCTTTCGCCTCTCCATTTGTGCCATTCGCCTTCTTGTCCTTGTCACCCTCATCAGCCTCGTCCTTCTTAGCCTCCTTCTCCTCAGCCTGCTGCCGGTTCTGGATCTTGTTCTCGATCAGGTCGTGGAAGGCTGTGATGGCGCGGATCAAACTCGAGAGGTAGATGGCCATCAACTGGTCATTGGTCTTGACGCTCATCGCCCTCGCTAACTCTGAGTTATCCAGTGCTCCCGATGTGCCAGCTGCGGGTCCCACGCCGTTCGTTGAGCCGCCAACCGCCGCTGGCTTTGGCGTGGAAAGATTTGGGAGCAGGTTGAATACATCTTGTAGATTTCCAAGAATGGCGTGGTTGACTGGGAGGTCGCCGTCGAGGACTTTCTGAAGATACTGGCCGATGTCACGTAGGCGAAGATGCAGACCCTGGAGTGATTGGAGTTGTGATGTTATGCGGGTGGATAGGGTGCCGACAGCGACGTCGCGGATATCACGGAGGAGATGCTCGACACCAATTTCTTCCGCTTCTTCCGCTTCGATTATTGATGGGGTATGCACGAAAGTCTTCGCGGTCGCAGTGCCGTCCTAATGGATGTCAGCGAAGATTCCCGCTTGAACTGATAGAAAACGACAACAAGGCCAGTAAACACTCGGCCGAAGGTCGCAGTACAGGCACATGTACACTTACATCCTTGATTTCCTCCACAGCAAAGTAAGCATCGGTGGGCACACCAACCTCCTTTGGTTGCACATCGATGATTACTAGCAGCGGATGCGGTGTGTACCTCTTAAACAGCTCGTTGATTTCCAAATCTGAGCCCCGCAACTTAGGGCCTGTGTGATACCACCCGATGAGCTTCTCCCTCGCGTTCACCTTCTTGAACATGTCGTTCATCGACTCGACATAGTTGTGATCCAGAAACCAAACCGATGGGTCTTTCTCATCTTCCTCAAAAGGTACTGTTTGCGGTATCAGCTATTTGTTGTGATGTTCGCCGCAGCTTCCACATCTCAGGCGGCAAGGTAAATAGATTGCACGCACCAGCGAAGCTGTTTGAAACCCTCACGTTCTTGCCATCATTTTGTCCAAGAAGCACACCTACTACTCGCTTCCTTGTGCCCTTAGCTTGTCGGCCGTAGTGATCTGCTGCGGAGAGGAGGACGAGAGGTGCGACGGAGACGTTGCGAGTAACAAGAGACAGCGTTTCTGCTGTCGTGGCAGGCATCTTGGTCGTGCGCAGTCAGAAGAACCGAAGAGACAATTTGTTGGGCGGCGTGGAAAGAGGATGATTTTAAAGGTGGCGGATAGCTTAGGTGGTTAAGGTTAGGTGGGAGTTGATGTCCAGTTGAGGCTCTGTGGTCATCGAAGCTAGCTTTCCGAAATTGCGCACGGGCCTCCCGAATGGCGAACTGGGCACACGAATGCTAATGCGATCCCGCCTGGGCAAGATGAAGGTCGGGGATAGATGGCGGTTCTTATTGTCTCTCATAGATCAATCAAAACACACGGCCAGACAGTGGAGTGTCACTGATTTGCAAGATTATCACAAGAAAATCAATATTATACCGATAACGTCTAAGACTATTCCAGCAGTCCAACACGCAATGCCAAAGACTCCCAACTGGCACTTCCTGAATGTTCGTTACCAAACCCAATGCATAATCTTACAACAACCATGCCCCTCTGGCTGAACCAGAACCCCTAAACTTGGATATGAACAAATGAAAACAGAAATCAATCAGAGGGTTGCGGTAGGGAAGTAGTACTGATCCCACAGGAACTCGTAGTCTTCAATGACACCTCCAAGGAGATCCAAGAGAGGCTTGTTACGAAGTTTCCCTGTTAACCCGTGGATCCAGCCCCTAAAATTGTAAGCGAAGGTGCAGTCAAAAGATCTAAGGCAAACTCACTTGGTAATGTTCTCATAGAAGGCGCCCCGCATCGCCCACCAGCCCAGCGCCCATCCTCGTTTCCTCAACTCTTCCTTCTCAAGGGCCGAAAGACCTCTGAGACCACCAGCTAACCTCTCTTGAAAGTCCTTCTTTGCGAGTTGTCTTGCACCATATTCTATGCCGACACCGATTAACCATGGACGCCAGCTCTTTCTATCTCCACTGAAATGTTGCATTGCAAGGGCATAAACGACTGGTCGAAGGATATACAAGACCTCTGCTACTTCACCTTTGCCACTAACACGATGAAGAAGTGCTTTGGCTGGCTTTATGTCATCGGCTGTGAGGACCTTGGACAGAAGGTAGCTCGAGATGTCGGATGAATCGGGTAGGCTGGGCAATGATAATCCAGTACGAGGCATACTCCAGTTCTCCATCTCGACGGAACCTTCACTTGGCGGAGTGTCCATTCCATCAGCTGACGCATTCGAGTTCTCTATTGTGCTCGGGTCTACCTCTCTCTGAGGAAGAGGCGGGGATAATAGTGGTCGCGATTTCGTTAATCGTAGTAGTATCAGGCGACATACAGCCTTGACAACTTCCAATAATATGATCACGCGCCATCGTACCTTTTCGCCCTTCCTTTTCGCTGCCATCTCCCATAATAGTTCGGTATACTGTATCATCTGAAGAACGAGCGCTACCCGTTTATACATTGGCGATCTTTGGGTCCAGAACTTGGTGTAACGATTGTGGGGTGTTGGAGTATGGCGTTTGGAAGCTGGTAGCTGTGCTACTGCTTTCGCCAGTAATGAATCATGGTATAAGGAGAGAAGCTGGACGCCGCTGTGAACTAAGGGGGGAGGGTCAGTCAAGATGTGCTACGGTTCGGCTCGAGGGACCTACGAGACTCAGACGCGATTTCAGACTCCCGAAAACGACCTGAAATTGTTAGTGGTACGCAGAGAAATAGGTCGCGATCCATTACGCACCAGGTATAATGTATGTCAATGAGCGCAATGCCGACTCGATCTGCGACACGGCGCTGGAGTTCTTAGTGATGAACTCGGAATACATGCCAATCCATCTCGGAGGTAAAGAGAGGACCTCAGTGGTCCTCTGAGTCGCCTGCTTGTACATTTTCGCCGCTGCAGAGTGTTGTCGACTTATCGCAGGGCTCGTGGTGGAGGTGGCTGGGTCTCAGGAGCGTTGTCGAGTGAAGTCACAGTCGCGCCTCCCACCGCAGCCGCTGCCGAGGTCCAGCGTCACACCAAGAGCCGCAACTGGTAGACAAGGCCTGTTGATTCATCATTCATCCCGCATGCCACTGCACTCCAACATCACAAAGTATACTCGATGTCGAACAATTTCCGGTGCCTTTGGACACCGCTCTTTCATTCTAATTTTTGTCGATGACTGTTGCATAAATACTCCAGTGAATAAATGCACGTAGAATGGTACCTTTCCATCTGGGCTCAACACCAAAACTTCTTAGATTCTACTTCTTACTGCGCCCTTTCACAACACTGTTTAGACGATCGGAGGGCGCAATTCATCTCCATTTCTCGTTTCTCACCACTTATACGGTGCTGCCTTGCGATTAAGGCTCTTTCCGGTCAAGTCAAAGAGGTGTGAACGACCCGCACTTTACTCAAGATGGACTAACTTCTGTCGGCATGTGACTACGCGCGTTGACCGTACTCACATTTTTGCCAGAGTGGAACATGGTGTCGGCCAAGTCCGACAAGCTCACCACATTGCGATTACAAACCTTCGATAGCAGATAAGTTGAAGACCGCCTGTTCCTTTTCGATTTCCTCAGAACTGCATCTTCGTTTCTGTTGTCAAAGGCCAAGCTACATATCGACCTACCAAGCAGGATCCACAATGTCTATCCGTATTCCCACTCCCATAGTGCCAGTCTGTGAAAAAGACCAGCCTCTCTTCAAATCAGTCAACGCGTTTGTTCATGGATACATGTCCCAGCCAGGTCATGATAACTCCCACGACTATGACCACATCCTTCGCGTAGTCTCGAACGCGAATCGACTTTTGGAAACTGAATTGAAGTCGAACCCATCCCAAACTTACGATATAACCGCCCTCTTTCTCGCTGCCCTTCTTCACGACGTTGGCGACCATAAATACGCAAAGCCAGGCGAAGACCTTGAGAACCAGATCTCGGCGCTGCTTAAGGAACGTGGCGCTTCGGACGAGTTGGCTACAAAAGTCCAGGTTATGGTTAAAAATGTGAGCTATTCCAACGAGTCCAAGCATCCGGAATCCGTCGTCGATGTATTATGCAAGTACCCGGAGCTTGCCATCGTCCAAGATTCCGATCGCCTGGATGCAATCGGGGCGGTTGGCGTAGGGCGCTGTTTCGCCTATACGGGTGCAAAGTGTCAAGGAGAACCAATGTCTCGAGCGATTGACCACTTCTCCGAGAAACTGTACAAACTAGCGGGCATGATGAAAACTGTCTCTGGAAGAGAATTGGCTGCATCGAGAACGAAGTTGCTGCAACAATTCGCGGAAGAGTTCAATAAAGAGGCAGGTCTCTCATTTGCGCTGGAATGAACATCATGAAATCGGTCGCTCTCTTGTGGACCATGGACGATCTTCAAACCAGGGGTCATTGCGCCGGTTATTTACATTTTTCTTCCAAACCCAAATTGAAGTTCCGAATCTCAGATCCTCTACATCACTTCAAACACTGTGCGACTCACCGAAACATGTGCTCGCTTAACATCGGCGGCTACTCCCTCCGTGACATGCATTATGCTGACATGCTAATGAAAGATGAAGCAGCTGTTATGGACTATGCGCCTCAGGCCCTGTGACCTGATACATCCAGCATCCGAATGGGTCCATACATTTGGCTTTCAATTATCATTGACATTCCATTCACTCTGCCACACCATGACTCTCACCATTGACAGATACATCTCTTCACCACGATCAAGCACACTCAACGAAGTCACATCATATCTATCTTATTCCTATTTTCCTTTCACAGTCTAAATTTTTAGGATTCAAGTCCTACTATCCACAAAAACACATTCTTCTTACTCCAGGTACCACAATGCCACCCAAGAAAATGCCACCGCTACCTCGCCGGGATACTGGAGCACCAACTCAAGCCTACGGTCACAACCCTGGAATGCCTGGACCATATTTAGATTCTTCTCAGCAAGTCAGTAGTTTGTTGTTAGAATTCCCACATCTCGCGCCTAAAGATCTTGCCCTGGCCGAGAAGGTCTGCATCGAAGTACGCAAGTACATGAAGAGATATGACAATACTCACGACTACGAACACATTCAACGAGTGGTTGCAAATGCAGATCGGATATGGAATTCCGACCCCAATTTTGCCCGCGACCTAGATCCGCTTGTCGTCTTCTTAGCTTGTCTCATGCACGATGTGGGCGACCACAAGTATCTTCGATGCTGGGAGAGTGGCGAAAGGATCAAAGAGAAGATGCTTGTCAAGTGCGGTGCCTCCAAACCTCTAGCACGCCGCATCCAAATAGTCGCAACAAACGTATCATATCGGCACGAAAAGAAGAATCCTGGAAAAGTCCTCGCCGTTCGCAACGAATACCCAGAGCTGGCAATTGTACAAGATTCGGACCGTCTCGATGCTCTTGGACCTGTGGGATTGGCGCGCACTTTCGCGTTTCACGGTCGTAGCAGACAGTTTAGACATACTAGTATATGGGGTGCTCTTCAACATAACTGGGAAAAGCTGTATGAACTGCCGAAAATGATGAAGACTGAATATGGGCGTGAAGAGGGACAGCGTCTTTGGGAGAAGACGTTGAGCTTTACGGAAGAATTTCAAAAATATGCGGATATATCTGCTGTTGTGATCAAGTCATGAATACGGCGAGCACATGTAAGTGCAATGATAATGGTTGTTTTGATGGTAAGATCTGATCACTATTTAGTTCTCAGTACGGTAGTGATAGACTCTTGGCAAATGGCAATTGTGCAGCGTTCAATGAGGGGGTTGTTTACATATCAGGCGCTGGTTTATTTTTTCATTCTCTCGATATCTTTCCCGACGGCATAAACACACCCACAAATTTCATTTCATCAGCTATTTCAGATTGTACCGTTACTCTTGAGACTAATAATCCCAACCATCAACTCTCGGCTGCATATTCTCGTCCCACCCTTGCTCTTGAGCCCGCATACGCCTTTGTTTGACTAATTCCCTTACGTCTTCGAAAGTCATCTCTGGGACAACAAACGTTCCTTCGAAATTCGCTAGCATTCCGTCTGGTATTAAAATGGCATTGTCCATCTGCAACGCCAGCTCTTCTGTCGCTGGTTGCGCCCATCCCTGATACTCCTTTTTTTTGGGAGCCCAGTCTTCGGTCATGGCGACCGATCCGACTGTACTAGGAGGCACTGAAAGCGTGATGGTCGATATTGGGTCAGCCTTGATATCAGTGACTTCACTTGGAGCGGCACCCTCCATCCAAGTCGTGCATCTGAATGGAACATTAGGGTCATTTCCAAAGTTGAAGCGGAGACGGAAATCGAAATTATGAATCGCAACCCAAGGGAACAATTGGCCGGAGACATGTCGAATCGCGGGTGCTATTGATCGCATATTAGTGATTAGTTCTCTTCATCTGCCGTGTTGTTACTAGAAGACTTACGCAGCCGTTCCCCATTTTTGGTGAAGAAAACCATATCCTTCTCCCAATCAAAGCCGCACCCAATCACATCACCAGCAGCATATCCCTTCATATACGCCGGCTCAAATTCAGAGAGAATACGACGATTTTGCGTACTCATGAGGTGCGTAA
Organism: Dendryphion nanum; assembly: GCA_020744415.1. NCBI lineage: Eukaryota > Fungi > Ascomycota > Dothideomycetes > Pleosporales > Torulaceae > Dendryphion > Dendryphion nanum. The sequence continues at coordinate 675,364 of JAGMWT010000013.1, read as the reverse complement.
GCCCATCGGTATTCCAATTTCCGCTTTCGAGTTTCATCTCCCATCCATATGTATCTACCCAATCTTTGTTGCCGGCAATCGCTTTGACAAACCCAATAAAGAGGTTGTAATTTTCTTTTGGTGCTGTGAGAATTTCGACTTCGAAGTAGTAAAGTGGCATGCATGCTGGCGCGGGATTGTCTGCCATAGCGGAGGAGATCATATAGTTTTCTACTACAGTTGTGAGTAATCGGATGTGCCTTGACAAACAGAACGGACACTGTGATAGGGGTTCATTCATCTTGGCCGATCTGTATTGTGTACTACTCACCAATCTCAAAACCTTTCGGAAGGTCCTGGACAAAAGTTGATAATTCTAGGCGGTCTTCAGACAATCCAAAATATGGGGTCTGTTCAGAAACCCCGTCTGGGCCGTTTTGGCCTGCAATACCGGTCGGACGAAGCCCAACCACAGTTAAGTCTGAATCTTCTGTATCATTGGGAAACTTCCACTGAAGTTTCAAATGCTTTGCAAACGCCAATGGGCTCCACCCGTACTCGTATACTTCGTTACAAAGGTGCTGGTACAGTGAACAGATCGGTGTTTTGATCACTGTTGAGATATCAGCGTATAGCATCAAAGGTAACTCGACCCCCTCCTGTGACTTTTCAACCAGTAGCAACAGGACCATTACGGAGTGTTTGGTTGGTACTGAAGTCCAGAGATGCTGCGAATAAGAGTTGAATGCACGATTGACGGCACTGTCTCCCTTATCATCCTTTTCGAGGGGGTCTGCCCCTGCATCCAGAAGCATCGAAACTAATGTTGGCATCAAATTGCTTGCCGCCAGGTGTAATGGAAGAGATCCATACCGATCCCTGACCTTGAGCTGTGATGATACATCGCCGTTTCGGAGGAGTATATCAACTATATCAATATACCCTCTGGTGACAGCTAGATGCAAGGGAGTTAGGTTATCAAGCGAATCTTGCTGTAGAAGCCTATCTTGCAAGACACCCTTCTCGTTTAGAGCATCGATTACAGCCTGAAGAATGGAAAGGTCTGCGATATCGACCGCTTGGTATAAGGCATCTTGTCCCGCAGCATTTTTTAATGTTAGGTCTGCCCCCTCTTTAATAAGTACCAAGACTGTTTCGAGATGATGATTAGAAATGGCGGCGTGAAGTGCTGTGCGACCATACACCACTTCGTCATCATTGATTTCGGCGCCATGTTTGATTAAAAAGGAAGCGCCATTCGCATCACCAATAAGACATGCTTTGTACAGCGGGGCTTGGGACTCGTCGTCTTGGGCGTTTACGTCCCTAATCAGAGGTCAACACACGGCATTCTGGTGATCGAGACAGACTCACGCTTTGTGTTGAACAACAAGAAGCTCCAGTAATTCTACCGGGGTATCTTCTCGAATAAAAGCCCAGTGAAGTGGTGTTTCTCCAGATATCTTATCCTTTACATTTACATCCACTGTGTCGTAACTCAGAAACTTACGAGTCAGCTCGACTTTTTCAGACGGGTCCGCCGTAGGGCGCCCAACAGCCCAATGTAGGGCAGTCTTGCCTTCATAGTCTGCTAATTCAGGGCGTGCTCCGTTGCTAAGTAATATATCGATCTTTTCTAGGGGCGCTCTGTATGACAAAAGCACTAAAAGTGCTGTTTCCCCAAGATCATTTTGGGCATTGACGTCAGCCTAGATGAGGTTAGCATTATAGACATGAAAGTCAGACTCCCAAATTGCAGCCAGACACTTTAATACTTGCATAACAGCGCCCAAGAAAATTGAAGTGTCGCCCACGTCCAATTTAAGGACATAAACAAGGAAACATAATATAACATACCCCCATCTCGCAAAGCAACTCGATACCGGCGAAGTCACCATCACCTGTGCTTGCCAGGTGAAGCGGTGTATCTTCATTCTCATTCTTTTCATTTATGTCATGACCAGGATCTTCTTTCCATCGTTCAAGAAGCGTCGTGATTCCATATCTGGCGGCGACATGTATAGAGGAATCAAATCGAGTAGCGAACTTTCTCCAAGGATGCGCCCTAATTAGCCAGTGCTGATAGATCTCGGATTCTCGCTGCAGAAATGTTTCTAGACCATCAAACAGCATCTTCCAATCCTCTGTCTCAGTTTCTTTTTTCGTACTGATGGATTCCAATTGTCTGAAATGTCTCGGCCAGTGAGTCAATTCGTATCTCGATGCGAGCGGTTCTCTTGCGTTTGCTATTGAGCTTCGTCGAGAGAATGAATATTTGGAATGATCCCTTTCGGAGCGTCTACCAAATTCTGGTTCCCCTTGACTTGAATGGCGTGCAGCTTCAATTGCCTCTACTTTGTTCTCATCACTATCAAGATGACGGATGATTTCGTCTTTTGTTGGAATGTCATGGCTGTCTAGCACATCTGGGATATGCTCTGTGATGGGCGAGTTTGGCACTGAGGTAATAGGTAGAGGAACATATACTGGGTCTCTAGGGCTTTCTTCCACAGTCGGGTCCTCTTCGGAGATCTCTAATTCTTCAGCTTGTAATTGGGGATCTAGGATGTCCGAACCAGTGAGTTCAAATTTGTTGACAGTGTCTCCATCTTTCATAGCTTTCCAATCAGGAGGTAAAATGATATGCTCCTTTTGAAACTCTGCGTTATTCAATCTCTGGAGAATTGTTTTACATATAATGACTGCACTCATGGTTACTGGGGTTGACTTATCTCAAGTAGTTTACTTACAATTTCCCGCCTTTGGCCCAGCCTCAAAAGCAATGGTCTCTCGGAATCGATTCTTGCACTCTTCGCATTTTGCTTCTACATGCCTGATTGCCTCCTCCTCTGATAGAATGAAATCGCGAATGGAATTGTGTTGAGTGTCGATAAAGTTATCCTGGTCAATGATAAGAAAATCCCGCCCTGCAAGTCGAAGTTCTTTGGCGATGTCACGGGTATGAGTGCTGTTGTCGACAAAGGGCGTTCCACTGTCAATGTTAAAAGTACCCTCGGGCTCTGTCTCAAAATCAGCATAATCGCTATTGTCATCGTCGTCATCCATATATTCATCCAAGTCTTCATCGGAAGACTCAACTGTATCCCATCTACATTCAAGCTCATCGGCAATTAAGTCCAATGTTATTCGTCCAGATGAGCACATCAGCCATCTCAGAGCAACGATGAGAATCCTGCGCAAATGTGGATCCAAGGAGGTCATAGAGCGACGGTAAAGATCGTTCATTCCACTTGGAAAATTGGCTATTAGCTCTTTGAAAGGGGTCATCTTCGACTGTGGTAGGTTCAGACCTTAATGTGGGTTACAAATGAGCGAGTACAACGCGAGGTCTCTAGGTATCCACTTACTATCCATGATGACGTCCGCGTAACGAAAACTCCCCTCAGATTGCTCTGCAATGCGTTCACACGCTCTCTTTCGCATCTGGGGCGTGAAGCGTTTGATATTCTTTACTTTCGAGACAACATATTTCTTAATCTCTGCTCGAGTCTGGATAGCTCTGACCTCGATGGGATAATTGACTGGCTCTCGAAGCTGATGGTAAACCTCCGGTCTAGATGATACTAACAAGTGTACCGAGCACTTCTGTGAAAGTGCAAGCAGCACATCGCTAAACTTCTCGTAGTCAATACATTCATCTAAACCGTCTACTACAGCGAAGACTGGTGAATCTATCTCTTGCACTAGCTTCTGGAATGTTGGCAACAAACTTGCTTTCATTTGTAACAATGTAGAGTCTTGTTTCTCTTCGGCTTTTGTTGTTTTCCATGTCTCCTCCAAGACCTGGCCGAACTTTGCTTGCAGGTCGGATGAAGAGTGAGGGTTACCGGTCGCAGCTTTTCCGTACAGTTGGATGAGTAAGTGTAAGAAAATCTTATGGCCTAGCGATGTAGCCTCATCGCCCTTGCGGCAAAAGAAATACACAAGATACGGGGTAGGCGCATTCGATCCGTCATGCATATGCTCTTATTAAGTTAGAATTAATTCGTTTGAATTCAAGACAGCGGAATTAATGGCAAGCTTACCGATATGATCAATGATAGATGATACCAGAAATGACTTGCCAAAGCCAGAGTTCCCCCATAACCAGCATGAACCGCCGCTCTTAACATGTTGCCATGATCTCAGAACTTTAGATTGGAGTAACCAGTCAGCGGACCCTTTGTGAGTCTTCTCCCTATTGTTATGTTGCACTCGACCTGGTACATTCATCTCAGCAACATAGCCTGTATTCAGCCAATCGAGATGTTGGTTGTATTTCTTTTCAATTTCTTCGCGATTTTCTACTTCTTTCACTCGGGCTTGTTCTGCCTGAATGCCCTTGATACCTGGTACGATTTCGTTTTGTAAGGATTCGACCATGGGGAGTATCAATGAAACGTCGTCAGATATTCCTTTGAGAGTATCAAGTGTAGCCTCTTGGAAGCCAATCCCAGCTGTATCTTGCAGTGTTTTTCTCTTACGCTGAACATCAGAAAGCGTATCGTCTAGCTCTGTAGACCGCCATGACATGAATGAGCGTGTCAGTTTACCATGTGCGAATAGTTTTCGACTTTGAAAGGAGAACTTGAGCACAATAGCGTATAACGGAGGGATCTGTGCGAGAACGCGGTCTTTGATCGCTTTCGCTATGTCCACCACGCTTTCCGTCTTCAGATATCGCTTCTCGAAAACATTACAAACAAACATGATGTCAGTGATTTGGTCGACTGCGTCTGTGAGAAATTCGCAGGTCGCGGCGTCTTTGAGAAATCCAGTAAAAATCATGCGAAATGACATCCACACTAAGGATACGGTTTCTGGAGCGTAGCCTGTCAGTAGTGTTAGTAGACATCATCATCTGGGTAAAAGCATCCTGTGTACTCATGTAAGCGTCGCCCATCTGCATGAAGATCTCCAGACGCTGCATTATACGTCCAAGTTTTATAGTAATGATTGGTTTCTTATCCTTTCGAATTGAATGCTCGCCGTATTCACGGGATGCTTTTGAACTCGCATTTCGTAAACTCTCCATGGTTTCCGCAAGGCTAGTGGCGTCCTTGATCTTCTCCCCTTGGGTCTTGCCTACTTCATCATAGAAAATTCGCTTCGCTTCCTCCCACAATGGACCGGAAATATCGATAGCATCCATCTTCGTAACATGAAAATCAAATTCTCACGCCCGCTTCGAACAAGACTGTGTGTCGTGCCTTGTGTGCCCGAAGATAAGATCAGGCAGCGGTGTTTCATTTGTAGTCTCGTTACCGCCCCCACAATAAGGCAAGCCACTAAACCCCTGACGTGCGATGGCTGGAGCATATCGTTTCGTATATGTCCAATGGCGCACCTATCGACGAGGTCTATATTCTTTGGCATAGCGTGAACAATATAGATAGCACTAATAAAGGCGATAGTAATATTTGGTTGCTACCTCGAACGAAAACAAGTACCATATTATGAAATTGTCTTCCGGGCTAATTTTTGCGCCGACGGCTTTGTTTGGGCTAGGACTTGACCGTTCTGGCTTGTATTGTGGGGTAAAGCCAGCCTTGCCCTCATTTATCATCACCTGCCGCCTTACCTCACCCTAACTACCTGCATCGTGAACCTGCATTGTGAAGCAAGGGAACACCAAGGTGATTTGATCTATGAAATAAGGGTACTGATGCTGTTTTGATGACCTGCGGTCCACTTTAAGTTTTCGGATGAAGAGTTTGTGTTGGCTCAGGAGGTTAAGGTTCGGATTCATCCTCCTGCTCGGCCCGTGCAACGCACAGTCAGCCGCTGACGGAACAGGACCAGTGCCTGATTTCAGGATTATTCATCTTCATAGTAAATTTAAGTCGTTAAATAGCCATTCTTGGGCTGCAGAGGCCACTAGATGCTAAAGCGCTTACGGTATCAGAAATCCCATATGTTTATATGCTGAGTCTCCCCGGGCCTTCTTGTAATAAATACACCAAGCAACAATGCCCCAACCCAACGACACAATAGCAAAGAGCGACGATATTGAACTCGCTGATCGCTATGCACAACATGAACTACGCCGTCGAAGACTGTCGCGAGACCATATTCCTCCAATAGCATCGAGACCCTTTGCTGGCAGAATTGGTGGCAATCAAGAATTTACACTGGATCCTGACGATGCTTCTTTCAAAAGTGTCATCTCTAAAGTTCCTGACGCTGCCACAACTTTCTCTTGGAAGCAAAGTTTCTTCCTTCGTGGTTTCGTAGACCTTGAACTTTGGAAAGAGGCAACGATTGAAGGCGTAGGAACCTGTCTCCAAATCTATTTGGGTGGGCTTTATGCGGTAGGCCTGGGATCCGCTGGTGCTGCGACTTCTCTTGGGCCAATTACGCCAGCAACGTTTGGTTCCATCGCGAATTTCCTTCTTATTACGCTCTTCATTTACGCTGGAGGCCCTGTATCGGGTAAGCTGATCGATTTCATACCATGTAATAATACTGAGTAGATTTGTTCCAGGTGGCCACTTCAACCCTCTTATTACCATATCTACATTTTGCGCTCGACTATCAGCCTTCCCAAGAACTGTGCTTTACATTCTCTTCCAATGTACTGGATCCGTTATAGCAGGATTCCTCCTCAGAGCCAGTTTAGGCGTGCCTCCGAGTAGGTTGCGGGAAATTCCAGGGTGCTACATAGATACTGAAATCGTAACACCCGGCCAGGCGTAAGTCACCCCATTGTTGTCCTAGAGTGACATCTAGTATATTGACTTTTCAGATACGTTCTTGAGACAATGACATCTTTCACCTTGATTTTCGTTGCTTTCGGAGTAGGGCTTGATCCTAGGCAACGCCAGGTGTTCGGCCCGGCGCTTTCGCCAATCTTGGTATGTACGCTGCCCGGTGGTGAGAAACTAAGTTGACTTTTTCTTAGGTCGGAATCACACTTGGACTCTGCACCTGGGCCTCAGGAATTGTAAGAGTTGGATATTCCGGAGCATGTGAGTACTTCGAGATGGATTTTATGATGCCTTGATTAATGTAAACGCAGCGTTGAATCCAGCAAGATGCCTCGGACTTATGGCACCGGGGGAGAACTTCAATTATCATTACATTCATTGGCTAGGAGATATTACTGCAGCAATATTGAATGGACTGCTGTACTGGGCAATTCCCATATATAAGGAGTGAGAAATTGAGGTCAGCTTGGGATGGCCAGCGCGTTTGCTGAATTAAAGAACTCCAAAAATGTAGAAGTGGGAGGGTGTAATCTAGAGGCTGTAACAATATAATATGTTGTATGAAATTATTCATTGAACTCGATTAACTTCAAGTGAAGAGGTAAGATGATTAGTGAGTGCCAAGAAGCTCCATCGGCGGGGCTAAGTAGAATGTGAGGATGCAGACGCTAGCTCCCAAAGCGCCACTAGCGTCTCGCTTCCCAATCTTCCACTTTGATTTTGGATTTCCACTGTGAACAATCTTTCTTACGACAACGACAAAATCGACACCCGCCGACAAAGCCGCCAACATGTCGTCGCCCTCATTGAACAAGATTGCCCCTAATAGCCCTTCGAGGCAGAATCCGTCTGAGATTGAGACGAGCGTTGCCAATGCTCTCTACGACCTCGAGACCAACATTCCAGACCTGAAGACCGCTCTGCGCCCTCTTCAATTTGTCTCTGCTCGCGAGGTAAGCTGAGCCACTACCTTGATCAATATAGATTCCCTCCACCGATGCGCTCTCGAATATCCGAAGCCGTCATATACCCTATATACTATTGAATATCGAAGAGGCGGTGGGCACTGGGCAGCTTCAGAACGCTGACACCAGGATTCTTAGATCGAGGTTGGCCACGGCAGGAAGGCAATTGTTATCTTCGTCCCTGTTCCTTCCCTTCAGGGCTGGCACAAGACTCAGCAGCGGTATGTTCTACTTTGATCAGTCATGACTACCCAATACTAACTTGTTAACTAGCCTTACCCGCGAGCTTGAGAAGAAGTTCTCCGACCGTCACGTTCTCTTCATTGCGTCCCGACGAATTCTTCCCCGCCCCAAGCGCTCCAACCGCTCGCGCACATCCCAGAAGCAGAAGCGCCCGCGATCCCGAACTCTCACCGCTGTCCACGATGCTATCCTCACTGACCTCGTCTACCCCGTCGAGATTGTCGGAAAGCGCATCAGGACCCGCGAGGACGGCAGCAAGACCCTCAAGGTCGTCCTCGATGAGAAGGAGCGTGGTGGTGTTGACTACAGGCTGGATACCTACTCCGAGGTCTACAAGCGCCTTACTGGCAAGGGTGTAGCATTTGAGTTCCCCCAGAGCGCGGCTACGGATTATTAGGTGGTGAACTTGGGCGATACATGGTTCAGGAGTACGGCTAAGGCTTCAGTTATGCATCATGTGTACTCGGCATAAAAATGACATGGGCCCATGTTAGGGCATCTGATACCAATTGATTTCTTTTTGACGTGATGGCTACAAGCTTTTGCTATTTACATGTTGAGACGTATAATTCACTGTCTGTCTAGTTCAGGGTAATGCCTGAAAACGCCCATCCCATACGGTTTCCGTCTGTCACTCGACAGATATTCCTTCAGACCACTCTGCTCCCGAACATTGGGGTAGAATGTGCCAAAGAGCGTTGGAAACTCTTTCTCCCTGGCCTCTAATTCCTTTGGAAAAGCAAATTTGAGGCCATCAAGAACCTGCCACACAGTAGTGTCCGCATAACTAAGCTTTCTTCCTACAAGATATTTCCCTTGGCCATGTTCCTCGTTACCTTTGAGCACACGTTCGAAGAAGCCAAAGAACTTGGGTAACCTGTTATCCCTGAAATCTGTTGCCTTCTTCAACGATTCCCCTTTCTGATCCTCATAGTACTTTGATACAGCAATGGGGTGATGTGTATCGTGTGTTTCATTGTTCAGATCCAACGCGGTCAGGGCGTGGCTCAAAATCCAATGCTTATCCGCTTCATCCTCGCCTGCCAGTCCTAATTTTTCGCCCAAATAGAGCAGGATACTGGGCGTCTGATAGAGCACCAACGCTTTCCCTTCTTTTCCCTCTCCTGGGACACGTAGGGCGGGAGGAGCGAAGGCGGGGGGATTTCCATCGGAATCGATGGTCAGGTCTTCGGCTTTGATGGCGAGGACAGCATTCATGCCATCTTTCGACTCGTTGGAAACATCTTTATAAGAGGTGCCGGTAGCTTCGAAGACAAGACGAATGAACTCGCCGCGACCGGGAATCTCGGGCCAGTACAACAATTCATAAGGTGGTTGAGTGCGAGCCTTCTTGTTTGAAGACATAATGGTGGGGGGGCTTGAACTTTGGAATTGAAAGTGGCGGGGTGCTTGAACTTTGGAATTGAGGGTGCTAGAGGCTTGAAGGAGATGAATTGCGTGTCTGCTAGTGACTATACGACTGAGCGTTTAAGACGTTGAGAATCAAGTGGACAGGGTTACATTGTCCCCGCCCTTTGGCCGCTCATCGGGCACACGTTTGCATTTACCGCTGCAGGCGTCATTGTGGGGTTTGAGGCTTCTGGAGTGCTCGTTCTCGGCGTTATTTGAGACGCCGCTAGTCCAAAAATACCGACACGGCGGCGGTAGTACTAGTACTACCTAGATGCTTGGGAGTGATATGTGGTGAATTGCGAACTGAGTAAGTGACCGGTGTGAATAAAAGAAATCGAAGGCGATGGAAACAGAGCGTGGAGCGGGCGGTGCTGCACAGCGAGAAATCGCCATTCTATTGGAAGCGAAAACCGTCCGACCCACCAACAGCTAGGCAGTGAGTCTGAGATCAGTATTAGGCGCCCATGGCCAGCCCTCTTGCAAGGAAGAAACATCCACGCGACACTTTCTGTTACATTTGGACTCACAATCGAATCTCGCTGCATATCCTATTTACTCTTATTTATATGGGCCGTATTGTATAAGTGCTCGCCTCATTGCCTATTGTACAGGCTAAGCCCTCGCTTTCTGTCGATCGCAGACCGATTAGGCTTAGTCATCGCGTGCCACAACGCTAGTGCCTCCCAGGTTCATACATCTCAGCTGGAGCCTTCTACCTGGCCAGGCATAAACCTTCTGTCGACCGACAGTCACAACCTACATTCCCCAAATAACGATATTTCTCATCGTTATGGTAGGATTATACGCAATGGCTAATGATAATGGTTTTGACGGCATGCCCGATTTTGCAGCTCATATGGAAGCTTTCCAACGCTCTGATGACGCCCGCCAAAGACTCCTCGCAGTCCGTCTTTCTTTCAGGATCCACACTCAAGCATTACTGACATCCACAGACTGTCCTTGAAAAATATGAAGAACTAGTCAGGGAGCATACCAATTTAAAGAATGACTACGCTAGCGAGAGAGATATTCGCCGTAATTATCAGAGCGAAGTGAGCAAGTTGAATTACCAATATTCTCAGATACAGCTCAGCCTTGTGCGTTGTCATGCTGCCTCAAGCAGTAAATTCAGGCTGACATCTTGTAGGATAGTTCCTCATTTGTGCTAGCACTCATCGATGGCGATGGTGTTATTGTAAGTCTGCGCTAGGGTTCCTATATGAACTTTGGCTTGACGAATGAATAGTTTCAAGACGCCTTGCTTTCGGCTGGCGCGAACGGCGGCTCTGAGGCTGCCTCAAAGTTACAGTATGCCATTCGTGAACATATAACCTCATTGTACACCAACTCCAGTCACTGGCCCATTATGGTTCACGTCTATCTTAGCCTAGACAAACTCGCCCAGAAATTGGCGCAAGTTGGGATCCTCAAGCATCCTCAAGACTTTCGGGCATTCGCCCAATCATTTGGCGTCAACCAGCCATTATTTAGTATTATCGATGTAGGTCAGGGAAAAGAGCGTGCTGATCATAGAATTAAAGGTACGCTGTCTACCAACGACGTTCTATTTGAATCAAGCTAAGCTATACAGAAATGCTTCGCACCTTCAGTGACAACCCCACTTGCCGACAGATCATATTTGGCGGATGTCACGACACCGGCTATTTGCTCAACTTAGATCAGTATAAGCACAATCAGGCTAAGGCCGAACGCATCACATTACTCGAATCCACAAACGCCGCTCGAGGTTTTGCAGAGTTGCCCAACTTCATGAGGGTTCGTTTCAATTCTGTGTTCAAGTCAGAGCCCTTGCCCGATTACGTTCCGCCACCTATCCAAGCACCACCGGCGCCGCAACCTCAAGCTCAAGTCCATGTTCAACCCCAACCACAGTCGCAGCCACAGCCGCCATCGAGGACTCTGACTAACAGTAGCACTTCTACTGTCGCGGCATCCCCTATAACAAATCATGTTAAGTATGCACAAGCGACTCAGTCTCCTAGCCTTACAAACTCAGCTTTAGCTAGTCCTCCGGCCGATGCATCTTGGGCTACCGTGGGTAAGACTGGAGTCAGCAATGGAAGTATTTCAATCGCACCAAAGAACCCCAACGCTTCTAAAAAGAAATATGTTTATTACAACAAGGACGGTTACCGTCTTGATGAACCTCTCCCGCCTCGAGACCGGAACGCGGCCGAGGCTATTGAAAAGCGCATGGATCAGGTTAGTTGAAATTGAGTGTGGGCAAGATAGTATTCTTATATCCTACAGGCCGGTCGTAACCTCTGCAATCACTGGCATCTCAATAATGGAAAGTGTCAGAACGGCGACTTCTGCAAGTTCCAGCATGCACCTAAGCTCTCGGTTGCCGAACTAAATGCTTTGCGTTACAAGACCCGGTCTTTGCCATGCAAACGTCGAGATTGCGAGAATTTTGAATGTTGTAAGTAAAACCATCTTATTGATGTTCGCGTATGGTTACTTAACAAGACATAGATTTGGGACATCAATGCAGCTTTGAGCGCGATCAGGGTTATTGCCCCTTCCCAGATAGCTGTAACTTACGGGTCTCCCATGGAATGGATAAGGTATGTGGTGTGAAACTTGGAATTAACTCAAACTCATTTCTATTCAGACTAAGTACGAACGATGGGACGAAGACGGAAATGCAGAATACAGCAAGTAATTACTACATCTATGTTACCACACAACCGCCTTTATCTCTAGTATGACACCGATCGCGAACAACGTATGAACTACATAGGTATTTAAACAGTTTTAAGATGATGTTGATCGTGATAATTATGACGGGTCATTTCTTTGTGCCATCTCTTTGTGGTTTTATTACGGGTCTGGTTACCGGGTTTTAAATACAGAATGTACGCTTAAATCTTATTGATATTTAAAATTATCTTTCAGAAGTGACTTCTTGCTTATTACCGTGCGTATATGCTCGTCAATTTGAGTAATCTAGCATTGACTGGTGATTTCATTTCTCTCCTGAATGATTTAACATCTGGGCATAGAGCCGTGGCTTGTCAGGGTTGTCTACTATTCGTGGCCTTTCTCGAAATACCGAGCTAGCTCATGTACTTCTCAGAAGGTCAGTTTATGCTCGATGTATCTAGTACCTTTCGTCATTCTGAGATATTGTTTGGATGATGTTTCAGAATCAATTTAAGTAGAAAAATTCTAACAGAATGGACATATAGAGTGGACATATAGAGTGGACATATAGGACGCATTCCATTTTTTAAGGTACCAAACAGCAAGTCATGATGGGATCTTCCTTCTTGGACTCATGAGCCTGAATGCCGGCTGTCATATCACTATTGTTGCCAATTTGTGATGAAAACGTTTCAGAAACCGAGATGGTTTTCATTATATCCTTCCCGAAGTATGATTCTTCATTAGGTTCAAGATCAACTTTTCGCTGGCCTTTAACTCTAGGAAGAGAAGATAAAACCATATCGGTACCGTATTTGTGCTTTTGGTAAATTTTTGATTCTCTGTTGGTTTTCATGGGGATGTACGGATGAGGGAGATGTGCATACGCCAGGATTTGGTTGGGTTTAGAAGAGGAGGAGACCATGACAGCCTACGAAGAGACATTCTGGTTCAAAGCGCATCGTCGCGGTGGTAGGCTATTTTAGCGTCTCTCTATCTAGAACGAACTTTTTGCGCAATGTGTCCAAGTTAGGTAGTCGCTGGTGGGAGATTTATATATCGTTTGGTTAATGATTGGGGCATCCAAGTTGAGCGTTCATTCTTTTACTAACCGCCGTCCTTTCGACATATGCTTGGATAACATGGTCACTCCGCTCACAATTTGTGACGTTAGAGCTTTTTAGGGGTTTCATGGATTTACATGGTCAAGGTCCCTAGTCCCTGAGTATATGCAGGTTTCAAGTTTTCGTTCTCATCGTGGATCTGGATGATAGATTATGGCGATTCCAGAAGTAGTGGAGGATTTTTCGAATGTGAGGAAGTCCAGGAGGACACAAAAGGACATGTCTTGCTCGTGTTAGTTTTTGTTTGATGATCCATTGAAATCAAAGATCCTCATGTCAGGAAAACATTTTCTTTCGTATCCACCGGAAAAAGAGCAGCTCATGTTGTTGATTGTGTGCCTTATCGAGATATACCTATATTATACCAAGATGGTATAAGGTGTATATTCTGGGAAAACAAGGACTTTAAGATCTTGCAGAGCTCATTTTCTAGTGTTATTGCCTTTTGGGTATGAGGTGGCTCGCCATGTTAGAATCCTTTTTGTCAAATATTGTTTTCAGGAAGAATTATCTAAGCCATAGTATTCTTTCGTCAAATTTGGAATGGCTCATGACCGAACAGCGATGGAATTTTATCCCTTCTGTTAGGACTATTGAAACACCGAATCCCTAAGTTAGACAAATTGAATTTCCGGAGCATAGTAGGATGAATCAAAGAAAAGATTCTCATCCATACATTCTTCATCTGTCCGAATGGAAAATATGAAGTGTTTATATCCGTCTTCAGAATTTCCATACTCAAGTTTATCGACCAGGCTGAGCAAATACCACTGATCGTACGCTTAAAATCCGCGTCTATGAAACGTATGACCTCTTCCTGAACAACAAAGTGCCATATAGTTGCACATTTTAGACTTTGCATCAGGAAAGTGTTGTTATCGTTGAAATCTTCACATATGAATCTAGTCTTCATGCTTCCACAACAGAGAAAGTGATGACGTGATGCACCCTGGCGGAGAGTAAGCCCTTTTTACGCTCTTCTGGGAAAGCTAACTTCAGTAATTGAAGCCCATGATCTTCATCCAGTGGTCGATTCAATTTTTGATTAGAGCTGAATCCATGAGTGATCATAGTTTGACTTCGCAGCGTTAATTTTAGTCCAAATTCACCATCAAAACAAGTTCGTTTGATTTTTTCTTCTGAAATGGTGGATTGACAGTGTAAGAAAGGACTGGAAGTCGTTTTCAAGAAAAAGAAAAAAATTATTCCATGGAAATCTTTACTGTCAATAGTTCTTGATGATTTTTCCTTGCGAGAACAGGATTTCATGGACTTGAATCAAGATGGTTTATCGTGACGCTCGCCAATCAGCACAACGTACTTCTGTCGCTGTTTGATGTACCTCTTCTTGGTAAAGAAGGAAGAACGAGTGGTATCCATGAGCCAATATGAATGGAGCCTTTTCGATACCACCAGTGTCTTCAGGACCGTGTATTTTTCCAAGTCGAGCAAGGGTAATCTCATCATCTTTTAAACCCATGAATCTGAGTCCAAATCGTCCACAGACATGAATCGGATGAAATCGTTTTCTGTTCAACTCATTCCTTTTTCACTGCATGTTGAAGACGTGAATATAGTTTTGGAAGTGAGAGATTCCACAGTGAAATAAAATATTCATACGTCAACATCCTAGTCACTGTTGAGATTCTGCAAAATCGTATCTCATGAGGGATATTGGTGTGAGTTTTTGGAAAGTATCTCGGCGTTTAAAAAATTGTGTCAAGAAAGACCAAATCTTCAGAAAAACATATGGAGTGGATCTTGTTCGTTTGAGCCCGAGCAAAGACTTGAGAACTGCTGACTATGACTCCGCCTTGGAACACAAAGCATAAATCTCATCTAGCACCTGTTTCTTTCTTTTGATAAAAATTCCCAGAGCACGAAATCCATGGGTCCCTTCATTCATTCCGCAATAATAAACTGTGAGAGCAGTGTAGAGAAGTGTCCATGTTTCGAGATATGACTGTTTTTGTATACCAGAGAAGAAATCCATGACGCTGCGCATGATAGGTCTGGTTTCTTTACATATTTCTTTTGTATCAAGAATAGTCCTTATTGTTTCAAGGTACAGGGTGTTGTTGAATCGCAACCCAGGCCATGGCGCGGATTCAGTTTTGTTTTCGGAAGAATGAAAAAGTCCACATGTACCTGTTTTTCTGTCGTGCTTCAAATATCTCCCATGGTTGTACGTAAAGTGTAAAGAAGGCAATCAATTCCTTGGCATTGAAGGATTTTTATACCTTTTTGAGGGATCGTTGTCAGGTGATCCGGTTCTTGTGCCCACTGCTTTTGTAGACAAAGACTCAATGTGTGAAGAGTTGATTGACAATGGGCCTGTGCCAATAAAAGAATGTGCTGATAGGATTCTTCCTCAGGAGAAGGTGATGATGATGATCCTCACCACCAGGCCCCGCCATTCCTCCCCCCCTAAACACGCATATGTCTCATCCATCCATCCATTTCCCTAAACACTCCCTCCATAACGAAAGAAAAGACCAACTCAAATTTCGATCCTAATATCGCTAAGACACAGCTCTGGAGTCGCGTAGTTCATGATTTTAGTCCGCTCGCCAACAACCATATCAGCTGTTCAACACGGTGATTCTGATTTTTGCTCCGAAATCCCACACATCACATTTTGGAGTCTTGAAGTATTTTAGTTCTCAAGGGAAATGTTAGGAGTGAAGTGTAATGCTACTCAAAGTCACCAAGTTTCGGGCTTTACATACATTCTAGGTAGTGCGCGGATTCCATCACCACTGTTACATTGGTCCACTCAGAGAAAACCTACACACAATTGATGACACTAAATATTCTCAATCACGAGATAAATGACTTACAGATAACAACTTTGGACATTATCAAGTCCAGAACAATCCCAAATTTTCTCCCTTCGTCCTCCAATCCTTCCGTTCTCCAAAATCATCATCTCGCATCGAACCCGGAATACCACTTTAGGCAACTCCGCTTCCATCGCCGCGGCACCACCTTCATACAGCCATTGCATTCTCCCCTCAACCTCCCATTCCACTTCTTCGGCTTCCCCAACCCAACCCATCTCTTCCCCGCCCCTAAACTTTACAAACCAAAGATCCAGCAACCCCACACATAATCCCAAACCTTTCCTGACCAATCCATCCACACATCCCGGGAAACCACGTAAACCAAATGACTCCAAGCCCTCACCCGCACGCACACCGATGCATGGACACATGAATGCATGACTAAGAGGCTTGGAAAAGGCTTATGACCAGAATGCAACAATGCTTGCTTCAACGCCACAAGGCTTCGTGTGCATTATCGCAGTGCATACCGGCCAAAGAATGATACGCTGAGTGAATAAATGGTCATAGGCAGGCATGTCGATCAGTCTACGGGTACCATTAATGCGGGATGAGAGATTTGTGGCTTGAAAAGAGATGCGAGGTTTGTCATGGTAATAGTTGATGTGATTTGATTCGATACATGTTCGAGTTGGTCTAATATTCCGACTCCAATGACAAACAACAAACTGACTGATTATCGTACACACCGATGAGGCAATCGCGAGGGAATTACGCCCATGCAAGAAGGAGAAACAAGAGGTCAGACAAAAGCTTAACCGACAGATCCTCATTCGTAAAATACGCACGCCAATGGAAGAAAAAAAGAAACACAAATCTGTGAATCATAGAGATGCCGTGATGTACTGGCGCATCGGACGTAGGAAGGTGCGCATATGTATTCCTGTAATCATTGGAGGAACGGGAATAAGAAGATGAGCACATGAATCCATGAACATGTAGCCTGGCTAAGTGTAGAAATAATAAGGAAAGCCATTGAATTGTTCGCCTTGATAGGTCCATGATAGCTATCACGCAGGATCGGCCGCCCATTGGGCCTGACAGACGCCAAAAGAAAGGAGGGAAAGGGACACGAAGAGGCAGACCTCCAATCCTAACCGCCCTAGTTGTCCCCAGCAGCACGCCGTAAATAAAAAGTATATCACTAGTGTCTTGTCGAGGAAAAACACAGCATTCATTAAAGGGGGTACAAATGCAGTCGTGATGAAAAGTAAGGAGATGAAAGAATAACCAAAAGTGTAAGGGTAGTTGTACAGGGAATCAAGGGGGACGAAACAGGCGCACGCCAATGCACTGTCAGAAAATGGGCCTAATATGGAAGTTGGACTGTTGCTCGGCGCAACTCGTAGTTGGGAAGGAGCTCGAAATCGTCTAGGTTGGCATTGTATCGCCACGCCTTGAACTCGACGCCATATGGTTTGGGTTCTAACTGGTAAAGCATTCCCAATGGACAGTCTAGGTCCGCGACGTCCTCTCTCTTTAGGCCTTGGAAATAGGCTAGAAGGACTCGG
This sequence comes from Dendryphion nanum, assembly GCA_020744415.1. Taxonomy (NCBI): domain Eukaryota; kingdom Fungi; phylum Ascomycota; class Dothideomycetes; order Pleosporales; family Torulaceae; genus Dendryphion; species Dendryphion nanum. Next base: position 657,912 of record JAGMWT010000013.1, on the reverse strand, counting down.
GCAATTGAGCGATGTGTTACCAGCAAACAATGATCCGTCATCCTTTCAAGCTCGACAATGACAGGACGTAGGCGGTTGATGATATCAAGGTATCCCTCGCCACCTGGGCCGGGGTAGCGATACGCAAGCTTGTCGTTCCTTCTACGGTTATACTCTTCAGCGTGACGTGTTTTAATTTCATCATACGTAAGGCCTTCCATCATGCCAGCATTGAGCTCGTCCAACATTCGCATTTGCTTGATGTCATAATCCTCGTCGCAGAAGTTTTCAGCAGTCTGAATGCTACGCTTCAGCATCGAAGTCCAAACGCAAAAATTCTTAGTCTCACCCTCGGCACCGAAGTAGGGGTTGGGAGGGGTATGATCGCCTGCCATAGGGGGAAAGTGAGTGTGGGCCAACTTGTCAGCTTGGTGAACTTCCCAGGTCTTGCGGTGTGCGTCGATGAATCTTGTCATGGCCTTGGAGTACTTGCGACCGTTGTCGCTCAGGCTGGAGTCTCCGCCGATCTTCCCTGCGACATTGTCGTCAGACTCGCCGTGTCGCGTGATCCATATCATACGGGGCGCCAAATTGAAGTTTAGCAAGTAATAGACCGCCTGTCCAGCGAGGAAGCCACGCACTTGATGCGAGACCATTTTGCGGCCGACATCGATCATTTTAACATATGGCATGTGGTTGTCCTCTTCATAATCACCAATCGGGACGTAGTTCTTCTCGTATATGGCCACACGTTGCTTGAAATCTTCTAGCGCAGCTACAGGGTCCTTTCCGTCATAGTCGGGACCTGAAAGCTTAAGGCGCATGTTGGACTCGAGCAGATTTGGGTCCATACAGACGCTCTCCACGAAAAGGACATTAAGCTCAGGTCCTGCGCGCGCTCGAATCTTCTCCATGATCTGCTTCCTGCGGCCCAAAGTACTGTTGGTCGCATCGAAGATACCAACAGAACCATTGCCATTCAGAATGTAGTCCAATAGATCATCCAATGTCTCCATTGCACATTGTTCTCGCAATTGCGCAGCTTTCTTATTTGTAGGATCAAAGAAGCTAGCGGATTGGTCCATTGCATCATCGAGAGCATCTCCATTCTCTTGTTCGGGAGCTGGCGTGGGCGGTATCGGACCGGGCGAGGTGACTTGCACTCGGGGTGGAGTCTGTGAGTCACCCAAAGTAGAATGGGGATGATGGTGGGACGGTGGAAGGTCAAGTGGGGTCAACGTATCGGTTGCCGAAGTATCGCCGTTGATGAGAATTTTTGCAGCAATCTCTGGCAAAGTTTGCTCCTTGGTCTCAAGGGCTCTTCTCACGCCAGATGGGATCCTCTCCAGGCTCGTGGATGACAAGCGGTATCCGTGTCCGCTGGCAGCCACTCTTCGCTTTTCGCCAACGTTGAAGATTTTGGTATCATGCTGAAGCCAGTTGAGGTAGCGCGTCATCTTTTTCGTGATGTAGCTCTTCCCACGAGCGGGCAGGCCAACCATGACAATGACGAGTTTGGAGCCGACATCGCGCTGGGCAATTTTGCCATCGGGAGAAACTTTAGACTTGGTTAAGCCAGGTATATCGAGCGTGGTGGGACGTATCCGCGGGGTAGATGCTGACGAGGTGTTCCGCATTAGAGTGGTGTTTCTTCCGTCCCTGACACTGTTAGCATGAAAGTAGGAGAGGGGAGCATAATCATGATGGGTGTGACGTACATGCGGGGGCTACCTGGCATTGAAGGAATGGGAGTATCAGTCAGGGCAGCACCGACGCCGTCCGTTGCAATGATATGTCCAGTTCCATGGTGAGGGCCGCTCGCTGCGGGTGGAGGCTTCAGGGACGGTGCATTATGATGTTGAAGCTGCTCCTGGTGGCGGTGCTGCGAGTTCGGTGGTGGGAGCGGGGCAAAATCCTTCGCTTGGTGTTGGGGGGTGCTTCTCGGAGGAGGAGCTGCGCCGTGGCCGTGGGTGAGAGAGGGTTGGGCAGAGACAGGCCGGGGTGCTGCTTCTCCGTTGTTGAGGGCAAGGCGCGCGTTTTCAAGGACGGGAAGGGTGATCTTGCTCATGAGAACGTTTTTGGCGAAGATGGAGTGTTGGCTAGTCCGTCGAGGCGAGTTGACAAGCGGAGTCGAGGCACGACGAGGGATTGAAGTAGTGTTTGCGGATGCGGCGACAATCGGCAGCATCTCAGTCTCCATGGCGGATGGACTAACAGCCTCTACGTACGAAGTCGGATGCCGAGACTTGAAAGCCCGTCTAGCCGCTTTAGGATAGGACAGCGCCAAGGGATTGCCGCGCTGTAGCCCTGGCGCGAATCTGGAGCTTGTTTGGCGAGACAAGAAGGTTTCGAATGTCTAGGTACCGATTCGATATAATGGGAATTGTATCCTGACCACCCCAGAGAAAGATTGGCCGATGGCGAGGCTTGGAAGGGGGAGTAGGAGAGTAGAGAGACGGAATGACGGAGAAAGTGACGAGAGGAGCAGTCGACAAGAAATGATTGAGACGAGAAGCCAGAGAGGGGCCGGCGACTGGGCTGGCAGGGAAAGAAAAGGGCTGTTATCTTCGGGCTTCCCCGTCAGTATGAAGTGTGATGATGTCGTTCTGCTGGGGGAGCTTGCCCAGGCGCTGCTGCACACGGTGTTGCTGTGTGGTGGGCTCTTGTTCCGAGAAGCCAGGCGGACAGCACGCTGCTGCTGCTGAGTGGAAGACCGCCCAGTGCTGGGAGGGGAGTGGTGAGGGCCAACAAGTTTGAATAGTGCAGGTCGGGTTGGATAGGTGAACTTGTCACGGGGGCGATGGAGGACGAAAGGGATGTACGGTGGGCAGGCAGGACAGGCAGGAAGGGCGCGGCATGTTGGCGATGGGCTTTATATTGTTGAGTGAATGTGAACCCTGCGAAGCCAGGCACGCTCTCAAGCTCGCTCTCGTTGAACTTGGGCACAGTCAGAACAGCGTCCCGGTAGAGGAGACAGTAACACCCCGCTTGGCGCTCTATCTAGTCGGTCAAACGAGCTTCTACGACGCACGGCGGGCCTTTTTCCCACGGCAGCTTCGGACCCTGCCCGATCCCAATCATCCACACACGCGCTCGTCTCGAGCGGCCTGGCAACAACAATTATAGCCTTGCACCATTCATTCTGTTGCTAACTACGGGGTGCTGAAAAGGGCTCAGCTAACCCAGCTGCTCATGTTATCGCCTGGCCAGTATCGCCCTATCTCTCGTGACCGCCGCCATGGCCTCTGGCTGGGTGCCTCCTTTTGCTAATGGATATCATTGAACATGCAAACAGAACCACCTGCAGAACTGGCCTTGCCGTCCGCCTCGATACTTAGCACCGTATGTACACACCACACACAATTCACACACCCCTCCTCGCAACCCATTCCCGCCGTCAGAACCGTTCCCCGTGGCAGCTCCCAAACCCAACGACGTCACAGACTGCGTGGAGTGCTACGACCAAGCCCTTGGCAATCAATCTGTGAAGACGTTGATGCTTACCCCAAAAGACGCAACCGGCATTCAGAAGACAGCCTGTCGGATTATCTCGTGGACAATCTGAAAGTACCCAAAAATGAGGCTAAGACAGCTTTCGCAGATCTTCGACAAGTAAATCCGTGAGACTGCGCAGGCAACTAGAAGCAACTGTTCTCGGCGTATGCACCTGGGTGATTAAGTTCCAAGCTTCAGCGTGAGCACCAGCAGACACACGTATGCTGCAACACTCAGCGCCGTGAGAACCGACACAACGTTGCCGCTCGTCCTAAACTTTTTGCGGTGCAGTCCGTCCTCGCCTACTTCGGAGAAGAATTGTTTGTTCCCTGTGCGCGTCAACTAGATGAGCGGAGTCTTGGTACAGCTCGATTCGAACCAACCTTCATGCCGGCGCAACAAGCTCGTAAAGAGAACGCCCGCCCCGTACACGGCGAACAGCGCTCCGATGGAATAGAATTCGGACGTGAAGATCTTTAACACGATCAAGGCAAAGCTGAATTGCCCGATAGCGGTGCGGATGTAAGCTCCTTCAAAAGTTCGCTGCGCAGCCTATTCGGCGCTTAGTTGACGTACTGTATCGTCGTCATCGCAAACATAATGGGCCATCTTACTCGTATTTCGACAAGCTCACTGCTTGTCAGTACAACAGAACGCGCCCTGTGAAGACGTAGTTGGTACCGGTCCGCGGCATGTTGTCTCTAGTGGTCAAATCAATACATGAAACACCAATAGATTCCCGTAGTCTAGTCACTCACGCCAAACATCATGCAATTTGTTCTAGCAGTACAGAAAGTAATGATGAACAGGAATACCTTCTACCGACGTCGCGGGGCTGGCCAAACTATACAACGGAGCAGCGTGTGACGGCGTCGCAGCGTGACCGTGACCAAAAGAAGTTGACGTGCCAGGGCAGGGGATGGTGTGCTTTTGTCGAGCTGGAAATATGGGGAAGCGTTCCGTATCGATAGCGCCGAGGTCTTGGTTCTGTTGCGGACAGATTTGATGTATATCATCATGAACATGGCGCATCCATTCTTGCGGGAAAAGTCTGGATTGCCTCCATCGCATAAGCTTGCCTCTGCTGCCGGTTCAATGATTATGTGTAAATATATGCTCAAAGAGATACGCAACCTTGGTACTCACTAAAATTTACATGTGTATCCACAGACACCGCACGTGCATATAGGAAACTACGATGACACGTGACGTGATAACATGCACGGACCATGCTCAACTGCACCTGGGCAGGGTCATCCATTTACGGTTCGCCCATAATACTATATCCAAAGGTGTCTTATTTCCCCATATTCAAGAATTATACAATCAGATGAAAGGAATTCACAAGTTCGCACACGCCCGAATGGCCTCACAGTAACCGTATTCCTATTGCCCGCTGTCTAGAGTGTTCTTGCTCGATGCAAGGCTCGGTGTGCACTCTCGCCCAATCGTCGTCCCCCCACCCCCTCCTCCCACGCTCCGGCACACCCTCACAAGTGCACCACCCCCTCACTCCGACTCCTTCATATTAAGCACACCCTCTCCACCAATATCGCTACTCCGGTATCCAGCTCTACAGCTGTTTCATGAGAAGATCGCGGTTGCTGTTTGCCTTCCTTCGTAGCTACCATAATTGCTGGTACGTTGTTGTCCAGGCCAACAACAATCAAAGGAACTTGGCTGTCGGCTCGCGTCAATAAACCCTGAGAAACCTACACGACAGCTAACCAAGTGCTCAGCTTATCAAACCGCCCGTCCAAACACGTTCGTACTCCGACAAGCCTGCGTGTGCCTACCTTAGCCCGCCTGCCTTATATTCTCCTCTCAATACATTCTAAGACCATCCGTCAAGAATACTGCACTCAACCATTGCCGGATATAACCCTTGGCGCACACATAATGGGCGATACCAAATCTATCTCTACTACTTCCTCGGGTTCGAAGCGCAAGAAGACTGCGCCTGGATTCTACGCTGTCACCGTTGGTCACCGACCAGGTATATACCAAAACTGGGAAGACGTGCAGAGACAGGTGAAGGGATACCCGGGTGGATATCGTATGTATCTCTCGGAGAAATATGTTCCTCCAGCTAACAATTGGTAGAGCGTAAGTTCGACACTGAAGAAGACGCCGGTCACTTCCTTCGGACTGGGCAGCTACCCGACAAGCCACAAACAAAGTATTATGCGGTCAGGGGCGGTCCAAATCCTGGTGTATACAAGAGTTGGGATGAAGCTAAGCAACATGTTCATGGACATACGGGTGTAAAACACAAATCCTTCCCCTATGAGGAGGAAGCTTGGGCCTTTTTGCACACCGTGGACGGACAGTCAACGGCCGCCAGCGTAGTTCCGAGCACCGCACCCAGTATCAAAGGTGAATATGGATCAGAGACCCCACTGACCGATATTCGAAAAGGTTGCAAGATTAGCGACAGCCCAGCGAAGAAACAAAAAATGAATGGCGGCTATGCAACCACAACCCTCACGAATGATGAATTCGAAGCTGGCACTGGCCCACTCCCTCATAACGCCGAAGATGGCTTCGACCGCAGACTGAAACTTAATCCAGTCAGTGGCATACTGCAATACAAGACAGGAAGAGAATTAGCGGCCCGAAAATTGCAGCCTAATGGTGATTTTAGCGGCACTCTTGTGATTTACACCGATGGTAGCGCATTAGGCAATGGAACCGCGGGCGCAGTTGGGGGACTAGGAGTCTGGTTTGGACCCAATGATCCAAGGTCAGTTTTGCTCGATGCACATGTTTTCTGGTTCACCTGGAGCCAGACAGTACACTGATCAATGAATTGCAAGACATGATCACATGATGTGAAGATTTGGTGACTGACGAGCGTACAGGAACGTATCAGAACCTCTTCACGGTGAAAAGCAGTCAAATCAGCGAGCGGAACTGATGGCCTGCAAACGTGCCATGGACATTGCACCAATTGATAGGACAGTCGAGATTCGGACAGATTCGAACTATTCCATTCAGTGCTTGACGAAATGGTTTGTCGGCTGGGAAAAGGGCAACAAATGGCTCAACTCTGCAGGGAAGCCTGTAGAGAACCGAGACATAATCGAACCAACTATTGCGCGGATAAGGGAAAGAGAACAAGCGGGGGCAAAGACTATATTTGTCCATGTTTACGGCCACACTGGCCACGATGGCAATGAGGCGGCAGATGCCCTTGCTAAGAATGGTGCAAGGGAAGCCTCACTACAACCCGAAGTAGCAGACGACTGAAGCTAACTTCATGTAGGCGGGCACTGGTGATAAGAAGAACGGCAGCTCCAGTCCCTCGTGAACCTGATTATATCGACTATGATGCACTCGACGAATATCCTTATGACTCAGATGGGCGGTGACCCACGGAATTCTGGATTGAATAGCTTCCCCAGGGGAAAATACGGAATATCGTTACACTCAATATCCAACACGGGATATTTTGGTAATGGTTTTGCTCATACGAAGGAAGCAATATTGTACGAATATTAATTGATACCCCAACAAAAATCTTCTGGATGAATGTTACCCTCTTTTTCATTGCCTGTTCAAGTTTTCCTTCTCACTATAGTCCAACCTATCTACAGTGCCGTTTCCTCAAAACAAACGCGCGACGGAACGAATAAAAACCCCTGCTACATACGACACCGTTGGGTTATATATGACGTGCAACCTTCCAAGGTTCCCTTTAAACCGTTTCCCAACAGGGAAACGAGCATTGGCATCCTTAAAGAAGTTCCCTAACACCTCCTCAAAGCTTATTCCTAACCTCCATCACGCCCCTTCTCATAAGCCGGCAACTTATCTCAAATCTTCCTATGCATCCCTCCACACCCACCCGCCTTCTCATCTACACTCCAACACCCGCTCTCCTCCACCGCCAAATCCGCCATCCCCTCCAACTCCTCCCACCTCTCCTCAATCCTGCGCATCAACCGTCTCCGTCCATACATAAGCACGAGCCCTAGTAGCGCCGCTGAAAGAGACCCGAAACAGCATATATACGACGCAGTCATCATGGCGACGGAATCCGCGATGAATGTTGTGTCAAAGAGGCCCCAGGTTAGGAGGAGGAGGATGAGGGTATGGGCGCTGATGAGGGTCTTGGCGAGGAGTGGCACGTTGCGTATGCTGGGTTTGGATTCGTGCCAGTATGTTTCGCGCCAGGTTGAGCAGTGGGTTGGGCCCGTTTGTTGTTTGGTGGGTTGGAGATGGGTGGGTAGGGGGCTGGTGTGGAGGAGGTGGAGGAGGTGGGTGGCGCGGCTGAGGTGGCGGCTGAGGAAGATGTTGCAGAGGGTTATGAGGAGGAGGGGGATAAGGTGGAGGAAGGCGCCGGTGTAGGTTTGGGAGGGGTTGGTGGAGAGATCTGGGAAGAAGGTGGTGCGGGTTTCGTCGAGGATCATTGTGGGTGGTGGTGCTTAGGTTTTGGTTTTGGTTTGGGGATAGTTGTAGTTGTGATGGTGTCAATAGTGGAGAGTGGAAAATTGTTGAAGGAAATCTGGCGATGATCGTGGGGTTTATATATGGGGCTTTTGCGAGCTACGATTGTTACGATTTTTGTTGAATGGGGTGAGGGGGGAACCGTGGTTGGGAAGTGTTATTCGGTGATATGGAAATGGTAACAATGGATGAAACAATGTGGCAGCATTACATGACCTTATTGATATTATGGATGAATCGTGGAATGTGGATGGGCTGGATTCGATAGTTAGTAATGCGGTGCTTAGGCGAGGTAGGTGGGTTAGAGTTCATAGGTTGAGGGGCTGTGATTGCATAGTTGTGTGGGGTATGGGGCAGATTCGTTCACATAGCATGTGGATTGATTTCTAGAGTACGGTGAGCACGTGGTGGATCCTGAGGTCTAAGTAACAGTTTCTCATCGTCTGTTCCCTATCTCTTCAAGCAGGATTCATAAGATCACGAGATTTCTATGTAGTACCCACCAGTCTGTACTGACTGGATCAAATCTATGCAGAATATAATTTTTTCACTAGCTTCTATAGAGCAATTAGGGTCAAATCCCAGAGAATGTTATCATAAGTTCCTGAGAAACGATTACCCCAAAGCCTTTCCTGGTTCACCAAGCAAGAACATATCGCAAGGTAACAACGACCTAGTCATGTGAGTTCAAGTACTGCTTTCTCGCAACATTTCTTCAGCTCTACAGATTCTACCGCCACATCTCTTCGCAATCATTCCCTCTATAGCATGGTGAAAATTTCACATGATTCAACCTCAATTCATATTGTCAAATACACCATCCACTATCATAATTTCCTTCGTACCCTAAATTCACATCCTACATAACAGGTTGAGACACTGACACACTCTACCGCTATCCTCACAACTTTTCCTACCGAAGTAGATATAAAACATCCCCCTACATCTCTCCCTCCCAAACCCACCATCCATTTGCCACTCCCAACATTCACCGAAAATATCATCAAAAGCACCACAGATTCACATCATGCGCGCGCACGAAATACTCCCCCTCCAGCTTGCAGAACTAGAGCAGCAAAATCTCACCACACAGAAACAAGGCTGCTTTATCTCGCTGATCAAAGCCATCGCCGACTATGTGATTCTGTATATGGCCATCTGTACAAGCCTTTATGTAATCCTCGGCGTCGCGTATTTTTGGATTTCTCACGCTCGTTGCCAATTTGCATGGCTCAGTCCTGGGATCGTTTTTGGTACAAGGTATATTTGGAGGCTTTTTTATGAGGAGGAGGTCCAAGAAGATAAATAACATTTTCTGTTTGTTTTGGCGGCTGGTGGCCGGGGGTGTGGGTAAGAGTTATTTGAATGTTGAGGATTGAGAGGACATGGGATATACTAAGAGGATGTGAGCGGTGTTGAGAAGGAAGATTTTGGGTTTTGCAGATAAGGTTGTGGTGGGTTTGTGTGCATGAGGAGATGATGGATTGGGGGCTCTCTTGGTATATTTGTGGAGCTGTAGTTGTTACCTCTTTCGTCAAATGATTCGTATTGACTATCTGTAAACCTACCATATGGTCCAACGGCGATCGAAAGGCTACATTGCATGAGCATCAACGATTTCAAGTGTTTGCTGGACCACTTCGTCGACGCAAACCGATCGCTAAACCAGACACAGAATCAATCAACCTTCCAATCCCCCGGCACTTACATCGCTTCACCACCCATCTACCTCGGATCTTCACACCCCTCATCCCTCGCAAAACCCTTCCCCCTCCTCGCCAATACATCCCTCCTCGTTTGGCCAAATTTCTTCGTCGGCGTCCCATCTGGATAAATATTGCCACTCTCCAACAACGTCCTATACGTCTTGGGCGCATCACGCTCTAGATTCGGAAACGATATACCAGTAACGACTGCGGCAGGTGCTTCGTAGCCCGGAACAGGAGTCCGATTGCCCGGGGCGCCAGGTGCACCGGTTCTTACGCTCTTATACCTGAGACTGTTTTTGTACGTTTCCACGAGGCCTTTTCCCGGTGTGCGGCCGTCCCATTGCTTGGGGAGGTGGTGGCCGAAGTTGGGGCCGGGTTTGAGGGGTTTGAATCTGCCGAAGAGGGGAGTGGAGCGGAGGAGTTCGGGGAAGGTGGTGGTGGGATCTTGGGTTTCGAAAAGCTAGTAACTTCTTAGTTTGACAGTTTAATGGTATGTTTGAAGAGTCTCTGTGTGGTCTTACCTTGTTTTGGAGATCGTGGTTATAGACCGCGAGACCCAAGATAAAGAGGATCAGTGCAATGAGCGCGAAGATGGAGAAGTGGTTGAGCAGGAACATCCACATAGCTTGGATAGTAACAAAAATGAGTCCGAGCGTGTATGATGCGGTTTTGACGAGTACAGCTTCTGTTCCGCGAAAAGAGGGAGCGTAGTTTGTCTTCGCACTGCAGAAATATCGCATACCTACGTTCTTGAAAGAATTGCATAGTTGCAGAGGGTCGGCGCTGGATTGCGGTTGAGTGGAAGCCATGTCTGCGTACCGGTGTTTCTTAGTTGAAGTGCGACGACTTAGCGGAGGCGATGGCAGACAGATGTAGGAGGGTGAGAGGTCATTAAATCATGCTGTATGTCCTCGTGTCTTATAGGCGAGTGCCCATGAGCAAACAGCGACTCTGGTGAGTCAAGTGGATTAGTTGCGTAGACGAGGCGCAAAGTCAGTCTTTCACTTCAATGTTGCCTACCACATGACCTTCAAAGCAATTTCTTGTCGAGAGTGAGAAAGAACATCAATAATTTTAGCCACATATCGCATTGATTCGCCTGAATTTCTCAGCATCTGTAAAGTAAGATGATTACACCGATCTGCTTGCAAGACAGCTCTTCCAGCATCAAAAAGATAATTATATTCCTCTACCCATATATGTGGCCTCATAACTCCGATAACATCCAAATATAACGAGAAACCGTCCGCCAGGTTCGCTAATTGCTGAGTCTAAGGTCAAGCAGTGGTACTACGTACTCCATCATTTCTGATACTTCGCCAACACACTTTCAATCTGCATACCTGGAGGATATTTCGAACCACAATCTGGTTTTAAATGATCCGTAAAATGTGGATTTTGTCGTGACTTTCTGTGTCGATTTGATTTCTTCAAGCGTTTGCTGAAGAAGTACCGATAGATTGACATGATGATGTAAATGATGATGACCAGAACAAAGAGAGTCGTGACTAAGAAAATTACATCGTCTTGGAGCAAAATATCCCAAATCTGCTGGGTGGTGGAAGAGTCCATTGTGGAGGAAATGAAACAAAGTTTGTGTCGCCTGGCAAAACCTGTTCGGTCGGGTGATTTGAGTGAATGCATGATCGAAGGAATGTGGAATCAATTTTGAGTTGTTGAAACAGGAGGGAGGGGAGCTGTTATTATGTCTCAACGTTTTGGAACATGCATCTTTTGAGATGTTTCTTTGGCGAATGTAGTAGAGGTCTTCAATATGCTCTTTGCGCGTTTGCATGTCTTACAAATTCTCAATTACTTTTTTGATGACGATGAATTGTTTCAAATCATATCTTAACTTGGCAAGTGAGGTTATAGCGTTAAGAATGACTCACAGTATACAGGAATACGAGAGACAAACAAGTTGATTGGCAGAGAACTCGTAAGCGATGTTCATAAGGCATATGATAATACTACTGATTGATAATGATATGAAGGGAACATAGACTACATGGGTATCTAACTGGAAATACTGCCAGAACAGTGAAAGAATTGGCAAGTCAGTGGAAGTCGCTAATCGTGCCTGACGATAACAAAGTCATGGCCAAAGAAAAAAAAAAACAAGGTCCGAAACCCCTCTTCACCAATGCTATGTATTGATCGTAAAGGTTGATCAATGGGATGGTGGGTTGGTGGATATTACATTTACACTCGTCAATCGTGATCGTCCTTCCCTGTGGAAAACCAGGCGGAATATCAACATAACTTCCTTGAGATTTGTCGAAGATGGAAAGTTGAAATAGTTCTTCCATATGGACATTCATCGTCGATATTGGGAGTTTAAGGGGGTGAGTATCGAGAGAAGTTACTCTTGGCAGGACTTGTAGGCGGAGAATTGTTAGCTTGCAAGTCTCGTAGGGCTTGCGCATACTCGCTCTCTGCTGTGCGCCGTCTTTCAATGTTCAATGCCCTGTCCAAACCCGCATCATCCGTCATTTCACGGACATGGGCGGATTCCAGGGTTCGCATGGGAGGTACGTCCAAGGCGCAGGGCACCATATCCTCGGGTTGGATGCTGTTGTTCCTGCCAAAATCGCGAGGAATAAAGTCTGGAGAGACAACTGAGTCTTTATGTTCTCTGTGCTGACGACCCGGCCTTAGACCTGGGAAGTGTGTTGCATTGACGTAGTCACCATCCGGACTCGGTATAACACCTAGTTTAGGCATGTGTGCCTCTGCTTCTAGCTCCTCCCATGTGTTGACTAGATTTCCGTCGTTCCATTCGCGGCGATCACTAAGGTCCTGCGAGAAGCTTCCTAAGCGACTGATTTTGAAAGCGCGTAGTCGATCTAGCGCGGTCTTGAAGTCGTCCAGTATGACTGAGTCGGTCAGACATTTGAAGACGAAAGCCAGTTTCCAAAAAGGGTTTATGCCGACAGGTAGAGATGAACTGAATGCCCCTGTGACAGAGCATATGTCGAGAATGATGAAGGCAATGCTGATAAGCATTGCGCCAAGCATAATTCCGAACCGTGGGGATATACGAATGATCTCCTTGAGACTCATTTCGTATTGTGTTTTGATAGTCCAGAACAAGGCCACAGTGGTGAAGATCCACCAAGGATCACGGCAAAGAGCCTCCCATGGACGAGTCTTTTCGAAAAGCCTGTTGTGGCCATGGAAGTACGCGAAGTTGGCGTAGATCTCGACAATCCAATATGGCTGTGCAAGAATGACTGTCCAGATGTAAAGTAGGCTGATGGGTCGCGAGAGGAAAGGTTTAATTTTCATCCATGCGATGACATTGTGGAGTGACCATGAAGCGTTCAGGAAGATAGCGCTGACGGACAACCACCAGGCATACACGGGTGGGTTGAAAAATAACCAGAAACCTTGCCAGATACCAAGAATGAGTTCAAGTAGAATCAACTTTGACTGGAATTAGTCTCATTTCTTGAAAACGAAAACGATTTTAGGGGTACTCACCTTGTGCAGGAGCACGCCACGCCGCATGTTGGCTAGAGTTATAAAGGCCATGATGATCAGACTGCCCACCAGATAACCTTGTGCCCATGCTTCAAGAATAAGCGCATTAGGATCCAAAGGCTTTGATACAATCTTGCCCTTCGTCCATTGACCAAGGCCACCTCCCGCCCTCTCCATATGTTCCTGATGAATCGGACTCATGGTGTGACGATTTGAAGTTTGGCGAGCTCGGATGCAGGCGCAAAGCAAAATAGCTGCAGGAACCAGTGATGTCAACAAGTTAATAACCGAGGAACATGGTCGCGCTCGCTCGGGACGTCAACAGGACAAAAACAGCGGCACCGTGGAGGGAAATGAAGGGCGGCCGACGGTATATTAGTGCAACGGATGGAGGGCAAAAACAGGTGAGATGGAAGAAATAGTTCTCGTGCTCGCCTCCATTACTCCGCAATTTGGCGTGACGAGGCGTTGAAAATGGGCGGCGAGTGCGGCCGCCACACAGCTTGTCAGCGATCCACAGGGCGGGCTGAGACTGCGCCTTTCCCCGTCAGAGCTGGCGGGAAACCTGTAGTGCTGTCGGCGCTCAAGTTGTGCCCAAGTTCGCTCCCGCGGTGTCATGGGGCCTGGATCCCCTGTTTGGCTCCGGCCCGCCAATAGTCCAATAGTTGACAAAGAGAATCGAGACTGCATTATGCATCATCGATTGATCCATCTGTATACCGACCATTCTTTCGCGTCGCCTGTTAATACGTGGGTAGCCAAACTCCGCTCAGTGCCATGTCGCGCTGAATGCTCTCGCGACTTATCAACTGGTTGCCTTGAATACGAACGCTGAAGTGGCTTCGACTGTCCATGGCGCATGTCTTCAAGTTTCATCAAAGCCTTCCTTGACCTGCCGTGCGACGCGGTGCTGATGCAGACCTCAATGTCCGGAGAATGATTCCTTTATCGAAAATAGGTAATAGCAAACGATGCCGCGTTGGGAGTTGCGTACCAGGCCGGTGCGGACTGCTGGACGATGTGCCTTCAGGATGCGAACCAGTACATAGTCTTGTCACTACGGAGACTAGACCGCGGCATTGGATCTGGGGAAATGAACCGTTTGTCGGAGACAGGAGTGCATGCGGGGCGGCTGGTTGGCGATATCTGGTTAGTCAGTCGATATGCGACGTCTTGGGTCATCGTTCGCAATAGGCAGATGTGATTGTGGGGAGGTTGGAAGACGTGAGAGGAGAGACCGTGAGGGACGTTTGAAGTTGTGCACGGCTTGACGTCTGCTGAATCGGGCACTCGTAAGATTGGCTCGTAACGTACCGAGGAAGTACATATTAAGGCAGACTTTGTGCATCTACTGTCGAGACATTGGGTTCCGAGTACAGTACATCAAAGACTCAAAGTTAGGCGATGGCGCAGCGCGGACAGGAATATTCTCTCAGCTTAAGCGCAGTACCAGCCACCTTGCCCCATGTTGCTGACTGTATCATGACCTTTGGAATCGATCTCTGGCTTTCGCTAATTACCATGTCGTCTGGTTGTCTTTTTTGTTCTTGTCGAACAGGTTCCTTGGTTCTTTGCGCAATGGCGGTAATCTTGACAAAGAAAGTCAATCTTTCACTTTTTCGAAAACCTCCCGATCTGGCTGGTTAGGGTAAATCGTTGAAGCAAGTCGTGCACCAAATAATCTAGAAAAGGTTGAAACTATGATCCGAAAGGATGTTCAATTCCGTGGTGCCCGAGCTGATGGAAGAGATGTAGTCCATCGCAGGAACCACTGACATTGTTACTTTACTTGACCCTAGTTGGTGCGATCTGTCTTGACCCAAGTAGGGAATATTGGACTTGAAGGTGCTCTTAATAACAACGTGACTCCTTCAGGACGCGTGATCGACAAACCACTAGTCCTGCTTGGATGTTGAAAGACCTTGAATTGGCGTTGGTCTAGCTGGTTAACCCGAGCACAGAATCCTCAGGTTACGCGAGAAACGAATTGTAGGATCGTGTTTGTGTCCTTGCCACCTTCATCATTTTGTGTGTGTGTGTGTGTGTGTGTGTGTCATCCACCTGATGAGTGAGTTATGAGTCTCAAGGTCGTTTTGAGAATGAGTCGAAATGAGTTTAGGAGGTTCAGGTACCTACCCGGATGCCTGCCTAGGATCTAGGCCTCGTTGAGACTAGTGCTATTTGCGGATTGTCCTGGTGGGGTGAAGCGCCCCGCTGACATCAAGAGTGGTGCGAGAATCGGGAGCTTCAAAAGCTCTCCCGACTCAGGTTTTCGCAATATACACTACAGTTCAGTTTTGTTGACTTGCTCAGCCCATCACTATGTTCAAGAAGAAACCCAACGTACGTGTATAACTTTCGTCGTCCCTTCACAAGCTAAATGAGCGCAGATCAAACCGCTGTCCCCGCTCAAGTCCTCGGACCGCCGCAGGACTGCGGATCAAATTATTGCGGATTTTGGTCTTGAGATACCCGTGAACACGGACGCGAATGCGAATCCAGAAGATAAGGCAGCTTCCACAGCAGGTCTGACTGCCTTGAGAAAGTCGCTACTCCCCGAGAACGCACTCTCTGCACGGTTTACAACAACAGCTGGGCCAGACCTCAAACAGGTTTCAGGGACAATCTATGTAGGGAGCCACGAAAGTGCACAGGATGAACCTAGGATACTGTGGGCCAAGGTTGGGGAGAAAATGTACCCCACAGGTTCGTTTCCCTGTCGTATATGTCTCGATGCTACAACTACTCACCAAATTCAGTTTACACTTTATGGCATAACCCTCGAATCGTCCCTCTCCTGTATACTCCCCTGATGGTCGTAGAAAAGCTTCAGGGTGGCGCCGATCTTATGACGCCCGGTCTACAACGTGGTCCTCCATTCCCCCCAAAAGCCACCAAAGGTGCAATTGTGGCTATTGCAAGTCTAGAAGCCCCTACTGTACCAATGGCTGTTGGCACATGTGAAATTGACGTCAGCGCACTGGAGAAAGTACAAGGACAGAAAGGGCACGCAGTACAGACATTCCACTGGGCAGGGGATGAACTCTGGAGTTGGAGTTCGACCGGAAATCCAGGCACAGACCCCCCTGATTTCCTCTCAGGTTGGGATACTGAGGAAAACTCAGAAAAGGAATTAGTTGGAAAGGCTGCCGCATTGGATCTGGCAGATGACCAGGATGGCGGGATTTCTCTTGGGACTGACCCGGCGGAAAGATCAGAGGCGGAAAAGTCGCAGGGAATTGAGGGAGAGCAGGCACCTGCAAATAAGGACTTCGTGGATGAAGTCGAGGACAAAGAGCTTACAACAAAGGGTAAGAATCACACTACTCAACATCAATCACACAGCCTCTAACGTGATATAGAAATCGACGATGCGTTTAAGGACGCCTTTCTCTACGGTATACGGCACCACATGGATCACAATAAAGACAGTTCTTCATACGGCCTCGATTTCCCTCTGACACAATCAAAAGTTATGTCATTACTCGTCCAACCGTTCCTTCCTACGTATACTCCTGCTAGGACTGCATCTTTGCAAATCAAGAAGTCAAGTTGGAAGAGTATCAGGAAATTTATAAAGTACCTGGATAAACAAGGCATCGTAAAGTCCAAAGATCAGGATAAGAACGAAGCCGTCATAATCGATATTGACTTTACAGATCGCAATGTGCAGTCATTTGTACCCTATCGACTTCCCAGAAAGGACGCTTCTACCTCATCGGTGGCCGGTGGAAAATCATCCGTGCCTGCAGCCTCTGAGTCTTCTGTTGGTCAGAAGCTCAAACTTATCTCGCTCCTCCGACCAAAAGAGAAGCTTGCTCCAATTTTTAATGCCTCGAAGGCTGATCCACGAGGCTTTTATACCGCTGTCGAACTCAAGCAAGTTTTGGCTGCATACATCGAGGCGGAAAATCTAATATCTGCAAACAACAAACGACTCGTCAACATCAATCCTCAAATTGCCAACTCTTTGCTAGGGTCATCTGCAGTAGACGACAAAGCTTTGGCTACTGGTGTCATTCCACGGGATGCTCTCGCAGATCGTATTGTGGCTGCCTCCTCACCATTTCATGCCATTGTCCGCAATGACACCGATTTGACAGAATCTAAACCCAAAGCCGGAGCTCCACCGAAGATCCAAATTGTCCTTGAGACTAGGAGCGGCAACAAAACAGTCACTAAAGTCAGTGGCTTAGAGGCATATTATGTGGCTCCACAACCGTTAGCGGACGAATTGAGAAAGACATGCGCTGGAAGCACAAGTGTTGATCGTCTGCAGGGTAGCAGTCCAAAAAGTCCTGTGATGGAAGTGATGGTTCAGGGCCCACAAAAAGACGCGATAATAAAAGCATTGGAAAAGAGGGGTGTGAACAAGAACTGGGTAGAAATCATTGACAAGACAAAAGGAAAGAAAAAATGACGAGACATTGTCAATGGGATGATATGAGTACACTGACAGCGGCAACTATTAGCGTCTGCCCCTACAACACGGTAATTACCCTCACGGAACTAATACCCTAGCTTTTTCTTTGCCATAAGCAGACTCAGACTACTATTTCAATTGCTAGGTTCATTGGCAAACAGAATAATCCCGGATAGGAGTGATGTGCTCTCTATATCCATAGATTACTAATAATAAACCGGGACGGATGATGATCGCTTACATCCGATCCGACCAATGTGTTCATTCCGTGTGTTCTGCCCCAAAGATAGTCACGACTGCGAATTCCAATTCGACAGTTTGAGAACATCAAATTTTCAAGGCCCCCCTTTCGGTGACTCGGTGTAGTCATAACTAAATATCATCTTCGTATAGTAATCGATGACCCAAACACCGAAAGGTGATTGTTAGAGGATGCATGCCGAAAACGGCATCTACTCGTAGGAAATTGCACTTCAATCAATACTTAAGAAGTTATGGCATCGTCTCCCACCACGATCTTTTGTATCAAACTATATCCTTTTAACCCAGCATTTTTATCCACAGTCGTCGCCTGCTATCATCATGTCCAGCCAACCACAACTTGCTACCCGGGTTCTTGCCGGAGTCTCTGTCCCGGATACTCCTTTGGTTAATGCGGCCATCGCATTTGCTCACAAGAATCTTCCCAAAGAAGGGTATCACCATGTCATGCGTGCATGGCTGAACGGGCAAGCGATCATGAACAAACTTCCCACGGAAGAAAAGTCGAAAATCGACCAAGAAGCCTACAGTGTTGCAGTGATTCTGCACGATCTAGGATGGTACTATCTCCCGATCCTTCTCACATCCTTAGGAGACTCCGCAAAATGCCCTCGAGTAATCACGCCTTGACATTACTCAAATTCATCTCCAGAGGCTCGGAACAAAAGCAGATGTATACTCTCAACACCTCACTAACACTTCAATTAGGAGTACCAACCCCGACCTCATCTCCTCTGACAAACGTTTCGAAGTCGATGGCGCTATTGCCGCCCGCTCCTTCGTTGAGAAAGAGACAGCTCACTCCCACTCCCACCATTCCTACCCCGCCCCCCGGCTCCAACTAATCTGGGACGCCGTCGCCCTCCACGCGATCCCAGACATCGCCCGCTTCAAACAATCCGAAGTATGCCTCACTAGCGCCGGCATCGCAAGTGAACTCCTCGGTCCGACAATCGGCTCCAAAGCCTTCGGCGGCGATGTGATCACTGTCACACAAGAGGAGTGGGAGGGAATTAATCGCGAGTTCCCGCGTGAGGGGTTGAAGAAGTATTTCAAGGGGGTTATGGTGGGGTTATGTCAATGGAAACCCCAGACGACGTATGGAAATTTTGTAGGGGACTATGGGGATGAGTTTTTGGAGGGCTATGAGAGCAAGGGGAAGAGGTTGATGGATTTTCTTGAGGTGATGGATGAGTAGGGTTTGTTGGGAGATGATGGGAATGGGATATTCGAGTGGTAGTGTACTAGGTAGAATGAGTTAGTGACATTTAGAAGTTCTACTAGGTATCAAGTCTGATATTGAATTTTCTTCTAGTAGCTTGGTTTTGCCTTTGATGGAAATCAAATTGTGTTCTGGTTATTGATCAAGGTCCACATTCAATCGAGCGAAAATTTATAGGTCATGGTGGCTAATTGTGGAATTCATCAACGGATTCAATATTCTCCTACATAGCTTTCTAAACCTACTATTACTACTTAGTCAACCTTAGTAAAACATAACTATAGATTTTATTCTAGAATTACTACTTGTAGAGTATCAAAGTTTAGTGTAGGAATCTACGATTCTAGATTAGGAAAGTAAAGGAGAAAGAAGAAAAGTATATTTATGAAAGTAGTAAATTAAAATAAGTTTACTAATGCTAGATAAAGAAATACAAGAGACACAGTGAATAGAGTTGTTGTTCTTCTTTACTTGCTGATCAGGCTGTGAGGCGGGGGACACACATGAGACATCTGCGGGAAGGTTTGTTGACGCGGCTCCAGGTCTAGAACAGATATGCTATTAATGACTGGAATCCACGTTGTCTAGATATAAAGAGTCAAAAGCGGCTAGGTATTCTAGGATCTTGTAATCTAAGCAGTATAGGCAAAGCATGTGGAGGTATATTAAGGTTAGTTAATGTCGAGGAAGTGTCGCATGGTATCTGGCGAGGCTCCGGCGACCTCTATGCGTGGTTGACATCTAGATTTATCTCGAGACAGCAAAGCGAATACGAGAAGGATACAGCAAGCCCACCATCCTTGTCACCAATAATACTGCAATGTAGTCCCCTCAGCCCCAAAATGCCGCCTTGTTGCTGCAACGCCAGCCGCAGCTCTCATGGCGCATAGTTAAACACAGCACTCCCCACCTTTTCGAGCAATCATTTCGTGATAGCCTTGTGAACAAAATCGCAGCACAACATCATTGACTCTGGCCCTCGAACCAATATCTACGGGATTCCCATTACTAAACACAGGTGACATCATCTAAGGTAGGTATACAAAAGCATATTTAGTCGCATGGCATGCAATGTTCCTCGATACTGATTGAACTAATAGATGGCAACTGAATCAGTCTACCACGACACCATTCTCCCGCCACGCTCGAAATCCACCCGTGTATTGAACATAGTAGCAGCGTCTACCTTCGAAGAACCTATCCGAGCCTCTCTCGAAGTTATCAACCTTGATAAGAAACCAGCCTTCACCGCCCTTTCCTATGCTTGGGGCATAGATCCGCCTACCACGCAGCATTTTATAATATGCAACGGTAGTGAGGTGAAGGTCACAAGCAACTGCGAATCAGCCCTCAAGCACTTAAGGAGGGCATTTGGCTCTCTTACTATTTGGGTAGACATTATATGCATAAATCAAGAAGACGTGACTGAAAAGTCACACCAAATACCCTTAATGGCGGATATATATAGTTCTGCGAGCTCAGTGTATTGTTGGCTGGGTAAAGGGACAGTGAAATCAGATGAGGCCATGGATTATATGGCAAACAACAAGTTGTACGACCATTTCACTGGAACAGAATCTGACCCTGGACCCCATCCATGGAGAGCCTTGTGGCGTATCTTTTTAAGGGTATTATGGCCAAATAGTAGTGAGACATACACTCATTTAGTGCGTAAGTTGATCTTTTCACTCTCAAGGCACTCTTAGGAGCTAAGGTGAACTAATCTAGGTTATTCACCTTTTCCATGGAGAAAACAAATTTGTACGATTGAAAAACAGATGGAACATGTTTTGATCCAGTCGCCTATCAACCGCCTATGGACATATCAAGAGATTCTTCTTGCAACAAATCCTTACATAGTTTGTGGCGACAAGATAATCGCGTGGTCCATTTTCGAGAAGAATTTGATTTTTGCATCATGCGGCCATCTACCTATTGATATCACATCCCCTTGGAGGAATATTGTCTTTTCAAGGTGGCAAATTAACAACCCATCACCCCAGTTCAATTCTGTGACACCTCCCCACTGGAAGGAGTATGCCCAATTCCAAGGAAGACTCCATCGACGTATTACCTACGTTCTATTACTAGTAGCCCTGGTGATTGCATCAATGGCCTGTTGTGGTGCCTTTTTCGGAATTCTTTTTATTGCGCTTTTCTGGCAAGAGTCATCTGAGAGGAACAGGCGATTATTATGGACTCCGGTTGTTATTGCCACAGCCTTTGCAACTGCCACATTTCTGTTCATTTTGATGATGTGTAAATTCTTATACAATGTGCGATGTTTTATACGCGAAGATTTTAGGTATTCGAAGCTCAGCGACGTTGACAAGATGCTCCCTCCTGAGCTTCTTGAGAGAAAATACGGGTTCGATGTCCGTGCTAGTACGTTGTCTCGTCAACTCTTAGACGGGATGTACGGGCGTCATGCTAGAGATCCAAAAGATATGGCGTTTGGCATGTGGGCTGTTTTGAAGAGATTCTCTGATCACCAGCTCCCAGAAGCTGATTATACTGATGATATCGGATCTATCTATCGAACATTTGCTTCTATTTGGATAACAACATTCAGATCATTGGATCCTCTCTTTCTGGCAGCCGCCAAAGGAGTTCATGGGCAACCATCCTGGGTTCCAGATTTGGCCGGTTATGGTCGACATACATGGAGATCAGTAACAAACATTTCTTCTTTTTCTAGCTTTGGCAACAATGATCGGTACGGGAGACAAGAAGAGTTGCCCCTCATGGAATTTAACGATTCCCGCACTGTCCTTACCGTTCGCGCATGCCATATAGCCACTGTTACGATGGAGATCAAGTTTCGATTCAAGATCGAAGCAAAATCTCCAGATGGCACCAACTATCAAGGCAAATGTTCGGTTGATGCACAAGAGGGCGACCACATTATCCGGGTTTTAGGACTTGGCCAACTTCTGCTTGTTCGAAGTTACCCGGATCACGAATATAACCTTTCCCAGTCACCGAGGGCAGTGACGGTGATCAGTCCCATCGAGTTAGACAGGGACATTGTTTTCTTTGTCTTCCCATTGACGAGAATGATAAAGTTCTTTTCGTCAATAGGACGAACTGTTCCAGAGCAAAGTGTTGAGAGTCAATATGTTCAGTATCATATATACTGAATGTTATCGAAATATCACAAGTTATCCAACAAATCTTATACGTGCACCACTTTCCCGCAAGACCTGTAGTATCTGATCATAAAAAATACCATGCCAGGAATACGCTGACCCGTAAACTCTGGCTCCTCGTGCATAGGACTAACCAGCTGTAATCCTGATGTTTGCTCGTTTGTAGTTTAATTTTACCTTCAAGCTTTCACTGCAATATCTTGTGAACCAGTCTATCCACGTCATCATTAGAGGCGATCATAAGAGTGAGAAGTTCATTGACTGATTCGAAATTCTCCTCGTCAGATAAGTGTAATGCATTGATTGACATGTGAATAGAACATGTGAAAATGGCAGCCTGAACAAGTATGAAAGGGCGCTAACTAATTGTCTGTAACCTGATTCGGGAAATTTCAAACATAGCAATCCTTTCCAAATATTTTCGTCCGTTCGGACAATTCCCGTGCTGCCAGCAGGATTCCATTGATACATGATAGCTATGTATCCCCGCTCCTTTGGAATGTCAAACATGTGAAAGTAAGCTGCATTCCGTACACATGACTCTGCAAGTGCTCAGAATGGTGTAGGTTGCGATTTACAATCTCGAGAATGCGCCGCAGAGACCCAAGTCGGCCGGAAGTCCCGATCGCGTAATAGCGAGCACGCCAGCCGAAGCTGTGTTGACGTCCAAAATCTGCTATAATCAACGCTCTTTTCCGCTGCATACCTCTTTGGGGAATTCACTATGTTTAGGCCCACGGTCGCCGTGGCTCCGTGCCGAGGCTCGGAGCCGAGGCTCGATTTCCTCCCTATCAGTCAAGCCCTGTCATTCGTGCAACAAACATCGCTGATAAATGAACCCAACGGAGTTGGTTTCGTTTTGCCTTCTTTAGTGTGTTATAAATGCCTTTGCTACTTGCTCCTTGATGTACATATTGTTTTGCGCATTGTTCTGTGTTAGCTAGCCCCTTTGACTAAGATAAGCATGTCGAAATCAACAAGTCTCGTGGTGGTGGGAGCTGGCGCATCTATCGCTGCGCTTGCTAGCCAGCCAGCTCTTCGAAGCTTTATCGCCAAATGGTCCGGATACAATGCGCCGGGAGGAGTTTGGAGGATTATTGCGCTTCTATTGGCACTTGCGAATCTGAAGAATCTTCCATTCGTATGGCATGTACGTTATCCCTCTATACCAGTCAGGACTCTATCTCATCATGGACTGAAACTGACCGATAA
Source organism: Dendryphion nanum (assembly GCA_020744415.1). Lineage (NCBI taxonomy): Eukaryota > Fungi > Ascomycota > Dothideomycetes > Pleosporales > Torulaceae > Dendryphion > Dendryphion nanum. Next base: position 634,530 of record JAGMWT010000013.1, on the reverse strand, counting down.
CTACAGTTACGCTTCTTTCGTGCCTTCCTTTACCACCTATACCTCCAGCCAACCCCGATTCCTCCGCATGCCCTATTCCAGCCTGTCGTAACCTCCACGCACACCCCAATCCTCGAGATGGACTACAATCTTCACAAGTCCAACTCGACTTACTTCTCTGATATGGATATCTCGCGCACCCATCTCTTCACGGCTATAATCCGCAACGGAATCAAGAAGAACTCACGTCTCTACGGCAAAGGCAAGAAAGCCGAGACAATCGGCGACTCTGGTGTACCACGCGGGAAACATATCATTGCGCTGGGTGGTATAACCTGTCTTTTCAAGAAGGAAATCCTACCATATCATAAATTCGAGATGTGGACAAGGCTCCTTTGCTGGGATCGCAAGTGGTTCTACCTTGTTACGCATCTGGTCAAGCCAGGTGTTGGAAAGCCGAGCAGCTTCACGTTGCAGCCATGGAGGAAGGGAAAGAAAGCGGTCGAGGGCGAGGATATAGAAAAGACGAGGGAGAAACTGAAGGGAGCCGTTTATGCGACTGCGCTGGCCAAATATGTCATCAAGCGTGGAAGAATCACTGTGCCGCCTGAGCAAGCGTTGATCGATGCTGACATGGTGCCAACGAAGCCGGACGGATGGATTTACAATAGTGTGGAGAACAGTGCAGCAAATGGGCACGTAGATGGGGAGTTTGTGCTGCCGAAGAAGGTGGATGGGAATGAATGGAATTGGGATGTGATCGAGACCGAGAGGTTGAGGGGATTGGAGTTTGCGGAGAAGTTCGCTGGGATGGAGGGGCTGCATGAGGTTTTTGATGGAGGCAGAGACGGGGCACTTGGAGAATACTCGGATTTGTTGTTTTGATTGCGAAGATGGATATACCCCTTTGTTGGTAGAGATAGATCTTGGGTAGAAGAGGCATTTGCTATATATGATGGCGACGCATGTTAGATAATATACACAAGCAGGATACTATATGCACATGACTTTACATTTCGTAAACATGTTTAGCATTATAGGATTGTATAAATGACATTAAATATGAACTGTACAATTCTTTGCACGTTCGAAGTTTCGAGGAGATCAAATTGCGCATCTTCGTAATTCTCCTTCGCGAAGCCTCCACCAGATGCAGAAGCTCGCTAATCCCTGCCTCTGTCCATGCGCTAGCCACTCACTGCCACTCTCCTTCAGGCTGCAGCCCACTCAGTGCTGCACCTTCCACTTGCACCGGTCACCTCGCGGGGTACTTCAGAGCCATACGATGACCAGCGGTTGGCCGTGTCACAGACTCAGCCTCGCGGGCGCTGCCTCACTATCTACCTTTCCCTCTCAGCTAACGCCACAGCAACTAACGATAAGCTTGTCAATGACCGTGACTGTACCTGTTCAACCCTATTCATCTTGAGGGATGTTTCGATCTCGAACTGTCCGTCACTTAGAGATACAGATCAACAACACCGCATAGCATATCCTAGTGATCGGTTCAGGCACTCGCCTTTTTGTTTGCACAACATTCAACTCGGCGTTCCCCAATTCTGTTGAGCGCGTGTGAGGCCATTGTCAACAAATATTTATCTGGTCCCGGAATCTATATCTCATTCTTCTAATCCTGTCAAGACTTCCAATGGCAACTTCAGGCGGAACTGGTTCAGGGGAGCCTGATATGGTCCTCGTGGGAGAACTACTGGAAGAGATATCAAGGCATCCGCCTGCAATCGCCGCCCGAAAACTTCTTACCGAACATTATATCTCAGTTGGCTGGCTCGATGCTGCTACTGAGAATGCAAACGAATTGAAGAAACTCGCACCGACAGACACTGACATCGCAGAGTTTATCAAAATACTATCGAAGCAACCGGAGCCTCCTGTCCCGGATTCCCAGCCTTCTGCAAGCATTTCCGAGACGCCAAAGGCCATGGTATCACGGAAACCAGTGATCCGAAAACCTGCAAGAGCACCAGTGCAATTGCCAGGAAACTTAGATTCCACCAAACAGGACCTGGCTCAAGGTTATACCGCATTGCGACAAAAAGCCAAATTCTTGCTCGTCGATTTACTTCACCTTCAGAAGCTCCAGAAAAACAATACCCGAGGAACATCTAAAAACATCTCTCGTGTTCAAGCCATAGCCGAAGGGCATAAAGAAAATACTGCCACAGTCAAGGCTGCACCCCCTGGTAGTGCTCGGTCCATAGCGCGGATAATCCAGGCCAATCCCGAAAAGGCTCTTGAGCTCGCCCTTGCCGATCTAGAAGACATGGTGCATTGGCTCAAAGAGCCTAACGGTGTCTCTTCCGGTGTGGACAACGATACAGTGCGGGCAGCTCTTGTGAAGCGTGTGCAGTCTTTGGAGTCTGCCTTACCAGACAATCTCAAATTCTTTCCACACATCGCCCTAATGCACATTGACCATGAGAACTTGGAAAAGAACTATGTCAACACGGAAACGATGTTGGGTGACGAGGTCAAGGATATACCCCGTGAAACTTTCTGGGTCACTGAGGACAACTATGCTTGGGACATGGAAGAGCTAGTACAAGCCATTACTGTAAACGGCGGAGTGATGCGGAATCCGCTCAGTCGCCAGATGTTCACTCCGAAAGACATCAAAGGCATCGTATGGCATCCAAGTGGCAAGCAGCTAGCTGCTTTACAGGTCGAACAGGAAGAGATGTCGAAAGGCGTCCGCCCAGAGACAATCGCACAAATGGAAAAGCTGGCCAGTGTTCTGCTGGAGGACCAAAGCAGCGACACACTCCCCTCTCGACATGCAGTCGATGAGTTCATGGCCTACATTGCAACACTGCCCGAGCTTGAGCAAAAAGCAATTGATGGCCTCAGGTGTCCAGCGAAGGACAGCCACACCGGTCAATCATACGACTTCTCCATTGGCGAATCAGTAAGGGATGCGAAAGGGTACGTCGAAATATGCAATATCCTGCTGTAACACTTCACTAACCAGCCTATCTAATTGTAGAAACCGTGTCTGCTTCCACAAAACAGGAGACTTCATAAAGCAGGCTGCATCGCATCTTAGGCAGAATAAAGGTGCGCCTCCCGATCCCGACGCGGGTTGCAAAGTGATGTGAGAGTTTGCCATAGATTCATAGCCATTCAAGCAGGTGTATGCTAGTGTAGAGGATGTTAAATTCATTAAGACATAAACTTCTGATAGATATCACCAATTCCGACCGTTAGGATAACCCGAGTTCAGCATTCAATTCGTTTCGACTTGATTGGAACACGTCTTCCGCCTAACTACGGCCTTAGAGCTGCGCCTAGAGGCTGGTACAGTCCATGATTCCTGGGCGCTTCAGGTGAAATTTCGAAACTCGGTGTAGGGTGAACATGTCTATTAGCAAATAGGTTACTATCTTGTTGCCTGAAACGTGCTCTCGTCTGCTCGCCATTAGACTTGAAGGTTTCGGTAAATGCTCCAACTCCAAAGGCTGACCACTAAGGCAACCCCGCGCCTATTGCCAGACCTGGAGTTAAACATCCTAGGTGCCCGTATTCTGCGCATTGCGATGGCTTTTTGCGCAGTGGGCCATCGTGTAATATAATGTGTTGGATCGCCGCCATCTGTTTCGCTTTTGGCTACCGGTGAAGCCACAGGCACACTGCGCCTGTCTCAGCCTCGCTCAGCCCACGACGATTACAGCCTTGTCAACAGGCATGTGATCCACCATTCAGGTTTCGTGTTGATTATCACTCTCGTATCTATTGTGCGACGTGGGCTAGAACTAGCCTAGCATTTCTTGGTCACAATACACAAGGCATCTGTTGATCGTTCTTTGATTCTCGAGCCGTTTTGTACTACTCTACATATTCATGTAGGCACTCAAAGTCACCACTCTTGTTTTTCGCTATTTCGTTGGTACTCTAGTGACTTCGCTGCGCTCATTAAGTAAACTCTGGTTGTGAAAACTATGGTCCAGTGGGTCATTTTGACTCTTTCCTGTAGTGAGCGATCATTCAACTAAGGGACCTCACTTTGTCCCAAGAATACGTTTCTTTATGCATGGCCTGAACGTAAGTGAACTCCCACTCTAAAAACATCTTCACTTACATATTGTAGTCGATGTAATCGACTTGATACCGACCGACATCATGAATGGTCTTCTTCTCTCGACAACTGTTGACCGTGCAGGCATTCATGTCAACAAAAGGATTCCCATATCTCTTTCATTGGGAAAGAAATCCATATTTAGCAAAAAGAGCTCGAGCGAGGAATGGCACGATCAAGTCGAGTTCACCGCTGGTATTTTCCGACCGGCTGATGCAAAGTTTCCATGGCCACTGGTACAAAAACATACAGACACATATATCAAGAGGAAGGGGAAGCTCAGTCAACCAGAGGTAGACCTGAGGCTTTCTACATTGATCGAAGATCATGAGGCTAGGGACGTGGCAGTCGCCGCGTGCGCTCATCTCATGTCTCCAGCATCTGTTCGAGCGAGCCTTAATGTTGGACTTGATGTTGCCCCTGCATCTTTTTATGGACTAAACACATACCTGCAATGTCTTATTGCCGCCAATAAAGCAAATGCGAGAGCCATCAGTGACTTGGAAGCGATATGGGCTACCCTTCTCTTGCCTAATACAATCCCTGGCCCGGGCGCCGCCAAAAGGTATCTCGAAGGCGTTTGTACAATATTAGGTGCAAGCGCTGTCCCGCACATGGATATTCCTCCCGACTTCGCGATCTTGGCGCGAAGGGCGTTCGAAGAGTATGCATCACAACTAGAAGGATTGAAGCTCAGATGCCAATGGGTTTTAGCCCACTCATCCGTTGCTTGGATGGCGAAACTCCAATTAGAAACACAACCAACTGGATCAAATGGACAGAAACTCCCCGTTGCTCTATTAGATACGCATTTCCCTAATTGGCGCATATGGTCGAACTGGAGACCTAACCTCGAGCGGATCAAGATGTTGGACGGCATGCCAAGTGATAGACGTGGTATACTGGACGAAATGCTCGCATTAGAGGGACCTGACTTTATCACTGGGGAAAAACCAACGCTTCGAGCCGGCCTAATTGCACAATATGGTGCCGCGAAGCCTAATGTATCCTTCGGGACTCTGGTTTTCACAGTACCAAAATGTACCAGAGACGAACTGAAAGAGCTATTAGATAGCCTTGTCGTTGCCTTAGAGCGAGCGATCAATGGAGGAGACAAAAACTTCAAGTTCTTTGGCGAACTCACACTAGTGCGACCCATCACCGTAAATGGACTACAGATTATAGAAGCAGTCAGCGCTATTCCCGAAATACCAACGTGTTGTATTCACAAAGTCGTCCTTGACATATGGAATTCACGGGACAGTATTGGGGGCAAACACATCACGTCATTATTGCACCTAATTACGACATTAGATCTCCCAGAAGGAGATATACTTCGCAAAACTTTACTCAAGGATTGGCTTCTTTGTGGAATTGAGAAGTGCATACAAGAGTGTCAGAAGGCAGTTCGGAATCATATTGAGAATGGACTTGAATGGACTCACCTAGCTGCGGAACTTCACACTTTCCTCATGGTGGTAAAAGCATCCAATTGCTTCAAACTACTCAGGACCCCACTACGGAAGCACCTCGAAAATCTCCCACCAGCAGATATTTTCCAATCTGTGATCGACATACACGCAGTTGCTGCAGGGGAACAGGCTTTGGACACATCTCCTCGAAGTAAATTGTTGAAAGATTCCATCGAAGCGTACATGATTGATCAACTTATTGAAAAAGGACCCAATAGTAGCCCCTCTCGACAAATTCTGGATGCGTTGCTGGGAATATGGAAGTCTGGAAAAGATATCGAAAGACAAAAGCTAGCTATTGCTGTTTGCAGAGTTCCAAATATGACTCACTTCTTTCGGTGCTGTTGCATCTCGCAAATCCCTCAACTACCTATGCAGGTGGTCAAGTCGCTTCACGAGCATATGAATACTCCGAGAATTCACAAGGATCTCAGCTGCCTTAAGCTCACAGATATTCTCGCGAATTCAAATGATCGGGATTTTGTGCAGTGTTGGAAAATAGTACTCTACAATATCATTGAAGAAGTTTCAGACACGATTCTAGAATACAGTCTGGATCACCTGAAAGAGTCAGAATGGTTTCACTGGACTCTGAATCTCCACGCTCTCTTCTTGAATACAATCATGAACTCGAAGATATCTCCTCGGCGGATATTGCAACGACAATTCCATCAAATGGTTGAACAGTTATCAGAATTCATCCCAACACTCGCTCGACTACAGGAAAAAGTGAGCGATAACTTTTTATCATATCAAAGTATAATTATTGGATGCCCCGAACCTGTCTGGATTACAAACTTATTGCCACTGTTGAGAGCGCTACGTGTGGCTCAAGAGCAACCTGCTGAACAGTTAATGCACGGGATTGTCGGTCGGCTTACAAAAGACTTCAAGAACGCCTTCAAGATCTCGCAATGTATTCAAGCACTGCTAGACATCACGCCGGAAGGTTTCAGTGCCTGTGAACGGATACTAGAATCCCATGAGGAGAAGGACGTTCCTACTAGTGTACAAGAAGTTGCTCTGGCTGGCTGGTTTCTTGATGATGACATGACTGAAGGAGACAAGGCTGCACTCAAGGCTCTCGCGGTCACTCTCGATCTCAGAGCCTTTGAAGATGGTATCCCTAATGAGTACTGGTACCTCTTGTCGTCAGCCCGACATTACTATGAAGAGCAGGAAAAGAAAGTTCTTGCCGAAGCCGATCGACTAGATGACATCAAGATTGCACTAAAGAAACGCGATCCAGTTGGAACAGCTATTCTGCTACAGCAATTGGGAGTTGAAGATGTCCATCCATTAGATGAAGAGATGGGAACTCTTCCACCAGGGATCTTAGATGTCGTTGAGAGGCGAGGAGAGAATGGGTTCGAAATCAGTTTCCCCCTGACATCCTTCACTGACCTCGACCGAGCAGCGTTAGGACTGGGAACATCGAAAACGCTTCTCGTCAGAGTATTTGTTGACTATACTTGCGAGATGCCTGCTGCCTTTTGCGCACACATGGACGATGACGATCAATCTCAAGATATTGATGCCGTACATACACCTTGGGTATGTCTGGACGATACCAAAGACCCGGAAGCAGCATATTGTGGAAAAGTTACCACTGCTTTCACCTGGCAACTGAACCGCCATCTCCACCGTCATCTTAAAGTAGGAACCATCACAATCGCCTCTTTGCACACTTTCATCACCAACAACATCCGCGCTCTCGCCCACTCCTGTCTCATCTGCGGCGCCAACCACGACGCCCCGTCCATCCGTCTCCGGCGCTCAACCCCATGCACCCTTCCCTCCTGCAACCTCCTATTTAATACCATCCCTATCGAAATACGCATTCCCGAACTCCGCACCGACATCTTCGCCGTCGACCTCATTCTGACAACCGTCTACGCCGCCGCCATGTCCAATCGTCACGAGCTCCTCCCAGGATGTCCCATCACTACCAACGCAGGCGTGACAGCAATCCTCAACGCCCTCCCAGTCCTCTCCATTCTCCGTGACGCCATGCATCCCTCCGCCATCCTGCGTACCTATCACCCCAGCGCCGAACAACTCCTTACATGGGCATGCACCCATTTCCGCGGCTTTGTCACCTCCGCAACTGGCCGTGCCAAAATCCCCGGATTCCCAGTCGGAACGCATCAATTCGTGCTCGCCAACTCCAGACCCGCGATAGAAAAGGCATTCGCGTCTCGAATCCCCAAAACAAACCCCACGACCCGCGTCCTTTTCCACGGCACATCGCTCGACCGCCTACCATCCATCCTTGCGCAGGGCCTGAAAATTCACAGCGGCGGCCCTCTCCAGCGCACAGGCGCCGCGCACGGAGCGGGAATCTACATGGCCGAAGAGCCGTCGACGTCGTTTAGCTACTCGCCGTCCGCGGTGTCGTGGAAGCACAGTCAGTTGAGCAACATGCGGTTGTTGTTGGGGTGCGAGGTTGTTGGTACGGGTGTGAGTGTCGGGAATGGAATTCATGTCATTAAGGATGAGAGGTTGGTTATGGTGAGATATGTTTTTTTGTTGAAGAGTGCGGCGCATGCGCCTATTGCGAATCATGTGGCGCCAGCGTTGGGGAGTGCGATGGTGGGGTTGAGGAGAGGGGTTTTGTAGGGAGGAGGGGGGAGATGGATGGGCTGTTTTGAGTTTGATTTTATCTTATAGCTTTGGCGTTTTGGGGTAATTGGGCATTTGGGAGCATTGGTGGTTGATTAATACGTATCCATAGTAGCAGTTGTAGTTTCACAGTGTTTGACGAATAATGATTATGATATTCCTTCTGTCATAACATAAGTATACTCTCCTTCCCTTCAGCTCTCCCCAGTAATGCATATTCATCTGTATCAAAAGTGAGAAGAAAAAAAAGAAGTGAACAAAAACGCTCAAAAGCACCAAATCCCCCTCGTAGTCAAACTCTACACCAAATTTCCCCTCAACTCCTGCTCCCTCTCAATCGCCTCAAACAAACTCTTGAAATTCCCCGCCCCAAACCCTTCAAAATTCTCCCTCTGAATAATCTCCACAAAAACCGTCGGCCGGTCCATCAAATGCTTGGTAAAAAGCTGCAAAAGATACCCTCCCTCGTCAAAATCGATCAAAATATCCAACTCCTTCAACTTCTCAAAATCCTCATTCAGTTTCATACCCGCTTTCTTCAGCCGCAGCGCCATCGCCGTGTAGTATGTCTCGGGCACTTTAATAAATTCGACACCGCGTGCTTTGAGAGCTGTAATGGCGGATATGATGTCGTGGGTGCGCAGCGCGATGTGCTGGACTCCGGGGCCGCCGTAGAAGGAAATGTATTCTTCGATTTGGGAGGTGCGGATGCCGTGGGCGGGTTCGTTTATGGGCATTTTTACGAGGGAGTTGGGGGAGGACATTACGATGGATTTTAGGGCCGAGTATTCGCTGAGTAGGGGAGTTAGTAAGATTCGGATTAGATGAGATTCCAGGGGGTGAAGACTTACGTGCAGATGTCTTTGTCGTCTACGGACCAGAAACGGTGGAAGCCAAGTACGTTCTGGTAGTAGTCGCAGGCATTTTCCATTTCGTCCCAGTCTTGGTTGCCGACGCAGTGATCGATTGCCTCAAGGTTGATTTGGGGAAGGAATTTGGATAGGGGGTCTTTGGTGCTGGTTTCGGCGCGGTAGCCAGGTAGGAAGATGCCAGAGTAATTCTTCTTCTCGATCAGAGTGTGCGTGGTGTCGCCATATGTACGGATTGTGGCGAGTCGGACGGAGCCGTTGGAGTCGCTGACTTCGTGAGGTGCTCGGATGGAGATACCACCTCCGGCTACGGCGGCAGAGTAAATGGCATCGAGGTTGTCGACTTCGAAGGCGACGTCTGGGGGATTGGAGTCAGTGACTTGGTATAGGAGATGGGTTATGGTTTTGGGGGACTAATGACCTTTGACGGCATCACCGTGACGTTCTTGATGAGCATGAATTTCTTTAAGGAGGTTGGCTTCTTCTTCATCAAACATGTTGACTTGCTCGAGGCATCGGAGGGGTGATGTGAGGACGAAAGTCACGTTGCCGTTTCGGACGACGTGGGAAGCTACAGCTCGGGATTTGGTCTCCAGTCCTCGATAGGCAACTCTCTCGAAGCCCATTCGGGAAACGTAGAAGGCAGCAGCCTGTTTAGCATTTCCAACGTACCAGTGGACGTGGTGGTAGCCCCGATATGAAGTCATGTCGGATTCAGATCGAGGTAGGGATGGGGATCCCGGTGGTGAAATCGCTGCGGGCGCCATTTTGCTTGCTTAATGTTATCAGAATAGAAGTTGAATAAGTTTGCTGGAAGTTCTGAATGATCTTTCGGCGAAGAAGTGTCAGGCTGTTGAGACTGTTGTCTTGCTATAAGATATCTCAGCAAACTGGTCGACGGTCTTTCCCCTCTTATCTCGTTCTCTTTCTCCACATTTCCATTTCTATTGAAGTTAGACTACCCTCACATGATTAGCGTCATCAACTCCTACTTTCCTAAGCCGAGCGTCAAGGTACTTCAGTTTCCTGAGCATACCGAATACCTGTGGCGCGTGCTTGCATTTGATTGGACCGGCGTGGGGCTGGGAACCGCCAATCGGCTCGCGGAGGAAGTTGAGCCATCGATAGCCGCGAAATGCCACCCGTGGATATCTCAGAATAGGGAACCTCACGGATCCGGCTGCTGAGTGATGTAGCCGTAGACTTGCGCCAGGCTTGTAGTGGATGCTGTCTTTGAAGACATTGTTAAATGAAATTTGTTCCTAAACACCTTTTTCAGACCTGCATTGCTTTGTACGTCAACACGAACAGTTTTCTCTCTTAACATTTCCACATACTTAGGTCCCTTTCATTCCGGAATTTTCGCATAAAAAATGGCAGTCCAACTCCCAGATACCAAGCTCTCCAACAATGATGTTCGCATCCTTAACGCACTGTTCGACCCAGAAACACTCCCGTCTTCAGTCGCAAGATCAAAGGATGCATCCATCATCAACGCTTCTCTCCCACCACATCCAACAATCTCCTCTTCACAAATCACCACTCTCGAAACCCAACAAGAAGAGTTGGTCAAGAAACTGAGTACTTCACGAGACGATGCGAATTTCGTAAGCATGATGGCCGAATTGAACGAAATCATCGAATTGTGGCCGACATATCCAAGCGTATTCCTCAATCGTGCGATGGTTCGACGATTAGGATTGGAGAGAGACCACGAGGCCCTTTTTGAAGCAACCGACTCAGACATAGAATCATTATTCTCAGATTTATCGCGCGCCATACACCTCGCTTTACCTGCTTCTTCATCCAGTTCTCCTGTTTCTCCATATCAGGCCCGAATCTTGCGTACAGCATTTTCGCATCGCGCATTTCTTTATCTGAAGGCATCGGAAGATGGAAAGGATCTCGAGGGTAAAGGAAAGACAGAACTAGAAGAGCTTGCATCTAAGGACTTTGCTGCTGCTGCTAGATATGGAGACGAAGCAGCAAGGGAAATGAGTGTGAGGACAAATCCATATGCTAAGATGTGCGGGGCTATTGTAAAGAACGCATTGAGGGAAGAGAGACGAGAAGCAGGTGAATAGATTCTACAGCATGGTCGGCCATACCCATTAATATTACATATCATTCCTGTAAATAGCATCGTTGATTCATGCATCATGAAAGAAGATCTTTTGAACGCCCAATATTTTATGGTCCGCCCAAATTCCAAATGAAATCTAATGTACCGTCATCGAATCCTTGGAAACTCTGCTGTGTGTCAAGCCCAAAGGGTGCCATCGACGGATCGAAAGGAAGGGCTAACCAGTCATCTTCAGGCATAAGACCAGTAACATCTTCGGCAAGCGCAGCAATTCCTGAACTCCCAGCGTTGTGATTGTGAAGAAAATCCATGCCTGTGGTCGCACCTTTATCGAAAGAATCTGGGCGTGCTGGTAGCCTCGGTGGACGTGAAGAAACGACAAAGCTTTCCCTCAGACGTGATACGTGCAAGTCCAGTAGTGTAGCATATCTAGAAGCGAGATGCATGTCGTCAAGAGTACTTCCCCGCATTGCATGAATCGCCTGGTCAAGGACATCAAGAGATGCCTGAAGTTTCGCATTCCGCACACCAAGACTGAGGCCTTTAATAAGATAGATGGATGATGTCGTAATTCGAAGAAAGATGCGGACTGGCGAGTATCGTAGCGCACCTGATTCGGCAAGTTGTATTGTCTTCTCTAGAATTTTCCGGCTTCCATCCACGACTTCCTGAATGAACTCATAATCTCGGGGTTCGATAGTCATCGACAGGATATCTTCTTGGGGTCCTTCAGCATCCGGATCGGTCTCGGCTAAAGTCCGCTCTACCACAGCTTGCATGCCTAGAGAGTTTGTGTATATTCTCACGTAGTGATATTCAATCATCAACATGTCGTGCAAGCCAACTTCGAGTTCTAGGGGAGGTCAGACTACCAGCAAATTGATTGAACATGGGGCACTTACTGCACGGGTCAAGATATTTCCTCCGCCATGTAACCAAAAGCGGTTGAAAGTGCTCCAAAAGCCCAATATAACGACCTGTACGTAGAAGATTACGTGTAAATGAGGCCGACGGATACACTGTATCGGAGACAGACCTGGCGAGCTTCGTTAACTCAACCCAGGCACTCATGAACGATTGCCACTGCTCAACCGCTCCAGTTGTAGAATCAACCGGGATTTTCTCCATAAGAGCATGGTTCAAACTCTGCGGGATCATCGATGTACAACCTAATCGCCAAGATAACTGCTCAATGAAGACAAACAGTAGCTTCCGAGCGCGTATCCGCCGTAAATGGAGGTGTTCCTCTGAAGATTTAGGGTACGAAATTCGGTCTTTTTCAATATTGCTGTTGTCCTCGAACAACCCTAGTTCTTGTGCCAGAGAAAGCGCAGAACCCATCAACATCCAGGACATTCTATCCGATCGCTTCGCAGGCTCAATGACATCCTCAAGCCAGCGATTGGATGTCGTATCTCCTTCAAGAATCTTCACACCTTCTGCAGTGTGATTGTTAACTCCTACCATCAACTCGCAATCCCACCCGTCGCTAGCAGTTGGGAAGTGCAAAGCACGTGGGTGCCATTCAGACAAGAGTAACAACGCCTCAATGGATCCAATGGTCCTTGTCTGTGCTTTAGATGGCTTGACCTGCCCGAGCATGATCTTCATGATGAAGCGCTGACACTGCTCCCAAAGCCGGTCGTGGACGAAGTACCCACGAGATGCACCGCCTACTCCGGGTAGAATGTTGTACCGTGACGAGACCATCAGAATCGTTACACAAAGGAAAGGGTCCAGCGCGATCAGTGAATAGTGATTTGCGTGATGAGAGTAGAAATCGGAGAGGATTGGAGACAAGGGACAACAGTTTTTGAAAAAGAGATCAACATAGGTAATTGCTTCGCGTGCTGAGAACCAGCCCATTTGCACATATCGACATGTTGTCCATATCCGTAGTGTCTCTGGAGACGGCTGAGACATCTGTACCGGTTGGGCTTTGAACGTAAACGGCGACGATGGGTTCTGGATTGAAGTGCCCGATTGAGGTGTTTCATAAGGTTGTGGAACGCCCCCAGCCTGTTCTCGGGCATCAATTACATCTCTGTGATGCGCAGCTTCGAAAAGCAAATTCAAAGCATCGCTGCCGCTAGAGACCACGGTCCGCATGACCGAGTGAGCCAAGTCTGGCTGTGATGTTGATATTCGACGAAGCCGGGCGGTGGGAGAGAAGACGGTGTGGTGGTCTTCCTTATCAATGTGGCTATGGGGAGTCTCCACAGGAGTCACGCCATTACCCGACAGTGATGCCCTATGAGTGGAGTGCTGTTGAGAACTAACCGTGAGGGGCGAGTTGGAGGTGCCGTGTTGAATACTAGAACCCTCAGCAGAATCCGGTATTTCGATGTCACCAGGTTTCCGCCTCTTTACCCACGACCGCTCGGATCTGAAGACACATTCTCGCATCTCCCTCCTACATCGCTGGCAGGGAGGTTTGAGCTCGGCTCCATCCGGGCCTGTGCCCAGAATACATTTTGCCTTCCGCTGGCGGCAATTGATGCATGCTTTGTACGCGCGCTTGAAATCCTCGGGATGCGTCCTTTTCCGGGAAGCCGTCAAGTCCTGGGTAGTACCAGACGTCGGTGCGCCCTCTGCTGATGGCATGATGGGGCTGTTGCAATGGGAGAAGGAAATGTCGGATACTCAAGGTCGTTATAGGCGATGTCTGAGTTGAAACTCACAAAGCGGTGCGGGAGTCAGCGGCAGAGATTTTTAGGGGCCGAGGGCAGCCGCACGCCAAGCCTGGGATTGCGGAGGGCCGTATCTTTGCTCCATCACGATGAGATATGCCTAGTTATAATATCCAACATTTTGTTTAGTGATTTGAATCTCTGATTTCTTAAATAATTCTGGGTTCTCTAATCAATGCAGTGCCTGTTGTGAGAGTTTCCACGGTCCGAAGAACACATCGTTCTGCTTACGGATACATCAGGAATCTTTCGGCTTTGTTCCTTGGCAACTCCTTCTCAGCTTATTCACGCTATTCACTATCCGGACAATGGAAGTACGGATATTATGTACACAGTCTCTCGCAGAGCTTTGAAGTCCAGAAAGTTGCTGACACGATCTATCTCAGAACATAGGCAAAAGGATAGGCCTAAGGCTAATTGATGTAGTAAATCCCTTACAGTATCTATTGCAGAGTTTAAATTAACAGAAAAAGTAGTATGCAGGATTATCAACCAAGATTTCTGGGAGAGTTTCGTATTGTGGGTGCTGCTGTGCGGATTTCAAAGTCCCGCAAGAGCATTTATATCAAAACCTCACTCTATAATCACCAATTGGCACGTATTTTCTCATCCAAAAACAAAACCTCATGGTGAATGTCAAATCGCTTTTGATATAGCTATTTAAAAGAAGAAGTCTGCACCGCAAACTATACACAAAGAAGTGAATATATACACATAAATAATCCCCAATCCTTTTCATAACCCCCCAAGAAATCCCATAAAGCCCTCATTACCCATCTAGAAAGACAAAGTGTTACCGGCGGTGCCGACAACGGCAGCCTTGACAGCCGCAGCTTCGAGAAGAGTGTAGCCGGTGTAAGGAACGGAGGTCAGCGAGCCTCCGAGATCAGCGACGGTGATGCCGCCGAAGTCATTGCCACGGGCAACGGCGAAGCCCTTGTCGGTAGCGTAGAGAGGCTTCTTGGAGTTGACGAAGACGTTGTTCTCGACGAGGACCTGGGCGCCCTGGCGGGTATTGATGCCGTCGGAAACGTTCTCGTAGTAGTTGTTGTAGAGATGGCCGGTACCGAAGCGCAGAGAGGGGCCGCGGGAGTTGATGTTCTGGAAGTAGTTGTTGTTGTAGGTGACGCGGAGGTGGCCAGTGTCCTCGGCGCCGTTGGAGTCGGAGTGGCCAACGAGGGAGGCCTTCCAGTGGTCGTGCATGTAGGTGTTGGAGATGGTGACGAAGTCGCCAGCGTGAGTGACATCAAGGAGACCGTCATAGAAGTCCTTGTCGTGGTCGCGGTCGGAGGAGAGGTCGAGATGGTCAGCCCAGACGTTTTCGGCGAGATTGATGGCAATAGCATCACCACCAACAACCTTGGAGACAGCAAAGTTGCGGAGAATGACGTTCTTAACTGCCTTCACGGTGATGGTGAAGCCAGAGAGCTTAACGCTCGAGTCCTTGCCAATAACACTCTTGTTGCTGCCGACCTTGACGTTGCCAGTGCCGCTGATGGGGCCAGTGATCAAGACAATTGCCGCCTCGTCACCAGCAACTGCAGCAGTCAGCTGCTCCAAGGTAGAGACCTCGATGGTCTTTCCTCCCTTTCCACCACTGGTTCCGCCATTCTGCGTAGCATATCCAGTGCTGGCAACGTCCTCGAGGGATGCGGGTCCGCTGGGTCCCTTGGGCACGGTGCTGTTGGACGAAGAGCCACCAGTTGGGACAGCAGTGGGAGCAATGGTACTAGGGGCAGTAGTACTGGGGATGGTGCCATTGAGAGCAGCGACATGCTCATCACATCGCTTGGTGATGGGTGCTGCCAGAGCGAGGGCGGGGAGACCGAGGGAGAGAATAGTGGAGAACTTCATTGTGAAGATTGGTGAAAGAATGTGGATATGTGTATGTAAAAAAAAAAAGCGAAAGACAGATGGTAAGAAAAGGAAGAATGAATGAAAGTACCAGACTGAGATGCTGAAGATAAAAAAATGGTATATGGGAGACATATGCATCTCTTATATACCTACTTGATCGCCGACGGCTCCATAGTTCATAACTTCATGACCCCTTCCTTTGGCGCCATTACAAGGGTATTCGTCGTACATCCACTATGTTTCAATGCAAACAAGACGCCTGCATTCCGACAGATGCCAAGATGTCAGAGGCGCATTGTACCAATCCAACGTCGGAGAATAACCCAAAAGAACAAGGCACCGTGCCCTAATGAACGATATTGATCTGGAGTTTTAATATATCCGGGAGCGCCGTTTCGTTTCACTAGAGCCGAAAAGCGAGCGAGACCCACCGAAACACACTCATTCGCGGCTCGCGCCCATACAGGGAGGTTCGAAACAGCCCTTTGCCTCTAGCAAGCGCAGAGAGATTGGAAGGAGTCCAAGTGCAAAGCGTAGCCGCTGAGGAGTGCACCAGTGTCCCGGTGTATGGAGATAAGGCTACCCGAAATGACAGGAAACTACGTCCGATGGATCAAGTGCCAAGATCAAAGATCAAGCCTTCAACAAGCTTCTCCGGCCCGGAATGCTGAGATATCTCTTGGTCCTTTTACCGAGGAGAGGGGAACAGCGCGATGGGTCAAGATGTTGTTGCGTTGAAGCGCTGCACGGTCTGTTGGTGGAAGAATTGTGAGCACGCAATCATTTTGATGAAACTCATACTCGATTTCAGGGAACAAGGATATCTCTTTACAGCAACTCTCGATGCATAAATGATCACTCTCATCAATCTTTCAAGCGGCACAATATACTCCGAAAGCTGCAGAGCTAAGTTTACAGATTATTGAAAGTAGGTGCTCTGAATCGTTAAACTAGGGCCGAAGCAGGACGTCCACCGGACGCGAGTCGACATCCCTTTCCGAGTCCAAGGTACCAAGACACCAGTGTGCCCAAGCCGGATCTGTCGGTGCTAATGAAAGTCGGAAGTCCAAGTTGAGTCGGATGCAAGTTGTGACAGAAAGATGAGATACAATACTAGATCCAGATGGAAGAGATGGAGAAACGATGGTCTAGGGCGCTGGCGCAGGCAGAAGAACCCCGCACGTGACGTGACATCATCGCCTAAAGCAGTAACCAGCTCTTAAAGAAGAGGACAGCGAGGCACTGTGGAACGCCAGAGGCAGCAACAATCCGCCGCTTCGTACTATATTTCACCTTTTTCCATAAAACTGCGTTGAACTACCCTCAGCATAATCCAGATTCACACTGATCTGCTCTAACCCTACGAACCCACCGCCCACATCCATCGCAATCGCCACCTCCATTTACCTCACACCTCCACACAACCAAACCGCCCAAGATGCCTCCAATTCCCATCCACAAGGACGCCCCAAGTAAGTCTCCTAAGTAGCATACCCTCTTCCAAAATATCCCACTAACACCCCCTCCCTCAGTCAAGCCCACGGGCATAACCCCCCAAACCGACTACACCCCCTCTAACCCCCAAAACCCCCCTCCAACCCGCACAGTCCCCAACCCCAACCCCGCAACCACAACCAGCGTTCCATCTTCAGGTCCTCCTCCACCCCAACCCGGCGCCCGCCCTATCCCACCAACAGCAGCCGCCTACAACCCTTCTCCCTCTACAGCTCCTCCCGCACCCCAACCAGGCACCCATCCAACACAAGGCTACACAGCAACACACACCACGACGGAAACCCGTCTACATAATCCCGATCCGCCGCCCCAATTCAGTATTCCCCCACCGACAAATGCACAGCTTGCCGGTCGCTCTACTACAACGTCGACGACAGCGAGTAAACCGGGGCCTACAACGTTAAATATGGGACCTGTGGCATCGCCTTTCCAGACCGAAGATCGAGGCGGCGCGGTGCCGACTAGGGAGAGAAATAGTTTGGAACATCCACCGGGCTATGTTCAGACGCAGGCGTTTGATCACCCGAATTACGATGGTGATGGTAAGAATACGGATGGAGGGGTCGGGGGTACGGCGTGGAACATGCTAGCGAGAGCAGGAGAGGCGTTGAAGAAGGGGGAGGAGGCAGCTTGGAGGGCTGTGGGAAATAAGTAAAGTCATGGACCAGACAACATCATTGCTAAAGTCTTGGTCAATTGGCGTTTAGGTATCTGGTTCAGGGTCATAGATTATAAAGAATGTTGGCAATCGTCTCACACATCATACGTATAGCAATGCAATAAGTTTGAGAAAACCCACAAGACTCTATTGACTATTTTCCCCCACCTACACCAAGCAACGGAACCCGAATACAGCAAGGAAAGGGGTAAATAGACAAAGCAATGCAAGCCAAAATGACGTTGTACAGAGTTGGGGAGAGGGAAAAGAAATTGCCAGGCATAAGTAAAGTACAAGGTGTGTTACCACCGCCATCGTGCTTTTCGTTAACCGGAGCAATTACTCTGCCCTTTCGGGCCTGTTATTGCTCTACGCCATCTACCACGACTACTACCACACGTTTAGGCTCTTCTCCGCCTCGATTATCTCCCTCCACCAGTTCATTCTTTAAAAAGGGTATCGGAGTTGGAGGAAAGGCGCTTAACCGGATCCACCCTTGAACTTCTTTCCGAAGAGGATGAGCTGGGCCTGGTCGTAGATGGAAAGCACACCGGCACCGGCAACACCACGGAGGATGTTGGCACCAGCACCCTTGAAGAGAGACTTGACACCCTCAGCGGCGATGATCTTCTGGGCAGCGTCGATGGAAGACTTGTACTTGACGGCCTGAAACTCTGATTAGCACATGGTAACATGTAGAAGGGCTTTAATTTAACTTACCTCGCCGGAGGTCATCATCATACGACGACGGATGGTGTCGAGAGGGTAGGAAGCGATACCGGCACCAGTGGTGACAGTCCAGCCGAGAGCGAAAGAGGCCAAGAAGTTACCCTCAAGAGGACCGACGAGGAGGACGGGCTTGATGGAGTCGTACATTCCGAAGTAGAGACCACGGTAGACAACGATACCAACAACGGAGGGCATGAAACCACGGTAGAGACCGGCAATACCGTCAGAGGCGAGAGTCTTCTTGTAGACATCTACGAGACCGTTGAACTGACGGTCACCACCCTTCTTAGCGTTCTTGGCGTCGTTGGCAAGACGAGTACGGGCATAGTCGAGGGAGTACACGAAGAGGAGGGAAGTGGCACCGGCAGCCTGTTACTTGTTAGATTATAGCTAGGATAGAAGATTGAGGACCAAAACTTACACCACCGGAGGCCAAGTTACCAACCATCCACTTAGCGTAACCATCACGCTCCTTCTTGTAGGCGAACATGGCCTTGTAGGTATCACGGAAAGCGAAGTTGAGCGCCTGGGTGGGGAAGTAACGGATGACGTTGGCAGTGTTACCTCTCCAGAGAGAGAGGACACCCTCCTGCTGGGAGGTACGCCTGAAGCACTCGGCAATACCATCGTACTTGCGGTCAAGACGGCCAGTCTTCAACATCTCATCCTGTAGAAGAAAACCTGATCAGCGGTGATGTCGACGACATGGAGAATTTTGGCAGTGATATCATACCTGGTTCTGGATAAGAAGCTTGACACGCTCGATGGGGGCGGCAGCGGTCTTCGAGACGGCGGCGGAAACACCACCCACTAGAGATAAGAGTTAGCAACCCGCTGAAGTAGAAAAAAACATCTCCAAAGCGTTGTGGAGGCATTTTTGATTCAATTGCATTCAAAACCAATGGAAAATGCGTTGGGAAGTGAGGACGTACTCAAGAAGTCGACCACGAAGCCCTAGAAACCAGTTAGTATGTGTGTCCTAATTCGCGCAAAAAAAAATTCGCAGCTGAACTGCCAGACCCTCAATCCCATCGACCAACCCAACAATTCCATCTCATAGCCTTGTAGCATTGCTCGCAAGCAATTCCGCGAGCTCATTGAGATGGATGATTGTTCGATATCGATCGATGAAAAGTTGGATCTGGACAGGTTGCTGCGATTCAGGACTGGAGACTTACGGGCATGCCGAATGCGCTCTTGTCTTGTTGACTCATCTTGAAGATGCTAATGTGTCACTTGGCACAGCGTGTGCTATAGAAGTGATTGAGCGGAGTTGAGGGGAAGATCTGAAGCTCTGCTTCTGGGTGTTGGGAGGAGGCTGCTATTTGAGGCCGTCCGTGGTGAAAAGGCCTTTTCGACGGGGCTCGTGCTTTGCGGCCAAGGCACTAGTTACCTCAGCAGGACCCGCGTCTCCGAATCTACCTCGCATATTGCCTCGGTGGGCAGGAGCCAGCGATGAACGACAGCGGCAATGCAATTCATGCTGCGGACTAATTCTGACAGCTTGGACAGCTTCAATTGTATGGTCACCGCCCATCATATTCACAATATACAGGGCTTCTCATACTGCCTAAAGCCTCATCTTCAAGATCTTGCTTATCCCATTTCGTGCCGCACGCGCCACACCCCTAACGTTGCCGTAGCAGCAGCAAATCCTAAAACCCACGAAGCCCACCCGGATATCCTTTAACGTACATGCGCCTCCAGCGCGCCAGTTCACGAATTATGGGCCTTCAGGCATCGTCTCCGCTCTAACAATACTTGAACATCCCGACTAAGTGCCCCAGAGCGCTCCATAACTTCTCCTTTCAATGGGGCTTCCGGATGAGTTTTTTTTCTGGTGCTGGCATCCGTTGTGGACGCCAGCGGGCATCGGGTAATTACGGGCTCGGGACCCCCGAGTCTGGACCAATTAGCGGCGGAGAGATGCAAGATTGATGAGGCGCCGCATACGCAACTTTCAACAACCTTTTTTTCCTTACTCCCTGAGTAGTTAACTGGTGGATTGTGGGGAGCAATGTGGCGGAGAACCTCGTGCTGTTGTTTGGCTTCTCCAGTTTCCTGGTGCTTTGCGAATTGGTGCAAGGCGCAGCGATGCCTTTAGACGACTTCCGGCGAGTCCAATTGATATTTTCAGGGTCCCCGCCAGTTCTTTGAATGTAGGTAGCGGGCACGGCGGAATGGCACGATGCAAACTCTTGGGATTCCATGGCATTTCGTCATTCTGGAGGCACATTGCCACCTCCTGAATCTTTCATGATGGGACCAATTTGGCGATTTTGTAGTTTGACCAAAGCAGATCTAGCCAGCAATTGTACACTTTGTGTAAAGGGACGTCCTAATCAACCCCCGCCGATTACACAACGCATGCTAATACACCGAAATATCTAGATCAATATCTCAGTAATCCCTCCCACCATAGAGCAATGCTCAGTCAGTTTTTTGACTTTGTTCCGAGTTTTGACCATTCTCCAATCATTACCAACTGAATAAGAACACGATGCCACAATATACGATCATGCAGAAATATATCCTGCATCCGTACCATTCTTGTGTGTCTGTCTCAGTGTGTCTAGAAACCCTTACATTACAGGCTCAATGCGTTGTATAACATTCTTGCCAAGTTCCCACTGCGTGTACAAATCCTCATACGAAAGCCCAAACAAATAGATAATAAATCAAAATGTATCTAAAGATCACCAACATGACCATCATATAAACATATCAAATGTTCACCATCATCTAGTCTCTTTGAAGTATTGTGTTGTCAAGCTCACGCACTACATGAGCACATATATCTCAAAGTTTAGCCTTCTATCTCACACGCTAGAATACCACAAGGCAGGAACATGACCGTATCCTGAATTATGTTCAAGACAGTACATTCATATCAAGTACAGAATAACGAGTAGATGATTCAAAGATATTTTCTCTTCGTTCCATCTAGTAAGCATTTCCCCTTGGGCTACTGTTTCTTCAGTACGAGATGTCACGCTACTACTCCACTATGCTCATATCTCCACATTACGCATCACGCACCTGAACACAGAAGTATATATCTCCACCACAGTAAATAAACATTATATATCTAAGATGTACGTCTTCAACAGCCCTATTCCAGGCTATAGCGTCCCATCCTTGCCCCATTCCATTCATCCCTGATGCGTGTCTTCAATCGCCTAACAGCGATAGCACTGCACCCAAACTTTTAGATTCCCGATGCATGTCTTCAACCGGCCTAAGCGGTAGCATGTCATCGTACTAGTACCCAGTAATATATTCAACAGAAACGAGAAAGAAAAGGACAGAAGTTTCACCTTCCATCTATTCCGGGGCGCATGTCTTCAATCGAGGAATTATCGATAGCATGCCATCCCCCTACTTACTCACTCTCTCAGAGTGTGAGCGTTGAAAGCACGTCTTCAATCGAATCCATTCCAGCTAGTCCGATTCGATAGCGTTGAATTCAAGCTAGAAGTATCCACAGTCTGATTTAATAGACGTATGGGATAATTCTCCACGGGACAAGCTCGACATAGCGATCCCAGTCCTTACCATACTTGCGGCGGCACTTCTCTTCGTCACGGCGTTCGCGATGGAGGAGGAGAATAGCGAAGTAGATCATGAAGAAATATGTGAAGAGCATGCCCCAACCCTTGGCCTCGCCAGGTACGACATACTTCTGGTATGAGTTTTGGTAGAAGATAGCATCGGTGGAAGTCGCTGTGAGAGGGTGTGATTTGAGATCGCGAATAACGTAGCCGGCCAACGCGGTAGGCAGCACGTATGACCAGCTCATAAACCAATCGCCGAGATAGTTGATGTGGCGGGCAGTGCCCCACCAGCCGGTAATGAGGAGCTTAGAGCCAGCAGCAGTCTCAATGTACTTGAGGTGCTTGACACGTGGGTCATCGGGGTTGGTTCGGAAGCGGTTCTTCTCGTTGTTGACGGATCGGAATATGTAGTAGCCAATGCCCTGTACACTGAGCACGCCTGCAACACCGAGAACGCCGAGTTCAACGGGGTAGTTGGCGAGGTAACGTGCTTGAATACTATACGTGAAGGGGACCCAGACGAGATCGCCGAATGAAAGCATCATGCCGAAGCCGTCGTTGATGATGTCAATGGTGGTTAGGATGGCAGGTTCCATGTAAAGAGCATCAAAGGTGTAGACAGCTTGGGCGACGGTGATAAGCAGAATGGAGTCGGTGACCTTTCCGAAGTTGCGGTATTGCTGAGCGATGAAAGCAAGGTCAAGGATGACCCAACCGAGCATACCGGGACGCAACTCGCACCACGCCTTGATATCAACCTCGCCGAAGATGGGAAGGGTGACACGAGGGTTGAGCTCACGACCGATGAACCAGTCATAGAGTGCATTGCCGGTATGGCCTCCAGCAGCCAGCTCACGGCTATTGGGGTCCTTGGGATGCTTTACGCTAAAGGATCCAATGTAGACATAGAAAGCTAGGAAATAAGCAACTAAGATGTTGGCTGTGAGTAGTCCAACAAAGTTCTCCGAGATGAAGACCCAGACCGGGAAGTTGGCACCCTCGACAGCTGTTCCAGCGGCAAGAATGACCATGATGAAGACGGCCGAACCGAAAGCTACCTTTGATTAGCGAGGCTGCGTGAAGGGGTTAGACACGTGACAACTCACCATTGAATCGATATTTGAGACGACCGCCGGTCGTCAGCTCTGTTCCGTCGATGGTCGTCGCCGGAAGGAAAGCATAGAGGGTCAAGCTAAGTAGATAATAACCAAGCGTAGCGAGAGCAGCCTTGGTGTTAAGAAGGCCTGAGAAACCAGTCCACCCGACATCCTTCTTCAGCTGATCTAAAGTAAGAGTCGAGGGAGAGAGCAGGGATGGTGCTGGGCATCCCGAGACATCGTTGCAAAGGAAGGTCAAGATGTAGCAGAAGATAGGCAGGCCAAAGGAAATCAGCGCAGCACCAGGCCTGGAAGGACAATTAGTAAATAACGACCCTGAGATATACCAGTAAAAATTAAACTTACGGTCCAAAGAACTCATAACCATGAGGTTCCTCAGCAGCCGTGACAGTCGACGGTGACTTGCGTTTTGGAGCCATGATGCAGCGATATCGAAGTCGGTCGTGGATCAAGGTAGGTTGGACAACGGACAAAGACTAGATAGGAGAGAAAGGGGTTCAAGCCACGAGTGGGGAGGGCTTTTTCTCGACGGCACACCAGTTGTAGTAGTCCTGACCACAGCCAGCCCAGTTCCGCGCCACGACTCAAATGAGCAGAGGGAGAAGCCTCTTTTATAATTGCTCGCGTGCACACGAAATCTCTTAACAAAATAATCGTGCGATGGGAACTGAAGTCGGATCGATGAATTCCGGGCTCCATAGTGCACGATTCGTATATGACGCGCACATACTGCCAAGGATGCCATGCCCTTTACGGGCTAGCGCCAGGTTCCTGCAGGCTCATCGGACTACGGCGATAGCAGCCGGGGGGTCCCAAGAAGGCGTACGTAGCGCAACCACCAGTCTGACAGGCTACCAGAGGAACGACAACGTAGACATAGTTTTGCAACCTCTGCTTCTGCATCCTCCACATTCCTTGTTGCGACCGTCCATTCCTTTCCACAATGAAGTCTGCGTTCTGTTCGGCACTTTTGTGTTTCCTCGCGACGGTGGACCTCGCGCGCGCCGCCGACAGCAGCAAAAGCAAGCCATGGAAGCCGTGCACTATCGTCTCGCCCGCGACTGAGCGCTTCTTCGACCTAAACCCATTACATCGTACGCTCCCGGAAGAGGGCAAGAAGAAGAAGGAAGGCGAGGACGGTAGCTGGCAGGCCAGTGGCCATGACTATGGCTTCAATTTCACAATCAATTTCTGTGGTCCGGTGGTAGAGAAACTGGACAATGTTGCAGACTTGGATAAGGATTTGTGGAAGAATGTGAGCGCCTTCTATACGAAGAATGATAGGCAATATGCCATTGGGTGAGTATTCCTCTTCCCATCTTAATGTGCTTCAGTACCGTGAATGATAAGCAAGCTTTCTACTTTCTACACCGAAGTCGCCCAACCCCAGACAGTTCCTTCAAAGCTAACGATTACTCTTTCAGCCTCCAAAACGACAAACCCCTCTTCCGCGGCCGCAAACTTGTTCTAAACTACACTGATGGTTCTCTCTGCCCCTCGAAATCGAAATCCTCTCGCGCTATAATCGACGTCGACGACAGTGATGAGGACGACGACGGTGACAAACCTGCCAAGAAACCCTCCGCTCCTTCATCCTCTTCCGCTCGCCGCAAGACAACCGTCATCTCACTTCTCTGCGAAAAGGATCCGCTTGCTAAGACCGCATTCTCCTTCGTTGCGGCGGTAGATGATTGCGTATATTTCTTCGAGGGCCGATCGCCATATGCTTGCGGCGGTGTACAAGCAGCAACACAAGCGCTCAGCCCCGGTGGTGTATTCGGCGTGATCTTCCTCATCACTGTAGCGGTTTATTTCGCAGGTGGTTGCGTATACCAGCGCACCGTCATGCACCAGCGGGGTTGGAGACAATTGCCGAACTACGCTATGTGGGCAGGCATCTGGGAGTTTATTCGGGTAAGTAGAAAACATCCCCAAACCGCAATTACGAATGCGATCGGATTGCTAACACACGCACCAGGACATGTTTATCATCCTCACATCCTCCTGCGCACGCTTTCTTCCCTCCCGTCGCGGCTATAGCCGCGTCTCACTCGGCCAAGATCACAGCCGACGCGGCCGTCGAAACGAAGACGAGAACCGACTCATCGACAACTTGGACGAAGAATGGGATGATTAGTCTCTTATGCAAAAGCGTTCAAGCGCTAGTATACTTTCTTTTCTTTGTATAAGGATCTGCATCTAGATATTGGCCCGGCGTTATATAGGAAAACGTGTCGATGGGGCTTTCGGATGATAATGGCCTGGTATGGTCGGGTGAAGTTTTCACCCTTTGGCGTTTCTGGGTACAGATCTGCCGGCGTGCAATCTGATTGGAACGATAGTGAGATGAGTTTTTTGCTTGAGAATACAACGAACTTCACTATGAGCTAAGGGTTATTTGTGTTGGGAGATATTGTAATTCGGTGAGGCATCGTGGCTAATTATGCATGAGTGTGGAATTTCTATCCACTCGTTGTGATGATCATATTGGTTAGAGAATGCATACACCCAAATTCCAGTGTATGTACCGCCTTTCCATGAGTGATCCTTCGATAACATTTCACATCTCCCTCATCCTCGTCATGTATGTTTCGGACGCAAAAGCAGCTCATTGATGGATTCTACACCCATCCTTTGTCCATCCATGCTTTATCCACCTCAAAGCAAAACTTTCTTTCACCTTATTCATTGTACGACTCAACTCCTGAAGGCAAAAACGCCAAAACTCCACTGGATATCTCTGTTCAAGAAAGGCAAAGGTATTGAGTCTTCTTCTTCATATCCACTTCTTTGGTTTGGCCAAGTGTGACAAAGTAGATATGTATGTCGTTTCATCTCTCATCGTGTCCAACCCCCGCCATGAAAACATTTGCTTTTGGTGGATGATTGCTTTTCAAAGACTGCTGGATGATGAAGGGTGATGGGTATATTGACAAGTGAAAATACATGACCCCTATCTTATCACACATGAAGGATGACGTAATTAATTCGGTTTTTGTAGTTTGCAAATAGCCTCCAAGTGCATTCAATACCGTAGGAACAGGTGGAGTGGCATAGAATACGGTGAATGAATATATGTGCAGTGCATCTTGAACCAGGTTTAGGCGGAACGAGGTTCCTCAATGTCGACCGTAACGAAGTTCGAATTGCCTGCTTTGTCGACCGGGTTCTTTTTGTTTCATGTGGTGGGTTCGAAAGCATCGTCTAACTTATTGTCGTCGTCATACGGAGCTTCATCTGTTGCATCGCCGACATCGTCTTTTACTTCCTGTTCGAGCTCGTCGTCTGCAAGACTCTCGAATTGTGGATCTACAGTGAACAGAAGCGCTTGTACCTGTTTCCTTATGGCACGCTCACTTTCTGGCATTGCTGTAGCTTGGTCAACAGACACACCGCCGAGGACTGTGAGGTAGTCCTTCTGCATGTTGGCGAAGACTTCATCGGCTTTGTTCGCCATTTTCTCTTCCAAGTCACGACACATTTGCTTGAGATGGTTTGTGATCGTTTCTGTGGCCGATTTGAACATCTTGTGTCGATTGGCCTCGACGTGGCTGAGCATAGCAGTCTTCATACGCGCGAAAGACCCAGTACCTGGTGGCTGTTAGTTAAGGTTGTTGCTAGTTGAATTCCATACATACCTCGTTCTTCCGTGCAAGAAGTGTAGGCTGCCTGCATGATCGCGATTATGGTCGGAGTGAAGTCGCGGTTTGCATCACGCTGCATCTCGTTCATTAAAGCAACCAAACCGGTACCAAGCTCCCCGAAGATCTGGCCGTATATGTGAAGCTGATTCTTTAAGACCGAAACATTAGCAAGACCGACGCCGTTTTGTCGAGCACGCTCTTCAATCGTTTCGTGAAACCTATCCAAGATCGTGCTACAGGCAGCCGTGTAACCTTCGACTACTTTTGGTAAACGATGTTGAAAAGCTCGCTCCCATCCTGTGGCCAATTGTCGAACGATCGGGTCAACAAGTTCTCCGTTGAAATTTCGATACCCTGCGGAAGAAGATTGATATGCTCCATCTCGTCGGACAATCGCTTTATATGTTACCCACAAAAGTCCTCCATCATTTCTAGGGGCACCCCACCCTCGTGCAGTTTCCGGCGCAGCGTTGACGGCCTCTTGAACCAATGGTGGGAATTTCTCGTAAATCTGCTCACGGATCTGCTTCTCAGTCGCATTGATGCAGGTTTCGATGGCTTTATCCAAACCGTCCCTCAGCTCGAATAATCTCCTCTGAAGGTGACTAATTTGTTTTCTTTTCTCGCCATCAGTCAGCTTCCCACCAGCTCCGGTGTCGGATACCCAGAAGGACAATGTGTTAAGTTGTTGACAAAAGCTTAGCAGAAATGTTCGACATGTTTGTATACGCCCTGTCTCAGTGAGTTTCCTACAATGAGCTTGCAACTGTGGGATCTCCGTTTCTTCGGGTGTCTTGAAACCGGGAACTTTGCCATCCTTTTGCAGCCGTCCGCACAGCTTCTGGTAGGCTCGTGATGAGACGCAAAATACAGGCAAGGATTTAGCAACCTCGTCATAATTGCGCAGATCCTCGTCCGGATTGAAGGTCTCCTCATCTTCTTCAGCGGCATTTTCCTGGTCGAGTTCTTTTATGCCAGCAGCAAAGTCAAGTTGTATAGCCCCTTTTGAATACTCATTGCGGCCGGCAATGCAGATCGCGTTCATTTCAGCGCGAATTTTGGTAGCTTTCGCCTTCACCTCCTTGATTCGTGGTACAATATCTTTAATCGCTTCCTTTGTTTCGGCTCGATGGCGTCGAGCTTCTGCCTTCGTGGACCGAAGTTGTGTTATTTTCATCTCTAGATCATCTACGTCGAGAGATTTTCTCGGCGGAGCGACTATCTCAAAATCGGATTCATCGTCTGGTTCATCTTCATCTTCATCTTCGGTTTCATCGATTTCGTCATCCGAAACGACGACATCGTCTTCAGAGTCATTTTGTTTCGACTGACGGCGCTTTCGGGAATTGTTGGCTGATGAAATGTTTTTCCGTTTGCCCAGGTTAGTCTTGGGTGCATAGACCGTTTGGCCTTGGTCAAACTGTTCTTGGAGCTCTTTCCAGACCTGGAGCTCGTCGTCGGTCTCTCTGAATGCAACAGCATAAATCTCTTCAGATTCGCGCAGATTGTACTGTTTGTCTCTCAACGTCTCCACTTGCTTCTCGTACTCGCAGGCCTTATCCTCCAGCTCATCGATCTGATCATCGAGTTCTAAACTGTCCGCAGCTTCTGTGATGGATATATCATCAGTTTTCGAACATATGAATGTAACACTTGAAAAGCCTCCATCATACTTCAGTTGCCGTTTGAAAGATTCGCCTAGGAGTGATTTGGCTGCTTTGTCATCCACCGCCCGGTTGATAGGAGCCACAATCCAGAGACCTGTACATTGCTTCATATAGTTATTAGCTACTGCAGCGCGTGCGGCGTTTGAGTCGTGGACACCTGGCAAATCGACAACAACCGCACCTGTGGACAGTGCCGATGCCTTAGTGTAGATTTTGACGACTTTGATTAGCGGCCAAAATTCCATCTGGTGAGAAGATCCGATTTCGCCTTTCGTCCTGGATTTTCCGGTCGATTTTTCTTTACTATCAACGTATCGTTGTAGTTCTTGATAAAACGAGCCAGGCCTGGCTGAATTAATGCATTTCTCGGTTCCCAGTACATTACGTACACTTCTCTCAGAAATGAGCTTATCGACTGTGCATTCGGCAAGCATATCTTTCGAGATCTTGGGGTACACGGCATGAAACTTAGCCCAGGCAATTCCGGCGTCGGAATTCTGATCTGAAGCTTCCCGCACAAGAGTACCGTTCTCGGTAAGGAACTCTTTAAGCAAGATGCCTAGTTCCTTTTCCCACTCTACGACGGAAATAAACTCGATGTGGGCACGATATAGACATTGCGGGTCGTTGTTGCTGTTCCAGGAAATCTCGGTAACTACCGCTGTACATGCACGCATGCAGTTCGTCGGTACCAAGCGTTCTTCGTCTAACATGGCGTTGATCACGCTACTCTTGCCTGCGCCTGTATTACCAACGACACCAACGACAGTACGCTTGCGCTCGGCTTGGTGTCGCAATTTGTCGATTGCGTCTGTCCACACTTGGGCATCCGCAATGTGCTTGTTTTCCATGAACAGCTTTTTCAATGTGTCAAGAACCTTTTGGGCTTTGCTCACGCCAGCCTCTAGAACGTTGGGATCCGATTGTTCAATTAGTTTTCGGATATGCTCGTCTGCAGGTCTGGCCTGTACTTCATCGTCTAATCCAGGAGACTTTCGTGTGAATACCGAATCAGCGTCAAACGTAGGTACGGGAGTCGGACTTCGGGGCACAGGTGACCATTCCACAGTCGGCTCTGCTTTCAGGCAAGTGCTTGATTCAAATTGTGGTTCATCACCGTCAGACTCTGACAGCTTCCTATCTTGAGCATCCGCACTCTTGTGGCTTGATGGAATGTATATATTATCGAAAGCTGGTGTAGTTTCAGCATGGGTCCACGCACGACTTGGTGGTTGCGGCACACTAGAAGGTGACATGACAAAAATTTCTCCAAGCTCTCGCATATGAGGTAAAGTATTCGAGACCTCATGGATTGGAGAGAGAGGTGCCAAAGACACTTTAGTCGCCATTGCTGGTGAATTCACCGCTGCTGCGTCCTGAAGACTAGATGGTGATTGATGGAAGGAAATCACAGTCACCTGACGATTCGTTGGTTGTAGGGACGAGCGGATGTTCGCCTTTTCAATTGCTCTAAGAATAATCATGCCGTCTCCAAAACGATTCAACTCTCTGGTAAGAGTTGAGGAAGATAGATACTCTTCCTGGAATTTGAATACGAGAGGAGGTGCTTCTGGAACCTTACTCCTGTAGACTTCCGCAATCTTTTCCACGCGTACTTTCTAGGCGACGTTAGCATTGAGGGTGGAACAGGTCCGGAGTGAAACGCAACTGCATGGGCTTTAATCCAAAGAAAATCTGCCTCGACAAATGAGGGTTGTTCTAGGGACTTGTCATGGTATAGCACGCCGACAAAAAACCGCTTCGCCGGTAGTTCCTCTGGAGGTTTCGCGTCTACGCAGATCTGACGTTGAAGTGCGGCCCAGTCCATCGGATGCCTAATCATAGAGCATATGTGCCTCTGCAAGCTGGGGTGGGCTGTACGCAGTAATGAGACACAGGGTGGTGGACACAATTGTTGGTAGTGGTGGTTTCGGCACACCGGGTCGTTTGCGTGCCAAGAAGTTTGGCCAGCGAGAAAACGCTGTCCAGCAAACAACAAAATTGGTATGTAGAAGAACAAGAGGAGGGTAGATGGTTAAAGGAAATTTCTCATCCAATCATCATTGTGCATGCTGGTTGTAAGAAGGCAGATGGAGTGGCTAGGCGATGGGAAGGGACCAGGCTTCCTACGCGATGGAATCTGACGCGTTGCGAGCGTGAGCACGTGCACTCCCATGTGACTATATGTCAAAACGCTAATAGTCAGTTCCAGGGCTCACTCCCAAAGTCTGGTCGCATCCATGGGACTATTCAATGAATCGACTTTTCATATCACAACTCAATTTCAATATTTCTATTTACAAGGTGGTGGCTCCCGCAGCACACAGTGAGACAGCTTGAGACCAAGTGCCTGCTGCATGGATATGATCTTACAGTTTGCTCACGTACCTATAGCTCGCGTTTGTGCAGCCCCTCTGGAAGTAACGAACAGTAGTAGTATTATCCAATAGAATGTCTGACCTATCCCCAGTTTCCTGAACCGAATATTAAAATTTCAGCTTATAGAATCAACCATGATTAGATGGAACCCTCAAGATAAAGCACACTTTCGTTAATCTGAAGCATCGGCCAACTATATCCATGTAAGCCAGTCAAGCACCGCATGTTTTTTCAATGAGATGTCTTTGTATTCCATCCTCGCCTTTGTCTCGAAAGAAATTCCAGCAATGTCTTCTCCAAGTCTATATCAGTTCTTTGTCTTGTAATTTTACAATGCTATTGTATGGAACTCTCTGATATCTTTAGCACATGTCTCCAATCACTAAGAACTTGCCATTTACACTTCATCACATGTTTTAAACCATAGAGCATTTCATTTTCACTCATCACAGACAATATTCCCTACTGTTTTTCATTTACCTTCCATCACGGACATTACTCCTCGCGTAGTCGAAAAAGATGGGTGTCACTCCTCATTTCAATCTAATAGAGCGTGCGAACCGGAATGATAGATACCAACTCCTCGAAGACCCATCTATTCTTTCTTCCGACCTCGACATTTCAATACACTCGGTCTTTCAAGCCTCAAATTTCATAAACACCCCGCCCGCGATATACCAGAACATGGAAAACGCGCTACGATTAGCTTCTATGTTTCTGCAATATGACTCAACAATCGACTGGTTTGTATCGCCTCTTTTTGGACTTCCTCTCCTGGACACTCAAACAAACAAAACTTATCTTTCAGACCCTCTAGCTAGCAAAACTGCTGCGGAACGACGAGCACTAAGACAACGGGTGCGCGTTGCTTTAGATTGTATGGCACATAGTGTTAACTTCCAGTTTTATACTGTCAACGGGAACACGGGATTTTGGGCGCGGTCCCTTATTGATCCTACGAGACGCGCTTCACACAACAGTGTATGTTGTACACCGCATTTCAAGGTCGGTACGTTGGTGCGGATTGATTTGCGTAAACAGTACTGGGACTTTCTCAATGGTGATTATGCCTCCCAATCCCAGCCCTCCCGGTTTAGACACGAATTCTCGCTCGCTGTGTCCCTTATTCACGAGATCTGCCACGCCGTTGGCATTCTACGCAGGGGGAACTTGGAAGAGCCAAACCTCAGGCTTGACCACCTTCCAAAGTCGGAGTTCGGGTATGCGTGGGAGAACTTCATGTTCGGGTGCATTATCAATCCATTCGACCGTGACTCAAGCTCGATATCCTTTCTAATGCGCAAGACCTGGGCAGAAAATATGCAACACCCAGCTCGTAGAAATAAAGAGTGGTCGGCAGTTCCAATGTCGTACATCTCGCAGTGGTTTCGTAAGAGTACGTGGGCCAAAATTGCGAGAAGGGGGCCCTCAGCGATTGCGCTCCCCGCTATAAAACTGAAGTTACGTTCGCTAAACGGTCATCTCACGCTCTTCGCAGATTCAAAAGACGCCGTAGACGATGTGAAACGCCTTAGATCGGCTCTCGCGGCTGATCGAGCTGCAGGGTGGGAGCTGACTCCAACTGAAATATCGGTAATGCTTACCAGGGTAATACATGCAACCGCTCCTGAACTCGAAGCTACTGAAATTCCTCTTCCGTCACGACATGGTCCCTGGTATCGCGACATTGAAGGCTCATCAGCGGGTTATGCTATGGTAAGGTCGGTCAGCGATCGCTCAATTCCACGTCTTGCTATACACGAACAAGGGTGGAAATCAACATCTGCGCTAAAGAGAAGTGCTAAACAAGACGGCGACGAAAGCTCGGCTGCGTGTGAACAGGAATTACTGGTACGACCAACAAAACGTGTCAAACAATGAGCTGATATGTCACGACCGCAAGGCAAAACTCTATTAATTCTCTACAGTTGCTGAAAGTGGCAGAGCGCAACCAAGGAACAGCAGCTAACGCGATAATGGCGCTGGCGCCATCAGTTTCTTACGATTTTCGTTTCTCACATAGCTCATAGTCGCTCTCGGAAAATTTCTGTATTGCATATCTGTAATCCATTATAAGCATTCAATATTGATTTCGAACGACTCGCATTCGCGCCGCCCCAAGCCTATTTTCACATCACAGATGTCTCACCTTGTCAAAATGAAAAGTTGATCCCATGTAATGCATTCAGCTGCCACCTGCGCAGAACCTTCACGTCCCCTATAACCTTAATTCTTCGTGTTCCCCCACATGCAACTTCACCACCTTCCATTCTGTGATTTCCCTGCAACCACTCACATGGCGAGGATATCATTGATTACAACCCAGCCTCGCTTGCCTAGTATCGTCTAGCTTGTTTCCGTTTCAGCCGTTTGTCTACCTTTGCTTGGTGTTTCTATTTTCAACCCACTCGTCCCGACCCGTCTTGCCTGCAATGCAGCACAGCCTCGCTCCGCACAAAACGTGACTCTTAGCTCATCACCGCAAATCATATTGCCACCACGCCAAAAGAGGAATGTGACAAGCAGATGCGCGGTCGTCTAGTAAATTACCAGACGCGAACGAAATTCAGAAAGACATTTGAAATGCACGATAAACGGTCAATCGTTCCAGCAATGCCTAACCCGTGCCGAAGCCCTTGATCGATCCCGCGATATGCCGTGTCCGCGGAAAAATACCTCGGATCCTTGTAACTACTGCAAGGCGAAGCCAATTAGTAGTTGCTCCAATGCTGACCTCTCTGCTAGCTACAAGGCCTAACCCAACGTCGTTTGCACCACCGGAATTGATGCACAAAAACAAGAAAACACTATTTCATGATTTGGCCCCAAACCAATCAATTCGACGCTCTCGATATGCCATGCAAATATCCTGATATTCGTGTGTATATGTGTCGTACACATATACTTTTTTGGAATACCCGACTACACTCGGAGCTCGTGAAAAACCTTGCTGCACATCATTTACCTATTACTTCTGTGAACTAGGTATGCCAGGGCTCTTTTCGCCCCCATGGTGGGGAGATCTCCGAGGTACTCATGTGACCACTTTATTTCTTGTCGAGGCGAGGTACAGTTGGCCTTGCATATAGCTGTATTAGTAGGTTGCCCAATCATTGATGCATGCATGTCACTACTGGAAAGGGGAAGCTCAGGGTAGCCCGGAGTCGTCCAAATCTTGTATGACGCATCGAAACACTTACCCACGTCTCGAAGGGATGCGTAAATATGAAACCATCGCACAATTGAAGGAAGAATCATGACTATGAGAGTTAGCATCTAAAGTGATCCTCAGGCGACTTTCATTCCTAAACAAGAAAAAGAATGAATTCTGACTTGAGAAAATTACCCGCTTTATTCTCGACGATCCACTATATCCTTCAATACTTCAAACTAGTTATAACAGAATTACACCTCAAGACTCGAGCTATCTAGGTTCAACTTAGATCCCCGGGATATTTCCACTGCATCCATGCCCTCTCGCGCACGAAGAAGGCCCCCAAATACCTACACCGAGTACCAAGGTACATCATCCATCCATAATTCCTTTCCCAAACCGTCTCTCTCTCTATTCCTTGCAACGCATCTCCGATCCCCACAATTTCTCACCAGACCCAAATCCCTGGATCACACCTGGCAAACCCTCCCGAGGCTGATTCTGTATATTTTCCGTGTGCCGGCCAATGAACGAAACCCGCAAGGCAGACTCTCTGCCACATGCATTTGAACTCTTTATTCTCAGGGGGTGTGCATGCGAGCGAACACAACAGCCTATGCATGCGTGGGTATCTCTGCCCAATAGCTACGCCCCAAATCTGTAGGGCAAAAGCCCACTGAAACGCACACTTTTAAAAATTTTGACCACTAGTGTCTTGAATCTAGAAGGAGATTCGAACATAGCATCCTGAGCTCGATTCAAAGGCATCCTCCAAGCTTCTAGCTTCCTATCCACCAAAATAACCTCACCATCCCACTAGCCTAGCAAACGAGCAAACACACATGTTCCTCCACCAGCAACTCCTATCCCCCAGTCCGAACTCTCCGCTTAAACACGCTGATACATCACTCTTCCCCTGTCTCGCATCCCCTCCCCTGCGACTCGGTCTCCCTGCATATCCATAGGGCTGTGAGCCGCCCCTCTCCTTCAATACCAATATATCGATTACACAGATTTATATCGCCGCATGCAGGACCCTTCTGCGTGATTGCTACCCAACGGCCTCGAGCAGAACGCGAAGAAGGCGTCGAAATACATGCATCGGCCGACGAAGTGAAGGAGAAATGACAGTTGGTTTGCGTGTGACACTAACCACTCGTTCTGTGATGGAAGATAGTGGTAAGAATAGAACCCACTCCACGATAGGATCAGGAACAGCGTCATGATGCGAAGAAGTTTTATTCGTACGCAAGACACAGCGTAAACCGCGTGCGAAGACGAGAGAGAAAACGAAAGAGCGTGCTACATACGCACACACCATATCCACCTAAAAACAGGTTCCATGCCGCGAAACAGAAACGCCTCCGAAAATGTCAGGCATGACATCTATCATGCAAACTGACCAGAACAGTCTACCTCGACGAGACAGACCTTTTCGAGAACAACTGACTGTCCGCTTGCATAATCCAAAAGACACAATTAACTTCATGCAAACAACAGCCTCTTTTTCTCCGCAATCATCATTATGGGTAACGCCAGCCATGCACGAGAATAGAAGAGCTACACCGCAGCTCGCAGCTATCACAGCCCCCCCCCCCCCCTCTGCCTGCCTACCTAGCTTCTGATCACCAGCCCATCTCATCGCTACTACCCACTATCTCCGAACAGAACCCGTAGACAAGGCAAGCAGATGCAAAGTATCGGACATGCACATCTTCGTCTATGTACATGCAAGCAATTCCACTTTATCGTCCCGCAGTAGCCTCCACACCTCTTTCATGTATCTGCCTCTGTAATCGGAGTTACAAATTTGGGGGCGTATAACACAGCATAGCATCGTACGCCATCTACCGTAGATTATCTGATAAGACATGCTGGCAATGGGGGCTTGAAACTCGCAAAGAGGGTAGCTGGCCACTGTACCTATTCGAGGCGGGCACTAGCCGTAGCGTGCCGAATGTTTTGCAGTCGAGAATCCGAGAGAAGGAGACGGGAGAGCCAGAGAAGACTGGAAAGTAGCGAAGATGAGAAATATTGACAGACAATCAGCAAGAGACTGGTTTCAGAGTCTGGAAATGACAATTCACAAGGGAACGATTGACAACACATGTATACATTTAATACTCCATTTCATCTCATTCCCAATCCAGATCTGTAATCTGTAACACACTATCACCTATTCTCTGGCCTCTACATAGCACCCTATCTTTCGTTCCCAACTACCTAGCGAAAATGTCCCAAATGCTTCCCATTCCGTCGAAATAAATACCAAGTGTCCTAAAATAATCTCCAGTGTCAAGCGAGGGTATCAATGCTACGAAGAGTAAAAAAAGTCGCCACATTTTTATGCGTGTGCGAGAAAGAAAAAGAAGAAAGAAGTAGGTCACAGTCAACCTTTCTTCGACGAAGAAGAAGAACAGAAAAACATCTCAACTGCCTCACCGTCCCCTCCATCCCCCGCCTCCCCTCGAACTATTCCATCTCGCCTCCAATTCCCTCGCCCGTTCCCTCGCCTCCTTGGCCCTCTTACTCGCCATTTCTGCCTGACTCTGCGCATAGTTTGGCAACTCATCATCGGGATTCTCCTCCTCACTGATCCCCAATCTTTCCAACTCAATATTAATGTCCGTCACGCGCGAAGACACAGTAGGTTGGTGATACGAATCCGGGCGCGGCAGCGCAGAACTGGATACATGCGAGGCACTGGCGCTCCGGGCATAGGTTAGCGGCTGTGACCAGTCGCTGCTGTTCCGTTGCGCGGGTGCTGGCGATGGCGAAGGCCGGTTCTGTATCAACGGAAGTGGGATCTGGTCGTTTTGGGTCCCCCGCGAGAAGTGGGAGCCTTGGAGGGGCGGGGGACTGATCGGGGAGACGGTATCGCTGAAATCCCAGTTGCCGTCTGAGAAGCCGCAGGTGGCTTCGGCGAAGAGATGGACTTCGGATGCGTCGTGAAAGGCGTCGTTGGATTCGGTGGGCGAGAGCCAGGTGTGTGGTCGGGGGGGTCGGTCGGAGGGGATATCTCGTGTGGTGAGGGTGGAGGGGGTGCTGCTTTCTGGGAATGTGCGGCGGAGGCGCGGTGGTTGCGGCTCGAAATATGTTTCCATTGATACGGCGCGAGAGGAATTCTGGTGTTGTTCGAGATATGGGGCGTAGTTTTCTGGATCTGGATCTGTTTCGGTGTAATTGGCCGATGCGGAGTGGGCGCGGGCTAGGGCAACGGGTGGGAATTGGGTGGATGTGTTGTATTCGGCGGGGGAGGTGGGCATGCTACGGGAGGATTGGTGGTGAGTTATATATTGGTAGGGCTCGGGACTCAGGTTTGCAGACGAAGCGCGTTGGTGGAGAGCTTGTGGCTGCAGTCGCGATGGATCCATGCGAGCTTGGTCAGATCCGGAGCGTCGATTCATCAGTGAACGAAGGCTGACATGCTTGCGGCGCTTCCTTTCGGCGTCGGGCGAAGGTGGTAACGGTTTATTCATGACTTCTGCAGTAGTTGATATTAATGGGATTGAGGGAAGATGACTTGGCGATGCGGATCTGTTGGCGAGTTGCCGGCGTGATGTCGCCTGGTAGGCGGACTGCTCTAGTGGAGGAGGAGCGGGCACCAACAGCTCTTTTATTTGGTCTTGCAACTGTTCTTGCTTATTGTGCGTGTGCGTATGCTCGGCCCGGGAACTGCTAGACATGGAAAACCATAGCTCGGTATCGTCAGGCCTGCTTCTGCTCCGGGATCGTGTGGTATTTCGTTGCTGGGTTTGTTGTGCCATGTGACCCGTGTTCTGGTTCTGGTTTTGGTTCTGATTCTGGTTCCTAGCACGATTATGGTTATGCTCGTCCTGCCAGAACAACAAGCTCGATGAAACTAGGGATAGCGCCGACGATGATAACTCCTCAGGCTTATAATGTGAGAGCGACGTCGGTGCGGTCAACAGCTGGCCACTGGAAAGCATCCTAAAAGTAGTTTTTGTCGGCTCCCAGGAGGTCCAGGGGTGGGTATTTGGGGCTGGAGCTGTGCCCTTGGAGGGACGACCGGGGTCCTCGTCCAGCAGCCTGGCAATTGATGGAGAGGCGGTCGTGACAAAAGTGGGATGCAATGCAGCAAGCAAACAGAGTGCAGCGGTAAAGGCTGCGCTAGCGCAAGCGTGGAGGATGTATTCCAGCCTAATTAATATCCCCAAGTGCCGGATCGAGTTCGAATGCGAGTCGGGATATGCAAGCGTAGAATTGTGTTGTATTGGAGAATGGGGCAGCGCCAGACAACGGTGGTGTGGATGTAGTATGCGGGAGTAGTATGAAAGTTAATGTCTCTATGGGGTCGGCGATGATGTTGATGGTGGTGGTAGTAAATGGTGGTAATGGTGGAAATGGGGGTAGTGGTGGGACGGCTGGGGGGGGAAGGGAGCAGGTATATCTATGAGTAGGATTGGTGGAGCGGTATGTGAGGTGGCAGTGGTGGCATGGGTGCACGGTGACTGTTGGAGGAGGCGAAGGGGTGCTGATGCTGTTGATGCTGAGATGTGTACATATGTATGTGGTAATGAAGGGAACAGAAAAAGGACAGGAGCTCGCTCTGACGAGATGAGCGGAATTTAGAAGTGCGTTGGCGGAGGCGGGAAGCATGGCAAGCGCAGCGGACTGAATCCTGATGCAAGTCCTGAGGACTCTGATGCTGTCGACGGGAGACGGAGATTGGAGCGAAACAAGCCAGACTTCTGGAAACCGTATTCAGAGGACGAGCGAGTTCCACTGACCTCCCGCTGCCCGGCCCATCCACTGGTGACTGCCGTAGTAGGACAGTCCACCAGTCCACCGATCCACCGGTCCACCATGGTATGCCGTTGCAATAGGTTACTGTTTGCGTGCCCCGGTTCCGATGAGGCTTGATCGAAAACAAACTACGTTGAGGTCACAGGGAGCAAGACGCCCTGGGTGGAGAGGGGCGGAGGGAAGGTCAGGTCAGTCCGTGTGAGCCTCAGAGACCAAAGGACGGGGGCATGGCATCGTGAAGCCAGGTCTCCCCTACTCGGCGGCACAGCACAGAATGCTAAACGCACATCTACCTTGGGATGGAGTGGCATGGGTAGAACACAACGTCTAGGCGTCTGGGGGAAGTTGAGATGGGATGGGATGGGATGGGATGGGATAGGATGGCAGCAGTGCGCACGACCAAAAGGGGCATAGCGGCACTGGTTGCCGAGGCCGATCTGCCAAGCCGCGATGCCTGCACTGCGCCCACCTGCTCGTTCTTGCCCCCTCCTAAATTTAGTCGGCACTAGCTTCAATGCGGGGTTAGCGGCGCTGACAACCGAGACCAAGGCAACCCCCTGTCACCTCTTTCACCTCTTTCGCCTTGTTCACCTTGTCCACCTTGTTCGCCTTGTTCACCACCACATGTGCCCGTCTCGCACCCGTTCTCGTCTCCTGCTGCGGAGACATGTCGTTCTGTGCCGGTCTGCAACACTGTCAATGACTGGATGCAGCAGTTCGTGGGGTACTTGGAAACCGTTGACAGGCCCGCCGCCCGCCATGAGGCCCCGTACGTGTAGCCCATGCGAACACGATTCAGACGGCAATCGTTACAAATCCACGCGGCACACTCTCCCAAACCCATTCCTTTCTTTACTTCGTCCGCCGACTCCGCTTCCTCCCCTCTCTCTTCGTGGAGGGTAGCCGGAGCACTCAGCTCCACAAACCGTGCCCACTCCACTCTCTGCACCGGGCGGAAAAGCAAGCAACAACTGTCCAGCTCTCTCTGCACTGCGCCCGCCTTTCCACTGCCTTCTGATGCCAAAACACTATCGAGTAGCGAATGTTGGCCTTCTGGGCGGACTGCAAGTCCCAAATCTCCGCAAGGCTGACTGTTTTTGTTGGGCTTCCATTTCCACCCCCCATATTCTCCATTCCGCCATCCCACAGCCTCGTCTTAGGCCTCTCGGCGCCTGCATTCAACCACCCTTGGGCCTATTGGCACTTTTGGTCGTTTTTTACATTTCGTCACGTCGTGACCTGCATTCAGGCCTCCCTTCATCTCCTGCTTTCCGAACCCCGGCTTCCCGCCATCGCGCCCTCCTACTCGTAGCATCCTGACGGCTCATGTGCAATGCGACGCTTGCAATTACCACCGAAAATGTAAAAATCGGTCAACAGCTGCTGCTGAGGGAGAAACTTCAGCTAGCAATACGACCTTGATACGACCTCCCTTTAAAGACATTTGATGTTACTAGCTGACCTTTGCGCTGAATAATTAGACTTTGTGGGTACGGTTACGCTGCTATTTTATGGTGGTGGCGCCCCAGTGCTAACGTAGATCACGCCTCAGGCCTCCCGGTACTTTGCGTATCCTGCGCTTG
Organism: Dendryphion nanum; assembly: GCA_020744415.1. Lineage (NCBI taxonomy): Eukaryota > Fungi > Ascomycota > Dothideomycetes > Pleosporales > Torulaceae > Dendryphion > Dendryphion nanum. The sequence continues at coordinate 594,100 of JAGMWT010000013.1, read as the reverse complement.
GTGTACTTTCGGTTCCTCCTCCCTATTCAGGACAGCTAATATTCCCAGTATTCAACGATCGTACTCCTGATTGGGGATATCATGGTATGCTTCACGCTCCGGGGGCCTAATGTGCCTATCCAAATGATATCTATACGGAATTTACATCATTTGCAAGTCATCAAGACTCTATTGCAGCACCCTAACTCGGGGCCGAAACTTGCATCTTGGTTCTCTTTCCGCTTTTGGCCTCTAAGCTTGGTTCGGAACCCATTCCGGGACTTTGCCGATTTTCTCGCCATTCCAGGGTTTACATCTATCTAGGCAATACAGTTGCCTGCTCCACGTTGCACATCCGAGACAGCTGCAATATACTAACCTTCGATCGCATTCGCAATATACTATCTCGATATCCAACATCCTATCTATGTAGGTAGCAACGAATCAAATTGAATTGCTGCAGCCGCGCTCCTCCTTAACGCTGCATGACAAGGGATCCGATCCTGCGAGGCTCAATTCGCCCCAGATTGTAATTCCTTCGCAACATTGGGAAGGAAGCAAAAAAATCTTCCTAGGGCTAAAAACACTAATTTCAATTGCAGCGGCTAGTCCCTGCATTTCATTTACTTTTGATGAAACTCAGTATCAGTCTATGCTTGTATCGACGACCTGCACCGCTTGGAACTCAGGAGAAGCGTCACTTTTGTGAGCTACATCCAGTCAGAAAACTGCCTCACGAAATTATCAACTCCAGTGCGAAACCGATTCTTCTCCTGTTCCGCGGGAGCTCTGAGTACCTAGGCGGGATTCCATCGACATCAGCCTAGATCGAACGATACTCTCGATCTAACTGGTGCATCAGAGACTCCACAATACGAGAAGCACGAAGGATCCGACAAGAGTCAGTCGATTTCATGAATACTAATCCTACTTACAACACCAACCAATGCTCTTATCAATTAGCCACAATCTTAACAAGGTCAAATTTCCTCTCGTGCTTTGCTTCGCGCGAGCCGCATCAAATGCATGATGTCTACGGCTCTAGTATGCTTAGGAATAACCACCTCGCACACCCTCCCAGAAATAGGCAATACACATGAAATGGGGCATGGTACAGCTGCTAGCATAACATAGCATCACAGACCCACCCAACAACCTAACAGCACCAGCCTCACCAGCCTCACCAGCAAACATCTCTGTTCACAACACCTAGCTTAGGCCAACACAACACCACCACAGCACGAGGCGTGCCGTGCCACACTTAGAATACATAGAACTGACCAATGACCAGACACAGCCCATCATCTTCAATCCCTATGCCAACTGCCCGATCGAGATCCACGCGCGCGCGCGTCTCACTCCACAAACCGCCAACTGTCTCGCAGCAGCGCCCCACAATCGCTTGATGCTACGATCTCTCTCGCGCGATGCACCCTTTTCTCCTATAATACGTGAAACCTAACTAATTGTTGGACGGCCTGAGTCAGCGACAACGATTTTGCTTTCCCTTTTTCGTCGTCTCATAGATTAAACGACTTTGTTTATTGTGTACCGCACCATACAGCATGACATGCGCTGAAAGTATCCATTTTGGTCAACGATTCACCGATGGCAGGTCCGATCTTTGCTGTCACGACTGCTAACACCCACGACAAACAGCATATTCCTAAGACGAATACTGCACTGCGCATGCAAGCACGTGCGTGCCTGAAACAAAGACGTGATAACACAAGTATCCATTTACTCTTTCGTCGACAAAGCATGAAGAAAAATCGTAGGATCACATGCGGGGACCGGACCTTCGGACTTTAGGATATCGCATCTCGTGGTCGGCCGGTCTCCTCGGTCGGTGTTCGGATAAAGGATTACAGATGCGAGGATGATGATGCGTTTCAGATTTGGGGGATTCGGAGATCTGGGAACCTGGAACGTGTAGGTAAGCTGACTGGTGATGGAGATGAGAGGTCAGAGCCAATGGTGCGTTTGAGAAAGGGGTAGTGGCTTGAGGAGGGATGTTGAGGGGGAGAGGGGAAATAGTTTAGTATTGGGGGAGGATTTAGAGGAATGCAATGGGATGTGGATGGGAGAGGCAATCTAGTTCTAATTCAGCATCCACATGCATTTGCCTACTTCTACAAAGTCACCAATTATAGCAAAATCATGCAGTCTCCTAGCAAATGAAATAGCACATCATATATCTACGCAATTGCGTTAGTCAGGTATCACAAATCCCTCATTCCCGTCCCCGTCCCCGTCCTCATTCCGATCAACATCAACATCAACACCAACACAACCAGGCCAGCCCTCCATTCCATCCATTTGACTCATCTTTCAAACCCTTCATATTCCCATCGTCAGGACTGTATTCACTAAAACCAAAATCATTTAGTGATATATAAAGAACCGGATTTCCAACGCACACAACATCATTAAAAAAGATTTTTTCTTTCCAACGGACTAAATGTTACCCTCGATCCCAACCCCACCCACTGCCCACGAATAGACTCCACAAAATGTATACATATATCACCTGGACGACCTTACTCTCAACGCCCGACACTAGATGTGAAAAACTACTAGCAAGACGAACACACGACAGCAGATAGGCTGAGTATAGGTATTTATTGTTGCTATGCTGCAATCATCTCTCTTCATTCATATTGTAGTTTTACGGAAACGACACCAGCCGGACCCCTGGACTCAAGAGGACAATGCTCGGTGAAGCGGTCATTGTCTCCCGAGTGTCGGGTTCGAAGTAGATCAGGGGACAACAGGTCTAGGTTGAAGAGACTAGGACTTTGGGAATGGGGATGGGGTAAGTATTCGTAGAGTTGAAGGTGGTGAGAGGTAAGAGGTGATGAAAGGCGAGAGAGAAGAGGGGGGTAGAGATTTGGGTGATGGATTGGCAGGATTGTAAAAGGGGTATGGTGGTGGAGGGGGCGAGAAAGAGAGTGAGTTTTGCTGGTTCGAGACGGTGGAATTTGAAGAAGTCTTTTTGACATGATTTGGCGATATATACGACGCTGTGTTGGAATATTAGAACGCTTTGCTGTTAATAGAACCAGATTAATCTTGGTGGTTCACATTTCGCATTGCTGGATTACCCCAATCTAGAAGCGGGTATATCACACATGATTCTAGATGTTGACCAAAATTATTATGCATGGTGAATTGTAACACGATCCATTTCAGAGATTGGAGAGACTTGAAAAAGTAAGTGCTGTTTCAGGTCTATTACAAAATGGACAGTTGTTGAGAATGCTCAATATAGTGAAATAGATCAGATCCGTGCACGGAAGTTTATGTTATTGTGTAGGAAGATTGGATCTAGAAGAAATGAACACCAATGATGAGTAAAATAATGAATTAAATTCTTGTGCGTGTAGTCTATTTTGTCAGGATACTGTCATATTTTGCGGAGTTGCATGTACTTAGTGGCCTCTCTTCACTAAACATACTTTCTTCATTCTCGTATAGTACCTCGATGGCTCATACCTCGGATCATAGACTCTAGATTAGCAAATCGACATATACCATCCAGTCCTTGTGGAAATGTTCCTGATCCAAGGCAATGTCTTCATTTACAAGTACCCGAGTATATCGAGTTAAGAGATAGCAGTCATCAATAATATGTACTTTTTTCTCCTCGTATACTAGTGTAATGTCATCTATCAGTGGAAAGGAACAGAAAGAACGGGATAGATTGAAGGATGTGTATATAAGTGTTATAAATTTAAATGGAAATATGTCCATGCAGTGAAAAAGCAATATCGGATTTTCGAGAGATCTTATGTGCCGCACATTTACGAAGAAATCATATTAGACATAGGAATAAAGAGAGTTGTTCGAAGCGAGGTCGTTTTGTCACCTAAGAGACAACAATAAGCCCTCGAAACACATTCACGTAAATGATTTGGTTAGGTATGTTTACGGAAAGCTCTTTCTATAGGGGATGGTAGAACGCAAAGAACATCGTGAAGTGATCTATATTATAGGTACTGATAGCTGGACTCCATATACTCTCCAAGACCCACGTAAGAGTTATCTCGATCCTTCTCAATTTCGGTAGATCACTTAGCGCTGGACACTAAGAGAATCATATTAGACCACCATAATTCCGTACGTACTTGTCAACAGTAAGCTTATCTCCCAGTGAAACATTCAAACCCATCTGGAATGTTTCGTTAATGTACAACATAATAGGACCTGAATCTCTAGTGTCAGTTCGTCTGAATCCCTAAACGGACGCGTAATACTGACTCGTATGATGATACGCAGTTCTATATTTACGAGACCGGGGATTAAATTCATAGTCGAAAGCTTGCATGATATTCTCGGAATTGACAGAAACTCGAGCAATCCACCAGTCTCGACCTGATGGAACCTTACAGAATATCAGATCTAGGTTGAGGGTTTGTTTCAAAATCTCTATGTATTTTATCGGGTCCATTTCAACCTAATGCTGTTAGTTCGTGAATGGATAGTATATCAATGTCGTGACTTGGTACCTCATGGCCTCGACTCCTTTGTTTGGCTCTGAATGCGATATAATTATCTCCATTTGGTTGATGTCGAGCTATAAGATTAGGCACCTGTGATTGTGGCTGAGGTGCTGGTATTGGAGTTGTTTGTTGTACCTGCCCCTGTAACTGTTGCTGCCGTAATTGCCATCGACGCGCCGCCTGTGCCTTAACGTCCCGGTACATAATGTCTGAATACTCCCAAAATGATGACGCACGGTGAAAAAAAATGAAACTCAATAGCAATCAATGAGGACGTCTCCTAGGCTAGCTAAATGTCAGTATTTTGTAAGAATAATGAGTAAGTTGACACAGAGTTCTGCGACACATGTTTTCACAGCGCCCCCTTCAGAAAAACCACAATTGCAACGTGCTCTGGCGTCTACTTCAGATTTGCCGTGATGTATCGTGCGAGTTGCTATTTTCATCGCAGAAATATTTGCAAGAGTACCGAGAGCGGCAGAGGAGGAGACACATGTATGTGAATTTAGGGCTGTTTTAATCGATAGAACGCAGCTAATACTTGTTAAAAGTCCTAGTTCTTGGGTGAGACTACTTGCGTTGTGGGGAAGTTGCGGCAAAGTATCTTTAGTGACACAGGGGGTTGACACGTTTGTAGAAGGATTAATACTGCCGTAAAGACTGCGATGGCACTAAATATAGCAGTGATAAACATCTACGGTATCTTGTTGCCATGGTGTTCAGACTGTTGCCGTAAGATCGAATATAGGTTTTTTTCTCTAGCATGCTGTCTCTGAGATCGTTAACCGTACCTGGAACATGCAGAAAGACAAAACTCTTAAATAGTAATGACCTGTACAAGTGTACAACAGACAGCTGTTGAGTGCATTATTCCCGGCGGGTTGTGGTGTTCTGCTTGTGGTGTTCTGCTTGTGGTGTTCTGCTTGTGGTGTTCTGCTTGTGGTGTTCTGCTTGTGATAGACCACACGTGGCGATATCAAGCCTCATGCTGTGCCTCAACCGTACTTCGATTATTCTCCGACTGTGCGATCTGGACGTCAAACGAATTCTTTGGCCGAAGAAGAAGTTTGCCTGAGCCACTTGAAGATCAAAGTTGACAAACTAAAAGACGACAACAGTAAACAGAACAGGGAAATGATGACGACGGCTTAAAGGCAAAGAGTTATCGCTTGATTTCCGTTATTGGTGTCTTCATATCTGGACAGTGAGGCTAGGGTTCTGGACTCGTTCGATTCATTCCTATCTCGACCGAGAACATTCGATGCCTCATAGGTTTCGCGTAAGAGACAACTTTGTGTAACGGCGACTGCATATGTCGGGAAGTGTAATGCGCCCTGTTCGTGTTCCAGGAGATCTTTGTGGCGCGTCTAAGAATCCCGTCGTTTGTTGAGTCTTGTATGATTGAGAGGTTTCAAATATAAGTGACTATACTGAGTTCGGAGGCGCTCCGGGGTATTGGTGGCAGAGTATCTACTGGGATGGATAAACTGGAGCCATCGGTTCACCTGTTGAAGAAGACAGAAAGAAAGGATTGAGCAGACATGTCCCTCGTTCCTGCATGAATGGCGCGCTCGGTTGGAAATACCATCGTGTCCCCTGCCAGCCCTGTGAAGTCTTCTAGCATCTCCTGAGAAATTCCTTGTAAGACAAAAGACAGGGGATGCCGAGCCCATCGTGTATTGTAGCACCGAAAGTCTGCAAGGTGTAGTGCCGCTATTGGACCCCGCACCCCGGATAGGCTGAGTGACTTGCAATATCGGGTGATGAACAACCAGGAAAGCTCCCCGCGTGCCTGGACTCTGGGCTCAAGATACGAAGGTTTGTGTTTCTCGAAGACAGATCAAATCGCCAGTGTCGTTGGCCCTTGGTGGCGAGCTGATGAAGCTTCACTGTGAATGCGTGGTGAAAAGAAGGCGTCTGCATGCCGTCCGGCTGTTATCGAGCTGCACATTTCGTTCTGCCCCACGCTGTATCGCAAATGGAGCATGTGCTGTGTGTATACATGGCGCACCATTATGCGTCAATCGATAGCTTTGTTTTTGCGGCTAGCAGCCGTTGTGGTAGGTCTCGGTTGGGGAAAAGTGAAAGTGGAGAGTTCACTTGGGCGAACCGGGACCAATGGGCTCATCACTCGCTCGCTGACTAACCCATCGGGTGGCCATCTCCCGTTCCGCGGTCTTTCAGAGCAATGCATCTCATCCACCTTATTTCCCTTCAGGGGATGGCGAAGATGGGACGGTCTGTTTATGTCTCCATCCCGGCTCTATTTCCGCACGGGACGGCAGCCATGTACCAGTGTCATTGCTTATACCAGACGCCCATTTTGGGCTAGAATCCCCCCTCGTCAGCACATGCGTTCCACTCCGGACAACGCGTTTCCTCACGGCCCAAAAGCCGCCATGGAAGCTGCACTTTTCGTCTTGGAACTGTGAACGATTTAACCTTGCCTTGGAGCTAAGTGTTGATGTGCATTGGGTGGAGCCAGTAAAACCCGGATATTTCCCCAGTCAAAGACTGCGCCGTTCGTTGGTGTTGGTTGTGCGAACGTGCGGCCGGCAAGCCTGATTTATAGATTATAACCACTCCATGGCACCACGGCCTTTCCACTGCCCTGGGTTTGCTTGTCTTTCTCATCCTTCACCTTCCCTGGCCTCTGGGTTCGTTAACTACCGACGTCTGCATTCACACGCACCCAGCACAGAGGGCCCCGCCATCCATGATGAAGAGCGTCGCAAGCTTGCTGAGTGCAATTGCGCTACTTCCATCGCTCAATGGCCCAATACGTGTGGTTGCTGAACCGATACCCTTCGCAGCAAGGGCAGCGACAGCACCGAGTGTCGACCTTGGATACTCGGTCTACGAAGGCACACTTGACGCCAATTCTGGAGTAAACAGTTTCAAAGGGTACGTATCCAATCATTCGTGGCGGTTTGAATATGTCATCTCACACTTGAGTGCAGAATCCGATATGCTGCACCGCCACTGGGTGATCTTCGATGGGCTGCTCCAACTGCTCCCGCCACAAATCGAACCTCGCCGATTGCTGCCACCTCATATCCCCCAAGGTGTCCGCAGACCGGTGCTTCATCCGAAACGCCTCGCGAGTATGGATTCATTTCTGGACCCGGAGACGAGGACTGCTTGTTTCTGAACGTGTTTGCCCCAGCGAAGGCAAAAAATCTTCCCGTATTCGTCTGGATTCGTGAGTTCCAATACACAACTTTTGAACCTTGACAAAATTGTTGACCAAATCAGACGGTGGAGGATACGCTCTTTTTAGCACTACTGGACTCGACCCGACTGAGTTCTTGGGCACAAACAACAACAATTTCATTGCCGTCACCATACAGTATCGTCTTGGCGCATTTGGTTTCTTAGCTGGAGACGATATCAAATCTGATGGAGCGCTCAATGCCGGTCTTTTGGACATGAACTTTGCCCTTAAATGGGTTCAAAAGTACATCTCTAAATTTGGTGGTGATGCAGCTCGTGTCACAATTGCAGGTGAATCTGCGGGCGCGGCTGCGGTCATGTACCAGGCAATGGCATATGGTGGCAAGCAGAAAGAGAACTTGTTTAACAACGTGAGTGAACGTTTTATTCATCAAGGAATTTTTATTGATGAATCTACAGTTGATTGTTGCAAGTCCGTGGGTCCCTAATCAGTACAATTACAACGACGAAACCCCAGTCAATGCATACGACGACTTCGCAGAAGCTGCTGGATGTGCTGAAGCCGACGATACGCTCAAATGTCTTCGCGCTGCTGAAAGCAGCGTGCTGCAAAATGCCAGTGCCAAAGTCTCAGAAGCCGGCCCCTTTGGTACATTCGCTTTCCTTCCCGTGACCGATGGGACTTTTGTCCAAAGTCGCCCGACGCAGCAACTTATCCCCAAGTTCGTCAAAGGCAAGCGAATCCTCTCAGGAAACAACGCCAATGAAGGGGTACCCCTCAGTCCTCCAACTTCAAACACTCTTCAAGCCTTCCGTGATTACATCGACATAACGTTCCCCCATTTCTCTAGCTCCGATAAGAAACAGCTCGAGAATGAATATTCATACGACGGCGATGACCGCGACACCAACCCCTCAAATCCTCTTTTCGAAACAACCGGCACCACATTCCCAACTGCCGTAAACCAATCCTCCTTCGCAACCGGTCAACAGCAACGCCTCTTCAATGTCTTCGCAGAATATGCTTTCGATTGCCCCAGCTACTGGCTTGCGAATGCCTTCCCTCAAGCTTGGAAGTACCAATTTAGTGCTTCTCCCGCTTTCCACGGGTTTGATCTCAACGCTCTCTGGTCCTCAGGCCAGACCACTCCCGGCCGCGATTTCATCCATGCCTTCCAAAAGATCTGGGGAAACTTCATCATTTACGACTCTCCAGTGATTACCGTCGCCGATGCAAAAGGATCAAAACAAAACGCAACCGTACCGGTCGGCTCCTCAAATTACATCAACTGGCCTCAATGGGTCGAATACAAACCAACTCTCTTGAGCCTTAATACCACGGGCGGTGTAGCGACGCTTGCTGCTCCCGCCGCAAATCTCAAGTTCTACCAATACACCGACCCAGGCGTGACCAATTCCTTCAAGATCGCCGACGGAGGACAGTGGGAGGGAGGTCGTGGAAATCGATGTACATGGTGGAGGAACAACGCCGCCAAAGTGCCGTATTAGACCGATTCTTTTCTTCTCAGCATACATACATACCATTGCGCTTCCTAATATTTCCGATTCTTTTCTTCTCTTCTCACATCACAAGGATGGAACAAATAGGTATACACGGGACAGGCAGATTCTGAAGAGCAGTCTTCCAACCTGCATTTTTTCTATTAGGTACGGTTATCCGTAGCGATGTACACAAATAATGTATTTTGTACGTGAACAGAGTCATCAATTCTGTAAAAAGAGGCCCAAAATGTGATATACAACTGCACCTCCAATCCCATTTACCCTTTTCCCTAAAAACTTACTATCCCCACCCAATCACAACCACCCGACAAACCTCCCAATCCCATCCACTCCCCTCCTCACGTGCAACCAGCGCCTCAAATCGGCTCTCCAGCTTCCCCATCCAGTAAACAATCAACTCGCCTACCCCTGCCCCTTCATCATGCACGTGTAATTAGCCGATTCGATCTGGTTCCCTCACTTCCGTTCACCAAGGTCGTCCTTCCCTATCTCGTGTCCCCCCCTCCTCGCACTCGCGTGCACTACGGTATGAAGATGCAAAGCGACGACGCACAGCAGAGAAATAAATTGCCCACACGAAGAACACGGATGCGACGGTACGTACCGGTAATTAGCGGACGCATAAATAGCTGAGGTGGCGACATTCACAAGAGTCGCCGAGGTGAGACGACGGTTTGCGCGTTAGGGAAACGGGTAACCTTGGTTTGCGTGCTTTAGTGGGACGCGATGTGCGGGTGTGGGCGGAGGTGGAGGGTCGAAGGCTGGTGGCGTGCTGGGGCCACTGCAGGGTACCGGCGCGGGGTCCGTAGGGCGAGGATAAGGATGGAAGATGTGATTGTAGGTGTGAGAGGGTGTGGAGGGTGGGGATAGGGGGTTGGAGGAAAAGAAAGGGAGAACGAGATAGCTGGGGGATGGGAAGTTAGTGACGAAGAGAGAAGGTTGATGGTGTTGGATTGTAGTGATTGAAGATACATAGTAGATATGGGCTATCTCTTCTTCTCCCCATCCATCCCCCAACCATTAAATCAAAAAAAGGAGAAACCGTGGGATATCTAATCGAAAAAAAAACATACCAAACCAAACCCTCCAATGCGCAACCAACCAAACAACTAGAAAGAAGAAAAAAAAGAACCCAAACTCCTCATCCCGATTTTCCCAATCCTTCCAGACCCAAATCCATGCAAGTCATATCACATAATACTTCCAGCCCAAACGAAAGAGAAAAAATCGAACCTATAATAGCATACCCCATACCGATGATGACGCCTAGTATTCCTTTCCCATCCATGAGGCGCTAGTAGCTGGTCATTATCAAAAAGCCCCATATATACCTAAATCCTGAGCCCTTACACCGACCGATAAGCCGGATTTCGTGTTTTTTTCTGTGTTTTGCTCTCGCAAGAAAGCTGCGCGCCGTGGAGTGATTAGGATGTAGTGGTATTTATGTGGTTGGTTGCGTATATGTATGTATACGGATAATAGCCGCATCGTATCCCTTGTAGCCGTGCTGCCGAAATGTGGTGAACCAGGTCGGGAGAAGTAGAAGCTGAGCATGGCGTGACGCCGCTCATTCTTTTGGCGCAATGGAAGCGTAGTTGGGGAGGCCGTAACGGATGCGAGGGTATATGGTAGAAGCATAAGGGGAAATTGTTATACATCCGATTTGGGTAATCGGTAGAGGAGTCAGTGCAAGATGATCGAACTCATATGGGGCTGTGTTTGAGTTTGGTTGCGCGAAAGGATCCCCATATGCAGCGAGCCAAACGAGCTCACTTTTTGCGCACTTCCCAAACATTTTTCTTCATGCCGGCTTTCTGCACGTCAGCGCCTTGTTGCTTTCCGCTGTGGCCAGATGCTTCACCGGTCGATCTCACGCGGCTCATGCCTGCGTTTTCTGTTTCTGCCATCTCTTCATGTGTCGAAAGTGTCGCGCTGCGTTCCACTTTGTTCCAATACTGCGCGGGTCTGGGCTGCGCAACTACGGTCGTGTTCCCATCTTTATCCGTAATTGTAGAGCCTGGCGCTTCTTGCCAGCCTTGTGCCCCATCTTCGTCATTACCAAGTATAGTTCGCGACTGGCTGTCGGTGCCTGTCTGATCGTGCGTGCTGAGGCCAAGGGATCGCGCAAAGCGACTTCTTCGTGACTCTGCGGATCCGGGTGTTGCGGTTGAGGAGGCTGGTGATTTGAAAACAGTTGGTAGTATAGGCCGTCTCTTCCGCCACATATGCCAGATGATGGGAAGGTTGGTGCACAAGATGCCGCCGAGGGGCTCGAAGGCGGAGTATGCGCCGAGCGGGACATATGACCATGTGAAGTCGGGGTAGCCGTGGCCTAGGACGACTGTAAGGCGTACGGCAGAAACGACACATGTACTGCGATGCACTACATGTCAGTGTTGCGCGCTTCTCAACAAAGAACCTCTTGTGTACATGTGTACTCACGCTAGTCCGATAGAGAAAATGAAGCAAAGCAGGAGCTTTTTCTTGGTCTGTAGCTGAAGATGCCAGATGACTGGTATTGGCAAGAGAAAAATCCAGACGTCGGTTATGAGATTCGTGATGTTGGTGAAATAGGTGAACTCGACCAGGTGTAGACATTTGCCTCGGACACTGGCATCCCAAAATGCCTCGATTGGGCGACATATCACAGCCAACGTGACGGTAATTCCAATGCCCCAGCCGATAACGAATGCTACAGTCGCAAGAACGAATTTCCGGAATAGAGGGACGACGAATACACGGTAGTAAAATGCCAGAATACCAAGCTTGACGCTGACGAGTGCTAAATCATAGAAATGGCTGAAGACGTAGTCGCCTCTGCGAACCATCATTTGGTCATGGGGAGAAACGACAATGACATGTCTTCCCATTCCGTGGCCCGCACCTAGAAGTGTCAACTACGATATGAACAAGCGATGTCTGATCCATCATACCATATCCAATCCCGCTTGCGCACTGTCCGATCACACAGATTGTTGCGAAGACGATGAGGTAGTCGTCCAGAGTGATGCCATTTCGACCTACGCGTTTGGCTAGAAGTCGCAAGGAAGTGCTCAAAGTCGCAGCGACAATAGGCACAGAATAGACCCAGTATATCTCATGAACTCTTGATTCGTGTTTGTGCGCTTCCATATACGCCATCTGCTCGTCCGTAAATCCCGACATAATTCAGGGATGGATGCCGAACACCAGTTCGAGTCTACTGGAGGTGGCGCTGCGAGGCTTTCGAGACGATCAGCGCTTCACATCGCTGCCGAACATCAAGTAGAGAGGAGCGCCGAAAGATCTTGTCAAACTTGCAGCTGGACCCTTTTCTTTATGGCACATTGAATGCCTGGCGTATACTGCGCAGGTGAAGTCGAAGGATTGCCGGCAGGAGGGGCAGTAAATGTGGAGGTGGAGGAGGATTACCGTGGCTAACTACAAGTACGATTTGAATCATCGAGCACCCGGCCGATTCTAAAATGAGCTGGCTGCTAGTCAATCGCATGCACAGTTATTGCAATACCCAGGGTTAGCATCGCTGGCTCCCTCTTTTAGCCTACGACCCTGGCCCCCGTCCTGACGCATTGGGCCGGGCCGGCTTGTGTGACCGTCGGTGAGTCGTCAGCAGTCCTCCACCATGGTTGTGGTCTTTTGGAGGAAGCAGGACTAGGGACAGGGACGAATTGCAGGACGGGTATCCGCTGCGCGACCACTCAGCTGCTCAGCATTGTGTCTATGGCTTCCGGAGGAGGGATCAACCTCTACGCAGCATCTAACTAAGTCCATGTCCTTTTGTCGCCGCAAGTTCAGGAAGCTTAGCGTCGTATCTAATGATTCGTACGAATGCTAATGCGCTGGCCTGGACTGTGACTTGAATCAGCGCAGGGTGCGGCGTCGTGAATTGTCACCAGAAACCATCCAGATGAGTGCGTATTGAGCAATAGAGCAGGTCGCATAGCAACAGGCATGTTGTTGTCCACCGTCCTTGGGCTCCTTCGTGGTGTGGTGTTGGGCGTGGCTGGAAGTGGGCGCCAATTGTCAGCGGTTGCACCCCTCCATGAACCAATGGAGCAGAGGAGAAGTCGTCCACGCCCAGGTGTCGTTGATAAATTGTCTACATGGCGAACATGCGCCTCTTCCTCATTCTTTCGTGTCCGGTTCGGGCCGGCACGTTCTTTTCATCTGCGCTCAATTCTCCTGTGATTACTTCTCGTACATACTCAATGCATCATGCTTGCAAGCAGAATGGCAGATATGCCCTCGTACTCTAGCCTCCGCACCGGGCTCTATGGTCTGACGAGTCTAGAGATCCGCGTTTTGGTGCATAGATGATGACAGGATCAACAGGTTTATAGTTCACAGAATACTCGTTTCACAATCTGCGCACTTGAACAGCTACCGATATTGTCAGAATCGACCAATGTGAATTTACGAAGGTGACGGAGATTTGTCCGCGAGACACTTCGTTCGAAATCCTATCTGTAATCTTCGTCAGCTCCCCTTCGCCAAGCGAGCAGATGGGACATGAAGGTGTCACGGGTTATAAAACACAGATGCACTGTCGTCAAAACGCTTTTGTGAATTCGTGTTACCCCAGCGATATGAGTTGTTCCACATCCCCCTACGTCTGATCCGACAAGCATTTTCCCGATTTAGCCGAGTATGATGAACAACTATAACAAGTTCGTCAAGGACAGCGCTTGATAGGAGGAACCACTGCAATGAACTGGGGTTCATGCCATTTCCCGAAGCTATCCAGGATGACGCCCGTGGTGGTTTGTTCAGTACAAGGGATGCCTGCTTGCATGTTATCAAATAGAGGTGGAGATGAGAGTCGATGCTGATAATCGAGCGATGAAGATATCCTTGAAGAAACATGAGTGTGAAAAGATATTTTTGGAGTCCTGCAGAGATGGTGTTGGATGGAAAGTTGTCTCTCATAGATGTGGAGGGACAGCCGCGGTCTGCGCTAACTTGGGAACAGGTTAGTGACAGCCCATCAAAACATATTTTGTCTACCAAGAACGGACGTGCATTTGTACTCGATGACATATTCTCATTCAATCGGTCATATCCATTATTTATGGATGTTAGGAATGGTTAACGTTTAAATTGGTACCATTCCGCCGCTTGAACCATTACGAAGACTATGTTGCCGTCCACGGGCCCACCCCGTAATCAGGAAGGGAGTGGCCTAACCCTACCTGATTCTCTCACTCCCTATTGGCGAAACTCATGAATTTGATGAACTGCTCGAATGATAAACCTTGGCCAAACGAATCGCCCTCCACGTCCTTCCATCTTGCAAAGCGTTTGACCAGCTCAATATCGCCTGAAAACATCGTCTGTGGAAGTTTCACCTCAATAACCTCTCGGGGTGTACTAATGGAAGCGAAAAATTCGATGTCAATGCTTCCAGGAGCCTCATATCCACTGTTGGCTACCTCAATGGCATCGGCCTGATCTAGTCGATTTTCTATGGCAGAGGGTCTCTTGAAAGGCGTAGTGCGCTGTTCTGCTTCTCAAATAGTCAGCACTTACAGTTACCAGTCTTGAAAGAGCACTCACTGTCCAGAGGGATTGATGTAGAGGATTGTCGAGTGATTCTATCGGATGACCGTTTCTCCGGTAAAGCGAATGCCGGGGCAGACATTGGACTGTTCATACGAGAGCCAACCATTGTCAAAACTTTAGACATTCCCAATACCTCACTGGTGCCTCCTTTATCTATGTCGACAAACGAATTTCGAGGTTTGCTAGCAAGCCGCAAAGAAGTACGTCTGCCTCCTTCTCCCGCACCTGGAATTCTTAGGTTTTTCGTATCACCAAACTCGCGTTCCACGGATCCCGATATGTTCGCTTGGCTGCTTTCATTCGATACTGAGTCTCCAGATTGTTGTCCACCTAGTGCACTTCGTCCACCACATCCGCTGCCTCTGCGACCTCTAGCATCTGGTCCTGCTGGCTTCTTAGGTGAGGCTGACGCTCTCAACCTCTTGCGTTTTAGTAAGCCGCCACGTGGGCCAGCAGCCAGGGTGTCTTTCGGAAGATCTGAATGTACTGCAGTAGGAATGTTGTTTCCTGCAATTATATTGCCATCTGGTGTCTCTTGAGCGGTGATGTCGGTGGCCGCGCCATCATTGGTATCAGGGCCTGCTTTAAGTGGTAAGTACATGACAAAGAAAACTGTTCGGAAGAGGAATGGGTAACAGGGTATTGAATGCTTGCGTTCAAGGACTTAGTGTGTTCCGTGTCGTATAATTCTGCACGTTCTCCGCTGCCACTGGGAGAGACAGACGAACCCAGCTCTTGTTCTCCATTACTACTCACTGAAAGCTTTACCTTATCGGTAGCTTGCATTTGGCCTGAGTTTATGTGACCTAATGAACCGCCCATTACAGAATGAGGTGACTGAAAGAAAAGAAATTTGGGAGGGGCTAGAAGGTCGCGTTCAATAAGTCCAGACGAGGAAGTAACTCACCTGTTTTATTCATGTCAGTTACGTGCTGGGCACTACCAATTTCTGTCTTGGTCTTGGCTTCGGGGCCTCTGACAATTGGAAATTTATCAGGCACAGTCCTTTCGGTGAGACATTGGACTAATGCGTAGGCTTCATGAATTTCGAGAAGCTGACTGTGAGAAATGATCTTCCGGGTAAGTTCATGAGGTTGAGCAGATGCTAAGAAAGTCGCCTTAATCCAGTTTCCCTTTTGGTGATGAGTCTCATCGCGACTGCTATTAAGTACCTCCACCATAAGTGCTAGCTGCTTGAGAACGACGGAGCCTCTGCTTGAGGTAGGTGATGCAGTTTCCATTACTGCTTCAGCGGCACTGGAGCCTCCCGTGAGCGCCATGTCGCTGGACAGGTGTGAAAGAGCCGGGTATGTCTAAAGCGAAGTTTATGTATCGTTGGTGATGCGGTATAAGAGGTTGCAGTTGTGGTTGAGGTATGTCGTTTGCGAAGATGGCTTTGGGGATTTAATGCCAAGGCGGTGACAGCTGACTAGATCCCCCAGCCCATTTGGAAGCGCTGGTTTGGTCGAATACCACCGCGACACGCTCATTATTCTTCAATGAGACAGGTTGTATGTTGCCTAATAAGGTATCGTGTTGGTCATTTCTGTTGGAAACAAGGATAAGAGACAAAGGGAATCCTCTCATTCAATTAGGATTGATATGATACCTACAATTATTTTAATATACGCACTAGCTAGATATATGGTGAAACTCCGACTGAAAATAACCGTATACTTGGATTGTGAAAATGATCCTATCTAAGAATTGTTTTGTCTCAACTCTCGAGTGCACCATTCAAAGTTTAGAGTACAAAAACCAGTGATAATTCACTAGAATTATTTATATCTCCGTTGTTTGCATCAAACAAGTGCTATTTATGATACACCGTAGTCAGAAATAACTTGCAGTCTTTTAAGGTCGTGATAATTGATTTATTTGAGTTCATAAGAATCAGTTATGGCGCTGACTAACCGAAAACAGCCAGGGTATATTTTCTCGTGGACCTGCCGCAAATTGATCAGGTCACACCACATCATCAAATTCAGATCCCATCTCATCCCATACACATCAAATTTGTCTCCACCGATTATCTTGCGAGACTGTAGGGGTATATAAACCTCGAATTCCTATCATTGCACATATTATCACAGGCCATCGTTGAATCTGTAATCATGGTCCCATCGCTATCAAATGTCAACGCGGCCAATTAGGACCATCAGGTGGATGGCGTAGCGACTTACTGTGTCCCAGGGCTTACTTTTGTCTACAAATCTAAGGTCCGTACCAACTCGAATGATATTTTCGGGGTCGTAGTTGATCGTTGAGGCATGGATCTGACAATGTTAACAATCGCTGAAAATTGGACCGGTATTGACCTACAGTGAACGGCGTATGAAGAACAACATCACCTGCTTCATACGTTGTTACTAGCCACCTCCTATTGAAAGTGTCTGAGTACTCTTTGGGTCCATCCGCAAGTAACCCGGTGGATAGCATGTTTTGATTGAAAGCGCTCTTAGCTTCTTCTTCGGACAGCCCGCTTTCCAACGCCTTCCGAGCAAAGTCAGCTTCGTACTCTCGTCCAAGCGTATGCCCTATATTCCCTTTCAGCACTATATTAGAAGATGACAATACATAGTTTACTCACCATTCTCGAGGTAAATCAAACCTCCTCCTGTGAGGCTGATATCCCCCATCGGAACCCACGCTGTAAAACTTGTGGGCTCTCCGTGTCTCAAAAATATCTGGTCATAGTGTACTCCAATCGCTTTGTTCCCCGGTGTATTATTTCTCAACAAGCTCCTTTTGACACCTAATGTGTTTTCGTCGCCCCAACCTGATATACGAGCAACCATATCTTTCAGCGCCGGATGCTTACAGAATATCTCTTTGTACCAATCTGCATAATGAGCCTCTAACGCAAGTTCGATAAACTTTTCGGCTGCCGCTGCACCAGGCTTTCTATTGCCGCCAATAGTACCGGCACCAATACCTGGATAGTCCAAACTGTCTTTTGCGGAATCAAAAATCCCTTCCACAGCATTGCTTCCTGGTTTCAAGACGCCACTTGGTGCGAGCATCGTAAAGTACTCTTCCCGAGCCTTCAACACATCCTCTCGTGGAATTAATCCTTTCAAGAAAACATATCCATCTTCATCATATCGCCGCCGCAATTCTTCAATGGGAGTATCAGGAGTTGATTCTTTCAGAAACCCAACCTGATCAGGTCGCAGAAGGCCGTCATTCACAAACAGTTTCTCGCCATTCACGCTTGGCACAGCTGGATCTTCGGGTGTGGCATGAGGCATGGTAACGTTCAACAGATCGATCTAGGTCACAGCAACACAGCGATGAAGGGAAAAGGAAAAATAGTCGTTCAAGGAAGAGCGTCTATTGCAAGCAGCGACTCAGATATATAACACTCAAATCATGCAGTATTTCGACAACCGCACTGTAGGCGAAAACTTCTACGTTGACTATGTGGGGTGTACCCCGCTTCCTGACGCCTCAACACTGTTGGCTTAGACGCGCATTGATGCTCCACGGAAGTCTGACTAAACGCTGTCAGCTGGTTGGAGAAATCGGTTTAGACTCGGCGGAATCTTGCCAAATCGGGGCCATCTTAGTTTCTTTTCCGGAGCGGCTCAACCATCGCTTGCACATCTTCCGCATCCTAGGTTTTCAAACCCGGGCAACTCCCCCCGACGTCATTCTACCTGTCGCGAGAACTCTTTCTGGAAGTCCAATAGACACGAATGCCTTGGTAATTAACCTAAAGACCATCATTAGCCTGTTCTGACCATGATAGCAATCGTTGCCGAAGTCGACATTATCGTTGTAAAGCGCCATCAAGACCGGAAAAATGAACGATCGGCTAATGCACCGTAGGCGATGGAAAGCAACCCAAATGCAGTAGATGTGCACAAGCTGCTAAAGATTGTATCTATGATACAGGTAGACGTTTTCGCCGCTCTTCGATACAAGAAGCATTCAGTGATGGCCAACCTTGGCTTCCCCTTCCTCCACGAAGTCAGTAGAAGACGCTAGCGTTTCTCGGTTCTTGATTGACCCAACTATCTTAGTACAATTTCTCGACGAATCTCACGAAATACGTGCCCAATATGATTCCGACTTCTCGCCTTTCGACCATACACCCCCAAAGCAAACTTGTTCTCCTGCCCCAAGTTCAGGAACAAGCGCCATAAACCAAGTAGAAACACCCCCTCCCTCTATAATAAGCCCAACCGAAGGTGTTTCTGTTCTATCATTGCTCAATTCCGAATCACCAGCTCAGTCACATCAACAATTCTCAACACCAGACGTTCCATACGAAACGCAATTATCACATTCTCCAGCTCCCGCAAGTGATCTCCACACATTTGTGTATCAACAGGCTCCCGGAGTGCCTATATTATGGCCACTAGAGCATGAACAAGAGGCTATGCTTCTCCAGCATTATCTAGACAATGTTGCTCTTTTCTTCGACATGATGGACAATAGGCGCCACTTTGGGAACCACGTTGTTCAGAGAGCTAAGAAGAATAGCACTCTTATGAATGCGATTCTTGCTCTTTCTGCACGTCACCTCAGCCGTGTCACAGATTTTGATCCTTATGTTGCTGATGCATATTATCAACGATGCTTTGAAACGTTAATTCCTGCACTGAACGATAATATTTCGATTAGGGATGAATCATTGTTAGCAGCAACAATCATACTAAGGCTGATGGAGGAGATGAACAGTACGCTTGAGATTGAATTCTAAAAATTGTTTGACTGACATGTACGATAGTTTCCATCGTAGGCTCCGATCCTCAAGGTCATTTACTTGGTACACAGGCCATTATTCAAGCCGCTGAGCAGCAGTACGCAGCAACTACAGGCCCGAATTTCAGACAAGCTATCTACTGGGCAGCTTTTCGCCAAGAGCTATGGATATCTCTGATGACCCAGCGACCGTTCCAAGTGCACATATTTCCCACTGATCGGTCTTTGGATCCTGCGAACGATTCAATATGGGCAACACGCACTATTGCTCATCTAGGAGACGTTTGTAATTTCGTATTCGGCGAAGAAAGACATAACGTTCTTCGCTTTGGACAGCTAATGGACGAGAATACTGCCTGGAGAACACGTAGACCAGACGGATTTGACCCCTACTTTTATCGCCAGGACCGGGATGGGAGTGGCCGGAACTTTCCTGACATTCGGTTTCACGAAAAGACTCATGGTACGAAATGCTATTACACTGAATTATGGCGAGTACATCTCTGACAATCATCTTTAGTGATGGGAAAGCAGTACAACACACTTGCACATGTACTGCTAGTGGTTCATGATCCCACAATTCCCCAGTTGGGACCTGCTCACAAACAATCGCGACAGATAGTTGACGTATGTTGTCAAATATCCATTAGATATGTGTGCTGACTATCTACGTCTAGAGGATCATACAGGAGAATGTCCGAACTTTATGTGGCGTAGCACTATCGAATCTGAACGCATTCCCGTCAAAATTTGTTGCATGTTTCGCTATTTCGCTTGGTGAGTCGCGTAGATCTTTCTACATTATGAACATGAACTTATGTTTTGTAGTCGGTGATCGATTCAGTCATCGCGCCGACCAGGAACGACTTCGTGACATGTTGGTGCAAACTGAACTTGCACACGGGTTTCCACCTACCGCTACCATGCACCAATTAGAGGAAGCATGGGGTTGGTAATGAATGCACAAGGGTTTGCCAGTCATCCCACCGTTGCCCCACGCCTGTTGAAGATATTCCTTCCATATTTGTGTGTATCAGAAGGAAATCCGAGTCCACCGTACTGCCGTACCATTGCAACAAATTATTGAATTGAATATGAGTCGAATCATAAATATCATATATCATAAAATCTTTCTCTTACAAGAGAACCCCGAGCGAACATAGCTGAAGCTACGATAATACGGTCCGAACCAATAATCATCACACAACCTAAATGGCTGCAATCACATACCTATACGCCGGGCAAGATTACCGACTTGAAACATTATTAGCCAAATCCTTTTCAAGAGGGAAAAAGGAGACTAGCACCTAGGCAAATTCCTATGAATCGAATTGTACGTCGGCTTCAGCATATATACCAGCTTCGCAGAAGAGAGCCACTTCTCCGGGTCGTTTTCACGACATTGGATAACGATAGTATCCAACTCCCTTGAAAACTCAAAATGAGAGAAATCGTCCTGGGGGATACTGTACTTCAGTGTATACGAGCGTTTGACGATGGCGCCCAACTACCACACATCACTTTTCTTAGTGTACGCAGGTGACTCAGGAGGAGCCCACTTCGATGTAAATTTCGATGCTTCGTTTGGGTTGGTCATTGAATGCAGGTATTGCGAACTTCATTACCGCACATCTCATGTCCGCAAGTTTCGCAATGATCTGGTCGTTAAACTGTCCCTCTTTGGCCCGAGTCAAGAGAATGTTATCAAGTTTGATATCTCGATGAAGGATGTAATTACATCGTTCGCGCGACTGGGAGTCGTTTGGTTTAGGGCCGTTAATGTAGTAACCCACAATTTGGGCAATGAATGGAAAACCGGACAGCTGTAGAAAGATCTCGATCTTTCGCTGGAATGTGCCTCTCTGGATGTCCTTCTTCACTATGAGTTTCTCGATTAATATCTCGTTGGTATATGTATCTAACCCCTTGAAAATTCCTTTAGCGAAGCACGTTGTCAGTTTCTTCCATCGCTTTCCCGAGTTTGTCTGCGAGACCGACATGAAAAGAAATATGGCATATGCCCATCTCCGTTCATAACTCCTTGGTTTCCATCGCTGTTCAACTGCCGTATCTCATATATGGTGTCAATCTTCTCTGATCGATCATTTTGAAAAGGTGCGGTTGTTGGTGTGGATGTTCGTATTCGTCTAGTAATCTGACTATGTATGCGAAAGATTGGTCACCATAGGCGATGTCTTTATGTATCATACTCTGATGAGATTGAATGTTAGACTTGACAGATACAACGACGTTTGGCATGGTGCTAAGCGTTGGGTTTCACTCAAGCTCCGATAAATGTTAGTTTTTAAGCACCCTGGACCGGAGCTTGAAGAAACTATTAATTTAAAGAAGGATTCAATGTTCAATAAGAGCGTCATTCTTTTAAGTATTCCACTCCCACTATATTCTACACGACCTAATTTCTCAGTGTTCAAAAAGAACAAAAAACTCACCACCCGCTTCACGATCTCCCATAATTCTCCTGCCGCTGTGCATCCTTCACAACCCAAGGAAGATCACTCGATCTTATCCTTCCTCTATAACTCGGATGCATACATGAGTTGATAACGCCACAAATCATCGTCGAGTAGCACGCAAGAGCCGGGCACATCTCCGGCACCTGTTTCAAGGTCAATACACAGTGCATCACCGCGCCTACTGCCCAGATATCATTCTCCGGCCCAATATACTCCCTTGCCTCAGGCGGTACAAACCCTGGAGTCATTGCCAGCCCACCTTGCGGCAACGGATTCTGCTCAGTAAGCATTTCTGCGGCACCGAAGTCGCCGAGTTTCACCCTTGGCCATGATCGACCGGGTATGGTCTGTAGAAACACATTGTCTGGCTTTATGTCGTGATGGATAATCATATTCCAGTTATGTCGTCTTGATCCATCCAAAGGTCCATAATGGCAATAATTCACGGCTCTCGCTAGCGAATTCAATATATGCCACGCAAACTCTGGTGCAACCCATTCTTGCCTACAACGATAGTGATTAATCATCCCTGACATTGATCCCAGGTCACAGTATTCGATCCAGACGCTGGCGAATGAGAGTTGGGGTTTGGCGAGGAACGAAAGCATTCTAGTGATGTTCTTGTGACCCAACCCGTTACGATCCAGTGCTATCAAAATCCCAATTTCGTTGTACCGTTCGTCTCGGGCCATGAGTTTGCGGTCGAGTTTCTTTTCGACTTGGACTTCATTAGTTTGCCGGTTGCGGACGATGAGGATACCGTCGTTCATACCGCCACCGCCGTGGCCTAGGGAGCGGAGGACCTTGTATACGGAAGGAAAATTGGAGGTATGGTTGGATGTGGCCATATTTGGTGCGCCAGTTGTTCGCGTCTCGTGGGTCTGAGAGCTGGTTATGGTTGGAAGGAAAGTTGAGTTGTGTTATGAACACAAGTCAGCGATGATGTCTTGATATCGAGTGTGAGAGTAAAATTTATATATCCATTTTCTAGGTCATACAGAAATAAGGTGGGTGTTACTTTCATCGTCGTTGTAAGGGTCAATGATAAACCATTCGTGTGTTTCATTCATCGCTACTGGTCTCAATTATGTTTCATTCATCGTTGTCTATCATCTCCCGTTCATGTCACGGTCGAAGCTTAATCCGCGGGGTGGCATTCTTCCCTGTCATTAAATCTATCCACATTTACCGTAGGTGAAGATGGGCTGGGGGTAGGTTTTTGAGAGGTATGCTGTGCTGTCTGTTTTATGCTACGCGAAAAATGTTTCCTAGTACTAATGCGCACCAGGTATAGCAATCTTGAGTAGTGAAGAGTACTAAAAGCGAGTACATCAACACTACGAACGTTGAATCCGAAATTATCTCTCAATATTATCCACCCATGCTTTAAATTTTCCACTTTTACAAAAAAGGGAAAACGACGGCGGTATCAGATGATTTTATTTCCCAGCACTGGCAGTCCATCTCTTGAATGTCTTATGAACCCATACGCGGTTCATCTTGCCTAAGACATCTTCACCAATGTTAGCTCATATTCACTCGGTCACTTGAAATTAAAAAAATAAAACTCACACATAGGCACACACGTCGCGAACCCCACCAATGTTACAGTCCCAAAAACCCTGCACATATGACCCGGTCCCTTCTTCGACGCAAAGTCATTCACGAACGTGCTAAACGCATAAAACAAGAAATTCTTAATCATCATCTGCAAGATGAAAATCGAAGTCGCGTGGGGCTTGAATGCATCCCTAGAATCACAGTTAGCCTACCTATCTAAACACAAGAAAATAGCGTGTCATGCAAACTTACAGAATATATAACCCCCCACTCGTACTCGCAATACTCGTTCCACAACAAACCGCCCCATAACAAAAACTACACAACATAACTGTCGCACTTGGACTCAGCGCCCCACGCCCACGCTCATCCAACGCCCACCCAAACGGGAACCACCCCACCGTAAACAAAATCACCGCAAGAATACAAACCGGGATTCGGAATTCGGGCTCATACACTCCCTTATTTCTGCGAGCCAGGAACCGCGCAGAGAAATCACAAATCGGGCCCGCGGCGATGCCGAGCACGCCCCCGACTAGGGCGCCTGTGAAGAAGAAGCCGTTTTGAGAGACGGTGAGTTTGTAGGGTGGAGGGGTGAAAATTTGGGCGAGGGTGTAGGCTGTGCCGACGAAGAAGGACTGTGCGGGAGGTGTGAGTTGGAGGTTTGCGGGGATTGGATTGACGGGACTTACGACAAGGACGGCGCTGACTAGTTGGACCCATACGACGGCGGGATTTAGGAAGTGGATGAAGATTTCACCGAGGAGTTTAAAGGTGTTGTCTTGGGAGTACACATCCCCGGTGTACGGACGGAGGTCCTGGATAAAGGAATTACGCTTTGTTGGGGTGGGATTAGGGGAAGGAGACTCGTTGTTGCTGACACGTTCTGAGTGTTCTTCCACGTTTGCTTTTTGCTCGGATATTGGTGCGTTTACATTGGCGCTCGTTGCTGGTACTGGCACTGGCTCCCGGATAAACTGGCTTTCAGGAATGAAGAAGAACGCGCCTACAGTTCCAAAGATCTGGATCGGAAGTAACATAACAAAGAGATTCCTTGCGCCAAGGTGTTGATATCCTGTTCCTGCGACAATGGCAACCCCAGAAGCAAGACATGCGAGTGTGAGTACCAGGAGTGCTGTGCGGAGTCCTCGCTCGTGCAAGAAAAACATGTCACCGATTGCAGCAATGGAGAGTGATTCATAGGCAGTGGTGCCAATGCCTTGGACCATGCGTCCTGCAAGAAGGACGTTATAGGATTGGTGAAGATTGGGTTGATCGAAGCCAGCAATGCAGATACCGGTGCCTATGACGCCGAAGATTGACGCGAAGAGGAATTGGGGACGTTTTCCGTATTTCTGAGCAAGGATGGAAACAGGTGGTCTGTGAAAATTCATCCGGTTAGTGGTGAAATACAGTAAAAGAATGCTGTGAAATATGAGAGCTGTACCCGAGTGCTCCTACTATCAGGAGCTGGTAGCCCGATAGCTCAGCGACGTGCTTGATGGGAACGTGGAGCTGTGCGGCCAGTGCTACAGTCGCTGGGGCGATCATTGGGCCTGGACAGGCTGCGAAAATTATGCAATTGAAGAAAATGAAGAAGAACGCAGCTTCACGTTTCCATCGTGGCCAAAGCTGCATTATTTACTAAGTTAGAGAGACATGTACGATGTAGTCAGCCAAGGATGGTGCGTACAAGAGGATCTCTTGGATCATTTGACGGTTGTGGGATAAGAATGATGTTTCCTTTCTAGAGGTCGTTAGTATATAGAATACTACAGTCCGTATGTTGGGTGACTCTGACACTGCCTTTCCCGTGTCGAAGTTGGGCATGTTCTTCCTGATGTGCAGTTTCGGTCTCAACGAGAACTTCTGTTCCGGGGGGCTGCGTGGCCAACTTTGGCTCGATGATACCGAGAGTCATTGCGGAGTCAAGTCGATTGATGCTCACAGAGCTCTGATTTCACAATTGACGACTTCAGGTGATGGAATTGGCTCTTCTCGTGTGGTGCGTAGGGCCAGATGTAAGTCAAAGTGCTGCCCTTACAAAGAAGCTAAATATATGGATGTCCAAGCAATCGTCAAAGCGTCCCAAGGAATGCAAAATGATTGAGGTGCGTTTAGAAGCTGCAAGATGGCTCTGGGCAGCTTGAGTACTTGACATTTCATGCATCTATGGATGCAGCCGGGAGTGCGCAATACACAACCCTGGATACCGATGGAAACAATTGCGGAAAAACCCCGCACCCATACTCTAATCCGCATTTCATTTATTTACATTCCAATTCTGCCCGAGTGGCTGAAACCTTATAGTTATTGCTGTGCGCAGGGACCAGGCGTTGTGCGAGATCTGCCGGCACCCAAAGTAGTGGTTGACCCTGGGATCGGCAAATTGGCAGCATACGAAGACCACAGTAGTGAGGGGCACGAACGAAAAAGTACTGCTCATTAGTAAATTGTTACCTCCATTCGGAAAATTAATTGCTTCTGTGTAGCGGCCGTCCATGGTGGTATCGCTGCACCGAAGGACGGCTAATAATTACTTCTGCAGCTCACCGAAAATCGAAGCTCGAATAGGCATGTGAGGGATCAATAACAATGGACTCGTCCAGATTCGTGAACTGCAGAATCTCCGAGTTGATGTCGAACGAACTTGCATCGTCGAATGCGAGATCAAGACTTTGCTGTGTTTGCAACGGTGTCATAAAATTTCTGTGAACAGTGAGCATTCGCTTATCTGATAATAATAATAATAATCGGTTACACTTACGCGTCTAGATTTCCCCATAGCTGTGCGATAAGGTCGTCATCAAGCAGGACTCCTGTGTTGGAATGCTTATCACTGGTTATGCCGAGGTCAGTCAGCCGCAGTGGCGTCTCTTCTGTGACCATCTTGGTGAAGCCAATCTGTGGCATGCTTTTCAACATCTCGAGCGAGGCCTCGATGTTTGCACGATAGTGCTGCATCTTAGTATGACCGAAAGCGAGTATGAAAATCATGATGATGCGCAAGATGCATGTGCTATCGAATGCAGTAAGGCTGCTCAGTGCGCCGTCATCTGCGAGTTGTTGCAGTATTACGAGGCTCTTCTGAGCTGCATCGATGCATGTCTTGCTCATGCGCTCAAACCAAATCTTCTTGCTGGAGCCCAATGTTCCATACTTCAAAACAAGATATAAGAGGAATGGTCGGCAAAGAAGGATTGTAGAAGCCCAGTACTGTAGATGGAGAACAGCAACGGCGCGTTTGTGTGTTGGCGGCAGAGGTACATCATGCTTGAGGTGAGGAGGTATGAGCTGCATCCATTTTTGTAGAGACAGCAAAAGACTTGATATCGTCGAGAAGGATATCGTGCGAGAATTCGCCGATCTTTCGGCATATACTGTCTGGATGATGTCTCTTTTCAAGCGGCACAATGACACCGATGTGGACAGCCACGAGAGGGGGGTGTGCATTCCAGGGTACAGCATCTGACATACCTGTCAGTTGTCATGGGTACAGTATACTGTAAGGCGTGTAGCACGTACCTGTTCGGATGGAAGGGGTGTAGCTATCTTCAACATTCGCTCGTCGACTAATGTTGGTGCCCCACCACGCGAGGCAATCTCCTGTTCTAGGTAGAACAATGTCCACCAAATTCGCCGATAAAGTTCTCGCTCCATAGATGTACTAGAATCCGGCATTTGATCTCGGTGTAATCCAAGCGAATATGCCATCTGGATACTTGCACCCATGTACAAGTACGATGCTACTCTTGAACATCGATTTTCTAGAGCAATACTCTACGACGCATTAACATGCAATACTTTCCCACTTTTGTGGGCATATTTCTCACCAGAATAGCCAGTGCTCGAATGCTGTCTACATCGGCTTCATCGTAGACTGCTGGAATCAATTGTTTCGCCAGTGCAATGTAGTCTTTCGAAGTTTTGCTGTCCGAAACTGGCGATGCAATCGAATCCTCAAATTCGCTGCAACCTGTTGAACCGACTGCAAAGATAGCATAGAGCGAACAAAGCCAAGAGTCACTGCCGGCAAAACCTGCTGTAGAGTAAGTTCCATCCACCCGATGGAGAAAATTCTCTATAGAATAGAACCAATGAGTGCAGTGTACGTCTGCTAAGAATCTGGAGATATAATAATCACATGCCTCACGACTCGGAAGGTACAACTGTTCTCTCGGCGATAATCCATCTGCCGATGGAGATGAGGCCGGTAAGGGAGGAGGATAAGAGCCCACTTTTGGAGGCTGGATAATGCTGGAATTTCGAGACCCATCCCCTATGGTGACGACCGCTGCATTGAAAGGTATCTCCGAGTGAGCACCGATATAGCCTTTAAGATTAGCAAATGCCGTGGGACAAATCATGGCAACTTACGGTATCTTCCCTGTGAATCCTTCATCAAACAACCAAGTGGTTCATGCAGATCGTTTACCGATTCGACAACTGGTTCGCCATCTAGTTGCTCATCCTCTTCGCCTGAAGATTCATGTTCATGAGCGGCAGAGTCATGATGGCTTACCGATCCAGTAAGCGTGCCATCGACAATAGATTTAGCAATTGATCTCAGAGTCTGTAGGTTGAGCTCCCGATCAGGGAAAAAGTACTCAAGAATACGCATAGAACACTGGTATTCTTCTTCAGTAACATGGTAATAGGGCCTTTTCCTACGTGGGGTAGCTATACGACAGGCTGCTCCAGTACGAGCGCAGTATTTGCAAGGCCCAGGTACTGCATTCAATCAGCACGTTGCTATTCAGACGCGCGGGTTAGATGCCCAATGACTATCGGTCCCATACCTGGATCAATGCACTGTACATCGATTAGCGGCTTGGCGACAACTGAAGGCACCAAACAGGCCTACCTTGGTCTTTCTACTCCTACATCTATCACAGCTACTGTGGACTCTGTGGGCACCTGGTACCCTGTTGGGTTGATGAGGCTGGATTGCCGTTGGCTGTTCCGCCATTACTCCAACAACGAACGTCAACTGCCGGATTGGGGAAACGCTGTGACTGTAGCGAAATTGGTCTCATAAGAACGGACAACAAGTGCAAAATTGTAAGAAGTAGATACGACCTAGTGCGAACCGTCGGCCTGGATGGAGAGACGGAGGGGTGGCGGAGAGGTTGCGGGGATCGATGATGTGGGGTCGGAAGATCTATATGCAGGGAGACGGGATGAGGTTTACATCAGAGGCTCGGCACTGGCCATCCCGCCAATTTAACGATACAGGCTAATGCGAATTGGACAGCTGAGCACCTGAACACTAAAGAACGGCAAAGGAAATCGACCATTGCGCGATCAGTATGCTGAAGCATGATCGATTTGGAGGGACTATGAAAGCTTGATGCACACTGTCTTGATCTCGAGAAAATTGTTCAACGAATAGCCCGGCTCGCCTTCTCGACCACTACCGGAAGATTTGTAGCCACCAAAGGGCATGTCACGACCTGTGACGGGGCTTGTGCAGTTAACGCCAATCGTGCCGGCCTCGAGGCCTTTGGCGAAGCGTATCGCACGATCGATGTTCTTCGTATAAACAGCAGCGTATAGTCCAAACTCGGTGTCGTTCGCCTTCTTTAGGACCTCTTCCTCTGTCTTGAAAACATTAATGTTAACGACGGGTCCGAAAACTTCTTCCTTCATGATTTGCGCATCCTCAGGTGTGTTTGTGAAGATGGTTGGTTGGATGTAGTATCCCTCTGTATCAGAGGGTGCACCGCCGCCCAGGATTAATTCACCGGATTGTTTGCCTATCTCAAGATACTTCAGTACGGTTTGTTGCTGAATCTTATCAGCCTGAGGGCCATGAACTGTTCCTTTTTCGAGGGGATCGCCAGGGGTGATGTTCTTCCATTGATCTTTGAAGAGACCAATGTACTTCTCAGCAATGGTATCCTGGACATAGACTCGGGAATTCGCCATGCAGACCTGTCCGCTATTTGATTGCATGCTGTACGCAGTTTCCTTGACAGCTGCTTCCAAATCCGCGTCGTCGAATATGACAGCTGGTGATTTTCCACCGAGCTCTAGGAATACCTGCTTCAAGTTTGACTTGGCGGCTGCGGCTTGGATGAGTCTTCCGGTGCGACCCGACCCTGTGAAGGAAAGGGCTCGAACATCCATATGATGACTCAGAATGGAACCAGATACGTTACCGAATCCCGTGATGACATTGATAACACCGGGCGGAAAGCCGGCTTTTTGAACAAAAGTTGCGAATTTCGCAGACTAAACATTTGTCAGGCTTCTGATATACAGCAGCAACAAAAGAAAGGTACTCACAGTTAGAGGTGCCTTCTCACTACTTTTCAAAACGACCGTATTACCGACGATTAAAGCAGGCGCAAGTTTACCTGCAAGGAATAACAAGGGAACATTCCAGGGAATAATCGCTGCCACGACACCAAAGGGCTGTCGCAAAGTCAAATTGAGGAAGCCTGGAGTTTGTACGCTAGTTGTTCCTTGCACAGAATAACCGGACTCTGCATAGTGGTCCCATTTAGACGCGCATGCATATGCGTCAAAGAAAGAGCCAAGTGGCTTTCCCATGGAAGCTGCTTCAAGAGCGGCAAGTTCATCATTATGCTCACGAATTAGACTAGCAAGCTTTTTGAAATAAGGAGCGCGTTGATCGGGAGAAAGGGCGGACCAGGAAGGAAATGCAGCTTTAGCAGATGCTACAGCTCGATCGGTGTCCTGCTCGGAAGCCTCGTGTACTACAATTTGATCAGCATTGCGTTTAAATAAACGATCTGACTTGTGTAACCTTTCGCAACATGCTTCAAAGTCGCTGGGTTAGTGATGTCGAATGTTTTCCCATCTGAAGACTCCACGAACTAGAGCGCGTCAGTTACTTGTATAGTATTTAAACGACCTGTGCCTTACCTCTCCATTGATGAAGAGACGCGTTTCGATATACTCCGGGATCCCCATTGTTACAGATTATGGATAAAGGGCTGTGATTGATGGATGTATTTGCTACTTGATACAGAATGGAACTTTAGATTCTCCCCAAAAGGCTATCGACTTATATACAAAACGCGGAAGTGTGCGAAGGCTCGGTGGTTTCGAGTTGGATTTGCCCGCGCCCGGCGACGATGAGGAATCCTGACAAACCCAGAGTGTGAGGTACGGAGGTAAAGAAGGGACAAAATCCGTTATGCCGTAAACCTCCACAAGTCCTGAGCGTGAAAAAAAGCTAGAGATTGGCAGCGGATAGAGCTCTGGGAGTTGCGGACGAAGAAGTCAATGGACCCCACATGCGTGTGCGGAGGGGTAGAGCGAAGGGGAGGCGTGCTAACGCGTGCTAGCCGAACCTCAAGTCGTCGGTTTAAATGAACCGCATGCTTCGCTGCACGAATTGATTGCCGGTCCAATGGACATCATTTGTTTGCGGGGGAAGCTCGGGAGTTTCCTTCCATCCAGGGGTGTCGTGGTCGTGGAAATATTGTGTTTGGAGCTGTAGCTTCTGGAAGCTCGTGTTGGCTGGGCGAAGGCATCAAGTCTGCCTTCAGACCGACATAAAAGGATCGAGTCTGGAGTTACTCCAGTATCTCATTCCAATTGATATCTTCTCCCAAGCATTGATTATGAGTGAAATTGAAGAACTCAAGAAAGTGGTTGCTCAATTGCAGAGCCAGGTGACACGGTTGAGTGGTATGTTCCGTTTGCCAAGATTGCAATGATTAGTCATCATCCGCTGAAACTTCAACGCCAGATCAGGAGGAGGTTCGCAAGCTGCAGTACAAATATGGTTACTATCTCGACAAGTGTCTGTACAAGGAGGTGAGTTGATGGTTAGTTGATAGTATAGTAATCTCTCCTCACTGACCGTAAAACCCTTAGGTAGCTGGGCTCTACTCAGATCATCCAGACACCTGCGTCGAGTTTCTCGGCGGTCGGTACAATGGCAAGGAAGGCGTAGAGCGCCTGTATATTGGCCGTTTCGCCAAAGCCTTTGTCGCTGGACGCAATGGCCCTGTCCATGGCTTCCTCCTAGATCACCCGCAGATCCAAGGCATTGTCGATATCAATCCCGAAGGAACCCGTGCGAAGGGCCGTTTCCGCAGTATGATGTCTGCAGGCACGCACGAGAGTATCAAGGACTCGCACCCTCGAGGGCTCGTGCAATGGTGGGAGGGAGGCATATATGAGAACGAGTATATCAAGGAGAACGGAGTGTGGAAGATCTTCAGGCTGAAGTACTTTCCCTTCTGGCATTCTACTTTTGAGAAAGGATGGTCGTACACCAAACCCAATTACGTCCCCTTCTTGTCAACCACATACCCCGACGATCCTAACGGACCGAACGAGCTGTGTGAACACCCAATGTTATGGCCAGATACTCGTGTGGTGCCGTTCCATTACGAGCACCCTGTCACAGGCGAGCAGGTGGCCGACGATGATTTGCGGGCGCCCGAGTATGGCAAGGACCCTAGCACTAGTACACCACCGCTGCGCCTTAGCAAGCCTAAGTCGGAATCCTAGATAAATTATATACCAAGAAGTATGGTTCATAATTTTCCACTCTCTCATTCGTGGTTTCCAAAGTCATATTCTCGCCAATTATGTTTGAGATAGAGTAATCGGTATCTACTCTCAGCTTTGTTCAGCGGAGTGCTTTTCAAGTTCCTGGATCAAAATTGTTGTATGTAGTTGTCACGCCAAGTCCTTCCACTGCCTAAGTACGCCACATTATTCATAATGGCACTGGGATTCCGACTATCTCCACAGAATAGGGCCGAAAATAGGGACTAAACTTTCAGCAACCTAGTATCAGCTAACAGATGAGTGCATTTTTATTTACAACTGATGCGCTATTGACCATAGATAGATTCTTGTATTTCACATCTATGATGACTTTGACTACTCTTCCAGTGGTAACTTGAATAGTCTAATTGCATTTCTCCTTCCCACGGCCTCCTTATGATCATCAGGTAGATCTATAGTCTTCCACCAATTCTGTGCCTCCTCGACCGTGTCGTACGGTGTATCTGTCGGAGTCAGTTATAAACCTCAACAATTATCATGTTTCACTGACCTATCGCGTATAGGCATCTCTCCAACCCAATCTCCTCGATACAAAACTTCAATCCGCGAGTATTGTAATTACCAGACGTTGTGATGGAGACGTTTCGGGCGAAGTAATGACTATAGTCATACTTCATGGGTCTCGACCCTCGCTTGAATGGATGATTGATCCAGTGACTAGCTCTCCAAAGGTTGAAAGGTATGCTACAATTTGTTAGTAATGCTTGGTAACTAGCTATTGCTGTAGCTTACCCTTCCCCTAGATGGCCAGCTACTATCTGGATCTTTGGATATCTATCAAGAATTCCTGACGACATAATTGCATACAAGTGCCAGCTCAGGTCTAGATGAAACTGCACACCTGCCCCCAGGAGATGTTTACGGTCTCCATACTTTGTTCCAGCCTGCAGGTCCGACTGGATGGCATACCGCGGATGGAAATAGATCGGCACATCCAATTCTTGCACCGCTTCCCAGAATTTCTCGTAATCTGGTGTATCAAAGTAGACTTTCTCCTGGCCGTCTGCACCCTTCGACTGGAAGTCGTTCACCAAGCCTCCAAACATACCAAGCTCTTTGACTGCTCTCTTTAACTCATCCGCTGCATCTTGGGCATTATGCATGGAGAGTGCAGCAAGTGCACCGAACCGTTTCGGATTCTTCTTAACCTCACCCGCCAAGTAGTCATTCGCGACCTGGGCCACCTTCTTCGCTTTCTCGGCATCCGGCTCTCCCTGCGCTCCAGGAGAGGTCAGTGAAAGAAGCATGTACTCCACTCCATGTTCATCCATGCTCTTGAGCCGCTCATCATGTATATCCAATAGTCGCCGTTCATGAGCCGATAGACCGGAACTTTCATCGCTCCCAGGTCGCATCAAACTTTGAAACTGAGCAAACGTATGTGCCTCTACACCAGCGAGGTCTATAATCGCCTCTTCGACCGCGATGGTGCCTCTCATCTTGAATTTACTGACAAAACTAGTTAACGAAACGACGGAAAAAATCGAAAAGAAAAACGAATATGCTGCTTGTGCAAGAGTCGGAATTCAACAGTCCTAGCAGTAATGAATATCCAAATGCAGTACATACGAATATACATACCTGGGCTACATTGCACAATACCCTCCCTTCGGTATATTGCCTGCACGTCTATTCATGCAAGTACCGGGTAGCACGAACAGGTACATTGTGGCGCTACCGATCATGACCACAACTCCCGGAGAGATCAGACCGACCCCACAGATGTATTAAGTTCATCGCTTCTATGAAGCCGACACGATATGACCCCTGCATAGCCTAGTCCAACCCCGCACGCTCTCCTCCCCACATAATCCTAAACAGGAGAGAACAAGTGTGCAGAAGGACACGCATTAGGTATTTTCTGTCACACCACATAACGTCTGCCTTACGGATATTATGGGACCGCATCGAACAAATAGATATTCTGCCATTACTCGGCTTCACACTCCATGCCATTGGCTTTCAATCAATCATGGCACATCTTTTCTCGCTCGCGACACCACCCAAGCCCGCCTACCACGAGGGCAATCGGCAAGGTGATCAAGTGAAATTCCCCGACACGGGGTTTTTCCAGGGCTTCAACAAACCATCCCGTCTGGAAGCGGATATCTTCGAACTTGAAACAACAGGCGAGATTCCAAAAGACATAAACGGGACTTTTTATCGAGTACAACCTGATCACCGGTTCCCACCCCTCTTTGAAGAAGACATCCACTTCAATGGCGATGGTTCAGTGTCTGCCTTCCGGTTTCAAAATGGCCATGTCGACTTCAAACAGCGTTTCGTTCACACCGATCGCTTCAAGGCCGAAACTAAGGCTCGAAAATCTCTGCTAGGGAAATACAGAAATCCGTACACAGATAATGAAATGGTAAAGGGTATAATTCGGACTGCTTCCAATACTAATATCATCTTCTGGCGTGGAGTCCTCCTTGCCACCAAAGAAGATGGCCCTCCCTTCGCCATGGATCCCACAACCCTCGAGACCCTCGGCCGCTACGATTTCGACGGCCAAGTGCAGTCCCCAACATTCACCGCACATCCTAAATTCGACCCGGAAACAGGTGAAATGGTTTGTTGGGGATACGAAGCAGGAGGCAACGGCTACGATGCTTCTACCGACATAGTCGTCTATACCATCTCCCCGGACGGCAAAAAAACCGAAGAATGCTGGTACAAAGCTCCTTTCTGCGGCATGATTCACGACGGCGCCCTGACCGAAAACTACCTCATCCTCCCTCTAACCCCCATCAAAGTCTCCGCCGACCGCGTCAAACGCGGTGGCAACCATTTCGCCTGGGACCCCAACGAAGACCAATGGTACGGGATCGTCCCACGCCGCAACGGAAAACCCTCCGACATAATCTGGCTGCGCGCCGAGAACGGCTTCCACGGCCACGTCGCGGGTTCCTACGAAGACGCCGAGGGCAAAATCGTCGTCGACCTCACCATCGCCTCGGACAACGTCTTCTTCTTCTTCCCCCCGGACTCGCCCACCCCAACCCCAACCACGCTCCTCCAACGCAACAAACTCGTCTCCGACACCTACCGCTGGGTCTTTGATCCCAAGACGCCTACAAACACGCGCGTTAAGCCCGAACGTCTCTACGGCATAAATGGCGAATTCTCCCGCGTAGACGATCGCTTCCTCACAAAGAAATACTCCCATTTCTGGCAGTGCCAAATCGACCCCACGAAGCCGTACGATTTCCCCAAATGCGGTCCCCCCGCCGGCGGCCTCTTCAATGTGATTGGGCATTTCAATTGGGACACGGACATCCGAGATACGTGGTGGGCGGGCCCGACTTGCACGTTCCAGGAGCCAGCGTTTATACCGAAGCCCGGTTCGACTGTTGAGGGGGAAGGGTATCTGATTGCGCTGTTGAATCATTTGGATGTGTTAAGAAATGATATTTTGATCTTTGATGCGTTGGAGATTGCGAAGGGGCCGTTATGTGCGGTGCATTTGCCGGTCAAGTTGAGGTTGGGATTGCATGGGAATTTCGTGGAGGAGAGGGAGGTGGAGGCTTGGAAGGAGAGGAGGAGAGTAGGGGGTGAGATCGGGCCGGCGAAGGTAGCGGAGGGGGTGTTAGAGTGGCAGAAGAAGTTGTTTGAGGAGGAAGGGTTGAAGGGGGTGCCGATTTTTGTGGAGGGTGAGGGGGTGGGAGCGGGGACGAATGGTGTTAATGGGGCGAAGGTGAACGGTGAAAAGTTAAATGAAGAGAAAAAGAATGAAGCAAATGGGACACAGACAGCGTAACGCCTTTTGAGTACAATCAATGAAGTTTCAAATGTCAGATTTCTATACCAAGAAGAAGTCTAATGATAGGGCTGGAGCTACGGCGTACTCTGAACAAGAGAAACCCTCAATGGTAAGCATACATATACAACGGATATTTTTAACCTTTGAGTCTATACCTGTCCAAGGTGTTTCTAGAACCGAATTGCCATCTACCCATTAACCCCTATCTTGATCCCAGTAAAGTTATATACTTCTATTCCCAACGCCATTTTCTAGAGAAAAAACGACAAGGTATGATCCGTGTATAATCGTTGAAAGGTCCATAGTCTATCTCGTGACGATGTCCTTGTACAGAGCGTTGTTGTAATCGTAAAAGTCGTGCAATCATAACCAGAGTTGTCTGAGGGTAGATTCATCTAGTGAGTATTAGTAATAACATTTATATACGAACTAGGCGTTTTAACTCACTATGATCAATACTCGTTAAACAGCCGTCCAATATTAGACAGCCCATTGCCGACATCGTTGACCATACTTCCTTGCCTAGCCATGAACAGTGCATAACGGTGAACATCAGGCTGACTATCCAACCATGGCAAGACCTCCTGCAAAAAGCGCTGGATCTCCTGTTCGGTCCCAAATGGAGCGAACTCAGTGATCCAGATTGGGCGGCCACCTGCGATTTGGCGAGCATCCTCGATATGCTTCTTGAAGTAGGGAACGTTATTCGCGCTGTCGTACCAATGGATGTTGATGAAGTCAATCTTGCAGCCTTGACAGCCGTCCAGGAAGGCTTTGAGGTAGCCGAGACCCATGATGCTGCCGGTGATTGCATCACGAACGCCGTTGGTGACTGCCGGTGAACCTATGTAGACTTTGGGGCCATATTTGCGTAGAGGTTCGATCCATTGGCGATGGGCGGCAATAGTCCTCCCAATGTCTTGCATGCATGATCCGCCATGGCTGTGAGAGAATAGTCAGTTGCCAAATTTCATGGAACAATGTGAGGTCAGACTTACTCGCATTGATCTGGCTCATTGAATGAGAGAACATGAGTAGCACCTGGACCTGCACGAGTGCAACGGTCAACGTTATCGAACCATGGGCCTGTGTGGTCGGGACGATCTGAGTGCAGCATAGGAACAAATTCGTGCGGACGATTGAAATCTACGATTCGAGAATCCCAATTGTACATCCAGGTTGTCTTACGATTCTGAGTGATAAACAAATTGGTAAACTCTAGCTGATTGAATGCTATTCCACGGCGATTGACACCAGCAACTTCAATAGGCTGGAACTCGCCGGCAGGGGCTGCTGTAGTGAGGCCAGCGAGACCAAGACCGAAAAGGCTGAGAAGTTTCATGATGTTCGAAGGTGTAACAATCAAACCGAAGAGCACGATGAGCGCTTTGGTAGAGTATAAAGGGTGTTTGACAGAGAGGATGCGCAAAATCAACCGGGTTTTCAAGGACAGTGGTATGGAGATGGTGTTCTTGAAGGACCGAAGAGGTAGGTTGCTTTATACCCGTCAGGCGAACGGACTCCAGCGAATGTACTTGGAAATTAATGGCTGAGAATCTGGCTGGCTCTGATATCTCGCCCAGGCGGTCTAGTCGTGTTGGTTTTGCGTTTTCCTCCGCCTTATTTTACTTGAGGCTGGCCCAAGCGGACTAGGTTTCTTCAACTGTCTGAATCGCTCGGCCCCCACACTGCTCGATTTCTCTGTGATCACTGCCAAGATTGTTGAAAAGGTAAAGGCGTGCTTAATTGTAGAAGGAAGCCACGATGTCGCCAATCCAGGCTGATTGGCGATAGTGGCTTCATCTGACTCCAATCGACTGTCCAGGCATGCGGAAGTAAAACAAAACAAAACAGGTACAGGTACATGTACATGTACGATCCCCCGGTCTAGACTGGGGTCAATGCAGGCACGAGGTAGATCCCGCTATAATGTGTCGTGGATTGTGGGTTGGCGGTGGTGAACTGTCACTCGCGTCACGTTGCTTTTGTGAGCTTCTCTAAGCTTGTTCAGCCCGCCCTGACAAAGCCCTACCTGATGCTGAATCGGGGCTCGCATGAGATCCAAGTTATACATGTAGGACGTGGCATCGTCTCTGCCCTGCATACAACACATCGAGATTGTGTACACGTAAAAGCGCGTACCTTACCTCCCGCCGGAGGAAAGACTGACACGTGCGCCTCACTTCCTTGATGCAGGTACACAGCCAGATGCGCCCACCGAAATCCTGCGGCAACAAATGGACACACATATCTCTTTTTCAAAAAGCCTGGCTGGTCTGCTGGGTGGCTTTGGGTTCGAAAAGCACGTGAATCTAGATTCGCTGGATGAGAAGACGTGTTCCAGCTAGCCACATTCTCGGTGTCGCTTGATGACACTTCGGGAAATTGCGCATTTCCCGAAGGCAATTGCGATGCGCCAATCGCAACCCGTTGATGAGATTCCCATATGTAGGGCTGAACGGAATATTGTGATTGGTTGAATTCATTTCAGAAGCGGTCGAGGCCCGCAATGGAACCTTTTCACGGGCACGTTACAGTCGGAAACACCCATCTGTCCAGTGATGGTGACATCACGGACCGAATCCTGGAATTCTAAGCATGGAATACAGTAGTAACGGCTGTTCCCATAGATTAGGTCGCCGGGAGTCCAATGTTCACTGGTACCCGTAAGGATACTAGCCCAAGCAAACTAGAATTGGCCAAACCCCTCTTCGGAAGAGTAGAGAAGTAAATTGTTGAGCGTATGTGAGCCAGGGTCGGAAACAGCAGATGCAATGCTACATTGGCAACCAAGTAGCTACAGCCATAGTTCAACGGAAAACCAAGCAGCTTGTGGGAACTAGTTGATTTAAAATAGTTTGAATAAGATGGCTCACAAACTGACGCATTTATGTATCGTCCTGAGTCTCAAACCGCGGAAATACAATTTGATATCCGTTTTCAAGGATCCCCTTCCAAAGCGATATACTACGGAATTATTGAAAAATTCCTAATAAATGTTCATTGAAATTTTGGTTCTCGCCAAACATGATAGATGCCGGTGGCGGTGACCTTCATAGTCACTCGATGTTCTTGAAGAGGAAAATCTGTTCGTCCCCTCATACATTCACAGTCCTTCATGCTCAATCCCTTCCGAGTTCCTCGCATCTGGATGGCTTATGCTTTCTAGTTTATCTGAAAAAGGGAAATGTAACGAATATCATGCACTGTATATCAGCGCCAATGTATCACATGGTTCAAAAGCTATACTATGGTATTTATTTGGATCGTGTCTGTCTTGATGGAAATGATTCTATAGGGTGTAGGATGTGAGACGTAATGAACTAAGCCTTGTATCCTTGAAAACTACTTTATCATATTCTAATTTCCTGGCGTCCTCCAGTCTCAGACTCACCGGTTAAGATATGTGGCACAGCAACTCGATACTAGCATTTCGAGATGAAGAACATAAGAGGTCATAGTCTGCAGAGATCAGGTTTGCTCGTATTCAGTTTTCCTAACAATAATTGCCATTGATTCATAACATCATGGTTAAAGTCGCCGTCACACAACAGGAGCCTCTCTGGTTCGACCTTGAAGGCACTGTCGACAAGACCTGCCGAATGATCGAAGAAGCTGGAAGCAATGGCGCAAAATTGATTGCATTCCCCGAGGTTTGGGCCTGTGGGCATCCTTTATGGATATGGTATGTTCAGTTCCTCCTACGGTACCCATATTACACCCAAGGTACACCGGTGTTAATTTAATATGGACCTAGGGCCCGAGCTGTAGATCCACCCCTAGCCACTGCATATATCAAGTCCTCCATGTCTTACGGTTCTCCCCAAATGGCCAGAATCTGCGCCGCAGCGAAGGAGAACGCCATTGCTGTCTCCCTGGGATTCTCTGAAAACGAAAACGACAGTTTGTATATTGTGCAGTGTATTATTTCGGCCGGAGGAGAGATATTGAAGAAACGCCGTAAGTTGAAGCCGACGCATGTAGAGCGTACCGTGTTTGGTGACGCGGGAGGCCAGAGTCTGAACAACGTTGTCAGTGATTCTGAATCCAGACAGCATAATTAGCAACGCATGCTCATAAACCTCACAGGTCAAGGTGGAAGGACTAGGGAAAGTAGTTGCGTTGAATTGCTTTGAGCACACGCAGCCTTTACTGAAGTATCATACCATCTCGCAAGGTGAAAGAATTCACGTTGCGTCCTGGCCTCCAGTTGCGCCATACGATAACAGCCCTGCCAGCCAGGGTTTGTTCAGCATGAGTGCCGAAGCTAAAAAGCCTGCAACTTACATAATATCCCCGCTGAGTGTTGTTGTGTAGGTATCCAATCATTGTCTCAAACATACGCCATGGAATCCGCCACCTTTGTGCTCCATTGTACATCTGTTCTTTCCGCCTCCGGAATCAACGCCATGAAGACCAACGAGACCTCTCTGTTTGACAAGCCCGGCGGTGGCTATTCTGCGGTTTTCGGGCCCGACGGACGGCTCACAGAGCCAATTCCTGCGGACCAGGAAGGGATTGTGTACGCGGACCTGCCGATGGATTTTGCGACAACGGTGAGGCATTTC
Source organism: Dendryphion nanum (assembly GCA_020744415.1). NCBI lineage: Eukaryota > Fungi > Ascomycota > Dothideomycetes > Pleosporales > Torulaceae > Dendryphion > Dendryphion nanum. The sequence continues at coordinate 553,728 of JAGMWT010000013.1, read as the reverse complement.
ATGGATGTGGCAGGACACTACAGTCGCCCAGACTTGCTTTGGCTCGGCGTCGACGCCAGAGAAAAGAAGTGCGTGAGAGCTGTGGGAGAGCAGGAGAATAGCTGGGAGAAATTGTGAGCCGTGACAGCCAATCTACGCACCAGGACGAGAGGAACGCACCCTGAACGAGATGTAGCCGAACGACTGTTTTCATATTCTCTCATATAATAAATCGTAGTCTGTAGCCCTTCCACTATCGCATCTCAGTCATTTCTTCAGCCGTTGCTGAAATCGAGGTCTGAAAGTTGTTAACGCGCGCCCACGCGAGTGAATGTCGTGTCTAGCTCACTACCGTGGGCTTCATGATGTATCCAAACCGTCTCGCAAAGCAAAGACGCCGCTTTTATATGCTACTTGTAACATGGCAGTGAATAGTCATGGCGCTGTGAGCTATCAGTGATAGGATTTGCCCAAGCGGTTGGTGTGCAGACTCAGTCTCCAAGCTATGAAGCGCACCAACATCATCACCGAGCGCGTGTCTAAAGTGGATGGAGATGTCACATCCGAACCAAACGTAGCTTAAAGATTCTCTATTAAATGATCAATACACCACCTGAGCTTCGGCTTCCTCTCTTCTTGCGTTTTTCGGCAGTGTTGACTCTGTTGACCCCGGGAGACTATTGACCCTGAGGCGGGTGTCAACAAGCACACCTAGGCATACAGGCAAATTTTTCAGCTACCAAATGCCAGAAAGATTCAAGATGCAACATCTAGATATCAAGTACCCTGAGCTACGGTGACATGCTCCCTCGCCCTCAAGGTGCTGCGCAACCTCGGAAGCATCTATACCCTCTTCGCGCACATTGGGGGGCTCTGCACCGTCACTGCACACCGCACACATATCTTCATCTAGCGCCAACAGCCAATCATAACCCTCATAGTCTTCCAGTATTCCAGTATATTCTTCCACTTGCTCAATCACCAGTATCTTCTATCAGATTCGGGGAGAAGGCCCCTGCACATATTGAGCGCTCCCATTGGCCAATTCATCTTCTTTAGCGGCTCACGTAATACAACTTGGCAATGGCCCGTGCAACCCTCGCCAAAGGTATTTGTTCAGTACCACTTTAGGAACACAACTATTTTTTCCCTTCCCCTCATCCAAATTCAAAACTCAATATTCGAATTCCAAACTTCTTTCTATTTTTTGGTTTCGAACGTCAAGCCTCTTCCTTCACTTGAACCCCACCTTCCGCATTTGGCATACACTCTTCACAACATGCCTTCATCAACAACAAACACAACATGGCATCCACCTCGAGTTGATCTCACTACAACATCACTACCTTGAGACAACATCGCATCATACACTGTCTTCATATCAACACCATTTTTCATGTGAGTATCCCTTCTTCGTCGCAACATTAACTGACTCCAACAATAGTATCAAAGCATCCACTGCTTCACAAAACATCAACCTTTAACAATATCCCGACATCAATACTACCTCAACAACATCCTGTCTTCATCATCATCCAATGTCATCATCTATAATCAACAGCGCTTCGACAATACCTCGACAACACTTCGACTTCATCCTTTAACAACATCTCGCTTTTATCAACACTTCAACACTTCGACATCATCATCATAATCATTTCTTAATCATATTTCGACTTCAATATTCTTCAACAACAATCATTATTCGTTCTTCATCTTCGCTTCCCATCTCTCTTCTGGTCTTCTGGTCTTCTGGTCTTGTGGTCTTCGGTCTTGGTCTTCGGTATTGGTCTTCGGTCTTGGTCTTTTATGGTTTGGTCTTTCATGTCTTTGATTTGTTTGGTTAACTTGATACAGCTCAACACTTTCAACCTTGATGCTTGCTCTGCTTTCCAATTCGAACCGAACACTCTCATTCTGGATCCTCCGCACCGTACCGTATACGCCGATTATCGTCTTGGTTTGGGTTCGGGGAAACATATGCTCTGGGGTAGCTGACATCCACCGGCGGCTTCGGCTCAGGTCAAGGTGGTGTCAGATCTAGTTCCAAGCATTCAAGTTCTTGATCGATGCTTGGCTGGTCTTTTCGTGTGCTTCAGTGCTACTTAGTAGATCGCTTATCCGACTGGAACTTGAGTGTTTGGCCTAGGGGGTGCGTCTGGGTGATGTGAGAACAGGTAGCTGATATCCACCGGCGGCTTCGGCTCAGGTCAAGGTGATGTCAGATCCGGTTCCAAGCATTCGGGTTCTGGGGGCACTACAACATTGAACGGTTACAGAGCTTAGAGAGTGGTCCAGTTTACGAACCCCACCTCATGGGCACCCGCACTCTTTGTTGTGATGCTGGACCGATCTCCTCGTGTGCTTAAGTGCTACTTAGTAGATCGTTCCGTCTGGAATTTGGGTGTTTGGTCTGGGGGAATTTGTTCGGTCAAAGAGGCTGGGGATCCCAGCAAGCCTTGGAGGTGTTAGTTCGAGCATGGTCTAAGAGAATGGGTCTCCCAGTATGTGTTGGATTGGGGTTTGGAGTTTGGATATGGGCTACTGGATACTCCGACACTTCAATACACCTTCGCACCAACACATCTTCTTCGACAATACAACACTACATCAAAACCACCACATCTTCAACGCAACACTACTTCGACACCGATACACCTTCAACCCAATACACCTTCATCACAACACAACTTCATCACCAATACATCTCCTCAACCACAACACATCTTCCTGGACCGACACACAAGCACACACAATCATCAACACATCAGCAGCAGCAAGCAGCAAGCAGCAAGCATCAAGGTTTGATTGGGTTCGAGTCTGGTATGGATATGAACATGGATATAGATATGGAAACAAGAATCTTTAGCTAGTACAAGCAAACAAACAAACAAACAATCAAATACACTCTTCAAAACCCATCATCATCATCATTGTCTTCGCTTCTCATCATCATATTGTTGTCGCCTCTTCCTATCATTGTCTTCGCCCCTTCTCATCATGACCCCTTCTACCTTTCGCATCTCCCCAACATGAAAACAGTCACTCATTCACTCATCCTTGATATCAACCAAGTCACAACAAGTATGACCCCGTACATCCCAACATGAACATGAAGTTCTGAAGTTCTGAATTCATATGCGTATGTGTATGCGTATGCATATGTATGCGTATACATGATTACTCGACTGTCTTCCTCCCACATCTCCCACGACTACTATACATACAATGCGTCTCCGTTCAGTTCCACGTTCGCAAACACAAATACAACAAAAAAAAGGTTTCCACTTCAAAAAAGCCAACCCGAATAGAAAAAGAAGAGTAATCCACTCGCTCAAATGCACAACGCAAAAAAAACAAAAACCAGGAAAAAGCGCACTATACCGCACCAATGAACAAAATGAACACCAGAAGCAAGGAAATAGAGGAACGAAGAATAAGGGTCTCATGGACGGACCCGAAAAAAACGTTACTCAGATAATTCCTTCATAATTCCTCAAAAGATTCCACAAAAAATTCGTCCCTTCATTGCCTTTCCCGTTTCCCTTTTCCTTTTTAGCCCTGATTTTCCATACACCTCATCAAATCACATCTTCCCACCACGACCACGCGATCGCAACAAGCGAACTTGGTTGTGGCTTCACATACCCCCATCCATATCCAACCCTTCCATCCCTCCCATACCACCACCCTGACTATGACTCACGCTCGCCCGATGCGCCCCGTGATGACCATGCCCATTCAGCGCCGCAAGGTCCACTGGCGTGCCAGCGGGAAGTCCGAAGTTGAATGCCTCGCTTGCGAAAACGCCGCCATCGTCGCCCATGGTAGGTGGTTCCATGTTGAAAGGAAGGAACCAGGCGTTGGAAGGGTCCATGAATCCGCCAGCCATGCCCATCGGGTCGATGTTCCAGAATCCGGCGCTAGTATGGTGCGGAGAGAAGTCGGGGAAGGGCGACAAGTCCATTTGGTGTGGGAGGTGAGACGTTGGTGAGGTCGAGAGCATGGGAAGGACTGGATGTTGGTGGGCGTGCTGGTGGGCATATTCTTGCATAAACTGTTGTTGCGGGTTTCCAGTGTTGAAGTAGGCTGGGTCGAAGGCAGCGGCGGCGTCGAGCTGGTCCTGGGGTGCGATGTGGATGTGGTTCATTTGTTGCCGCAATCGGCTTGGGTGCATCTGCTGAGCCTGTTGCTGTTGCCTCGATGCTGTGCTGTCAGCGGCGGGGTGTGAAGCTGGAGCGTCGCTCTTCGAGACGGATTTGGACTTGTTCTTGCGCGCTTGCTTGCGCTGCTGGTCGGCCCTCGAAGGTGGCGATAGTGATGCAAAGAACTCTTCTACGCTCTGCAGGTCGCTCTTCTGGCCCAAGACGGCATCGGTGCCTGGCTCGTTCGAGGCCCCCTCTGCAGCATCCTCGTAATCTGTTTTGGAGACTCCGTGCGGGTACCTGTCGAACCAGTCGCCGTACTGGAAGATGACGCCTTTGCCCGACTTGTCTCGTGGGGCGGTGGGACCGCGAAGTTGTGCGTCGGCGTGTTGGCGGTACAACTCTTTCAGGTTCTCGGCGATGTAGTGGAACATGCCCCAGTATTTCTTCATTTTGCTTAGGTACTTGACATTGTACGCGAGGTACTTCTTCGACTGAGCCTCGAGCTTGGCACTCTTCGAGAAGATGCCGTGCACGTGCACGGTAGAGGAAAAAAAGGCGGAGTAACCGGCAAATGGGGCGACAACGTTGTAGTCCATTGCTTCGTTGATAAGGATGGAGATTTGGTTGGCAGCCTCGAGCGCGGTGCGGGCGGACTCGGTTATAAAATCGCGGGGCATGTCTTTCGGTGGCCGACTATCTGCTCTCGTGGGGAAGGAAAAGCGGTGCATGAAAAGAATAATCTGCTGGTATAGGATGTGCAAGTATAAGAAGTGATTTGCCGTCTTGCCTATCGCGTGGCTCTTCAGGTTTTCGGGGTTGTAGAGCAGCATCTCAGGTAGTGAGGCCTTGAATTCCAGGACTTCTCGTTTTATGGACAGGAAAGTGGACTTGGGCGACCACATGGACTCTAGCTCTCGCTCCTTTCCGCCCAAGTTCATGTATTTGACGAGCTTTCCCCATATGCAGACCAGGCGAATGGTATAAGCCGACACACCCATGTTGTCCCTGGCATTTGATAGCATGCCACTGTCCGGTGGAACAGGGTTGGGGACCCTGCCTTCTAAATTCTCCGTGGGCGCTTGAATCTCGTGGAGGTATAGATGTTCCTTCACGGGCAGTTGCACCTCGATATATTGCTCGTTCACGAAAAGCGGGCGGTCGGTTCCGGACGAGTTAAAGCGGTCCATGAGGAAACACGACCACATGGTCCGCCTTCGAATCTCCCGGTCGGTGGCACTGAGAGGCTTCCGGTCCGGCTCGTTCACAGTCGGGTCGTACTCTAGCTCTTTATGCAGCTGGAGGGCGTAGGCCATTCTCTGAGCCATGCCGCCAAACATCCAACTCCGACCGCCTTGACATGTTCCGAATTCGTGGAGGCCAAGTAGAAGGTACACGATGAGTATGGTGATGTTCGGGGTGTCGTATCGCTTGAGCGCGATCTCTCGCGCTCGCTCCGCCCAATTATCGCCTCGCAGGAAAGTGGGTTCTGTGCGAAGCTTGGGGTGGGTGGAGAAACGGGCTGATATGGCACATATGGCTAATATGAGAACTGGGGGCACTTTGCCTTGGGCCAATCTTCTCATAAAACTGGGTTTGTGAAGAAGAGGGTAGCTCTGGCCGTATACGTAGTCGAAGTAGACTTCGGCCAAGTGTTCTTGGAGATCTCGAGGTGGTAGGCTCTCGACTCCCTCGGTCAAGAGACTGGTGTCGTCGGAATCCTTTGCACGTGATGCGGAGCCGGCAGCATCCGGGTTCGCTGATTTCGTCTTGGACCACTCGTCGAGGTCGTTGCCGAAGGCTTCTTCGGCCACCCTCTTTTTCGTGGTGGGTGTCTTGAGTGGGGCGCCGGGCAGAGCGGGCTTGACAACCGACCTGCCCACACCCGAGACCGAAGGCAGACTTTCCTTTGGGATGAGTTTGATGACTCGGTCCTCCATTCGCTTCAAGCGCTTGTCGAGCATAGCCATGTAATCTGTTCTCGGTGCAGCTTTCCGGGTGGTAACTTTGTAGACGCAGGGGATCCTACTCCGCAGACAGTGCTTGCAGGCCGGCTTCTCCCCCGAACAGCGAATTTTCTTTCTGCGGCATGCGATACAGGCCAACGGCAGCCGTTTTCTCTCCTTTCCCGCCTTGGTCTTCATCTCGCTCCAGGCGGGCGGGTCCAGGTTTGCATTGTCTTTGTCTTTCTTCGACATGCCGTCTGCAGCGTCTCCGTTGAGGCTGTCGTCCAATCGCAAGGCATAGGAGGAGGCGTCATTCCCTGGTTCGCCAATAGCCAGCATTCCCAAGGCCGGAGCGCTCTCTGGACTTGTGTTGATATCATCGTGGCCATAGTTTCCCGGGCTTCCAATGCTCAACCTATGTTGGTTGGCACTGCCAGCACTGATGTTCCCGTCGCTTAGGTTACTTATGCTGCCGCGGTGATTGTTTGGGTTCGTTTTGATGTGAGGATTGGTGTCGAAGGGAGAGTTGAACTGCTGTGCCTGGGCGAAGGCCATGGAAGGGAAGTCGGAGAAGGAAGGCATGAGGGAGGAAGGGCTCGAGGTAGCCAAGGGCGGCGGGGAGTGGAGGGAGTTGCGCAACTCGGGAAGGCCGTACTCGTTCAAAGTCAGCGGATCGTCGTGGTCGAACTTGGAGAGCGAGTGGGCAGTGGCCATGACGGAGGGTGGGAGTGCGGTTGCGGTTGCGCCGGAATCGCCCATGTCGTCTGGTGTGCCGCGGAGGTGCAAAGGGAGGTTCTCACATCGGATAGAAATGGGGAGGAGAGTGGAAGGAGGCTGCAATTATTCGAGATGGGAAGAAAGGCAGGCTCCAGCGAGCATGGTGAGGATGAGCTGAAGAGCAGACAGTCACACAGGCAACACACCAGTAATAGTGGACAACAGGTACGGACGGGGTTGAGGGGTTGTTGCTCTCGCCCGGAGGTGATTCGGCGGCGGATAGGCCCCGGGGGGCAGGAGAGGAGCAACAAGCGCGAAAGACGAAGAAGTGGAGTGCAGCGTTTGGGCGCGAACGAGCGGCGCAGGCGGGCGGGGGGGAGACTAGCGCAGGATGTAACAGGATGTTACAGGATGTACGAGGAGAATGGAGAGGAGAAGGAGTAGGGGCGAGAATAATAATCAAAAAGGTAGCAGTAGGTTGACGAGGAGTAGAGAGAGGTGGTGGTGGTGGGAATAAGTGGGCTGCTGACAGGCTTCTCTTCTGGGGGATGAGGAGTATGGGGGAGTATGGGGATTCGTAGTGACGAGTGACGGGTGACGGGTGATGGATGATGGATGGGCGCAGGTGCAGGTGCAGCGAGGCGAACAATGATGAGCAGCGAACGACGCTGATACAATAGGCGGGCAATGGGGGTTACGTAGAAGATAGAGAGGAATCAATAGACAGAAGGACTAGAGCCAGTAGAGATGATATGATCTAGCAGGGGGGGGGGTGGGAGGATGGCTTGCATATGGAGGAGCGCATAGACAGAGAGCGAGCATGAGCCAAAGAGGAGAGGAGAGGAGACATGGAGCATAAGACCAGGAGCAGCAAGCAGTTCGTAATGGCGACGGCAGGATTCGCAGTGTCACAGAGGGAGGGATAGTTCCTCCATTTCCCTCCCATGTACCTTTTAGTCTCTTTTTTTCTTTTCGTTCTTTCCTGACATTCCATTCCATCCCCCCTTGCCCCCCTCTTCTCTCTGCCCGTCTTCCTCCCCGAGGACGGAAGGCTTGGTTAGTTAGTTAGTTGGTTGGTTCGTTAGGGAGTGGTTGCAGGGTTGTTGGCCAGCCAGTCCCAGCTCTCCCCTTGCAAAGCATTTGCATTTCGCGGCTGTCAGTGAATTGACCTCGGGCAATGGACGCGTAAAGTCACGGGAACACACCGCGCAGAGAGTATTCGAGGTGCCCAGGTGCAGATTCCAGGCCGTGTTCCCGTGCGTGCAGCGTGTGCAGTGCGTGCAGAGCGCGCAGAGCGTGCAGTGTTTGTTGCAGTGCTCCCCACATGCACGTATTACTATGCACGTAACGGGTTGTAGTTGGAGACTGGACAAATGCATTACTCAGACACGACAAAGCAACCACCTAGAGAGACAGGAGGTGACCCACGTCACCACCACCGCTGTGGTGATGACAACAACAACACAGCAACGCAGCTACAATATACTCCAGGGCAGGCGGGAAAACACGAAAATTTCGGTCTGGCAAGGACGAGGTTCATATTGAAGGTTCATATTGGAGATAGTCGCACATACTCGGGGCATACAATATAGGACAAGGGGACAAATCTGGGGGGAGAGGAGGGGAGGGGAGGGGGAAGGGGGGCTGCTGAGGGGCGTTGTGTCTACTGCAGCTGTCTGACACCCACCACCGCCACCACCACCCCAATCTTCCACTGCTTGCACATGGCCATACATATTGAGAGGCGAGTACAATATGGTCGAGTACAGGTACCTGAAAGTACCTTGAAGTACTTGGAAGTACCTGGAAGTACCTGGAAGTACATGATTGTACATGACTGTGCATCATCACCAAAGCCACATACACACACACACACATATATACACATATACACACATACATAGAGACACACACACATACACACACTCTCTCTTTCTCTCTTTCTCTCTTTCTCTCAGAATTTGCACGTCACGAGGAAAGGTCCTTCCCCTTCCAAGGCTCCCTCCTCCCCGACCAGGCAGGCGCCATGTGCACCATTTGTGGGTCCTCCATCTCTTTTTTTTGCGGGGCCCCCGCCTGCCCAATTCTGCCACATTCTTGCCCCATTGGTGCCCCATTGTGCCCGCTTCCTGCCTTTTCGGCCACTCCCAACGAAACTCGCCCCGCTAGCGGCACGACCTGCACCCTTTGGTCTTCTTTCTGCCCTGGACATCATTTCACACATCATCAACATCATTAACATGATTAACATGATTAACATCACCTGCACCATTTACCACAATATCAATCGCACAACGCTTCCGACCACCCAATTTAACACACAATGCACACAAATGCACACAAACACACACAAACACACACAGCCCGTCAAGCTAACACCGCACAAGCACCCACAGTACCCTCCTGCCACGTAACAAGCGCCGATCTCTATCCACCCTTCACCCACTTGGCCTGCTTCAGCCAACTTCACCTCATCTCGTGATGGTTCGCATCCAAGACTCGGAAACCATCAGAACCTCACCATGGCTGACGAGAGATGACTCCTCCTCTTCCAGCCGTGAGAATAGCCTTGATATAACCTTGGAACAACCAAGAAAAAGAGGTGTGGTCGGTATCAAGCCGCCGATCGAGATTTGACCCTTCCAGAAACAACCCAACCCGCACCGCAATGCAATCCCGCATTTCGACGTCAGCTTCCAGAAACACCAAGACGCCTTGTTCTCGTATAGTCCGCTCACCCTTCGTCTTCGTCTTCGTCTTCGTCTTCGCAAGACTCTTCCCGCCCCCAACTCTCACTTCCCACACACACACACACACACACCTGTCCGCTTCCTACCGCAAACCTTCCTTCTAGCCGCCTCCTCAGATAGAGAGCTACACCTTTCATTTGTCCACCTATTTTCCCAAAATCCATGCACTCTAAGTGGTCGACATTTGCCAAAATGCACACAAAAAGAATCCACTTTCCACTATACCCTATCCTATATTCATAATCCATAATCTCTCCGTTCCACACTTCCACCTTTCCACCTTTCCCTCACATGCTGCCTCCCAATATCACCGCCGCTGGGCACCTTCCGCACCCTTCCTTCCATCCAGTCTCACTTCATCATCGTAAACGCCTCTTTATATTACCTCCACTCGCCTGTTCCTCCACTCTTCTATCAACGCGACCCCCTCTGTCTCATGCACTCTACCCGCCCACTCTCTTTTGCCCTGGCGTTTCCCCTTCGTCCGCCGCTGCCCCCGCCCCCCCATCTCCACCCATTTGCACCCTCCTGCATCCTCTCGCAACTCCAAACCGTGGCACCTTGCATGCTCCTTGCATCGCCATGCCCTGCCTACGTCGGACGCTGCACGGACGCCCAAGTTAATACTCGCACCTGCACGCGACCAGGGGAACCCGCCGGGGAAAGCTGGGGTCGATCTTGGTACCCGCAACTCGTTTCGGCGGCGATCGTCTGCCCTGTCTGCCCTGTCTGCCACCGTGTATACTAACGACGTAAGTATTGTACTACACCTTCCATCAATGTGTACTTGGAATATGCCCCTTCGGTGAGCACATCAGAGAGAGACAAATGCGGGGAGACCAGCAATCCGGCATACCAGCCTGACCATCAAGTCTTGTCACCTCTTTGCCGGGCACCGCATCTCCCAGGTCAGCGTCTCTTTCTTTCATTAACCACCAGGAGAACAGCAGGGCACTGGCTACAGATACCTTCAACGCTATATTGCATAGATCCGAATTCTTCCGCCCTTGCCTGCCAACGCCACACATTTGCATCTCCGATTTTGGATGAAATAAAAAAAACACAATCACATTATTCACTTCAAATCTCTCCAGCTGTGCCAAAATCGTGACACGGCCTTGTCCCACTTCACCGCCTGCCTTCCCCGCAATCTATCATTTCTACACACGTCGCCCAGACTAGACCATTCCAATCTCCGCCTGCAGAGTCCCGTTAGGGCCCAGCTTCTCCCACCGGGAAAAACATGGTCGCTTCCGCACATCGGCCGTTTGTATAGTGGCGGAAGCACGTGTCTGACCGCTCTGTGCACCGCGAACTGTGCATTGCCCTGGGGAGTGCAACGGTGCTGCAGCTGGAACTTTGGATGAAGAAGGAAAAGAGAAAAGCACCGACGACGACGTCTGCGCATACATGACGCTTATGTTTTGCTGTCGGTGCTGAGAAGTAGCAGATATGCACGGAGTTGGGGAACGTTGGTTCTAGACTTTGTCATGGGGAGGGAATGAGCCTCGCACTCGCACTTACGCTCTTACCTGATTAACTAATGCACACAACAAAGATCAACACTTCAGGCATCCAACCAATTACATGTGCAAAAGCATAAACAATTAAACCTGCATCCGCAGCAGCAGAACCTTTCATCATTTCCGCCACTGCCAACAGCAACGAAATGAATTCATGTACATGTACATGCACCCCACACTAACTTCGTTGAAATTGGACGCTGTTGCGCTCATCATTACTCGCTATGCATGGTGATTTGCGTGCCGAGAAGGTAGATCGCTGGATTGGGTATCTCGGGGTGTAGCAATGTTGGGGGCGAGATTTGAGGGGATAGTTGGGCAGTAGCAGTGTTTGCTTGGTTAGATAATCACTGTGGTGTCTATGATCCTATTGTTGTTCTCTGTGCTATATAGTAGCTACCGATATACTTGCCATGACATCGAACTCCATGTTTTCCAAAACAAGAAGGAAAGAAAGAAAGAAACGGTAATCAGAAACAAAAACAACAAAGAACTTATATCCATGGCTCTTCATGCGGAATTGTGAACTCACTCCTCGACAACTAACTCCCTTCTCTGCCACTTTTCCTAAACGAAGGGCGCAGAACTGATATAATCACCAACACATCCATCTCCGTCCGGAAACACACACTCTCTCTAGAACAACCAACCACTCCAGAAACCAACCCAAGAAGCAACCTAAGAAATATTGTTCGTTGTATTTTTAAAATCCAGATCTCCATCTAAATCTACATAGTACACTAGAAACCCAACCCCCCTAAAGCCTACCGTCCCCAACCCTTCCCGTTCCCCATCCCCCCATCCCCCTTTCCCCCTACCCCAACACCCTCCCCTATCCAGTTGTTCGTGACTTCCTACCCGCTCTTTCCCTCCGGGATACGATCAGGATAGACATCGTGAGAGGCGTAGTCAGGATACTTTTCTAGTCCCACAACGCGAAGACGTTAGTCGGTGTTCTTTCGTTCGTTTCACCTCCCCAAAGAAAAACAGTGAAATCTACACGCCTGTATATCTGCTCGATTCCCTTACTAGGATCACTGTGGTGGTTCCGAAGGAAAGCTGGATGGGGGAATAGGGCGTGGGTGGAGAGATCTGGGAAGGGAAGGAAAGGACATGGACATGGACATGGACTCACGGATACAAAGGGTACTTGACGACCTTCCGTTCACGCAAACCAGCTGCATCGTCGTCGTCATGGAGCGCAGTCCCAGTCTCGGTCTCAGTCTCGGCCTCAGCTCGAGCAGACTTAGCGTCTCGAGCGATTTCCGCCGCAGAAACAGAGGCGGGATTCGTCGTCGCATTCGCATCTAGGGCCGTGGCAGAGCGAGCGGGGATGGTATCGACATGCGCAAATCCCTTGTTCATCATCGTTTCCTTGCTCTTCCCCCCATCGCTCTTCTCCACAGTCATGGCCGTGATTCCACTCTTCGCTTCCATCCTTTCCGTGTCCACAACTTCGTCCTTTTCCACCGACATCTGTACCCGCCCACCTGCCTCGTCCAACTTGCCCATCGTGTCTTTCGCTGAAATCACAAATCTAGGCTTGTCATCTCTCTCCTTCACGGTAACATGCATCCCCTGTTCACTCTCATGCATCATTCCCTTCCCCCCGTCTCCTGGAATCTTGCCGTCTACTAAATCGTTGATCTTCTTATTCCGTCTATTCACCATTCTTATACCATTTGTCTCAGCAGTGGTTGCAGCGAGTTTGGCTAGATCGCGCTGGGTTGTTTTGGTGAGGGGCATGGTGTCGATTTGGTTGTCTAGCTTGTTAGGGTTGGGAGTGCTGCGTTTCATTTCGGAGGCGTGGGAAGGGTTGAATGTGGTGGTGATGGTGGTGTGGGAGTTCGTGTCGGTGGCTGCTTGGTGAATGTGTCAGTCTTGTTGGGATTGAAAGGAGATGGCGATGTCTCTGAGTACAAGAATGGAAAATGTTGATCCTTGTTGCATTGCGTGGAGTAGGGCTGCTTCGTATGTGCTAAGTTGTCATAGCTACTAGTTTACACTCACAACCTCGATGAAACCCAACCAGCTTGCCTTTTTCAATGGGAGCCGCAAAGCCGAGAGTGACAAGACCAACGGCCAGGGCAGAAACCAAGCTGATAAGCATTGTGGCTAAAGTAGAACTGGATGTCTGAGGCGGTTCGAGAAGGTAGCAGCGATTGCTTGTTGGTGAATTTACAGCCTGCGGCAAATGAACAAGCCTTTATATCTTGCGTCTAGGTACGAAAAGCTAGATGTGATAATCAATAGCCAATCACCCAATTCATACTGGTTGGTGCGGAGACTGGACTGTTCACTAGCTTTTATGTGGATTCTGTCAGGTGAATGGCACGCTATCATGAAATGATGGGACAACGTTTCGGCGTGACCGTTCTTCCGCGGATGTGATGGGCAAACTGAACTTGGTTTTCATGAAACTACATAGCTTATTGGCCAAGGCGATACCCGTTGGCTGTTCATCGCGAGGTGACTGCGGTTGTAAGGCGGAGACACCTGTCGGATCCAAGTTAGAATGTACAATTTCAAGGATACTTGCGGACGTCAGGGTTTGTGACATCCTGGCCGTATCAAGTGCGAGTGAGCACGACATGGGAAAAGTTAGGATGTTTGTTCGTTCATTGTAAGAAATCTAGTTCCGATTGCTTAGTCCATGGCTGGGGGTTGTAACTTCCATGAAGACGTCATCCAGCCCGAGCGAAATACGGACTGCTTCCAATGGGAGCCTATCCTGACAACGTACTGAGAAACTTTATCCGGATGGAAACGCCCATCAGGCAGATTGGGGTTCAGCGTCTTTTCCCAGTGGAGCAAGCAAACGAGGAATGCCGTCGTTTGATAGCTCAAAAACCCTTCAAAGTGTAGATCGATAGGTCCCGTAGTTACATGAAGAGAGTGGTACTTTGGAATGCTGCCGGCCGTTGAATGAGACATATAAGGAATTTAGACTTTTGGCGAAGGAGTAACTTTGTCTGGATCAAGATTGTGTCCTTCCCTCGTTGGCGTTACACTTGCAAGCCTGCTCTACCTGACGGGCTAGAAGGCACATGGAACCTAGAACCTCTTTGAGTATTCGGCTGCTGTGTAGCACACGAATGATGGCAGGTGATACAGGAGGGTGATGACGATGGTTTAGTGATAATTTGGTCGTGCCCCAGCGGTGTCCTACATATACCAATGTTATCTAAGCATTTGCCAACATGTCACAGGAACAGAGCTTGCCACCAGAACTATCACAAAATCGCCGATTCTTTCACAACCCTATTTTTGTTGCATAATCCAGAGAAACCATTCTAGAAATTGCGGAGAAAGCTTTGAAGTTGAAAGACTCGTACACCATGCTTCGATATGTCTTCGGAAGGCTCGTCAAGTCGGGACAAACATCAACTCAAAGGGACAGTGAAATGCTATCATCCGAGGGAGAAAGTGTGCATGACAGACACAAGGAATCCAATGCAAAGGTTGCAGCCAGAACTGTATTCATCTGCTCTGTGGTATATGTCGGAATTGGAGTATTCATTGGCACCATCTTGAAGGATACACAATGCGTCGAAGTCGCGGACAGATTTCGCATGGACCGTATCTCGCGATATTCGCCTGTGATGAACGAGGTACGACCAGACTGGGATACAATCCGGTTCAATAGCTCGTTCCTGCATCAGAACGTAAACAACAACAAGCGGGACCGGAGGTCGACGCTGCTTGGGATGCTTTAAGGACAAATTGCAAGTAAGGTCACCGTAGTTTAGCATATTTGAGACTGATCTAGACTCCTAGATGGTAGCGTTGCAAGATCGGACGCAGAAGCCAAGGAGAGTGGAATACGCCATGACCAGGTGAGGCTCACTATGGACTACAGCAGGGGCTTTCCAGCCAATGTTGAAGGGCTACATCACCTACATTGTTTAGTAAGTTCTAGCAGAGGCCATGTGGGCGTATCAAGTTAATGAAATGAAGCACCTCATGAGAAAGACACCGTGGTGGAACTACGAGTATTATCGCAACAAAAAGGAAGGCTCATTCGTGAACGCCAAATACATAGTTCGGGTGCATACCATACACTGCATGGATATTCTTCTATAGCAGCTCGTGTACACAGCGGATGTAGGCATACCGGGCCAGATTTCGTGGCAGTCGGAGGACGGGCCAGAGCCATTTGTTGATTTCAACACGCAACATGTGCGTTGGGGCTTTGAGGCGATTCGGGAAAGGGTAGAGAGAAACCATTTGCCACCTGAGGATGAGCTGGACATGAGTAGATACTACAGGCCGCCGCGGGCTGGGTATATGATCTACCCAACGATAGATACCCAACGCATTGCGGAGCGAGTCGTGAATGGGACCTAAGCTCTGAATTGAGAAGAATCTTGGATAGCATGATGTAGAACGTTCCTCTCTTGTATACGTATGATTTGTGACCTCGTTCAGCATTTTAGGTTGATTGAGAGCAGTCGAGGATTGGTGGTCTTCTGTCCTGGGAGAAAGGACTGTTCCGCCTCAATGGCAAGGCATCTGCAGCATTGAACAGGGTGGCTCATAACCGTGTTGTTCCTGCCGCATAAAGCACATTGTGGTATGCTGGCCATCCGCAGCTTCTCCCAAACAATTGCAACTTCCCCATCATATAATGTTGTTTTCGTAGACTAGTTCTGCCTTGGCTTGACGGCACCCTCGTGAATGAAGTAGTAGGCGACAGTGCTGTCGGTGGTTGCCGTGGCAAGCAAGACCCTTTTTGTAGTTCTCCATGGATTGGGATCGTCAGCTTCTTCTTCTTCTTCTGCTGCAGTTTCTGGATTAGGCGGTAAGACGGTAACTGCGCAGAAGATGTCGTGGAGGCGGTGCAGGGTCCACTTCTCGCTGAGTCTGGTGGGGAGTACCCATTCGCGCTCAGGGTCGTCCAACAGCTGCTGTGCAGTCTTCCTGCCGTCAGCGGGGCTGGCGTTGGATGCTTTCTCTTGGTCGGCCTGTTTAAGTAACTCGATCTGCTCGTCTGGGTGAACGTAGAGTCGCGAAGGCGGGAGGCCGGAGAGAAGAGGGCGCGGGAGAAGCTCTTTCGTAGCAGGTGAATGGGTGTGTATGTGCAAGTCGGTCCACGAATGCTGGTACTGCAGGTTGTGCTGGATCTGGAGGGCCAAGGTGTGAAGGCTCGGCTGGTGAGAGTTGGGACCGGGAAGGTGCTGCAAATTCGCATCGTCACACAGCGATTGGAGCGGGGAGGGCAGCATAGCCGGTTTCAAGTGTTCTGGGCGCACCATGTTGGCGGGAGGGTGATGGGAGGGTGATGGGATGGCGTGGAGTGGCAGAGGGAGCCAGAGGGAGGCAGAGACGGCGCAGAGAGAGCAGCAATTGGTCGCGTGTTTTCTCTGTGACGGCGGACAGAGTGGCAGAGCGAGAGTCGTTGCTGTTGTGGGAAGGAGCCACGCGCAATCGTCCCGGGCGATCGCCGAGGCCCCCCCAGAAGGGCAACGCCCGCCTTTTATACGTCAAAGCAGTCAGGGAAATCGAGGAAGGCTGAATCCAATTAGGCAGGCTGTCTTCAATGTCGTAACCTCTCTTCTGCTGTTTAATTGTCGCCCCGCCTACTAACTACCACCTGGTCGCACTCTTCACGTCTTCTTCTTTCATTCACCCTCATCACCAAAATTTCCGTATTTGCCAAACTCATAGCCAGTGCGGCATTCGAACCAACATCGGGCCGAGCCAGAAACAATGATGCTCTTCCACGTCTTGGCACCCGCTGCGATTTTATTCGCCGGCGCCTCGGCTCAGTCTCAATCCACTGAAGGAGGTACGTAGTATGGTCCAATGTTATCACATTTTTTTATGGTTTCGCTTCTCTTCCAATTGTAATTTTTCTTTTTTTTCCAGCTGGGCGTCATAATGGTGAGATCAA
The DNA here is from genome assembly GCA_020744415.1 of Dendryphion nanum. Lineage (NCBI taxonomy): Eukaryota > Fungi > Ascomycota > Dothideomycetes > Pleosporales > Torulaceae > Dendryphion > Dendryphion nanum. Next base: position 536,775 of record JAGMWT010000013.1, on the reverse strand, counting down.
ATCTGATCATGATTGTAGAGATGCGAATTTTGCCCATCACAACCACCGGTCCGCTTGGCCCAACTCCAACATTTAGCATCACCGATTCTGGCTTTATGTCCATTCCCCAGGGCGAGACGCCCATCACCACTGGCCTCACATCTTCGGGAGGAAGCTCCACTCCCACTCCCACCGTACCTCCTAGCGGAAGTCGCTCTTCGAGCGGCTCTGCAGCACCTCTGTCGACATCCTCACCTGGTGCGGCCCCTGCGCTCTTTGTTGCCGGCGATGGATCTCCCGCCCTCTTCGCCATGACTCTATCCGGCCTATCTGTTGTTTTGGGATTTGCCTGGACTTTGCTCTGATGAAGATTGGGACTGTCACTGCTATGTGCTGTCATTGAAGATGGATTAAATATGAGTATGCGTTTTATGATGAGCAGGCATTGATACCCGGACTTTCAGAGGCGCTCCGCCTCCTTCGTCGCTCATTGGAAAGTCACTTGGTTGCTCCAGGCAGGAGTTTTGGGTTTTCTGTTGTTAAATATCGTGACTCTTCGAGGTTGTTGATATATTAGTATACCTAAATAACGATTAACGTTTCGCATTATCTTACGCTAGCTCGGCGAGTCGCCTAGTGCCGTGACAGCCGTTTTGCATGTGGTTCGTACGTATGCTTTGAGGCTATGTTCCGATACGCGCAAAGCGTACCTCGTATACTCGTATCTCTTACTTCCCCACCTAAGCGTGGATACCCACCTCTGCTCTTTAGTTTAGCAACGAGAGCGGGGGAAATTGGGTTTGATAACTTCGTACCATTTCGTAGTGCCAGCCAAACGTTGTTGTCGCTGTCGGACCGTATTGGCCAGAAGACTGTCCTATTCGAGCAGGAGGCTTTGGTTTGCTGGCTACATAAGCATGCTTCGCTTGGCAACGTGGTGACTAAGGCCATTGAAAAGATCCTTCAGATGTCCCGGTTTTCGTGTCATCTCTTTTTGAGCAATGGCACAGTCATTGAAATTGGTATTGTACAAGGTTAAAAGAAGGGGGCAATCGAACACAATTGGGTGGTACATTTGAACCAACTCTGCCTACGAGATCCGTACACTCTCCAGACTTGAAAACACCATTCATGATCCACGGACTGACTTTTTCAACCCCAAAGCAAAAGCCAAACCATAGGCAATGTCTGCAGTCTGCAGGGCCGAATCCAAAAGGCGCGATCGAGTGGAGCCATCGGCCCGCCACCAGGCCAGGCCATTCCAGCCCAAGCAACCCTTCGCAACCCCAGCTCATCCTAGGCGGTGGGCGCATCATCAGCGTTCGCGACTCGTCTGTGCACCCAATTTAAACAACACTCGTCGCACTCTTGTAGCGGTCCATTGTCATCGTTGTCGCAAGCAGGATTCTCGCCCGGCCGTGATGCAAACACTTTGGACGTGACCATTCTCATCTCATTTGCTAGCATCCTGCCAAGGCACTTCCCTTGGCCTGACCGTCGTCCCTGACGCGGGCCACGCACACACAGCGTCACTCGCCTCCTGTGAGCGCATCACCGCTCTCTGCTCTCCTCCCCGGACTTGTAAACAGAGCCGCATCACGCTCTCGCATCTCGAACACTGCGACAGCCTCTCACCGGAATGGCTTCTCCTACCTCTAACGCAAACGTTCCGACGCCTGTTCCATTCCCACACCCAGATTCTCAGCCGCAACAGAATGCCTCAACGAATTCGCCCACTTCACCTACTTCGTCGCCGCGTCGTCCCCGAACTTTGACCAACACATCGATAGCTTCCGCCACGAGAAGCATACGTACGGCCAGTGTAAAGCTCATGGAGGCTGACCCACCTCCTGGAATGTGGGCTGCTACCGGCACTGTTGCAGCAAAAGCTCCCACATTGGCCGAGATACGACGAGGTTCTTTTAGCTCTACGGGTTGGAACGAGGAGTCGCAGAGACACAAGGCAGAAAGGAGGGCGAGCCAGTCTGACGAAGCCGCGAGCTCGCCTAGGAGAAAGAGCGCCACTGATACTTCAATTCGACCGGGCATGGGCAAATTCGCTAGAACGGGCTCATCAGGCGTCTTCAAAGAGCCCGTTGGTACCGAGCCGTTTCCTGCAGTCACTGAGGAGGAGATGAGTTCGGTTCCAACACGAGGAACGGATGAAACCGAGCATGTCTACAATGTCCCCAAGTACGACGGACAGGATAAGGATATCAACCCAAGGACTCATTCGAAACACAGCTCAGAAGCGACGGATGGACTTAGGGCGAATAAATTTCATCATGATGGGCCGGAGCGTCAGGTAATGCAGATACCCCTTATGACGAGTATTCTTCTCTAACACTCGCACAGTACTCAAACGGCTACGTCCCGCCACCTAAAGTTCCATGGACAACATCATTCGTCATCGGAATGAAGGCGTTCTGGAAATGGTTCCTCACCATCCCTGGGTTCCTAATCACATTGTATGGCCTCAACGTCGTTGCATGGGGTGGCATGTTATTCCTACTGCTATGCAACGCTGCCCCAGCCATGTGCGTACCTACCTGCAATGACATCCAATCTCCCCGAAGGATATGGATCGAGATCGACTCCCAGATTCTCAATGCGTTGTTCTGCGTGACAGGCTTTGGTCTTGCACCTTGGAGATCGAGAGATGTATTCTTCTGGGGCAAATGGAGATTGGGGGGCTCCAAACACAAATTGACTGGCATTCGGAGACTCGCCGGCATCCACAGAGGTTGGTTCCGACTGCCTGGCTCCGACGCGTTACCTCCACTTGCCAGCGTAAGCAACACCAGCCCCGACGACCCCGCTGTCCCGATCCCGCATAGCAAAATCCCCGACCCTCCGCCCACTGGCATCCACGCGCCGCCGACCAAGGGCTGGAAGATGGACTTCGTTGTGTGGATGAACATGTCGAACACCTTCTTTCAGATCATTCTTTGCTTCTACATGTGGCACTATAACAGATACGACCGGCCATCTTGGGCTACCGGTTTGTTTGTAGCACTCGGCTGCATCGTTGCTGGCGTCGGAGGCATTATGATGTACCACGAGGGGAAGTACGTGAAGAAGGTTGAAGGCGTACCCGTGCCGAAAGGGTACGAAAATCAGATAGGAGACGTCGAGGCACCAACTACCACTCAGTCTGAATCAATCCCATTAGTTGCAGGCTCGGGCAAAGCGGCACAAACTTGAGTATTTCCGCCACCCGCCAAGCATCACAGTACACATTACATCAGATACACAGGCCATCGATTGGTTCGGCGCGCGCATCCTCCATATTCTTGGCGTTAGGCCCAGTTCTTGGACAACTGAACTGATGGCAAAACTGCATCCTGAAGTTCAGCTGTTCGAAATAATCTCAGTACATTTTTTAATCGCATGCGTCTTCCATTTTCTCTGACTCTTTGACTTTCGACTTCGCATCATTAATCATCACCCTCGGAAGGTAATCGCGCGTCTAGCCGCCGAGGAACCTTCCACGAACGCTTTCTAAGAAATGGTTCGCCGTGGATCATCGTGCAGGTATCCTGCACGCTTACACAGGGAAGCAGCCAGCAAACTTCGAAGCCAAGCTCTTCGCCGGTCTATCCGAGGCAGATCTAAGCACATCTCACTGGGCTTTTACATGCAAAGTCGACGGAGATATGACGTAGGATGTGAGATAGCGGATGCCAAATGACAAGTGCACGAGACCTTTGAGTCGATTTGGTAAACCTCTGGTGGTTGTTTAAAGTGGGCTAACTCCCTAGATAGATTCGTCGTCCTCGACTCAGTCTTAAATCAAACATCCTACCCATTCTAGCGACAGCTACAAACAGTTACTTTAGCTCACCTACACATCGACCTCGATGGCCTCCGCTGAATACTACGCGGGTACCTCTGGTGCTCAAGAGTTGCACGGCCAGAGTTATCCTCCACCACCTCCACACCCTCCACACCAATATCAACAACCTCCGAATCAACAGTATCAACAGTACAACACACCACCCCCATCATATGCCTCGTTTCCGCATTCGCCGCAACCGCAACCACAACAGCTGCAAAAGGCTGGATACCAACCTCAACCTCAACCTCAAAGCCCACTTCAACCTCCACACCAACAACCATGGCCTTCCAATGGTCGGCCAGCCGCTGCTGTCCCGTACTTCCCACCACCGCCAACATCACAACCGCAGAACTACGGCCAGCCAAACGGATACCTAGGCGCTCCCTTGAGGCCCCATAGGAGCCATTCCCAACCACCTCGAGTCCATTTCGCCGAAGACCATAAATACGACAGCGACACCTCAAACTTTACCTCCGACCCATCCGACAGCGACCACTCCGCACGCCGCCGTCGCCACAGCCACCGCAAACACCGGCACTCCCATTCCCATAGTTCCCGCCCTTCCTCCTCCCACGATCACGACCGAGACTACGATCGCGACTACGACCGTGACAATGACCGCAGCACCTCCGATCGCCACCGCCAGGCCAAAGACAACAAATCTCGCGACACATTCCTCGGCGCTGGCGCTGGTGGTCTTGTTGGCGATCTTATTTTCCCTGGCCTAGGGACGGCGGCGGGATTGCTGCTTGGTGGATATGGCGGTCGCAAGCATGCACAAAAACGGAGTCGGAGTGAGTCTGGGTCTGAATCTGGGTCGGGATCTGGACGGAGCCATTTGAAGGGATCGGGAAGGTCGAGGATGGATAGTGGGTGGGATGAGGAGAGTGCGACCTTTAGGAAGGGGCATGCTGTTAGATAAGTCTTTGATATAGAGAGGTGCAGGGATTAGGTCTTTTCATATTAACTTTTATTAAGTACATGATGAGTTTGGGCTGGCAATGGGCTAACGTTGTGTAATAGAGAGAGGTTTTGAAAGGGTTTTTTATTCTTTTTTATCATGGTTTGGGGTTTTGCAGATGGATGGGGTGGGAATAGATTTGGATACCATGTACACTATTAGCATAGATGGATGCAACGAAGTTCAGGAACATGGATATACTTTTGTAATTTCTAAATTTTGGTTGAAGTTGTTGTTATCGTACCGCGCAGTGTACCCACTCTTAGCCTACTACGAGTACAAGCTTGTGAAGATCAGTTAGTGTCGTGTAGTGTATTGTTGAAAATCCACTCGAACTCCACATCCTCGGTGTAAAACGCTCGGACTGAGGCGCGATGCGATGTGGTATACTCCGACGTTTTTGCGGGGGGGTGAAGCTTCGAAAACTAGACGGGACATGATGTCAGTTCCACGGGCGTGAAAATGGTGGAAGTTTTTATACAACACCACGTGATTGTTTATCCCATCCCTAGAACGATTTGGGGGTTACTGCTGCCATTATGTTGTCCCTGCTTCGGAGAGGGCTGTATGTTCCTGGGGTTCTAGAGCCATTGAGATGTCATGATGGACGAGATTGTTGTAACGTCATCGTTTCCTTGCTTTATTGTTTTCATTTCTTCCGAGACGCGTCGGGTGCTACGAGTATCTTGTGGGAATGGAATAGTCAGAAGGCCCGGTTAAATAGTATGTGCAATTCGCTTGCTCTCACTGACTAGACTTGCGAAGGCTTGGGAAGGAAAGCTTATGCGGGGTTCGTGTCGGGGGGCGGATCTTTACGCCCTTTCATGCACATTTTACGGCATTACTCAATACGGGAGCGGCTTCTGTCCGTTCTAGTAACCCTTAGGAAGATGCATCAGCAGAAGAACTTAGTTGCGTGATTTGGATTGTTCCTACTCGCTGGAATCGTGAAAAGGAGATGTTAAAAATAGATATGTGGGGTATTGTTGAGTTGAGACGACTCGTGCTGATCCGGACCTGGAATAGCGATTACTATTCCGACGGAATACATACAATAGCCTTCAAGAACGTTGCTTGCACCATTCCATCTTTCAACCTTCCTACAACATCTCTTGCACGAAAATCGAGCAAGTGATCTCTTGCGAGATTTGTCTCGTCCTCAGTAAACCATGGCGGTCAATACTGCACAATTCGAGCTCGGCGTTCTCCCCTCTGCAATCACTACTCCAAATGAACAGTCACGGAACGCATCCAATATCGCACTGGAACCTATCGCACAGCCCGAAGAGGAATTCCACGATAATGAATTTTCCCTTCCTCCAGTTGACGGCGGAAAAGATGCATGGCTGTTCCTAGCAGCCGCCTTCGTGGTCGAGGTTCTAGTATGGGGTACGTCTCCAGCAAAATACATCTCTCCACACACCCAACCAACAACACCAAACCAACACCACCCAACTAACAACATCTAACTAACAACACCCAGGTTTCCCATCAGCCTACGGGATCTTCCAAGACTATTATACCACCCATCCTCCCTTTGCAGGTTCCAGTAACATTACTCTAATCGGTACCTGCGCAATGGGTCTCATGTACCTCTCCGCCCCCCTCGTCTTCGGCCTCCTCCAACGCTATCCTCAATCCCGCCGTCCTTCAATCGTCGTAGGCCTTGTGATAATGTGTCTCTCTCTCGGCCTCAGTTCCCTCAGCCAAACCGTCCCCCATCTAATCGTCACGCAGGGCATCTTCTATGCCATTGGCGGTTCCCTAACCTACTCCCCCACCATCCAATTCATGGACGAATGGTTTGTGAAGCGCAAAGGAGTTGCCTACGGAATCGTGTGGGCGGGAACCGGATTTGGTGGCGTTCTCATTCCACTATTACTCCAGTTCTTACTCAATAAATATGGGTTCCGAACGACACTCCGTGTCTGGTCCGCAGTCCTGTTCGCCGCAACCGCGCCGTTGATGTTATATCTACGACCTCGTCTTCCCTCTGCTCAATCGTCACACATTCGACCGTTCAACTTCTCCTTTATGAAAACGAACGCCTTCCTCCTTCTCCAAGCCGGCAACATCCTCGAAGGAATCGGCTACTTCGTCCCGCCACTGTACCTCCCCACGTTCGCAAAGACTATCGGTGCAAACAATGCCGTCTCCGCACTCACGCTTACGCTCTTCAACGTTGCGTCTGTGTTTGGGTGCATCATTATGGGCTCCATGATCGATCGCTGGCATGTAACAACTTGCATCCTCATCTCCACCATCGGATCCACACTCTCCATATTCCTTCTCTGGGGATTCTCGGAAAGTTTAGCGCCCCTATTCGTGTTCTGTGTCATGTACGGATTATTTGCAGGATCGTTTTCGAGCAGTTGGACTGGAATCATGATGGCGATACAGAGAAAGGATAGGAGCGCGGATCCGGTGATGGTTTTCGCGGTATTGGCGGCGGGCAGGGGTGTGGGCAATGTTGCGTGTGGGCCGCTGAGTGAGGCGATGGTGAAGATGGGAGGTTTAGGAAGTAGGTGGTTGTATGGGACGGAGTATGGGGGCTTAGTGATGCTGACGGGGGTGAGTGCGGCGCTTGGGGGGTTAGTGTGTTTGGGAGGCGGTTGGGGTGGATTTAGGGAGAAAAGAAGGGAATGGATATGCATTGGTTATAGAAGAGATGAATATAACATCAAGTGAATATGTCGGATATTAAAGGGGAAGGACTTTGTAGTAGACAAATGTATTGTCGTGAGGCTTAGCTAAAAAGACAAAAGAAACGACATAATCATCTAAACCTCGTCCATTAAGGGAAAGCAGCCATGCTCAATATTGGAGTTTGGTAAAGGAGAGAAGGAATCACACAAAACCACTTTTTCGAAATCAACAGCAATCTTCAACTCCCGTTTGCAGTACATGCTCATTCAAAAGTCCCAATCCTTTCAATCGGCTGTTTAGTAGCTTATGTACAAAAAGCCGGTACCGTACCTCGCGATATTTCAGTTTTCCACGACAATGCTCCTGCTACACTCCAATCCCTCTCTCCATAAAACTAGCATTAGCCACCCATCCAAGTAAAAGATTCCTCCAACTCCATGAGAATAGGTCTGTTGCGGATGTGAAGTGGTGCTGATCAACTATTAAAGGAAACCAGGAGGTTTTCAGTTGCGAAAGAGGTCAGATAAGTAGATATCAGATAATGGAGCGTGTGCCAAAATTGGCTGTATTTGATCGATATATCTAATCGCCTATCCGCTGCGAGATTAGGGTATTGAGCTATGAAGAAAGAATCTTCCAAGCTGAAAGTTGACACAAAGGGGCCAAATGATCTCTTGAGGAAATTTCATAGTCGTCTTCAGAGAACATAATAATTTTTTTCACGTAGCATTCGTAAAATGATAACCTGGGAGCATTCGGAAATTGAGGAAAAGTCATGTGATCACTTGCACCGCCTGAGGATGCTCTAGATGTCAGATAAGGATAGCCTAGTGCATTGATGTTAGGCATTTGGACCCCGTCGAGTCCGTCCATCAAATGCGTAAGTCAGTGCAGTTACACAAGGTTGTCAAACATCTTACCACATCTATTCTCTTGCAGAGTTTAACAGTACCTCTAGAACTAAGCCTTCTTAATAAGAAAATTCCTAGTGTTGGTATTATATGTATTTTTAGGCTTTACAATCAAGTTTCGTAAAAGCTATTGTAAGGGATAAAATGCATTATATAGCTTTATTTTTATTTCTTTGTCTACGCTCTAAGAAAGCTTGTGCCAGCAAATTCTCGACTCCTAAAGCCTTATAGGAGGAAAGGTGTGGAGAGATGTTCGGGAACCCTGCGCAACTGCACTGATTTACGCACCTGATAGATCCAATCACTCTTCATTACACACACCTCACACATACGGAAAACAAGATGTCGATCGGACTTCATGCGCCGAGTCGAGCTACACAATTACGTCTCCTGCTCAGCGGTGTAGCACGTTGATCGTTTATGTGAAACGCGACATCATTTATGCCGAATTCTTCACGTTCGGACAGGCTAAAGCGCGACTTGGACATCTCTCGTCCAACCTGGCATTGTTGCTGGACTCGATTGTTTGCACGTCAATCTATGATGACAACTTGGCCCCCATTCTTGTACACGGCTGCGTAACAAGAAATAATCAGACCGGACACCGACAGTTCCATACATTAGCCTGCCTTCCAAAAATGCAGCCCATCTTATTTGAAATCTTGTGGAATTCTGGGCAAAGGATCGCGCCAACGTGGGACAAACGCCAACGACATGTCATTCGCTAATATTTGTATTGTCAATTAAGCATCAAGCCCAGGGCTGCGGTTTATTTTAGCATGTTTTGAGGCTAAAGAAGACCAGGTGTTGTACTGTAACCGCATTGGTTGTCAGACAGAGCGATCCTGAATTCATACATATTCCAGCTTATCAAGCGATCCTTTCGCATTGGACGGTAAATAATATCTACAAGAGTTTGTCTCGTACCAGTCGCTTTCCTTGTTCGGACTGCGGAAATCGCAATGTCCCACATACATTGGGCCTCCTCATTGGGGTCGGGACTTTTGATAGTGTTAACGTTTGAAACATTCGGCCCCATCTGTCATACCAACCCTGCATTTCAAGAAGAACTTATCAACCACACCTAGCTTCGAAATCATGACTGCCAGGAGCGCTTTTCACTCCTTTGGCTTGTACCATAGACTAGATGTCTCGCCGCTCCCGCCCCTATGATGGAGACAAACAAGTCTTCATCACAAGACCTTCCTGGTACGATGCATATCTGATGAGAGAATCTCGAACGATTGACCCGCCTCCACCTTCTTCAGTGTATTCAATGGATATTGTCTCTTCTTATGGAGCCTCGGGCAATAATGGGGCGAAGATGCCTGCTGGTACTATACCCATGCCCAGACGACAAGCAAACAATCCTCCGAGATCACAAGGCGACGATGTTCTCAATAGGAAATCCCAACTCATTGGGATCAACAAAGCTGGTGCGTAGATTTGAATTCACTCGAATTTTTGTACTATGGCTACGTGCTGGCAAGAATTTATGGTTCCCCGTAAGAACGTTGCGGCACTGACCTTCCTTCCTGCAGATAAACACCATACACCACCCAAGGAAAATCCTTTATGGTTACCGTACACTCTTCGGCTGCCCTTCCTTTTGGGCTTAGTAGCCGCTTCATTGTTATTGTGCGCTCTCGTTTGCGCGCTTTGTTGGACCAACATCACGCATCATGGAATTGGAAAAGATGACATGACATCTGGCATGCTCTTGGGTTGGCGATTTGTCCCTACTGTCATTGCGGTGTTCTACGCGCAGATGCTTATCATGGTTTTCAATGATATTCGAACGACTGAACCCTATGCGAGAATGTCTGAGCCCGGTGGAGCATTGGCACCATTTACTGTTTTGTACTCGCCAAAGTTCGTTTGGACAACCCTAATTCAAGGTATTTCCAGAATGAGGAATGGTGGGAAGGTCAACTGGACCTTGACATGCTCATCACTTGCATATATTTTCGCAGTATTCGCTATATCGCCTCTATCGTCCTCCTTCTTAACATCTGAAGACGTTGCGGTCCCGCGAGAAACTATGTTCACGCGAACAGTGCCAGCGTTATCTCCGCTGCCATTGGTAATGGATAGTGCTACATTTTTACGGACGACTAATTCACTTATTCAGAATCTCTCTGCCTCCGCATGGGTCTCGGATTCATACATGGTTCTTCCATTTGCGCCAATCGACCAGGTCGACGGGTTGTCACTTTCGAGCATTTCTGGATCAAAACCAGGAACTTGGTCGGCAGTGTCGCGGGTATTTGGGAATGATTATGCTTGCGAAGAAATGGAAGTCTCCACTTTCGACGTCGCCAATCTTACATTTAATGCACCTACACGCTCCGGCGGTCGTATCAATGGTACTGCTGAGATGGTATCATTTAACCTAAAATCGCCTGGAGGTTGCGCATATTCAATAGTAGTCGAGTCAAATCAGATTCCATTCATGGCTCAATGGGCGTCCTGGTTCAGCGATTGGACTTCCGTACTTGCAATCAAATCACCCGGCGCTCGGAATCCCAACATTCCAGAATCTATCATTGTGTACGGCCCAAATCGAACGAGACAGGAAATCATCCCCCAATTTGGCCCGGACTCCCCAATCCTGCGTCTCAATGCTACGACTCAGTGCCAAGGGAAGGATATTGTGTTTGCGATGGATCCATTGTTCGTTACCAATCCATGGAGTGATGTTCAGCCCAACATACAGATTACTGAGAACACGCGGCGACGAACTTTGATCTGCTCAGCATCATATTATATGGCTGATATACCAGTCACGATGACAGTCTCGAAAGGCATCTCAAACTTTAACTTCTCCAACGAGGAATATGTTCAAAAACGCAAAGTCATGACCTCTGATGTCCTCGATACGACGAAATTGAATAAAATGCTCGAAGAATCTCAATGGACAGGCTATATCGGCGACGTGATGACAAAGGGACTCCCAATCGTGGCTGATCATGCTGCCCTGCCACTGGTTGCAATGGGGAAGTACAACTTCACAAATCTTCTTCGCGACAAAGAGTTAGGAGCTAAGATCGCTCTTGTCCGTCGTCGGCTATTTGGTGAGGTGTTACAGACTTCACTCCTCCAGCCAGGAGCATCAAAACTGGAGGTAATAACTGGCAAGACTACGTTCGTTGAACGACGCGTTGTGGTCGTTAAAGGTGTCGGTGTTGCTATCGCAGTTTTCCTCTTCCTATGCTTCTTGCTTCTCATTGTGCTATCCTTTGCAACACGTCTCAAGTCTCGACCTCTCAACCTTCGATGCGATCCTTCTACCGTCATTGGTGTCATGAACGCTATCAACCTAAACAAACGTAGCCCTGCACGATGGAACACTTGGTTTGCCACGTCAAAGCAACAACTAACTACAAGCATCAAAGATAGAAGGTATTACATTAACTCTTCAGAATTCAAAGAAATAACCGGAACCACTTCTACAAGCACGAGCACCCAAGGATCAAGGCTCTTAAGGCGTTGGTGGACAGGACTTAAGCGTACTGAATCTGGATATAAATTTAACTCCGACTGGAGACCCAGAGTTCTCCGCCTCAGAATTCTTCTTACTTTTGTTGGCCTTCTCATAGCATTTCTGCTTGCCGTCACTATTCTCTACTCATTCGCAGGACGCGAGCAGCTTCACCAGCGTCTTTTCGTTTTCGAAACAAATCTGAAGTTTCTTAATGGACCGCTATCTACATTCGCTCCGTTCTCCATTCTCCCAACCCTGTTTGCTGTAGGTATCGGAGTCTGGTGGGACGCCTTAGATCAGGTCTTCCGTTCACTCCAGCCATACATTTCAATGGCTCAGCTCTCCGGCACAACCGTGTCGCAAGGCCCAAATCTGACTTATCAATATTCCTATTGGGTCTATGCGGCAGCGAAAGCCGTCAAAAATAAGCATTGGGTACTATTCCTGGTAACCCTGGGGAGCACTCTCTGTCAGCTTCTCACCATCTCAACGTCAGCTCTTTTCGAAAGAGGACCGGGCAATAACGTACGCCCGGTCCCACTCAACCGAACCTTTGAGTTAAGGCAAGTACCCCAGGTCACCGAAGAACGGATGTTACCTGGAGATCCAATGAATCTGTTGAATGGAGGGTTCATTAACACCATCTTGGAATACTTTCCACCGAGTGTGTATTTGGCGTACGAACAAAATTGGATGCACGGGGCACTCAATCAGCTTACCATCAACGGCTCACACCCTGTGTGGAGTGGCGACAGTTGGAATTTCGTTCCAGTCGATATCTCGAAAATTGGAGAAGCAAAGGAAATGCAAGGCCTTAAATTTCCAGATGCGAACGACAAGGTCACAACTTTATTTTCCACACAGAATATTACAGTTTCCACTCCAGCTATAAGGACTCGCCTGGAATGTAGCCGAATACCTGCTATCGATAACACGTCTTCATGGCTCCAGGAGTATGATCTCACTAACTCTAGAATCTGGGACGTCTATGTGAACCCTGTCGGGTTTGACAAAGGATATAAGTTTCCCTATCAATCCCATTTCAACCCAAATGCTGCAGGGACCCAACCCATCTTTGCGGATACGCCCTGGAACACTTCAATGGTACTCGACACAAACGAGGCCTTGTGCTGTAACGACAACACAACCGCGAAAGAATTTGCTGTCCAGAACATTACAGTGGGATATTGGTCTCCTATTGACACGAAATTCTATCCTCACCCGTTCAAGGCTTGGCCAGTCAACTTCACTATAAAATGGATAACCGGCCCAGCAAGATCTGATGTTTTTCTCCGCAAGACTAATTTGACTAGTGTGAATGGATTCTCGGAAGAAGAAAAGGCAGGCAAGGGCGTGCTACTCTTCACAGAACCTCCATCGATCCAAGCTTTGACATGTCGCCCTGCAATAGAAACTGCGCCCGCCGCAGTCACTGTTGATAGCATGGGCCGTGTTCTCTCCTACGAGCTTTCCGAAAACCCGCAAAGAGTGCAGTCTCCATGGAGTGACACTATGATCGCGCACGACCTGAGCAAAGGGGAAAAACCGACCAAAGATCCGCGCTACATCATCCAGAATGTTACTACAAGTTATGGGATTTATTTCATGTCATCCCTCCTATCCGCCGCTGAGGTAAAGAATGGTGCAACGTATACGTTACAAAATCACAAAGAAGGCCTCGACTTTGACTTCATGTCCCAAGCTGTATACGCGCTGGCAAATAAGTCGTCGCGCGTTCTCCTAAACGAAACCCTTCTCGCATCACTCTCTGAACATACCTTTCAGACTTTCTTCCAACATTTCGTTGGCCGCAACATCTCCTTCAGTGGCCAAAGCATGGCGTATCAGAAAATCGGCGCACAGCTACCTTCTGATCTAGGGGAAAGGATTGTCTGGAATGCCAGTGAGGCATACAAGGCTCGAATACGAGAGCTGCCTTCTTACCCTGTCCTCGACACGAATCGCACAGTTGTGGCGCAAGTGTCTACCAAGATCGAAGTTCTGCGCATGAACGACGTCGCGACTTGGCTGACTGCTGCAATTTTAATCTGGCTAGTCGCGACGACTGTAGTCATCGCCGTGTTACAGAGGAGATTTTTGCGACCGTTGATTAGGAATGTTGAGTGTCTGGCGGATGTTATTGTGTTGTTTGCTGGTAGTGAGAGATTCCTGGAAGAAATGAGGGAAAGAGGGTACGATGGAATTGTTGGTGATGGCGAGATGAGAGTGAGATTGGGGTGGTTCAAGACAAGTCGCGGGGAAGTAAGATGGGGTGTTGAGGTTGCTAATGGAGTGGAGTGGGTGGAAAGTGTGAAGGGCTAGTTAGATCCTGTACTGTAAGGAGGTGATGAAGTTATCGCTTCTAATCACTTTTGCTTTCATGTTTGTCAACCTCAAATGGGGACGTGGATCTTCTCTAGTGCCACAGGAGATTTGCTTGCAATAAAGTCTACGAAAGTTGATTTGGATATTACTGTCCGGTCCATCGGACTACCCATTCGGTCCCACCTTGCTTTTTGCGTAAGCAACCATGGCTGCAAAAACCCCCAAAGCATCTTGGGATACAGAGCATATTCATCCAAGAGTCGCCACACATCAGTTTCGTTTTCAGTAGCCCAAAGTGTATCCATTAATCCAGCCGAGCCTTTGCTACTTTTTCCTTGGATCCATGTAAAGCTCTGTTAGGCATGCCTGCATACTCAAGTGGTACAAAGCGGAACCACCGATCACTTCCATCCGTTGGGAAACCTTCTCGGATACGGCCTCTTCCCTGGATACTTGTCTAGAGATGATCTCGTAGCATCAGTTCAAGAATTCCTTCATAGGGCCCGAAAACCTTCGCATTCTAATCTCCCAGCCCGAGTTGAATATATTTTGAAATTGGTGCAGTCAAGTTTATGGCCGTCGCGATTGTGTAGTCGTGATTTTGGGCTGGGGCGTAGAAGTTGTTGCTAAAATCAACGTCTTTTTTTGGGTTCGTTGGTACAAGAAATACAAGATCCAGTATGCGATGGTATATTACTGTAGTGATGCATAAACAGCGAGATTGCACTAAGAAATGATGGGCGTCACAAGGTATAACTGTCAGACTTGCAATGGCCTTGTGTCGTATAAGGTCAAATCAAGAATGTAGAGTCACTAAGAAATTGAGAAGGGCGTGGTGTTCGATAGAAGGTACTGCTTGTCGCTACTACTGGTCGTTATCGTTGGGGTAATTAGAAATTAGTGGAAATTCTTTTAGACAATCACCAGGGATTTTGGTCGGGGGAAAGAGCAAAAAATGGCTGCGTTTTCGAGGGATTGTTTGCTATTATTCTAGCGCACAGTAGAATACAATCAAAATCTCTCTATTATATTCACAAAGTGTTTTGAGATACAATGCATGCTGTTATTGATTCAAGTCTCACGCTCAACCTTTCCACACAGCTGGACCTGGGCCCTTATAGTTCTTCAACAACTCGGATGGTTTGTATGGCTGATACATTGACCTTGGGATCCAGATACCTAAAAAGGTCAGTGATAGTTTGTCAAGAGAATTAACGATAAATTTTTTGAATCGGGAAGCTTACCGGGATCCTTTGGGTCATAGCCACCTGGGAATTTGATAGTTGGACCGGGAGTACCTAGGAAATCATGTGAGTATTTTGGTTCTCATTCATATGGGTACTGCTTCAAACTGAGAAAGTTGAAGGCCCAGTACAGGTAAAGGTATACTAATAAGCTGATAAACTCACCTCCTCCTGGCCCTGTTATCTCAATTTGGGCGCAGTTGACATACATCTGCGTCTGGTTGTAATATGGTTGGATGTTGAAGTGCTCGACGCGCAGCAGGTATTTTCCTGGTGGTGTCGTTTTTGGGATGGTCACATTCAACTAAGCCTCGTCAATACAAGCTCCAGAATCAATGTTACCTCTACAAGAAGCAGCATGGCGAAACGTACGCTAGCCTGACCGTCACTGTCCCAATGTTGGCCGTCAGAAGCACCACTGAGTCCAATTTTGAACCATTCCCCGTCGCCCTCATAGTCTTCGATTGCACCCGGAGCCTTCGATAGGTAAAATTGACCTGGGCCAGGATGTCCAACACCATCACCTCGATTGAACTATGCTGATCAGGACTCAATGTTTACAACTTGTTTGTGTGACATACTTCTCTTGGCTCTATATAACCTTCCACATATGTCGCAGCAAAGGCAAGAAAGTCAACTCGGCTTCCCGCTTCTACTACTGCAGTCTTGGTCCGATGCCCAGTCTTGGTACCGTTTACTCCGCAAACTTGGGGCTCAGTAAACCAGTCGTAATTCGGAAACCATTGTCCTCCAAATGAATCGAGTCCTGTTGGACTATGAAACCAAGATTAGCGTTCGTATATCTTTTTGGTTTACCTGAACCATCAGCTGCTTACCGAACGTATTCCCACCATGCGGAGGCGATACCATTGATGATGACAAGCGGAAAACCGTCTAATAAGAGGTCAGCATATGAAGTTGAAATAATGATCGCACTAAGCTTACAGTGTGCATCTACTGGAGATGCACCTTGGAGAATCAAGAGTGAGACTAGGGACGCTTGCGAAGCAAGGTGCTGAAGAGAGAACTTCATCTTGTAAGACACGAGTGAGGAGTGTTTGCAGTGTCCAACGTGAACTCAGATCCGCAGTCACTCAGCCTGCGTATACAACATAGCTAAAGGTGCACAGATCGAGGTTTTATCTTTCCTCATTGGTACCGACTTCTTCTTACGGTATACCGTAATTGCAGATACTACGTTGGGCAGAAAGGTCTGCTGGTCCATTTCGCATGTTGCCGCAATTTGGATAATTAGATTAATAGCCAGAAGATGTCCATCAACAAACGAACCCCATGATTATCATGTCGCACGAATGAACTATATCGACATATTGATACATCATGCATGTTTCACATCTCTCTGGATATTCAAGCTTTTGTCCCGACGCACCTACTAAATTTGGTGCGGAATTTCTGCAGTGCTTGCGGCCGTAGAATTTCGGTGCTGATGGATGTCTGTTCCGATACCCAACTCCGCGTCTCACCCTGGCGAAATGATCAACTTAGACATCATCGACAGGGGGATCATTTTCAACCTTTTGTTTATTGGAACAGACAGCTATGTACCCCAGATCGCAGATCTCACCATTTTCAAGTATATTCATAAACCAGACCACCCTACTTCTCCCAACCAATGCCTGTTTTCCATAACGTGATTTGTGAGCGAACTGTGCCGCTGTCCTAGTGGCAAAATGAACAGCGCACCAAAAAATCGGCTTGTCCGAAGAACACCTTCTGTAGACTATTACTTGCTTAGAAGGGAAGTTTCCAGAATCGCATAGTCAGATCTGCTTCCTCACCACCAATCCAACCCTTATCCTTCAAGATGAAAGTTGAAGATCCAGACCCTGACCAGTGATCGAAATCACCAGGTCCCCATCGATATTTCAGGTTTGTCTCGAAATCATAGATTTCTAACCCACCCTGGGCACGGTATGCCAATTTCTTGCTGTTGCTTTCGCCAAACCAGTTCAAAACACGTATCTGAGAGTTCCATGGATCTTCGTCCTGCCAAACCTGAATCGTTTTCTTTTCTTTGAGAGAGTAAACAACGATGCGCCCGCTTGATCCTCCAGCGACAAGCTCACTGTCTGGCGACCATTCAGCGATTCGAGACCAGCTATATCCAGGAAGAACCACGGGCGCTGCATCCGGGTTTGCAACCTCCCAAAACATAGTTTTCTCATTTCCAGTCGCCACGAGAAGATACTTCCCATCAGGGGAGAAGTTCGTGAACCAATTTTGCCCACCAGTCGGGCCAAAAGAGCGGACAAATTCACCGTTGGTCGCGTTATAGAGCCTCACGGTCTGATCCCACGATGTTGTAGAGATGTACTTCGAATCAGGACTATATGCTGCACTCATGATCGAGTCTCTGTGACCAGTCAAAGTAAGATTCCAACTGGGGTTGTCGAGATCGTGCGCGTAGACCGTTTGTGCCGCCGATAGAATAGTCAAGACGAGGCGACCATCTTGGCTCGTATACTTCGAGCCAAAGGGCGAAAGAGTTCCAGGTATCGACCTTGATTCGCCAAATATCTTCCCTTCCGACGAGATGTGAATTATGAGAGATGAGTCTCCCCTTGCAACAATCAAGTCGTATGTTTTATTAGGACGTGATAGGAGAACAGATTGTTCGATTTCCGAAAGTGGTACTCCTACTTCAGAAACCACAACATTGGTATCGGTTCGAATAGTTTTAACGTGCGTTCCATTGGAGAGAGCGACAAACTTGCCATCCTCGCTCACTGTTCCAGCAAACCAATATGCATCTGGTGGGAGGGGATATTCGTATTTGATGTCTTCACTGCCCCATTGTTTCGGATGCCCGTCAGCCCACTGTGCAGAAACATTATTCTTCTTGAAATCTGCGGCCAGTGTTGCGGTAGGGAGTGCAGCAGCTTGCTCTTTTCTCTCCCAGGTCCTGCTCGGGACGTTTCGTGCGTGGAGGACTTGACAAAGCCCGAAGATGGCAAGAGATTTCGTGATTGCAACCATCATGATATGGTGACTCTGGGACAGTAAAAACTGATTGTCGTAGTTTTTGTATCACTTTCACGAACAAGTTGACCATTTATTCAGATGGATACTCCGTAGTTGTCCTGCCGAGACTTTAGCCACTGTTCCGATTCTGTGGAAGGTCAGATTGCGCCAGGGTGGATTTAGGCGACCAGGAACTGCTTACCTTTACCCCACAATAATTCATCTAGTTCATATTAAGGGACAAGTTAATTAGCTTCATGAAAACCTGGGTCACTATCCACCTGATCTATTCAGAATAGGGATACCGGGCCTTTTCTTCCTACAAAAGAACGCGGTTCGTACATTCCCGGTTCGGAAGTCGGCTACTGGGAACCTACCTATACAAAGTGAACAACTCATCGAATTACCTATGCAATACATGTTGAAAATATGGCAGGCATATTGAATGAAGTATTGAAACGGCCGGGCGGACATGCGCGAAGTCGATCATTATAGTACATAGATCTATTCAACCAAGAATGAAGTCGTTATTGTGACTATAGTGGCGAAATAAACGAGAGTCCAGGGCACATGGGGGCTTCGATCGCAATGGATTCTTAAATGCGAAGGTCTAATTTTTCTGATGAACATGAGGTAGCGGATTATTGTCGCGAATTTAGCAAGGTGGATGAAGTGTTTATTATGCAATTCGTTACCTTAGAAAAATTGGTAAACGGGAAGTTGAACTTCTGTTTTAGGTATCAAGAGATTTGTTTTACACTGAATATTATCCTGTTCCTGGTCTGAAATTATGGGTATTCTATATGCTTCAACGAATGTTGAATAGCCAAGTAGGTTTCTTGCAGTGTAATGCGCTAGTTGTTCATCTATGATTCTATCATTCTCTAGTAAAACTCGAAAGATTATGAAGTCTCTCAGGATCATGACGGTCTAACGGGTGCATTTGGAAGACACAAAGATGCACCTTCCAAACAAGAGTAGTTCAAAGCTTAGATACCTTCTATGTATCCTCCATCCATAGGATCATTGCTGAGAATTCACATTAGGATATTCTAATCTTCAATTCAAATGATAGGTGATGTCAAGTTCATACCTAACAAAGTTGTGCAAGAATTGCATTCAGACAAACCAGAAGGGAGGCTGGTGTCCCAGACCCTAGCAAAAAGGGGATAAACAAGACACCAAGATATGCATCTCGAAGATGAGGCAATTTTCACGGATAATAGATCATGATAAAGGCTGCGCGATGCCGAGATCAATCCGCGTGAAGTATTTGATTAGGTTGTCAAATCTTGTTGGAAGCCGCGAAGCGGTTCCATATGCAGCTTACATAATCGCCGAAATGACGAAGTAGATATGTCACGACAACTCCAATTCCCTTGACCCTTACATTTTATGGATCGAAGGAATTGCTACTGCAACTTAATTTTTCCCTCATACCAACGTGCAGTTATCCGCCGATGGAAACTAGTCATAGATCCCCCGGAGGTAGTGGGGTGGGGCAATCAGCTTCCTATTACCTACGTCATACTACGTAACTGGGCTGAACTCAAGATGTCATTTAAAGCTCCGATTCTCATCACAACCGTATTGAATTATTTATTTCCTCCACATCCTTTAATGAAATTCTTATTCCAACCTTCCCATTCTCAATTGAAATTCCTATTGCGAACTATACATATACAATAGCCATGAATCCTTTCGGCAGCGCAAACAAGGTCACCACGCCATCCACCAACACCAACCCGATTACCTCCGGATTCAATCAAGGGTCTGGAGCCGAGCAAGATCGATACGATCAACATTTTGGGGTGGGAACTGAGGGTCTAGACCGTATCAAACAGGCCGCTCTTACAAAAGGTGAAGGTGCCGAGCAGGATCGATACGCATCACATTTCAGTACCGATCATGATCAGGTCAAACAAGCGGCACAGAGCATTGTGAATGCGAAAGGAGGTGGTGCTGAACAAGACTCCCACGGTGCTCACTTTGGTCTGGGTGCAGACGGCTGGGCGAGAGCGCAGAAGTTGGCACAAACTCAGGGTTTGGGTGCAGAGCAGGTATCTACTTACCAAATTCATCATGTTGACAATGAATGTTAATACATAACAGGATCGCTACGGTTCACATTTCAGCTCAGATAAAGGGAATATGCAACAGGCGGCTCAGGCGATGCAAGAAAAAGCGAAGGATGTTGCAGACAGCTTTAGGAAATAGGTAATTGAAGGTGCATTGATTCAATGAATGACAGAAAGAGCATGGGAGTGGCAAATGTTCAGCGACATATACCAAAAAACATTATTACCAATCCCAATCCTTCGTCCACTTTGGGTCGTAATGTGCGCGTACGAACAGAGTTCTAGACAATGCCTAGCGTCCGGGGTTAAGCCTGCACTTGCGGAGATGCAATCAATGTTGCTTGGGCTGGTCGAAGTCTAAGCCACCAACAGATAATTGCTGATGTAACAGAACCACAATTATGTACCGGATGTCTCGCCCGGTCTGTTTCAAGGCGATCCATACTTCTATTTTTCAATATTTTTCCAACTTACAGCCCAGCAAAAATTGCTCTGGTGGCAACGCGCAGGCTCTAGAGATCGAACCATGTTAATTGACCGATAAAATCAAAATATCTGGACCCACTTGGTCTCTTAAACCAAGACCATCGTACAAGAAGTACAGTCGTGTCAGCAATCCAAGAGAGACTTTAATATATTCCAACCAATCGGCATCATCCGTGTACTACATACATCTCACCAAAATCACTCAGCGGCGCATCCGAAAACGTAAAATATACCCCACAAATAGCTAAAATCAGCCCTACCGCGTCTTTTGACAACAAGCTGACCTCAGATAGGTAACGACGGCCGACCGGCCTAAGCTAAGTTGTTCACAGTCGCCCAGTACTCGTGAGTGACATCGCCCTCCAATTCGTGTCATTCAATGACGCAGTCAGATTCATCTAAACACCTTTTCCCGCCCAAAAGAAGTAATCGTTCTGGCTAGACATACAGTTTCGGAGCAGAACATTCTCACCAAGCGCTGCGCAATACTCTATTTCAAGTACTTTTGCTTAGTATCGTGCGACTTTAGAAGGCAACGGCTAGAATCAGGTCGAAGAGAGGAAATTGATAGTTGGAAAAGGAGATGGCGACATGCATATGGAGGGGCTATGAGGAAAGAGAAGAAGAATATAAATGGGACGAACATCCAGCAATGAAGCTCATCATCCAGCACATCAATCAACACTCACCAACGCTTCTTCACTTCCAAAAAACTTCACATTCTCACCAAGTACTTCTTCAGCTTTCAACTCCATCAAAATGAAGGTCACTTTCGTCGTCGCCGCTCTCTTTGCTGCCATCGCAGCTGCAGCTCCCGTTGCTGACCCAGTTGCTGAGCCCGTCCCAGAGCTCGCTGGCGAGATTGACGCCCGCCAGGCTCGTAAGTCAATGTTGTTCAACACTTCTACAACGAGAATCTAACCCCACTTCTAGGCAACATCCGAGTTGTTCTCGCTGACGACCAAACCGACACCGCTGTTCAGTCCAACATTCCTGCCAACGGTAGCCGTGTCCAAATTCGCAGCCGCTTTGGCAGTCTCGGCAGCGGTGTTCCTGCCAACCGAGCTGGTGTTGTTTCCGGCACTGGTACTTGCCGCATCTTCAGTGATGCCAACGCTTCTCGCCTTGTTGCTACGATCAGGAACGGTGCGGCTGATGTCAGGTTCACCAGGCAGAGTCTGCAGAACGGTGTCATTGTCTGCCAGTAGATGGTGACGACAGAACATGGGTGAAGGTTGGAGATAAGTTAAGAGGGGTCGCGAGACATGCATGAAGTGGTTCGTTTCTTTAAAGACTTAGGGGGCTGTTAAAGTTGGCGGCTTGTAGAAGTGATTGTGGTAGCTGTCGGTCGTTTTCGTGATTAGCATTGCTTCAATCAAACCTGCATTTATACCTTGGATAACAGTTACGTTTTCGCTTCACATAAAGTGGTATACTAGAAATGTGATGTTCAAGATGGGTATGTGTTGAATGTAAGTTTTCTGTGATTTCATGGAGCCAAACTTTATAAGTTCGTTATTAAGTGACTTAGCCAGTAACGTCATGCTTGGACTCATAGTCTGAAGGTGATCGCCTGCATCTTTGTCCCATCCAGGTACGTCTCTGCAGCATCTCTGGCAGTACCTTTTTTTAACCGTCTGTTTCTTTACACCGAATCGTCACTTGTGGACCAAACTCTGATCTACCAACTCAATGTCGAGACTTGAGTCAGTGCTCCTTGTTACCATTTCACCTCCGTCCCACCGGAAAATTTCAATATTCGGCTCGTTTGCTTCCATTAACACTCCTGCGATTAAACAGCGTAGATCTTTTCAAGGACAGCGTCTTTTTCTTCTGCTTTGGCTTGACTTCCATGTCTTGAGCAAAATCGTGAACTTTCACCCCGTGCTCGTTGCCTCCTTGTGTGAATCGCTTGGGTGAAGTCACCTTGGCAGTAGCCTCGCGGATTTGGTCGCGCACCGCCAATGGAATACCGCCATCGGGGTTTCTGTTGTGATCAGGTGAACTGAATCCTGCACGGCTGCCGAGGTGCGAGACGATCGGGCTGGGGGCGAGCCTCGGTAAGGTGTATCCGCGCGCGATGGCGAATTTTTGGGAAGGCAGGTCATTGGTATGGTTCCTTTGGAGGGGGGAGCTGTACAAAACTTCGTTCGGTTTGTACGGCGAGAATCGAGAACCAGGAAGGATAAGCACGGTTGGTGAGCTACTTCCGTTAGGTCCTTTCGAAGAAGCAGGATTGAAGGATGGAGCCATTAGGTGAGCTCTCAGCTTGACGTCGTGTGTTGGAAAAATATTGGAACGAAGTAATAATAATAATGAGAAATTAAGGGATTTGTAGGAGAAGTGCAATGGTCGAAATTGACGGGGAAAAACTACTTCTTATATAGTCGTGGCGGTGGTTGACCCGTGGAAATTCGAGATGAAGCGGTGAGCAGACTCATCTTTGCTTTCGAACATCCTTCTCTAGATACGTGATTTTTGTTTCGATTGTTTAAGATCATTAACTCTACATTACATCTAGATAACTTTGGAAACTACGAGTAGGTGTGTAAGTGCGGGCGACTTTGCATGCAATCATCTACTCTACCCGCCAGCAAGTGATATAGAAGGCGGTTCAGTTGAACTGATTGAGAATGAGCCACTTTCTGATAGTTCGGTCAAAGCATCTGAATCACTGCTCATTTCAATTTCACAATAAAAATTCAAATTCACTTAAATGTCCAGGCATTAAGAATCTGGAAATAACGGAATTTGGCTAACCTTAAATCTTCACCAGCGTTTCACAGCAACACGCCACCCGCCAGAACAGTGATCATTACACTTGACACAAAATAACACTGCACTCTCTGAAAGATACATGGATGAGTTTTTTTAATTACTAAGAACCTACATCTACGTTTAAGAATGACTTTGCAATGGCCGCGAACGAATGGAAGTATTGAAATCACAGTCCCGCCACAGCCTGCATCACATCTCTTATCCGACACCCATCATTCCTGATAATTCTCTATTGGGCGATAATTGAATTGAAGCACCAGCGTTTTCAGTCGTCATTTCAACAATATCCAATGCCGTTAGGGCAGCAATAGCCGATGCAGAATCCGGACCAACAAATTTGAGAGATATCTCGAAGGTGAGACAAAATGGATAAGACTTGTATCCAATCATTATTCCCTCTTGCCTGACCTGATTTCGGAGTCTTCGTCTGACTGGAGCTGTGCAGGGTTTTGATTATCGTAGGCCATCACTATGTTTAAGATGTGGGTCGTGAGTGAAAACATCATGCATATGACTCGATGGTTTCTGATATAAGGGCAAGGTCTTTATTATTGACGGCTTGACTTGGGGCGGAACAATGCTACTGAGTGTACAGGCAAGGTAGAGAATGGCAAACGAAGTATACATGTGGAATATGTTGATTGTTTGGCTCGAATGTTTTGTGGTTTTGGGATAGTTGAATTGGATAACAAAGGTAGCTGCATCTTAATGTCTTTGAAATGTAGGAACCTGTAGCTTTTCACCGAATTTTCTTCATGTAGGATTGATCTTGCTAATGTATACAAAACGGTGTTGCAGTGTTATGCTTACGCCTGAGGGCCTGAAGACAACGACTGCTAGCGAAACAATCCAAATTTGTGGCACGTTGGATTACGTTTGCCTTAATTTCCTGTGATTATATACGTCATGTGCCTTGATTACTTAACCTATGAAGCTGCTCACATGTTGAATAGCCTATTCACTTTCGTATATAGCCTCGGTGCCCCTTCGCATCCTCAATACAATCACTTCTCCTCAACACGCTACTTCCTCACATTTCCCCGCCCGTTATACCTGTAGATAGCTCCTAATATGTCTATCAGAACAATACGTAGCAATACTACTAATTTAGTGATCTGCGGTTGAAATTTCGCTTCACCGTGACCCCAATGCAAGTTTTGTTCGAGTAATCTTTCATGTTAGAGATTCGAATCATCTTAAGGCCTTGAAAGCATGTCACTCATCTTGAATTGATAAATGTTGCTATTGAAGGCTAAATTCTATTCAATTCGTACAGGTTGCGAAGGGCTGAGTGATCGAAATAGTTAAGTATCGTCCAAATTGCATATAGCAAAAGGGGACATCCAAACCAGGCTTTGGACAGAGACTGCGCAATTTTCCAATTAGATATAACTGTTACCAATTGAGTTGTCACAAAATTCGGCTGTATACGTGCCTGTATATCATACCAAAGGTTAGGTGCCAAGTCATAGTATGCCAGTCACCGTAACCTTTGATGTATGTAAATACCAATTTGAATCTGTATATCTTGCGAACACGCAAGAACTCGTCGTTGTGTAGGTAGATGAAATTTCAAAGTAGGGATGGATATCAATCTGCACACTTCTAGATCGATTGGCACGGAGAGTTTAGTCTAGGTTCTCAGTTGTTCAAACAGCATAAATTTGTGTTATTGTGCTGTTCAGCGTTCTTAAACCGCCTGTTTACAATGTTAATCCACTTAATTAAATTTTACTTATATTCATCTTAGGAAGCCCATGGATGTGCGATATCTTATTAATTGCAAGTAAGCACTGTTAATTTTTTTGACGATTAGAATCACAACTATTCGCCAATTCCACCAAGGATTGGTACTAGCTCTTTTGGGTCTCACAAGTTCTACGCGACAGCTTGGAACGCTAGCTTCACTGGTCTTGGAGCTGTAGGATCTAGCGCCTCTCAAAACGGTATATGCCCCTTTCACAACGGTAATCAGGATAAAATTGTGGTGGTGTCGCGACGTGGCGCAGTCCAGAGCCGCTTAACCGCCCTGTTACTCGCAGGCTTCCACAATCTTGCCATCTCCTATATGTATCGCCCAACTTTCACACAGACTTGCACGTACAAATCCTGAACATTTGGTGGGGCAGAAAACATTGGTTGTACATGGTAGTTGCGGGACAATATGAGTCCAAATGCACCAAGTAAGCTTCCCCCTCCCTCCGCCCCTTCCAATCTGACATCGGTACCCCACCGTGCCCCCCGATTTCGAGCCTTGCACTTACAAAACACTCCGATTCACTAGCGACCGATGCCTGCAACGCAGAATGGCAATCTAGGACATCCTCCGAAGTGTTAATTAAGTTAATTGCAATACACATCAGCACATTAGTACTCGTTTCGCAATTTGCGTCCAACATCTCAATGCCTTTTTGGCATAAACTGTGGTTCACAGTGCAAGCTGCACTATTCCCGATGTGGACTGCCATCGCTCTGGGACTTCGAATATCGCACGCGCTTTTTTTCTTCGCTCTGGGAGGAGTCCGTAGTAATGGCAGCTTCGAATTCGTCTTCAGTAAAGCAATCGGCATGTATGCACATGCAGATGTCGATGCCTGTAACGCCTTGGACGATGACGAGTCAGCGGGTATTCTTCCATCCGCGTCTCCATCCACATTTGGACCACCGATAAGCTTTCCTCATTACCTTCCATTAGCAGAGGTCCACCGATTCATTTGCGGCCCAACAAATCAAGTGGAACTTCGACTTGTTCGTAAACCCGTAACAAGGAGGAAATATCTCACTCGGGCGATATCCATATTCTTGACCATGGCCTACATCGTGCAAGCCGCCACCACGATCGTGCTAGTATTTCGACGGACGAGAATACAACCAAAAGTGTTCTTCTCTGTTGGGATTCCTATCGCTCTCCCAAAGTCCTCGAAGACCGATTATCTCCATATACCCCGGGGAAGTTTGACCCTGGCGGACACCCAGTCTGCACGAGTATCGATTTTGGGTCTAATCATGGCGACGATTTTCATAATTTTACAATGTACAAACATACAATGGCATTACAAGTATCCTCGAAGTCATTGGGAATACAACTGCGACTTTGCGTTACCCAGGGTCTTCATTGGAGGTGCAACGAGTTTTGTTATAGACCAATTACTCGTGAGCTACCAAGGATTTGATTCGGCTTTTGGCATGTATTATCACCTAATGGTTGTCATGGCAGATCGTATGGGGCTTGCACTATTCTCCGTGGTCATGGTCTGCCAAATACCTGTTAATTCCTTCCTCATAGTCTGGTTAAACAGGAAGGAATTTTTGTTACGTTCGGGGTTCTGCAACTTCTTTTGTTACCTCACTTCCTTCTCATCCTACGACTTTTCAAATCAGACGGCAACAATCTACCACCATTTGGGTTGGTTTATGACCAGCTCAAAAGTAAGAGCCCTTATACTCCCCAGCAGTCAGCGATGGTTGATTGCTTATTTGGGGGTGCTGTGGGCGTTTCAAATCGGATTTCAAGCCATCCGGATTCGATTTTTCGCCCAGACCTTAACCGGGAATGGAGATTTTAATGGGACGCTTCCGGCTACATCGTCGTTAGGTTGTATATATGAGGAGAAAGTGTACCCGTGGATGTGGAAAGATCCATTAGCGGATGCAATGTGGGCTTTTTAAGAAGTCACAGTGAGCAGAAAAAAACGAACGTTACTCAAACACTTCAATTGACAAGACAAGAGAGTGTAAAGCTAACACATTACCTTGATTGGCCCCTTGAACGTCCTCGCTTCACCTTCTCCCTCTCCCATTTACCGCCACTATTCCATCACTGCAGGGTTTTTCTTTCTTTTCCTCGTGTCATCATTTGCCCACTCTGTCAAGCCCTTCAAAGATTTCTCTCGAACAAACATTTCGCCACATAATTTCTCATCTACACCTGTGCGTATCGCCAATAATCTGGGATATTGTGTTCATTTGACCCCTCCAGCTATTTGAGCCTGCAGATACCACCATTCAATGGCTGGCTATCGTCGATTAATCGGGGCTTTAATTCATCATGTTCACCTGCAAGATATTCAACCAAATTTTAGCTACAATCAGGTCAGCGAATGAACGGTCAGTGATCAGAAGCTATCCAGTATAGTGACTCACATTAGGTAGTTGAGACGAATCCATTATCCAAGCAAACGGAAAACCCCATTAAAGGGCTAGCCGTTGTCGATAGCTTGAGGGCCCGATCCAATTCTATGCTATCGCAAGACAGTAAAAGAAGCTTCAGCCACAGGTTTTGTCAGCAAATAAACTGCCGATTATCAGTGACGTTTCAGTGCTGAGAATTATCTCAGGGGGTTAGGCCGACTATGGTTCTTGTCGTTTGAAGAAGGGCCTAAAGCGATCCGATTTCACTGGAGAATGGCCAAAAGAGATTTAACCACTAGGTTCTTCAGCAGATGAAATGTCGATCGTGGCGAGGTTTTATGGTGGGGACTCACTTCGAGTAGTTAGGTCGCCTACTCTCACACTAAGTATTGATAGACGATTGATGAAAACAGCGAATAGAACTCTAAATATTGTCGAGTCGGCTAGCCATGCAGGCAAGGCAGTAAGATATAATAATGAAGGAAGAAGAACTCACGGGGAAGTAGAACCATATCTTCCACTTGACTGCAGTGCTCACATTCACGCCAACTCATACCAGTGCCCGTACTTGTAGTCCGTTCGATTGAGATACAGTTTCAATCCGAAAATGAAAATCACCATTAAATCCCAGGCTCTTGAAAAGCTATCACGGGTTCGGCCCGAAGGTCTACTACCAAACATCAACAGGCATCTTCTTGCCAGCTTTGAATCCATCGGTCACCAAGGAGAGACAGTATCGCCATAGGCATGTTAAAGTCTCCGAAAGCTATGATTACCCGAAATGCTCCTCTCTATCCATCCTCTAAAGTTTTGCAAATACACCCGGCTGACTCATGAACTGTCTCTCCGTAATCGACTTTACGCAAGCATTAAAGGCCATTGAAAGCGGGAATAGGAATGTCCGGTAATCTATCTCATCCCTGCAGTGAGCACTGCTGCCGTGAGTTTAGTGATTGAGGGCAGCATCATACTCCAACTCCCTATTAATCGGACCAATGTTGCGGCAAGCAGTTACACCAATGACAGAGCGTCCATCGATAGCGTTTCTCGATAGTGCCAGGATGAGAATGACTTTCGCAGTCTCAAAGACGGAGGGATCATCCAGCTGAGAAGAGAATTTGGGGCTTCAAAAACAAGAGGAGTTTTTCGGACCTCAAGGGGACAAGAGCACAGAAGACGGCGAAAGCCAGCAAGGCTAAGGTGACAAAGATACATCAAGCGGCGATTGCCGATGAGGATTAATGTGAGAGTGATAAAATTTGAGGAACAGAGCGAAGCATCGGGGTAGGAGGGGGAAGATAGGGAAAAAAGATCGTTGTGAGAAATTTTAAGGTTGTATTAAAGTAGGGATTTTTGGGAGTGAAGTGGTTCATAAAAGCCAACAAGGGCGAACAAACAACGCTAATTCGGCTTGGGACAGCGCGTATTTATATCAGTTGACATGAGGAAACTAAAACACAGTGAAAAGAATTCGGAACAGTTGAAGTTCGTGTTGATCGTAGACTATGCCATACTTATAGCAACTGGTTCTGAAAGTCCCATGGTCATTAATCGCCTGCATACCAATCTCATTCATGAAAGTGGCATCCATGGATGTATGTACGCGCCACGTTTGTGGGGTTTCACCTTTATCGAAAATGACTATGCTGATAATACACAAGGAGTCTCGCTGCATTCCAAGGCCTCCAGGGGACTTTCATCGTTACTAACCGGTTATTAGTGTTCCACAAGAGTGATCAAAGTAAATCCGCCTTCTGTTGAGAAGCTGGATCAGGACCAAGGAAAGAGAAGGGAACAGTGTCGCATCACATATACGGACAACATTTTTGAGACATATGGAATATGCAGCGAATCCTTTAGATAACATTTTGAGGTCTCATCTTTTTTAATTTTGCTTGCATACTACACGACGCGCTCAAAATACAAACTTTTATCTTGATACTAAAGAAGAGACAATAGAGATGCACGAAGCTAGAAGCTCGGTGAAATAAATCGAGCTTAATCCTTTAATACGTTTATTACGAATTGAATTGTTACATTTTTATGGCACACCCACCTGCATCATGCATCAAAACGGCATTGATCGATGTGCATACATCACGCACAATGAGATAGATGTCAGGATTGGTCTTATAAATGATAGATTATCACTAGATCGCATGTAAACATCTTTGCTTATACTAGCTTGTGGACTATCCAACACCAACATCGCCGGCTAGAGGTGTTCATAGTTCTTCAATGACACTTGTATCCAAGAATTTCTCCAAATCCGCTCTACTTGCCGCGGATCGCTTGTCCTTTCCAGCGAGATATTTGTCTTCATCGACCAGGAGGTCCAGCAGATCACTCGGTAGAATGCCCGTCCATCCATGATCTTCCCATACATCCGCGACAACCTTGGAGTCCATGCCCACTGCGCTCGCTACAAACTTGTATACACTTTCCGGGTTCTTGTTGTACACGTCCAATGTTTGGTTTAATGCTCTGACAAAGGCGACGATGTCTTTTCGCTTCGATGGATCATTGAGCTTCTCGGTCGTGCTGTAGAGGGCGTACATTTCGCGGTAAACGGAACCGTTTTGAAAGGTTATAGCGTTATTTCCGAGGGCTTGGACACCGAGCTCGACGGCTGGTTCCCAGATACCGAATGCGTCAATCTGCTTCGAAGAGATCATGGAAGGAAACGTGTTCGAGGCGCATGGTGCCTTCATGCAGACACTGCCGCTCACCACTGTATATTCATTTTCCTTGACGCCGGCACTTGCTAGCAGACGACTCACAAAGACGCCAGCAGATGTTCCACTCATTGTGCCAACTTTCTTCCCTTTTAGATCGGAGAGTTTGTTGATGCCGGCGGCTTTGTTTGCGACAATGCGGTATCTCGCCTCGCAAATCATGTAAATCAGGCGAATGTTTCGATGATTGGCGTACTGCTTAAGGCCTTGAGTTTCGGCATTGGCAGCAAGATCAAAAGACTTATCACTCCCGAGATTGGCTACTCCCCCGCTAGTTAGAGATGCGCTACTTGAACCTTTGTAGAAATTCTTGATGGCGTATGCCTGAGGAGTATGTTCGATCCATTGAAGCGACGTTGCAATTTTAAGAGATGATATAGAAGAGACAAACGTCAATAAGACAAAGAGGAACAAGTTCATTTTGAACGTAATTTGGGGCATGTAGGAATACTGCAATCATTGAGGTACAAGCTTTAGTGTTCTCCTTTTATAGCCCCGCTTCCCCTCATCGTGCACTTCTACCATGGAGAACGATGTCAATTGGAGCACTTTATGTTGCACAGCTGACAGACTATGAGCAGAACATAGCTTTTCATATGAAATCTAACGTGCACCAGGATGATGCTGGCTGGACTGCTTATGATATTTGATTGCCGAGCCTATCGCGAGGGTGCATTGCCAAGTGCCGAGATGAACGACGGACTTGGAGGATATTCAGGAATATGAAAGTAATGTCTACCTGGATGGACATTATCAATTCCAAATGCCGCTATTGGTGGTATTTTTTTAGAAAGCAAGATCATTACGATAGTTTACGCAGGTTGCAGAAGCACTTGCCACGTGCATAGTCAATGGGGTACATTGAACGAATGATAGAATAGAGGTTGGTGTACCATGCTTCTGAATTTGCCTCGTTCATTTCTCCGACAGCATATATGAAAAAGACCAGGACTGCTTGGAGAAATTGTGTGACAACCGAGCGGGGTAGAAAGCCAACTTTCGGTTCTGGACGGTCAGCCTGCTGTGAATGTGGACGGTATGGATACAGCTGGAAACTTGTACAGCAACCTTTATTAGACCCGAACTAATCAAAATTGGAAACAAATAAAACCATCTCGAGGCTGTCCTCGATGTCCCTGATGTTTGGAAATCTTGCAACGTGAAAGTGGAAGCGGAAAACACATCAAGGAGAACTTGTTTCTGAGTCTGATTTAGACGTTAGTAACAGTCCCAGTGCTTCGTAAAGCGAACTTCGTGAAACACCACATGCTTGGTCAATTAAAATACAGTGATTCATTGTAGCAAGCGATTGGGTGTATAAAGTTATGATTAGCACATTTGGAAGATAGTGGAAAGAGGTGCGGAGAAGGTTCGGAAAGACGCCGCCGAGTCTACCAAGCCACTATGACGAATACGGATTAGCCGTTAACAAATACCGATGCGGCGAGATGCTAGCTCGACACCTTCCCAAAGTTTTATCTTCTAAATTCTATCCATCATTTTTGCATCGAAAGTCTGACTTTCCTATCAATGATATGTCTACCACGGTTCGATCCCCTTCGAATTAGAAAGTGAAGAAAGGTACATCAACCTAGTCTTCCTACTCAACCAGCCATGAAGCCGCCACGGAGTTCGACACTGGCTTTCGGAAATTCGCCCTGCCGGCCAGGCTGTGGATCCCCAGGTCCTATTCGCTTCTTCTGTCTCTATCTACTATCATTAATTATTGTTCTCGCCTTTTTCTTCTTTTTCCCCCGATTCGTGGCTTGAAAAGATCAGTTCTGGAATACCTCGAAGTCATAGCTTATTAGCTGCTATTTGCTGTATCTTATCACATCACAGCGCGCATCGCTGATGCCGGGAAGAATCTGCCAGCTCGAATAGGTGAAAGGAGCAACAAGATTTGCCTTGAATGAATCGGTTAGGCGATGATGGGGCGAAGTCCGGCCCGCAACTTTGATCTCCGAAGGATGATAAGTAGCTCACGAGTGAATTGAGCCCAGTGATAAGCTTCCGTGATTGGTTATGCCGGGAAATTTGGAACACGTGGTGGTACCCTTGGCAAAAGTTTGCATGGGTACATGGCGCATGAATTGGGCTATGCTCCCTACTGTCCACGACGTATCATTCAGCCACTATGTGTTAGACACGATCCTCATCAGCTTGTTGATGCTCTCTTGCCAACTTCAAGGGACAACCAGCGCATCAGCAACCGGTAGATTAGAATACGTGCACTTCTGAACGTTTCCCACGTTGCCTACCAAATTTGCATCGACAGCCTTGCAGTTACCAAGGTTGCTCCGCATTCTTTGTGCGTTGAAATTGTTCTAATGCTTTTACTTGCTCAATACGACGCCTCCGTCCTTCGTCATCTCCGACACTGAATCCCTTATGTCGTCCAAAAAAGAGAAACATACCGAACCAGGAGTCCGGGCGCGATGGCCCCCACGACATGCACACTCTAGAAACAAAGGACTCGAAGCTGCAAAGGACTTTGCCTTGTGTTGGCCTGGTTTCACCAATTGAACAATTCTCTATAAGGAATTTGGGTTTTCCTAAACAGTACCTATGAAGCGGCTTACCATAGGGCCGTGTATAAGAGCAAGGCGTAGCCCGCACGGCGAAGGTAGCGTGTGGATCATCTTTTCAGTCATTCATTCATTGTTTTTGTTTTGCTTTTCGAGCCACTGCGTTTATCCATTCATTTAAACATCGTCACTCATTTTCAACCCTGTCACTCCTTTCGTACATCATCTGTCCTCTAACTGATCAAGATGCTGTCCCGTGTCTTTATCCTAACTCTTGCTCTCCGAACTGCGATTGCAACCACTGTGGACCTGCTTCCCAGATCTGAGAGCAGACTATCTCAATTCTTGCAGGAGCATTCTGGCGAGAATGACTTTGGTCTAGATGGCCACAATGTGACGAACCCCAGCTTCGGTCACGACATCGAGAGTCGCGAAATTCAGTCTCGCGCATTGGGTAAAGCCATTATCGCGAACCGGTGTCCATACGATATCTGGATCTGGAGCGTTGATCAGAAAGTAAGCTCGACCACCAATATTGATATCTTAAACATGTATTGACAGCTTTGTAGGGATCCAAAGGCCCGATCCAGGTCAAGGCTCGTAACAGATACAGCGAGCCCTTTCGCACCCCATGCGAACGCTGTGGCGTATCGCTCAAAGTATCTCGTACAAATCAGCTTCAATCAGGAAAGCACACGCAGTTTGAATACGCGATCGCCAAGGACACGATCTATTACGACATCTCCTACGTAGACTGCGCCAAGGGCAACTCAGCCAAAGACTGCCCAGGACATGAGAAGGGCCATATGATTGACTCGGCGGAAGTATGATTTGGACCACTGAATTCGCATTATCGACCATTCGCTAACTCTTTGTAGAAAGCCTGCGGTGTTCTAAAGTGTCAAGGAGGCTCTTATTGCCCTACTCAATCATACTACGTTGATAAGCCGAAGGAGAAGCTGGGCATTCCAGAGCCTGTCCTTGGATGTGGTAACAAAGGAACCGGTATGGATATTTG
This sequence comes from Dendryphion nanum, assembly GCA_020744415.1. Taxonomy (NCBI): domain Eukaryota; kingdom Fungi; phylum Ascomycota; class Dothideomycetes; order Pleosporales; family Torulaceae; genus Dendryphion; species Dendryphion nanum. The sequence continues at coordinate 502,651 of JAGMWT010000013.1, read as the reverse complement.
GTTCACGATGTGTTCTGACGAGAAGCCTTTGAAGAGAAGTGTTGCCGGTCGTCTTGAAATTGACGACATGGCATAGTACCCACGATGGTCGTTTTGATGAATCTTTTGCCTTGTTTTTATAACGGCCGTTGTTTTTTGTCTCGTGTCTATGCAGTGGGAATGACTCAGGAACGGTATACATTTTTGCACTTGCGAGGCTTGCTGGATAGGATCGATCAGTCCCATATATGTGTATTCTCATATGCCAATGACATTTTTCACTCAATATATTACCCTTTTATGATCAACGATCTGGATGGTTTGGCTGTGACAAATTTGTTTTACTTTCCGATTTCTATCTTAGCAGTATGGGGGGGGAGCAAACATGCACGTGACATCAACCATCTCTAACATATACACTCAAGTCTTTGCTCTCACATCACCTTCGCACTCTACACTATAGCGTTTCCCACTCATCCGGCTATTCCCCACACATTTTCGGCCCCTAAGCCCACCAAGATCTACCAGACACTTGGCCCAACTCTCCACGCCATCCCAACATCGGCAAGTCAAATCGGTACCTGCACCAACAACCGAAGGTAAAAACGGTCCGATATCGCATAAGTACAACCAACATTACAACACAGGATTCCCCACCTTGTATTTTCATTTCTTTTCCTTCAATGATCTCCCTTTTCAAAAATGCCGTATCTCGAATCACAACCACACATCCTCATTGCAGGTGCCGGGATCGGCGGCCTAGCTACTGCACTCTCCTTGCACGCTTCGGGATTCACCAACATCACACTTTATGATGCCGCGACAACACTCACGACACTTGGCGTAGGAATTAACTTGCAGCCATCCGCCGTACTCATTCTTCGCAACCTCGGACTCCTCGAGGCGCTGGAGAAAACCGGAGTCAAAACCAAAGAACTCCGATACTACAATAGACACGGCAATGCAATTATTGACGAACCACGAGGCGAGGATGCTGGGTATACTGTTCCGCAATTTTCTATACACAGAGGCGAACTCCAGATGCTTCTTCTGAGCGCCGTACGTGAACGCCTCGGCCCGGATAGTGTAAAAATGAATTCGGCCTTTACATCCTTCGACCAAGACGACCTCTCAATAACCGCAACCTTCACATCCCGCAGCATCGAATCCGAGAACCAGGATTGGACCGTCAAAGCCGACGTCTTAATCGCCGCCGATGGCATCAACTCGACCGCGCGCCGGATCCTGTACCCCAACGAAGGACCACCTCGATTTTCAGGCCGCATGCTCTGGCGTGGATGTCTCGAGCGTGCGCCCTATCTCACTGGCGCTTCAATGGTATGGGCCGGCCACGCCGATCAAAAATTTATCGCATACCCCATCTCCTCTCGGTCGGCGCGCAACGGGAAAAGCATGGTGAATTGGATCGCCGAACTACGGATCCGCAGCAAAGAGGATCTGCAAAAAGACATGACACCACCGAAAACAGATTGGACCAAGACAGTCGATAAGAACGTATTCCAAGGCCCTTTCGCGAATTGGAGGTGTGGAGGCCTGGAGATGCGTGAGTTGATTGACGAAACAGACAAGGTTTTTGAATTTCCTATGAGTGATCGCGATCCGGTTGCGAGGTGGTCGTTTGGGAGGATTACGCTGCTGGGTGATGCGGCACACGCAATGTATCCTATAGGAAGCAATGGCGCTTCGCAGGCTATTATTGATGCGGAGACACTGTCTCTGTATATGAAATCATCTACAGATGATATCTCCTCAGCGCTAAAGAAATATGAAGAACAGCGTCTTCCGCCAACAGCAAAGATTGTCATGGCGAATCGAGCGAACGGGCCGGACCATGTATTGCAGGTTGCAGAAGAGAGAGCACCGGATGGGTTTGTGAATGTGGAGGATGTCATTCCGAAGGAAGAATTGGAAGGAATTGGCAAGGCGTATAAGGCTGTCGCTGGGTTTGAGAGGGAGAGTGTAAATGTTAAGGCCGGGGAGACGGAAGGGGTGGCTGAGAGATTGGGGCTGAGAAGTCCAAAGGATTGGATATGAGGGAGAGGATAGGGAGTGGCTTCAAAGGAGTGTATATAAGCATGGAAGTTGGAACATGGTCTCTGATGGAGTTTGATCTGAAAATATATTGATTTTAAGATAGGGTTTGGACAAGGAGGCTATGTTGAATAGCCAATTTCCCATCGGGTTCGCATGTAGGCAAAAGCAAGAAATAAACAAGAGTTATGATTGTACACCTGGCACAGACTGGAGGTATTTGCGTTATTCCTCTGCAATTCCACGGACAAACTATCTGCGGAGACAGACACAGCCATACCCACTCAAGTAGGCGCATTGGTTACCATTGCAGCAGTATCCATAGTTACATGGGAATGTGCAATAGTAGCACCCTAGACACATCACATCAACCTTGCTTGTTCAGAGGTAATCTAGTGCGTAGAACGTACAGGCCTTCTGTTCAGGAGCAAGTTCAGCTTTGGGGCCCCCGAACGTGATAGGATCGAAGGAAGCATTGATGGGTGCTTCTTGAACAGCTATGTTATGAACATGTTAGAGCGAATGTAGCTTTTGGAACGTGAAGAGAGCGGAGTCACTGCTTACTTGCAAGAGCTGTATTAGTAGCAGTTGCTTCGACCGGGCTTGCTAGGGTTCGCGCGACCTGAAGGCCGATAAAGAAGAAGAGGATTTTGATGTTCACCATAATGAAAGATGATTATCTATCGTGAGGAAATTCTCAAGATAGAAGAGAAGGAGATACTATTTGCTTGAAAATTCTGTAGTGTGTGAGGTTTATTAAAGGAGCTCCTCCAGATGTCCAAGTGGGGTTGCCTAGGGTGAATCATGACTCTGGTTTCTAACCATCCCAAAGTGGATGAAACTGCATTATTGCTGTCTTCGAGATCGAGAATGGAGTTTCACTAATAATGGTTGTACGGCTGCTACAGCCATAGTCTCCCGAATGCTTTATACACCGGGTTGCTTCAAGTTCTCAATTTTAAAGCGTTGTGAAACGACGAAATCTTCAGCCGCGCAGTGTTGATGAAGCTTTGTCAAGCCGGAATGGTACGTATCCGTTGGTCAGGGTTGATAGCGATACTGAAAGTAGAATGAAGTCAAGGGCGGAGTGCTACTGTGGATGGCCAAGGGCGCTGCTTCATGGCCCTTGCGGCCCTTGGATAATTTTCATTCACCAAAGACAAGGAAATGTTGTACTGCATATCGAAGCTAGCCCCCGGGTTCCGAAAAAACGATATGTTGTGTTATGACTGAACCAGGACCAGACTTATCGGTCCCTGGTGATTGTTTCTTTGCCCATTGACGTCAGGCCTACCCAGAGAATCTAGTAAAATTCGCGTGTTCGAGCTACTCTATCGCGTGATACCAATTTCGGTGAGGAAAAATAGGTTCCAATGAATGGTTCCTGGAACGAACGGCGTTGTCTCGAAGAAGATTCTTGTTTTGAGTTGTTATTGGGATATCTATTAGCTCAGTTCGCTTAACAGTTCGAAGTTTTTGTGTTCGCTCTGCCTGGCTGGAATCGTTTGGAGAGAATGTTCGCAAGATCGGTCCCGATCTGGCACAAGGGACGATTAAATAACATTACATTGAATATCAGGCAAGCTGATAATTCCAATGCAAAAAGCTTAAAACTTAAATTCCGATCGAAAGCCTTGACCCAGTGGACATTGACTCTCCTTCTCTTCTCCATAATTGTAGAGAGCGACCCAGAACGACAAATGTAGAAATAGCAAGACTTGGTATGTTCTAAGATTGCTGAATTCCGGTGAGTTGAGCCCCGCCAACGTCTCGCGTCTGATACCAAAGTATGGCAAATGACAAATGCGAGGTAACCAGTAAGGTGCGGTTTCTAGAGTCATGAGCGAAAATTTATCCACTGCCTTTCCTCCCAGCTGGCATTGTGTTACAGAGCTTAGCAATTAGCTTCGTACGTGTAGCCCCACGTATAACTAGAACCGAGCGGTCGCACATTGGCGACATCTCTTTGTGGAAGCAATGATGTTGGGTTTCCAGCCGTTGGGTTATGCAATGTCATCTAGTGTTTGGTTGTCTCACGTGAGGGCTTTTTGTTGTGTGAATCAGGGATGGTTGCATTCCCGAGATGGTTGATGTGGTTCAGCTTGGGCTTTGTGGAGAGCATCTATCCAGTTGGAAAATCCATCGATCAGATTATAGGTTTAAAGGTTGATTGCTCGTAGAAGTGGAGAGAAGGGAATATCACCCTTCTGCTGTCTTCAACAGGGCTAGTTTACTACGGTGCAATGTTCCTCATCCCCGGTGTATGCGGAGCGTGCACTAGCTGCAGGTACGCGATCCTCTTCATCTCAAACGGGAAAACGCGCCGGTACTCCAGATGCCGTCCAGGTTGATAAGACGAGGCCCTTCTTACTTTCTCAATCCTCCATATTCTTACTCCTACTTATCATCATCGCGCTCAAGATGAGAACTTCTACTGCGATCCCAGTTTTCGCATTGCTCTCGATCGCAGCAGGGAATCCGGACCCCGTCATCACTCCCGCGCCCGTTGCTGCACCCCTGATCCCCCGCCAGATCTCGGACCCTGCGTTCGTCGGATGGGTCAGCACGTCCGGGCAACAAGTTTGTGAGTTTGCGGAGCCGTCTCCTTTTCTCCGTTGTCTTCTCCAGTTTTTGGTGTATCCAATAGATTGATTAGAAACCTTGTGCTCACTCTCCATTAGTTTCTCAACGTCGTTATTGTACATATCCAGAGACCCTCACCGTCTCTGGCTCCTTCGCCCAATGCTGCGGACCCACCGCTGCCTGCCACTTCTACACGACGTGTACTAACGGGAATCTGGTTGCCGCGGCTACGAGCGTGTTCTGCGACAATGGATACTGTAATGCGGGTGTCATAGTGCCCTCGATGGGAGCGTCGGGTGGCAACTCTTTCTTGGGCTGCTGGGGTACGGAGATTGGTCGGAGCGCATTCTCTTTGGTACAGAATATCGGAAGTGCGCCGATTGCGACGGCCACTACGAGGTCCAGCTCTAGTTCTGAGTCTTCTTCAATTGGAGGAAGCAGGTCGGTAGCACGTTCGACGTTTTCCGAGACTACTGCAGCGACCTCCAGTAGAGCGGCGCCCGCATCCAGCTCGCCGGGTGTAGCGGCCGTTGTCGCAACGCCTTTGACGGGCGTCATGGGTATTGTTGCGGGGTTATTGGCTATGTTGTAATGGATGTATACAATGCGGGTACGTAATATATGTATGTAATAAGTCTCGATTCGTGTATGTGAAGTAAGTCTGTAATGTCATATTTCATTGATACTTTAGTCCCAACCGGTTGTACCGTAAATATGATGAGCTATACAAGAATAAACGAACGAGCCACTGATATTGTGCAGTGACAACAGAGTGCATTCCATGTCATCTACATGATTTGGGTCCTTCTCCCACCTGCATCTTGACGTTGTCCTTCGCCATTTAACTAGCATTATATCGATATTGAAACCATCACAGCAGCAGAATAATTCAGTCAAATAAGAAAAAATCTCGGTTCTTGTTCTAATGGTATGCTTAATAATATACAAGCGGTTGATCAGCTAGGCTGATCGATTGAGCCCTGGAAAAACTCGCGGAGCAATGACAACCTCATTTCACTAGGAAGGTCACGTATCATCATCCTCTGGCATCACACAGGTATTCCAGGCAGAATTCATGTAGATGAACAGCAAATCATCATCCGCAATCTCCAGAGTCGAATTGCCACCTGCAAGATGGATCCCGGTCTGCTCACACAAAATCTCAATCATACGGCGCGTGTGCCTTGAATCCCGGTTGATCACGCTACAGATTTTCTTGATGTCTTGCAGAGAAGGACCACCAGTGATCATCTGATCAATACCAGGATAGATGCGAGCAGTATCTAGGTTCCATCCAAAGTAGCGAAGGGTGTGGGAGAGGGTAATGGCGACGTACAGACTCCTTGGGATAGCCATCTCCTTCGGATTCCGCTGTGTCTTCGATGCTTTATGCATCCACGCAATGACGGTACTAATAGCATCGTCGGATGTCAGACCATGGGGAAGCATGAGTTTCTGACTACCGGAACCAGTGTCTGTGCCAAACGGTTGGTGAGCAGAAAACTGGCCAACTTCTCACAACCGCAGAAAAAAGCAAGCATGTTCTTCTGAATCAATACGTAAAGGAAGAATGGTATTAATACAGATGAATTGTATGTTTTTTTCTTGCAAGTACAACAATAGGAGCATATCTCCTCATTTCTTTCATTCAAAGACAATCTTCCATACTTTACATCATCCAGACATGTGGCCAAGCCCATCTCGAAGATGATGGCATGCTTGAACACTTACCCTTCTAGAGAACAGGATAAGATCGATTTGATTAGACTCTATTATCTTTCTACAAAGAGCCATGGACGCAATCATCTCGTTTCCCCACTCATATGACTAAGACTTTCTGAAGACTTCGATTAAGTGGTACAGTAAGATGGTCTCACCCTTGACCTTTTAGTATCGTCTTGTAACGACACGCTTAGCACGTTTCTGACGCTATTGAAGAGAGTATTTCTAGTCCAGCACCACCTTTATCTCCTTAATATACGTTTGAGCCAGTTTCTCTTTATTGCCCGTTTATTCCCTCCCCTATCTCCAGTATTCTCCCTCGTTTCGATCGTCTGGCATCCGCCAGGCTTTGTTGTATACTGAGACGATGCATTCTGCATGACATCCTTAGAATAATCCAATAGAGTAACGTATTGTCCCGCTACATAGCCCAGCATTGCGGGTCGCACATCTTTCATCTTCTTTACTTCTAGTTCACCTGTGAATATCTCTTGGATCATCTTCTCTGTATGTTCGACAACGCTCAGTCGATTTGGCGGATATCCGCCGGCTTCACTCACAATTCCACTTGACCTCTTCAGGGCCGGGCTCATTGGTTCTGGATCATTTGTTCCCGGCTCCGAAGTCACCGATTTGGCTGTGGTCGGATCAGCATAGTGACTCTCACAGGCCGAGCGACGGGAAGGACTCTCAGAGTGCGACAGCGACACCTCTTCATTGAATAGCCCGCATTCTGTTGTGCGATTTTTGGCGGCATTGTTGACGTGCCTGTGATGAATCTGCGTTCCGGTAGAGTTTATGGTAGTTACGCTCGTCCTGGCCGAGCGCCAAAAATTGGAGCTATGCGACGCTGACCGGCCGTGAGATTCTGGAGTTGATGGGAGGGCATGGCCGGTACTCTTGGGCGGGGTTAAGGGAGGTGACGAGAACGCTGAAATTGCCTCCACATCTGAGAATGCAGACGGGCTGTGAGATTTTTCGAAACTAGTTGTTGAGTCTGACAGAATGTTGACTTCGAAATTGAGCGCCGCCGGGGGTGCCTGTGGATGGGATGCGGGAGACTTGTGGATCGCGGAGTATTGGGAGAGCAGCGATGACTTATTCGATGTTTGCAGGTGCGCGGTCTGGGAAGTCATGTTCGGCGCATCGTCAAATGGAACCATGATGTCAGCCTGAATACGAATAAAAGTTGTTGAGAGTTGAGTAAAATTCCAGCGGAAGGAACAACAACAAATACCTGCCAATGTGTGCTGGCAGAGGCAGTGGTAACCGGGTGCGAATCAGTCACCAAAATGAGAGGCCACCTGGACAGTTTCTTTGTCGCCTTTACACGTTGTGCTGTTGCTTGGGTGATGTTGTCAAACGAATTTCACAACCGCGTTGGTCTGATGGGGACCATCAAGGTAAGTGGACATCAAACCCCTCCTCCCCCCCGAGAAATCCCGGGGCCTACGGCTATGCAATCTCAACATTATTGATACACACCTGAGCACTTCTAAAACTCACGGAGGAATCTGTTCAGGGAAATGCTTCATCTATACAATGGTTTATGTAATCGTACAATGATAAATGGTATAATTCAGGTATGTATTCGGATTGTAAATTTTGCTAATCCAGAATATTAATGTCGTCTACAATAAGCTTCTTCACCATGAGCGCTATGAAATCTTTCATCCTGCGTCGGTTTAGCTATTCATCAATACAATCTAGGGCCACCACAGGGTTGAGACGTCTTGAAGATGGACTCCACATCCCACCGCCGCATCCAGAGCCCCGTCCATATGGCATGGACCTCCTCGCTAGATGTCTTGCGGATGTGGCGATGAGCCCCAACAATTCTGCACAAAAAATCGAGCGCCTCATACGAAGCATTGCAATCATGTCGATAGCTCCTCGGAACTCATATGACGAGGACAATCAGTCTAGGTATCAGAAAAATATGTCCATTGACTCTGGGCACGATGTGGATATGGACCGAATCATTCGAGGTCTTAACCGCACGTCTGTGGATTCTCAACGTTCATTAGACGTTGAGAATCTCACTCAATGCCTTGCAAACATGTCGATGCGGCCTGAAACCGCATCATAAATGGGCATATTCATTGAGCAGATGCTTCTGTTGACCCTGATACAGAATCCTGCCCCTGCTAAGTTGAACCCTTCTGGAAGTGGAAGCTGAGCTACCACAATAGCTCTTATGTAGGATCTTGTAAATATCACTGAGGTTGAACGGGTAGATGCAGGCTTTCTGAAGTCATAGCCAACATAGATCATTGGCAATATAAAATTCTCACACGTGGGTCCTCATTGAATAGGCATAATTTTAGTTTGACTGTGTTTTACTTCAACAATATCACGTGCAAATGAGTTACAATGGTTGGCTAAGCGGCCCACAATTTGAAATCACTTACAACCACTCAATCCTACCCAATCATCAAACTCATATTCTTGATTGCACAAAGAAAAACCACATGCACGCGTGATTACAACACACCCATTCCCAGCAACCAACCAACTCCTCCATCCCGCTAAATCCTACCAACTTCAACTACCCATAACATGGCTACAAATTCAAACACTACGGAGCCTCAGGGCAGTACTACCACCAACCAATCGCGCGACAGCAGTCATGTGAACGAGCTTGCAGACAAACTCTCCGATGCGCGAGTTGGCCATAACCCGGATTCGATCATGGACAACCTGGCGGAGTCTTTCCAAGTGAAATGGAGTCCAAACGCTGCAAGGGTGAAGGATATACCCATGAGGGATAATGCAACAATTTCATTCCAGGATTTGCACAAGGGTGGAAGAAATAGCTGACACGGCGGCGGCGCATGCAAACAGCAGAGGATGCTTCACTCTGATTGACAACAAACACACAGCCACGATTGGTAGAAACCAAGCGAAATTCATGTGCAAGAAGACAGATGTCTTGCCAAACTCACTCCTCCAAAAAAAATCTTCCTTTTGTGACATTTCCATGAACGTGTCGTTATTCATTGTTGACTTTGAGTTTTGATTGATTGCTCGGTCTCACTACGTGAATCTGGATGAGATACATATAAGCTCTAATTAAAATGGTCAATGTCTTCTTCCGCACTGCTAAAAACCTTTCCCATATTAGTTTTCATTTCACTTTTGACCAGAACCCCAACGAAGAACATAAGCGATGACAAAACGAACTGCAAGCAAGATCGACAAGAATGAGTACCAATGGATCCATAGTGTACGTATCACCTTACATCCCATTTATATCTTACCCAAGCACTGATTTCCTATAGCGCAGCCTCCCCAAATGGACCAATCCAAATCCAGACCTAGCTCCCACAACTCCCACAACTTCTTCTACCCCTGACAAGAAACGACCTCCGCTGAGTGGCAGCGATCTAGAGAGTGGATGGACCCTGTCTTCATCACCCGGGAGTGACCTGACCGAAGCTGTGGCAAAGCGACAGGATGAGTTCCGCGGAGATCAGAAGGCGCGCCAGAAGGAACAAATAGAGATCAATCACAGGATAAGTAAAAACGAAAAGCGTTCGGAGGCTAACAAGAAGGAGCGGAAGAAATGGGCGGAGTCGGGGGATGAGGGGGTGGAGGATGATAAGCAGGGCTGGTTTGGTTGGTTGGGAAAAATGTGGAAGTAGGGATTGCGCTATGCAAGTAAAGTGATTCTATTGTTCGTCAAGTTGTGGTTTTATTGATTTTTGAATATCCCACTGTGGCTTTCCAGAGACATAATCTTCCAATATTTTGCACGATGAATTAAAAGTCTAATCGCTTTCCAGAACAATGAAAAGTTCAAAAATGGCATTTTCGGCGGTCTTAACAGAGTTCGACATTGATAGACATGTAAAAGGGAAATACGGCAATTCCCGGGGTTAATCTTCTCTTGACCGTACAATTGCGAAAGTCGGTCGTAACCTAGTATATGCAATCCATAGACCCAACGATATGATGAGTTGGGCAATGATGGCATACTGAAATATTCGAATTCCTAATCCTTCAATAACAGCACCGATTCCGAAAGGGAGAAGTGCGCCTCCAACTTGACCGATGGAAGCCGTGAATGAAACGGCAGCAATGTGCAATTCTTTCGGTAACAACCGAGTCAAGACGACGATGCCGGAGGGGAATAGCGGGCCCATGGAGAAGCCGAGAAGTGTGGTAACGATAACCGAAACGACCGGTACGCGGACAAAGGTGAAAATGGTTTGGAGCACGATAGCGAACAGGAAATAAATAATGGTCGCCTTTCGCACCCCAATTCGATCAGTGACGTTCCCCAGAACGAATCGTCCAACTGCCATGCCACCCCAAAATCCCGATGAAGCAAGGGCGGCTAGGTAGATTGAAGAATGGCGAGCTCTCAACATAAACGACACGATCCATCCAGAGATTGCTGTTTCATTGCCCACGTAGGCGAGGAAGTAGAGAGATGAGAACCAAGTCGCGGGGTATTTAAGCATTTCCTTCAGGTTAGGGTTCTGCTGCACGACCTCGGCTTGTTTCTCAAGACGATACTTCGATGCAGTCTCATTCCGGAAAGCAAATGGAAGAACAATGAACTCTAGAACCGAAGCGCCAAGCTTTCAAAGTCAGTAACAGAAGTTCTGTTGAACACATGAAGGTTTTAGGTACATACCAAAACAAAATACCAATCGTACCAAGATCTATGGCCCGCATCCATCATGGCGCCCGCAAGAATGGGTCCAGCTGCTGCGCCGGCAGAGAACGAACCATGCAATAACCCAGATACAGTATTCGCATTTTCCATAGCTCCAGCCCAAGCGCACCACGATCCATCGAGTATGCCAGTTCCTAACGCAACGAATGCGAATGCGATTAAGATCAAAGGAAATGGTGGATGTGTTGCAATGGCGACGGCAGCTAGGATGTGGAATAATGGTCCAAGAAAAGCAATGCCTCGCTGACCGAACTTTGAATGAATGAAGTCGTTAGATTGCGCTGCAATTATGTATCCAACTGGCCCGACTAGAAAAATAAGAGATACGTGGATATCGCTGAGGGAGTAGTGTTTGGACATAGGGTGAAGCATTACACCAATGGAGGAAGTAAATACGCCCAGTACTGCAAACGAGTACATCGCGGCACCTATACGGAAATAGAGATTGCCTGGCGACCCGTTGGAATAAGAGACTGTGGATAGGTGTGTGGCATGCCGTAGAAGGGGCGCGGCAATAGGCGCGTGGTGCAATAGAGGCGCATTTTCATCTATAGGAGATTGTGAAGACATTATATCTTTGCAAATATGTTAAGGATTGAATTGTAGGTACATGATGGATACCCGATGAAAACACATTCATGAGTGATGGGTGACGTGAAACAATGGCCATGTGCCGAGGTCACCTCTGCCAAGCCCGCTTTTCTACTTACAGAAAGCCTGTTGTGCGGACCGACTTCTATCCAATCGTTCAATCTCAGATTTGGGACGGACCGCCATTCTAGGTCCCCTCACCATGGCGCCGACATCTACACTTGCATATTCATTTCGAAACGGAACTCGCTGCCAACTTGCAATTTTTAAAGTCTGCCCTAAGGCTACGCATCTCATTATTAATTATCTCACTCCTTCTTCACTGGAACTATCACAATAAACATCAAGCATCCACCCTCGCTTCTGAACGGTCCATGTTCCATCCCCGGCTTCCTATACGCATAACTTCCCTTGCGCCAAACATTTCCTTCCTCCCCCTCCACAATATCTCCAGTTCCGCTCTTTCTTCCCTTGAGGTCCTTGAGATCACCCTCAACAATCAATATCTCCTCGATGTAATCGTGCACAAAGTTCTGGATATGATTTTCTATGCGAGGCTCCCAGCGTTGTAAATAAGTGCCGCGCCCGGTGGCAGGATCGTGATTCAGTGTAAGTTGAGTTATGCCAGGCTCGAGGACTTGCCACTGGCGGGGTTCGTGGGTTCGAGGATGAGTTTCGAAAGGGTGGAATTCAAATTGCTCCATTATGACGATGATGGGTTTCCTGTATAATTGTACAGCTTTAAAGAAGAAGTTGATTTAATACCCCATTCTGGGTTGGCTTACAAATCAGCTTCAGTCAAGGGGAAAGTTCGACAAATTGCCAAACGCGCTTCTTAAGTTACATGAATTTTCAGTTAGAATTTTGCATCAATCCCATAAGATTTGACTACGTATTTACTTCGAAAAACTAAGCTCGTAGCGCGTGCTGGCATGAATCATACATACAAGGGTTGAAAAGCAGGTCTTTATAGTCACGTTTCACTGGTACTCTACGTTCACGCTTTTAGTTATACCAGGCAAACACTTGTAACAAGCTTGATTTGAGTATCCATTCACAGTGATACAAATGTAGAATGATAATCGGAGAACAAGTCCCGCAACAAGCCAAGATCTTGACAAAGACCGACCTTAGTATAAAGGCATTTCGAGAAACGCCAAACCAAGGTCTTGCGGTGCCATCACTGCCAGTAGCAGTACAGTTCATCATTACCACAGTCAGGCGATGCATATGAGATTGTTCGCAGCCATTGCCCCGCTACTGCCAAAGAAATCCAAGAAGGCGATTACGTCCTCCGTTGGCCTCTTCTGGAGTCTCATAACCCAAAGTCTCTCTCCATTGAGCTTTCATGTGCTCCAGTTCGATATTCTTTGCGGCTTCGTTCGTCTTCTTCATACTCATATGATCCTTGGCCATGAAACGCTCCTGATCCTTCATCCACTTTTGCTTCGCTTCTCGATCATGTTTGACCATTCGTTCTGCATCCTCACCCTGCTCCAATCGAGTCCTCAACAATTCCTCTCGAAAATGACGCCTCTGAATCCTCTCTGCCTCGGTCAAAGCTGGATGGTCCACGCCGTATTTAGGGATGTCGGATTCGTAGTCGATCGCTTTGAGACAGTTGACTTCGTTGCCGATATCGATCCACCCACCATTCTCCGCCTCAAGCCCACTTGCGTCCTCGTAATGACGGGCTTCCATGCGTCGCCGCTTGTCTGGAGCAAAAGACTTCATGACAAGCTCCAGGGTCTCATAGGCCTTCAAAGCTTCGAAGACCTGACTCTGCTGGGCGTCCGATCCGAGGTCCAACTTCTCCGACCACATCGATTGCCGATTTACATGTTCTGCTGAAATAGCATCACGCTCTGCTTCCTTACGAAGTTCGAACTCCAGTTCGTACTGTTCGAGGACAAAAAATCGGTAGTGGACGCGCATGAATCGGTTCGAGAAGATATCGCGCAAGTTTTGCGGGACAGCAGCTACCAAGGATATAGCATAGTAGTAGGCATGGATACGTTGCAAATGACCGTACCAGTTAGCAGCAGGCCGAGGAGCAGAATGGATCGCTGGGATAGCGTCGTTGCCTGGATGGTGAACGAACCCGGCGCTGTTGACCCTAAGTGGAGATGGCTGCCGGATGGGACGAATGACGGGAGAAGGGTAAATGATGATAGTGAATGCATCAAAACCACCAGCTAAATTGTCGGTTTTTGGAACATTGGTGTCATATAGAGTGACCGGTTCATCGCTCGAAAGAGTCAGAATGTCCATCATAGGGCCTGATGCACTCATGATCGCAGGAGGATATGGTGAAATGCTGAGCTAATGAATGGGATTAAAACTAGGTTGAGTTGGTTGATGGACTTGCTTCTTCGTGAATGAAGAGATGGAGGTGGTGAGTGAAGCTCAAAGTAACGAGAGTGGTTGATATAAACAAAAGCCAGGGTGGCCCGTGTGCAGGCGACGACCAACAGCCACCTTCACTGCAATTGTACGGGCCACGGAATACTTCAGCACGCCATAGGACCCTCCACCAGTGATAAGACATAATTCGCGTTCTCGTTAGCAATAAGTTAGAGCTGATACTCCTTTCATATACCTTCAAATTTCACCTGGGCAACCACCCACTATGTCTGATGTCACATGTCTGTACCCAACACTTACAAGTTCATGCAGATTTGAGAACATTACTTAGGAAATTTAGTAGCCTAGTAAAGATGATACTATTTGCTGGTAACTTCCTACATAACTCTTCAACTTTAGGATGGAAAGAACATCGAAAAATCAATTCCTATGCGTATGCCACCGAGCTTTGTACAACTCATGATAGCGTGCAGCATCTATACCCAAAAAACTGGAACTTTCAACTTACACCTTTGCAGCTTGAACCTTAGTTGAATTAAATCACATAAATCATCAACGTACATTTCAAGACGTCATGGCATTCAGGGACTACGAAACAGTATACACGAACGATAAAATTGTCCGTGAAGAATGTGTGAGTTCACTCTTCGCCTTTATAGAAACCTTGGCCAGCCAGGGATTAGAAGCGATGGAATCCACCTGGTTCGTAACAATCAAACTAACGAGCTCTGCGTTGAGAAGATTTTTTAGTCGTCCGACACAAGAACCGGACTTGCGCAACGTGAACTTGATATTCTCGAACAAACTTGATGGCCGCCCTAATATCAACGAAATGGATTACTCCGAGATCCACAACGTTGAAGGTGCCCGAAGGGGTGCTGTAAATCTCCAATGGTGTGATGGTGAGTCAGTTGAACGATTTGTCAACCGGTATCATGCTATCAACAAGGAGGCCGAGGAAGCTGGACATGAGAGCGGATCAGAGGCTCCCGTTGTCCTGATTTCAGAGTCTTTTATCTAGGAGGTCTCCGAAAGCCTTGCGGAGGCGGTCCGATTCTGTCAGTTTGAATCACTGAACAATAGAGACTGGAAAGCTTTCGCTCAATGCAATATTCATCCCGGCAATTTCTTGCGCTCGTTGAGAACATCATCGATGATCTTAGCTTGCTAGTCGCTAATACGATTAATATGAATCCCTGCTCGAATACACTCAGGAAAATTATCTGTTGTTGTCTGGAGCTGGAGTCGGAGCCAGCCCCTAGAGTCTGTGTCCTGCCGTTGATCGAGTCGATTCGGCTAGGGAAGTGCTTCGCCGAGCGGAGTGGAATCTTGAAATCTCAACCCCTGAAGTAGTAAGAGTTCGTTCTTATTGGCATGATGAGTGAAACCACGTGAATGGCTAATACAATTAAGTGAGCCGGAATTGATGACTGACAGTGGATAGTATATAATAATTTGGTTCAACACGATGAAGTCGTTATTTTGCCCAATTTCGATAGCGTGATGGATTCTACTGTGCGATGTTGGTGAGAGCACATGGCGTTGCATCTATCAGGCTTTAAATTGGATTTTCTCACCCATCAATATCTAGCTGTACATCTACCTTGTTGGCATAGAATTACCGACTATGCTACTCCTTGTTGAAGATTTTTTCTGATTTCCAAGATTTCAGCACGGCGTTACCATTCCATTTCGACAACGACCGCACAGACACTTTGATGATCCGTGTCTTTTTTCTCGACGCACCTGCACTTCTCAATGTCATGTCTGTAAACTCATCAATCTTCAAGCGCAGCCTCATTTCCATTCCAACATACGATCCTAATTGCGTGTCCGTGCATTGGATATCGTACCAATGCTCGCAATAATCATAAACCCGGGCTGCTGTTCAGGCAGATCCGCACAACGATTCTTCGCTCGCAATTCACAATGTTCCACTATCAACAACGCCCCTTTGACTCGATTCCCATCCACGTCATATGCAACCGTTTCCCGATCTCAATTTAATACTTTATCACGATTACGAGCATGTAGCTCCAAGAAACCCGAGTCTTCCTGCCACAAATCATTGACGTCATCATCAACGCCACCGTCTATCTCCAAGCTCCAATTCTGGTCATCGAACGCCACGTGGCGTCGCGCATCTATTAACACACTTCGTTGTCTTATCGGCTGCACTCTCGGTGACTTTTCAGCTATGTGGTATTTGCAAGCCCTTCACCCTGATCTCGGAATGCCAACTATTATGGCCCTTTCAAGTACTTTTCACATTGTTGAAGTCTCACTCATTTTCTAACATTCAGTAGTGGCGTCAGGTATTTCTACTTCTTTAATTCTCGAAACATTGCTTCTGAGAATGGGTCGTGATCGACTTCCATGGCTTGTGGCTGCTAAGACCGCGGCGGGGATGAGCATGATTTCCATGGTCACCATGGAGATAGCGGAGAATGCTGTCGACTATCACCTCATGGGCGGAATCGTACAGTTTGATTCCCCTGCATTTTGGGGCGCAGCATTGCTTTCAATCTCGGCGGGTTTTTTTACGCCGTTACCCTACAACTATGTACGATTGAGGAAGTATGGAAAGTCTTGTCATTAATGCGAAACATCAATGGTTCGGAAACACGAACATTCAGATCTTCATTTCGATCTCATTGTTCATGCATATGTTCCACACCTGATTTTGACTACAGATTTGATAGCATTACGCTTTCCTCACATGTAATCTGATGATATAATTTAGTAATGCCAATCGAATATAATCGAGGACCACAGAATCTGTATATGTTCTATTCGAATTGACTATCCGAATTAGTTGGCTTCGTAAGCGTGATCAAGCCGTAAATAAGATAAAACGTTTTTATGCACACACGTATGTATGAGGTAGCCTAGACATCCGAAAATGGACCAACAATTAAATTAGAGGGGGATTGCTTCTGCAGAAACAAGGACATATCTGATGAGAGTACTGTTTTTAGATTTTGGTCCTTGACACATGTCGTTGTCTTGAAGGGGTTTCATTATAACAGCGTCCTCGAGTTGAAGTACTCGGAGCAGTATGCTCATCGTTGCTTGCGCATGGCAAGGATAATATACAGACTCGAGTCCTCCCCACACATACATACAAGCAGCGATGTGATTTTTCAAGAGGCCTCAGCCATCTTGGAGAGTTCAATTGTATACCCCTATTTATCTCTCCGTTATATTTTGAAGTGCAAGATTTTAATAACTGGGAAAGATGAATTCGTGTTCAAGGAAACAATCATGATTTCGGGATTCCGAAACCCTCCTACCGGAGTTCTGATGATGGTTGAAGGGTTTCGAGTCCGAGGACAATAATATTTGTCATGGATTATCTAGGATTCATTTGAGTTCAGCAACTTGTTTACGTCATGGATGATATGTGCTCTGCATCTGCTCCATCAAAGAATCGTAGGTTGATCTTTCGTAAGCGGTTTCGAGGTGAACTTCTCAGGTTTGGGCTTTTTGGGAATTTTTTGAGAGTGCCTGTGTTCAGCTATGCAAAGTAATCATGCATGTACATGAAGGCGGCTTGAATTTCGTGATTCCTCCCAAGATTCATATAATCCGATTGCCGCGGACTCATGGTATGTTTATAGTTTCTCATCTTTCGATGCCGCGAAACACTCCACACACACACATGCGCAATTTTATAGGCGTTTTTAAGAATGGATAATGTGCATGGTGATCTAGTCGAATAGCAAAGTTACGGAAGCCCGACACATAAAGCTGCTAGGAACCTATTTCCTAGGATTAGAGGCGACTCATAATGAAGGGAGAAGGTGGTCCTTTGAAATGGGCAATTATATTGCTTCTCCACCTAGGAATGTATGCCAGTATTGATTTTTGTGAAGATATATGTCACGTGCCTTGATTACTTATCCCATAAAGCTACCCATATGTAGTATAGCCTATTCACTCTCCCGTATATAGTCTTGGTACCCCTAGGTACCCTTAATTTAATCAGTTCTCCTTAATTCACTACTTCCCCACAGTTATGAGCCCAGATTCTGCATGAATCTCTTTACAATAGTAGTATATATTTATAAGTAGTAAATTAAGTAGTGTCTTATTAAATTATTTACCCTACCTTATTGCTGCTAAAACTATTGCCTCTACCTATATACACTCTTTAGTGCTAAATCTTGTCATCGCCTACAAACACTTTATTATAAGCAAATCTACAAAACTAAACACTTATATACTAAAGAAGCTAAATAATTAGGAACTATAGCTAATAGTAGTAAAAAATATAGCAAAATTAAGAGGTATTTAGGACTACTATAATCTTAATCTAGAATTAGTAGAGAAGCTTATACGCCTGCGTAAACCTAAGTACTACTACTAGTTAAAGAAGAAGAAAATAGTGCTAGTACCTGCCACAAGGGGTGCTAAAAAAACAACTATTTAAGTAGATGTTATATATATAAAGCTAAAGCAGCTCTTAGAAAAAGAACAAGCAAAATATAAGCTTTAAAGAAAAAACTATAAATAGAAATATATTAAGTAAAAGAATAAAGACAAGTTACTAGGCAAAATTAACCTTTACATTGCTAGAACTATTAATTAGAACTACTTTTTTCTTATATAAAATAAGAAAGAAGCTTATAATTGCTTTTGTAAGCTATAAAAGTAATTCTCTCTCTTAAAGGAAAATAAGAAGTATAAACTTATAATAAAGTACTTTAATTTTAAAAAGAAACCTGCTAAGAAAGGAATAGAATTATAGCTAAATTAATAGATTTATATTATAAGAAGCTGCTAGCTAGCAGAACTCCTAGAAACAATAGGAATTTGCTCTTAATAGAACTTTCTTACTATACTTAGAGATATAGAACTAGCTTACGCTGCTGTAATATTTATCTAATTCTAGATATAAAAAGAGAAAGAAAAAAAAACCCTTAATAATCTTATTAGATAATATTGTAACTACTATTATATATAGGCTAATAGCATAAATGCTTCTCTTAGAACATTTACTACCTTAAACACCTTAAGCTAAGAGAAAGAATAGAAAGAAAATAAGAATAACCTAAGTAAGAGACTCCTAAAGTGCCTATGTAGGTACTTACACTAATAGGTTAATTGCTAGGCACTTAATATAAAAGCACCCTAAAGGCCTATACTCTATAGACCTAATAAGGTAATATATAAAGCTATTACTTCTACTTTTATAAATAAAAACACTTATTAAAGAATACACAGCGCTATTACTACTACAAAAGGTAAACTTCTAGATTAGTTTAAATACTAAAACACATAATTATCTACTTATCTAATGCTAGTAGATATAGAATAACATGCTAAAAAAGTATAATTTACTATAAATATAGCTTGTCTAATCCTATTATAGAGAATAAGAAGTACGCATAAGCTAACAACACTATAGAAAAATGCTATAATAGGCAATAGCCTAGAACCTAGTACTTATAAAGGCTAGAGCTTTTTAACTAACCTAGAACAATAGAGGATCCTTAATTAATAGATTCTAGACCTAGGTTTAAACATACACATAACAAATAATAAACAATAGAATTAAATAAAAATAGTAAACAAAGATAAAGAGATAATCACTGCTAGCAACTTATGCCTCCTAGTAATAGAATAAAGAAGAGTTATTATTCTTATAAAGAAAAGAAATACTATTTATCTAATTATGCTCTTAGATATAGCCTATGTACCTATATTCCTTACAAGCCTTATAAGTCTCTTATGCTATAAAGACTATGCTATTTACTTTAACTTAGAAAGAAATATCTTCTATAGGAATTACTTCTAGAATATTTTTATAAAACTATAGTACTAAAAAGAGCACTAGATTCTTAATGCTAAGGAACCTAATTTACTACTTATAGTAATAGCAGTACATGCTTGCCTATTATATAATCTAAAACCTAAGTTACTACTATCTCTAGCCTAAGCTTATGTGCTTCTAAGGCACCTAAGTAAGGTATATATCTTAAACCTATAAAGGAATATAAAGAGACTAGTAATTAGCCCTAATTCTATATCTCTTATAAACACGTGTAAAACATGTATATAAGCAAAATCTACTAAATAGATTAGTAAGAGAACCCCTAAAGACCTTGCGCAAAGACCTTTCTATTAAATTAGAATTAATATTATTAAATTACTCCTATAAGAAGAAACCTGCTATAATAAGAATTAATATCTTATTTATGCTATTAACAAATACTTAAAATAGCACAAAGTAAGGACAACAAAGAAGAAGACAAGGAATATACTCATTCCTATCATCATAAAATAGATTCACAAATTCCAGCGTTAATTCAATTACTAGGTTGTTGCACTTAAAATAGATAGAGAAAGGAGATACATATAAGGCCTCGTTGTCAGTGTGGCCCATATCGGCACACTGTGGTGCTTTGAGTGACGGACTCTGGTTAGGTGACCTAGTCCTTGGCTAGGCTAGTCATCCAACTCTATATCCCCTTAGATCGCTGCATGTTGGAGACATTAGCAATTTGTCTATTCTTAGAGGGTACTAATGCTATCTTATTATAGTCTCTTTACTACTTGTTTGTTATAGTAAACATTACGCATCTTTGTAACTACCTAAGGCTTTTTTGTAAACCTTGTAATTCTTATATTTAAATTACTCTTCTTATTGCAACAGATTAATATTCTATTTATAAACTTTATAATATTAAACACAATTGCTAACTACTAGGCAACGCTAGGACTAACAGCATACAAGGCTTCTTAGCCTAGTATAACTAAAGGCAATTTAGATAATATAGAATATCACATTATCTAAGACAGTTATTTAAGAGCTATTTAGAAAAAAAGCAGCTTTACTACAGATATTAAAACTCCTCCTTTATAGTTAGGGATAAAAAATAGTAAAGTACGCTGTAGTGTTGTAAAAAAGTAACGCAGGGACTTAGTTAACCCTAAGCACTAGCTAGTTTAGCAGAATCTTGCAGAAATTTAGGCATAGTTCTAGAGTAAAAGAGATTAAGTTAAGTTAGAATAATTAAGGAAGTTGCAAGACTATTATAGGGCTAGTAATAAATTAGCGCTCTAGGAGCTAGCTCTAGGGCTAACGCTAGCTACTTAGCAAACTTTATCTATAAAATAGGCTAATCTACTATAACCTAAACCCCTCTATTATTTTAAGAAAAAGAACTATACTAACTATAATTAGTAGTGCTGTAATATAGAAGGGTACTTCTAAAAGAACCTAAAGCACTTCTTAAAAGAAGAATAGAAGGTGTTTTTTAGAATCTAGTATCTATCTAAATAGTATAGGCAAATCTAGAACACTTATATAGTATTTTAGACAAAGGCAGATTAACTTTAGCTACCTAGCTAGAATAACGTAAAAGCAAAAATGCTAGACTGTCTAGGATCTTTAGCTAAAAGACGCAAGGCTGTGTTTTAGGCTATTAAGAATTATTGTTAATATCCTAACTAGACACCTAATAATATCTTAAACTACCTCTATCTACTATAGGTAGAGATAGGGGAGACCTAACTAGCAAGAATAGCAAATAAATATCTTGTCTCCTTGCATAAAGAAGTTTGCAAGTTATTGCAATACTTGTTTAATATAAACTATAAATTAATCCTAACTATCTAGTAAGCAGCAAATAAGGTTTACTAATAGCTATGTAAGGATAGAATAATTAAAGTAAAGTTATATAAGAATAAGAAACAGCAATTCTTACTAACTACACCTTCTAAGGCCCTAAAGGCAGCAAAATAAGACAATAAGTCTTAGAAGGCTAATAAAAAAGAAAAATTAAAAAAGGAAGTAGTAGACAAGGGGAAACTGCCTATAAAGAACATTACTTACTATAAGTATTATAAAAAAGAATATATATTCTTAAATTATCTAGATAAGGCAAAAGAGAATCCTAAAAAGTTAAGAAAAAGCAAAGGCTAAGGGAAATAAAGTCACCTCTCCTAGCTAAACCTTTATTAAAGAGATTAAAAGATATATTTCTTCTCTATAATGTCCTCTATCCTATAGGAGTAGAAGGCAAAAGCCTTCTTTATAAGATAATAGCTTCTATAGAAGTAGAAAACCTAGGTCTTCTCTATAAAGCGCTGTATCCAAAGCCTATAATATTCCTTACTTTACAAGTAGTAGTAGGAAGGAAGATGTTATTAGCAGTTATAGACAGTAGTGCCTAATTAAACATTATCTTAGCCTTATCTATAAAAGAGGCTAGTCTTGTAGTAGAGCTATTGCCTAATTTTATAGCAAAGTCTCTAAATAGTTCTTTGTTTACTATTTATAGCACAATAGTAGCAGAAGTTACTATTATTAACTCCTAGGGCAGGGAATAGGTGTAGGCAATCTCCTTTGTAGTAACAGACCTGCGTAGTCTGCCTATGTTTCTTAGCTTACCCTAAATTAATTAGTTTAATCTAAAGCTTAACTTTTAAACATATTAAATATTATTTTATAGTAAAAAGGCGTAGAGTGCGCCTAAGTATGCTAAGGTAGCTTTTAAAAACATAGAAGAGTTTAGCAAGATACTAAAAGATAGAAAGTATAACTTATATATCTACTCTATTACAAAGATCCCTATAGCAAGATTATTAGGTACTAGTAATGCTCTTTTAAAATTAGAGTACACTAATTTTAAAGATATTGCAAGTAAGGACGTATTGTTAACTATTGCTTAATATAGTAACTAGGATCTTAGTATAGAGCTTTTGCCTAGGACTTTACTACTTTATTAACTACTATACAACCTATTATTAGTTAAGCTATAGTACTTATAGAAGTATATTAACAAGTACTTTTAGCATAGCTAGATTTGTTGCTCTTGTTTGTCTACAGGTGCACTTATACTCTTTGCAAAGAAAAAAAATAGCATACTACGCCTATGTGTTAATTACAGAGGCCTAAATAAAGTTACTATTAAGAATTATTACCCTTTACCTCTAATTACAAAATCCTTAGATAGATTAGCACACGCTAACTATTATACTAAGCTAGATATTAAAGAGGCTTACTATTGCATCTATATTAAAGAAGGCAATAAGTAGAAAACAGCATTCTGTACTAGATATAGCTATTTTAAATATTTAGTTATACTGTTTAGCTTTACAAATGCGCTAGCTGCTTTCTAGGCCTATATTAACTAAACCTTAGCAGGTTTAGTTAATATTACATGTATTATCTATTTAGACAACATTCTAGTCTTTTCTAATATAGAAAAGGAACATATAAGCTATGTTTACAAAGTTCTCTAATATTTAAAAAAAGCTAAGCTATTCTTAAACATTAGAAAGTGCAAATTCTATACTAGGGAAACTAAGTACCTAGGGTACATAATATGTCTAGAGAGTGTTAAGGTTAACTTCTTAAGGATTAAAACTATACAAGAATAGCTAATGCTACAATTAGTTTATAACATTTAGATTTTTATTAGCTTTATAAACTATTATTACTAATTTATTACTAAATTCTCCTAACTTACGCTACTATTAACTACTTTAACCTAGAAAGGCCTAGATGCAGCCTAAGGCAGTCTAGCTTAAAGAAAAGAAGAAAGTATAAAAATCTAGATAAGTCTAAAGGTAAAGAAGGTATTTAAAAAGATTAAAGTAGCTTTTCTATAAGTACTTATTCTAGCTTACTTTAACCTCTCTTATAGGACAAAGGTTAAAGTTAATGCTTTAGGTAGCGCAATTATAGGCATTCTATTATAAAAGATTATAAAAGGTTAAAGAGCACCCTAGTAGCAGCTAATAGGCTTCTTTTTACAAAAGCTTACAATAGTAGAATACAAATATAATACCTATAACAAGGAGTTACTAGCAATTAATAAAAGCTTAACATATTAGCGCTATTATCTAGTAAGTATCCTATTTAAGCTACTTATAGATTATAACAACTTATAATAGTTTATAGACAATAAGAAGCTTAGCTACTAACAAGTCTAATCTTATAAAAGACTTATAGAATTCAACTTTATAATCACCTACTAGGCTAGAAAGATTAATTTAGCAGATAGACTTTCTAAGCGGCCTAACTATATAGAAGAGTAGCATTACTTTTTTTAGACTATAAATAAAGCGTACGTTAAGCCCCTTTACTTAATTCTAAGTTAAACTAGTTTTTAATTAATCCTAATTACTATAGCTATTACATGTTTAGCATAACTAATAGTGTTTAGCAAAGGACTTTCCTAAGTTAAGCATTAAAAGCAAGCTATAGACTCTATA
This sequence comes from Dendryphion nanum, assembly GCA_020744415.1. Taxonomy (NCBI): domain Eukaryota; kingdom Fungi; phylum Ascomycota; class Dothideomycetes; order Pleosporales; family Torulaceae; genus Dendryphion; species Dendryphion nanum. The sequence goes on along the minus strand of JAGMWT010000013.1, from coordinate 478,449 downwards.
ATAGCTATTAGTAAAGAGGCAAGAAAAGACAACCTATTTAAAGAAGAACAAAAAGACAAAGCTTTAAGTGTAGTATTATTGTCTAGCTTAAATAGTAGCTCTAATAGTGCATTAGAAAAAGAGCCTACTATAGAGGATTAGGTATAAACTACGCTAGAAGAACCTATAAGGGCTAAGAAAGGTACAAAGGTCCTAATTATAAGCTACAAGAAAGAGAAAGCATTCTAGGAATGTTATAATAGCCTAATAGCTAGATATTTTAGCTTTAAAAAAACTCTTAAGAAGCTATTGCGCTCCTACTTTTAGAAGAGCGTAAAAAAAGATATTAAAAACTATTATAAGAACTATATAAAATATAGGAGATTAGTTATAGTTAGATACTAGCTATATAGCCTACTAAACCTGCTACTACTACCTAATAGACCCTAGCAAGACGTAACTATAGATTTTATTACAGAACTACTGCTTTTAAAGTATTAAGGCCTAGTCTTTAACTTAATCCTAGTTGTTATAGATAAATTAACTAAAATAGCCTATTATATCCTATCCTATGCTAATTAGAAAGCAAAAGACCTAGCTAAGGTCTAGATAAGAGAAATTATCTAACTATATAAAGTACCTAAGAATGTTATTTCTAACTATAGATCTACTATAAACTCTAAATATTAAAAAAGTTTTAATTATTATTTAGCAGCAAAAAGTGTCCTATCCTTAGCCTATTATCTAGAAATAGATAGCTAGACAAAGAGGCAGAACTAGACTCTAGAACAGTACCTTTATTATTTCTATTGCCTAGAACAAGATAATTAGGCGCTATATCTCCTACTAGCGGAATTTTTATACAACAATAGCATATATGCTACTATAGGCATTACTCCTTTCTATGCTTACTATAGAGTAAACCTAAGAGCGCTAGAATAGCCTAGACTGCCCTAAAGTAGCAGAGAATTAGCTATAGCGTTAGGGATTGTAGCAAAAGTAATTAAACTACAAATAGAATATAAAAGAAAGATCCTTGCTGCTAATATATACTAAAAGAAATATATAGACAAAAAGAGGAAACATATCTTATTATTAGTAAGAGACAAGGTATTTGTCTCTACTAGACATATAAAATTAGAGAGACTAAAGAAAAAATTAGACTAGAAATACCTAGGACTAGGGACTATTATAGCCTAAATTAGCATAGATGCCTATAAAGTAGACCTACTAGCCTTAAAAAAAGCCTATCTAGTATTTTATGTCTTACTACTTAAGCTATATACTTAGAAAGGCAGAATAGTCTCTTAAGCAGGCCTTATTATAGACACACTTTGTAGTTTTAGCAATAATATATACTACATAAAGAAAGTACTAGATAAGCACAAATCTTTAGTAGATATATAAGAATACCTAATAAAGTAAGAAAGTTACCTAAAAGAAAAAAACTCTTAGGAACTAGAGGCAAATATTAGCGCAAATGCCTTAAAAAGCTTCTAGAAAGCAAAAAATACAACTAGAAAGAGACAAAAACTCTAATCCTTAAGTAATAATTAAATTTAAAAAAAGGAAAGAATTGTTATAAGTTAGTTATTTTTACTTCTTTACTTTAAATTTTTTCCTTTAAGGTTTTTTTAAAAGAGTGTTTAATAGCACTGCATAAGGGGAATATTATACTTAATCCTATTATAGACTATTATAGCCTATATTAACACAGACTTTAGAGAATTAAACTATTAATTAATTAGAAGCTAGCCCTTAGGCTAGCAGGTATCTAAATACTACCTTAGTTAAAGAACCTAACTATTACTCTTTTTTAAACCTTAGGAAGCCTACCTTTTACTCTAGAATATGCTATAGTAGCATAGAAAGGACTTATAAGGGCTTAACTATACTTATAGAACCTTAAGTATAGCTCTTATACTTAAGCATCTAAGCCTTTTAAGCCTTATTAGGATAATAGAGAACCTTAAGCCTATTATACTTAATCTTATCTTTATAAGCTTAGAGAGTAGTTTGCTTAGAAGTAATAAACGCTAACTCCTAAGCTTTAGCTAACTTAGCTGCCTTAACTTTAGTAGTAGTTTCTTAGACTATAGTTACTTTATATTAGCTCTATATATATTAGTCTATGCTATAATGCTATATAAAGACTTACTTATACTAAACATTTTCTTGCTAAGCTTATTATTAGCGTCTGTATTAATTTTATCTACTAATTACTTTCTCTTATAAGCATAACTCTAATTAGAGTGATTCCTACCCTTATAGTAGGCACTAGACTTCTAAACAATATTAATAGACCTAGAGTAGGCAAAGAGATTAGTAGAGTAGGGGATCTTATAGGCACTAGGGAAAATATTAGCTAGACTATAATAAAATAGAATAGAGAGGAAGATACTTACGCATTAAGGCTCTAGACAACCTTTAAAGTAGTAGCCTTAACTTTATTATAGCTTGTAGTATAGGCAGTAGACTAAATAATACTATTGCTGCAAGATAGGTGCTCTTAGCAAAGATTATCTATAAAGTCTTTATAAGCCTACTAATAAGCATTACCCTCCTTTAAATTATTAAGAATTATAGGCTTGTAGGGTAATTTAAAGGAAGAATTGCTAATAGTAAGAGAAATATAGTTATACTCTATAATATACTTTTTAATAGCTTTACTAAGCTCCTCCTAGGGGCTACTAAGGCATAAAGAGATCTAATAAATAAGTTAGTAATATAATAGCCTAAAAAGAGACATTCTAGGACATACCTTAAAGCAAGGATAATTACTAGACTAACAATTACTATACTTAGTCTACTTGCAGCCTTTAATCTCTAAGAGCCTATAGAGAATATTGTCCTAAAAAAGGTAATATAGCTAATCTAAATACCTAAACTTGCTAGCAGCTATTATTTTAACATAGGCTAGACAAGGATTCTTTGCTGCTTTCTTCTTAGAACAAGACTTAAGGCAAAGACTTAAAGTATTAGTTATTATAAGCTAGAATAGGATAGAAGTAGATAATAAAGGCAAGATAAATATAAAGTATAGTAAAGAGAGACTACTGTTCCTAATATTAGCTATACTCTATAGAATCTCCTAAACTATCCTAAGGTGCGCTATTCTGTCCCTTCCTAGGTCTATCTCTTTCTAGAAACAATACTTACTAAAATACTAAAGTTAAAGCTTAAATTTTAAAAAATTAAGTTAGTGTCTAAAGAAGAGAAAGTTTAGAGGTAGAGGAAATTTATATCTTTAGCCTATCTTAGTACTTGCACTAGTACCTTAGCTAGAGCCTATATAGTAGTAAAAGTAAAGTAAAATTTCTTAATTTATAGTAAAGGTAAAGTTAATTTTTTTTACCTTGCAAAATTTTAAAGTTGCACATGTCTACTTTTATGTTAGAGCTTATTATAGGTGTTTAAGATATTTTAGCCCTTTCTACTATAATTCTTGCCTTTTAAGAATAGACTATATCCTACTAAAGCTAATGTAGTTATTAGCTATAAGAAGGAGAATAATATAAGGCCTTATTGTTAGTATAGCCTATATTAGCACACTATAGTGCTTTAAGTAATAGACTCTAGTTAAGTAACTTAGTCTTTAGCTAAGCTAGTTATCTAACTCTATATCCTCTTAGATTGCTATATGTTAGAGACATTAGCAATTTGTCTATCCTTAGAAGGTACTAATGCTATCTTATTATAGTCTCTTTACTACTTATTTATTATAGTAAACATTACGTATCCTTGTGACTACCTGAGGCTTCTTTGTAGACCTTGTGATCCTTATAATACAGGCGTAAGCTATACTCTATAGCAAGAGCTATTAGACTAAAAATAGAGCTATAAGCACCTAACACCCCTGCCTAATCAAGGCTTATAAAAGCAGCTAGGAATATTATTATTATTAGGGCCTATGCCCTACGCCTACACGTAGGTCTGCTAAAGAGCCTATTAAATAAGCTTGTACACACTGCTGCTAAGCTTCTTAACATAACACTTATTAAATTACTCTATTAGAAGACTCCTATAGAAGTTGCAAGAGGTAAAAAACCTATACTCTTATACTATACACTAATTAGGTATAAAGCTTATATACTTAATAAGAAGCTGTAATAAGTAGATAAACTTAAATCCTAGACCCTTATAAGGTACTTCTTAGAGTATAATTCTATAAACATCTATTATATATAGATACTAAAAATAGATAAAGTTTTAAAGGTACAAGACATAATTTTTATATAGGATTAGCTCTATATTTATTACTAAAAGATAGAGAGAATTACTACGCAGGAAGCTAAAATAATTAATATTCTAGAACTCTCTACTTGTAAGGACCTATCTTTAGAGGATCTTATCTTTTCTTATATAGAAGAATAGCTAGAGATTATTAAAACACTAGAAGTTGCTCTCTTAAACAGTGCTTCTATAATTATTAAAAAAGATATCTAGAATATGCCTTCTCTGCTAATACTAGAACTTAGTACTAGGAGAAACACACCTACTCCTGCACGTGAACTAGAAGCAGAGCAATATATTAAACAAAGAGGACCTTATTTTATTCCTAACTCTATAGCAGAACTTGCTAGGAGCTCTAGAGGCAATCTACACGCTACTAATAACCTAGTAAACAATAGAGAATTATTTATTTTCTATGCCTCTAATAAAGAAAGTAAACTTACTTTTTACTTAGAAGAAGAAAACAAAGAGCTACGCTCTTAGCAAACAACTCTCTTAGCAACACAAGAAAGTAAAAGCCTTAGAAGACCTAAAGAAACAATAAAAAAAATAGTTATTAATACTAGAGGTAGCAGAAAGAGACGCCTAAAGCTTATAGAACCTCTAATCTAGAAAAGTAATATAATTCTAGAAGATAAAGATCCTTCTATTCTAAATAAAAAGGAAAATAATACTCTAAACAAGTTAAATCTAAAAGTTAGAGCTCTAGAAAATATTATAGAAGGCAAGAGAAGAAAGAAAGACATTACATATACTACCTTTGCCTATCTTAATGCCTAATATTATGCCTTTACTACTTTAGTAAAAGAAACAAAGGCCTAAGTATATACTAAAGACCTAGATCTCTATTAAAGCTACCTACTTCTACTACTAAAGAGATAGAGAGACTTTAAAAAACACTTATTCAGCGCAGAATTCAAGATTGCGTGCAAATTAGAGATAAAAAGCTACTAGAATATAGACTATTTTTCTACTATAAACATTACTAAATATAATACTAATGCTAATGTAGTACTTCTTATGTAAGTATTTACTTATAAATTTAATAAAGACAAGTATTTTATAAAATTTAAAGCTAGAATAGTTATAAAAGGAGATCTTTAAGCCTAATATAGAGATACCTATACTACAATACTTACTACACAAATATTTAAAGCACTTATAGCACTAGTAGTATTATTTAAACTAGTTGCGCATTAATATAATGCTCTAAATACCTTTCTAAATATACTTATTTTTTAAAAACTATATATTTATACTTTAGATAGGTTCTAGGATTAGTATAGAAAGCTTCTTCTACTAGAAAAGGCCCTCTATAAGTTAAAAAAGGTACTCTTTCTCTAGATTAAGCATCTTAGAAGAACACTTCTCTAACTAGGACTAACTTTAATCCCTAAGTATAACTACCTATTTATAAATAATAACTTTATAGTCTTTTTTTATATAGATAATATAGTTGTTCTTATACACCTAAAGAAGGAATATGTGCATAAACGCCTATAGGAACAGCTTATTCACACCTACAACCTCTAATATATAAGTAAATTAAAATAGTTCCTAGGCATTTAAGTACTTAGAGACTACCTTATACGTTAAATCTAGCTATTATAAAACACTTTTATTAATAGAGTAGTATTCTAGCATAAGAACCTACTAATAGTAAAGAGAGATAGGCCTATAGTGCCTATAACGCTAAATAATATGCCTCTATTAAAGGATAAACCTAATAAGGAACAAAAGTAGCTCTATTAAAGTCTTATAGGTTTAATAGCTTATATTACTAGCTTTATAAGGCCTAATATTATAAGAACCTATACTATACTTGCCTAACACCTTATTAATCTAGGTTAGAATCACCTACATACTGCTATTAAAGCTTAGCGCTATTTTATTTATACAAAGACTATAGCTATTAGGGCATGTAGCAGAATAAATAAACAATAGTTTTTTTACTATAAAGATAAATCTACTCTATATAAAGATAAACTAATCTTCTTTAGTAGTGCTAATATAGCTTTTGCTAATAAACCTAATATAAGGAGGAGTTTACAAGGCTACCTATTTAAGCTATATAGAATAGCAATAGATTAAAAAGCAACTATATAATAGATAGTTATAAGATTAACTACTAAAGCTAAGCTACTAGCTCTTTCACACGCTAGCTTAGAGATAGAAGGATAGAACCTATTCTTCTAATACCTAGGATTTAACCTAGAACTAATACTAAAGATCTAGTGTAATAACTAGCAAATAGTAGGTATAGTTACTAAAGAAGTAGGAAAGCTTTAAACTAAACTAAAACACATTAATATTTACTAAAGTTAGATTTAATAGGAAGTAGCCTATTCTAGGCTTAAAATTATATAGAAACTTATATTAACTATGCCTACTAATAGCCTTATAAAGGTCCTACCCTAGCAAAAGCATATTAAGTTTACCTAACAATTAAGAATAAAAGATGTTTTATTATAAATTAAGAAATTAGATAATTAAAGAGATTAACTATCTATCTCTCTCTTCTTTATAAGGGATTTCTAACCTATTAACTATAAAGATGTGCTAAGCTAATTAAGTAGATACTTAGTTTATATAACTTAGCACTACTAGGTCTAGTGTCTAGCTAGTAGTAGGGGGGTAGACTATTTATACTCTCTTAAGTAATTAATAGTAATTTGCTAAACCCTACCTTTTAAACCCTTCCTATATTCCTATTTATAATATTATTTTTTAATTACTTTAGTTATAAGTAATTAATTCTAGACTATTCTATATTAAATAAAGACTCTCTTACTATAATAGCTTGTTAGTCTTACTAATAACTTATACCTTTACTATTCTACACTACTTAAAAAACAGAGAGCAAGTGCTTAGAATATTAGGTAGAAATAGCAATAACTTAGGGCTATAGCCTCCTCTCCTCTCTCTCTCTAAAAAAGAAGTATAGAGAGGGCTTACATGTACTCTCTCCTCTCTCTTTAAAAAAACATACATAGAGGCTTTATATTCTCTCTCTTTCTCTCTTTTTAAAAATTATAGTTAACTATGCTAATAGTAAGAGCTCCTAGAAGCAGTCTTACTAATAACTTATAGTTTTAGTCTATTTTAATAGAGAATTTAGTTCTTTTTTACTATATTTTATTCACTAGGACGCTAGGTAGAACCCTAACAGCGTTATTTATCCTTTTAGCATAGGTATTATTTATTATTTAAATAACCTACACCCCTCCTAAGGGGACTAATTATATTACTATGCTTACAAACACTAAACAACTCCTACTTCCTTATCCTAACACTTACTTAAGGAATAATAGAATAAAGAAAACTACTATATTTAAACATTTACACCTATTCTTTTGCACCCCTATGCTTAGAAGACTACCCCTAATTAAAAGGCTATATTTACTCCTTTCTATAAGGACTACTACTTAGAGAATTATTTACTTACTTCTTAACCTATTATTTACATCCTATGTTAAGAGGACTACGGCTGGGGGGGGTATGTGAAGATATATGTTACGTGCCTTAATTACTTATCCTATAAAGCTACCTATATGTAGTATAGCCTATTCACTCTCCTATATATAGTCTCGGTACCCCTGGGTACCCTCAATTCAATCAGTTCTCCTCAATTCACTACTTCCCCACAATTTTAGTTTAGTCCAGGTTGGTCATACTTTCAAAAATTCTATTCTTTAGGTTCCTCTGATCGCTTTCAAGGTCTTTATTTAGACTACCGGAACAGCATCATACGATAAAAGGTGTGTGTGTTTGAGGCGTTATGGGAAGAAGACCAAGGAACGATGAGGAATATAAAATACTTTCGTTCACTAACATTGATATTGAATTATAATTCTAGGCAATCCAGAATCATTGCAGGACCGGAACGGATGCTAGTTTTGGTACTTAGCATTCGTGAATGTTGAGTGGAGCGGACACAGGCTTCATGCCTGCAAATTTTATTAAACGTTTGGAATAAACAGTCTCGGTTCTGAGATTAAAACATTTCTTGGACAAGGTCCCAACTTTTATATTCGCGGTCGAAATTCCATTATAGTGTTTCCTAATGGGAGTTGTTGTTCTTGGTTGAATGAGTTTGGGGATTCGGTCGGACACCATACTTTTTCCGACACACAACTCTGAATTCCCAAATCCCACAGCCATGTTGTATCTCTTTGTTCAGTTTTCATATACCGAATCATAGTTCAGAAACCATAAGAATTATAGATAAGAGCTTGAAATTTTGACTGAACATAGTCTAGCCAATCCAGCCATCGTTCCGAAAATTGACGTTTTTTAATTTGGTCATTTGGTTGGTAATGGCGATAAATCGTGGGCCCCGATGAAAGAAGACACTGGCCAACATTCAGTATACAGCCAAACAATTTGGCAATCGCAAGAGTGAATTAAAATGATAACCGGAAGAAGTTGCCCCAGGAACATGAGATGAGTGCGGTCAGAATTTGAGATAGAAGGTCGAGGCGTCGATCCAAACAAAGAAACGGTTCATTCCCTCTCTATGTGGATGTTTTACTTAGTTTTGAAGGATCGATACCGTCCCGTTGCAATAACTTGTCTTTCTGTCTGATTTGAAACATTTGTCGCATGATTATCATATCGATCAAGTGCTGATCCATAATTGTGTCTAGGAGTGGTTCCATAATTATTCCGTTTACACTTTCGTTTTAAAATCCAAAAGTCTGCCGGAATTCATTCAGAAGGCATTCAGAAGGGAGAAGAAGACTATCCTTAACAGGTAATAAGGCTTTAAATATTCGTTCTGGAGGTGCTACTGTCGCCTGAGATCCGTGATGAAGGGAGAAGGACAGTTGCCTGTAACCATTAGAATGAATGCGGCCGCCTTCAGTGTTTCACTCTCATTGAGTCGTTACAATGAAAAAGGTATTGCTGTCATCCTTAACAAAAATTTCCATCTTTTGTTCAAACACTTGCCCGAGAGTCATGGTGGAGGGAGGAGAATGACGGCCAAGAGGCACATAGAGGATTGTTTATTAAACTTTTATGAGGAATGGGGAATGTAACATGTGGCGCATGCAAACTAAGGAGAGAAAGTAGGGTTTATGTATTATTTTTTTACCACGTACTAATGATGATAAAATGATGATGTCTAGGCGGGCAGAACAAGGTTGTGGGCCGGGATCGGAGTGTGAGAGTGGGGTGCAAACGGTCGCTGGGCCTTACAAGGAAATGCCAGTCACATGCAGAGGAGATTATAACGATTGAGGAGCTTGAGTATTCGTAATTCGTGACTGTAGCTTCCAATGTGTGTCATACGTCAATCAAATGCGGAATATCGACGTTACCGGTTCGGCGGGGAGAAAACCAGGACCTATAGGAGCTTCAGGTGTTCACCACCTCGCGGCGTTCAGAAAACAGCTCGTTCTTGATTTCCATATCCATCTTAGCTCTCCCCTCGTCTGGAGCAGCAGTCAAGTGTACAACAACCGGGTGACCAAACAGCTGGGCCAGTTCTTCGAGAGACTTATTATTCGTTTCAGGGTACATGAAGTAGATGACTACGATGGATACGTGCGTCAAGCACGCAAAGACTGCATTTATTTCGTTGGTAGATGGGTATCAGAATGTGGAGTAATAGCGAACGTGGCATGAGTGATGACGTACTGACGATGTACTTGTAGCCAATGCTTGCTATCGCCGCAGCACCAGGCGTCACGAAGGTAATACAAGCGGTGAAATACGTAAAATGTAGCTAATACGACGCCTGGAGAGCGGATATTGGTGGGGTAGATTTCGGAGCCGTGAATGGATGAGACTGCATCAATGAAGAGGCCATAAAAGAAAATGAAGAACAAGATGGCGACAATGGCAGCCTTTGGCCCAGAAACAAAGGCACCGACCATGGCGTCTTCAAGAACGACACAGACGAAACTAACAATGAACCAATAAGAAGGACCTGTAGGGTTTTGTCAGCAAGGAGAAAATATGGTTGGAAAGAGACGGAGAATTACAGGGCAACGACCAGTTTTGTCGACTGTTAGTAGAGAGAAAAAGCTACCAAGAGCGCCGATCAAAGTATAAATACAGTACATGAGCAATGGCATATACGCCATCAATCCTAAGTTCTCGTAGATAATAACAGAGTAGTATTTGATGAAAAGTCCACCGGTGGCGCTTGCTGCATATTGAACGAAACACGATAAGAGCCCATACGTGAAAATCCGAACCGCAACAATGAGACCTACTGCAACATTGTACCCACTAGGTCGTGTCGTATTGAAGGCTGAAATCAGTGATATTCCAAAAGATAGAGAAGAATCCAACGAAGCACTAAGCTGGGGAAATGGCCCATTCGTACCGGACCAGAAAGCTTGTTTCCGATGGATGGGCTCTGAATGAGAGGACAGGGAGAGCAAGTAGGCCTAGAGCTCCATGGGGTAGACTGCTTAGCGCACATGTGAATATGAGATAATAATATCGGAATCGGGGGGCGTCATTGGGGATCGGTTAGCTGTGGGAAATAATATCCGCGAATGAAAAGATCTCATGGTGATAGGTTGGCGGGGGGGCGACATGGAAGTCGGAGGGCACGTTCAAGTTTGGCAGGGGTTTTAGAACTTGTGTGGAGACTAAGGTGATGGAGAAAGGCCAACAATTCGAAACACGACTAAGAAATGTATTGTTTGATACATTGACGTCCAGAAATCAAGCGTTCCAAGACCCGTGGACCGTGGTGAGCAAATAACGCTAATACAAATCCATTCTAGCTACACCATCTGATCTTGTGTTAAGGCCGAGGTTCCGCCGTGTTCCCTGTTAGCGTATGAAATTATTTTGGCGAAGACACAGCTGGACTGCTCATTGCTTCCGTTCGCAACTTCACACATATTCGCGCATGTCTTTGTTGGCTTCATATCGAAAATTACCGCCTGAAATCTTCTCTTGCATCTTAAAAAGATGCATTGCGCCCTGTACCTTCGCTAGTCGTCTATCTATCGCTGCCGCTCGGTTGCCCATTCCCACAACACGATGCCGTCATATCCACCTTGTTAAGACCGCGTGGTCAAAGACGCTCTTGGGACAACATAAAATTGTTGCATATGCACCGTATAAAGTCCCACCTTTAGAATCTTCGACACATCAGCTCAGCCTATGGACTCGGCCTGTGGTGAAGTTAGTTTGGCACAGTCGTGACATGGCCCTGATACCACAGAGAAACGAGCTTCTCCAGGAGCAGATCGATTTCCAAAACATTTACTCCAGGATCGAGCCAGGGATAGTTCTTTTGCCCACCCAGTCATTGCCAAAGAAAGAAACGGATAGTGTAGAAATAATAGAAAAGAGTGGATTACAGTATAGGCACAACGCGTACTGCCTCGTTCCGGTAGGAAATAAGCCAAACCAGGTGGGCAAATTAAAAAGTGGCGGGATCCCTCTTCCCAAGAATGCTGAATATCCAGTCAAGAGCCTGAAACACGGCTCTGTAAAAGAGCACCATGTCACACTTAGTGTTCCTGTGTCTCATTTCTACAAGTCATTAACGACTATGTATTGGCAACTTTTGCATGCGCACATAATCGAGGTTACAATACGGTTTTCGGCATCATCTTCTGAGAAGAATACAATGGAGACTGCTGAAAGGACTTCGTGGCCTTGGGTACATCAACATTTCCCCCACCTTCGGCCAGATGTTATACTCGCATCTATGCCCAAAGACACATATTTCATGATTGATCCTTGGATAAGTAACGTGCGTTTGAAATTTGCCATGGCGATGCCGCGAGGAACAGAAGACAAGTTGGAGACACCAGTGTTGAACGAAGAGCTGATAGCAATGAGGCGAGCGGTTGTCGGCAACATCGCTAAGGGTAGACAAGCGGGTCTGCCGAGGAAGGTTCGTGAAAAGTTGGTCAAGGAGGGCAACGAGAATTATCTGGGCTGGACAGCTCTACCTCGGGGGGCGATCGAGGCAAGCAATTTTGATCTTGAAGTTGAACCATTGGAGTTCGGTACCGGATCGTTACATCTCCCGAAGAGCCAACAACGTATTCTTAGGGAGAAATTAAAACGCACCCTGAAATCCCCCCAGGAAAAGTATGACGAAGCAATCAGACGTAAGCTTTTCCATAAGAATCATATACCGGTCCCGGAAGGATTCAAAGCACGGAAGAAACTTGAGATGTGGGGAGATCGAGATATTGGCCCTCTCCACAACTCTCTTGTGGAGAGGGAGGTCATGAAGTGGCCAAGGAAGGGCACACAAGCAGACGGGAAAGCGAGAGTGTATTCCGAATACTCTAACTCAACAGCGATACGGCGGGTAAGAGACACGATCAAAGCCGACGGACCTTTTATGTCACTTGGGGGAGGGCGATTCAAATAAGCAGTAGGGACCATGCATTTACGCTCAGTTCATGGGGAGACTATCTTGACTGTATATCATTAGCGCAATCACGGAGAAATGATACCCGGCTTGATTTTTCTATACTTCATGACATATGATATTTCATCGATTGACATCCATGAGCATTGTCAGAACACATTCAAATTTTATGATTGGCTGTTTGTGTTTGAAAGTTGTTTTCTGCGTCATCCCCGGCTTGGCATATTGTAGGGCTGAGCCGTTGAGAGAGACCAGATTTCTGGCCCAGTCTCACACTGGCCTTGACCTTGGCCCGAACCGTGAATCCCTCTCTCTTCTTTGCACTGCAAACAATCTGTACCATGTCGACAACATAAACATATACTATTACACTACGACAGCACATGCCATTACAATCGCCATTGCCACTTCGCCCTCGCGTCATTCATCATCTCACTCTCTCCCGGAACACTCCGCGCTGCACATCAACCCAACGGGACCCGACCGCGCGCCCTCACTCTCACTCGTCGCCCTCGCCCTCGCCCTCATCCCTCCTCCTTCACCTCCACCGCGCTCCTGCGCGTACACCATCTGATAAAGCTTGCCTTCGATGAACGCCGCACGCCAGGCCTGCCGCCCCAAACACCAGGTGCTGGTCCTCAAGTGCTATCCCAAGTTTCAGAAGAACAATGTAGACGTAAAGGCCAACTCCAGCGAGCTCAGCTACCTTCTGTATTACGCCAGCACCCGCCGGAGTAAGCTGCAAAAGGTGGGCGACTTCTTGGACAAGCGCGCTACAACCGACGTATGGAAAGGACGGATAGGGTATGTTGACTGAGAGTCCCTGGCATTGGATGATGAGCTTCATCATCTACTACTTTCTATATTTTCTCCTTGGAGATGGAGTCTCGCATTCAATTGGGAGTCACTAACGTTCATCTCACAGAAACGTCAAGGTCACCTTAGAGATCCTCAAGGCCCTCATAGAGAAATGTCCCCGCGACCTGCCCCTCTACGCTGGCGCTGTCCTGCGCGTTCTCGGCACCGTCCTCAAGTCCAACGATGTCACCATGGTTGAGGATTCGGTTCCAACCTTCGAATCCCTTTGCGCCCATCAAGATCCTGCCAACCTTGCGGCCGACCAGGACTATATCAAACAGTATGAAGAAACGGTGCAGCTATACGCCCAATTCGCTTCCAAAGATGTCGGCAAGGACTCCAAAACGCCTATCAGCTGGCCTGTAGCCATCCGCTTCCGCAAGGCTGGGCTTCGTGCCCTCAAAGCTGTTGCTTCGTCCGAGTCGCTAGGATCCGAAACAGGTCGTCAACTTGCTGCTATACTCCCCGTCATACTGATAAACGTGTACTCGGAAAGCGGGGACTACCTCAAGCGTCTTGAGGATCGCGAGCGCGACAAGGAGGAACACGAGAAGGAGCAAACTGTACGGCGCCGGCAAAGCATATCCACCGTGCGAACGAATGAAGAGGGGGAGGGAGACCCCATTGCCGCATCAGCAACTACAGAGGATGCGGACAAGCTAGCCGAGGAAGAGGTGGGCGTTGTCGCACTCCAGGCTTTGAGGAATCTTTACATGGGCGTAAACAGGGGCCAATTGAGGCTAGCAACCTCTGCCGTATTGAAGTTCATTTGGGCAAACGTCACGCGGCAGCAGCTGGAGGGCCACTCGCAAAGAAACGGCAGCTGGGCGACCACCCTCATGTCTATGATCTGTGGATGGGTACCCGTACAAGATCGATATGCCATTCTTGTTGGTGCCATGGAAAATCTCGTACGCAGCCCCATCATAGAAGACGACCTGGAACGACAATTAATCCTTGCTACCATTGTCGAATACCTACTCAACTCCACCATTAATTTCATCGGCCTTAGCGTCATGGACGTTTTAGTCGGCCTAATTTCGCATATATTATTACTACTCCAGCTTGGCGGATCAGGAACGTCAATTATGCCCCATCATCAGCAAACTACGCCAGTCACATCCGAGAAGGAACTTCAAGGGTCAAGAGCATCAGCCAACATCGATGGTGTTGTGGTTGAACTTGTGAATCAACCATCGCAAACTCGGTTGCAATTGCTCGAAACGCTGCAGAAATGCATGGCAAGTCTTGCCACGCACGTATACTATACTGATCAAATACCTGATATGGTTGGAGCAGTTCTGAAACGACTTAAACCATCGCCGTCATCAGGTGTAGCAACTGCCGCGGAGGCAATCGAAGATCCAGCTGGGGCCGTCAATGCCCTTGCCAGTTCGGCAAGTCTACAAGAGAAGAACCCGCATGTGGACAAATTCTTCTCCTTTGAAACAGCTCGGTTACTTGCCTTGGACGCAGTCAAGAGCATTATCATAACTGCGAATAAACGACGACCAGATGGCTCCTCGGCATCAGTTTCTCGTACTTCCATTGGAGTTGGTGTCTGGGAAGGCACTCAATGGCTCCTTCGTGATCCCAGCGGCAAGGTCCGCAAAGCATACGTCGATGCCCTTGTTACCTGGTTAACTCTAGAAAAGAAGAAAGATGACCTGAAAATCATCGGAGACTACCGCAGGCAAGAGAAAGATAACGACAAGGGTGGTCTTGCAAGACGGGCCGTGTCGAATGCGTCGCACAGGGAAAACTCACCAAAACGCAGCAAACATACTTTTCTCCCCTTGCTCCATCTCGCGGTTTATGAAAATGCGTTGCATTTAACTGAATCTGAACCAGACTATTTACTCTTGCATCTTCTTCTTACAACGCTTGTCAATAAGCTAGGAGTAAATGCTGTCCGATCGGGATTGCCTATGATCTTGCGGCTGCAAGAGGACATCGCAGATATTGACAGCCCAACTTCCAAGGTGCAGATAGGCAGTCTGGTCCACGGTTACTTGTGGGCTCTCAGCATAGCTTTCGACTTCGAAACATCTTCTATTGGCCGAATTCTTCACACGGAAATATCGAGACGAAACAACAAAGGTCTCTGGGTCCAAAATATCCGGGTTCCCCCCATTCCACTTGCGAGGATAGACACACCCCACTCCGATTCAGTTCAGCTTACACAAAAAGTTATATCCGAGGAAGTCCTGAAACCATTTGATAACCGCGATGCTCTCGTGGAAAAGATTGCCGAAGGCTATTCTTCGTCCCTCTATTCTCCACCTAACAGTCCTCCTGGTTCTCCCGGTCGGTCTATGTCTATGCCAACAATAAACCCACAATCCCTGAAGCCCCCCCCTCAGATGTCCTACAAAGTTCGTGAAGAGCTCCTCGCTGATTGGACTCGAGAACTTTGTCTCGCAGCTAATATTAAAGATTCCTCGACTGCATCAATGACAGGATCCCGCACTGGCACTTCCACTCACCGCAAGAACAATTATCTTGGGGTCAATATCCCGAATGGGACTCTGGACAGCGCCACAAACTCTCCACTCGCTTCGCCCAGACGTGCCCATAGTCGGCCACCATCAACAGCGTATGGGCTTGTCGGTCGTGTTGCTTCACCGCACCGTAATCGCAGTCCTTCAAACGGGACACCAGGTAGTTCTTCGTCTCTGCACTCAACTGTCCGTGTTGATGATCTCAAACGCGTCCTCTCTGGATCCGCACCACGCACTTCTTACTCCATGCGCCCTTCCACTCATCATCGTCGTCACCCAGCCTCATCCTCCCAGGACTCATCCGCCTCTGAATCACTCGTCAGTGTGCACAGTCTATCCGACGCATCGTTTGTGACAGCTGACCATGCGACCAATAACCATTATACCCAACACTCTCACATTCAACAACCTATCGAATCACCAACCACACCGGCCGCGACCCTCACCCCGCGCCCACAATCAAGCCACGGCAACATACCATCCTCGCCCACTAGCCCTAATTCTCCTTCTTCGTATGCCACCCGTGAGCGCGAGGCCGCCTATTCGCGTGATGGTGTTCCACCAGTTCCCCCGATCCCCGAATCCCTACGTGATAAATCTGCCTCGCCCAATGGTAGCCCAATCGCCTTCCAAGAAGGCAATGGCCGTCCCAAAACCGCCCCCGGTATTGGAAACGGGAATGGAAGTGTACCTGTTAGAAAGAGTAGGAGTGTCAAGCGAGGATCTGCCGCTGGGTCTATTTCCTTGAAGAGTGTACATGGAACTAGTGTCAGAGACAGTAGCCGTGATGTGGAAAGAGGGAGAGCAAGAGCTACGACGGTGAAGAAGCCTGATTTCGAGGCATTTTTGGACAGTATTGACGTTGGGGATGATGATGGTGATGACGATGCCGGGAACGGGGAAAGGGATGCTGTGAGTGTGCGCAAGGTGCCATATTGAAGAGGCAATCTTGGAACTTCGGCTTGAGTCACGTGGTGGTTTCCAGAGGTCATCACTCTCGCCAGCCTATCCTTCTTCTTCTCCTGGACATTGCATCTTTCTATATTCATTTTTATTATTTTCATTGTTTTTTCCATTCCTGAGTACCCCCAGTCAACTACAAATTAGTTCTTTTGGATTCTGTGTTCGCGATTGTTTGCTGCAGCGGCCATTGTTCATTGTGTTCCTTGTGCGCTATGTTTGAATTCGTTTTGATAAAAGCGTGTTTTGTTCTATTGGCGAATGCTTGTGCTCGCTTGCGGCCGTACAAATTTAATAGTGTAGTATTATACCTTGTTTTGGCTCAGTAGTTGCTCTGAAGTCATTATTGATTATTCACACAAATAAATCATAGTGGTTCTTGTTAGATGCATTGTCATTACTTTTTTGAATGGATGTTATTAGGGTCTGATGTGTAAGAACAGATATAATAGATGATGTAGCTCATGTTACTTTGACGTGCCTTGGTCATTTTAGTATTTAGTTGGCAATCTGCCGAGAGGTTGTTCGTCCAATCATGCACTATCTCCCAACTATACAGGGACAAGAATAGTTGAATCCTAAGCAAGCAAAACTTCAATCATTGCTCAAATGCGGAATTCTGAAACGCATCTCCCAATACTTGATTGACAAGGCGGACATGGACGAAGAAGGCAAATGTCCTCGGCACTTCGGCCCACGACCACGACCATCCTGCCCCACCATAGCCATTCACCAGCGCGGGGGCCAGAACAACCAACACATATTCACGGCCTCCCACTACAGTGTACGTACTACCATGCCGGCCATGCATCCATCCATCCTGCTCTTCCACGTGTGACAGCCACGCACAGCCCGTCGGTTCGTCCCATCGAAAGCGGGTTCCCGCCAATCGGTGTGGTCGACATCCAGCCTCGGAGCTGCGGATGCTCATCAGTGCTCAGCTCTTGGAGGGTTCCTGCATGCATGGCCATTCGCATGGGGTATTGTCAGGGCCTAGTCAGACGGCGCGGCCAGCTGGGCTGGGGATAGGTAGTCAGACGTCAGATGTTTCGTTTGCGCGACTGCGCAGAGGATGGATAGCTACTTAATCGTTGACGGAGGCCAACGTTAGGCAGACACTCGGATGATCAAGACTTCGCTTCGGCCGTCGCTTACAGCATCTTTCGTTTCTTTCCGTCTCTTTTTCTTTTTCTCTATAGAAACGCGCATTTTACACTGCGTACATTGTTTCTTCGCCTGATTTTCAGGATTGCGGAAGTGCGCAATTAGCGACCAAGAACACCTGGGCAGCTGTCATGGAGGCTGTGTCGACCATGACATCGTCGCTTCTGTTCACATCTCGCGAACATGGTCGAGACAGGCTTGCGCAAGCCTCGTTGCCGCATTTGCGGACGCAGGATGCGAAAGAGATAGCAAGACGGGACTCAATCAATTCTTCATCAAGAGACTCGGGATATAACAGTGACCTGGAATTCTCGCTCTCGCCTTTGGACATTGGTCCTCAAGGTAAGTGGTTTGAGGGTTGGAGATTATGCTATGCTGACTGACGATTGTGCGAAGATATCGTCTCTTGTTCGTTTCCTTTGCCGAGCGAATTACGGAGTGTGCCAATTATTGAATCAACAATTCTTGAGGATGAGGATAGTGAGGGGTTGGAAACACAACCAAAGGCAAATTCTGCAATATTGTTAAGGAGACTTGGGAAATCAATTGGCAAGAAGGATAATGCCACATTCCTTGTCCAACAAGCTAGGATTACAAGCAATCCAAGTCCCACTGTTCAAAACGACATCCCCCAATTGGACTGGTAAGTACCATTCATACCCTACATTACCAATATCAATTGACTTGATGCAGGACCAGCGCACCCTTCAAACACAACCCTACGCACCAGTCGACAAAACTCTCCCTCCACGACAACTTGCTATCCCCTTCCGGCCATATACCTCGCAGAGCCAAC
This sequence comes from Dendryphion nanum, assembly GCA_020744415.1. NCBI lineage: Eukaryota > Fungi > Ascomycota > Dothideomycetes > Pleosporales > Torulaceae > Dendryphion > Dendryphion nanum. The sequence continues at coordinate 459,599 of JAGMWT010000013.1, read as the reverse complement.
GTTGGCAAGTGGATAGACGAATCTTTCCCCTTCCACGATAGACCCAAGGAGCGTGTATCTTCCATCGTATCATTATCTTCGTCTGGCAGCGGAGGAGACTACTCCATCACAGACGACAGTGAGGACGAATTAGCAAACATGGAGTCACCCATTCTATCCAAAGCAACGATCAAAACAATTGATCTCATCATGCGTAAGATTGAAATCAATCTTCGTTACGCCGCATACCTACAGCATGCCGGCGGTGCCCAGTCTTCCGGTCGTCGGCAGGGCAGCGGAAGTGGTGCCACATCCTCTCGACGTGGAAGTACTCAAGGCCTTGGAGGCAATCAAGGGGGGAAACGGAAAGGTCGGAACGGTGCGGATGACGGTAGTTTGCATCCTGACGACGGCGATCAAGATGAAGATGGTCCAAGTAAACGCCGCAGAGTCTCCATCGCTACAACCGATGAGTCCGAAGCATCAGGTCCACGATTCGCATGTCCATTCTTCAAACACGATCCAATGAAATATAGAAACAGAAGAACATGCCCTGGACCCGGCTGGCCAAGCGTACATCGTATGAAAGAGCACTTGTACCGTTCTCACGCCCAACCTATATACTGTCCCAGGTGTTACACCATGTTCGATGCCGATGCCGATTTGACTATGCATCTCCGATCTGACACGGATCCCTGCCATATGAGCAATGCACAAGCCATCGAAGGCATCGATCGTAACATGGAAGCAACGCTACGACGCAGGACAACAGCACTCAGACCTGAAGAAGATAAATGGCGAGACGTATATCTCATTCTATTCCCCGAAACGGAGGAAACCGACATTCCATCTCCTTGTAAGTTACTCTTCCCCCAACACCATCTAGCCACCCTAGACTAACAGAGAACTTAGACTACGATAGCTCCTCCCCCACCGAAGAATCCCGCCGTTTCCGCCGCGAACTTCTCCAACGCATCCACCGCGAACTCGTTTCCACCGCCGAACACGACACCTCTGGCACTGTCGAACAGAACCTGCTCCGCCGCGTCGCGGGCATAATCCAACGCTGCGAGACCGACATCCTAAACGACTTCTTCGCCGGAGCGCCACAGAACATACCCCAACAACAATCACATCCCCATCCCCATCCCTATTCTCATCCCCCCAATCCACATCCCTCTTTCCCCAACCAACCTCCCCTCTTCCCAAACACCCCTCTATCTCAATCCATCCCTGAGCCCCCACTCTCCCCCACTACTCTGCCGCACCATCCCAGCGCTCCTACTATGAACGCCTACGCTCCACATCCTCAACCCCAGCACGCCGCCATAGAGGAATACTGGCACGAATCCATAGACGGCATGCCGCTCCCGTCTAGTGGGATTATAGACTGGAGTACGGTGTTTCCGTTTGGTGGGGCTGCGGAGGAGGGGATGGAGTATGGGGGGTTTGGTGATGGAGGAGTAGGGGCCGGGGCCGGGGCGGGGACAGGGAGGGTGGTGGGTGAGGTTTTTAGTTAGTTGGGTTTGGGTAGTATTAGGACTTTTTTCCTGGCTTGGCGGGAATGTAGGGGCTTATTGATTAGAGGGTAGAAGTTTGGGGTGCAGCTAGGGGATGATGAGTCGATATGACTTGTCGGAATGTGGGACATAACTGTGGAAATATGAGAGAAATACGTTCTGAAATTTTCTAGACTCGCTGCTCTTGAGTGATGTATTGATGATGCTGGGTTTGCATAGTATATAGGGTCCTGAAGTTCGAAATTTTGATAATACAATTCTTCTTGGAATGTAGAGGAAAGGATGGATGAATGTCTATGTAATGTAGTACATAAAGCCCGTATATTAGCTTTTATGAAGCGCAAATGCATGATAGGAGGTAGGATGTGATGTTAATGCTGGGGATTTCCTTGAGAAAGTGCGATGTTGGAAATAATACATGTTATTAAGGTAGGCTGAAGAGAACATTAATAGTGAAGATTATTGCCATGGGATATGAAGTTTTCTTGAATATTTTCTAGTTTTATGATGAAGGGAAGAAGGAGGACAGGAAAGAACATGTTATTCAGGAAAAGTGTGCCGTAAAGAACTAATACTAATCCTTAGTGGATTTGATGAATTGTTGTGGTTTTGATCGTCATAAAAAGAAAGAAATACATAGTTCGCCCTCACGATTTATTTCGTCAACTCCAATCATACTTACGTTTTCGAGGCCAGATGTGCAAATACGGAGATAGAGTCGCTTCCTGGCTTCTTCGAATTCGCATTGGCTCTTCATTTCCCTCGGTTTTTTTTGCAGCCATCAATATTTCCACCAGGGGCCCTATTGCCCCCGCTCGCTCAATCTGCCTTTGATTTTCCTCATCCCCGATCGTAACATCAGCGTCATGAGCAGACATTGTACGTAGAATCTGATAACGGCTCCCTTCCACGCTTGCACGTAGGGCTGTATCATAGAGTCCACCTCTTGTATTGAGATCAGCTCTATTCTCAAACATAAGTTTCGCCACAACCGAATGGCTGTTAAATGAAGCTGCTTGCAGAGCATTTCTGTATTGTCCGCCTTGTGCATCTGTATTAGCTCTATTCTTAAGCAGAAGTTTCACCACAGCTAGATGGCCGTTAGATGAAGCTGCCTTTAGAGCATTGCTGTTATTTCCACCTTGCGCATTGATATTGGCTCCATTCTTAAGCAGAAGTTCTACCACAGCTAAATGGCCGTTAGATGAAGCTGCCTGTAGAGCGTTGCCATTGTGTCCACCTTGCGCATTGATATTAGCTCCATTCTCAAGTAGAAGTTCTACCACAGGTAAATGACCACTAACAGAAGCTGCATGTAGAGCATTGCTATGATTTTTACCTTGCGCATTAATATTGGCTCCATTCTCGAGCAGAAATTCTACCACAGCCAGCTGGCCGCTGAGTGAAGCTGCCCGTAGAGCGTCGCCATAATCCACACTCCCATGTGTATTAACGTTGGCTACACTCCTATGCAGCAACTTAACAACTTCAAGATTCCCAGCTTCTGAAGCCAAGCATAGAGCCAAACTAGAATCTCCCATGTCAGTTTCCGTGGTGGCACGAGCGCCTAATTGAAGAAGAAACTGAAACATCTCCGTGTTCCTGCAGATCAGAGCTTTGGTAAGAGCGCTTCTAATGCTTTCGTTGCCGTTCCGAAGCCCATGTGAATTTAAATCAGCGCCCATATCAAGTAGCAGCTTGACAATATTCATGTTTCCCTTCCCTATCGCCAAATTAAGTGGGCATTCACACTGCAGTCCTCTCCCGTTTGCATTGGCACCGCGATCAAGTAGGAGACGAACCATGGGCTCCTGTTCAGCTTCCACGGCAAACCAAAGCGGCGTCCGACCTTCATGATCAACGGAGTCAATATCGACTCTACCTGTATTCAGAAGTAACTCAACGACAGCGATGTGCCCTTTCTGCGCTTCCCACGAGAGTGAGGTCCGGTGGTTTTTCTTCCCCTTAGAATCGATCATAACCCCGGGATCTCCATCGATGAGTGCCGCCAGGGCGTTGCAAACACCGAGATTACAGGCTACCCTCATCCCATCACACTGAGTGAAGACTTCTGTTAGGTCCTCAAGATAAGAATGCTGATCATACTGTGTAGACTCTAACAATGTGCGCCACATATGCGATCCTTTTTGTACTTTCTTTCTGAGAAACTTCACTTCCCAAAATGGTGCCTTCTGAAATGTACTATTAAAGCATTCCATTGCGGTTATCGCCATTTCTCTACCAAGCCTAGTTTCAGCTCGCCTTAAGTGCAGTGGCCAGTTCTGTGTCGCATATGAAAGAAGTGCACAGCCCTCGGGTAAAACACTAGATGAATCGGGGCATGCTTGAGGGTAATCTTGTACGTAGGACCGTGATTGGCCATCCTGTAGCCGTTTGAGGTATAATGAAATGTCTGGGAAATCCAATTGAAGATACCACAGGCAGGCTTTTGCAACCTCCATGTGTGATTCCTTTGGTATAAATGTGTGCTTCCAGTTCGATGGAGTCCAAGGCATGGCGGGATAAAGGTCGGTAGTGATAAGAAACTCTTTTGCAGTTTGGTGCAGCAGATAGATCCTCCCATCAATCACATTGACAAATAGGCCGCAGTAATTCTCTATTTTCTTCTTGAAAGCTTTCTCCTTGTCTAACTGGATGTAGCTTGTTGAGGTGAATTTATCCTCGCACTCTTTCATATCTATGATTTCAAGCGCGATGTTCATTTCTGTCCAGGCTAACGGTCTTTCAGCTGCCAATATCAAGTGCAGTATTCTCCGAGCCTGAACAGGCTCTGTTGATCGCTCCAGAATCCTCTCATACGCTTCATCGACCGACTTAGGTATTTTTTTGACCAATTGATTTAATCGGCGCTCGGTCGACTCAAGTGAGTGTGCGATCTCTTGAAGCATCAAATGGACCCAGAGATAAGTTCGATTATCTTGCTTCTTCAGATAAGCAATGAATCCTTTCTGGACATTGTCCTGCACTCGTGTTTGTCTGGTTCTGCCGATGCGATGTATCTCGTGGCAGATCACAAGGTCAATCTCTCGTTTGATCTCTTCGGATTTTTCATCCCCGTTGAGTTGTATAGAGGGCAAATCTTCGACGCGGAACCGAAGGTTTAGTTCGTGGTAGGGTCGGCTTGTGAGCAAAAATTTGAGATTTGTCCCTCTTTTGTTCCCAGATGAATGGTATTCACTGAGTCTTGTAAATAGAAAGTCCCTCTCAGATGAATTGCACTCATCAAGTGCATCAAACACGCAGATGACAGGGCCGCACCTCTGATCCTTAGTAGCATCGATCAAGATGTCCCATAACGTATGTAATGAGAAATTAGGCCCGTCATTTCGCTCAACCGCGTGCTGGATAAGCCATGGCTTGTGTTTGAACAACTGATGAAGTATTGAGCGCAGCCCATTGACTGCACTGCCTCGCTCAACATCATCCTTGAAGAAGAAGTAGCATACTGATGTGTTCGTGGTACCTGGGTTTGGAGGGTAAAGCAAATCTTCATCAACCAGGGCCTTGCAGAGGACTGACTTCCCACACCCTGGGCCGGCGGTGATCCAGAGAATGTTTGCTGCAGTATTCATGCGCCAGTTCACAAACTTTGGGTGATCAAGAAGCCATTCGCACGTTCCCGCTACTCGTACCGGGTTTAACTCTTTCTGGTCTCGATAACGGAAAGATAATGCACTAATGCAAGCCCGATCTTCCTGAGTGTGAAATTTCTCCCGAATCTTATTTACTATATCTCTTACTCTACCAGCCACGAGGGCAAAGTTGGGGTCTTGAGGACCTCGGAATTTATTCATCAAGGCATGACGCACTTCGATTGGACATGACTCGTGACAGTCCAAGCATGCAGAACTCTTCTCGACTAGCTGCATGATACTCAGAACGGATCTTGCGCACATCTGGACATAGACTACTATACTTACGAGAATTGGAGGAGGCTTGATTGGTAATCCTCGGGCGATTGCGTTGAGTATCTGAGTTTTCTTCGTCTCGTAAAAGCAGCGTATCTGCATTCCAAATTGCTCTTGGTTTCGGACAGTCAACATTGCGAATTTATCTAACTGTAATTCTAACCAGCGAGAGTTTTCTTGGATATCCTTGAGCAGCGTGTTTGAACGGTCTTGATCAGTGCCCACCCGCAGAGTCCCAAAGATAAGATTCTGCCAACCTGCGATATTTGCTGCTTTGGTTCCTCGTAGAGGTGTACCCAAAAACACCACACCGCCTGTCTGATCGAAAATGGCCCGTTTATCACCTGATAAATGGGATGCTTTTGAAAGTGCCTTGACAAGTTATTATAAGCACACGACTAAACAATTTAAACATGGATCCATGAAATGATGAGGGTTGTGTCGTTCTTACCGTAGCAACTACAATGCCCCCAAAACACGAACCGATGAATATGAGGGCCCTGGACCGAAATTCGTCATATTTATTCTGAATCAAATTTAACAAAGTGTCAGCGACGCCTTCGATGTGTCCATTCTGCGCATCATGTGACCACCTTGAATTGTAGTCAAAGTGCCAAATTCGGGCCTCTTTGACGATTGATGGCAGCATGTCAGAATCTTTTAGCCAATGATGGGGTTTAGACTCCAGGTCGGCTTCCTTTTCATAAGCAATCCATGTCGTCGGTGAGGTAGTTTCAAGACCGTGAACGGCAATAATGCTGTGTAGCGATTAAAGAAAATCTTTGATATTGGAAATGACATACTCGATGGTGGTATCACCCTTAGTTCCGTCATTGGGGACTACTGAATAAAGCCTAGGGAATTCTGGAACCTAATGATGTCAGAAAGTCTATTATTAGGCTGCAAATAGTGAGATTTACAGCTGACTGAATAGGATTAGGCCCTGGTCGCTGACGAGCAAACATTTTCATCTTGGAAGGCTTTGTCAAACACTATGCTTTTGAGTACACTGAGCCTCGGGATTCACCGTGTGGAAGGAAAAACAGCCAGTGCACCTATCCGGAGTACAAGATGATGACTCTCGCCGGGCTTCGAAGTCTAGAAATTTGCTAGCACAAACCTTCCTAGAAGATGAGCACAAGGATAACGTTGAGGCTATGTTATATAGCAAATCCTTTACACTAGCTATTGCAGAGGATAAGTAGAGGAATATATTATGCAGGATTCTCGAGCTTGATCCAGATTTCCTTGGGAGAAGTTTGATATCGTAAGTACTGCTTTGCGCACTTGAACGCACCACAACAGGATGATAAGGGTGGGTGTGGCCACTGAGCTCTTCGATATCGTTCTTCGAGTTCCCGATGATAAGATAGCAGCGTAGAGTTTACTGACTGGTATAACACTTGATGTGTTAAATTGGTAGTGGTGATTGAAAGGAGAGATAGAAATGTTGTCAGACAAGGCTCCGAAAACTCTTCGTCGGGGAACTGTGATGTTCTATCGGCGGCTATATGTATCCCTCCCAATTGGTGGGAAGTGACAACACATTAATCTTGCGACAGGCTGGACAATGTCAACATGAAAATGCGCTCTTTGACCATCGAATGGAACGAAATTGCTATATGTCAATAATGCCTATAATTCATTCAGGTATTGAACTGAACAAAGAACTAACATTTGTCACCTCTGTTACTGGTGATGCCAGCCTTCACAGAGTATGTGGCGGAAATCGCCAATGCCTGCCCGGCCAGGCTCGAATTACGCTCGACAATGCTAATTTGAAGGACTACCTGCGTAGTTCATTCTTGACTTCTCATTTGGATATAATAGCCCCCTATCTATGGATGGTGAGTCTGACCGAGGTTTGTAATGAGCTACAATATTGACCATTTTACGAGGCTTTCACACCAACTTACACTCACATATCGCCCATCCACTTCCAAGCCGCCCGAGGACGTAACATCATCACCACCGAGAATGTACATCTCCATCTGGTCTGGTACTACGATCGAATCTTCATCCAACCTCTTCCTGCCTATCTTCTCTCATCCGCCTTCTGGGAATACATCGAGGAAACCGACCAAGAAGTATATCAAGCCGCCGCCGGTTTCATGCGAACATACTCATGTCTCATAAAATACGAAATCGATTTCCGGCGCGCTCAGAGTCCAGAACTAGGACTCATACCAACTGGAGATAGTGCCGATCCCATCACATACGAGAAATTCGTAGAGTTCATTGCACCGTTCGCGGACCTGGTTGACAGCGCTGTTAGCCCTCGATACCAATACGGTGAGATGCGTTTGACTCGCCTAAACTGGTTTGCTCGCATCTTCTTACGCAAACTCACTTATCACCACATCCATGCCCAATGGAACGAGTATATTGGCAGGTTCCTAGCGCCGTTTTTGACCATCTTTATACTGCTTTCTTCCGCACTCGCTGCCATGCAGGTAGAACTAACAGTGCAAAGTGCTCCTCCCAGCTTGAAAAACTGGGATGCTTTTGCGAGAGTGTGTCGATGGTTCTCTGTGTTGGTCCTTGTTCTCATTGCTGTGATTGTTACCTATTCGTTATCTCTTGTTTTGTTTATGTTTGTGTACGGTCAATTCTTTGCGCGGAGGGTTTTGCGCCAAAAGAGAGCAACACAAGGAACTGTAGAACAGCGCTTGCAGTCTGCTGTCGTATGAAGTATAGTATCTCCTCCTGATTATATTGAATGTTTCTAGAACTGTTCCACTATTGTCTTACGGTTTCCCAACATCATCCAGCTCAATTTCGCCGGTCCTTCTTCTACTAGCACCTTCCCCATTCCCACCAACCGCCAAGTCCGTCCCAGTCCCCACCATTCCCCTCTCCGCCTCATCACTCTCACCCGCCTCATCTCCTCCCAACACCTCTCCATGATTGCCTCCTACACTCTCCATCGTAAACGGACTCGCAGTCGGCGCATCCAAAATACTCAACTCCTCCGGCGTAAACCAATACGGCAGACCCCACGTCCTCAGTGGAATATACAAGAAGATAAACACCGGAAACCCAATGGCAGCAATGGTCTGTGTGATAGCAAAAGTAGCACCAAAACCAATGAGTTCGAGGCCGACGAATATCCAGATTGCTTTGCGGCGCTGGATGCGGTTCAGTGGGTCGGAGCGTGGAGTTAGATGACGGTCTTTGGCAAGAAAGAGAATTTTTAGGGTTATGCCGTTGGCTTCGAGGGCTTGGATACCCATTACGAAGAAAAGCCCTGCGAGAACAGCTTGGGGTACAAGATGGATGACGACGAGTAAAGGGCCTGTCATGGTCCCGAGAGTGAGGAGACCTTGGGCTAGATTTGAGACGCGTTGTTCAACCACATGGTCAACTACTCGGCGCGTGTGACCTTTGTTGGATTCGGAGTCGGATTCGGAGACAGTGCGCGTGACGCAGAGTGAGGTGGTGTGGAAAGGGGCTTGTGGGATAAGACCATTGGGGAATGGAATACCGAGGATTCCGGCAACCCCAGTCGTGAGACCCAGGAGAAATATGTCCCAATGGAAGCCGGCAGGTTTCTTCAATGGAAATTCGGTGCCTTGAGCGATGAGCGAGGAGACGTTGTGATCGAACCAGAAGAGGATTGTAAGCAGAACGGCAAATGGAATGGCGAGGAAAACGTCGCCAATGCTGATATCCCAGAATTCAACAAGCCAACCTCTTTCCAGCGTTGGAAAGAAAGCTTTAGATGTCGGGAGTGTAAACATGTCGATGTGTCCTATCTTTCCGATGTGGACGAAACCAGTAAAAAAAATGACCGCTAACGGTGTTCCATAATCTTCAATGAACTTCCGGATATGGCGTTGGAAGAGCGATGATTGACCAACTATGCCACATATATACGCAACTATAAGGAACATCAGGGCTATTGCAATGGACAAGTACGCAGAAGCGTCGTCGACCTCCCACTGCCTCGTGAGAACTTGTATTCCCTTTTGAAGGTATATGAAGGCAACGTAGAATCCGAAAATGTCGCACGAGAAGCGAGTAACGTACTTGAGCGCATTGCAAGAGTTCGTGATTGCGAGCTAACATTTGTGTTAGATACACAGTCAAGCACTTGTTGTACGTACATATAGAGACTTACAATCCAGTGCATAACCAGCGACCAAAGCCCAATCCAAGCCATGAAAGCCAGATAGTTGGTACCCCTAGGCACCATGATATCATAAACCGTGTAGTTGAATACCGTGATCGGACCTAAAAACATTAAGCTAACTCGTTCTCAACATGATTTTGATATCCGTACCTGTAACACCCACAATGACAAGAGGCTGAGCAGCCGCAATCGAGAATACAACAGCAGCTAGAACCGAAGCCAACAGTACCTCATTAACGCCAAAAGTCTGATCCGTCTTTTCGAACATATCGAGCGAGAATGCCAGAGCTGGCAGAATGCTGAATAACCAAGGTTAGCGCACGTGTAGATAAATCCGAAGTAAGAGATGAATTTCTCCATGTAATACAAGATCGTAGGCAATGGAACAAACGGGTATGAACGCTTGTGTCATGGTATTGATACAGTAGTACATACTTTGCGCAATACATGTATATTGTCGCCGGTACAATCCTGTAATCCCAAGCATCCTTCCAATCGCTCCAATAGTACGGCGCCCTCCTTCTGACATCATTGACCATTCCGCTAAACAGACGCGTCTTCCACCATTTGTCCTTGCTCGAAGTGGCTATTCTCCTCGATTCCCGCGTGTTCTCGCGAGCCAGATTGCCTGAGCCATGGCCTTGGTTCTCCGGGGGAATATGCGATGTGAAGGGGTCGTGCGAGTGCGTTTTCTTTGACGTGGGTGCGGAAACGCCAGGGCGTGGATGCGCGCCCGATGAAGCCATAGCGTAACAATAGGAAGCTGGACCTCGGTGCTGCGGGCATTAGCTGCTTTGCTGGTTCGCCATGTATAGACCAGAGGTTACTCCTCTGAAGTCAGGCAAAGGAGAAAGTAATGAGGAGAGGGTCGCGATTCAAGCTTGCCAACACTCGGTAATACGAAAGGCGGTGGGCTGCCCTTGTCTTGTGGGGAAAGCTCTTCGCGCCATCGAGCCGATCCATTTGAGAACTGCAGGCTTGGCGAGTTTCTCCGAGGAGGCGATGATCGAGATTGTGCACGACGAGGGTCATGTGGGAGAGGGAAGTGATGGCTTCTCGGCCTGTCATGGAGTGTACCGGCAAGAGGTAACAATAGAAATCAGACCGGAGGTTGCTCTGAAACCACAAATCTTGGGATTTCCAAGCCCTGAATGGACGAAACCTTTGGCTTGGCCCCGGGAAAAACGAGATGGTCAGTGCACATGATTATGTGATGCTGTCTTAGATAAGTTAGGCCCAACGAACTTGAAAAGCAACACATTCATTCATTCGCAGAATGGAGGAAAACAGTCAACAGGCTCTCATGCAAGTTCTTGGATTTTTGAGCTAAGGTTACTTCGGCTCAGACACATAGAATGCATGCGGTAATTTCCATCAAAATTTCCTGTTCAGAAGTGTTTGACTGACAATCACCCCATCCCCTTTCTCAGTCTTAAAAATTCCATGTGTCCAAGTGCGTTGTTGTGGACGACAGATGGCCCGAGAATAAAGTAGTCCCTGATGATTAGGATATGTGAAGTGCGAGAGATATCGAGTGCTCATTACCACTGATCCTGTTCAAGTGTTCGTAAGTTCGTGATCAATCAAAAATCAATGAGTGTCACATACCGCGGATCCAATTTCAGGTATAGAATTGACGGGATCGTGGGTGCTACTGGCATTGGATTGGTTTCGATGCTGACCCCTATAGCTTTGGGAGCGACTACGACCCCGCCCACGGCTGCGCCCAGTGCGTCCTTGCTCACTACCACGCTGATGAGACTGACCGCGAGTAGCGTAGTTTGCTCGCATTGTATGATCTCCGCCGCGATACGAACGGCCACGCCATTGTGAATCCTGCTGATTATAAGCTCTATGGCGAGTAGAACGATCGGACGAGCCATCGTATCGCGACACGCCGTCACCGCGACCTGAGGCGGGGTCCCATCTACGGCCACTTTCAGAATATGGCGAAGAGAATGTGCTCGACCCTGTAGTATCTTGGGTTCGGCCGCCACGGTTATCTACGCGGATTGGATAGGAGGTTTCCGGTTGGGTTGGTTTTGGATTTGGAAGAATAAGTTGTGGCGGACCGCCATTATCCTCAGTCTCACTCCAACCGTCGGCTTCCTCTTTAGCTCGCTGCTCAGCATCAGCAATGTAATGTGCTCGTTTGATGGCCTCGTTTCCTTCATTTTTCTCAGATAATTGTGCTGAGCCTCGGATAGACGCTTCCCTAACACAAACACCGAGCATTGCGTAGACTGTATAAACTGCATCATTGCCCGCGTTGTGGAGATTCCAACCAACAATATCAAAGTCTGCAAGTATACGTCCAAGATTAGTGCTTTGCTGCTCCCGCTTCCAGACTCGATAGAGGGCAGCTGAATCCATAGTTTCCAACAGGTTTGGGAGCTTCAGCAGGTCAAAGCCAAGAGTTTGGAGGTAGTTGGCATCGGTCAAAGTATCGTGGCCGAGGAAAATAAGGTTGCGCTTCTCATCAATTTCCATTACCTTTGAGAACTTCATGGGATCATCAGGATTGTCCCTGTCTGGCATAGCACAGAAAGGTGGTTGAAAGCAGGCTTCTGTCTGATGGGCAGCCTGATCAAGCGGGATGAACTCAGACTTGCCGAACTCGAACCGATCTGGACATCCATGCACAAAGTCACGGTTGATCAAATGCTTGTACTCCTCAATGCGAAAATGGCGGGCGTGAACCTTGGTCCTCCAGTTCTCACCATCATTGCCCGGTGCAACTCCGGCTAAATCTCTTGTATCGAGTGAGGCAATTCCAATCTCTGTGATCTTGTGGTGGGCTCGTTCATACGATTCGACATCAACACAGACAAAAACCACTGATTGATCGAATGGGAGGTTAACGGGTAACTTAGGGTCGATGGTCGTCAAAGCTAATAGTTATAAGCATATTCGCAAATCACATTATTTGCAATCTATCTCACCTCCTGGTTCTGTTGGACGAAGGCCCAAGTAGCGTTGCGCTCTCTTGAAAGCCTGGACAAGGGCTTGTTTTTTGGCAACTTGTAGCTGCTGCCTTTTCTCCCTACCAGCTTTGTTCTTCTTCTGCTGAGCATCCCACATTTCTTCCATAAGCTTCTTGAAGTCTGCCAATGTACGACCTTCTAGGGCTGGCGGATCCCCCTCGTCATCCGCACGAAATGATGTACTAGGTACACTGTCGGCCATGCTGTAGAAGTCTTCACGAGTAGAAGAGCGACCTAGATATCGAGGAACACAGCGCGGGTGGTCTGGAAAGCGACCAACGAGACCTTCCTCACGTTGCTGTGGAGTGATTATTAGATTGAACTTGAAGACAGAGTTGATTTCGTGCAGTAGACTCTCAAATTGATGTTCTGGAACCAATATGAGAGGCTTCGTCTTGGCAGTATCGATATCCCAGACGTAGTATCTGATTTACCATTAGCCCAGTCCGTGTGTGCCTGATGCTGGCTGAGAACGATCGGGAAAACACAAACTTACAACTCCCACTCCCGGGTCCAAAATTTTCCAGCGTCAAAGAATCCGCTGGCAATGTCTTGTGAAGTATCTCGATTGCAGTATACGTATGGATATTTAACTAGAGCCCTGATCGGGGTGAAGTACTGGACTGTAGCCGGGTCGCCTCGACGCAAGGTTACAGGTGGATGGGAAGACATACGAGGGGATGGGTCTAGCTTAAAAGAACTGACGGCACCTTGACCCCACACAAATCGTCGGTCGGAACTCTCGTGATTCGCTTTCACCTCGGCGGATTTTGACGATGGTGCGGTGAAGGACTGTAGGTCAGCTTGCGTAGTCTCTTCTGACTTGCTAGCAGAGCCAGCCTCGATATTTGACTTTTCAATGGTGGCAATCGAAATGTCGCCGGCTAACTCGTCATCGCCCTGGGTGTTTTGTAGTGGGGGAGGTGGCCTATCAGGGAGTGCATCAAGGTCAGCTTCAACAAGCTTTTGAAGCCTCGTAAGCCGGTCAGCCATATTTGATCTCAATTATCTGCGAAACCAAAGAGTGACTGACCATGCAACCTAGGCAGAAAGATGATGAAAGCAAACGAAGTCGAATAGAGGGGAAACAAACGTGGGGTGCGACTTATTTAAGTTTGTAAAAGAAAGCAGTAGAAAGAAGTAGCAAACGGAAGGAGTAGGATTGGCATTCACATTCACTCCGCCTGTGCTTACACCATATTCAACTACCCCATCACTTTTGAGCATGTCGATTTCTACAAAGAGATCAGGTAGCCCAAAATACCTTGCTGGAGAGTGCATGAACAAATAGTGTGACGCCAACGAACACTTGTCCATATATAATCAAACGTTGATGACAAGGTAAAAATAGGTGTATCAATTGAAATGAAACAGTTTGGCCTGTATAAAAGATGACATGTACAAAATTGGTTCTAGTGTTGGATCAGGAGAACCCCGCACAGAAACCTGCACAGACTGGCACGCCACCCACCTCAGTGATATTGTAGTTATCTTACCATAGGTTTGGTAGAGTCCTCGTTTAATCATAGAGTGTATGGATATGGTACCATCCGCACTCCTTGGGAAAGAAGCAGTAGAGAATTCGAATAAGCCAGCCAAGGACCGACTTGGGATGTAGGGTGATATGGAGCGGTCAGGAGTGATTGATGGAAGATTGTTGAAAGAAGTGAAGTGTAATTATCCGCGCTTCACAGGAAGCTATACATACTTCAAGACAGCACCGTGCGACAGGACCACATCATATTATACGAAATACCTAGGGATCTTGGTATCAGTGAGGTTACAGACGGACGCAGGCACGCAGGTCCAGCCGATCTCAAGTCTGAGCTCCAGGATCGCCGCTGCCAAGAGACTAGCGTGCTAGCGTCGCGACTTCCCAGTTCACGGTGCGACACCAAATACTCACAACTACGACGTCTCTCACCACCTCCCCGCCGCCCGCCGCTCTTCCATCTCAAATCTAAATCTCTCCACCGCCCCGATTCTCCTCCACGATATTATCGACGCGTGGCTGGAGTGTCTGGCGCGCCCGTCCGGCATTCCTCACCACCACCGCGTCTACTCCCCGCGATGCGCCATGGCTGAAGATGCCACGGCAAGTGCGCTGTCCGAAACGACCCCCCAACCCGCCCCGAACCCAGATGCACAAGCGACTGTAAATGATTTCCTCGACTACACTGAGTTCTATCCTTCCGATTTGCAGCGCTCTCTCCTCCTCGTCGGAAACCTCGATTCCTCCTACCAGGACGCTGTGCTCGCCATCCATGAGTTGACCAAGCGCTATGGCGACCTTCCCAACATTCCTGCCAGCGAACGGCCAGATCCCGCAGAATTGCGCAGAACGATTGCAAGCGAGCTCCAAAAGGCTATACGTTTCAGAGAATCGGCTTTTGCCGAGGCAACGCGCTTGTATGAAGTCACTGAACGGCATGCGCGCCGCTTGAGCGTCATTAAAACAAAACTTCAAGCTTTGCCACAGCCTCCATCACGCGACCCTACACCTATACCCGTCTCTCCTAAAATATCCCGATCGCTCCACCGAGAATACGAACGTTTTGATCGCCGGCATGGTGCACACTCGGGAGGGAGGGCAAGAGATCGGGGGAGAAAAACAACTATACCACTTCCTAGAACACACTCTCGCGCACGAAGCATAAGTTCACTGGACGATTCGGACGATTCAGATACTAGATCAACCATTGATGTCGCGCCTCAAAGGATCCGGTTGCCCAAGGAGCGAGTTCCAAAACCTCCCCGTGTACGCCCGTCTGGGGGCACAAATGTGCACAGCGGAGTTGCCGGAATCTCCACAAGCAATGCTTTAGCTAGGCTATCTCCACCGCCTCCTAATGCGCGTCCAGGAAGTAAACACGCACCGTGGTTGAAGCTCACTGAGTACGAGATGGCTTCTTTGCGTAAGCAAATGAAGAAGAATGCAGTCTGGACTCCAAGCGAGACCATGGTCAAACGCGAACTAGATAAGAAAAAGCGCAGCTTGGACTACTATAACGAAGAAAAGGCACGATGTGAGGCCGAAGGAGAGGAGTTTCTAGATGAGCAGCCCGACAAATTAACTGCTCTGAAGCCTATTCCGGCTCCCGCCCCGGTTCCCGTACCTGTCCCATTGCCCGTCACCATTCCCGCTCCCATTCCCACCCAGGCCACCATTCCCACGATATCCGAACCGACTACTGAGCTGGAGGTTCCCTCCACTTTGCCGGAAGATACCCCTTCTGCCACCGCTGCTCTTTCACTTCCTCTTCTTCTTGCCCCTGCTCATCCTCCTGTCGAACCTCCTACAGAAATCATTGAGACATCAATCGGACCACTCCCGGAAGCATCACAAGAGGACACTGGTATGGTGACTGAAGGTTCGATTAAGGACAACCAAGAGGGCAGTCGCGACGACAGGCTAGAAGAGTTGCGTGAACAAGCTCGGCGCGATGCCCAAATTTTAGAAGACATCGTACGAAAATTGGGAGACACCGCTGAAAGTCTGAAAGACCTTGTTTTTCCACCTGACAGTTGCAATGTTACCCCTATCGCAGCAAGAAGAAGGTCTACCTTCAAGTCAAATAAGCGAAAACGGGACCCTTCTCCCCAAACTAATGCGGACACACCAACCGCGCTGACGAGAGAAACCTCACTAGCATCGCAAGACAGTGGCAGCAGACCGCCTGAGATGAAACGTCTACGAGTCCTTGCTCCTGCTCCTGTATCTGCCCTTGAAAAGTCAAGATCTCCTATTCCTCTTCCAATACTTTCCGCTTCCCAGCCAACAACACCCATAATACCCTCGCCCAACAGCCAAGCGTCTATGCCGCTTTCTACAGGCTCAACGAACACAAGCACTGTTCAAATACCTCTTGCTCCTGAAGGCCCGAGCACCCCTACGGCTGAGGATAAGCCTGCTAACGATCCAGATGTAGCTGTTGATTCAACTTTTCCAAAAATCGAGGCACAGAAGACACCATCTGCAACACCTCCAGTCACTACAGAAACTCTGAATTCACCACAAGGGGTCGCACCCACATCAATTACTGCTTCATCAACGGCTACGGCAGCGTCCTCGCGTCCTCGCAGAGAGTCAGTCGCCCCGTTGAAGGGTACAACTCCTCCTGCTAGTGTTGTTCCTCCAATAAAAGCTAGGAAAACTCCCACACCAGCACCTGAGCCTGCCCGTTCATCTCCCATACCAGCTACCCGTCCTCGCTCATCGAGAAGCCATGTGCCTACACCCAAAGCACAGAGTGAGGAACCCAAATTGATTGACGGGAATAAGAATAATCGCGAGTTACGCCGCCATAGCATATTCAGCCAATCTGCCGTAGTCGCGCCTACACGTCATAGTATGCGTAAGAAGCCACCACCAAAAGGCGATGTGACGGCCGCCGAAGATGGCCAGAAAACAGTCACAAATGTTAAGCGCGCCCAAGGTAGCAAGAACAAAAAGAAGAAGAGGACTGGAGAGGACGCTTCCGGCAACGACGACGATATTGATGCAGAGGAACCTGATCCCAACGAACCCCGCTACTGCATCTGTGACGATGTCAGTTTTGGCCAGATGATTTCCTGTGATAACAACGTATGTATTCTGATTCTATATTTCTTTGTGCTTTTTTGACGATGAAACAGTGCGAGAAGGAATGGTTCCACCTTCCTTGCGTGGGTATGACTCCTGAAATGATCCCTTCACGACGTGCCAAATGGTACTGTCCTGATTGTCGCGTGCAGCTGAAGGTTGATCCTTATGGCAATCCTCTCGTGCCTCCTCCTCTTCCTGGTCGTCGTGGGGTTGTCAATAGGTAAAGTTTTCCTCCGTCTACTTCTCGGTCATGTAACTGAGTTATAGAGGGGCTGGAGCACATAGTCGCGTCTAGTTCGGTGTACTAGCTCGATGACCAAAAGCGATACAGTTTCTCGGCGTTGGTAAGATCGATTTGGCATACTAGTTGCGATGCAACATGTATATTCGGAGGGCTATTGTGAAGTGTTCGGCTCATGGGGCGTTTCAATGTCCCTGCTAGATACCATTTTCTCAGTGTGAAATTATGTACAATGAATTCAGTTTGACGAGCAACATACAAACATCATATTAGAGTGTATTTTTTTCTCAGGGAGCTACCAAGGAGCTAATGATCGGTCCCGCAGCGGAAGGTTTTCGAGTGTGAGGCTTATCATGTGGGTTCCCGCTTAATCTTTCCACATGCATCATGAGGGGCTGTGTCTCGACCTAGCCTGATGCCTGGCTAACAACCTTTGAACCTCCAATCTAAATTTGGGATACTTCGAACCATTTTGCTTCTCTCACGCCCTGACTTCACTGTCGACACTCGCTATACTCAGAAGCTTGCCGATAGCATCGATCTCACGGTCTCATCTGCGCGCTCCTTGTTGGTTGTTTCCTACCAGTGTCGCATCGTCCACTTGCTTCAGCCGCACCAACCCCACCTCATCGCGAACTGGGACTGTAGGAAGTACTCTCCATTTGACAAAATGGCAATCTTCGTTACCTTCACAATGGGCCCGAAAGAGGCCTACTTTTTCAATAGTCCTACGCATTGGGCATGGTAAGCTGAATTTCCTTCTCTTTCCCGCTCGTCGGTTCCAGTCTTTCCGTTCCTGGTTACGACTGTCAAACCTATACAATCAATTTTCATAACAGGACGCATCGCCTCAGATGAGCTAAAACGGCGACTGGATTATGTGTGGTGTACGCGAACAGAATTGGCCAATCGTCAGCGCTAATATATGTTAGGCATAATCTTCCAGCAGACGTCGAATCCTTGTTCACCAAGAGTCCGCCCATCAAGGACGTAATAGAGCTGACACTGGGGGAGAACGGCGCTTATTTCGTGAGTTTTCGCGATCATGATGGGCAGGTCTATTGCCGTACGTCAAAGGTTTTCTACCATGCTTCCACCTCATTCATATCATTCCTTGTCTCAACGCTCAAATACGTTTATCTTTTCTCCTCTTGGCTGTCTTCTGTTATCTTGATCATCTAACCTTATCATTGAAATAGGTCATTATAATCTTCCAAACCCTTTGACAACCTATCTTTACGCATCGCATCCCCACGTAATTCGAGACCTTCAGACCCTTTCCATAACCCTTGGGCCGTACGACTCATTTTATGCACACGACAAAACATCTGCCCAGTGGTCGAACCTTCCTCCTACGCTAGAAAAAGCCATTCTTGAGCGTTTAGAGTCTCAGGATGCTTGGAAAACCATTTGGAAAGACGGCGGCCAGATGGCACCTAGTTTCGTTAGTTTGGGAGCAGATGGTACTTACTTCATGAGAACAGTGTGCGGTGGAGGGAGTTGGGATTTGAAAATCACGCCTAAAAGTGAGAGCGATGGCATGAAAGGAACGAATACTTTCCTCGAGGAAGCGAAGAATTTCAGTGGGGTTGCAGTATGTCCTTTCCTTTTGTCGTCCTACATAACCCCTTCTATTTGTTCTGAGTCACTGACGTGAATTTTGCAGGGCCTATATCTATTTCCCCAGCATCCACAATCTTACGTTCTACTCCTTATGTCGGGAAAAGCCTTCTCTAATCTACCAGAACATACCTGGGTGGACTACCATAAAATGGCCGACAAATTTCCAACACTTGTACAAACACTTTCCCCAATTCCAGCACGACCTCAACTACCCATATCGCCTCAGCAGCAACCACAAGTACCGAAACCACATAATGCAGGATTTTGTCCTCCGTCCAGCTACCTCCACGCGCCTCATAATTGCGGTGTTCAAGTGCCAAACGGTCAAGTGGTAAGCACACTTGCACCAGCATATAATGCAGCACCGAATGCCCACACGACCTACCTTCCTCCCACAGCGATGCATGTAAATAACGCACCTGGATACACAAATATGACTACACCGCTTACTCAACACCAAATGACGCCTAGGCCATATCAACATGCGCCCGGTGGTTTCGTTGGACAACCACACCAACAACCACCTCAGCCTTATCAGCAGCAATATCAACAACCATACCAGCAGCAATACCAGCAGCCGTACCAGCAACCGTTCCCACAACCCCAAAGTCCCATAGCGACTATGACTCCCGTGTCACCTGTTGCTACCGGGACACTATCTCCCATTTCGCCAGTGCAACAACAACAAATATACCCAGTAGTACCCGTGCCTTCACGATAACAACGACAAATCCAAGAAAAAAGGAGTTGTGGCGTTTTGCTTACGTGCGTAGTTTGATATCCGTTTGTGGTTAATGGCGGCTTGGTTTTCGTAATACATTGATATCTCCTTTTTAGGCAACATTTTAACGAGTCAAGGCCCCAACCAAAGGCCCCAACTAATGTACATAGTTTTTCGCAAAATAGAAACGTTGCTGTTAAACGTCATGCCCACCGACACATTGATTACCAGCTATGTGAATTGAAGTAACGCATCTAAACTTTATGTGGTACTCGGGCTCTTCTAGTTACTAGTACTGTTCCAAAGTAGTAACAGAACAGTGCTAGTAACTGGAAGAGCCTTCATGTATCCGATTACTTCACCTTTTACCACCAAGCGTTTAGTGGAACGCCTATAGCCAAGAAGTTTCTTGGCCGGTGGTATATACTTAAACAGAATACCTTGCATTTATATCTTCTCACTATGGTTCTAGTAGTCCTTCCATCATTTCCTCAATAAACCCAACCCATTATCACGATGACTATTCCCCCAGATACCCTAGCTTTAACGCCCTCAACTCAAACTTACACCCCAACCCTTCACAATCTCGCCCACTCCCAGGCCCACCGCGTTCTCTGGATCCTCGAAGAGCTCCACCTATCCCGTGGTCTAACCTACAACGTCAAAAACTACACCCGTTCACCCGAAAACCGTGAAATCGCCCTCCTTCACCCCCTCGGAAAAGCTCCTGTTCTTACCCTCGAACTTACCTCAAGCTCCCCAACTACCACTCTACCCACACTCCAACCAACCTGTCCACCAGGAACACTCGTAGAATCCAAACTCATCCTCGACTGGCTCGCCCATGAATACGCTGACGGCCTTTACGAACCCGAGGCCGCGGAAGAAAAGCACCGCGATGCATTCTGGTCCGAGTTCTCCACAAGCACGTTTACACCGAAATCCTCGCTGGCACTCGCATTCGATCTAATATCGATACTGTTGCCGTGGCCGTTTAGTCGCTTAGTTGCACTGATGACAGGACTATTAGTTCGGCATTTCGTCTCTGATTTGGTCAAGATTTTCGAGGTGATGGAGAAGGAGTTAGAGATTTCTGAGAAGGAGGGAAGGGGGGAGTGGTTTGCGGGGAAGAAGATGGGGTTGAGTGATGTGAATCTGACGTGGGCGATGGTGAGTTCCTCTAAATTTTATAGAATGGGAGATTGGATTTAGGGTACATGCTAACGTAGTTTTAGGATGTTTCGGATCAGAAGGGATGGTTCAAGAGAGAGGAGTTCCCGCGGTTGGCGAAGTGGTTGGAGGGAATCCATGAGAGGCCGGCGTATAAGACTGCGTTGGAGAAGGGCATTGGGTTCGATTTGAAGACTTTTGGACTCAAGGGATAGTAAAGGAGAATACTTGACCAGCGCTAACTCATTACTTTCTAAAGCTCCGGTTGTGACCTCCACCCATAATTTTCTCCATTCCTCATTTTGACAGTTGTGATCGAATTTTTGGATGTTGGCAAAACTGTCCAATTTTGTAGTGAGAATTTCGTAGCAGGTATCAACCAGATCAATATATATCTTGGCTTTCGCAGCATCATCCAGCTGCGCCTGGGTGTTGCTGTTCTCCTCGGGTTTCTCCAACCCCTCCCAAAAAGAGGATATGATATGAGACATCCATACGGAGCCTCTATGTCTTGCAGGTCGTCGCCTTCTTTCCCAATCTTCTGGTTTCTTATTGATATCTGCAGCGTTGGATTTAGTCATGTATAGGTTCGGTGGAAATATTTGGGAATGAAGAGGGAGAATCATTAGTGGGGAAATGAGTGTAGAGGTAATATATCCAGTTTACACCCTTGGACTTTTCTGTTCAGGTTTGATGGTTGGGTATGAAACATTTGGCTCAACACTTTATAGACTTTATCACCTGTAGACGCCACAATTATGGTTATTCTGTTCGTTACGGCTTCAGTGACAAGCCATGTACGAACCAGCATAATCTGTAGAGGTTCGGAAGATTCACTTTGCCCCATACCTGATTATCTATGTTGTGATAGCTTCGTGATACTGGAATGTTGAAATACGCCTTATAGTCAAGAGCCAGATGGTGTGGTAACAGCCCCTCGTTGATTGGCCGATGTGCCTTCCACTGTGCCTAGCCCTGGAGGTTACCCGTCACCCACACGCGCTTGGAGACGTAGAAGGGTCAAGGGGATTATACTGTACACTAATGCAGCTAACATCGCAGTCTTGGCATGGACATGAAAGCTACCTAATTCCACACCTGTGACAAGATCAGATGGGAGACAAACGATCATGCGTCAAAGGGCGAGGATGAGGGAGGCAGGAGTGGCTGTGACCTGAAGATTGCCAAGCCGCCTATCACCCGCACCGGCGCAGTTCCAGACGCCACGAGACCTCCGGGTACTCTCACGGCTTCCCATCTCAACATTGCACTTCCTTTAAGTCCCATCCCGTCGCTCCTTCTTGCGTATCTTTCCTCTTTTTCTGATCCCTCATAAGTACACCTCGAGAGCGGACTAGCTTTCACTCACTCCGCCATGCCTGGCGAACGACCCCTCCTCTCCAACCGCCCCTCGTCGGAGAACGAGCGTGATCTCGCAGAAGAGGATGCCCTCCTCACCGGCAAACCCACTCAGCGCAGCAGTCCCCGGACATGGCACTTCTGGCGAGAGGTCGGCCTCTTCGTGTGGGCCGTTATCGCCACAGCACTCGTTATTGTCCTCGCCGTTGTGTATCAAAAGTCGCAAAATCCAAAGCACAGCAGTCCACAGCCGAGCGGGAAGCGCAATCTCATATTCATGGTCAGCGATGGAATGGGCCCGACAAGTCTCAGCTTGACGAGGAGTTTCATGCAATTCCAGAACGGTCAGCCATGGAGCCAACAACTGGTCATTGATCAGCACATGATTGGACAGTCGCGAACACGATCGAGCTCGAGTCTGATCACCGATTCGGCTGCGGGTGCAACCGCTTTCTCGTGTGCCTCGAAGAGTTATAACGGTGCCATTTCCGTGACCCCGGACCACGAACCTTGCGGAACAGTGCTTGAAGCGGCGAAAAAGGCAGGATATATGACTGGACTGGTGGTTACAACCCGTATCACTGACGCCACGCCTGCGTGCTTTGCGGCCCATGTGAATATGCGTCAAGAAGAGGATCGCATTGCGGAACAAATGATTGGCGATTATCCTCTGGGCCGCGTGGTGGATTTGATGCTTGGTGGAGGACGCTGTCACTTCCTTTCCAATTCCACCGAAGGGTCATGCAGAGCGGACAACAAAGACGTTGTCGAAATGGCCAAGAAGAAGGGTTTCAATTATATCTCGGATCGCAACGGATTCGACTCTCTCAAAGGTGGCCAGGCTTTGAAGTTCCCCATGCTTGGGCTATTCGCTGAAACCGACATCCCCTACGAGATCGACCGTCGCAACGAGAATGACATCTATCCCTCTCTTGACGAGATGGCTGAGGCTGCTCTCGTAGCGCTCAGCGAGGCAACCAAGAACAGCGACAAGGGCTTCTTCCTCATGATCGAAGGCAGCCGTATTGATCATGCCGGCCACCATAACGACCCCGCTGCCCAGGTCCATGAAGTTTTGGCGTACGATAAGG
Source organism: Dendryphion nanum (assembly GCA_020744415.1). NCBI lineage: Eukaryota > Fungi > Ascomycota > Dothideomycetes > Pleosporales > Torulaceae > Dendryphion > Dendryphion nanum. Next base: position 436,265 of record JAGMWT010000013.1, on the reverse strand, counting down.
CATTCACCAAAGTTCTCGATTTCTTGAAGAATGATCCTACCGAGGGTGTCATGGTGTCGACCTCTGACCATGAAACCGGAGGTCTTGCAACAGCTCGTCGTATGTTATCCTGTTCACACTCTCTTTCTCAATCACTAACGTCTTCATAGAACTTCATGCTACCTACCCAGAATACGCCTGGTATCCCGGGCCCCTGGCCAACGCTTCGCACTCCGCCGAACGCCTTGATTTCGAATACAAACATTACCTCTTAAACGAACCTTCCGATTCCGACAAGACTGAGTTCATCCGCAAATCCATAACTGATGGTCTTGGAATTAAGGATTTCGGCCAAGAAGAGGTGGACAAGTTGCTAAAGGAGCCCGCCACTGCGCTTTATCAATATGCGGACATGATTTCGCGCCGAAGCCAGACTGGCTGGTCGACTCACGGTCACTCCGGTGCTGACGTCAACATCTATTCCTCCGATCCGAAAGCTGCGCTAGCCCTCGTCGGAAATCATGAAAACACCGAGGTTGGTGATTTCCTCCGCGAATACCTAGGAGTAGATGTTGCATCAGTGACCAAGGAACTCCGCGAGAAGGGTGCAAGCTTGAAGACTACGGATGTGAATGGCAACGAAGTAGGATGGATGGGTCCAATACCCGAAGATGGCCAGCGACTTGATGGACAGAACCATCTTGCAAGCTATAGTGGAGATTTCAAGAAGCGACATTTTTTGCATGGACGGGGATGTGATTGTGGACATTGAGCGATGTACGCAGTATTTGCGAACTTTGAGACTTGGATTTGTGTATTTTATTCAATTAATCTATGTGCATTTTAGGGTCGGCGTGTTTACGGCGTTCTGGAGATCACTGGCCTCGGAGTATATCTCATGGTAGAGTGTCAGGCTAGATTGCCGGGTGTATAGTCGTTACCGGTCTTGTTTCTTGCATGGTACCTAATTCATGTGAACGTTTGAGCGTTCAGTTTACATCCAGGGCTCTGTTCCCCATTTATGTTCCTGCTATGTTCTTAAAGGAAGTCTGACAAAGCGCATGCATCACAACACCAAGCGAATCCTCATAAACCAAATCACTATATTCATCCAGCCCTCTACACCTCCAAAAAGTCAATCCCCGTCCCCTTCAACGCCGGCACAGGCGGCTCATCTCCAAACTGCTCACTCCCCAGCGCACCCTCAAGTCTCCGCCCAATACGATCCTTCCTAATCCATTTAACCTACAGAACACGCTCGCTACGTACCTCATAAATATACGGCACCAATCCCCTTATCCTATTGAAAGTCAAACACTCAACATTTGACTTCCACGATCCCAACGCTCGCAGAATTCCCCATATCTTGTCGAGAATTGCATTCAATATACTGAGCTTCATGGTCTTAAGAGAAGCATCGTGGTTGCGGATGAAGAGACCTAAGTACTTGTCTGTGAAAAGTGCTGTTACCGTGAGTTACTCCGGCTGTGGGAAGTGAATTCGAGCCGAGGAAAGATAGAAACTGTTCACGTTGCTGTTGTATAGATTGAAGCGGGAAAGATGGATCGAGCGAAGAGCGGACCCGGAGAGGAACTTGAAGATGCGAAGTGGTCGTATGAAGGGATGTGCGTGCCGTGGAGGAGGTTGTGGATGGCTATTGGGTTTTGATGCCGCTCGCGTAATCTTGAGTTGGTTTTTTGAGGGTTTGAAAAAAAGTACGAAGGGAGTGGGTTGCGTCGGCTTGATGGAAGTCCAGGATTTGGGGGGTGAGGGTCAGATCGGGTCCGTATTTTGGTGAGGTTGGTGAGGGCGTATTCTAGGGCGCGGACTCGGGTTTGCATGTAATGGTTGGTCGTGCGAAAAGCTTTCTGAAAGAATACAGTATAGCCTCCGCGAGTTTGAGGCTGGTCAGACGTAGATTCAGTGTCTGATTCACTGATTAATCCGCAAATATTGCTGATCAACTCATTAGGAAGGTTTTCGAGATGAATGCTGCAGTGAGGTTTACTAAGAGAGATTGATACGATATTGGTAGAGGCTTGTTGAGTTGGATATGTTTTAAACTGCATCTTTTAAACACTTGATCAATCCCTTGAAGATATATTGAAAGCTACATTGTAAACGGGGTGTGAAATACAAATCCAGATGATGTTCAGCATCTATTTCTCATTTATTCACTATTTCACTAATCACTAAACCGTAAGCTAGTCTCAAGCTAGTAACAGAGAGCTTTTGATGTCATTTCAAGCAATCCATTCCGTGCAAACATGGCTTACTGTGGCTTTTGGAACACATCTAGATATCTTTAGAACGCTCTTACATTTACATTTCACTGGATCCAAAAACTACCTTCTTAGGTTGAAATGCTATTGTTGAATATGATATTAACCACCGTGATTAATTTCTTGGCTTGGTCGGCATACTAGCATATATTTTGAAGCGTTATACACTTGGAATCAAGTTCTGACACTAGAGGTCGGCCGCATCTCGGACAGGTATAAAAACCGCCGTTTCAGCGACCTTGCCTTTTAACAGGCTGAATGATTGATCAGTGTTTGTCACAGTCTAGAATGCGATCTCCGCTCGTGACCAACTTTTGCTTTCTTCCGCGGACGTTTGCCAAATCGATATTTTTGGCCCTATGATCCTATGATCTTAAGCCCAAATTCAAGTATCAGATTTGGGTGCAACAGTGTATCTAGTCAATAGCCAATCAAATACCAAAGACGTCCCTGATCAGGTACCATCGCCGACGCATGGATATTTGCGGGTTCTGTATACGAGGCAGCTGAAAACCACCAAGAAAGCCTTGCTCTGTGGAACCAATCAATCTCGTATTTTGGCTTGGCGAGGCTGGTTCCAATCACGAGGAAACCGAAAGACCTACATCTTTTGGAAGGTGGGCGTCGCATAGGACATCGGAGCGGTCTTACAATAGAATTTTGCATTCTAAAGGAAGACATAAATTAAATCGCGGCGCTGCGAAAGTGTCTGGAAATCAATCTTGATTCCGTGCCAAAACACACTTGCCGACAAGATGCAAATCACAGCTTTATTCACAGTCTATACGCTCCTTATTTCTCTACCATACCTTGCTCTCGCAGGCACGTCCTGCAGCAAGGGAGACTGCGGCTACGTTCGCAACGAGTCTCCCTGGGAACTCCGCGTCACCAAAGTTGAAAACGCGCATTCCGACATCAACGGCAAAGCACCCAGCAAAACACCCCACAAATGCGCATTCGATAACTGGAACCCCATCTATCCTCGCGCTCAGACAGTATGGTGCTATCAAATCTCAGTGCCCTCGGGATCCTCCTCGGGGGCACGGAATGGTGAAGATGATGTCGATGGCTTAACTTTTGCTGATCGTGATTGGTATTTCAATGGGAACAAGAAGACGAAAGGGCGGTGGCAGAAGATCTGGGATGGTACGAAGGTTAGGTGCTACAAGAATGGGAAAAATGAGGCTCGATGTGTGGATGGGGTTAGTTGTTCTGAGTAAGTTTTAAAGGTTGAAAAAAGGGAATTTATGGACTGACAAATCTTAGAAAATATTGTTGATGTATCGTGCGTTGATGCATATTGGACTAGGTGTGGATCCTTGATATGCATATCGTTACAATGATGGTACTAGTTTGACACTTACTTTGGAAAAGGTGTTAAAGAAAGTTGAAGCTTTGGTATAAGAATATTTCGATTTCATGGTAACCAGGTAGTTGAGCGTAATGAAAATATTTTGGTATTAAGCTTGCCATCAAAGATGACTATGGGGCCTAAACTTCTAGAGAGATCTCAATGATTGAAGTTTGTCTTTTTGAGAATATTAAGCAGAGTTGCAATCGCAACCAACTTGTTCAATCGAAATCATCCGAAACTTTGGGTGCTCTATCACGAAATGTGTCACATGAAGTGTTAATACACTGTGCTAACATCCAGGATCATCAATCCAGTCTAATTGTCTAACTAGATTTAAAGTGCTCACTAAAAAATTGAGCGAACTCACACAAGATCTACTCCTCTCCTCGCGACAATCGTACATGGCTCCTTCAAATGCCACGACCTTAGTTTCGGCTCGCCAATGATATCTGCTTGCAACAGCGTGGCTGTACCACTCCTGTTTCGACTTCCGTTCGTTTTGTTCCCCGAGTGAAGTAATTCGGCCTCATCCACGGTAACGCCGACCTCGAAAATGCCGCTGCAAAGTGTGATAAGACCCAACTCAGACTCAACAGACTGACCAGGGGGTATAACGGGAAGTTTGCGTTGTAGAATACCGGTCCAGGATATTCGTTTGTCGAGATCGAGAGCCACGTTGTGTGGAAGACCTGATAGATGAGGCTGTAATCTTAAAAGCGGGGAAACCGGATGTGCGCTTCGGTTATGCACCGTGGTCTTTAAAAGAATAAAGTCATTCACAGAAACGTGATACTTCGAGTGAGCGATTCTGCCAACATTGTTGTTCTCTCCTGTTGAGGTGTCGGGAAGGACTTCGGTGCTGATCTTCACATCTTCCAATTTGATTGCCTCAACCATGCGTGATGTGAATCGAATACTACGCAACTCAATATCACCCTTTCGACCATTTCCTTCTTCTTTCCAAGTCCCTCGAACTAGTTTGAGTAGCTCATCTCGATACCAGAAGGCCTCTCTAGTAGACCGTTCGACTTCTGGGGAAATTCTCGACGCGCTGACCACAAATTGGCGCTGATTAGCCGGGTTCAAAGACGGGATACTGGCGTGCGGGTTTCCGATGTAGACCTTAGGGAGTACGATCACGACTCTATTTACGTGGCCAGGCTGTATCACCTCGCTCACTGTATATGAATCAGCCCAAGGGTCTTCTGTATCATTGCCGCTTGTAGATTGAGCGCGAGCTTGGAGAGAAATTAATAGTGGGTTGGGCCAGGAATTTCTGAGATCGAGAAGAAGCATGCAATACTCGTCATGTTGGCCGCGGAGCTGCCTTTGATGCAGAAACTTCGAGAAATCTTGGTTTCTTTTATGGGTCAACAAAGACCCATGGGAAGAATGGGCTGCATCCGAGGGGATTGGTGCGTCTCCGACTTGGTCGTGCTTGCTAGACCAAGCAAAGTCTTTTGAGAGAGGAACGATGTCCGGCCTTTGAAGCTGAACACTAGCGTTCACAGTGATAGAGATCGGAATAGAAACATGACGTGTAAAGAATCGATCCTTTACTTCCGAGCGTCTTTTGCCAAGATTGGCATAATCGAACTGAATGACTGCATCTGTTAATCGAGTTCGGCCTACAACCTCAATCTCAAATGACGCAGTAGCCCCTGGACTGATTATTATGGCCTCTTCCTCTTCAGTTTTACACCATCGAAGAGATGGGAAATTCGCTAACTGCACTTCCGACTCGTGGAGCTCGGCTGGTGGCAAATCTTTATTCGATGTAGTCGCCTGGATAGCGGAGGTTGACGAGTCCTGGAAAGAGACGTGTACAAAATCTACTGCGGTGGTCAAGGAGGTATTGCGCAATGTGATTTGAAAGCGTTTTCTTTCGCCTTCGAGAACCATTACGGACCCCTGAGGGAGCGATACGTCCGAGACTACAACGACGGGCTGATCCGGAATCACCGTAAAAGCCAGGGATTGGGGTATGGGAGCAGTCGGGCCAGTTCCGGAGATCGGCGCAACAGCAGATGAAGGGCGAGAGATAGGTGCTCCAAGACAGGCTGTCAGACCAATCTTTTTCATCTTGGTCTCTCTCTCCGGTCTCCATGGTTCGGGGAAAACAGGAAATAAACGCTCCCTGCATCCTGTAACTTTTATGTAACATCCAGTGATAATCAAGTCGCCCGCAGATCGTGGGGTAGCGACTATTGGGAATTTCTGCGTTCGATAGGGCCCCAGTATGAAAAGTTCTTCAAGAGCAAACAGTTCCAACCCATCTGCAGCGATTCGCAACGATGCAACCTCTAGTTCGAAATCGTAGGGATTTTGTAGAGCAATAACAAATCGATACTCCTCATTAGCTACAAGTATCGTTTCAGCAGCATTGGCACTTGGTTGTTTGATCCATGGGTTATGTATGAAAGGACCTTCCTTGGTCGATGTTGTCGATTGCAACTCAGCTGGACGATGCTGCGTTAGTCTCAAGGGAAAAGGTTCCTCGTTTATAAAGATCCCCCTAACAAGGAAATCATCCCAGTATTCAGTTTCCGTATGCTGTAACCCAAGCTTTTTTGATGCAGCTACAGTTTTGGAGATGTTGGCATAGAGTCGAACCTGCTCTTCTCGAGCCAACGACACGAAAACGTCAGTACTATTCGCTTTTGGAGCAGTCCCCGGGCCGGCCATGCGAAGTAGCAGTGCCGTGAAATGAATGACTCCATTAAAGTCCGGCAATGCCTCACAGAAATGAATGCACAGTCGGAGAATGTCCAGCTTGAGACTGAGACTCCCGAAAGAGCGTAGTGAAGAGACTCTCAGAATCTCCTCTACAACCTTCTGACTCGCTAACCCGCTTGTCAGAGACTCGCTGGTATGTCCATTTGGGGCGAAGGGCGTGGTAGGTATGAGCGACGCCCTTGTGTCAGGTATGCCATAAATTCTGCCCAGCGATCCAAGGAACTCGTCAATTCCGTTCTCCATTTCGCCTTCACCGAGGTTCAAAGCCCCAGCTCCAGCTGCGCCGCTACTCGCCATATTCAGCGCAGCAAGCCCAGCAGCAGGATGTACTCCCATCTCCGCGGCACCAACCTTGCGTGCTTGGACCAGCCCTGGTATCAACGAAGTTATGAACTCTTTCATAACTATGGCCTTTTTTCTTTGAAGGCCCAAATATGATAGGATCGAAGCAACGCCCGCAAGAACCACCACACGGTCCGTTGGACTTATGCCCGATGCATCAGACTGCGCTGGTAGAGCGCGAAAGAGCAAAGCTGCAATGTCATTTCGTGTTGGATTTACGCTCAATCTTGGAACAGACAGCCGTGGCTTTTGTCGCAATGGTGTATTTTGAACAAGATGCTGGAGTGCATCAAAGTCCAATGAGCCTGCAGACAGATTCATTGCAGCTAGCAATTTGGAGAATCGAATTACACATTCGCAGAACGCTAGAGGAGGAAGAGACTCGCCTGCGAAGTTGGATGCTCGGTTATAAATGTTCAATATCATGTTAATAAGATCTGGTATTAGCGTGTTCAAGTTCTCTAGCGCAACTTCGTGGTCTGAAGGTGCCGATAATGTCACATCTGCTACACTACTTGACGGTGTATGCTGTGGTGACTTGGTACTTGAAGATTTGTCCGTGATTGGATAACAAAGTTGAGGAATCTAATGTGATCAGTTCAAGAACTATATGTTGATAGAAATGGGGCTCACCTGGAAATCCATACCTGCCCATGAAAACAATAGTAGGCAGACCAGGATGTTCTCTAAAGCTTTCGCGTGCCATAGATGGTCGCTAAATGCGCGGGCCCGGGTAGCGCCCTCTGTCAATTCTCGGATTGCATCATGCCACTGACCCGCGCTCAAGTACAATGTACCAATGACAATGCTGATGCGCCCACGACCTTTGTTGCGCGCACGTTCACCAACGCCCCCAGACCCAAAACCATGTATAGAAACTCGATCAGCACTCGAGTCTCGCGTTTTTGATGAGGCTGACCGGGAAGAGCTAGTAGTTATGCGACCCTGGGTTTCAGGAGTATTCACGCCCGCTATGTCATCGAATGTGGTAGGTGGAGTCCGTGCACCTTGTGTTGATGGAGATGCTGTACGAGGATCTTCAGGAATAATGGGCCCAGTGGTACTCGATGGCAAGACAGGCATGGACATGCGGTGTAGATCTTTTTGAGATGCCGATACTGGAGACTCGGATCGGGATGTAGATACGATTTGAGAGTTTCGTCGACCAAGTTGCGTACCTAGGGACTCGGAACCGGACCAGGGCGAATTACCATCCCCTGTTCCAGTCTGATTTGATGCAGGAGAAGGGACTGTGGGTAAGGCTTGTATAGATTTGGCCAAGGCTGTTATTTCTGCAAGAAGCTTGGATGTAAGATCGCATATGATAGTCTTCATTGTCGTTGTCCTGAGTTGGCTAATGGGGGGGACCAGAATGGTGTCTTGAGAAAGCCCGGAAGGACGCTGTTGCAAACGATAGTCGAATATCATTAGACTATGGAGGCAGGCTTTTGGGTACTGTTCAATCAGCTCTTCGACCGTAGTCTGAAGTTCCTTGACATCTGCTTCTCCACGCCTGGGTAATCGTCCATCTGACTCCAAAGCACGTGATTCATCCGACCATTCATATTCCGCGGCATCTGCAACTCCAATAACCAAAAATGGTTCTCTGAACTGCTCAAATGGAGACAATGCAATATGAGATGCCGGTGGTAGCGATGTTGAAAAGTCATACAATAGAGTTCCATTAGGAAAGGCTAAAGGAGAGAACATATCTGCACAATGCCAAGTCAATAGACATTCCACATGTTACACCTGTGGAGGGACTCGTACTCCTATCCGGTCGCGGATCTGGGCTGATGTCTCCTAGACGCACAAGACATTGTGTCTGTATCAAGTCTACAAAAGCTAGAAAGCGTGAGCGCTTGATTCGTCCCACAGGAAGGAGAAGGGCCCGAATGCGCGCCGGCGCAATAGGGGACAAGGGATCGATCGCCATAACCACATTTGTATCGAACGGACCGCCACGGTCGATTGCGTGAGATTTATCGGGAGCGCGACCTCAGAGCGTTGGATGGGATCATGCTGTGAGGAAAGGTTGGCGATGAACGGTGAACGGGCAGAGGATTTGGTGATGTGGTGTTGGGCTTGGCGGTCTAGCCTAGTTTTAGATTAGCGCCAAACGCCACTGCCCGACATAAATGTTCCCCTTGTCGCAACCCGGAGTTTCTCACCAACAACTCCAGTCTCATCGTCACCGAGACAGCTCATCAGCCACTCTGGGGCCCCATACAGTGTTTGATTCCGTTATTCTGCATAGCGTGGGTATAGAGGGTTAAATTTTGCATCAATATTCTCTTCCATTCTGTCATTTTCTCTCTTTGCCACCAGGCTACAAACAGTGCGTCAGCTGGACCGTTCTACTTAGCCACATTCACCGCCTCCATGATAATAAACTAAAAGTTGAGACTTTTGGTGTCAAATCTTCCAGCGCTTTCCCATACGTCCTGTCTCTGGTCCGAATCGCGGCTTAGATCCCACATCACTGTGGATTCTTAGTCCCTCTCTTTTCTTCCTTACAAGTCATATACGAAAGTGGCCGTAAATCCAGTCAACCAAGTTATAAGGGGTCGACTTGCCGCCTCCAATCTCAGGTCATTGTTCTGGATACGTGAGGAAGGATTTCATCACACAAAACACCATGGCAGCCATGGATTTCGCTCGCTTGCGCAATCAAACGATGGCAGATGGAGACGATAGCGAGGTCACAGTCAACACACGAGCGCTCATAGATAAAGTACTTGCTCGATACTCTAGCGAACATACCACTCTACGAGAACTCATCCAGAACGCATCTGATGCTGGAGCCAACACTGTTACGATCAAGTTCGAAACCGATCCTTCTCTTGAAATCCCCGCACCACAAGGCAGCAATCCTGCTCTGCTACTTAGGCATATCATACAGCATCATACGTTGAAACGATTAATCGTCTCAAACAATGGACAACCATTCACCCATGCGGATTGGAGCCGACTCAAGAGTATTGCAGATGGCAATCCTGATGAAACCAAAATAGGCGCCTTTGGAGTAGGTTTCTATTCCGTATTCGCCGACTGCGACGAACCATTTGTAGTCTCTGGAGATCGTACTATGGCCTTTTATTGGAAAGGGAACACTCTATCCACTAAAGTAGCCAAAGTTCCGGATGAGCAACAAACTGGTCATACCACATTCTATTTGGACTATCGCCAAGCGAACCCAGCTTCGCCATCATACAGCCCCTCTAAACTAGTAAACCTCCCCACTCTGGCTCAGTTTCTAGCAACAAGTCTCACCTTCGTTGGTTTATCATGTATTGAACTCCACGTGGATAACTTCAAGATTGCGTCTATTGTTAAAAAGATATCACCACCTTCTGATATTCGAATCCCTTCTGGACTTAAGACAGATACCGAGGGCGGCCTCATGCGAGTAACACATGTGACACGACAACATTCTCAAATTGATGCCGAATGGAGCAACGTGATCGCAACGGCTCAACTTCCCCCAAAACGAGCTGCTGACATTGTGCAAGCCGAAATGAGGAACGCAGGTACCTCATTGAAAAGTTTCTTTTCGAAATTTTCATCATCGGCGATGCAACAACCAGCAAAGGCGAGCAAGCCATTGCCCACCCCGGACCGGCCTCCTTCGAACATGGATGACATTACCGGGGAATCAAAAGGCACTATTTTTCTCCAAGTCTGCACTGTCGAAGTCGCAACCCGTGTAACAGCAAAGTTTTCCGCTGAAATCGAGCGAGCAACAAAGAAGCCGCCTCCGCGTAAGACTCGCATAGCTTTGCTCACATCTCCATACCATGATCCTAGCGTATCGTTATCGACGGGGTCTGGAAATACAGCCGAGTTAGCGGATAAGATTTTTGAGCAGGTTCTTCCAACGAAATCCGGCAGAATATTCATTGGCTTTCCAACCGCACAGACTACAGGGGTTCTCGCACACATATCTGCCCCATCATTGATTCCTACTGTCGAGCGAGAAAATGTAGATCTCAACGCACGCTACATCAGCGTTTGGAACATCGAACTTCTCAGGGTTGCGGGACTCGCATGTAGAATAGCCTATGCATCTGAGATGTCCGATATTCAGTCAAAAGCAGGCACTACACCAGTGGAGTCATTATTTCCGCAAGCTACATATGTCTACAAACAATTTACTGCCACCGCATCTCACCCATCCACCTTACTAGGGGAAAAGGTCGAAGAAGCGTTCTGGAACTGTTCTTTAGAAAGATCTATCGATATTCTCTCCACCAAAGGGGTCATGCCTAGCAAAAAGGTCCGAATGCCTGCAGAAACGCTAAGCTTTCTAGGTGAGGTTCCAATGGTTCCCCAAGAACTGGCAAGGGAGGCGGTTTCGTTCCTAGTTCATATGCACAACCGCGGATTCATATCCGAATTAACAATGCGGGACATCCAACATGGACTAGAGTCTCGGGCCTTGAATGAAGACGAGCTCATCGAATTTCTGAAATGGTGCGGCGCTAAATTAGAAGGAAAAGAGCTTGACACCGCAGCCGTCAGCTCCCTCTTCGACATCACTGTTGCCAATATTGATATCAAACCAGAGGAGAACTCGGGAAGAATCCTTGCACTTGGTGAAATTAGTTCTTATTTGAACGTAGGAAGGATAACACCAACGATGCCCATTCCTCCTGATACCGTTCCATTTAAGTTTTCGAAAGCTGTTCCACCAAATCAACTCAGGATGTTTGGTTGGACGGAATTATCCCTTGTCCGATGGTTACGTTTCATGACATCCAATCCTCAGGTTCGAGAATTTTCTACCTCAGAACAGCTTTCTTCTCAAGTCTTAAGTTTGACAGCGAAGAGCTGGGACCAGCTCGATGGATCTTCGAAAGAAGCGGTGGTAGGTATATTGACACCGCACACTGTGATGCCCACCAAAATGGGTATGAGAAAACCTGAGGAATCATACTTTCCGACCGTGAAGTTGTTTGACGATTTGCCTACTGTCAAAGCTTTTCCGGGTTCCAAGGAGAAATTCTTACAGGCCCTTGGTGTTCGTAAAACCGTGGATATACATGTTGTATTCGATCGCATGCGTAACCAAGATTCCCAAGTGCAATCTGAAAAGCTATCGTGGAATCATGCAGATCTGATTCGATATTTTGCATCGGTCATTGATGAGATCCCCAAGAAAGATCTAGATCGCCTCCGACAGACCGCCTTTCTACCGGGTGAAGGCTCAACGGTCCAAAAAGGACAACTATTCAAGGCACAGGATCTGTACGCGCCTAACCAAGCGATAGTGTCACTCGGATTAGCTCAAATAAAGTTGCCATTTGAATTCAAGGCTGGGAGTCGAGAAGCAGATCTCTTATTGAGCCTGGGCTTGAAACGATGGCCGAATGCACTCACTGTAACTGGCATCATGCATCGCGCTGGACAAACCAAGGATCAATCTCTCTGGAATCTTTCCATGGAGTACTATCTCCAGAATTTTCATCCGAATGGTTATGCGGCAGAAGTGAAACAGGTTGCTGCTATCACATATCCAATTCTGCCTACAGAACAAGCCCCGTTTCCACACCTTGTCGCTCCCTTTCAATGCTTCGCCAATGAAAGTTCTAGGTGTCTTGGATACGCGATCCTACACAGTGGTTTGCGAGTACATGCCGACAAGTTTGGTATCCGGCGGGATCCTGATATCAAGGATTGCGTACAAAGGCTCCTGAAGGCCCCGCCAAAGTCTAAAGCGGATGCAGATCAGCAATACTCATATCTTGCTACTCGTGCAAGCGAACTTGATCATCATCGGGGTTTGTGTAACAGCATATCAGCTGCCAATATTGTTCCCATATTCCGAACGTATTTCCTAGACCCAAATTGTAGCGGTTTTGAAGATCGTACTCGACGCCAAACTGGGAAGACCGAGCTTCGCATTCACCATTACGATCCCCCGGAAGCGCTCTTCGTTGGTCACGATGAAGAGTATAAAGGAATCCTAGATTATGTACACTACAGTCCCGAAGCTACAACTTTTCTCTTGAAAGTTGGCGCCAAGCACGAACCTACGAGTCATGATCTCGCGTCTCTAGTTTGTCGAAACCCATCTCGGTTCCTGAACACCATCGGACAAGAACGGTACTTAGACCTGTTACGGAAACTCTCAGAACATGCCACAGATCTTTGGAAGGACAAGGATCTGGCCAAACGACTAACGTCGTCCAAAATTTTACTTGGCTTCCGTGACATCAAAGAATCCAGCAAGCAATTGATATCCGTCGAGGAAGAGGATCTGGATGAGTTCGACGATCTGGGCATACGAAAGGAATGCTCGTTGAACAGCGCGGATGAGTTAACCATTATCGACAGCGTGAGATTGTATACAACGTTCCGTGATTTCATCATTGCGGCTCCACAAGAAGAAGTACTTGAAGCATTCTATTCGCGATTTGGGGTGCAAAAACTATCTGAGCTCGTCCATACAGAACGACGTGTTGGAGTCCAGGTACGTGATCAGACACCAGCCGAGAAGCTGCGGAGGGACATACTCGAGCGAGCCCGACTGTTTTTACATGAGTACGAACGCGATGCAACCTCCAAGAGTGTACGTCATGACGCCAAATGGCTGAGCGAAAATTTAGCCGTACAGTGCGTTTCGGACATCACAGTTCGGTTCTCGTTACAGGGCCGCAACATTGCAACATCATCGACTCGCACAGCAGCTATCAGCAAAACTCGTGGTGGAATTCTGCTGAATATTACCCCGAAGTATGATATTTACGAGGTATCGACCGAATTAGTGAACATTCTTATCCGGCGACCAAAACAGAACGATACCATCGCTCTGGAGCGTATTCTCACCGAACCACTTCGACGACTACAACAAAAGGGTATCAATGTTGAGCGCATTCTTCGTAAGAGGGAGCAGGAGGCTCGCATCGCCAAACAACAGGAACTAGTAAGGGAGCAAGAAGAACAGCAGCGCATGGCAGAACTGGCGAAGCAGACCAGAATGGCGCCGGCGGAGGAAGAAAAGGTGGAAGCCGTCCCTCCTCCTCCTGGAACGCCTGAAAAGTCGCAGAATATGCCGGGGGCATTCGGCAGCCCCGATAATAACATGGAGCTCGTCAACAACAGCCATAACGAGGAGAAGGGCCTCTTGAATAACTGGGCAAAGAAGCTTGGGTTCAAACCAAATCCGACGCCATCGGGCCCTACTAATGGCCCCCAAATGAGTCGCGACCTCCAAGCAACCAAGTCCAACATCTCGAACGCGATCAAGGAATGCCGCCCCACGAACCAGGAAGCGATCAACTCGAAACATCATCAAGATCCGACCGAGCTCGACCGAGGGGGCTATTGCAATGGTGAGCAATGGGAGAACATCCAGAAGGCATTCACGATCCCATTCTCGGGCCGCCACGTCGACGTGTATTTCGGCAAGACGCAGACGGAAACACCAAAGGATCTGCAACGCCCTCTCGCGGCCTTCCTCCCCCTCATATTCGGGCTGACTTCCATATTTGGAGTGAATCCTGGTGCAGTCAACATCTTCTTAGACAGCACGTCAAACACAGTAGCGTTCAATCTCAGCGGCAGCCTGTTCTTCAATCTCGCATGGTTCAGGAGTTTGCATGAGACGAGTTGGGGCACGTTGTCGGGCAGGTATACAGCGCTGGATAGCTGGTTCTTAACGTATTGTCATGAGCTGGCGCATAATCTGGTGGCGGACCATAATGCACGGCATAATTGGTATAATCAGCAGATTGCGATTGAGTTTAGTCAGAAGTATCGGGCTGCGCTGGGAGGGTTTGTGCAAGATCTGGTTGATGGGGAGGGGAATGAGATTTTGTAATGATGTGTGATGGGTGAGTCGGTGTGTACAACCGTAGACGTCGCCATGGTTTGATATCAATCGGCGGTATGATGGCTCTAGACTTTTTTAGAAGCATAGATGTGGATGCAAGGTTTCTTTTCTGCCGCTCAATGGCAACGATATTATCTATTTTGCCACAACGAATCATTCGTGCCTTGGTGATGTGTATATATATATACACATATACTGTACCGATAATCCAGGTGGATACAAGTACAGCATGTGTCGATTTGTGAAGTGGAGAGCATTGATGAGAGGACTATTCTTAGCGGCGAAACACGTTAAGTGGTAGCCAACCATCCCGTTCTCACCATGGGTCTGAACACCGGGGCAAGTGTCAGTTGCACACACAAGTCAGTGCCCTCCGAGGCTCGAGCAGAGACCTTTGACTTCAGCCGGGGACGCACTCTGAACCATGTACATTGTCTGTTTATGGGTTTGGTAGGTTAACATGAAAGCCGGCCACAAGCACATTGCCCACCTGGCTTTCCACCTAACACAAGCTTTATCTAAGTAGAATTCAAAGTAATGGTTAGCAGTGTTGAGTTACTTTGAAGGTGTCGTAAACTTTTTGTAAAGGAAATAACATCTTCTTGTTGTTGCAGCAGTCGTGAATGCTGGTGCAAGCAGGTCAGGCAGATTCGTATGGCCGGCTTTCATGTTAACATAAGACGATGGGTGAGAAACCTTGGAAGGAGAATCATGGGATGAGGATGAGACTCGGAGAGAGATTCGCCACGACTGCTGACATGATATGCAGGAGTGTGGGTTGTGGAGATTTGGAGTGGCACAAGAGGCGGGGGAACGGAATCACGATACAGAATGGGGTTGTGTGTGGTGGCGGTGGCAGTGGCAGTGGCAGTGGCAGTGGCAGTGGCGATAATTCAGATTCAATACACATGTACAATATTGATGTGATGCTGGCTGCTGCAAAAGGACATTTTCGATACCTTTGTAGAGAGAGGGTTGGTGGAGAAGGCCTCGGTCAACTTGATTTATACCCATAACCCTCAGGGCTGGATAATATACGAGACAGGGGGGGGATCAAGGGGGCAGGGCAGGAAGCAGTCCAGCTCGTGGAGTGAAACGAGGCAGAACTAAAAATAGCCTGCTCCAAGAGGCGAAATGCCTAAAATGCCCCCAAAGCAGCAGACGCCCGGCCCCAAAACCCTTTGCAGAAACGACCGCAAATTACCCACTCTATCAGACGACAACTCTCTAATTATTGAACGGTTTACCTACCGATCCGATTGTCAACCACCTTTCGTCGTTCGCAGCCGTCCATAATAGTCGACCATATCCAAACATCCCGATTCCCCGCCGACCTGCGCGCGCCTGTTGACGATCCGCGATCCTGTTTCAAACGGCGTCAAAGGGGTTGCTCAAGGCCGACAGCCTTTTTCCATTGTCCCGCCGGCGACAACGCTGCGCGCGCATCGCTTCCAGAAAACCCCCAACCTCTCCGCCCAACTCCCGCCCTACGGATCTCGCGCTGGCTCGCGGGCAAGCCGTTTGGCATAGCGCATTCCGTTGTGCGACGGATAGCCGCTCGCGCACTTCAGTCCGCCCCGTACAGAGGCCGTGGGAGCCCGTGGGAGCCAGCGATTCTGGGAATCCTGAGGGAGGAAGCAGAGAGAGACACACATACACATCCCAGATCCCAGACTCCAAAGGGTGATCGGACGAGGGAAAACACCGTAATCTGTCCCCATCACCACTCGCGCATGCCGCCCGCCCTGTCCCAACCCTTGGAACTGTCCTGAACTTGTCGTTCTTGTCATGTTTGGCACATACTGAGTAATATTGCTTCCTCTGAGTGTTCTCCTGTGTCTACGTTTCCATCTACGTCTACGTCTACGTCTAGCGCCGTCGCGAACACTGTCCATGGGCGCCTGAAAGCGGCCCCAGGACTCAGGTTGACGTTGCGTTTAATAACCCGCGCGGTGCGCGACCTCTCCCAGAATCATGCAAGTCGACTTCGGCACGGCTGGCCCAGAGTCGGAGCACAACCTCCACGCACACGCACACGCCCATCACCTGTCTTCGCACTCGCACTCCCACCACTACGACCACCCGGGCATCTCTCCCTTCCGGCATCCCGCTGCCGTCCCAGGCACTGTCCCAGGCACTGTCGCGGTCCAGCAAGTCCCAGCCAACAACATCGACCCGAATCTCGATCAGAGTTCAGGTGCCAACCGTAATGGCCACGCGCCCATGTCTTCGGTTCACCAGTCGGGCTCAACACAGCAGCAGCAACAGCAGCAGCAGCAGCAACAGCAGCAGCAGCAGCAACAGCAGCAGCAGCAACAGCAGCAGCAGCAACAACAACAGCAACAGCAGCATTCACAACATACCCAGCATCCTCAGCATCCACAACAACAACAGCAACAACCACACCAACACCTCCTCCAGGCGGACAATGCCTCGCTCGCCAACTCCCATCACCATCTACAACACCAATTCTATGGAGACATGCAGCAGCGCAATTCCCACACCCCGCCCATCCCTCCGAGCGCCTCTCCCCGCTTCTCTGCCATCTCTCCCACAAGCCAACCTGCACAGCTCCCGCCGGGCTACGTCCCCAACGACCGCAATCCTCCCTCTCGCGATGTCACCGACGACACCCTCGACGACGCATACGCTGCCTTCATCCTATACTGCAATCCCAACTTCCCCACCACCATCGATACCGCCGAGCTGACCAAGCTGTTCCGAACACCCCCAAAAAGCGATGGCAAGTCTTTCAGTACCTGGGTCCTGTTTGAATTGATACGGAAGTTTGATGCCAAGGAGATCAAGACCTGGTCGCAACTGGCACTGGATCTGGGGGTAGAACCGCCGGACACTGAAAAGGGACAGAGCACACAGAAAGTTCAGCAGTACTCGGTTAGATTAAAGGTGAGAATTACCTCCATTTTCTGTCTCAATTGTCTCCCCGTGTTGTGGTGTGAATGGAAGTGTATCTGCCAAGCCTGCGCTGGTAGCGCGGCTTCTAGAAGCTTTCCAATTCCATCCTCCATCGCGTTTCATTTCATTTTCTTAGTTCTCTGCTGTCACTTTTCTATTCGGCCCGTCGAGTTTGCGCATTGCGCAACTTCGAATCCTCCGTTCCTTGGTTGTCGGCTGCATCCTATATTTCCTATTTAGGGAAGTCCGCCCCCCACCCTGTCAGGCGAATTTATTGCCAACATACGCATCGGCGACCGAAGAGACGAGGGACAGCATGACGAGAACGATGAAAAGAACAGCCTTTTTCCTTATAATTTCCCTTGGGCAATGCTCCCACATTTGTTTTTGGACAACAAAACTAACTTATGCAGCGATGGATGCGTGCCATGCATATCGACTCTTTCTTCGAGTATCTTCTGGGCAAGCAACACCCTTATTACATGCAAATACCGCACCCCCAACAAGGTCCATTTCCTGAAGGTGGTCGTGACGGCGTGCCATTAGAAGAGGACCTAGCAATTCGTGCTCTGGACCCCAAGTTCCGCCCAAAGCGTGGTCGTCGAAAAGCAGACGATGGCGACGATGACCTGGAAACAGCAGATGGAACTCCTCCCCGCAAGCGACCTCAATTGGATACCTCGATTCCTTTTGGTAATGCGCTGCAACCCCAATCAGCGTACCCGAGTAGTGCACACCCAGATCACATGGAAGGATTTCTTGGCGGACACGACCCCTGGACCACCGCATCTGCAATTACCCCGTCAACAGCCCTCACTGCTGCTTCAGCACCAAGCAGATTGAGTGCGAACAAGAACCTGACCCCCTACTCTGCTTCTCCAATGTCTGGTCAGCAACTCCGGTGGCGGTTGAATGCGCAAGACAATCCACAAACACCACACCCTCTATCTGCTGTCACACCACACTCTGCACATGAATTCTTCGACGAGCCGCAATCTGCCATCACACCTTCGAGCTCCAAAGCCCGCTCACGACGCCGGCATGGTCCTGCTGTATCTTCAGCATGGCCAAGCCAGAACACATCGTCAACTGGAAAATTGCGCGGTCGGCCTCCTACCAACCGCTCTGTAAGAGACGGTCCATTTGTTACATTCCCTGCAAATCCGAATACCAAGGAGGGTCCTATGATAGACGTAAAAAGAAATCCTGGAAATCTAACACCCATCGTAGAACGGGCACAATCTGATCCTCCCATGGCAGATCACCATTTCCGACTCCCACCAACACCCGCATCCGCAGTAACGCCAGACAGCGCCCGATCCGGCTTACCAGCTCAACCTCTCCCACAAAAACCCCATCGACTGAGTCTCCAAGTCCCACCAAACGTAGGAAACCCGGTAGTACGGTTAGTAACACCCACGGTACTCGTCAACGGCGAACAGGACGCCATCCAAAACCCTACACCGAATTCAGGCCTCGCACCATCAACCATGCCTTCGGACCGCCACCCTCACCATGGAAATTTCTTTGACACACATGACCACTTCACGCAACAGACGCCCCAAACCGCCTCAACGCCATCCTACACTCCCTCGCAGGGAAATCCATCACCACACACTCTTCTCCCCACCACCATAATGAACACACAACAACAACAACCCTCGCCCCCTCCCATTCCCCAAATCTCGCTCGAAAAACTGAACCGCGCTCTAGCCGCTGATTTGATCCGGGCTCATCTCACAGGCCGCCGGAAACGACTTCGCAGCTCCGAAGCGAAGAATCTCGCTTCGGCGATTTTGAAACCGCTGTATGCGAGTGGCAATTCTGCTTCTTCCTCTTCCTCGAACAATCCTCTCACGCCGCCGAACGTGCTGAACAATCAAATGCTTAGTATGATAATAAGTAGTTGTCTTGGTCTCGGATCCGCTGTTGGTCTCGGGGCCGGTGGACCGAGCGGCGGCGTCAAGAAGCTTGAGTGTGTGAGGTTTCGCGTGGGAGGGGACGGGTATGAGAGTCCGGTTGATGAGGAGGATGAGGGGGGAGAGACTGGAACAATTAGAGAGTCGTGGGATGTGTGGTTCGGGGTGGGATTTGGGGGGATGGTGGGGGAGTGGAGTGTGAAGGGGGTGGATGCTGGCGGGGTTGCGGAGGAGGATGAGAGGAGTGGGGTCGGTGAGGGTGAGAGGGATAAGAGGGAGGAAGACGATACGGTGGAGGGATGGAAGAAAAAGTTTCTGGAAGCGAAAAGAGAGCTTTGGGAGAGCAAGGAGGAGGGCCGCGGGCTGCGGGAGAGGATTCTAGAGGCGGTGTTGTAGAGGAGGGAAAGTTATGATGACTGGATGACTTTTTTGCATGGTTCAGGGTCTTGGGACGGCATTGAGCGATTGTTCACCCCCATTTGCTTTGGGTGCGGTTGGGTTTGGGCTGGATTGTTGTTTTTTTGGCAGATACCCTCTCTGTTGTTGTGGATTGTTTTGATTTTTTGTTGGATCTTGGGGCATTGAGCTGGCTGGCTGGCTGGCTGGCTGAGTCTCCGCCTGCTTGCGGTAATCCAACTAGGTATATAAAATACTCATCGACTTAATTCACGATCAATCGTTCAGATATCTCTTCTTGAAATTTCTAATGTGTGCGTTTGGGAACTGGGAAGGCGGATGGATAGCGTTGTAGCAATCTGATCACGGAAGGTGGAGTGAATTGATAGGAGTAGCATTTACATGGGAAGTAAGTTATTTCGAATGTAGTTTGCTTTTTTTATTATTTGGTTTTTGGTTATCTGCATGGATGGATTTGAGAAATTACATAGGTTGGATGTGCTGCGTGGAGGTGAGTGTGCGGGTGTGATTATATGTGAGGAAGGGGGGAAGAATGGAGAGGAACACGATACTGATATCGTGGCGGGGTCTCTGGATATATTTTTGTAGATGAGGTAAATCTGATTCTGGACCGAAGCTTTTGCGATGAGCTAAATCAACTATTCGATTCCAAAACGGTGCTCCGGAGCATGGACCTTGCAGGAGGCTGCGGTGGATAGGAATCTCGGAGTCATGTGAAGAAGGAAGGGGTATTTGATAATCATAAAATTGAATGTTGCAATTGTGTTTTACTTGGGAAAGATAGATATACTGCCACTGTGCGTACTTGAATGTTTCTGTTCTCCGGAACTTGCTGCTACCTCGCTTCTTGTACGAATGGTATTTGATGCTATCTCATGTACTTATTGGGGTTGTCTTGGGTGTAACAGAACTCCTCTATACCGTTTGTATGCAAACATTGCGCTCTAAATAGGTGTAGTAGATCTCTGTTATGCCCGGTTTCTCTGCGTTCGTACAATGTCTTCCTCTTCACTCTTCTATACACATCTTCATACTAGTATCTCTCACTCCTGCGAATCAGCAGCTGGGGTGACCTCATCTTTCTCCCAGGGCTTCCTCCTCTTCGCTTTGGCTGCTTCTGTGCCCTGACCCGTCAGCACTGTATTGGGTATATCTTTGATTCCCGGGATCGGCTGGCCATTTGTGATCAGCTCTACGATGTGGGCGAAGGAAGTTGGGTATGGCGCAGGCGGTTCATTTGTATTTGTCGATGCGCCTGGGAGAATCCCACCAGCGGCTTCTGTGGTGCTTGTCGGCGTTGCAGATATGGTAGCGCCGTTGGATTGGGTAGATGGGCTATGGGTAGCGTGGTATGCTCTGTAGCTGTCGAAGTCTATGGGGACGTTGTATTTTCTACAAAATACGAAATCAGAAGCTGAAACTCTACTTTATCCCACCGCTCTCCTTGTTTTTTGTGGGGTTGTACCTAGAATAGTAGAAACATCGCGCCCGCAGTGTGAGCTCTGTAGCTTGCTCAGGCGAGCTGTTCGTGCCGAGGATAGCATTCAGGCCGGATTGGAACTCGACATCGTCGTCCCAGTTGTAGGATTCCAGGGCCGCGTAGACCTCTTGCGGACTACTGGTGGCTGCCGGTGCAACACTCATGGCGCTGCAGAATCACAGCCTGAAATTTATAGAAGCATGGGAGCATGAGTGGGTTGGAGGCGGGGTCGGGTCCTTCGGTCCCTCTCTGGATGTTCCATCGTTCGCACCGACGTGAAGCTTGCCCGTGCCTGCCCACCTGTGTGGCTGGGAGAATCGCCAAGATTTTCAGGCCGAAGTTCTGCCCACGGCGCCTTTTGGCGAGCCTCTTCGTCGATCCTGTTCCACCCACAAACTCTACCTCTCACTTCACCTCCTACTTTTCCTCCTCCAATTTCCACTTCATAACACTACCTCCACCTCTCTTCTCCCTCCTCTCTCTCTTCTTCCATCCTCCATCATTCACTTCCTTCACTCCCTCTACAACCTACATCTTCTTTTTCTACGCCGCAATGTCTGAGTTCATCGGGTTGGTCTCACACCATGCCATCAAGCTCCAGCTCCAGCTAACACGCATCGCACAGAGCTCAGATATCCCTCATCTCTAAGAGTGACATTCGGTTCGTATGACCCCATTGAGCTTTGTCTGAGTGCGCCGTCGCTAATGCGCACGTAGCTATGTGGGCACGCTCATCGAGATCAACTCGGAAGCTTCAACTGTCTCGCTCGAGAGTGTGAGGTCTTTTGGCACTGAAGGTCGTCGCGGCGGTCAGGACGAGTTCCCAGCTTCAGATGTTGTCTACGAGCAGATTGTGTTCCGGGGAAGCGACGTGAAAGATTTGCGCATTGAGCAGTCTAACCCTCCAGAGAAGAAGGAGGCGCCCCCAATTGCCGACGACCCTGCCATCATCGGAGTATGTATCCACCATCTCTCTTCCCCATTCAACCTCGATGATGTAACATTCCCGGATGTAAACCCATAAACCACCGAGAGCGCAAAAACCGTGTGGAGATATTCCGTTGCCTTCCTTCTGAGACTCGAGCCAAGCCTTATTGTTGTCATTCCATCAATGCACTCAAAGCACATCTTGCTAACGCGAACCATGTGGCACAGGTCCAACAGCAAACCCAGAATCGTCAAGATGCCTCGCCGAGCGAGCAGCGTCCTCAACCACCACCTCAACAACAGCCGCAGCAGCCACCACATCAGCAGCAGCAACATCAGACCTTTCCCCCACATCACAATCAGTTCCCACCCCCTGGCTATCCCTATGGTGCCCCCCCAGGGCCATACAATCGATTTGGTCCATCGGGTGGTTTCGGTCCTGGTGGCCCAGGTGGTCCTCCAGGCCCTCCAGGCCCGTTCCCTGGATACGGTGCTCCTCCTGGTTATGGCCCGCAAGGCTGGTATGGTCCAGGGCCTGGTTTTAATCAGCCTCCTGGGCCATTTCCTCCTGGAGTCCCAACGGGCCCGGCATCACAGCAAAACCAGAATCAGAACCCCAATCAGCCACCACAAGGACCCAAGGGCGCCGCTCCAATTGGACCACCCGCTGGCAATGCTGCAAAGCCTAATACGCAGCCAAAGGTTGCAGAAGCTGATGGAGCTGCCAAGCAGGTCGAAAACAAAGCTCCCGTGAAGCCCAAGGGTAAAACACCTACGCCCCCTACCGCTGCCAAGCAACCTCCTCCTCCCCCAGTCGAATCAAAACCTGACGTTGCTGCCGCCCTTGCTCCTCCACAGCCTACAGCAGCGGCGGGTCCCTCTCGCACTGCTCCCACGGGCCCAAGAAGTGGGCGCATAATACCTGCCATACCTCTTGCAAGTCCGAACGTTAGCAGGGCAGTCCCTCAAACTGCTGCATCCCAAGCGCCTAAAGCCGCTCCAGTATCCCAGCCAGGTCAGCCTGCTCCAGTTGCTCAGAATGCAACTCAAGCTGCCACTGCCGCAGTTGCTGCTGCCATGGCCAAGCTCAACATGGGCGCTGGAAGAGCACCTGTACAGAACAACGCACCTAATCCGCTCGACAACTTGACTCAGAGGGTCAACGAGATGCGCGTTGATGACCAAATCCGACATGGCAGGCAGCCTGGAACTGGAGGATTCGCTGCAGGCAATCGTGGCGGGCGCGGTGGACGTGGCAGAGGCGGACACCATCATAAGATGGAGGTGCCAACCACGGACTTCGATTTCGAGTCTTCCAATGCCAAGTTTAACAAACAAGATCTCGTCAAGGAGGCCATTGCTTCGGGGTCTCCTCTTGGAGAGAATGGGCCTACCCCCTCTGTGGAGCCCGAGGCGAATGGCGAGGCTAACGGTACATCGCAAGAGAACGACGTCGTTATTCCTCCCGCTGCCTACAACAAAGGTACCAGCTTCTTCGACAATATTTCGAGCGAGTTGAAGGACCGTGAGGGCCAACGCGGCCAAGAATTCAGAAACGAAGAGCGAAGGAAGAACATGGAGACTTTCGGCCAAGGAAGCGTCGACGGATTCCGTGGTGGCTACCGAGGTCGTGGACGAGGCCGTGGTCGCGGTCGGGGTTTCGCAAGCAACAACTACCGCGGACGTGGAGGTGCGCCTCGGGGTCGTGGTGGACCACAGTCAACCGAGCTATAAATTCTCGCTCGCGTACATCATGTCCCGCGATATACTTGCGAGCACAAGGTTCATTCGGATGGCGGTTCTGTGCTCGGAATACATCGCACTTGATAATAGATCACTCTGGCTCTATTTACCTGGAATTAGAGACGATATCACGAGTTACTTTTCCTTTGCTTTACAGCGCAGCATGTCTGGCTGTCACCTACAGTCCAGGTACACATGGGAAACTAGGTCGGGTCTTCGGTCTCACTAATGTTCGGGTAACAATTTCTCCTTGCTCTTATTTTCCGTTTCCTCTATCATGTTCTGTCCTTTCCTTCCATTACCTATCAGATGAGCGACATATGTATAAGTATGCTTGGCTGGTTTTATTACTGCTGACGTCTTCGTGGGGCCAACTCCAGGCTCTGCTTCTTCTTTTTTTGCCTTTCAAAAGCGTTCCGAATGCAATGCGGTGCAATATGGTGTGGTGCGGATGGAGTCTGATTGATTGCATTGGGCTTCTGACTTGCTGGTCTGGGTGGAGTGCTTTGTACTGCATAGGGGTCTATCTCTGGCTTTTCTCGTCATCTTTTTCATATTCGCAGGGTAATAGGGAGTTGGGTGGGCGATTGTGAGGAGGCGTGATAAGGGAAATGGATGGATGGGTATGGGAAGTTCGCATGGCTACGGCTATGGATTGGGGCATACAAGGATAGGATCGTTGGAGGTATGGATGGGAAACGACCATTATCAATCAGCTCATGAATGAAATGATAGAAAGCCAGAAAGAAAGAAAGAATGAATGAAAGAAAACGGGGATGAATTGGGTGGTGAAAAAACTTTTGCTTTTGGCTTCATTATGCGTGATTGTGTGATTTGATAACAAGGACATTGAATGTTTGCTCTAGGACATGTTTCTTCCGTGTACGCATGCAGGATTCCCGAATTTTTCAGCCGGAACATTGCTTTGCAATTGGAAGAAATGGCAGATGCATGCTCAGGGAATCAGTCCTGTTCGCTCACTCGCAATCTTCAGCCTCGATGGCGTGAACGCAGGCACTCACTCACGCTTGTTCTTCTCAGACATTTCCACCTTCTGAACTTCGACATGCAATGAACCTTTTTCTTTTACACACACTTTATGTCTATCAACAAGTGAGGACTACAGAACTTCTAGGACACCCAAAAAAATCCGAACTGGCGCGATGCAGTGATGCGATGCAGCAGTGTGGTGCGGAGTCGAAGTCTCCGTGGGCACCGAACTTGGCAAGTGGGGTATGGAATGATGGAATGGTGTATGTGGGGAAAAAGGAGGGGAGAGTGAGGGGAAAGGGACACAGAGCATGAGAAAAATCGACTGGTCAGTTTCTGAGAAAGTCTCTTCCTCTTTCCTTCTTGTCGACTTTCGATCCGTTTGTTTTGTTTTCGTTGCGGTAGGTTCGTTTTCGAGAACAGGCTTCTGGTGTTGTGCTATGGTAAGGATGTGTTTGTGCGGTACAGAGAGGTTGTGATCCGGAAAATGGAGGCGAGAAAGAGATATCTATCCACAGTCACTCGGGAAAATCGAGGAAAATTCACAACGCGTCGAATCGCAGATCAGGAACTAACGAGATGATATCTACGGTTTCTTCCTAGACACCTGTCTGATGAGAAAAAGAAAGGAGAAAGTAGAAAGCAAGAAACAGGATATGCTGTATTTTTGGTTTTGATTGAAATCATAGTTTCACTCGCTCTCTTCCTCGCTCGTTCACTCTTGCGATTTCTTGTTATCGCGCCTCCTAGTATTTGTCGTCTGTCCTAGGCCTCTCTTCTGGAAACCCATGACATTATTCCCATTGCGACTTTCATTTCGAAATTACAGATCCCGAGATCGTAATCCCCAGAGCGACTTTTCTGGACCCTACGAACCCATGGCGACGTCCTAGAGTAATATTCTTCCATACGCGCCACTCGAATATCTTGGACCTGATATCCGATTTATCTTATCTATACGCGACCTACCATTCATAATCAGCCCAGGACTTCCTTCGCAGACTCACTCGCACCACATTGCATTCTCTATCTATATCGGCTCATCCCTTGGCTCGATAAGCACCTCATTTACAGCCACATGTTCTGGCTGCCTCAACGCATAGACAATTGAATTCGCCACATCCTCCGCATCTAGCACCTTCGCGCCGCTCGGCTCGCCATACTTCTTTAAAGCCTCCGTATCCGTCGACATGCCCAACAAATCAGTAGCCACATTTCCAGGCTGCACACTCGTGACGCGAAGGCCCGTACCTGCCGTCTCGAGACGCAGGGATTGAAGTGTTGCCTCGACGAAGAATTTGGATGCAGAGTAGACACCAAGACCAGGGAACACTTTGCGTCCTGCGTCCGAGGAAATAGCAACAATATGCCCCTTCTTGCGTTCAAGCATGGTCGGCACTGTGGCTGCGAGCACATTGAGTAGACCCTTGCAGTTGACATCGACAGTGCGTTCCCAGTCTTCTGTCTGGCAGTTTGCCATCATGGTGAAGTACATGACACCTGCGCATGAAACGACAATATCCACGGGCCCAAGTTCTGATGTTGCTGCAGAAACCAGTGCGTCGACTTGGGATTTGTCCGTCACGTCGGTTTTGCGAATTATCACTTTGCCTTCCCGGACTACGAGGCTCTTCTTCACAGATTCGAGAGCATCAACGCGGCGGGCGCCAAGGGCGATGTGACATCCTGCTCGCGCAAGAGCGCCCGCAACGGCGGCCCCGATACCACTTGATGCACCCGTGACTACGGCTACACGGCCGAATAGAGGCCCGCGCCTAGGGAGCTGTGCAGAGCCTCCTTTGGCGAAGTGCTGGTTTGGTGGGCGTGGGAGCCAACCTCGAGCAAACCAGTGTCGGGCGTAGGTTTCTAGGAGCACGACGTCGACTTTGGGACGCTCGACGGTCGCACGGAATGGTCGAGTTGCTGCGTTGTCAAGGACGACGATATCGCGAAGGAATTCAACGCTGGGCATGCCGGAGCGGAGAATGTCGACTGTGAAGGCACCGTCACCACCCTTAACGGCGCCGCGCTTCTCAGTCCATAGAGCGACCCACTCGTTGAAGCCGAGGGGTTTGGTTGGGTAGCCGAGCTTCTCGAGGTCCTGGAAAACGTCACTCATCTGTACAGGTGTTGGGTCGCCAAGATGGAAGATGAGTTGCTCTGCATGAGTTTGGTTTCCGAGATGCACGATCGCTTTGCTGACGAAGTCGACGGGAGTCATTTCTGCGCGCCAGCCCTCTACGTTTGGGTAGAAACCAAGTTGAGTAGACTCAACAATGAGAGCAGTAAGCAGATCCCAGGCGTTGGCAGCTCCAGAGGCACTGTGCCCACTGATTGTACCACATCGAAGGACTCTGACCGGAAGGCCGCGACGTGATGCTTCGAGAGCGAGCTGCTCGGCAACCCATTTGGTCTGGCCATAGCCGTCGGCAAGTTTGGTGGCAACATCATCGACGTTGAGCATAGCATCTTCTGGCCACCCTGCTTGTGTTGGTGCTGGGGGAAGAACTCCGTTGGTAGATACGTAGAGCAAGCTTGCGCCACCTTGGCATGCCAGACGAATGATTTCGCGGGTACCACCGATATTTGGACGCCTCAGTGCAGCGTATGGATAGACAAGATTGACAGTAGCAGCTGCATGGACAATGACTTCAACGCGAGAAGCAATATCCTGGAATGCATCTGGAGATAGACCGAAGCGTTTGCGAGAAAGATTACCTGGAAGAATCTCCACTCGCTCCATAATTGAATCATTCCATAGGCCGAAGTCTAGGAGATTCCTACGGATCCTAGCAATACCGCCGGGAAGATCGTCCTGGGATGGATCGTTAAAACGGACTAAACAGATGACCTTTGCAGATGTATTTTCGAGGATATCGTTCAGGAGGAAAGCGCCCAAGAAACCAGTGACACCAGTAAGAAGAACCGTGTTTGCATCTTTAATTGAGATGGGTTTGATGTCTTTTGGTGGCACAATATCCTTCTCAAGAATACTATCAGCACGTAGGACAGCTGGCAAGTCAGCTTGAATTGATGCGGTCACACCATCGCGAACGGATCGGACAGTATCAAGATGACCATTTAGGGATGCAGGATCGGCCAATCGCGATACTGGAACACGGAAGCCGAATTGGTTCGACAATCGAGATGCCAAATCGGCAAGAGACAGCGAGTGGCCACCCAAGTCGAAGAAATTATGCTCCGGTTGAATGGAATCTGCAGAGATATTGAGTGTTGCGGCCCAGATCTCCTTGATCGATTCTTCCTGGATGGGATCGTTTTCCGACTTCTGGCCGTTGACTGGTGACTTGGATCGTGGAGTTGGCGGAGGTAGACGTGCGAGATCAACTTTACCGGAGACGCCGTGGGTTGGCAGCTCGTCAAGTTCGACCCACAAGTGCGGAATCATGTACGACGCGAGGAACTGATTCAATACTTTGCGTGCTTGACTGCTACGGCCGATGCTGTCAATCTCAACCTTGGGGCGTTCTTCAGAAGAGTCTTTTTCTGGAACAATGTACGCTACAAGGGTCTTGTTTGTATCTTCGCCCGTCGCAACCACGGCGCTACGGCTCACGGCTAGATTTTTGACAATTTCACTTTCCACCTTTCCTGGAACCACGGAGTACCCACGAAGTTTGATCATAGCACCAGTGCGGCCAGTGATCTCAAGAAGTCCTGAAGGAAGCAAGCGTGCACGGTCTCCAGTACGGTACATACGAGATCCAGTTCGTGAGTCAAATGGGTTATTGATGAATGCTTTTGCAGTCGTTTCTGGCCTGTTTAGGTATCCACGGGCGAGGAGCTTCCCGCCAATGTATAATTCGCCACTGGTTCCCTCGTCCACTTTCTGGCCACTCTCATCCAGAATGTAGACGTACTTGCGATCGATTAGTGGTGGTCCCACTGGACAGTACATTGCCTCGCTGTCTATCTGCTCAAGCATTTCTTTGATATCTCCGCAGGCGATCTCGTGTGTCTCACACGCGCTGTAGCAGTTTAACAGTCGTGTGTTGGGTAATGACTTGAGTGTTCGTCGCGCAAGATCGGTTGTGACCACCTCGCCGTTCAGCCAAAGAGTCTTCAGATCTGGCAAGCGGGTCTTGAGAGCTTGATGGCGAGAAATAACGGCAGCTAGGAGTGTGGGGGTCATGAGCGTCTCGGTGATTTTCTTCTTGGCCAGCAAATCGACGAGAAGGACGGGGTCATAACTGGCATCATCTGGGACGGCGACAACCGTTGCCCCTCGTAGCAGTGGGCGTAATATCTCCCACACAAAGAAGACATTGCAAGCAACCCTTCCCCCGGGGCCAATGTCGGAAAGTTGGAATCGAAGGTCGTAGCTCAAAACAGCGGCACGGTGGGGATTCGCTATGCCTTTGGGCTTGCCAGTGGTTCCAGATGAGTACGCGACGAACATAAGACGCTCAAGGTCGTTCTCGCTGGGAAGGGAGGGAAGTGGAGCGGTCACGTGACCATTTCCATTCACCTGGGCCTCCTCTTTCTGCTCATCTAGAGTGATGATTGGGGTGCCAGACCTGATCTTGCCGACTTCGTTTCGGTGAGTGACAATGACAGCGGGCCGAGCGTCTTCAATGACATCGGCTAGCTGATCGGGAGGGTAGGCGAGTTCCAGGACGAGGAAGCCACCACCGGCCCGAAGCGTAGCAAGACAAGCAATGACATAGTCGGAGCTTCGAGGCAGGAGCAGCCCTACCAAGGTGTCACGCCCTACTCGGTACCGGCGAAGTCGTTGTGAGAGAGATTCGACTTGCTCGTCGAGCTGTGCATAGGTGTACGAGGTGGATTGGTCCTCGAGGGCTGGAGCATCGGGTGACGCTTGCACCTGTCTTGAGAAGAGCGCAGAGAGATCAATCGTGGTGTCGATTGGCATTGTGGTGAAGGCGAAATGGTGGTGACGATGATTGATGGTGTGTCGACTGGGGGGTTGCAATTGACACCAATCAGAGGAGAAGGTAGAATAAAGAGAGTGGAAGACCAATCAGGCTTAGAAGTGAATCTGATGGTGAATAGGAGGGTGAGTGTGAAGGTGGGGAAGTGAAAGATGAAGGGAGGAAGAGAGGAAGAGAGGAGGAGTGGAGGAGTGGAGGAGTGGAGGTTGTTTGGTTAGTGTTGGTGATGCCGGTGATGTCGGTGGTGGAGTTGTTGTGGTGGACCAGTAACAATCAGGCAAGTGCAAGTGCAAGTGCAACCTCGGAAGGCAAACTTGGGAAAGAAAGTCAGATGAAAAGGGATTTTCTTCTTCTTAGGATCTTGCACACAACAACTGACGTATTTATCTTAGTGACAAGGCCTGCCCGGTCCTGCGTCAATACTGGAAACCCCGCAGTAAAAGCAACGAACCCCCCCAAGTTATCCGCGAGAGGCAATCGGCGGTGGCACACTGTCTGAAAATTCAGTGGAGGTTGTGGGAAACCGGTCCATTGAGGGCTCGTGTATCTGTCGAGCCGCTTAGCGCAATGTCACGGAAGCCTCCCGATTCCCTTGCAGGATTGATATCGCCTTGGCCTACCCCCATGGCTATGACATGTCCACTGGCCAAACCGCTCTTCTGTCCAGTCAGTACAGTCAGTCCCGTCAGTCCAGTCAGTCCAATGTCGCCCTTCTCCTTACACCGCCCAGGTGAGAGCTGCCTCTGCGTTGGCCTGCACACGGTTGCAATGTTCCCGCCGTTCCTGAGGCCCTGATTGCTCCGCCTGTCGGACCCCGCCGGTACTCAAGGTCACGTGCGAGCACGTCAACTTCGAGATGCGCATCCAGAGGCGTCTCGAAACGCTCTTGTCCCCCCCAAAAGGCCGCTGAAGGTCATCGCGCCGCTCCATGTCGTTCTGTTGAGGTCACGCTTGCTGCCGGTGGCGTTGCCCGGTGCGCATGTCGTTATTCGCTTATCCAGCCAACCACACTGCCCCGCCCATCTTGCACTCGAGTGCTCCATCCGAAATCACATGCAGTCCATCCATCCCTCCGTCACCTCACGTGCATTTCATCGCTCACAGCATTTGGAGGTTCTCACCCGACTCCCTGGCTCACCAACTTCATGCGGGGCATTGGGATCCACAAAACCCACAAAGCTTTCATTTGTAGAACTTCACCTAAATTAGCAATGGTACCAACACAACATCTCATTTACTTTTCATACGTCGATACTCTTTTCTTCTTTACTCCGATCGTACTTACAGCCCAGTTGCCAAATCTCGAGATAAACATGCTTCGCAAGACATTTTACTCTGTCTAAATATGTCACAGTCCCAACCGAAATGGCACTTCATAAAGACGTTGATGTGGAACGAGTGGTCATCCAGCATCCATCGCAACTTAATTTCTCAACCAACATATCCATGTATATCTACTACATTTCTTCGCTCTCATCTGCATTTCTTCTGCCTTCAATATAGTCAACTCTCCAAATATACACTCAAAAGCAACCATACAACACACTTGTTTATTTCCCCCCGCCTCTCTCCATAATGACGTCCCAGGATTTAACAACAAACCACGTGGAGGTCATCAGTTTTGGTTTGCATCCGGGCCTAAAGAAACTCCCTAATGAGATAGTCCAAGCCGTTTTCTCTTCTATCCGTTCGAAGATCGACCTGGGCCACGTACGACTAGTATGCAGTGATTGGAATAGATTGATGCTTCCAGACATGTGGAGAAAATTTGAAGGGGACCTTTGCTACCACAGGGGAAGAGACTTCAGCACCATTCTAAGCTCAAAAGACATCATCCCCAACATTCGCAAGCTTGTTATCATCCCCGCTTTTCCATCTGGTAAAGCGATACAAAAACGAAACATCAAGAGCTTATTGGCACGCATGAAGGACAATCAGCTTCAATCAGTTTGTGGCTTTGTGGATGAGTTGGATACCACGATACTTCTTCTTCGAAAAAGCAGACTCCGGGAAATTTCACAAATAGCGCGCGCCGAGTACGGTACATACTGGAAAGACCTGGAGCCGATACTGGAGGGTACGAGTAATTGCCCTCTCACAAAGCCACTGGAATCGCTCGAAACACTAAGAGTAGAAATTGAGCTGGACTTTATTCAATTCCAGAGTATGACCGACACTTGTTTCTCTTCCAAGAGATTACTGGCACGTGCGCCAAATCTTAGAGTCCTCGAGATCGCGATGCGCTGGGACGAAGGTGATGAAGCCCACATATTCCAAGACATATTCGCGATGGTGTCTATGGATCCCAAATCTGGCATTCCGCTGTCTCCCCACTTGAAGCTTCGCGAGCTCTCACTCCACTACATCAGTCTTGCTCGTTGTGAACCTCTACTACAACGGTAGATTTCCTATCCCTAAAAACCCTCCGTATTAATAATTGCGAACAATCACGACATCTCTTCCACCATATCATAAAAGAATCTGGATTGCAGCCATCAAACCTGAAGATTCTGGACCTCCGCTTAGACAAGCTCACAATAGACAGACAGGATATAAACCAATTCGGATACCTGCTCAGCACAGTCAAAGACCTGCAAGAACTTCACATCCGACCAGGCCCCAAGAGGACGCTCCCTCCCGCCTGCATTCTATCCCATCACAAAACATTAAGAAGCCTTACCCTCGCATTCCTATATCCACCAACTGGCCAAGAATCGTCTGTTAATAGAGCACTCAAAGGAAATGAAGAAGCCCGTCTTCCGGATAACATCCACTCATTCCCGGAGATCCCATCGATTTTTTCTCAATGCATCCACCTCTCCCATCTTACCATCCGCCTTCTAAAAACCCAGTTCGTACTCCTCAATATCGACACCCAAGACGAGTTCCTCCTCCACGATATTCCTGGTCACCCCCTCACCGCCGACCTCGAAACGCTCCTCGACACAATCGCCACAATGCCGCATCTGCGCACACTACGTCTCTTGATGCCTTCGTTCGACACGCATGGCTCCATGGAAACACAAGGCGATACTTTACACCTCCCGTATCCAGGACAATGGGCCACAAGAATCATGAAATCCCACTTGGATCACTTTGCTTCGGAAACGTTACGGTATTTGCAGGACAGGGGATCCAAGGTTAGGGCTTTGGCGCTGGAGCCAATGGGGTATATTGTAAGTTACGTGCCTGTGCATCTGCAGTCTGTTGAGTTTATTAAGTACCATGCTTTAAAGGATAGATGGTTGGAAGACGACATGTTTTGTTATAGATTGGGGAGGGAGGGGGTACTTGGGAGTGACGGCGAGACTGGGTTGGAGGGAAAGGTGATGGCGGTGCCCGTTAAGAGGGCGGATTGTTTTGAGGAGTCAGGTGCGTCGTTAGTTTTAAGGAAGCTTTAGTCTAGGAAGTAGAGGTTAGGATAGTATAATTTACAATATTGCTATAGACGATTTTGTGCTTCGTTCGTCTAGTATTCTGCATATGATAGATTATCGGGATCAATATCACCTAAACATATCTCCTTCAACCGTGTTCTTATGCCCCATGCGAAGGAAACCTGGTGAGATACAGGATGCGCTCACTACGATAGATGAATCCATTTCGGCGGCAAATATCCGAGAATCATCATCCAACTTCTCAGCCTCATAATCACTTCTAGAGACTTCGAAAATACCATGTTTTCGAGAGGGAACGATTCTAACTAGCTCTTTACTGATTCTAAACTCTCTAGCGTAACATTTTCCCATTTTGAATTTTCCAATCTTGACTTCCTTAACTCAAACCCAGAACCACACCTCCCCCTTCCCCATATCCCATTTTCCCAATTGCCCCCTCTCGCCTACGCCTCCCCATCCCAACCCACCCCCTCAATCCCTTCCCCATACGCCAACCCGGCAGCCCTCCTAACTTCATCCATTACCCTCATCACACTCCCCGTCTCCTCCCACCCCATCGTCTCACTCTCCAGCCTCCCCTCCCTCACACACCTCGCACACTCATCCGCCTCATAAAACATGCCCGATCCTCCACCGGGAACCTCGCGCTCCCTCCTCTCAAACCCCCACTCTGCAATCTGGCCTCGAGAATCATTCGCTGCGGGCACCAACGTATACGCCGTCGGTCTGTACGGCGGCCACGCAATGCTGATATCGCCCAACGTGCCCTGGATGCGAATCGGATCCGGCGAAGACGTCGGATGCGACGGGTTGGTTGTTGAGGGGACACGGAGGGCTGTTAGAGCAATGGCGTGGGCGGAGGATGTCAGGGGCGCGGAGGCGGATGCGCCGTTTGTGGCGGAGAGAGGCGCGCTCGGTTGGGGGAAATCGAGGATTATCGAGGTCATTTCGTCTGCCCCGGTTTGGGGGTATTTGGCCATTGTCGAGAAGACTTTGGGATCTTGGCGGAGAGAGGGCGGGAGCGTGTGGTAGAGCGTCAGGTAGATCCAGGTTAGGGAGTATACGCCCACTGTGGGGGTGTTAGGATTGGAAATTCACAGGGATATGGTTGGATATCGATCTGGGTATTCGATAATGGTTTGTAGGTCCTGGAAGTTGGGAAATACTCACAATCTAACAAAGCACCTCCCGCCAGTTCCAAATTCACCATCCGATCCTCTGTCCCAAATTCCCCCTCTACATCCTTCCAGAAACTCAGGTCCGCATACACTCTCTTCACGGCACCTAATTTCCCCTTCTGAATGAACGCCTGGATCTCTTTCGCAACGGGGAAGAATCTCGTCCATACAGCCTCCATAATAAACAGCTTCTTCTCTTTCGCAATTTCAAATAGGATCTTGGTCTGGGCAAAGTTGACGGTGAATGGTTTCTCTACAAGCACGTGTTTTCCGTGCTCGAGACAGAGACGTGTGTGCTGGTAATGGTGTGAGTGCGGGGTTGCAACGTAGATGATGTCGACGTTGGGGTCTTGGACGAGGGAGAGGTAGGAGCCATGGGCTGTAGCTGTTGAGGGGGCTCCGACGGTGTTGAGAAAATCTTGAGCACGGGATTTGGATGACGAGGCAGCGGCGGCAACGACGGTATGGCGGATATCGGTTACATTGCGGGTTATAGGGTCAACTAGGAGATCTTTGGTGAAGGCTGTATAGAAAATTAGATGGGTGGTGGGCGATTTGGATTTAAGGTTCGGGAACTGTACTTTTGGCAATGTTGCCAGTTGCTGGGAACGGTGTTAGACTGGTCAGAGGTTCTTGTAACATTGTTAGGGTTATCAATTAAATACCTAAGATTCCCCACCGCAGTGTAAACGGCTGAGTAGTAGAGTTAGTTGATGACATGGTTATTCGAAATGAAACTAGACTTGAGAATTCAATTGGAATACTATCTCTGAGCTGAGAACTTCTAGAGAAGATAATGAAGGCCTACAGACAGTCTTTGTACCATTTTCGCGCCGTCAAGGTACGAATACTACGTCCCGCGGACCCGGATTTTGGTGGTTGCTGTATGGTGGATTAATGAGTCTTGGAAGTACCTACGTACCGATTGGGCAGAAATCGAACTCCCAAGCCCGCCCCGCATGCTGTTAGGTCGGGTTGCGTGCGTCTTGAAGCCCCATCAGCATTCGAAAGCTTCGGAGTCTAGGGATCAAGATCCGACGTGGACGCGGTATAGTGGCTGTAATATCCCGAACAAGGATGCTAGAAATGGTTGAGCGAAAATGGCTAGAATAAGTGTCGGGCGACGATCCACTGCACACATAGATTACTCGCAGCAACCTTGAACTTAAAGCGTACATTGCCCAATTCGATAATGCGAGATATATACAAGTATAGATGGAACTGACATTGCGAATGTTCCGAATAGCCTCCGATATGCGACCTTTCCCACCCCGATCAAGGATAACATCATGTATGGCTGGTGCCCCCAACCTCGTCATTGAGCACGGTCTTGAATCCTACCTCAACGTCAAAGTGCTACCGTCTCCCACTGCCCCTCCTTTGTATGAAATACATTGCCGTGTTAGCGTGAAGGACGAGCGTTGCCGTTACTTTCTGGCAATCTTCCTGCGCGCACTGACGGTATACGCATACAGAGCATCCTTAAACGCGAACAAAAATGCCGCTGTGATAACACTTTGTGTGACTTTCGGGCCAATGCCTGCATGGATAGGTTAGTATTCGCATTCGCATTATGTATGATGGTTGTGCAGCTTACCTCCATACAGTCCGGCATATCCCTCTTCGCTGATGATCCGTCGGAGACTGCCAAATACACCTTCCTTTGGCCCATCTTTGCCAGCGACATGCATCCTACTCTTCACAGTAATATACGGATATGTGATGCTCGTTGCGAGCAATTTTCCAAGGGCACCAAGGAAGAAAGCATCCGTAGGCGTAGTGCGACGCCTCTTCTCAAGCATATTCTTGAGTTGCTCAAACACGGTATATTGTAGAATAGGATTGATGACCAGCACGAGGGCAGGCATCACGCCGGCAAAGAAACGTGCAAAACCCTCCTCTCGCAAGATGGAGAGAATGGTGCCGAAGGTAGAGGCGGCCTTCGCGGGCTTGGTGCCAGGAAGCACTTGTTCGTCTGATTCCGACTTGCGGGCTGTCATGCGCGTGTTGACAACCCAGATAGGGTTCGTAATTAGGACTGTTGCACTACCCGCGAGGGCGCCAGCGAGCATCGACTCAACGGTTGTGAGCTTCTTAGAAGCACGACCAGCTTTGAGGGCTGCCTTTTCGAAAAAGGAACGGGTCCATTCATACCCTGCATCTCGTCAGTGTGTTGTCTCTTTATTGCGTCCTGGAATTGCACACTCACAGTAATAGTATACAAAATTTGTGACACTAATACCAAACAGCGCCGAGTCAAGGCCAGCATAGAGTCCTGCGATGCCTTCGCGTTTGATAATGCGCCGCGCAGCGTTAAGCGTAGATGATTGGGCTCGTTTTGATTCGACCTGTGCGCGAGTAGAGAGTGTAATCAGGGGATATCTAGGGGTGTGTTAGAGCGTGTACATGTGTGCGGATCCGTCCACGGGTGGGGTTTGTGGGCGTACGTCAGGGCCATCGACAAAAGACCTCCGCCAGCTCCAGCAAGCGCGTGAGCTACATTGTCACTCTGCTGGGCCGCTGTGCTAGTTGGAACGGCATGTGTCGACTCGGCGAGCTTCTCTTGCGTGGTATTCGACTGTTGTGCCATGGTGAGAGGAGTGAGCTTTCGATGTTGGCGGGTAGGGAAAGGGTAGGGATTCAAAGAGGGGATGCGTGGAGCAGACGGGGGTTCAGAATGGAGTGTCAAA
Organism: Dendryphion nanum; assembly: GCA_020744415.1. Classification (NCBI taxonomy): domain Eukaryota; kingdom Fungi; phylum Ascomycota; class Dothideomycetes; order Pleosporales; family Torulaceae; genus Dendryphion; species Dendryphion nanum. The sequence continues at coordinate 399,167 of JAGMWT010000013.1, read as the reverse complement.
GAATAGGGCGTATAGCCAAATCTAAGTTAAATTACAGAGCACAAGAAGACAGTCAAGGGGGAAAAGGAATAGAAAGGTGGGCAGAAAGGAAAGAAACCGTCATAATATGGAAGCGGCTCCGTCTGGCTTGTGAACGTCACCGCGTCTTCCCGAGTTGTCTTTGCATTCCGCGAGCCGCATTTGGGCCGAGGTAAGCATCGTCGCCAAGATAGGTCACGTGTACGAGAATCATGATCCAGCGACCACATGCTTAATTTCCCGTGTCTCAACTCCCTCATGCAAGAACTTGATCTAACCTTTGTTGGCACGTGTTACCCTATCAAAGATTCTCTGTACGTTTCACATGCTGATTGGTGTTGCTAATTGGGATTACTCCACGAGGAGGACACTGACAGCCCAAATTCCTCCAATGGTCGTCAGGATCTTCTCTTTCCAGCTAATTCCTTTTACCTACCGAAAACCTTCCTCTCCAGCAATCTGAAAGGCATATATAATAGTGCGGACAGAACGAATGCAATTTCAAATCCGATGTCACCGGTGGTCTTCGCGATCGGTCCAACGAACCATATCTGCGACATCCCGGGGATGACGAGACCGAAGCAAAGAACCGCCGCTCCGATGGCAGCGTAGCCAGGCGGTAACTTCTTTGGATCGTCCCATGCGGCACTGTCTTCGCTGTAGGAGCGAAAATCCGAACGACGCATGATGAGGTGCTCCACCAGGACGATACCAATGAAGGCTGCAGACCAGTAACCAATGAGTCCAAGAAAGTTCTCTAGGTTGATGAAGAACGATTTAGCGGCTTCAATCGCGATTGGAATGACAATTGCTGTGATGAGAATCGAGAAGATGAAACGTGGAACGCGGAAGAGCCATGGGACTAGCATCTGAAAGTTCAACGTGACACTGTACATGGTGGCGGAAAGATTGCCCAACATGCTGAACTGGATAGGATTAGTGATATATGGGAAGATGCTGCGGGTCAACTTACAGCAAGTATGACTGTCACGAAGCGCCCAAAACCACCAGCTGGATGCATCATAGCAGCCAATACGCCACTGGCCAGATTTGAGTCATAGCCTGCTGTCCATGCCGGGACATTCGGTGTAGCGCCGCCAATTGCAGCACCCAAAATCATGAGCAAAATCGTTGGCAGTGCTAAACCCAGGTATGTGTAGACTGCAACGCGGATCCTGAAAATGTGAGCCACAGCCTGCTTATATTCTTGAGAGAGGACTTACGACGATCCCTTAGGATTCATGTATGTAGAAAAGTCACTGGCTAGCGCAGCCCATGGCAGCATATAACTGGCGACCAAGCCACCGAAGGACAAAACCAGTGGAGCCGTGGCGGATGGCGACTCGATTTGTGAACTCAGATGCTTGCCGCCACATCCAGTCGCAACGATGATTGCAAGTAAGGCTGGTACCCAAGCAAAACGCTCATACAAATGCAGAACCTTGAATCCGCAGAACGATATCATAAGTGCCAAAAGCGCGATTATGACAATGCCGACAGTAGCATTGATCGTAGTCCCATCCATGACAGCGGACAGTGCCATACCACCAATTACAGAATTTACGACGCAGAAGCCAGTCAATGTTGCGAGATTCAAGAGAATCACAATAGATATGAAGTACTTCCTGGTGGCTGTCAGTTTCTACTTCCGATGGGTCCTCTGCTATGCTTACCCAAAGGCAAACCTAGCTTGCACAAGTTGTCGCATTCCAGTATTAGGTCCCCATGTGCACAAATACGCCACAGGAATTGTAGAAATGAGTGTAAAAAACAGAATGACTAGAGAAGAATCTCTCAGATTCAACCCAAAACTAAGTGTTCCAACCATCCCAAAGGTGATACTAGGTTGGGAAGTCAGATAATCAGATACAGAGCGTCGTATTGTGGTGCAACTTACGGAAGGGGGTTACAGCTTAAACAGAACCAAAGCGAGAAGATGTTGAAATACTGCGTGACAATGCGGTCCTCATAAGGTACAGGAATCGAACCACGCATTTCAACTGTGCCCTGGGCGTCCAATCTGAAGAGAAGCTTGTCTATTTTAGACATTTTGCCTTTTGGGCTGTCGATTCCGGCGCAAAATTGCTGTTCGACCTCCTGCCGGGGTCTGGACAGTTCAGGTTCTTGTCCCGTAAGAGTTGCCATGGTAGTAGATAGGACGGGAAGCCCTGTCCAAGGCGGAACGAAGGCCTAGTATTTGAGGTGAATGGCCCGAAATACAATTGTTTCAACCGAACCAGTATCGAGGAAGATGGCTGGTTAAGAAGTGGCAAAGTATGCCCCGTCTAGAGATGTAACAGGTTTCCAAGGTTGTGTTCGGAGTCCCGAGTCTACTTAAAAGCTGTTCACCTGTAAATGTCGATCATCGTAGTGAGTAAATGATTGAATGGAAACAAGACTTCCACCATGGTCGATTATATAACAAGTGCGGTGTATGACTCCCGTCGGGCAACAGAAGACATGACCACGGAGAGAATTTTGCCAGGTCGAGACCATCTCCATTTTAGGTGTTACCAGTTGGGACGCTAGCGCGGGTTGGAGCTAGCGTACTTCCTGCCTCCATTCGCCGAGATCGCTATCTACGAAGTACTCACACTCAATCGTTGTGGAATTTCTCTCATTTGGATAAAAGGAAAATCGAATTCGCGAATGCTGCGAATCCAAATCAGCATCTATGGTTTTGGGAAGTTTCTCAAAATGTCGAAGTGGCCCCATTCGCTGGTACACCTGAACACCTCTGACTCCAAAGATAATACTAGTCCCTTTTGTTCACGATGTCTTGAGCTTTTATCTTCTGAGACATCGGGTACCCTGTGAATTATCACTGCTTTAACAAGCTGCGCAGTCTCGTTGATTTGTATGCGTGAAAAGCATCTTGGGAAGACGCTAAAAAGGCCAGAGGTCAATCTACGAAAACATATATAGAGTGCCATGCACGAAAAAGTGTCTAAGTGATCCTAGCTTGGAGATGCCGGAATGGTCACAAATGCCGTGTCCATGTCGATGGGAAGCAAAATTATATGTAATGAATGAACCATTTACAACAGTTTTAGATCTACCCCTTCGCCTGTCTTTGAAGACATATTGTGCCCGCAGACTTCTGAACGTTAAGGCCTAGCAAGAGCCTCCCTCGGTTTAGTATCTCCACAGATGGTGGATAATATCCATCCGAGAACAGAATCAAGGTCTCAGCTGAAGTTTTTGTGAGCTAAGGATATTAATTCAAAACTCTTATTTGGAACAGCCGATCATTATTTAGTATGTTGGGGTTGAATGTGTCACTATATCGCAACCTTTTTCCTGACTCTTCACATGAGTAGGTAGATATTAAGAGCACGAAGTCGTCATATTTTAATATCACATCCCACAAACCTTCTACCAAGTTCCACATACAACAACATTCGCCTACTTTTTCAATCAATATGGACTACCTTGACGAGCTAGACCACGCAGCAATAGCTGCCTTTGAGGAGCTCGGTGCAGACCGTATTGCCGACACATGGAATATTCCTTCCTCATCCAACCCAATTGCCGAAAACCTCAATTCAACTCGCAACCGACGGATTCCACCGATGTTTCTTCTCAAGCTCGATGACCCAATAAACCCATGGATTATCGCAGGCGCAGCCGGACTAAAACGGCTTCCACCTACCACATCTGCCCAAGGAGAAACAGGCACAGCTACTTTCTGCTACCTTCCCCAGCCGAGCTTGTTGCAAGTGGAAACCTGGCTGCGCATCCATCATCCGAAGCATCGACCAACAACAGTGAAAGTCGTCAAAGCGCACAAGGACGACAACCCTCCCACGCTCGGCATCGATCCTACGCTCCCACAAAATCGCCCCAATGAGACGAGCACAAGGTCCAGAACTATTCACTATCCGATCTGGTACTTTTTCTATGGAACCCTGACCAACCGCGACACACTTGGATGCCTGCTCAACCTACCTACAGATACAGAGCCAAAGATGTGTAACGCGTGGATTAAAAACGGAGAGATTAAGATGTGGCAAAAGAAATACAAGGCTCTTATCGATAAACCTGGCGGTGTTGTTCATGGGTGGGCGTACCTAGTCGCTTCACCTGAGCATGAGGTCAGTCTGCGAGTATATGAAACCGACAATTACGAGGTAGTAAGGACGACTATTGTGCTTGACGGCCAGAATGGAAAGATGAAAGTGCCAGGGTATACGTTTCGTTTTGCTGGATATGAGGACGAGTTAGGAGATTATGTCGCATGAGAGATTTGTTACTTGTATCGTGAAGAGTGGAGTTCAATGTAAATATTTTGTAGCGGTGGTTCTGAAGCTTTTGGTATGAGGGATTTCCTCATTGTTGTTGCAGTGGGTATGAATGCTGGTACAAGCAGGGGAAGGTTTTCTTCCGAGCCGGCAAAAGAGGATAAAATTGTAATCTCTTGGAGTCGTTCACACCATTGAGCAGTAAGATTTGTAGATATAAATAGATTTCTCGTATGGATTTGTAAAAGCCCATCTCATGTGGGGATCACACAAGTCGATGTGGAGTTTGTGTTACGCACAACGACTGACAATGATCCTCTGACCATAACACACCAAGACGCTACTAGTCAAAGTTTACCAAATCGAACGAATGCTTCGATCTTACACGCGTTATCTAGCCCCCAATCCGTTCAAGCCGAAAAACAGAGCGTTGAGAAGAGAGCATTACTCAAAAGTCAGTTCAATGCACCATATCCTGATTCGGGAAAAACAAGTCATCCCCAGTTTTGTATCTGACTATGATGTCGTTCGCAAGTTCATGTCGTCTATTTTCCAAGATCTCGTTCGAGCCGTATCATGCGAAATTGCTATCCAACCACAGTTTAGCGCTACAATCCTTCGAATCCTACCACAGCCTTGTGTACGTACCACGAGCTTGGCTTTTACAATGATAACACTACAAGTTCGTATATATATAGCCTAATAGAAGGGTGTGAATCCATAGTGCTTTAAGTAGAGTCGTGGCTACTACGCAGTTTTCTCGGACTGTGAGTTCTCTTCTCCCTAATTTTCGCTACTTCCCATTTCCCCTGGGACAAAAGCAATGGCTGCGCACCTTCTCACGATCGCACTCGCTGCGGCCCCGGCGTTTGCACTGCCCCTTTCGACAATCACAGCAAGAGATGGCATTTCATGGTGGGACACCTGCGAGTGGTTTCTTCCCGAAAATCTCCAGTGCGGAACGATGAACTTGCCGATAGATTGGAACGCACCGGATGGCGCAACTTTCGAGTTGCGCGTTACAAGATTCCCTAGACCATCCAACACCACCACCAAGAGCCTCGGAAATCTCTTCATCAACCCCGGAGGCCCAGGCGGAAGAGCTAGTGTAGCAGTCGCCGAGATCGCAAGAGGAATGGTAACGCTACCATCCGAGATACTGAACAGTTTCGATATTATTGGCGTGGATCCGCGAGGTGTGGGATTGAGTACTCCGATTAACTGCGGCCACGAGATCTGGGCTGAGCGAGTTTCCTTGTTCCCAAAGACGCAGGCGGAGTTTGACCGCCTGGTTGATAAGAACAAGAGACTGGGCGAGAGTTGCATTCAAAAAGTCCCTCTGTCTAATCACGTCGACACTATCTCTGCGGCAAAAGACCACGAAGCGGTGCGCAAAGCGCTTGGAGGGAAAGTGACCTGGATGGGCCTATCTTATGGATCGATGCTTGCAGCTCAGTATGCAGCTCTCTATCCCGATAACGTCCGGGGAATGGTACTCGATGGTGTATTGCAGCACAGCTTGCCCGCCGCTAGGAACATCGAGCTCGAAACCACCGCATATTCCACCGGACTCAAAGCATTCTTCAAGTGGGCCGATTCCAACGACGCCAGCCCACTCAAAGGCGGAAACGCAGAAAACCTCTGGTACGAGATCATCAAGAACGCCACAGCCTCGCCAATCCCAGCCAAGTGGTGCAACGATCGAAGTGGAGGATGCTACACCAACGTGACCGACGAGGAGTTCCTCCTAAATGCCCAAGGATTCTTGATACGAGCCACACAACAAGCAAAAATAAACTTCGCCAATGCTCTAATCGAGGTCATCAACGGAGATGCTACACAGTTTTCAAGCCGTCTGCCCTTCGAGTCTAACAGAGACCAGTATGCCGGCCTCGCAATCGGATGTCAAGACTGGCCCTCCGCATCTTCCTTCAAAGAGCTACAAGAAAACCTGCGTCGCGCAAAGGAATATGCCCCTCTGACCAGAGGAGCTTCTCAGACCTACACTCTCTACGCATCCTGTGCAGGCTGGCCGGCGCCCCTTAGCAACCCGCCGAAGAAGCTGCGTGTTAAGACAAAGGCGCCGGCTTTGTTGGTCAATTCGCTGGAGGACCCAAGCACGTCGTATAAATGGGCGCTGGGAATGCTGGATGAGATTGAGAATAGGGTTCTGGTTACGAGGAAGGGTGATGGGCATACTAGTTGGGGTATTCCGGGAGAGACGGATAATGCTATCAATCGGTTCTTGTTGAATAACAGGCTCCCGCCAAAGGGAACGACTTATGACTCCTGAAGCGGAGTCACCGAATCGTCCGGATGGAAAAAAAACATGTTCACGAAAAATATATTATGATTGTTTGGATGAATTTTCGAAAAGACTTATTGGCACACAATCCATCACACCTGTTCCGTACTCATCGCCCAAAAGCCTTCTAACCTAATCTACAAAACAGCACACTGCCCTTTCTACTTGAGTAAATCCGCTCCGTGAACTGGCCTGCCCTTAGACCCCGATGCATTCTGAATCTGTGACCACCTGCGCAACCTATCAAGCATAACCTTCTTGGTCCCCTCTTTTGTTGTAGAATTGAGTTCCATCGTGTAGGTGCGTGAACCCAAATGTTTCCCATAAGGACAGAATCCCACGTCGCTATTGACATCGTTGGTAACGCCTAGGTAAGTAATTGGATCATAGAGAACGACCGAGACCTTGCTCTCCAGCACCTCGTACAGTTTGATCTTCCACTGTTCCGGAAAGTCGCGCGCGCTTCGATCGATCGTGTTGGGGTCTCGATGGTACATGTATTTATTTTGGAACTCTATGAGCCCGTGTTCTTGGAACTGGGCCTGGAGTGTTTTCAAACATTCCATTTGTACCTGGATTCCACTATCGACTTGTTCGATGAAGCGTTCTTTGTTGTATGGTCCGGAGTTCGATTTGTCGTGTCCAAGCGCCTCGCACCAATGCTGGAGAAGGAATATTGTATCATAGGAATCCCAGAGAAATGACAAAAATGGGTTGGAGTTTTCCAATGCTTTGTTGATTTCACCATCAATGGCGAACTCTTTCAGCTTTTTCCGAACGTCCAGTTTGATGGTAAAGCCTTCATGCTTGAAGTACGCGTTGTCAAGGGGATTTTCTTTGCACATGAACGGTTTTCTGAGTAGCTCGATGAAGAAGGTCGAGAACCAGTTAGCGACTGCTGTAGAATAGGCAGTCTCCAATATGATTGTGTTCATGAGATGGTAGTTCTCGGATAGCTCTTTGGCGTATTCTTGTGTATAGTTGAGTGTATTAATGATATAGTTCAACGACCGAGATGTGAGTTTCGAGCGGGCATTCTTCAACTTCATTTCTCGCTTCGTGGCATCGAGATTTTCATTTGCAATCTCATGTATAATGCCATTCTCCTCGACCCTGTCTTCGTCCAAGAGTTTTGGTAACAACGTATGTGGCCGAAGGAAATCACAAAACCCGTCGTTTTTCATGACGAGATCGACAAATTCGAGCGTCGTCAAAAATGTCCTTTGGTTTATGTACCATTCTGGGATCAGATCTTTCCTGCACTGCGTCTCTGCATCAAGCGTATCCCAGAAGTAGTCCCTCAACTGCCCAGAAGCCAAATCCAAGTAACTCTGCACGGCGTGTGCTCGGGGAGAATGGTGTGCGACAGTCATGCACTTCTGAAATTCCTCCCAGCTCGATGCAGTTGCGTAGGCCATGTTCTTGTCTTGTACAACGCAGGTTATTCTGGACTTATGCTCTTGAAGAAAACTGTAGACCACTTCAGCATGTTTCAGGGCAAATTTGTTGTTCATGGCTCCCGGATCCGGAACTGGCACGCCTTCCTCGTTGTAAAGCACGCCTCCTTGTATATGTATTTCTGAGACGACATCGGCAAACAACTCCTTGTCGAATTTTATGAGGAGGGCAATATCAAACATCGAAGCCAAGCTTACGATGCGAATCTTTCGTTCATCATGTTTTGCCTGTCGCAACGTAGTCCACCCAAATTGAGTCTGGACTGGAGCCTGTTCTTTCTGGTTTACCATCCTTGTGGTGAGCTCTTCTTTCCAAGTCAAATGAAGTGGGTGTTGGTCCCAGGTCAAATTGACAAGGCTCTGACGGAACGATTCCCAGTTCAAATTTCCGGATGGATTCGTCTGAGACAGATCCTTCAAATATCTGAATTCGAAATCTTTTCGAGCGTGTTCCTTTGGAGGATCGAATCCATTTGAGCCCCACATTACGTTTAAACCCGATACATCAACACCGGAATGAAACCAACTCCACAACGTAGCCTGAGCACGATCTTCCTGGGGCTCAAGATTGATGCTTATCCCAGCGACATCTGCTTTATCCTCGATCCAATCTCCAATAGCTTGGGCATGAGCTGCAGTATCATCTGTGTCATGGAATATATCGGTGAAGATGAATACAAGCGGCTTTTGGCGAAGGCCTTCTAGCTTCCTGCGGTAGTCCAAACATCCTCGTTCCCAGAAACGATCGTAAAGAAACTTCATTCGGTTCAACTTTTTGTCATTTTGGCGTCTGTTTCTTTTCCACCGTGCACGTTCTGCCCTATACTGCTTCATCCGTAGCCAAAATGCGACCTGTAACACATGATACGCCTTCTTCTCTGTGTATTGCTTTGCCTTTAGGTCGTAGCCCTGCACTGTCAGTGCATCAATATCCGAAATTTCCTTCTGCAGTTTGATTTCGTTCAGATTCCAATCATTAAGTGCTGTACTATTAATTGTTCCTTCGTCAGCGTCCCAGCTTGGGTTCCCTGGGCCCCGCCATTCATCCATTTCCGCGGGTGGGTTTCCGGAAGCCTGGACGTGGTTCCTAGCAAGTGATTCGGACATAGTAAAAACTAGGTGTGCTGGTATGAGAAGTGGAAAGATTCGAAAAGTTGATTAGTGTGAATGGACTGTTGAAGTAGAGATGGTGTATGAAGTTGAAAGAAGATGTAGGAAGCAAAAGGTGATTCCTTTGTTCGGTCAGCGCTTGGGGCCAGTGCGTTCGCTATATCACAGGGCGGTGACACATTTTCGAATGACCGATATCCAAAAAGTTGCTTGCGTCACAAAATTTTGAATAGTGTTCAAGAAGATCCATGTCTCCTGCGACTTAAAGGTTCAACTTTAAGTCAGTAGCAGGTGACCTTGTCACATATAACTCCTAAAATATAAACAATGTACGAATGCCGTTCAATTGATAAGCGTCACATTCTCTAGCTGCCTATTTGTGAATAGGATCTGCGCAGATGACTGCGATGTGAAAAAGTTGGATGATAGGTGAAGGCTTCAGTAGACGTCGCGTGACGGAAGTACAACCCTCCAGGGGATGCCATTGGGATCTCTTGGCCTTTGTCGATGTCATAAAGACACGTGTCCATATATATTGAAGTTCGTTACAACAGATGTTTGTAATGACAAGCAGTCAAAAGGGCCACATAGCAACTCACAACATCACACACACCGAACATTCGCCGTCATATCAAACGTTAAATATGGATTCTAGAAAATCTAAACAAGTGAAAAAAGTCCAAGATACCCTCCTAGCCTCAAGTTGAGTCTGCCATCGGCCTCGATTGAAATGAAATTATATATATCAACGACTGAAGAAAAGAAAAAGAAGAATAAGAGGCGGTTTTTAACCATGGCCGGACGCGCTGAATCGAACCACATGAAGCCAGCATGGTGGTCGTTTGGGCAAGAAGAAACCAGTCCATTCATTGAAACCCAGAAAATATCGAGTCGATCGCCTACCAAATGCTGGACCGAAGGAAACAGCACTTGGGTTCCTCAATCGGACCACTTTCCAGGAAAGGGGTTCACTTTTGGTGGCGCGACTTGCGAAGCGTATTGCTTGTCAACGTTGCCGCCTGGGTAATAGTTGCAAACGGTGAACATGTTCATATTGGTTGGCTTATTTTCAAACAACATGTTTTCGCACTTTTTTGACACACATCCAACGCTGGTGGTGTTTTTCCAAACCATCTGAGTGAGATGGCCAACGCTGCCGAACACGTCGTCAGGGATACTTTCGGCTCCGAAATGTGATGTCATGTTTTTCAGCTCTTTCTTATACCATGTTTCAATGATGCCTGCAGTCACACTGAAGGCGTCACCGGAAGTAGTGTACAGGTTTTGCCCCTGCCCTAGGTTTTTCGCGCTAGACCAATGCTCAAAGGTACATCGATTGACTACTAACTGGGCTTCTGCCATAACTGTATCATTCCAAACTAGTGGATCTGCGTTGTGGTTGGCGCGAGCCCGGTTGTGGTGGAAAAGGATCGCCGCTTGGTACTCTGGACCGGAGGAGAGTTTTGCTTGACCCTCGCCAGGCTGATGACCATCACCATTTGGAGATGAGGAAGGAATCGGAGCCGGAGCCTTGGAGCTAGGTGATGGAGCTGGCTGCTGGGATGGATCTGGCTGCTGGGATGGATCTGGCTGCTGGGTTGGAGCTGGCTGCTGGGTTGGGGCAGGAGCTTGTTTCTGCGTGGAGCTGCTCGAGCTAGTCGTTGAGCTGGAAGTAGAAGTTGCTGGCGGCTTGTATTTATCTGTAGGCCTAGCCTTAGCGCCTGCTATCACAGTGACACAAACCGTCTCGATGACCGATTTGACCTCGGTGACAAGCCGGCGCTTGGCAAGGTGATGGATAGGACCAGCCATGGCTCCGATGACCATGACCAAAGTAAGCAATGCGGATGATCGCATCTTGAATTGCGGGCTAGATTCGAGATAGCGGGCGACGCTGGCGATATAAAATCACTGCTCAATGACAGGGTGGGACAGCTGTCGAAAGGATCAGAAAAACTTGTCAACTGTATGCAATCGCGATAGCAACTATTCTATTATACAAGATTCAAATGGGATTCAATGGCTCATGATGTCTTTGAGTGCAAGAACGTGACCTACGTGGTGTTTTTTGAAACCTCACAACGACAAGGTGCGACCGAGGCGCACTGAGTGAACAAGACGAGCAGCTTTGTTGGATAAAGAATAGCAAAGAGCGTGGGCCCGAGAGCAGAAAAGAAGATTGACAGCAAGCGGGCGGACAAAGGAATGTGGGGGATGGAGAGAGGCAAAGTGAGGGAGTGTCGGTGGCGTGCAGTCCAACTTATGGGGACAGCACGACAGACAGTGGCAGATTGAGCGAAGTAGGCGTCGGCCGTGAAACAATCTCAAGGCCTTCGTCTTTAAGGCCGCTCGGTCGGGAAGTGAGCGGGTCATGACAAGCACGGCAGGCAATGCCACAACCTTTGCCTTCAGCCTGGCTTGCCGCTGGCACAGCAAGAGCATTACGTGGAAGTAATATAAGCAATCAGCCCGCAAGATGAGGCATGTTTAGGGAGGACGGCACAGTCGATTTCAGACCCATGGCGAATACAAAGGATTCTTTCAGAGGGCGATGGATTCAGAAACGCAGGTACCAAGAGTGCGTGGAAGTTGTGTATCGTGTCACAAAACGATGTTCTTTCTTTGTTAGTCCGGGCATGTCCACAGTTATACATTTTCCAACTTAGCAGCAGCAGCAGCCTGATTAGTGTCATAAGAGAGACACACACACACACACATACACACGCCTTAAATATCTCGATTTACTAAAGTTAAGGATAGAGCATGGACGTGGTGAGAGATGGTGAGTGGTAGTGAATTGCGATGCTGGATGGGTGGTGGGTGGTTGGGCAACGGTTGATGACGTCCGGAAGGGTTAGCCCCCCACCCATGGCCCCCAACGCCGGACATTTGTCCAGGATCCTGGCGCTTCGTCGAATGATTGGCAGATGGCCCCTATTGCTCCACCATGTTCTCAGATGTACGCCGAGGCACGATTTTGGTCACGGGCGAGCCATCGCACCGACCAGTCTTGGCCAAGGGATCCGTGCTCATGTGTCGACCCCCCAGTGCCCCCCTCACGTGCCCCTCAAGCTATTCACCTTCTCCTCACTTCACCCCTCAACAGTCTCTTACGCCCATCTTACTTTGCGAATCAACTCACTAGCGTATTGGGTATCTAATAATCCCGTGTGAATCCTCTCGAGTTCAGTCTGTTCGAGACCCCAGGAAGGAGCATCTGTGCCGCGTCCTCGAGATACTCGCCTCTTGTTGTGCAACGTTGCCCGACCTAGGCTCGGCCACCCCTTGGAATACCATCACGTTAGCTCTACGTGTCAAGTCTTGACATCATCTTAGCTACCGGTATTTTTCAACGTCTCAGTTCAGGTTCGGTTCTCCAAGTGCTTAAAACAGACCGTATCATTCTATCAATGGTTTTCACACAGCTATTACATCACTTCTCGTTCTTGTAGATGTTCTTGCTTCGTGTTTGACTCCGGTTTTCGACCTGAATAAGCCCATCTAGTAAACAAGACTGCTGATACACATGGCTAAGATTCCCACCACATGTGATGCTGAAGCCATCCCCGCTTGGCTAGTTCCCACCACATCTCTACTCCAGTCTTGTCAATGCCCAACTCTTCGAAAGAAACCATTTCCACGGGTTCCCTAAATACGGAGTGTAATGGTAAATTATTGTCCTCGAACCCATCTGAAGAGGTACACGTACCACATAAACTATTTGCAAGGAACCTAAAGTATGGCGAAGCAGGTTTGCTAATCATTGCAACAAGCTGACGAGAAGTTATGCGATGACCGGGATTTGGATCGAGCATCAAGAACACAAGTTCTAACAATTTTGCCGAATTTGAAGTTAATGAAAAACTCCTCGCGGGTCGACAATCTTTCCATATCCACCTCAAAATGCCCTCGGGGTTTTCAGCGTAAACAGTGGTACCAGTCCCGCATTCACGGAAGTGTTTGATGAGTTTTTCCTCGGTTGTTACACGGGACAAATTCAATGCCGCAGTTATCTCCAAGAATACGCACCCAAGCGAATAGATATCCATGGCACGGCCACGACGTCCACTCTCCTTGAGGGCTTCCGGGGCAATATATTTACGCGTCATGGGCCCGAATGTCCCGTCGCTGCCCGTTGTGTCGTCCTGGGGAATGGTCTTCGAGATGCCAAAATCGGTGAAAAGAACCCGATTATCCTTGATTAAGATGTTTGAAGGTTTGATATCTCGGTGCTTTACCCTCATCTCGTGGATATAGTCGAGGCCTCTGATCAGACATCCTATCCATCTCCATACCATGCCGTGGAGTCTCATTTTATCTCCCCACTGATCTATCTCGTGGGTTACCTCGAGAAACTGTTTTAGATCGGTGTCCGCAACTGGTGACATAAGGATTCCAAACACCGCCCCCCGTGTGTAAGTACTGATGACCGTCACCACATGCGGATGGTTGAGTCGGCGGATAATTCGTGCCTCGTCTTGAAGTTGTTTCACCATCTCTTTCCGTCTTGCAGGTTTTCCCATAGTGACCTGTTTTCTCGCATAGCATTCCCTGGTCGCTGCTCCTCTGATCACTACTTCATCCACCAACCCGCAACCACCATGGCCGAGGAGCCGAATACTCTCGTAGGGATCCGTCTCTGTTGGTTGAAAATCGGTGTGTCTAGCCCCAGAGTTCGACATGTCGGATCAGCCGATCTTTCGCGTGGTTTCGGAAGCTAGGAAACAAGTGGATTTTTAACGATCTAGTTTCAAGAAACAAGATGGTAGCCTTGCATCTTCAGCCTTGTACCCCGCTTCGGATCACGTGATCGTGAGACTCCAGGAACAACAATCGATACATTTTCAGCCTCGTCCGCGGAAAAATTTGATTGGAAGAGCCGTGTACCTTCGTAACAAAACCCTCACCATGCAGACCACATACCGGGAACTGAGTCCGCGGGAATCAACAACACCATATCCAAACCGTCGGAAAAACTTAAATGAGTTGACAATTTTGGTTTCAGGTTGTAAGACATTTTCGGTCAACCACGCATATGGAAGTCAGAGGACCTGCGATTCCAATGACATACAACTTGCATCGATACTCAAACCCTGACTGAGCGAGACAATGTACAAACAAAAATGGCTGCCTCGCAGGTTGCATCAGCAAGATAAACGTGTTCTTTTGGTTAGCAGTGATTCTGACGGGGTTTGATATCTGGATGGATTGGTCGAGGGATCTTGAACGAGATTATAGCAATCGATTTCCGAATTTGACAACAATGTAAACGCCGAATACACAACAGAGCAACAGTCGTTGGAGAAAGAAGAAAGCGCTTTACAAGAAACTAAGATGATGGTCAGAAACCATCGTCAATTCGGACCTGAATACGGTCGTGAACGGAAAATGCATGAATCAATCAAGGACCCCGTCGTTAAAGGTAATATCTAGGTAACACTAGTACTACTCGAAATATACACTATCATCTATTGCCAGAAAGTTCCGAGGCATTCGCAATATTGTTCACCCGATGTTGCGGAGCCACCAACTCAGGAATGTATTGTCTCGAATTATAGGCTTCAACCGGCATCCGTATAGGAAGCTCATTCGCATTCTGCTGAACAGACGCCATATCTTGTGCAGACAATAACGGTTGTTGTTGTTGTTGTTGTTGTTGTTGTTGTTGTTGTTGTTGTTGTTGCTGTTGATTATAACCCGGTTGCTGGTTGTACTGGACAGCAGTACTATATTGCGATTGCGGTTGTGGCTGATTGTACAGATTCTGTCGTGGCGAAAGATCTCCCATCGGAATCTTTTGGCTCATTTGGTCGTTGTGATCGTATGATTCAGCACGTTTGAGACTGTCGATGGGGTCGCCGATGCGTTGTCTGCTGAAGGAGACCATAACGATAACGAAGGTCCCAACCCATAGCACCCTGTTGTGGAAAAAATTAGTACTTTCACAAAACTAGAGAGGTGGCTTAGTACTAACCACTGGATCGCAGTGCATACGGTCCCAATGATTGCAGTGTAGTATAGACCATTTCCTTGATAGAGTGACGGTCGCGATCTGGCGTTTATGATGGCTAGTAGTAGGGTGAAGAGCCAGAGGATGACCGAAATCACGTTCAGACTTAATGCGACGTATTGATGGTATAGGTTTGGGAAGCTGGTTGATGCGCAGATGATATAGATGGATAGTACGAGGGTGGTGCAAGCCTGAATACATTAGAATATGGGTTTCTCAGAGTTCGTGCTGATTTCCATTGACTCACAGCAAATATTGAAAGGATAATGGTGATGAGCCACTACATTTGTTAGCCGAAACCCATTGATATTGTGTGTCTGAATTTATCCACATACTAAAATATAGCCTATGTCACTGTCTTTAGTCACGATATCAGTCAAGCTGTAAAGATAGACGCCCAGGATGATAACTCCGAAAACAATCTGAAAATTGTGGAAGACGACGGTCCATCTTGGAACAGAGTTGATTTTGACTTTCTCCATTTTGACGCTGCAAGTGTAAGAATTTAAGAGTAAGAATTCAAAGCAGAATTCAAAGCAGAATGAGACAAGTGGGAAAAGAGAATAAGCTCAATAAATATAAACTTGGCCCGCAAAGCCAGAAAGCTTTGTCTGCACCGCAGGGTTTCAGAGGGGGGCGCATAGCACAGCATTTTCAATCCCGTTCAATCCTACAAGGCGTCTTTGGGGGCCAGACCATTCCCAAATTAAAATAAACCATGAACCAACTACACTTCGATAATGTTTGTCAGGAACTCCAACGTTACGGTTGTCACGCTGCGGAAAGCCATTGTACTCCGTGGGAACTGATCGCTTGTTCGACTTCGGAGATCTTCAGCACATTGGGGCCCTGAAATTCCCAGGAGAGATGGCAGATCCGTAGATTGGTTCCTAGCATAGCCTACACTCTAGACAGAATAAGTCCCACAACGAACTCGAGTTTGCTATACGATTCTCGGGTGTCCTGGAAGATTGTGGGCGGCGCAAAAGCGGATTGAAGTGTCCAGCAATTTTTCAATGAAATATCGGTTATAGTGAATTCTGATTAGCTGTAAATGGAAGCCTAGTGCAGTTACGTAGGCAAGACTCAGAAAGGGGATGAGTTAGGCCTTGAGTTCAATTAAAGACCACGAATTTGTCACGCCTTTGGGTTGAATGCGCACGGACTGTAGGGCGAAGAGGCGTGAACCTTGCGCAGGGGAAGGGACCGTTGTTTACTAGAACAAAGGGTGCGATAGTTTCCATCATTTCGACATGTCCATCACATGTCCATCAAGCAATATATCGAAAATTCCAAGCGTCAGCAACTTGTAATGACATCTTCGCTCGAGCGATACTGAAAATGGACGATAGTGCTCATGAATACGGTTGAGTCATCGAATACGTTGAGGCTGTGCCAAGTATCGCCTCTCAAGCAACAATATGGGACTAAACCGATGCTTCTTTGCTCAAGTTTTATCTCCAGCTTTTTTCCAACCCTAATATACTCATCCTACTCAATAGAATCTCTTTTAAGTCTGAAAACTCATCATTTCATGGCTCACCAAGCCTACGCTCTTCCATGGCAAACACTCGCCGACAACTTCAAGTTCGTCCACGCCAACCCACGCTATCACAGCTTAACAAACCTCTATCCATGTTCCAAACCCGGTCAGGGTAAGCAACTACAACACTTTGCAAAAGTATTCGCGCGCGTCATTAGCGACTATGCAACGATAGAACGAAAGAAGTATGATGAAGAATACGCCCCGCCCGATCATGACGACGATATCATTATCTCCGATACGACGGTCAAGAACATTAAAAACGTCGTGAATGAGTTTATGAAGCAAGAACTAGAGGAAGACCCTAGCTTCGGCACTGAACCGTTATTACAGAGGGATCGAACCATGGGCCCTTGGATGGATGTC
Source organism: Dendryphion nanum (assembly GCA_020744415.1). Taxonomy (NCBI): domain Eukaryota; kingdom Fungi; phylum Ascomycota; class Dothideomycetes; order Pleosporales; family Torulaceae; genus Dendryphion; species Dendryphion nanum. The sequence continues at coordinate 382,117 of JAGMWT010000013.1, read as the reverse complement.
ATGACATGGAACTCGTGCCACCCAGGCAGATGTATTGTCGTGATGGACGAGCTTCTCAAAACGCTTCTTCTCTACGGCGAAATGGAAACCCTATTCCGTATCGCAGCACATCCACGCATTCGACTAAGTAAAATGTGGACCGACCATCGACAGTTTGCATTCGATCTAGATGATTATGGATTCGGTGAAGTTAAAGAGGCGGCACTACTAGCATACATCTGTCTGAATGTCTTCTTCCTCAAACCCGAACTGTACGATCCGGAATGTCGACAGCAGATGCTCAAAGAAAAGGCCAAGAGAAAAATACCAGTAATGTCGCCGGAAGTCTACGATTATCGACTAACAGCAGCGTATCAACAAATGCTAGTGTACTGTACCGGAACCGGCTACCCCTATGCCAACCACGGCGCCCACAAGATCCCGCACCGCGAATTCTACGGCGTTCCCTTTGGCATGTACACTTCCCGAGTACATTGGCACGATAAAAGAAACTATTACCTGAGATACGGCCGTTTTCCTCTCCGCGACCTTGTCGATAAAAACTTCCCTACCAAATACATACCCAACAAATCAGATATCCCCACCGTTATCAACCTCCTCCACAAGAAAAACCTCCCCACTGAGCTCGCGCTCCAGATTCTCGAATTGGCAGACTATACTTCGAGAGGAAGATTGCCTGTTCGAGACGATCCATTGAGTTTCGACAACGCGGAGGAGCTGAAGAAGTATCTAAGTTATTGCTGGAAGCTATTAGTAAGGACGGAAATGCTACTGAAGGCAAATGGTACGTCATTGGATTGGGAGTATGAAGTTACGGAGGTGATTTATAAGCTCTTTGGATTGCCGTATCCGCAGATGTCGACGGTTGCTGTGGAGCGAAAATGGGTTGTCGACGATATTGTGCCGGGGGAGGTGAATGAGGGGAGGAAGAGGAGGACGTTCATATAAAGAGGTCGCTGTTTTCCAGGAAATGAAACGCTGATCAAAGCAAAATATCCTTGAATTTTTCTTTAGTCTCTGATCGTTTGTGGCGGAGTAATAGCTGCCCTCGAGCATGGAGGATGCTTTGCCTTCATTCTATCCCGATTTCCGCATCTCCCACACAATCCGTGCGAATTTCTTTGCAGCCAGTTCCGATCCCATCTCACCGGCTTGTATCCGGGAATTCAACTCCAGTTCCAGAGAGAGTATTTCCGCTTGCATGTTGTACTGAGACATGTTGGAAATGTAGAGTTGGACAATTATGATTCATTTTTCTTATCTCGTTTCGGGGGTCATGTGTTCATCCCGTCAGAATCAGTCTGGCCCAGAAATTGCTAATATGGAATGATCATCGCAAAGATGGTAACATGTTCATTTGGTTCCAATATCAATGACTTATGACGAACAGATCAGAACGCAGAAAGGGGACAAGAACGAGCGCATCATCGTTCTAGTGCTAAACAAACCAAGGCTGAATGGTGACAGTTTTTACAAGGAGGAGCAACAAACGGAGGTTCGTCTGTAGAACTCTACCAGAAGAAAGGTACATAGTCTAATAATGTTTGTGAAAAACGGGTACACTCCTATACGAAACACGATGTCAAGCTCAACAGTACAAGAAAGAGGACGTGACGGGGATAGCAGAGACAGCAGAGGTAGAGAATATAAAATTATAGATCATCAAATTCAGTAGCTTTCGAATTCCAATAATATGGTAAAAAATTACGGAAAGGAATTAGGCTATACTGACCAAGTCTGGTCAAACTAACAGACTGGGCGCCAGTTCTGCAACCGGTGCGGCACGTTGATCGATATGTAGAGAGTAAATTGGGAGCAGAACTTGATGTAGTTAGTTACCTTCAGTGTGTAGATGATTGTGGATATACTAGTTCATATTTAGTTGATGTCTTCATTCTATTGAAGATTATTGTTCTATTCACGTACAAAGAGATTCTCATATGCACTCTACTAACGGAAACAGGTCAAGAAGATGGCGATGCTTTCAAGCTCATCTAAATTGGATATCAATGTGCTATAACACCTTCCCAACTCCCTTTAAAAAAACAGCATTATCCCAACATCAAACCCTATTCATCCCAATCAAATCTCATACCCCCTCCTTCAACCCCCTACCTCTTCTCCAAATCCGGCAACTCCTCCCTCAAACCCTCCAATCCCAACCCCAATTCCTCTCTACATGCCCCCTGCTCACAAACCATAACCCCCTCCTTCTCCTCCCTCATACTACCAACCAACTTGTTCCTCCCCTTCAACCAAGCACCAAACCCCTTCCCTATCCTACTCACACAGCCCAGAACCTGCGGCTTCTCTCTATACGCACTCAACCACTTCTCAACTCTCTCGCCCTCGCCGGTGATAACAACATGTCGCGTCCCCAACTTCCCAGCAACAACTGCATCCATCATCCCCGGAAACAAGAACGGATGTTGCATGATCTCCGCCTCAAATGCCGCTGCCGTATCCCGCGCTCGCTGGACATAGCTCTCATCTTCCAGCAGCGCGCCTAGCCGATCTAGGTTCCGCGCTGAGACGCCGTTGGTGCCGGGCTCGGCGTTGTCCATGCCGTCCTTTAGGCGCATGATGAGATCGGATTGGTTCTCGGGCGTCGAGAAGAAACCGAGGTGCTCGGAGTCCCAGAACAGTTTGATCTGGGTCTGTTGGAGGTTGTCTGCCAATTGGAGATGGGAGTCGTCGAAGGTGGTTTCGTAAAGATCGATAAGGCCGGAGATCAGGAACGCGTAGTCGTCAGCGAAACCGGGGACGTCGCCGGGGGTGCCGCGGTAGATGCGGGTTAGGGTGTGAGAGGAGGGGTTGTAGAGTTCCTTTTTGATGAAAGTGGCGGCCTTCTGGGCTGATTCGAGATATGATTTGGATTTCTGGGGATCAGTGGAGGAAAGTGCAGATGAAGCGCGGGCAAGGGCACCGATAGCGAGACCATTCCAGGACAGGACAATTTTATCGTCGAGCGCTGGACGTGGTCGTTCGGTATTGCGATGGGTGAGAAGTTTTGCGCGACCATCGGAGAGCGTCTTCTGTACGTCTTCCACGGACAGTCCAAACTCCTTTGCGAGTGCTTCAGGAGTACTTGCGATTGCGAGTACATTCTGATCGATCAACTCGTCATGTGCGTCGTGTTCAGGGCTGACATTTCCTTCATCTTGGACATTATAGTATCGCGCGAGAATGTCGGCATCGCGTTCGCCGAGGATAGTTTGAAATTCCTTGAGTGTCCAGACATAAAATGCACCTTCGCGCTTCTCTTTGTCTGCAGGCCGGTATAATGAGTCTGCGTCCTCGGCCGAGAAGAAACCACCAGTTTCGGAGTTTAACGGGGGAGTAGTGAGGTATGTAGCGATATCGTGTACGGCTGAGAGAAGCTCTGGGTTTTTTGAAATCAAGTAGGCATCGAGGTATAGCGGGAGAAGTTGGGCTTGGTCGTATAGCCTAATTTTGTTAGTTTGCTTTACTCGGAGTGACAGATATTGGACCCACATTTTCTCGAAATGCGGTAAACTCCAGTCTCTTGTGACAGAGTACCGCGCAAATCCATTGCCAATCTGATCGTGAATGCCGCCTCTGTTCATTGCCGTCAAAGTAGCAAGTACCATCTCTTTCGCATTCTCGACCTCCTTCGTCCCAATGAGATCTTTGACCGCATTCGGATACAGCCCCAGTCTCAGCAAAAACGCCAGGTTTGCCGGAGTAGGGAATTTGGGTGCACCACGAGGGAACCCAGGGTGTAATTTGTCGTATTTTGCAGCGAAATGCTCGTACGCCTCATCTAGTAATTCCAACTCTAGTCCATCCTGATCAGCGCCATCTTTCCGGCTGATGTTTCCATCCTGCGCGAAATCTCGTAGTTGGTCTGTAATTTCCTTCGCCGAATCCAGACACCTCTGCTGCTGGTCACGCCATACATCTCTAATCTTCTTTAAAATTCCTATAAATCCAATGTGGTCGCCGGTCGCCATTGTTGACCCAGGTCCCGGCCAGTATGTTCCTCCAAATATCGGCTGAAGATCTGGAGTTATGAAGACATTCAAGGGCCAGCCACCAGACCCTGTGGTTGCTTGTACGTAGTTCATGTATATGCGATCGACATCGGGGCGCTCTTCTCGGTCGATTTTAATGGGTATAAACGAGGAGTTCAGTAACGCTGCAACTTCGTTGTTTTCGAAAGACTCGCGCTCCATTACATGACACCCTTGAGACCAAAAATTAGTGACCGCTCTACAAAGGCAGTCTTATATCGGGACAATTCCTACAATGACACGCGGCATATCCGATGCTGATGAAGATAAGTCTATTCGACTTCTTCGCGAGCTCTATCGCTTCCGGGCCCCATAGCTGCCATGCGACCGGGTTGTTCATATGTCCGCGAACCTGCGTTCCCAACGTCAGTCGCGAGAAAACTAATCCCACCGGGCCGAGACACAAACATATGGACTTTTGCTCTCATTCAGCCGATTCACGAGCTTCAAGTGGTCCCCCGATGCGGCGGGCGTCTCGGAAAGGTCCCGCACATCCATCCTCAATATTTGTGTGTGGAGGCGGAGCAATTGCGTTCGCGGGGTAGAGCGAGGTGTAGGGAGAGCAGGCGGCGGGACGCGGACTCGGTGAGTTGCAGGCGTAGAGAAGGCTCTGATCGGGGCACACGGTCCTCTTATTTTGAATCGCACCAAAGGCATAAACCGAGATAAGGAATGGAGGAGTGGCGATGCATTTTGGCAAAAAGTTGGGAGAGCGCTGGAAGCTTCCTTGTGCCCCTCCCTCCGCGACGTCAGGATGCCGATAAGGCTGAAGCCTGATTGGTCGGCTTTTGCGTTTTCTCCGCGACCGATAATTGAAAACATTCAGATGACTTAAATAGTTTTTGCTTCATAATCCATCTGACATCTTGCAGATACTCAACTAGTATTTGAAAAGTTTCACTCTCACCGTCTCGAGTGCGGAATCGCAAGAAGAGACTATTGCCGCTTCATGCATTACGTCCTGAGTGTCTGTACATGCAGAAACATCAACCCTATGCCATCGGAGTAACAATATATTTCACGATCCGATCATTTTATACTTTGACCCGTTGCCTTGCTCCGATTTCTAAACCATCAAATCCCCCAGTTCCAGAGCTCCCGGCTCGCATTTTCTTCCAACCTCATAGCTCAAAACAGTGTGCTCACTGAATAGAAGTATAATCCTCCACCTCCTATTCACCGAAGCACCATTGTCTACCGTCCTCTCGCTGTTGAGCGATCCTTGTACAGGCCCAACCGCTATGCCCGCAAGAAACTCGTGTTTCGGGACCGCATGTCCTCGTGTCTCCTGCTGATCAAAGGGCAGAATGAAGTCCTGCCGAAACCCATAGATGATATGTTCCGACTCCGTCGGCAATGCTTTAGTTTTCACTCGCGTGAAAGAGTAGACAGCACAGCGGCCAGTATTTGCCCCAACAATGAAGATACCCAGTTCTGGAATCTGGGCGAAGAGGTTGTGGCGCTGCGTCCACGGATCCTTCTCGTCGTAGCATTCGGTTTCGTGATACAGTGGGTTATGCATTGTGACAATGGGACTGAAGTCTAATAACGCATGTGCGCCATAGGAAGATTGAAGAAGGTATATTTCTTCCTTCGAAATGATAACGCAGGGCGGCGATGACGGTGTCTACTTATGTATCAGTCATTACACTCGTCAGAACCTTCGAATGGACTCTCGAGTATTACCTCCTTGAACAGGAAAAGATTCCCAAGCCCTGTAATTTGGCAATATGACTTTCTTGCTCTCCGTCTTCTGGCTCCCATAGAGTTACTCCAACTTTGCCATCCATATGGAACGGTAAACAAGGCATCGTCGTCAGAACTGGTGTTCGACTCGAGATCCGAGTCGTTTTGTGCACTTGGCAGATCTTCATTGCTAGGTTCAACAATACTAGACTGTGAGATGATATCCACAGCGGAGTGCGTCTCTTCCTCAACATCAGTATCCATACTATCCTCAATTGTATCGGAAGTAGCCTCTTGTAGATTCTCAGTACCGCTAGGCTCCACGAAATCGCTATCTGCATCTGAATTATCGTTGCCGAGAGGAGCATTGACACTCGACCGACGAGATCTTTTCGCAGAAGTTACATTCCAATAACATGGCTCTTCCGGAGATGGAATCACACCGAAAGCGTCCGTGTATGAGTCGTAATGCTGGAATGACCGTGGATCAATGAACAATGCGCCCCAATCTATAGTTTTTCCAATCAGTTGGTTTTAATCTCTTCCTGTGGGTCCAGAATTTTAAAGCTTACGTGCATGCATAACAGTATCACCACATAGACAACCACCGTGATGGATCGCTGGCCCTGGGTCCTCTCTGGGATTGCTCGCTTCTATGCAACGCCCCACATGTATTTTCTGTGACGTTGTATGACGATGATGAAGATCGTAGAGATGTGTCATCCCTTGAATGTCTGACCCAAAAAGCCATCGTCCAGAAGGATCGTCCCCGGTATTGTCAAAGGCGACAGAGGGTATGTTGCTATTAGCAGTGACAGTGAAGACATCGTCTTTCGTTCGATCACGAGGAAAGTCGCCATGTGGCCGGAAGCTGGTGCGTGAGTTGTGAGGTATTTGTTCCTCGGCGGTAGGGGGAGCTGTCAGCGCGAAGGCAATGATGGTAATCAGATGGTTGTTGGCACTGATGGCGACGAGGCGAGCCTCTCTGTGAACGGCCAATCCCCAGGCACTCTTGCCTACATTTCGATGAAGTATAGTACGAGGCTGAGGATTCCAATTGTCTTCACGCTTCGTAGCCTTCATTTGTAGAGCAGCCTGGATCGCAGTGGTCCTGTAGCCAATGATGTCGCCATCGTCGCATACTGCAAGAAGAATTTCTTCTTTTCCCAGATAGTCAACGTGAAGCTGATTTATCGAGTGCGGAGTTATCCGGTCCATGTAGAAGGTAAGGTTAGGCGCGGACACAGGAGGGTAGAGGGTGAGTGCCGGCGCATTGGAGAATTTTTGGTCAGGAAATCCAGGCTCGCAGACAATAATGGTGTCCTTGCTGGCATAGTAGAAGTGATTGTACTCATGAGAAAGTGCAGTAAGATTGCTACGATAAGGTTTTATGAACGGTGCCTCCGTGAGGAGTGGCGGGAACTTTTACTAGTTAGCAAATTTGATGCCATCCATAAGGTACTAGAAATGCTTCATGCGCCCAGGCATTTGCGATCTGTTCAACTTTGCATTGTATAGATATTGGGATGAATCAATAGGTTTTTCCCATTTCATATAATACCATGATGATTTACTGATCGTGGCGGATAATGTAATAGCTGTTTTGTGAGTGTCCCATCAAAACTTCTGAATTGTACTACATCCCCGGCGGGGAGAGGGCCGGTTCCATTGCTCCGTTCAAGAACCAGGAAAAGAGGCACTCACTCTGACATTCCCATGCTGAACACCTGTCGCAATGCAGGAGATTGAGCTAGGCATCGTGGACCTTGAAGTATCATCATCGCAGCGTCTGCGGTGGTATGGAGGAGGAGTGAACGAGCAATAGGTGACGTGAAAGCAAACGTCCAGAGCTTTATCGATAAGGAACTAGCGTGACGCCACCTGTGCGACTTTCCGAGGTTCGTTGAGGACCAATGACACCACCTAACCACATACCTCCTATGATCGCGTAAGGTGTACCAAGAATTTATGGATTATTCATTATCGATTCGTTTATCTCTTCAGAGCACATTAGAGATGATTCTAAGTCCGATGAATCCAGCCTTTGTACGCATTAATATTAAATAATTGTGAAGTCATGGGACACCAAAACATCACCCCCACATAAAGTGACTATCTTTCAATTTAACTACATGCTCAATATCCGGTCGAGGAATAGATATTGAAGCTGGAGGAAGTACTCTATGTAACAGCCTAAGCGCCTCCCTCTCTTCCACATGTACGGCCGGCGTGCACTTGATCCAGGAGTCTCGCTGCTCGTCCTCTCTTTCATCCTCCACCCACATTTCAAAAGCAGGTATTTCAAAAGCAGGTGTTCTTACCTTGCGGGAGTGTAAGATAATTTGAAAGAACAACCATGCCGACGCCAGAGTTCCATCTGGGTCTTCAGGCGTGAGGATCCATGGACACTGTCGCAGCGATCTATCAAAAGGATAATCTTCGTGGCCAATCCAATCTTTGAAATATTCATCCCCGAGAACGACTGTTAGTTTCGTCAGGCCCGTTAACTTTGGGAGAAGCAAGTATAACGGCACCATTTCTGTACGGACAGTTATTGAATCCACCCCTGGTAGCATAGTTTGCTGGATATCAAGGCCTGTGACTATGAGATCTAAGGATTCGATTTGGTGCCATGGTAGTGAAAGCTTGCTCCAATTTAGATCCTTGCGCCCTTCAGTATGGAGTATTAGATGTCGAAGCGCTGTGAAGGCGATGGTTGATGGCATTGACCTCGGCCCGCTGATTGTTTTTGGATTGGGGGAACTCTGGATTGAAGGTGCTGTATCGGGCTGATCGGGCTGATCGGGTGGATTCTGGTTTAGATCTGTCGTATCTGTCGGAATGGAGATACTCTCTGCTGGTTCTGGTTTGAAAACTAGTCGGGTCTGATATCTCTGGGCCTCATACCTCGCCTCTTTACAGATTGCTAGGAGTGAAGAAGACTTTCCCTCTTGGAACCATGTACCATCGGGCGATACGATGGCTGTCCCACGTTGCGAAAGGTCTAAATCTAATGCATAATGCCATATCTTGATACGCATCTCAGACGGAAGAAAGGGAAAGAACCAAAAGCTTGGACTGAGTTGCGGGATGGATGGCTTGTCTTTGTCCATTTGGACCAGGTCTCGTTGGTAAAGTTGTTCAAAATTCCGTAGCGACGAATTTTTGTTGCTTCTAAGCCATTTTAGACTTCTGTATAGTACTCCTCCTCCAGCTGGTTTGAGTTCGCCTGAGACTTGGCGCGGCGCCTGGGACATGGGGAATGAGGCCCGCATTTGAGTTTGACATGGGAAAAGTACAGAAAAAGGATAAAATGAAACAAGAGCGGAGGGTAGACATCATGAGATCATATACAATTCCAAGGTGGGCAGGCTGTTGAATGCATCAATATACACCTGATCCCAACGGTCCCGCATAGAGATGGCATTCAAGATCATCATCCATGGATCATATGGGGGGTGGTGCATTCGCTCTGGAGGAAAAATTGCGGCGAAGAACTTTTGAGGCATGCACGCACACAGAGAGCGTGGAAGCCTGTCGGAGCCTTGGGAATTTGCATTGGTACATATGTAGTAGCAATCTGCCCGGCCGTCGCAGGGTACGCTGGCAAGCGTGGCTATTCGAGGATTCAAATACGCCTGGTACCCAAGTAGCTTGAAGTGTGAGCAGCTGAGTGAGGGGCTCGAGGATGATCTGACCGAATGGATTATCTAGAGATGATGGAAGTCTACGATATATTATGGAATGTTGAGGTCTCGTCCATGCTTGACTGAACAACCAAGTGTCCACAGTTGTCAGCAGTTGAGCCATAGCCATTTCCAATCCTATTTGGTGCTCCGATCTCGCCCACGTGTCGCTCATCCTCTTCGCCCGAGACTGCTTACACATGTAGGTAGGCAACCCAGCACGTGCTGCTGCTGCTGCTGCCTATCTATTGAGGAGGCTCTTGCGGGGGTTTGAAGTCCAGAACTTTGCTCGCACAAGCTTTTAGAACATAGACAAAAGGACAAATGTAAGGCTATATGATATCGTAAATCCCTCCCTCTAGCTGTTATAGAGATTGAGCAGACAGGGATAGCAGTCTCTAAGATTGCTAGTTGAAATACTTCAGAAAATGTTTCGTATTGTAGGTGCTTTCGGGCTTCCAAGCCTCCAAAAGATTGAGGGTCATGCATTATGTCAGCAGGTGAAGGCTTGTGCCGCCAGTTTCTAGCGCCATCTAATTGGCTGATCACTTCGAAACTTGCATATATGGGACCATGCTATAAAGGGTAAGGATTGCAAACAGTAGAAGGTTTGCGGTCTGAGCTCTGAGCGAGCTCGGGAAGAAATTAACACGTGTCTGCTCCATTGGACTATTACCTAAGCAGGCCCGAGCGCAGCCTTGGCGGGATTATAAAACGGCACGTATGGGCGGCCCCAACGATTGACTCTTCATACTTGTAAATTTTCCCCTCTCCCCCCTCCCATGGTTTACTTTGCTGACTTTTCTCTAGACCTTGCGTAAAATGCAGAGAACATGAAGTCTGTTGTTTAATCAGGATCACCTGCATCGCACAAAGCGGAGTGGTCTTGGTTTGAATCTCCTTCGGGGGCTTCATACGCGCAATTTTTGCTGGCATCAAATCTTTTCATTATTATGTGTCCCTTGTGGATCATATTGAGGAAGAGCGCACATCGGTAGCGAATAGGGCTGAGAAGAACAAACACTCGTGTCTCATGAGGAAGTATTCCCTGTGCTACCACGACGGAAAGTAAAATGAAGTCTCCGATAGTTGTCAGCATCAATTGCTTGAACGGTCAATGTATAGCAACCTGAGGCCACGTAGAAGCGCGTTGCTCTGGTTCCCAGTCTAGTTCCCACGATACCGTCTCCTCTCGTTACGGCACTCAGGAAAAATTGCTGAGCACGCCCGCTGCCAGCTACCTCACCCTGATGCACATAGGAATATTTGCTGTTCTGCCTACGCCGGCACGCTGGCCAGACGCCTTCGCCTGAGCCTCCCTCGAAGATGCGCTTCCTTCTCTCAGCCTCATCGATAAGCTATCCAACTAATCCGCTCGCTTTCGATGATCAAGTCGTCCGTCACCGCCCCTCCCGTCGGGTCTCTCGGTGAGGCCTTTCACCGTTATCTCAAAAGTGCGGATGGCGAACAATATGATTATGGCTGGTTAGCAGCTAGGATAGGTCACTATATACAGGTGCGAATTAGGGCCAGCGGGCTTCTTTGGTGTCGATGAGACAGAGCGCACTCGTAGCCTCCGAGGTCACAAGCTTCCGCCTGGACAAAGCAAGCCCGCAATATTTGAGCGGCTGCAAGCGCCAGCTATAGGCTCTGGGCTAGGCAACATAGCATCCAAGTGGTGACTTATTTGCAGTGCTGTGTGAACACACAATTGCATCATTAGCCTCACAAATTGTTGCTGCACCGCCACGGTTCCACCAGGTTCCGTTCACATGGCATACAAAGGCGCGTACACGGGCGCTGGAGCTGTGACAAGGGCATCTACATATTTATCTAGGGCCATTTCCCCCTCAATTCTACCTGCACTTCCCTCTCGTACAAGCCTAGCAAGCAAAAGTAACCTCTCGATACCGTGAAGCCCCTCTTTGGCGGGTCGACAACGTTATGACTGATTCTTGCTCCCTCCCCAACACCAAATGCCAAGACCAAGGAAAATGGGGAAACAAAACTTAAGAAAATTTCAAAGCATACTTAGCAGCAGCGAGAATGTATCCTTACTTGAACCCCTCAACATCCTCTACACAATTATACACACTTGGTTCCTTGTCCCTCTCCAAGAAGGGCCTAAGATTAATATGTATCTAGAAACCTTAAAATCCAAAAAATAATAATTGAACACACCATTGTCATCTCCTCATCTGCAATTCAGTCCTTGTTATGTTCCATAACTATCCCGTCGCCAGGTGTTCAATTTTCGCCCGTTTGTGGGGTAATTATGAGGCGTCACAGCCCAAACAGCTGTGCCTACCTCCTACTGCACTATTTTATTCTTTTCGTTTCATAGCACTAAAATCTTCACAGCACACTTTGAATCAAGAGTTTTGTCTTTGCAATAGCTTGTGTAAATAATGTTGAAGAAGTACAGGACTTCCTTTGTTCGTCTTGTGGTATTACTTGTGTTACTAAAAGATATGCCCTGTGGCAGTAAGAACTCATGACGAGTGTGGTACCTTTCGATTCACCATTCAGGAGACTCATAACCCTTAGAATCTTCCATTTCTAATCTCAATGAGATCAACTCCAAGATCTTCTTGCTATCGCGAGTTACTGGTGATAACAAGCACACAGCCTTAACTTCCCTTTCCAAAGCTGCAACGTGAAGTGGAGTTCGTCCCTTTTTATCTTGTATGTTGGGATCCGCGCCGTGCTGAAGTAACATACGCAATAGTGACTCGAATCCTGTATAGATTGCAAAATGCATCGCTATCCGCCCATCATCATTCTGAGAATTGATTTCGGCTCCAAATTCGAGAAGTATCGACAGGATGTGGTCGCACGTAGGTTGTGCCATGGGTAGGGATATCCAGCGCACAAATTCTACTAAAGGGGTAGTTCCTCTTGAATTTCTAGCATTAGGATCTGCACCGGATCGTAAAAGTAACTTTGTTAGGTCCTTGTTCAAAACCAAACACGCACGATGTAATGGCGTCATCTCCCGCTTGTTTAGCCCACCATGGATTCTAGCACCACGCTGTAAAGGCAAACGGACAACTCCTACAGAGCTCGACCCTACTGCCGCATCTCATACTGTTTCTCGATTCTCATTCATCCAGTCGACCGCAGCTCCATTTTCCAAAAGTTGTTGAACAAGGTTGTCAGCGCCCTTTGCTGCTGCCACAATGAGCACTCTATTTCTTTCCATGCAGTCCGGATAGAGAGCGTGGCAATGATCCACTAGTTACCGTGCAACCTCGTAATATCCTTTTGAAATAGCGCGATCGATTATAAGCAATTCTCCATCTCCCGCTTCAATCGATTTCTTGATATCAAAGCCTTCTGCAATGAGAACCACTACGACAGCCGAATGTCCATTAGAAGCTGCTAGATCCATCAAGGTCGACTAGATCTCTTTTGTGCGTTCATATCAGCCCCAAATTGTATTAATCGCTGGACTACGGCCGCATGACCAAATTTCGTAGCTATATGGAGCGGTGAGTTCCCCTTACTGTCACTAATATTGACATCTGCGTCCTTTTGTAAATAATGGTGAGAACATTGTCCAAACCCCACCGTGCTACTACATGCAGAGGACCAAATTTCGTTGGAAAGGCATCGTGGAGTATTAACACATAGTAATGATGAAGGTATTTGCACTGATGAAACGCTTGATTGAAAGAGGCAAGTTTGTTCTCGTCTGCAAGAAAATCCAACAACAAACTCTCATTATTCTCAAGTTCTTCGGCTGCAAGGTGGTGACCGCAATGTACAGAAGCGTAATCGAGAACACAATAGTTTGTCAGGCGATGTTCTAGTTCTTGATTTGATGTACAAGGGCCCCGGCCGAACGTGTCATAAGACAAGTATGTGAGACATGTCCTTGCCATTTCTGCGTCCGCGCGGGGAAGTAGTGTATTTGGAGTTCTTGCGAAATATTCTTGTAGAGTGTAATGAACCAATGTAGTGGTATTGCTCTCTTCATTTACACTAATCAACCCAGCCGAGATGTTGAGGAGAATTTCCATATGCGTTAACGCGTCTTCGTCTAATTGATGGTCTCCGGCTTCAACACTCAGAGCATGGCGAAGTTCTACTGAAGCCAGGGGTCGTTTTGCACAATAAATGTACGTAAGTGCTCTCTTGGCAAGCAATGCGTCATCCTCCGACTGGCTTTCGATTCGTTCAATTGCATTTTGATAGAATTCATGGACTTTAGGAGGCAATGCGCATAAAGAAGATCCGAATTTCTTGAGACTCGACTGGCCAGATAGAAGTGTACATTGTAGGTGAGCAAGCAGGAACCTAAAATATGCATCAGTTTGTGAGGACAGTATAGCTTTTTACTCTTCTTCGACTCACATGCCATCTGCTCCTCCAATTACGATATCGAGAAACTGCGTCTCAAACCCACATCTTTACTGATGAATCTAGCCAACCTCTCGTTTGCTTCAATCTCAGACTCCAAGTATATCAGAATATCAGAATCCTGGGCGGTAATGTCGAGACGAGATAAATTATCGAATTTCGCGTTCAGATCAAGATGTGGACGAGAAGTGATGAATAGGCGAACCAAAGGCTCCAACTGTTTGGTGAGACGAACAAACCTGTTCCAGTTTTTCTCCGGGCACTCATCCTATCATCATCTTATGGATCAGCAGATCATGACCGCGAAAACGACAGGAGGAAGAGGGGTATTACCAAGGCGTCGACAAAAATGAATGTCTTGCTAAAGCGCGTCAGTGTGGTCTTCACAAGTGAGACCAGATCCTCGTTACTCGGATGGCTCCTTCTGTCTTCCCAATCGTTCCGATATTTTTTGGCCTCTGGAGGTATCTTGAGACATTGCTCAGCTAACTGTCGTGCAATACTAGAAAAGAGTTCGGTCTCTGATTGTGTCTTAGGGTCTTTGTAGTTACAATAGATATAAACAATTGCCACATCCATACATTTAGTGTTTTCTTCCACAAATGTAACAGCTGTTGACCTGTTTCGAAACATCAATGTTTAGATCGGTGGTAGTAGGATTAGGATGAGGGTGGGCCAAATTATCGCAATACTTACGTCATAACTGTCTTCCTAGCACTAGCTTCGTACAGGTTGTCAGTTTAGGGTAGTTTGGAAAGACAGTAGCTTGATATTTTGTAGACTTACGGATTCCAGGGCACCATAGAGTTGTGTTTCGTGGGTGACTGAACCATTGCTGAAATCCAAGTGAATCTGTGAACCAGGTTCCCGTGCCTCTGCAATGCTTTGCATATACGTCCTTCTGTTTTTGATGGAATTTAAGTGCGGATAACCATGTGAGAATTTCCTGCCGTTCTGCCGCAGTCTCTTGAGCTACAAATTCGTCAGCTATTGTCAATGACTAGATCCTAGGAATTATCTTACTCTCCAACGTTTTGTATGTCTTTTCTATAGAAGCGACCACCACGTCAAGTTTATGGTCTACATCTTCTGTCAAAGCCAAATTCTGATTCACCTTCACGTGTGTATCAGCAGCTTCTAGAGTCATGGGAACTGAAACACTTACCAAGTCTCTTAGTCTTCATGTACTTGACACAAGTTCCGCACAGGACTAACACTATGGTAAGCACATCCATGATGATGTGCTTCAGTTGTGGGATAGGAGGCACTTTGATTTCCCAGATCTTGAGTCGACTTAGATATGATTTTAAGTTTTCGAAGAACTCCTGGATTCTATCATAATCGGCGGACACAACAATTGCAGTCTGTCTCTCATCAGTAAATACCATCATACTGAATGGCTTAAGCATTTACATTAATCAGATATCGAAAGGCTGCAAAAATAACTTCAGTTGGAGGGTAAATCTGTAAATATGACGTTGATTTGTTAATTCTAGTGCTGAATGTCAAAGCATATCTGCTAGAGACTTACAGTCTTGGTCGCATTGGTCACAATATCGCCCCACATTTGTAACGGATCGAGAATGTTCCTCACCAAGGTTCGCACCCTATCCAACTTGGAGCCGTCATGTCGTTTCAGCATGAACTTCGTCTCTCTTTCTGTAATTTTTTGGAGAACCGCGTTTACGTTGGTTGCAGAAGCCAAGGACTGGATTCTGAGGCCAGCGAGCTGTTCATAGCGAACGGTCGCTGCCTCCCAGATTTCGCCGATATCAGTGATTCCGCTTGCTGGTGCGACATGCAAACCGGCAGAAGCCATCGAAATAGTCGTTTAGAGCTCGAGTAGCGAATCGTTGGATCACATGCGAAAAGATTATGCGTCGAGAGCCTGATCAAGTGTTTAATCGCTTGATTGTGTGTGTAACCATGTCCTGTATCTGTTTCCACCTTCTACGAAGAAGCTCGCGCGAGCTCTCGTCGCCCGCTTCAAGAGCATCGATGTGCTTGAGAGATTGATGGATCTTGATTGAGTATTTTTCCAAACATGTCAGCAACAAGTTGTCCACTTGACGCTGAGAGGCCTCTCCGTCGTCTTCGGCGTCTACAAACGACTGCCATTGCATAAGGCTACAGCAAAGCATTCGTAACGCTACCTGGGTCCGAAAGCATCCTGCATTGTTTCGATCTAGGGTATAATTTCCTAGAAACGCATTATCGTTTAGAATTTCCTTTTGATCTTTGCTTAGAAGAGGTAGCACTAATTCGTCAAGAGGAACAGCGTCCCAGATGTTCTCTGACAAGATAAAGCCATATTCGATAAGAAGGAAGTCATTTGAATGTCCGCCGTAACAAAAATAAACCTCCTCGCCCGTAGAATACTCTCGATCTGCTATGATTTTGTAGTTCTGCGTCGAAAACTTTGTCTCGCAGCCCCGATCAGAGTGGTTGAACAGGTCGGCAATCGGTAATAAAGCCAGTCTATCGTCATGTGGAAATCTTCTCATTTTCGTTGTCGTGTAATAGAACGATCTAGAGTTGACGAGTAGCCAAGAATGGAGGTAGTTCTCGTGACTTATTGTCGGAAATGCCTTATAGAATGCGCTCCAGGCTCGGTCGAATTTAAGTTGTTGTTTCGTTAGAAGGTCCTTAGCTGCGTGAGGAAGTAGGGCTTGGAGTTCTTGTGGCCAAACAAGCGGTGCGGAATCGAAAGAAGAAAGCGGTGGAAAACTAGTATTCCAGATTGCGAAATCACTGTCCTGATAGAGAGTGACATATGCTGCCAAGAGAGCATGGAGGGAGCTCTCCTTTGGTAGCACATCTATGATGGATTGCGGAACATTATGTAAAGAGCGAAGAGCACGATTTGGAACTAGTAAAAGAGTCTCTCCAGCCTATTTTAGGGTCAGGTGAATTTGACAGAAGAAGTTCAAGTGTGTTCTTACATGGAGATTGCGTGTTGCAACGACACCTGTTCCTCTCCCAGGCATCGTGAGCGGCTTTATGCCGTTCATATTGATACCCTTCTCTTTCCCCCAACGAATCAGATCTTCATACGGCTCCATCTTGTTCAATTTATCTCTAGTTATGTTGTTGATGTGAAAAGAAAGTATTTCGGAAGCGAAGACCAGCATTCCAGGCAAAGGCACTATTCTGTTAGGAGACTAGTGGAATTGTGCGGGCCGTGCGATCATGATTGGTACCGCTTAGTCAGGTAGACCCTCGTATTGTGGGGCTTCAAAGTTCGGCCAGCTATATCTACAACCTCGACTATTGTTTATGAAAAAACTTCCACTAATAAACCTAGTTGTTCATGTAGTCCAACAGAGAAATATACCAGTAAAACTTGTAAGGTTCCTCCTTAGATGTGTCAAGCATTCCTAACGCACACGCAAGGCACATCCAAGCTCTTTCCTTAGATGGGATGGAAATATTAGCATGATGCTACAGATTCAAATGATCTCTTCACGCTCTTTGTTGTCAAATACAGGATTGAATATAATAACCTGTATACGTAGCACGAGTGGCATGATCACTCGGCACTTCCCACCCCGCAATTACGGGATGGTTCTCGAGGACCTGTGGAAATGACAATTTCAGCAACGTTCACGCCTCGCACACCTTTCAAAGGCCCACTGAAGACAAGATGGTTCGTAAACTTAAATTGGAAACTGAAACAGTTATGATATGTTCAGGATATATCCCTACCTATTCTTACACCAGAAAAGAGCAGATTCTAATCACAATCGAAGGATAGGAAAGCTGTGGGAAACTTTCCAGTAAGGGACAAGATTGGTAGCTGCCTGAAAACCATTTTGACAGTAATGGTCACAAGGCTTGAGATATGAAAGTCACCTTGCCAATATCACACCTTAAATCCTCAAGCAACAATCGTCTCAATGAAGAAGCGCCTGATTTGTTGTTGCCTTGTACATGGAGAGCCTTGCTGAGTAAGGAGCATGATGACGTTGTGTAGCTTGTACCGCTATGTCGCCTATATGAACCTGGTAGAATACACATACGCTTCCTTCGCTGCTATTTCTTAACTCAGGTATCATTGTTGTATTACTTAACGAAGAGACCCGCGCTCATAGTGGTTCATATTCTCTGAAGTCCCACGACAGTACACAGCGTCATGCTCTCTCAACTCTTCAATCGACTCATCCGTTATTTTCCTTACTTGGGCCTTCCTGTGGCTCGGTTTTCATGCCTACGGGAAAGGAATTGATCTGTTCACTCCCTTCACCCGCATGATGGTCCAAGGCATCAGCTTCATCCCCATGCGCCTCCCCATCTTGTCCGTCAGAAAGCGCCCGATACTTCCTCCTCTTCTTCTTATCCGCACTTGCTTTCTTTCTACTCCGCTCCCTCGCCTTCACAGCCGTACGGCTTTCCTCTCCAAGCTCCAGCTCCTCGAGACGTTCTCCCAGTAGCTTCCGTGCCACCTTACGATTATGGCTCCGTGACCGCGATTCCTGGCATTTTACTACAATTCCAGTGGGTAGATGCTTTAGCTGCACTGCAGACGAGGTCTTGTTGATTTTCTGCCCACCGGGCCCGCTGCCCTTGAGGAAGTTCTCTTCGATTTCCGAGTCGAGGAATATGCGGCGCGGGGGAAATTGAATTGCGAAAGGAGTGGTGGATGTCAAGGACCTGTCATGGGTTCGGATGAGAGCAACATCGCGATTCGAAGACAGGCAATTCGAAATCGAGGCGAAATTCAGTGTCAAGCTGGAAAACCGAGTTGATGGAAGACGTAGGAAGGGTACCCGGCAGAGAGCTCGTAGAGCAGGCATTGACATCGGAACTCAAGCGGGATACATGTATAGACAATGCATTCCGATAGCATGAAATAGCCGGATATTGTCTCCTCTGTGACTCCTCAAGCTATAAAACGTGAACAAATAATACAACTTCAAGTATTCGGTTGAACGTTGCTGCATAACAGCCGCTGAACCGATTCTGCAACATGCCTTCTGCGCCGTTTCATCAGGAGCGAGCGGCTTGGTCTTGGATCCGGAGCGGGCCGAAATTTCCTAAGCGCGGCGCCCCTTCTATCATCGCGACTTGCGGAAGTGAACCCTCTCCGCTGACGCCCGAAAGTTCTACTTCCACAACACTCCTTACCGTTTGCTTTGAACGCCAACCCTCTAGCCCCCTCCGACCACACGATTGCTCAAATACCGCAAACCCTCATTCCAACAGAGTCTCGTTCAGACAGACGATGCTCGACTCGGCTTCCATCTCCACCATCATCCTACTCGGCGCCGCTTCCGCGCTCCTCCTTGTCGCAATGCTATACCCATCTTCACTACTCCGCTGGCTCCAACGCAAACGATATCAATATGAGGTTACTTTCTCGCTTTATATGTTAACGGCGACGGAAAAATTCATATTTAGTACGTTACCACTAAGTCTTCAATTTCTAACAAACCCACTTCATCTGTCGACACGTCCTACTCCAGTCCACGATCCAAAAGACTAATCTGCTAATCATCTCTCTACAGACTCAGTCCTTTTCCTCATTCTCTCGCTCTTCATAATTGCCGCCTCCCTTTACCTCCCCGAGCACATCCTCGTCATTGCAAACCGCATGTTCTACTACTTCTCTGGCGACGACTCCACCCTCAAACCCGGCTCTTCCGCACAACAACTCCTGACCGCGTCAACCTCACACATCATCAATGGCGCGGCGACATCATTCCTAAACAATGCTCCCGCAGAACCGGTTCCCCAGGCAGCATAAATGACCCGCAATGTGACATGATAGAAGGAGGGGGAGAAAAGGGGAGAAAATGACAACACGAGATGGAAGCATCCTATACCAAACCACCCTCCTAAATGATTACTATGATACCCGCACAACTACCTCGTATAAACCGTCCTCGGCTCCGGATCTATGGAAGAGCAGCGGATGAATATTCGGAACATTCGAAATTCGCAGGTAGCAAGCGAGCGATCGAGCCGTGTATATCAGGCATCGAATAATGGCCTGCTCATTCCTTTTCTCCCTTTTCCCACAAATACCGGCTTCCGACTTTTCCCGCCTTGTTTTTCAGTTCGCTTGGAAGAATGGGGGAGATGCGGTACCTGCATTCTATAGCATTGGGCGCCGTTATCATAATAGACATGGGATTGGTAGGGATGGGTGGCAAGGGGGATGGGTTGGTTAATCTTTAATATTTTTCTTCTTCTTGTCTTCTATTGGATCTGATGTCGGGAGGGACGTGCCGTTCCTTCCTTCCTTTTCTCCTTCCTTGTTGCCTCTGTGTTCATACAAGTGCATCCTATGAATGGACTGCTGACGTATGCCCTCTTGAGAGGGAATTTGGGTTTTGGGTTTTCTGTTGTTGTTTTTTGGCTCTCTTGTTGCTTTGACGTTAGTAATCTACTCACGAGACTGTCCCGTTCATATATCGAGGACACATGAGTAGACTGCCAGCATGAAAGTAACAAGACAGCCTATTCTCCCTCATATTTCATAGGCTACAATGGCGTGAATGGATGGACGAGCTCATATACAGCATGGCGTTATATAGAATCACATACCTAATGTTAATACTCCCATACAACTTTACGAAGGAATTCCAAAAAGCATCCAATCCACACCCCAGCACTGAACTTCGCCAAACCCTCATCGCGAAATATCAATCCCCCAATCCAGTCCTTCCATGTTCAATAATTTCCATCGGTATACCTACCTACCTACCTCCCGCCTGGACTCCTTCCTCTCTCCTGCTGCCGAAATCACTCATATACAATAAATAGCATACATATGTATACGCGACCCGAGATCCGTGCATTCGGTTGGGGCCACTGGGGCCAGACGGCATAAATAAATGAGGTCGCCATGTCTGCGGTGATGACGTGCATCCTGGACGGTACTGAAGCGATGGGGTGTGGGGGGGATTTTGGCCGAGGTTGATGGTTATCCATTAAGTTAAACGGCAGGGGGAATTGAAGGAAAGGATTCATTGATAATGGGGGCGAAGTTGGGAAGGGTGTGGAAGAGGGCGAAGGAAAACTTTGCATTCCGAAACAAGATAAACCCGATGGCACCGTTCTAAATAAACCTGCTGTTTGCTAATTGTTATCGTACATCTAGAACCAAGGCGTGGTCCCGGTCTTTCCATTGACTCACACACTTAACCAAACGACCTGTCATCCAACCCATTTACCGAGAAGAATAAAATGTTGCGAACTGGGATACCAAGAAGAATAGAAGAAATATTGCCGAGGCGCAAGTACAATAGAAATAACACGGATGTGTGTCAGATTCATGCTGAGCATTGTCACCAACCCATATCCGCGCTGTAAATCGATCAGGGGTATGACACACACTAAGAATGGTAGATCGAAACGCACCCCTCGATGATAACAAACAAATATAAATCACCTTAAACCCATTGCTCCGTATCGAATGAATGCTTAGCTTCCAAATAAAACCTGAACTGCATTCGCTAACGCCTGTGTCGTGTACTCAGTGTTGGTAACAAGAGCCGGGAAGTCGCTCACTGCTGGCTCATGAGTTTGGTTGTCCGTAACGAGAACCAAAATCAGCGGTACATGTGCAGAGTTCCTGGACTCGTTGGCCTTTTTCTGAATAGCTCGAGCAAATTCTACTTGCTGGTGGAAGGCGTAGCTGTTGTGGCTCATGACGTTTTCGGTAGTGCACATTACAATTATAATGGCGCCTGCTGGAGGTAGGAAGTCGGCGTGTGTTTCGGTCATTCCATTGTCCATTCGATAGGGGACATGTCGGACCTGGCGAGGTAGGGCTCTTCCTAGAGGCTCGAATGGGTCCATATTTCGTGCTAAGATGGTAGCTGGCGGATGCGGTACAACGGGTGTGAAAAGCGTGATCCATTCAGCTTCATGCAGGTGCCTCAGCCTTTGAAGCGTGGCCGTTGGGCATCTTACGAATGTTGCTGTGTTGCTGGAAGCGTTTTGGAGAAGTGATGTCAGGTTTGATTTCTTGGAAGATGACGTCGCCATCTTCTTGGGCTGAGAGATTGGATAAGGATTGGTTTTGGATTTGGAGGAGGTCTTGACTTTGTGTTCGCCCATGATTTAGGAGAAATCTGACGCCTTTTGAGCACGGTAGAGTCACAAAACGTAGTGAATTATGTCACACGACGTGGTTGATAGCGAATGTAACGGCGAAGAAAAGACTGGCAGCGCAAGAAGAAAGCGCTCCACCAGCGCCCGACCTCCTTTTGAACACTGCGGTGGCGTGCAATGACCTTGTGGATAATATCTCTCTACATTGGTTGGAAAAGTTCGAATGGTCTTCCTAGGCAATGGTTGTGGATTGAGGCACAAAGTCAGGACTTGATGCTTCGAGAGACTTTTCCAAACAACGGCTGAGCCAAAACAGGTATTGGCAACTGGGGATGAGGCAGACTGGCAGAGTAAAGTGTTTCAAGTACAAGCAAGAACAGAGTAAGACGACACAGCAATCCAGAGATATCAGCCTTGATCCTTGAAGTCGTTGGGCAAAGATGATGTATTAAGTGTTGGGGGGCGCAAACTGATCCGTGGCCTGGTCGATGATTCCTGCGTATATCTTTCGATCCGTAACTTAATAAAGGAGAAGGCTCTTCGAATATACTGCCAATAATATTGAAGGCGATCCTATGAGTGCTACTGCATGAGAAAGGCAGAGGTGGTAGTACGAGATCTTGGGCAGATATGTACTGTATGCCCACTGCGCGAAAAAAAGCAAGAGAAGCTCGACCGCCAGTAGAAAACCAGCCGCCGGGCGGAGTCTTCCAACGTCGAAGGGACTGCTGACACAATGCATGAATGCTACAGTGCGGCGCTGTTACACGAAAAGGACTCGAGAGTTCAGCGGATAGCGGACAGCGGTCCGTCTGGTTTGGACGAGGACCGGATGTTGGGTAGCAAATGCTGCTATCGAATCATGACCGGGGTTTCAGCCATGAATGACATTTCAGCGGTGGCAAGTCTCTTCATTCACATGCAGAGTTCGGGCCCAAGCCATTAAAGACAGGAACCATTTGGCAAAAGCTGAAGGTTCTAGAAAGCTGGTGGGACTTGGAGTCTGTTTGGTGATCCTCATGACCGAAGAGAGCCCCTTGGCCGACACACGCAAAAGGGACGGGAGGCCAGAAACCCTGCCGTGGACCCAAGATCAGGCCAGTAGAGACCCGGCACGCAGCCAGTAACCGGGGAACGAAGCTGACGCCAGAGGATTTGCCATATGTATGGCACCGTCAATATGTACGGTGCACGGGGGTTGTGACGATTCGAGAAGGCCTCGCAGGAGATGCGGACAGCCGTTGCAAGTAGATCGTTGAGCATACGAGGCGGTTGGCCACTCAGGCGGAACAGACACCCAAGGCAGTGCGCGGCAGCCGACAGGAAACTATCAATCAATGCTTGCTGTGTAACCCGCAACGGGCATGGTTTATGGGAGAGCTGCAAATGGGGCGCCCAGTGACCGAATAACCATGCAAGTGACTGCTGCAAGATAGAGTAACTATGTACCAGTGAGTACGGTCATTGGGGGTTCTGCCTGTGCCCGAGCCGCGACGGATGGTGCCAGATGCGCGCGTCCTGACTTGGGTCCATGGGGTTGCTGCAGCCGCAGAAAGCGTGCATGAGTAACGCACAGATCTGGCCGTAGGAGACGAACTGATAGATGGAGGAAGTGAACACAAGAAGACCGTTTTGGTGGCGAAGGGTCAATTGTGGTACAGAACATGTGCAAAAGAGGGGGAGGGGCTTCGGTGGTAAGAACAGTGAAGGGTGAGATTGGGAGCGATGGCTTGCATGACAGCGTTCAAGCTGCTCGGCTTCGCTTAATTAACCTCTCTCGGACTAGCGCTAACGGCATGTAAATAGTGCCAGACGACGCGACGAGCATACAATGGCGACCATAACCTCCCACCACGACGCTGACAGCCTGCCTGTCTCACTGCTGCATAAATCCTCCGCAACGTGATGCCTTCAGTGACCGATAATGGTATGAGCATGACCACCGGAAAATATTACCCCCCACGATGAACTGACCGAGTGTGCAGGGGAGGAGAGCCCAGTGAACATCAACCACGCGGTCGATTCCTTAGAACGAGGTCCGTACATCTGCCAAATCCACAAGCGCTGTTGCTTACAATAGATCCAGCCTCGAAACTGCGCGCAAATCAGAGGTCTGTGAAGGTTTCCGGAATCGTCAATTCCATTTGCAGCCATGCCTTCAATCAGGGCCTAGGAACCGACCCCCTGCGGGCACTAGTTCGCATCATCTCCAAGAAGACTGAACTGGACCAAACGAGCGTTACCACTCTGGCCAAGAATCTCTATCCTGCTCAGCGCGTACCTTCCGATGTTGTCGTCACAGCCGTGGGGGCCCTCGGCCAAGGAAAGGGGAAGCCATCCCCTGCATCTCAAAATAGTCTTGTCAGATGGCTCCTCGTAGTGCACGAGATCATTGAAGATCCCAAAACATTGCCGCGCCTTTATGGCGTACTGTTCAGTATGCTTGATATGCTAAGCATCAGGTGCGAAACGTCCAAGTCCAATGCAAATCCCATGCTGAGTTTATTAGGACGTCACTGTGCTATTTGCTATGTTTAATCACCCGCAGAAGGAACGTGAAGCCTTTCCGTATTCAACAATTGTACGTATCCTGCAATTCCGATAAAAATAAAACTCTATTCTGGATCACTAACAACTCGAAAGGCTTGAGCTGTCGAAATCGACCGGCAACGAACCTGCACTGCAAGGCCTTCTTCGGGTCTACAAAGACTACTATCCCGACATCATCCTCGGCAGTGCCCCTATAAGCCGGCAGTCATTTCCGCCTGTGAGTCGAACTCCGCTTTTCGTGGAACCAAACGTGGTCGTTATGGTTGCACATCGTGCAACGTGACTGACAGTTACAGGGGCCTGATCCAGAATGGCAAACAAGACTTCGCGCCATAGTAGATGCGAGTTCCGAATTAGATAGTACAGACCTCGACCATCCTAGCGGATTTAGAGTTCTAAGAAAAGGACCTAACAGGAGTAAGGTGTCGGCTATTCCAGAAGTACATACGTATGGCGCAAACAGGGTAATGATTCCTCTGTTACTCTGACATCGTACAATCTACTTATATACTCCAACAGGCCACTGTGACGCTTGAGGAGATCGACAACGTGGGTGAATTTATAGAGAAACTTGAAAGGATTGAACCACCTGGACAGCTGATATCCGTGCTCAACGACCCATTGTTACAAAAGTATGTCGCTTTGAGATCTTCTCAGACAACATCTGATCGCATCGACCTATGGCTTTCCGCCTATCTGGAGGAGGAGTATGATGCGGCGAAAAGGGGCTCCCCAGGCTCCTCAACGCTCCTAGAACTGTTACAGGGCCTCTGCAGGCAAACACAGTATACCAAGGTACGTTGCAAGCATTGAGCTTGAAATTAATAGCTGATCACCCCAGTCCCTTCTACCGGTCGTCGATACTTTTCTTAAAGCATACGTTCCACTTTGGGACGGAACCACAGCGACTGATGAAATTCTCGGACTATTGTCTTACATCCCACTCCAATCCTTTAAGGGTATGCAGCCAATATACAAAATCCCCTCATTGTTGCTGATCAAAAGTCAGATGCGTACACGTCCTACCTTAGCCCTGTGGAACGGGCGCTTGCCGAAAATAACCCTCGCGCATACGAAAAAGCAATGATGTTATACACTGATATTTTGTCACACTGGATCAACAGAATTGTTACCGCCACCGATGCCACAACCCAACGCACAGGCCAGGATGCCCTCCCTAGCCTAGTCGAGCATGTCTCCACACTCTCAACCTCACTCCTCCTCTCCCAACCCACTGCCTCCAACACTCCACTAATTCACAGCATCCTCTCCTTCTGGGAAATCATGTCCGACTCCTTCCGACCGAACCTGATCCCCATTCTTCTCCCCCCATCCCAGCTCGTCTACCTCCTCTCCCAAACAAGCTCTCTCACAACATTCTCCCGCATCTTCGGCATCTACTCCAACTACAAAATCGCATTCGAAAAACACCCCCGCCCCATCAGCAACTATTACACCTTTGACATCGCAACCTCATTCAACAAATGTATCCGCGACCTCTTCAATCTCGCCTGGGGAGGCCGTGCCCTCGTAATCGAAGAAGGCAAAGCCGCCGGCTGCCTATGTCACCCCTCGATCCGTGACGCTCTACAATCCCATCTCTCCACCATTGACCGTGAATACGCCATCGGTCAGGTCTTCGGCATCTCGCATAGCCCCGTGCTCGCTCCCCTTGCGGCCGTGGCCTGGCAGGCGCTGGAGCAATCCGAGGTCGAGAAGCAGGGTTATGATGCGGATTCTGTGAATTGGCATAGTGGACCGGTTACGTCGAGATCGCTGGATGTGTTGAAGGTTAGCAGTGGGGTCGATATCAAGTGGGATGATTATAGGTTGCATATTTTGACATGGTTGGCGGAGAGGGGGTGTGAGGGGGTTAAGCAGTTGATTGTTACGACGCATGTTCGTCTTAAAGGGGCTGGGGGTCGGTAGTCTTAGTAGGGTGGATATGACCATGTAGGACATGTTGGCATGCTGCGATGCGGATAGTGAACTTTGTCTTAAGGCGTTGGGCTGAAGGAACCAGTATAGATACCCAAGGACTTTGAAAAATGTTGCTCATCACGCATGCTCGTTATATTGCTCAATTGTTCTTCTTACCGAGGTCGATATCAGTTCTCCGAAAATATACATCACGTGCCTTGATTACCTATGTACCCTCTGGTGTAGACCAGTCCCATACTAAGTGACTAATTTCAGCCCCCATTTGCGCCTTCGATTGGCTCATTATATTCTCACAAGTTTGGATCCAACAGAAAATTCACTACCAGTACCTATATCTCAAGATCCTATAAGGGAAAGGGACTTCGGGAAGCGATCCACTTTTATGTTTGGTAAGAATTGGAACATTGTCAAATACTAAATTACACACTACACTAAGTATAATCCGAGTAGAGATATGTTCTCATACTTAACATTGTTGGGACTCAGTAAATTGATGGATCCACTGTGGATGTGCGACTAAGAACGAGCACGTGTGTACTTAATCGAGAAAGTACGTCCATGCATCAGGGTTATATCCTACAACACAACTCTTCTGCGCTTCATTTTCCTCCATGCGAATTGCTCTTCTCAAAAAAATCGGACTTTTCAATCATGGTTATGATCGATCTCCCAAATGAGCTCATACGAGCGATTGCTGTAGAAGCTGTGAAACCTTGCAGGTCCCTCCGCCGGGCATTTCGGCTCCGGCTTGTGAATAGTGAGTTTTGTGAATTTCTTCTGCGGTCTATAGATTAACATTAATACTGACACCTTTCAGAGATATTTGCGGAGGAAGTTGTGCAAGCAATTTTTGACACGATGACACTTCGTTCTCCTATACCTTCCATGGACTCAATACAGAGTCCACACTCTAACAAACCTTGACTCCTATGAGGGCTTTCTCAAAGCAACGAGAAACTTATTTCCCTCCTATCGCATAGCCGAGACTCTTTACGAGAAAACGGGCAAGAAACCCGTGAAGGAAAGAGAACAAGCGATCTGAGATTGCATCTACAAAACGATGCCTAAGATCTCCCATGGTATCTTTACCTGCAAAACTATGTCGTGGTCTAAGCAATATGAAAGATAATACCTTCTCGCAGCTGCAATCAGTGAGTTCTCAGACGATGGTGTATTAGTTTCAGTCGATAGTCATTAATGGCCGTAGTAAATAGTTGTCTTTAGGTGGTCAAGGAAATCGTCTTTTCTGCAGGTCATTCGTGAGCGATTCCAGACAATCCCGAACAGAACCCATACGATCCATCAGGCTCTTCTACACATGAAGAGAGAAACCTAAAACCATTCAATAATCTGCTTACACTCGCCACATTCTTAGGATACATGCCCACAGTAAAGTTTCTAATTGATCAGCCATCTTCACAGCAACCTCTACGCTTGGAACTTATGCCCAGAGTAAAGGCGTTGATTGGCCATCCATCTTCACAACATTATCCACAAGACAGGGATGATAAGCAGAATCAAACTCTCGCAGGCGCGATTGCAGGAGCCCATAACAACACAGTCATGCTTTTTCTCCAACCCACAGAGGATCAGGTACCCTTTTCCCTACCAAGAACGACATAGATTGTGGAAAACTTCAGACAAGGAATGTTCAAAACTGAGGATCGTTTATTTGCCGGAGGGATGTGTAAAATTTTATGGACCAGTCTCTCTGCTATCATGCTAGATGGACATGGCAACCGGACAATTGCGGATGTTCTGCTAACAGAAGTATGCGTCGCACGTCAATAGCGACCAGACCTCGCAGAAAAATTTATATCCGCGGGCGTTGGATTAAATAGGAATGATGTTACCTCTCCCTCGAGTATTTAGTGTTGTGGCTGGGAGAGGTGCTTATGTGGCTAGTTAAATCTTTGGCTATGGATGGATATTGATTCACGGCTTTTCCTCAGATGGACTATCACCTTTCATCCACTAAACTGGGCCATCGAGAAAGGAGATGAGAAGATTGTCTAGGTGCTTCTGAACCACGGTGCACTGCCTAAATTCTCTAAATATGACGACACATTCTAGCATGCATGTCGACTTGGCCATTTGGACATTGTCAAGATGCTGGTCGAGTATATTAACTATCTCGACGTGATGTTTAGCCCGGAAACCCGCGCTAGAAGGACTGCCTATGCTCCCCAATTGTGATGATTGTGCTGAACGAGTACGAGAATCTTTGCCAACATCTCATTACACAAGGTACATCTCTCGAGCTATTTGGTTGCCTTAACGATTACCTAAGTCTTATCGAGGATTTTGGGCTAGATTTCATGGTGAGGCTTCTTGCTACAAATGGTGTCGACGTCAGTGAACAAGCCATTATAGCCAGAAGAGATATTAGGACAACCAAGAGAGATGTACTCAGAACTGTGCATTCAAAATCACCAATGTATATACTCATAGATATTGTACGATATTTGCCCGAATACGACTATATGAACTCATGTCAATGGTGTAAAGGCGTCTGGGCCTAAGGAAAACAGGCGCTCACAAGACATCTCTGATTCTGAGCTGGAGCAATTCTTGAGGAGACTCACAGTCTTCTGCGGCATATGGCGAACACCCTGCCCCCTAAGATTGTTTCTTTACGAGAGGTGGGACCTTTGTGTGACAATGGAACTCTAACATTGCTAAGACGAGTAAGATGGGGAGATTTTATATAATCTGAGAAGCAAAGAATTTTCAATGGAGCAGACTTTTGAACGAACCCAGCGACAGCCCCTTTCTTCACTCAACATCCCTGATTCGCAAAACATTTTCTAGACCTATCTGGGCAGCTCCCGCCGCAGTCTACCCATTTGATTTCATTTCAAAATAGATTAATATAGAAATCTCCTAAGAAGAGGTTTTCAGGAACCAAAAAGAGACAAAATCAAAACCTCCTAAAATTTACCCCACGGATCAAATCCATATAACAACCAACCTACCAAATTTCTAATCCCCTTCCAAAACCCCCATCACATCATTCAACCACCATTTCTCCGGATTCCACTCAACACCCTGCACAACCCATCATTGCTCACCCCCTCATCCCTCACAAATTACTAACACCTTCCCCCTCCCCTTCCCCATCCAACCCATGCATGTATCCCGCACCCCGCGAACCATGGAACCCTTCCTTCTTAGTCGACCAGAACCCGGAAGCAAGGTGCCGACGTCTAGACGGACACCGTATAGTAGGAACCGGAACTTGCCTCTGCATGAAGGACACTATTATATGTAGAATTCAATAGCCTCGAAAGCGATTTCTCCGATCCTTACTTGTCTGTATAAGGAAGGGGAATGCGAAAGGATGAATTGCTCAGCATAAGGGTCTAGGGCAGGAGATTCGAGTTGAGGTGTATGAGGGGATTCGTACACCAAACAAGATATGTTTGCTAGCCAAAGGTTTTATATGGATATTTTCACAACGAATGATCCGCGGCCGTACGCTTTAGCAGTCGTTACATCAAAGTTGTGAGGACGAGGGTGAATTACCTCACTATGCTCACCTCGCCTCACCACCTAACATCTTACATCGCCCCCAACCCCCAAAATACAGCACAACGCAACACAACACAACACAACACACTGCCCCATGGTCAATCCTCACCCTATCATTCAACTAGCTAACATTGCCACCGAATCCCAGTTCCGACACAAACAATCCCGACCCCAAAACCCAACACCCTTCTCACTTCACCGCCTCGCAATTGTGGAAACGTGCAATCTCATCTCATCTCACTTTCGATCGTATGTTGGATAAGCGAGGGACAGGATAAGATACGATAAGCCCTTTAATTTACATGAGCATGAGCATGCGTTGTGGGTATCTACCTATCTATTGTAAGCTGACACAGACGCAACGCACCGCACCGCACCGCACCGCAGCAAACATGTGTGGAGCCGCAACTGCCAGCGATTTTCGCACGAGGTGTCATGCTTATGCTGACAACGCCTACGTATATAATGTATTAGGATGGATTTTGGGGATTCCGATGAGTGGTGCACAGCCACGAAACGTATGCTCCGTACTATCGGGGACAAGGATTTGCGATATTCCTCTGAGTCTAGGGGTTTGATTGTTTGAACATTGGTCGTGGGAAGCGGAAAGAGGAATGGCGGGAGATATCCTTATGCGAAATCCTGCTCTAAGCTGTAGGGTTTGACAGTCCTATATCCATGCGTATCTTGTTTGGACATGCGATGCAAAAGTGTATGTTTCCAATTCAACCTGCCTTCACTCTAACATATCATTTGGAAATGTTTTGATTTTCCTCACCTATACACACGCGATTCAGGACGTTGTCCAACAACACCCAACCACTACACACATAGACATATCCTACCCCTCTCCATCTCAATCTGAGATGGGTCTCCGAACTGAACCCCCAAATCCCCCCAAAAAACCATTCACAACTAGATAGAACGCACAGACCCCCCCGGACACGTTCACCTAATCAACACACCCTACTTCCCCCTCTACTTCGTACACTAAGCACAGGCCTAA
This sequence comes from Dendryphion nanum, assembly GCA_020744415.1. NCBI lineage: Eukaryota > Fungi > Ascomycota > Dothideomycetes > Pleosporales > Torulaceae > Dendryphion > Dendryphion nanum. The sequence goes on along the minus strand of JAGMWT010000013.1, from coordinate 351,263 downwards.
ACACCTAATACCTGACAAGCCTAATCACAAAAATTACCCATTTAAGTAATTCATCACCAATCCACGCATCCACGCACACACACATTTCAACACCGGATTCCGCCCCATCCCTCCCACCTTCCACCCTTTCTCACACTCACCGTCTTTCCCCCAAAACACACCTCATCCACACCGTTCCCGCTAGATAGACATTCAGATACACATGAAATCACCAGCGATCCACAATCTCCACAACTAACCAACCCCCCCCCCACACACACCAAGCAACAAAGCAACAAGCACCAGGAGAACGAAAAAAAAAAAAAGCCACCAGCCACAACGCCCCTCACAATCCATTCCAAACGAACCATGCCTTCACCAGCCAGCCGTCCCCATAAAATACCACACACCACACCACACCATCCCATCCCATCTCATCCCGTGCCGTCCCCTCCTCCACTCCCTCCATCACCACCATCCCCATCTCCATCTCCATCCGCATCTCCTGCTCCCACTCACCATCATCCCGTGCCGTCCAACCCACCCCGCCCATCCATCGTTTCATCCCCGTTTCAAAAGCGCCCTGTGCCCGGGCCCCCCTCCCCAACCCCAGCCCCACAATCCACCATCACCATCACCATCACGAACGCCTAACATCATTATTATTATCATCATCATCATCATCCTCCCGTATCTCCATCCATGTCCATGTCGATCATCCCGTCCCGTGCTTTCGTAAACAAAACACGCACACACGCACACACACACACAGATAAATGAATACAGGGGACCTGCATACCGATTCGGTACTCGGTATTCAGCAGCAATCATGTGAGGTGATGTTTTGGTTCTGCACTGTACTGTACTGTACTGCACTGCACACCACTGCACACTGCACTATCCACACGGCACGGCATGAAGCGAAAGTCGATGGAATTTTCCCGCCTTTGCGAGCGCCCGCCACATCACACTCGCTTGGCTTGGAGCTTTTTTATCTCTGAGATTTGTCAAATCTCTTTCGGATTTTCCTAATCGAATGTAGTTAATTCATATATGTAGGTAATAATTAAGAATTAGCCTTGGGAACAGTCGGAAGATTGAACAAGACGTGTGTGCAAAATCGAACACTATTGAACACGGATTTTGAAATAATTGAACCACCTGTTCATTCGTATTTTGTCGTACAACTACAAAAGTTTGAGCTACTCGGGCTAATGCCATGGATATTGAAAACTGAGGATTCTGTCTGTTTGCCTATCCGTCTTTCCACTCGCCTCAACTAGCGCTAGGCGGGGGAGTCTCAAGACCAGAGACATTTTGCTGTGCCACGCATACAAACACGCTGTACACACGTGCTGCCCCTCAACCATCCAACCAATCCCAAACTCTCCTCTTTCTTTCCCCACCCAACCAAAAAAACCCTTATCCCTCTACAAAAAAGTACGTGCCACCGCTTCCTCGAGGAAAGAAAAAAAAGGTAAGACGGTAATATATGCACAAAGGGCCCCATCCCAACCCTGGCAAACAAGACAAAAAAGTTCAGAAGATATAAAAAAGGTATTTGGAAGGGAGGTTGCCCAAAGGGGAATAGTAGAAATAGAAGAAAAGCTTCAGAGCGCGGAACCAGACCAAAAAGCAAGAACAAAGTAAACACCTATGATATTTGCCTCCCAAAATGGCGAAGGGAACAAAAAATACGTAGATGGAAACCTTGAGACTCGAGATGTTTCAAAGTAACCATCCAAACAACATTGAAACATGCCGCGTCGTCATGATCAACGTAAACAACCCGGACCAATCATCCTCCTCTTTTCTCGTTGCGTCGGGTAGATTGAAGAATAGAAAATAGGAGAAGCATGTAGGTAGTAGTGTAAAACATAGCAGATGGATATCCGTCAGAGCCCTATTAATTGCCGGCGCGTGTCTCAGAGAGAGTTGGTATACGGAAATAGTGTGCGCACGTGCTCGATATCGGGAGAAATATAGAGAGGGGGTAGGAAAGGGTAAGGGGGGGTTGCGTGGCTGAAACCTGCGAAACAAAATTGCAAGTATGCCGTAAGGGGGTGGGTAAAAAATTCGAAACAAAACAAAATAAACGCATATGAGAGCTCGTCTCATCGATTAGCCATCCCAAACTCCAGAAAACACCGCTGGCGATGTCAAAAGACCGCCGAAGGATATGGTTTGTCGTCATAAGCACATAGGAACCTCCCAGAGAGGCCGAAGCCGTAGTTGATTGTTGAACTTCGGATCATGAATGGAAAAGGTCCCAGGCTCTTGCGCAAAGCTGAATGAATTCGTCCTTCTTTTTCCTTTGAGTCTCGGGAGTATCACGGCCTTCGCCAAAAGGTCCAGGTCGGGTCTGTTGACGTCCCAGGGGCGGTGTTCCCATATCACGCTCGTACTCGTCCCGATTCCGCCGCCTCGAGCTTCCGCCACGCTGGAGATCAATGTTTGGAGCATATGCTGAGGATCCGTTCTTATTGGGCATCGGAGATGGCGGCGTGGGGGGTTGGTGGCCTCCGTAGTGCACGATTCTTGGGAGCAGATCCTCACGGCCTCCGGATAGAGATTGCACGGCCTCCTCTGCCGACTTGTACTCGCGAGGGCGGGCGGGAGGCTGGGAAGTCTGCTGCTGTTGTTGTTGTTGTTGCTGTTGATGGGGGAAGCCGGGGGAGGGAAGCGGGGGCGGATGGTTCGAATGCGAAGAGTTACCCGGACTGTTGTTGTAATGGCTGCGCGGGGCACCGAGGGGTTCGGGGAAAACATCGGAGATGGGAGGGAGGCGGTTGTTCGTTTGATGTGCAGGGACATGGTGGATATGGGAGGTTTGGGACAGATTTGAAGGCCCGTTGGCGAGCTGGCGGGATGGAGGCATGTTATTGCGGAGACCAGTGAAGGACTGGTTGATGGGTGCCGATTGGATAACACGCTCATTGGCAAACTGCTGGTGTGACGGGGGTGCAATGGACAGACCCGGAGGAGGGCCCTTTCTGCGAGATGTGGTGGGTGTCTTCATGGGACGTCCAAACGAGTTGACGTCGGACTGGCGAGACAGGTCGTCGTCCATGGGACCGCCCTTGCCATGCTTCTGGCGTGCCTCGATGATCTGCCTCTGTCTTTCCCGCACGTCGATACTCCGCTGGAGCTGCTCGCGCATGGTCGGGTCCTGTGTGTGGAAGCCGGGGGAGAGGCAGGCGAGGCCAACATCTTGGATGGAGTGATTGTCCTTTGAGCTCATGGGCGCGGGGGGCCGCGAAGTGAGTGCGCCCGAGGTATGGACGATGTGGGCATTGCTCGAGAGGTCGAGGCGTCGCGGGCGATGTCGTTGGATGATGAGGTCAGGCGATGACGGCTCTTTCTTTACGACGATCTTGGGGGCAGGCGGCCCTCGTGCTCTGCTTGCGGATCTACGGTTAGAAGACGAAGTAGAGACATGCTTGTTGCTAGCGGGAGATATGGAGGACGAGGAGGAGGATGAAGAGGAGGCTGGGCGTGCCGAAGCACTTGCACCGGCGGAGAAGAAAGAAGAAGAAGGAGCAGTAGAACGAGTGGGAGTGGTAAAAGACATACGAGAGAGGTGAGCGCTTGCCATCCTGTCTCTGCTGCTGCTGGTGTTGGTGATGGTGGTGTGCGGAGGCGTCACTGTCGGTAGGTGAAGCATTGTCGATGGGCAGCTTAGCAGAAGACTTGGAGTTGGGCGTCACTAGGTGAGGAGAAGAAGTTGAGGGCGCGATGGTTGCATATGTTCTCGAGGAGCCGACTCCGTCGACGGACGGGGGCGCATGCGGTGCGGGGACCGGGGTGGCAGCGACAGCGGTGGTCATGGTGCGAAGGGGGAATGTGCGCGAGGAGTCAGGACGAGGCGTGGACCTGTCGATGTGAGGAAGATGAAAGGGAGAGTCGCAGTGTCGCAGGAGGGTGCTGGCGTGTTGGCGAGAGAAGGCCGCAACACTAAGTGTCGAAGGATGTGCCTCAGCTAAGCAATTATGGAAAGGCAGGTGTAACGAAGTGTGTCGGCGGCGGACAGAGCAAACTGCCCACTGAAATGGCCGGGGGTGCCGTCGGGTGGAGAGGGGGGGGGGGGGGGGGCAACGGGGGGTGGGTTGGACGGAGAACAGAAACGGAATTAGGTAGGGCGCAGCAAAGCAGCGAAATGACTGCGGCTCATGCAGTAGGTGTGGCAGGTGAATGATGCGCTGCAGGGTGGTGTAGGAGAAGAGGAGAGTAGGTCGAAGTTGAGGTCGATAAGGGAGGGGGAAAGAGAGGGAGAGGAATGAAGAGGGAGACGAGGAAGAAGAAGAGGGCGAGAACAGCCAAAGAAGGAGCCTAGAGGTGTGAAAAAGCGTGAGAGGGCGGGCAACGGATTGGCGGGCGTGAGAAGAGGATAAAAATGGACGGCACGGACTTTTATTATTCTGCTCTTCACAGGTCGACGGGCAGGCACGCAGGGTGTGTTGGGGATTGTTTAGGGCAGGCAGGAAGGGTGCAGGGAAAGAGGCCTAGGACGGGAAGGGGATGGGATGGGATGGGATGGGATGGGATGGGTTGGAATCAGAGACGATGAGACAAGACCAGTTCAGTCAAAGGGCAAAGAGAAAAAGGCTTGCTTAGACGGGACCAGTCAGGGCTCAGGGCTAGTGTGGGCCAGTAGGGACGGGCAGGAGCAGCGGCGGCAGGGCAAGGGCAAGTGTGGAAGGGGTGGAAGGGGTGGAAGGCGACAGGGTGGCAGGGTGTACTGTGTAGGCTAAGGGCAAGGGCAAGCCGCACAGCAGGGAAGGGACGACTTCCGAGCAATGAGGTGAGGCAGAGGAACTTGTTGATTGTGCTTCGCCAATGAGTGCTTGGTTGGATGGATGGATGGATGGATGGATCAAGTGCTAGGGTGTGTAGGTGTGTCGGGGCTGTTGATGGAGAGAAACAGAGACCAACTACCTAATCTAGCAGAGCCGAGTATGAGGGAGTGCACAGTAACAGTATGTGTTGATAGCAGAAGAATTCAATCATCTCGACCGAATGATTATAGCAAAAGAGAGTATTATGGGAAAAGGAAGGGGTGTGTGCTTGATGCATGCCGGGGGTGGATAAATCAAAGGAAATGGGGCGAACGGTATCAAAGTGCGTGAAAGAGTAAAAAAAGTGTGAGAGTGAAAGTGTGAAAGTGTGAAAGAGTGAAAAGGGTAAAAGTGTGGACTGGACTGGTGAAATGCAGTCGCCGGAACGCCACGCGCAGGGCTCGCCGTTTCGAAGGCGTGCAGAGAGAGAAAAATGGGAGAGGATGGGAGAGGGTGGTCGGTGCCGCCGCCGCCGTCCCAGCCCGCCGTCATGGAAGTCGCGTTGCTTGCTGCAGCTTCCGTTTTCTGCTGACAGTTTCTGGCAGTTGCTGCCAGTTGCTGGCAGCTGGCACTGGCTGGGAGTGGCAGTAGCGACCACCTTGCATCAGCTTTGGGCTTGTGTACCAGCCGCACCTGCTCTGCAACCGCACCACTCCCAGCTGCGAACGTCCAAACAACCAAACAGTCAACCGGCGAAACCTGGACGAACCAGGACGAACCAGCACACTCGATCCGGTGAACATGACCATGACCATGACTATGACTATGACTTTTTGTACAGTAACATGATACCGTTCATCCATCAATCAATCTACCCTCCGACTAGTACTGATCTGTTGTACACACTCAGTCCACTCATTCCACTCAGTCCACTCAGTCCATACTAATTACTACAACTCCTCCTCCTCCTAGTCTGCGTCTGCGTCTGAGACCTAACCACTCCCCTAACCACCGTTGTCGCCAGTTCCCTTCCCCTCCAGCCCGCCAGTACCACTCAGCCACTCAGCCCGCCCGTTGCGAACCTTTTTCCATGTCCACTGTCCGGTGGCGAAGCCTTTTCATTCTCGCTGAATTGCTCGAGGTGTCTCTCTTCAGCAGTTCCATTTGGCGCGCCGAATCAACTCGACCAGTCAAAAACCCGACCGTGTTGCATGTCCATTGGCAATAAATGCCCCGTCGCCTTTGCTGTCGTCCAATCACAGGCCCGCCACCCGCCGACCCGCCGACTCTTGCTGCGCGGGCCCACCTCTTGGGGCGTTTCACACCCTCTACCCCTCTACCAGTTTAACCATTCCACACCACACATAGAATACAGTCGTGTACAATGCACTATTCAGTATCACCAACATTCACCAGCCACCTGATCTGATCTGATCGGATTGGATTGGATTGGATTGGATCGGATCAGCTCTCCTCTTTCTCTTGCATGTTGGATGTTGGAACTTGGATCATCCATACTGCGTACAACCTACACTCGTGATGCACGACGAAGCATTCCCCGTTTGATTGCGCGCGCGCCCGTTGCCGCCCAGAGCGTCGCTCCCCTCGTTCGAAACACACCAACAGAAAACCCGCCCGCTGCCCGCAAATCCCCAAAAAGATTGCCGGAGCGGCCTTCAAGGCGTCTTGGCGCGTGCACCTGTTTCAGCCCGGCTGCCTGACGACCACCAGAGGGGCCACCTCCGTCCGGCACTACTTGGCTCCACCTGCTCTCCACTCTTTCTCGTCTGCTTGGACACACTGGACTGCTTTTCAAACATCACCACCGCGACAGGCAGAGTCTAGTCCAGGCATGCATGCATACATGCGTACATGCATACATGCGCATCGCAGCCACCTTCTTCCGTCCATGCCTGTCTGTTCCGTCTGTCAGTCAGAGTCAGTCAGAGTCAGCCAAAGTCTGTCAGAGTCAGTCAGAGGCAAATCAAATCGGTCAAATCAGGCTCTCTCTCTCTCTCTGTTTTCTTCTGTCTTTGCTCGGTGCGCCTCTGAATGTGAATGCCCTGCAGCGACGGCGCTTCTCCACCCAACAGCCTACCACCCCAACCCCAACCCAACCCAATCCACAACGGACGCCTGCATTGCCATTCATCCATCCCATCTGGACACTGCCATCTGCCTTTTGCCATCCGCCATCTACCATCTGGCAGGCCGGGCCAACCTCGTCCCTCCAGCATGCGCTGCCAATTCCTCTCTGCTGCTTTTCCCACGTGGCGGCCAGTCTTTTTGCGCGCCATGATTTCCATCACTCCATCACTCCATCTCCTGCCATGCTCCCCCATGTCTGCCACGCTGTAGGCTTCAGACTTCCGTTCACTTCCTCACGTCCCTTCCTGTCAGGGCCGCGGCGCTTGTGAAAATCATTCGTCGCAATTCACATTCAACCGCGCGTCTTCCCTCTTGAGGAGAACACCCCCGGCCCCAGGCCCAATCGCCAATCGCCAACCGCTAACCGTCAACCGCCAACCGCCAACATTGCGTATCCAACCTCGCGAGCCAAGTTTAGAACTAGCCGCGTGAGATAGATTAATCTGCCTCTTTGCTTCCCGTACAACGGCGTGTGCTCAATATTTCCATATAGTACGACCACGGTCGCCCGCACATCATCCAGGCACCCAGACCACCGCTTCCCAAATCCCTTCGCACGAGCCTGAGCCAAACCCATCCTGGAATTCTGGCACCTGAGACACTTGCCCATCATTTCCGCCGCTCGGCACCATTGCGTTGCGCATTTCCACGACCACCGCAGACCGCGCCGCCGTTGCTTTAGACTCCCATCTCCCAAGACCTCCGCTGCGGAGAATTGTCCACGACAGTTGACGCTTCCCCTCTTTGCATGACTCTTGTTTCTTCCTTGATCATTTCCTCCTCTCTCTCTTGCTCTCTCTCTCTCTCTCTCGACCACCAAATTTTTAGAGACATGGATGTGGACTAGGCCGGAAATCCTTGGGATGACCCCGGTAGCCGTTCACCTGGGCACCGTTTCCCGCATACGACGACCACGTGAGCTTTCATGCTAGTTCATGGATGCTTGGCATTCCCGCCCCTCCCAGACTCCTTCTAGACTCCCCCCTCTCTCTCTCTTTTTCCATAATCTCCCATTGCCTATTGCAGCATGCAGGTGCCTCGCTCGGCTCATGAACATCCGTTGCCCTCGCTTCGGACAGCCTTTCTTATTCTTCCATTGTTCACTACCTAGAAACAGAACCAGGCCACACGATACCACTTCTTTTTTACCTTTGTGGTCTACGCATAAGCACATATGCACACAATGTGCACCTATGCGCATACAGTCCCTAGATGCGCAACGAAGCGAACACTTTCGGACTTCCGCTCATCCACTCACTCACCGAAACATAGCACACCACTCATCTTTCTTCCATCCAAAGGGCATTTTACATATGGGCCTGTACGAATCATCATTGCCCGGTCATTGACCCACTCCACTGACCTGACCTGACCTGACCTGTCCGCCCAAATGCCGGCCCCTTGTCCACTCGGTACGTTGGCAGCCCTTGGAGACGTGTGACAACCCAACGGATCCCTTCATTCCCGTATATTGTACACACAAACCCCGACCAAGGACCACGGCTACGGCCATGCATCAAATACCACAGCCACCATGCCATGTCCAATGTCCAATGTCCAATGTCCAATGTCCAATGTCCATGGAACCTTTTTGTTCCAATCTCCCTATCCCCTTTCCTCCTTGCTATTTTCCGTTGTTTTCCTTTTCGTTTTCCTCTTCGTTTCCGTCGACACCGGTGTTTGTAATGGCTAGGATGTGCATGGTTTCCTTTTCTTCCGTGGATAGCATGATCCTTTTCCATGCATTCAGCCTTACCCCATGTCCTATCTCGCTACTGCAAAAATTGATATACGTAGCCTTTTCTCTTCTCTCTCTCTCTCTCCTTTGAATTTTCTCCACTTACCAGTCCTGCTTTTGTTTCCTTGATGATCTTGTAGTATGGGGATCCTGGGAATGAGGGAAGGGAGAAGAAGAATGAAAGGGGGACCTGCTAGGTAATTGCAGACTGGACTCTGAACTTCCAAGGATGGGGATTGGTGAGTATGAAAGGAATGAAATGGGTCCCTCTTTCTTTCGTGAATGAGACCAGTCATCACAGCCTTAGGACCATGTCATGTGTGTGCAACACGATACAATTCATTGCAGGATTGCGTGGAAGTTGAGACTCGATCTAGCCGTTATAGGACAGGAACAAAGGTAACGGAATATCTTGCTTTCCTGTTTACTTTAATGGATCGCCATGCAGCAAGCAGCGCAGCGCAATGCAGAGTGTTTCCGAGCTTGAGTCTCTCGTTTCTCACACATGCATACAGGCATGGATGGTAGGGACGCATGTTAGATTGTTTTCTTCCGAGGAACACATTTCTTCCAGGCTGTTCTATTTTTAGACTCCACATATCTATATTTCAACGCGATAGATTCCCATGCTTATTCCTTACCATGATGTGGTCGGTCGCTTGGACAGCTCGATACCGGGAGAAAACAAATGCTTCCTAGTATGGTCTAGATGAAAGGTGGTGATGGGTTTGGAAACGTAAAGGGATTGGACCGAGCAACTGATGTTGAACTTTGTGACGAGATGATGCTTGGCATGATCTGAGATGAGGAGAGGGGATAGGAGGGGTTGGAGGGGTAGATTTTGAGATTGGAATATCAGGAAATTAAGAGACGAGGGGAGGTGAGTGGGGTAATGTGCGTACCGTTCCTTCCTGGAAAAGATCAAACATGACAGCCAGGCACAGTCAGGTACCGTTTATCTACTTGATGCACGTTGCTGATATGAGCAACCTTGTTGCAAACTGGCTGGGTGACCAGCCTTGGTTTCGAAAATCCATCTATTCATGAACGGCACGTGGTAGGTAAATAGATACTGGTTTAATTTCATCTCGTCTCGTCTCGTCTCGTCTCATCTCATCTTTACCGTAGTGATGATAACCAAAGCACGATCTGTTCGCCAAACCCCTTTGATCAAGAAACATCAACACAACCACCAAATCACCATCCTCTCACCCTACTTCCGCAATCTCTCTCTCTATTCTGCTCACACATGAGCAAATATCCCATTTCCCGACTTCCAATGCACTCAACCTGACGATGGAATGGCTCAATGTATTGCATTTCGTGCAACGACACACAACATGCATCCATTATCCATCCATCCACTCATCCATCCATGCACCTATATCCACGCGAACTAATCCGTCTAGTACCCCCCTCCCCCTCTCTCGACCCTCCCTCCCCATTCACGACATCAATGCACTCGACTTTCATCCTCGGTTCCCACCGGCTCAATTCCCCACCCACTCCGCATCCATATCGCCCGAACCCGAGTAGCGACGTCGACACACACCTACATGCGTTTCTATCCCATGGCTCGCATCGCGTCACGTCGTGCACGCAACACTGCTTCCACTTGCAATAGAGCACCCAATCCCAACCTCTCCATCCACGAATCCTTTCCTGTCATCCTCTTCTCCGCGCGTAGTACAAAACTCCCTCCATCCACACATGCACACATGCACATCCATCCATCCCTCCCTCCCTCGATGCAAACATCCCAAACGGGATTTTTCCCTGCGCTAGCGCACATACTTCGGGACTGTTCTGGACTCTCCTTTTGGATTCCGGATCCGGAACCGGAACATGTCGTAATTATGTGGGATGGATTGGTACAGCATGTCGGGTTATGTTTTATTTTTTTGGGTTTTTTTTGTTTTTATTGGGAGGGGGTGCGGCTGGGTTGGGATTTAGGCGATTTAGGCGATTTAGAGGAATACGGGCTGGTTGAATGGAGGGAGGAGGGGTGGAGACACGTGGATGTGAGGCGTGTAGGTGGCCTTGCCAGGTGGTGGTGCGATCGGATCGGATGGGATTGGATTGGATTGGATCGGATCTCTGGGGGGTTTGGTTGGAGGGGAGCTGGTAGATTGTAGAGGGTGAAAAGGGCAGTTGGTTGCGAGTGGGTGGTGCGGAATGACGACGATGCGATGCAGGTGAGATACAACTAGCTGTTGTTCACAGTTCATGAATGTGAGGAACCAGGTGTTGGAGATTGGTCGAATGCACATACGTATCCAGCTACATAACGGCGACAATTCGTTGGCATCAAATCGTTGAGGACTCACCTCAAGTTCCTACTGCATCTGCCGACGCCGCATAATTCACTTTCTTTCGTAGCACAAATGCCGTACTCTGCTTGACTCGGTGTTACGAGATGTAAGCCCTTGCCGAGCGTGGTAAATAGATCTGGCTAAACATGAAGAGGCGCTGGACATTGGTTGGAGAAAAAAACATGAAGGTTCGATTAGAGAAAAAATGTGGAGAGAACAAGAAGAATGAGTATAGCTGTTCTAGCGGCGTTTGGGGGAGTTGGAACTTTACTAGTTTGAAATGTATATTGGAAGAATTGCTAACTGAAGAGGGTATTGGTGCGGTAAAAGAAAAGTTAGGAAATTGGCTGTTCCAAAGCATAGAAATACGCAAAGAAGCCAAAAAAAAAAAAAAAAAAAAAAAAAAAAAAAAAAAAAGGGGAAAAACAAGTGAAAGGAGATCCCAATGGACCTACCAATCACAATACGCAACAGCATGATAATACTGCTGGTTATTAACAGCTCTTATACAATTCATCGTATACGTCTGCGCAAACCTGAAATCCTTTTCACATTTCACCGTCCGATCCGGGCAACGAAGCCACCCGACATCCTTACCCGGCCTTTCCTCTCCCAGACCCTGGTAGACGCATATTTGGTCATCGATCTTGACCTTGAACTCGCCATTCGGAAGCCAGCCGGGATTGGAGTCTTTGGCCGGATCCGGGAAGTTGAATTCGTTGTCTCCGCCCGTGTTGATGATGGTGTTCTTGCATGGATCGATGCCTTCTCCTGCTTTGCCTTTGAACATTTCCCAGTTGTATTTGTGCGTTTTGGTTAGGCCTCGGGCCCATGGGTTGTGGGTATGCACGAAGAATACTTGGACGCTCAAAGAGGGTTTGGCGGGCGCGGGACTCGTCGGTGCCGGTTTGGGAGGCGTTGGAGTTGATGAAGGAGGAGGAGATGAGGGGGGATGGCTGCTCTTGTCGAAGTTCCAGTCTCGCTGCGCAACGATGGCGTCGAAGAAGCTATCGGCGATAACACCCAAGGCCTTTCCTTTAGGGTGGAAAATGCGGTTCCAGTTGTCTCTGAGGTTAATAATCACTTTTCCGTCTTTGTCCTTTACTTCTAGCGTCGATATACTCTTGTCGTACGTTTCCTCGTCCTTGAAGGCCGGACTGATCTGATCCCACGGCACTCCTTGGGCTATTTTATCTCGTCCGGCCTGATCTATTTTGAGATGATCAAGTATCGCGTTGGTTATGTTCGGCAGACTCCGGCGGTTCCTGATTGATTCATTAGTCAGATGGTCTCCCTCGTTGCCGTCTTCCCACGCGCTGTACAAGCTCCAGAACCAGGTACTGTCAAATCTATCTTCTTCCCCGTTCCCGTGGGCATACAAATCCGCATCAAATCCAAAGCCAGTAGGAGTACAGTAACGGTGAGAGTTAAATTTGTCGATGTATGAATCAACCCAAAATACTCCATACTTCTTATACTCATCGGCAGCCTCACGGATGAGCTGATTGAGCTCTCTCACCAAGTTGTTTAGCCGCTTTCGAAGCCCTTTCAGGAGAACCCTGCCTCCTATGTTATATATTGACCAATCGATCATGTCGCAGACTTCATCCTCCTCGTCAAAGAAGGGGACGTAAGTTCCCTGGAAAACTTGGAAGTACTCTGGTTTAGTCGGTCCTCCCGCGGCAAGAGCAGCCCTTCCTTTCACGATGATATCCGCATACAGCTGTTGGTAATGGTCCATAAGCTTTCGTCTCTCGACTGGATCTCGAAGTCGGTGTTCGGCCCAATTCAAAGTTTTATCGCAACTGCCCGTGAATGGAACAGAGTATATGCATTGCTTGATCATTCTACAAAAAGTGTTAGTACTTGGATTTCACACGAGGGGTGTTTGTGGATCGCTTACGTCGAGAATTGCATGTCATTGCCGCCGGCAGTTAACACAGCAATCTGAGGTGCATTGGGATATTGACCAATCTTCTTGAACATGTCTTCGTCCTTGTTTTCTCCCATTACCAACTGCTTACTTATGATGCCGTCTAGTACTGCTCCTGAGCATGCTCCAAAGTTGTTTTTCCGCCATCCATCGCCTTGCTGTTCCTTCCAACGTGGCGAGTCGCGAAGCGCTTCCGGCCATGCCCTACTGTAGCGACCACATCCGCCGTTTGCGAAATCACCTGAGTCTTTGTAGTGGTAGGATGGCCCATTTGATCCTATTCCCGCGGTATATGAATCGCCGACAGATAGTATAACTTTGACGTATTGGTTTGGTCTTTGGTAGTCCTCGAAAAGACCGTATTCGTTGGCGTCGTCTGCAGCTTTGACAAACATTCCTTTAGCTTTACTAAATGCATCGACGAGTATTTGTGGTTTGTCTTTTTTCCATTTCTCGAATCTAGAATCCCACTCATGGCGTTGCAAGACAAGTGCTGTAACAAGGGCTGGTCCCACCAGCAACACAAGGTATGGCCTCATGATTGGAGAGTTGTGCACTGCAACAAGGATAACTTGCGGCTCGGTTGTTGTATGATATGTATTCAGGTACTTGAAAGACAGTATACTTGGACCACCCCATGCGGTGAGCTACCTCTTTTATACATAACCGGAAGTGTTAAGTGCATCAATTTTCGTCCCCGGAGGACCAAAGAAGTGACACATGAGGCTGTGAACATGGATTATACGGGCAAAGTCAGCGATATGAAATGGGCCACGGGGCCATCAAGAGTCTCAATGAAGTCCGGCTAGGAAAGGCACAGCAAGAGTCAAGACGTTTCACTCCTGGGCGTATAAGAAAGGACGATGTTGGGACGAGACACTACTACACGGCAAACATATGACGCTAAGGGCTCAGATCTTACCTTGAGAGACATTGAAAACTGTCATTTTCTGAAATGGGCATAATGTCACCACAATGATGCAGGTAATATCAAGTCTAAGGAAACAGAAGGTGAACGTTTGAGTGTATGAATAATTTGATACACTATTGACCTGCCGCTCACGAGAGTCGTATGGGGCTCATTGCCTACAGCTGCACAACACTGACATCCATGTGGTCACTAATATTTGAGTGTTTATATGAATTTCTTTGTAGTTCGTAGGCAAGAGATCTGTAATGTATTTGGGTTCATTCACATGTTTCTAGCGCTAGAAGTTAGTCCCGAGATACCAACAGAGGCCACCCCAATATATTAGAGAACACGATCCTCGAATGATGTCCCCGCTTCCTTGTCCTGAACCCTTCCCAACATTAATCCTTCACTTTTACTCGGCGGCCATTGAGCCGTAAAGTTCGTCGCAAAACTGAATAAGATTCTCTCATCCGGTAACTTTGCCGTAACTTCCACTGAACAGTTTGATTTCTTGAGAGGTTCTGGGCCCCACCACGGCCAAAACAGATCATAGAACATCTCATTATGCCATTTTCGCAACGGTCCGCCGTATTCATAGCCATGGAGAACACGACGTCGTACGATAGGGCCTCTCAATTCATCAATCCGTTTTTCGATTTCGTAATAATCTGGGCATACGCCGGAAATCTTGAGCGTAGCATTTTTGAGTCCCGGATAATCGTGACTGATCGAGCCGGCGACTAGTACAAAATTGTGTTCGTTACTGCGGGGATCGAATCAGATACACTCCGCTCGACGAATAGAAAGAACTCTGGACTTACAGTGCCGGGGGATCTGGATAAATCGACAAATCCGTGATCCGGAAAAGTTGGTCTTTTCTTTCGACTTGGGTGTAATACGCATGATTATGGCCTTCGACATCAACATGCGGATCCCACGGCATGAAAGGACGCTTGGATATCACTTGCTGGCGAGTGATCGATGACACCAAAGCTGCTTGTGCCAACAAAACTAAGTAAAATATCGAAAGCATGTTTAGGTTTGGCCACTCAACTGAACTTTAAGTTCATGAGCGGAGGAGAGGCCAGGGTAGGTGACTGACTGTATTTCGTAGTATTACACGATACTCCATGTGGCACAGTATCATGCTACCCCGCCGCCTAACCTGCGTCTATATGAAACCAGCAAACGGCGAAAAATGTCAGTTTTATATTCATCTGGGCGTAAACCGCAGCCGCTGTAAGTGTCTAAAACTTGTCGAATTGCGATCCAGCAAATGCCAAGCTCCGTTAGAGTTTCCATATGCCTCGTTCCACAATGGAGGCAGGGTATTTTATTGCGGCATGGAGATTATGAGAGGGTGATGATGCGTGTTGAAGTACAATCGAGCTCTCTTCAATGTAGCACAGAACGATATGGTATAGCTCTGTGCTTAACGTATAAGAGTCGTGTTGTTGGAGTCCGCGGAGCGGTAGGTTAGACAGTCGAAGATGACAAGTGCCTGAAAACACCAAGCGGCATCGAATTTGAGAAGCATCATGCAACATTGATCACTATTAAAAGACCGAAGTTATAAGTCATAACGAAACACAACCAAGCGATGATATATCTTTTGTCGCCTTTTCCCAGTCCTAGCAATGCATGTACACTACAACCCTATACCTCATTACCACAGTAACAAATCGGAAAGAAAAAGATTTAACCAGAATCGATGTCAACCAAAAACGCCATCGCAGTCATGATACCCTATTCCTTAGGTAGCCCGAGAAATGCCATCAAATTAAAGCCAATCGTGAGAGTAAGTAGTGCAATGTTCAACCAGTGTTGAACTTATGAGCTGACAAGAGTGCCGTAGTCGCCGTTGGTGATGCCATTGGGGATTTCTTGAAGACCGAGCTTGCCTACGCTTTTGGAAAGGTCGTCGGTCTTGTTTAGGACGCTTTTCTTTGTGTCTTGCTTTGCGTCGGGCTTTCCGAGATGAGGTTGCTGTTTTTCCTGTTGTTAAGTTGAAATCAGTATGGATTCTAAACATTGTCATGCGGTCCGGGAAGTGGACTTACCTCAGCCGGCGAATCTACAACAGTAGCCTCAGAGTCATCAATATCGACCATTGCCTCCTGGATTTCATCCTCGCCAATAAGGTCCTCGGCTTCGGCAGGGTCGTCTCTCGCATCCGGGATAAGATCCTCATCAAGGTGCCATTCCTGAATTGCGCGGATCAAGTCGACAGCAAGCTGTCCGTTCTTCTTCAACGCCTTATCCCAATGCGCTGGGATCCCCTTCTCCAACACCATCAATCTCGCGACGCTGTGCACAAGCATATGCCTCATCGGGCTTCCATCCTCCGTATTCGCATAAATATACTGGACGCGCCTGAGCCCGGGGTACGAATCGCTGTACTTATACCACTCGCGCACAACCTGCAAGATATCCTGGATGAGAGCGGGAATCTGGAATTTCTCGGCCATAAGATAGAGATCGAATTGGACGCCAAGATCGGATTCTTCCCGGGGAACGGGGAGGGAAGAGGAATAGAGCCAACCGACGAAAGTCTTGAAGGGGAGGTCTTCTTCTTCTTCGAGGCCGAAATGTTTGGTGTTGTTGGTTTTGGAGTAGAAGATCTTGCGGAAGAAGGGGGAGTGGTAGCAGAGGAGCTTTTCGTGCAGGACCCAGTGAGTGTTTTCGACGCCGACGTAAATGTCGACCATGGAGCGGGAGAGGAGCCTAGGAATAGTTAGATGGGCGGTTTGATTGGGTTAAGCTTCGTTGAATATATATGCTCGGGTTTCGAAATGATCAGCAATAATGGAATGGAAAATGAACATACTCATGGAGCTGCTTCTCCTGCGCAACCTCAGAAGAAGGCATGATGAGGATTCGGGTTCGTAAAGGGTATGGGAAAGTATTGAGCTTTGGGTCAAGGGGTGGAATAGACAGCAGCGAATGGAGCAGAATCAAAGACGCGGCGAGGATGAAAGAGATTCAAGAGCTATATCCAGATTGTGGCCGTGTCGCAATCTAAAAAGAATCTTGGAAGTTGAAAAGAGGCTGGGAACTGCGATGCATCGGTATGACGTAGATGACGTTACGGAACGCCTCGCAACCTTGTTCGCACCACCATCCCCGCTAGTTAGGGGCGCTATCCAGGATCCTGTCGATCAAGGCACCAATGCCATGTGAAGAAACGCATGTCAGTTGAGCAATCGCGCTTTATGCCTGATAGTGCGAGGTTAGTTTCATGGGAAAGCTGTCTTGACGACCTAGCTTCAGGGATATTCCCACATCGAGGTCGTTCAGTACAAACTACATCGCATTAGGGCCTGTAGAAGTAGATGCGAACTTACGAAGTACCACAGTAGAGTCTCGATCCTACTTCATCCACACTAGCTACTTGGATGACGGCTCACACACGGGACCTGCATATGAAAGGACCTCGGGAATCCTGCATAAGTACGCAATGACATAACTGTCAGCTACCGCTCTGCTAATCGAAGCGAGGTGTCCATTAGTACAAGATACTGTAACCGATAAAGGAGATTGGCATGATGGCGCGGTACAAAGTGCGATGATGTTTCGTATAGGTAATGAATTGAAGTAAGTTTTCCTTGGTATCATGCCGAATATTCCACAATCCTTGCAGTAGGCGTTCAAGCCATGCGCCTCTCGTCAGGCATGTTCTTGCGTTCCTTTGCAGAGGCCTTCTTGCGACGCCTCTCGATGACCTTGTCGCGTTCCTTCGCCTTCATGTTGTCGAAGCGGTCGATCAGGACAAGTTTCTTTTGTTCCGCTGGTACCAGAAGTCAGCACTTGATCGCGGGGCGGTTAAAGAAGAGAGACTTACATTTTTTGAGGTAGAATGGCTGTTTGCCCTGCTTGACCATTTCCTTTTCCTTCTTCCTGTGTTCTCGTATTATTTCCTGCTGTTTGTCTTTGTTCTGCTGTGTTTTCTTCTGCGACTCCATCGACAGAAGTTTCCGCTTCAATTTCTCCTTGTCGTCCTCGTCCTTGGTTTTCTTTATTGCCGTACGCAACTCCGCCATCTCAGACTCCCGATAGTCGTTAAGGAAAGCGTATCTGTTCTTCAGTACGGTATCATCAGGCCGGCCGCCTACAGCATTATCGAATCGCGGATCCCTAGCAAGCGACTTCTTGACCTCGTACACATCCCTCCTGCGGCCAACTGGACGTTTGCTTGTCTGTTTCATTGGGGCGTGCTTGCTGGATCGGGCTCGTGGAGCATCTTCAGAGTCGGAGCCTCCACCCAAGTCATCCACATTGCCATCCTGTGCTTGCTGGACCTTCGTGGATGTTTTAGGCTTTTTGCTTGACGTCAGCTGTGCGCCTTTAGCAAGCTTTGCAGCCTTGATCTCTTGCAGACGTTGGCGTAACGCCTGTAACTTGTCCTCCTTATCATCTCCAGTCTCTGCATCCCTCTTCCGTTTTCGGTTCGAATTTTGTTGTTTTGCGAGTGCATCCTGAGCTTTTGCCAAAGCGCCGAAGGAAACTTTGCTTAATTGTTGTTGTACTACATCATCATCTGAAGACTCCTAGTAGATATTAGCCGTCATAATCACAGAAATCAAGGGAAACTACCTCATCTTCGTCTTCCTCATTTCCACTATGCTCGTTGTTGTCCTTGTTTTCAGAATCGACGATTTCTGCGTCCTCGCCTGTCTCGACAATTGACGGAGACGATCGGTCGGAAACTTCGTAATATGACAAGTCGTCCGACTCGTCATCTTCTTCTTCTGCTGCTCTCAATTTTCGCTCGAGCTTCGTTGACAGCGGCATGTTGACTGGTGTTAGTTTGTTCGTGGTCATTTCATAATCGATACGGCTCTGAGGCTCGAACTTTTGATCCCCACAATTTCGGGATCGGCTGATCCTCGGCCGAACCAAACAGCCGTCCAAAGCTGGAGGGCCTTCCACTACGCGTAATACTAATATACCAGACATTTGCAATTGTAAAAAATGTGTTACAGGAATGGTAGAGCGTGCTTGGATCGTAACTTGATTTAAGTATAGCGAATAATCTATTTGTATGCCTTCAATTCATATTTGTGTTGTGTTGAAAATGGACCTCATCGGCCTTAGTCCAGATTTCATTGGCCCACCACCCCCGAAGGTAGCGCGATCAGGTGGAGCCGAGTGAGAGTTGCCTGACACCAAGCTTACCTAACAACTTTTAATAACTGCACGACAATCTGTCTCTTTACTTCTTTACTTTCACCTTCACCTTTACTTTCACTGTCGCCTATCGCTGCGCTCCTTTCTTCTTGGAGCGCGTCAACGAACAACGATTCTGCTGCCAAGGAATTCTCTAGCACGCCTGGCCCATGTGCGTGTCAACAGTCTCACGGTACAACCCCACCACAAACATCCCCACCCAGTGCAACGCTCTGCTAACTCGCCCAAGACTGTCTTCAGTCGTGCCACTGGCGACCGAGTGCAAAGCGTGAAGCTCACCATGGATCAGAACATGACGAACCAGAAGCGCGACAATGGCGATGGTGAATCATCTTCTAACTCGGCCATGCGTCAAAGCCCGAGCCCGCCACCACCTCCACCGCCTCCACCTCCAGCATTTCCCTTCTTCTCGCCCGCGGTGTACTACCCAGGCACTCCGCAGCAGATGTGGCCATATCAGCCTGACGCTCCTCATGTCACTCCGTGGCACTTCTACAACTCGAACGTACCCTGGTATGGGTTTATACCTCCGGTACACTACCCATATGCCTGCGTCCCCATCCGCCAGGGAGTGCGATCCGAGAGTGTACCTGATGTGAAGATTCTTGTCGAGAAGGATGTGTATGGTGCCCTTCACTTCATACGAGGCAGGAAGATTAACAAGTTTGACAGTCCCTCCGAATCCACTACATCTGGCAAACGTCGAAGGAATAAGAACAAGAACAAGACCAAGAACATTGGGGATACTATTTCTACGGTGGGAACAGGTAGAGATAATAAGTCTCTTGATCAGTCTTTGCGAAACAAGGAGGAGGACAGAAGGATTGAAGTTACTGACAATAAGCTTCCAGTAGCCAGCACCCTTCCTTTTCGTGGTAACTATAAACCCGTTCTCTCTGCACCCCAACCGAAGGCCAAGGCCAAACCGGTTGTTGAAAGACCCTACAAACACGTCATGCCAATGCCTCACCCGACCGTGGACTACATCGTGAAGGCTTCCGAGAATTCATTTGTCATTGACCCGCCCGAGCGCATGCTGGTCATCCTCGACCTGAACGGCACACTCATCTACCGTCCCTCCGCCCGTCGAAGCCCGACTAGCATGATCGCGCGACCATTCCTGAGCCAGTTTTTGCACTTCCTCTTTAAAAACTTTGAGGTCATGATCTGGTCCAGCGCCAGACCAGAGAACGTCGCCGTCATGGTGGCCAACGCGCTTCCTGGCGATCTTCGCGAAAAACTCGTTTCCTCCTGGGCCCGAGACTCGTTCAAACTCAACCCCAAACACTACAAAGAACGAGTCCAAGTTTACAAGAACCTCAATTTGATCTGGGCAAGCAACGACATCCAGAAACACAACCCCGGCTATAACTTTGGAAAACGATTCAATCAGCACAGTACAATTCTCATCGATGACTCCATCGCTAAGGCCGCTGCACAGCCATACAATCTACTTGAAATTCCTTCATTTGAGGCCACCCAGGCCCAGATGCAGAGCGATGTTCTGAAGGAAGTTGCTGGGTATTTGCAGGTGGCTCGGATGCAGAATAATGTCTCGAGTTTCATGGCAAAGACCCCGTTTAAGGCTGATGGAACATGGCAGTTTGAATGGGAGCCTGAGGCGGGGATTGAGGCGGTGGGTGCGGTGTAGGGGAGGGAATGTGGCTGATGATGATGGATGATTGTCTGTGTAAGAATGATTGTAATGCTTAGATACCCCAGCCTGGCCATTTGAACGAATGGCGTCTTTCTACCCTTTTTCTAAGGGTGGATGAAATGAAGAATATAGAAATGCATGATTGTATTTCTTTGCGAATGTGTTCATGATGATTACAGCCGAGAAATGAGGATGATGACTGTTTTTTTATTACAATTCCATCTAGAACTTGTGACTTAATGGACATCTCTCCACCAAACTCAACCCATTACGCTATTCGTCTATTCTAGCAAAACAAAATATCTAACTTAAGTTAGGTTATTATTTTCTTAGACTATATACCATAACAGATTCCTAATATTTCTTTTATCCCAGGTCTACCTACTTACCAAGTTATGCACATGCATCATATTAACCTCCCGTTTGACTTCTCTATAATTGTGCATATCCATCCTTTCCCGCCTATTCACATACCTCCTTCCCCACGCTAGAATTCTTCCATTTGCCCAGACACACTTACACAGAGCTGGTATCTCAACATGCACGACTAACCTGCGCCATCAACGTAGTTTTGGGAAACGGGATACCCAACTCCCCCTCAACCCGCAGCCCTTTCAGTCTATTTTAGTAGATTCCAATCGTCTCTTTTGTCGATGCTCCAGCTGTGCATATCCATCTTTCCTGCCTTATCAAAATCTTCGCTGCTCCCCTCGACAAGATGGAGCAAGAAGTGGAGGCCATGGAAGCCGATCAGATCAAATTCCAGACCTACGCCGAAGCGCATCTGGCAAAAGCGGCTTTCCTGAAACGAATAGAAAAGTCGCCAATGTCAGAGGGCACATGGTCTACTATGCGTGTCATCATGGGGAAGATGCAACAGGTGCTCAAGCTTGCCACGACTGTGGCTGAAGTTTTGATGTCAACTCCTAAAGACGAGGGCATTGAGAGTGGGGGAGAGCTCAAGGAAGAGAAGGTCGATGAAAGAGTTTCCCTTGAGCGATAAATGCTTACACAAACAGTATACCTGAGTTCAGGAGTAGGTGCAAAATGTAGAAAATGTAAAAAATGTATATAGAAGTGTAATGGTAATAAAATAGGTCTGAGTTTCATTGAAAAAAACAATTCTATCGCATCCTAACCCTAGCAGATCTAATATCACTCTTGTCTCCCTCCCCTCCGAGAACCCATCCATCTAACCCGCCCTGATTCCCTTCTCACCCACCCTCCTAGCCCTTCTCACCATCACCCATTCCCAACAACCTAATTATCCAGACCCGTAGCACATTCATTCCATTTCCCCAAACTCTAAACTTGCCTCTTGTCCATCCTCCAGCTATGCTTATATATCCTTTCCTGCCCCATATCACCCTCTTTCGTCACCAAGAGAGATTGACTGGAATCCGTCTTTTCCTACGGGGGTGGAGCAGGGTACGTAGGTAGATCGTTGATAAGATATAATACGAAATAAGCAATGTAGACTAAGAGATTATAATTTTCTCATTTCTTATACAAGATACACTAGCCACTGTGCTATGGAATATAGTGTAATGTAGTGTTGTGAGTGTATCAATGCCATGATTTCTCTATATACGATATTTAACCCCAATTCTCATGTTTCGTATCCAAACAATTACCATCAATCACCATCCAGCAACCCCCCTTTCTTCTCTCTGAACCTCAATCCACATTCCCAACTCCCTCACTCTCCCACTACTTCACTTCCTCTTCCTCCCCTCTCCCTTTTTCTTCTCTGTCCCAGTAGCTTTCGCCAGAACCGCCTCCTCCGTCTTACCAGCCGCACCCTCAACCTTCACACTCTTGTCGGCATCGGGCGCCGCCGTAAGCGGCTTATTCGCATTCTTCTCTTCCTCCTCCTCGTCATCACCACCCTGGCCGAACTCATTGACGCGAGAGTAATCAACCTTGTACATCCAAGTCTGATAGATGTAGACGAAGAAAATGACATCGTCACGGAGCGTAGCGAGACGGTGCAACGTAGGCATTTTGATAGTGAAGGCGAAGAGGTCGTCGATGAAGGTGTTCAGGAATTTGTAAGTCATGGCGCGGCCGGGCATGTGAGCGACGGATTTGAGACGGTAGTTGATGTAGAGCGAAGGGACCATCATGAGGAAGCCGTAGGCATAGACGGAGCCGACAAGCGTCGTGATTATAAAACTGTACCAGCTCTTGTGTGTGTTGTAGAGGAGCGAGTAGACTGCGTAGGCGGCGAGAAGAGGGACGGCGATCCAGTACAGGTACTTAAAGGCGATTTCGTCATACTCTTGCGTCTTCTTCTCGGTCTCGGAAAGAACGTGCTTGTCTTCGAAAACGATCGTATATGGGATTATGGCGCCAGGGCCGGTAGGGCGAAGGCGGACATTGACCATCTTTGTGACTTTCCAGGCTTCGATGGCGATACCCATGCCTTGGCCAAACATGATCATCCAGGAAGTGTTCTCGTTGTTGTCGAGGAGATAAAGGAAGATGATACTCTGCATCAGGACGTTGGCGAGAATGGTGCGAACAGAAGTACCCACGTTGTCCTTCTTCTTGCGCCAATGGGCGACGTCATTCTTGAACGCAAGCATCTCAAAGATCATGTGGAAGACGGAAACAACGGCCGTAATCGCAAGGAGATACGAGTTGCTGTCAATGAGGATCTCTTTGAACATCTCCATTTCAGATCCGTCACCACCGGTAGGAGAGGATTGGCCAGCTGCGGCCGCCGCGGCTTGAGAGCGAATGTTCTCTTCCATGGAGGCGAACAGGTTGAATTTCCAGTTGGCAAGATTGTTCAGTTTCACGTTGAGCGGGAGGATAGTGACTGTATCGTTCAACTCGATCATATGCTTCTTCAGCTGCCAGAATGTGTTGGTGAAGAGAACGGGGTAGTACCAGCTGTGTTGACCCGTAGCATCTCTGGCACCACCAGCTTCAAGTTGGAAAAAAGACCTAGGGCCCTGGTGCAGAAGTGGGTAGTTGACAGTGCCACTATCCGGAATCAAAGAGAGGGTGAAGTTGGGATGGAAGTACGAGCCAATGATCTTGGGAGCCTTCTTCTCTTCCTCGGTCTCAACGTCCTGTTCTGGCATATCCGAGAGCAAATTCCTGGTCTTCGCAATCTTCTTCTTGGGAAGGTAGCGCGTCAAAGGTCGGATGAAATGATATGCGCTAGCGATATCATAGCCGGGAGCCGTGGGGTCAAGCACACTACCGCTCTTTGCAACGAAGAAATGGGCAAATAGGGTAGCATTTTGCTGTACTTCCTTGGGCACCGCGAACGAGGTCTCAATAACACGATTCTCCTTGTAGTCTCCAAACTTGAAGTTCTTCTCTTCAACCAATAGCGATGCTTTGGGCATCGACTTCAATGCAGGCATTGCGAGCGACGGCGAGATGTATAGCGAGATATCCAACTCGGTACCGAGCGGCCAGATGGGCGCAATGTTCTGAGGGATTGGATTCCATTGCGCATCAGCATTCAACTGGTGAGGACGCTCCGCATACGCCGGGATTTTGACTGGTGCGCCGCCAGAAGTAGCAACGGTCGAGCCAGCATTCGCGGGGTCAGCGGTAGTCTGCTGCCCAGGAAGGAATTGCTTCATAGCAAACTGGATGAGGAAAAATATTCCAACACTCTGTACCAGGGTCCGTATCATCTGAAGAGTCACAAAGTCAGCTAATATTCAAGGACAGATTAGCTACTGTGGAGATGGAGGGTCCACCACCACCACCACCACCACCACAGCGGCCGCGGATAGTAGCAGCGTACACCACTGGTTGAGGAGCCCTGCTCTTCCTGACGCTCCTATGGCAAGTTAGTCTATGATTTCGCCGTATATAGGAGTTTGGCTATTCACCGGAGCGGGCATGATGGGCAACCGCGAGAGATGGTTCAAAGGTTGGGGAAGGCGATTGAGGGATGGAAGACGAACGAAGGCGACGGCGGATTTCGCGGTGGTGACATTCGGGGCGGCGGTGCCAAGGGAAGTTGGATCGGGTTAGCATCTCCGCGTGGGGGAAGAGGGAGAGCCTCGGACGGTCATTTGCGCCACGAGGACCCCATGCACATGGCGGCCAAGCAGCCAATAGCGGGAGTCGTGAGGGACTCGATCGTTGTTCTGCTTCGAAGGAATGCTCAATGACTCTGAGCTGACGTGGAGAGCTATTAAACGTCTGTTTGAACCCTCGATTCTTCTCTTATCTTTTCTCTTTGTTCTTTTAATTTATTGCTCTTCCCAGTTTCACTTGTTCTCTCACATCGGTCTACAAGACAGTTTGAAATCCCAGCCCAACGTCGTATAAAATCCACCAAAAGTTCTGCCGACACAGTTCAACGACTTTCTAATTGACAAAACGCCCCACACTTGAAAATATACCATGTCTACGAGCAAGAACCCCGTAGTCTGTGTCTTGTATGTTATCCTACCCAAACAAGTACCATTTTCCATTCTAATCCCCGCCTCAGTTGCGGTGCTTCCCCCGGGAAGTCGCCCGCACACCTCGAAGCAGCCCGCTCTCTGGCCCGCTTACTCCACGAGAACAACATCAATCTCGTCTATGGAGGTGGAACCATTGGCCTCATGGGAGAAGTGGCACGCACTCTCGTCTCTCTCTCCGGCCCCGACTCCGTCCACGGCATCATTCCAGAGCCTTTGGTCCAGTACGAGCAGCAGCGAAATCCCTTATCAGCTCAAGAACACGAATCTCAAACCTACGGCCGCGTGACGATCGTGAAGGATATGCATACTCGAAAGCATCAGATGGCACAAGAAGTCATTGCTGGGGGTCCGGGTGGCGGCTTCGTTGCACTGTCGGGCGGTTATGGAACGCTGGAAGAGCTGATGGAAGTTACGACATGGAATCAATTGGGGATTCATAGTATGCCGGTTGTTGTGTACAACGTGGAAGGCTACTGGAATGGTCTGATTGACTGGGTCAACGAATCAGTGAGGAGTGGTTTTGTGGGAGAGACGAACAAGGGAATCATTGTAGAGGCCAAGAGTGCCGAGGATGTGATGGACAAGTTGAAGAGTTACAAGAATGTCGAGGGTAGGTTTGGTCTGACTTGGGATCAAGAGTAAAGGGCCCGACTTATGGAGATGGAATACCAGACTGGAAGGAAGGAGAAAGGTCGGCGGTGGGTCAAGTGCTGCGATAGAATTTCTGTAGCATTACATCGACTCGTCGAATCACAAGAAATGAGAATAAATATATGACAAGGCAAAAACCATAAAACTTTTATTTCCGAATGAACTTTCGCCGGAAACACCCATGCTAAATAGCGAGATCTTTTGAACCGCCATGTGTGATGCCCAGACCGCCCGAGTACGGTATAATGATGTAAGACTCGAGGCCATCAAAGAACCACCCATTGAAATTGGGAATATGAGTGCTCCATTGCCACGGATATTCCATATGCCGCCCACCTTCAACGCCTTACGATGCATCGAAGTTATAAATTCAGATGAATATCCGCACGAACGCGTGCTACAAAATACCTCCCGATAAAGTCATGACGCCATGAGATGCCCGCGATGGTAGCCTCACTCGTTTAGGGCGAATACCTATCGCATGATGCTACGAACTCAGGTATTATGGCCTGGCACAAATTCGAAATGGTCTGTAAACCTAACGGTATCGTATGCTCAAAAACCTGGAAGCTGGAAACCAAAGCCAGGTACTGCAGGTGGCACAGCGATCGAGGGCTCAGGCCGAGGTGAAATGTGGCGAGGCTCAGGCAGTGAAGGTCGATGCTCTTTGCGAAAGCGAGGAGTTTCAGATCCACCACCACCGCCGCCACGAGGACCTGCGGCATGTCCGTAGCCCCCACGTCGACCACCGTCAGGTGGGACACGGCGGCTGATAGCTTTGAGACTGTTAGTGTACATCAGATGGATCCGTTGATATTGTTGTTTACCTTTGGAAGAGACACCTGCGCCAATCTCGATGTCTGGTTCTTCCATAACCATGCCTCCTTCGAGAGTTATGCCACCAGTGCCTCCATACTCCGCGGTCAGGACCCACTTGCGATCGGCATCAGTAAGTCGACTAATCGGAATTATGCTTATTCCGGTAGTGTAGTCACTACAATCACGAGGGCCAAATCCGACGCCCCATCTGGTCTACACTTGGGTCAGTGCCTTGCTGTAGGCGAAGTTCGCATACACTTTACCTGACGCGCCTTTGACAAAGCCGCAGGGTCTTGAAGATTATCCATGCCTTTCTTGGCAGCTACAGCGTCTTGTCGATTCACCATCTTCACAAAGGCATGGCGTTTGTCTTGATTGACAATGCACGTCTGGACTTTTCCAAATCGACTGAAGATATTGCGAATCTCACCTTCGGTTCCTCCAGCACCGCCTATGAACAAGGTGCGGCTTAGAACTTTGATATGATCAGGGGGTAAGGACTTATCCCACTCAAGATATTTTGGCTGACCACTAGGTAAACCACTCGAACCTTGAGGTGGGCTAGGAAGTCGCCGTTGTGCTGGCGGCGTGCGCTGGCGGAACTCATCGCGACCACGCCCTCGCTGTTTACCACGCCCACGTCCCCGTTCACGATCATTGCGATTTGACGAGTTGCCTTCAGCAGCTGCATTTGGATCGTACGTACCATATGTCGGGCTATCGCGACGATTTGGCGGAGTTCTACGCATTGGAGACTGGCCGCGATGATGGCTGTAGTCAGGAGATCTGCTCCGATCTCGGAATCTATGTCCATTCTGTTCAAATCTCTCAGGTTGAGCGCTACTTTGTGCGTTCGGTGCAGCTAGGACATTATTGACACCCATTGGCATTTGGGGAGGAGGGGCTGCCAGAGCACCACTCTGCTGTTGTTGTGAATGACCTGCCACTGCTGCAATCAACTGATACCCTTGCTCTGCTGGTATTTGACCGCTGCTCAGGGCCTGGAAGATGGTTGACAACATTAATTCCGGAGTCATAGTCTGCGCTGGGGCCACAATGGGCGGCGGCGGAGGGACAAATCCTGGGAAAGGCGGAGGAGGCGCAACATTTGAGGGAAATGGGAACGGTAGCTGTGCGGACGGTGGCAAGTTAGTCTGACTATTCTGTTGCGGCATGCCCACTAAGGTTGCAAGCAGGGCGCTTGAATCCGGCGCAGCAGAAGGTGCTGGAGGAAATACAGGCTGTGTGTTAGACTGAATACCAAATCCCTGTGATGCAATAGTAAGACCTTGAGGAGAGCTATGAGGTTGTGAAGGAGCAGCTGCGCGCAGGTAACAATTAGTTCGCCTCGAATTTAAACTGAAGCATGGATGATATCGTACCGTGCCTGGGCGCATTGAGCATGTTCTTGAAGCTAGAGAGCATCGAGATAGGAAATGTCTGGCCACGTTCCCAAATGTCTAGCAGCTTCGATATCTTCTCTTTCTGGTTATCAGGGGCGACTTGGATCAAGTCCGTCATCAATACTGGTAGAGCATCGGTTACTTGTTGCACACCCGAAGCAAATGTTCCGGGGGCAGCATTCTTAGAAACGGCTTGTCCTGAGCTGCGGGCCTTTTCCACCCATTGTCTAGTCACCGAGTCTATTACGTATAGCACTCCTAATTTGTGTGTTGCAGCGCTGTTCTTGAACTGTTGGACGATCTTGAATACGACGAGGGTGTCAGACTGCGGAGGAGAAACGCGTCAGTATTCAGTGGTATTGGTGACGGCTTTGACTGTCGTTTGACCAGAAGCATACCTGGACATTCTCAACGCATTTTGCAGTGATGGCGTCGATCTTGGTCTTGGTGATACCTGGTGGTTTTAGGGCCTGGAGCGACTGGAGCAAGGTGCCCAGCTCCTCCATCGCGGCCATGACTATATTAGAATATGCCAAATTCAGAGCTGTTGATGGTGCAAATGAGAATCGGGCGGCTAGATGCAGAAGCAGTACAGCGCACACTCAAGTGAAAGAAGCTGGAGCAGTCGCAGGTGATGTGCGCCGGACTCGACGTTTCGGCCACAAGGTCCAATGCGGAGAGATCTAAGTGGCAGGCAATGCCTGGTACGTAGGAGAAAGCAGTTGGTTGAACGGGCCAGGCGGGCTGGTAGGCTCTCTGCACTTCTCCTGGGCAATCTGCTGTAACTTACGAGGGCGTGAACGTCGCCCGTTGCAATAAAACTGAGAGTGACTGGGGCCTGTGGCAAGATCACACGAAGACAGGGAATCGCGAAGAGATAGGAGCAGAATGAGGCAGAAGCAGACGACGGAGCGCTTGCGATGGAGATTCTTACGTTCACCGTCCAATGCAGTGATGCGGTGAGTGGGTGAGTGAGTGCGTGAGCGGGCGAGAGAGATGAAGGAGAGTTGAGAGTCGTCACAGATTGAACTTGCAGGTGTCCGGATGGAGACACGCCCGCTCCGTCTTGGGTCGAGGGCGCTAGGCCCCTGCAGCCTTACATAAGTGGCCCGACGCTCGACGCCGGACGACAGATCACGTGTGAGGGCTTGGCGGCGATATCTGGCAGCGGTCTAGTCAACACATCTGGACGATTCCAAGTTCAGTCAGGTGGCGGAATGGAGTGAGTGAGTGAGTGAGTGAGTGAGCAACCAGGTGACATGGGATGGAGATGACATGCACAGTGCGGCAACAAGCCTCGGTAATAATAAACTGTCAACTGAATTGGGCTGCAAAAAAAAAAAAACGCTCACTTAATTCTTACTTACTGCACATCATTGTGTCTCGCGCAATCTGCAGAATTTTCCCACTTTGACGGGATTGCATCAACGGGAATGTGCGGAGGAGCCTTGATACTATACTGTTCCACCCGCTGGCACAGCACAGCACAGCACAGCACAACATAGTATGCATACTGGACTGGATACTATGCACTATGCGCCACTTTTCCTCCAGTGTTAGCAGTATTCCCCCAGTGGGCCCTGTGCCCTTGGCCGGAGCCAGAGAGCGGAGCCAGCGAGGAGAGCCTCCCGAGGCCTCATTCCGAAAGCAATTGAGAAACGAGAGTAACTCTCTACGTACCGTCCATCCGTCTTGCTTTCTTTGCTGGCATTGACGGGGCACTTGATTACTCATTGATGACCTTGAAATACACATTTTGTCTAGGCTCTGAAGTGAATATCTGCCGCAAGCGCTTGAATGATGCATTTGCTTTCGGAATCATCCAACAATCGCTGTAATACTAATGCGAATTGACACAAATACAACCACCAATGTAGCATCCATGAACGAGACCACTCAAGGAGGACCATTCCGAGAGTCTTCCCTCCCCACCGGAGCGTCTAGGACCTGTCACTGGCTGGCTGGCTGGGCAGGTCAATGCTAAGAGTTTCTGGCGGGAGCGGCAAGTGCGGTGTTGGGAATGACGACGGTGGCCTAAGCGCGCCGCCTTGAGCTCTCTCTCCCGTCCAAGGGCTTGCGGAACGACGTTTTTTCTCGTCTGTTGGCACAAGACTTTTCTCCTCCCCACTTCCGACTTACCGCTCTCATCCATCCATCCTTCCACCCTTCCCTCTTCTTCCTCCCCACGACAATTGCTTTCAAGATGGCTTCCGCCCTGCGATTGACCTCGAGCGCATTCCGTTCATCCCTCTCTACTGCTACTCCTCTGCGATCCGCTGCCGCCTTCAATGGCCTCCGCAGCTACTCCAGCAAGACCCAGGTGCGCACTCGGCATCCCCCATCGCCCATCCCTCTGACCGACCTACATCCGGCTAACATTCTCAATTGCAGTCGCTGAAAGAGACTTTCGCCGCAAAGCTCCCCGGTGAGATCGAGAAGATCAAGAAGCTCCGCAAGTAAGAGCAAAGCCATGTCCGCAACCTCCGCACCAGCTTGTTAACCCACAATTGCAGGGAGCATGGCAACAAAGTCGTCGGCGAGGTCACTCTTGACCAGGTCTATGGCGGTGCCCGTGGCATCAAGTCGCTCGTCTGGGAGGTGCGTCGCCTGCCATTCCTCCACTCGACCGCTCAATTGAACCCAAAAGCTGACCACGATGCATAGGGCTCCGTTTTGGATTCCGAGGAGGGTATCCGATTCCGTGGAAAGACCGTATGTTCAAACTCCATTGAAGCAAATGCCCTGAGCTGGACTGACAATCTGTAGATCCCAGAGTGCCAGGACGTTCTCCCCAAGGCCCCTGGCGGCCAGGAGCCTCTCCCCGAGGGTACATTTCAATTGCGACGCAACCAAACGACATATACTGACAACTGACAGGTCTTTTCTGGCTTCTTCTGACTGGCGAGGTTCCTTCCGAGCAACAGGTTCGCGACCTCTCCGCTGAGTGGGCTGCCCGATCCGCCGTGCCCAAGTTCGTTGAGGAGCTGATCGACCGCTGCCCCAACGATCTCCACCCCATGGCCCAGTTCTCCATCGCCGTCACTGCTCTCGAGCACGAGTCCAACTTTGCCAAGGCATATGCTAAGGGCATCCACAAGTCCCAGTACTGGGAGCACACCTTTGAGGACTCCATGGACCTCATTGCTAAGCTCCCCACCATCGCCGCCAAGATCTACCGCAACGTCTACAAGGACGGAAAGGTCGCTCCTGTTGAGAAGGACAAGGACTATGGCTACAACTTGGCCAACCAGCTTGGTTTCTCCGAGAACAAGGACTTTGTCGAGTTGATGCGCCTTTACCTCACTATCCACAGTGACCACGAGGGTGGCAACGTCAGTGCCCACACCACTCACTTGGTCGGCAGTGCCCTCAGCTCTCCATACCTTTCCCTCGCTGCCGGTCTCAACGGTCTTGCCGGTCCTCTTCACGGATTGTATGTTTCTCGCGGATATAATGTGACAGAGTACATTGTGCTAACTAAACGTTTAGGGCTAACCAGGAAGTATTGGTCTGGCTCCAGAAGATGAAGAAGGCCATTGGCAACGACCTCAGCGACCAGGCCATCAAGGACTACCTCTGGTCTACTCTCAAGGCCGGCCAGGTCGTTCCCGGATACGGTCATGCTGTCCTCCGCAAGACTGATCCCCGATACGTCTCCCAGCGCGAGTTCGCCCAGAAGCATCTTCCCGACGATCCCATGTTCAAGCTCGTCAGCCAGGTGTACAAGATTGCCCCCGGTGTCCTCACCGAGCATGGCAAGACCAAGAACCCCTACCCCAACGTTGACGCCCACTCCGGTGTCCTCCTCCAGTACTACGGCCTCACTGAACAGAACTACTACACTGTCCTGTTCGGTGTCTCCCGCGCACTTGGTGTTCTTCCCCAGCTCATCATCGACCGTGCCGTCGGCGCCCCCATCGAGAGGCCCAAGTCGTTCAGCACTGATGCGTATGCCAAGCTGGTTGGCGCTTCGTTGTAAAAACATGATGAGTTTATGCGCGGGGTTCATGGAGCGATGGATTGGATTTAGATTGAACGACTTACATGTATCGATTAGATCAGGGACATTGTAAGATTGGCCGATGTCTCAAGATCTGCACACTCTCAACTTTTGTGTCTTTTTATTGTAGTACTATGTTTTCCAGTGAATGAATGACTTGTTCTGCAATATCATGTTTCAAAAGTTCAGTACTTTTTCTTGGCCACAGTTTGGTTTGTTCGTGACAGTCTACATAGTGTGAATCAGCTCTTACCGCTACGTTCCACAATATCATAGCGGCGGAGCTGGTGCAATTTCAGCAGGATTTTTCTTCCTTTCTCTTACGAAACAGTAAATGTGGTTCTCGGTAAAAAGAACGCCTCCTCCCACTTGGATTTCTCTCCTACCGAATTGCATTTCAATGATTTACAGCTATATAGGTTCAGCGAAAGTCAAAACTAAAAACAAACAAATAGCACGTCCAGAAATAGTGGCTAGTAGCTCCAGGGTCCGCCAGAGGGCTTCCTACGGTTTAACGAAGCCGTAGTACTGTAGCTCGGAGGGGCGGCACTGGCTGCCGACGCACCTTCGGGATGGCGTGCAGCAGTGCTGAGAAGTCAACGAAAGCTGTTGATAGGGAAAGTCGAAAAATACTCGGAAGGACTTTTGCTTCCCGGCGGCGGTGAAGGGGGTGTGAAAGGGGCGGGTCAGCAATGGGGAACGGGCAGTTGGAGGCTGACAGACCGCTTGTTGAGGTGTTGATTGCCTTCGCCTGTGAGTGCTGGCCACTTCTGGCTTATGGGGAGCCGCGGCCTTTGCTCAACAGTAGCCGGCGATGTCATGGCGCAGGTTGCAGGGGCTCAGAGGTGGAAAAGAATGACAGGCCAGGCTTTTCACTTGCAGTGCTGGGTGAATGCATTCGGGGCACTGTGGGGTGTGGACTTGTGGACCAGCATGTATGTTTTAGGATGGGCTTGCGATGCGGGATGAATAGGGACTATTCTTTGGGCCGTCCCGATGTACAACCTAACTGGTATCATTATGGTACAGCAAAAATGCGCAACGTGGGTTTGTTGACGGTTTCGACCTCAACTGGATTTCGCCGTTCGGATACACCCACATTCGGTTCTTGAACCCTTTCTGATTCATCGCTGGTTTGCCTCCTCCACCACCACCACCGCGCCGTATCTTTGCCATTGAACGACAGCTCTCTGACTGTGTGCACAATTCTGGTCTACTTAATCCCACCACGCCTTCGAACGCCGCTCTTGTGGCTTGGTCGTCCCCCTTGGCGGCGCAATTCACCTCTCCCCGACAGTAGCGCGGCGGGCGGCCAACCAGTGCTCAGCTGCATCCAAGCCCAAACGGACCGGCCTGCTTTATCCCCAAAAGCTACGGCCACCCTTCAACCCCCCCAACGACTTTTGCTCTAAAACTAATCTACCTCTCCCCTGATACCTTTCTCTCACACACCTCACAACTCATCCCCTCACTTTCTTGCGAAGAAGCTCCCTACTCCCTTGGTCAGGGCCCCTTATCAGACAACAAAATCCCCAGATTATGTCTACCAGTGCAGCTGTCGCAGGCATTCCTCCTGTGGGCCCTCCCGCCCTGGAGAAGAAGCCTGTCAAGTTCAGCAACCTGTTGCGTGAGTTTCGTCCTTATCATCGAATTTCCAGAGATTTCAGGAGCTGACCGAGGTGTGCTATTACAGTCGGAGCGGGTCTGAATATGTTCGAGTAAGTAAACACCGAGGTGCACTTCGCATGTGAGAGCGAGCAACGGCTAACAACGATACTAGGGTGACTACTCTGGGACAGGTAATGCGACCCCCCTCCCCCCTCTCTACGATCCCTACGATCGAATAAAATGGAGTTGGAAAACAGGCCGCTAACTGGGGATAAAATAGCCTTTGGAGGTTGTCAAGACCACCATGGCTGCCAACAGGTCTGATGGCTTCTCCGGTGCCATCGGCAGAATTTGGGCCCGTGGAGGAGCTTTTGGCTGTGAGTCTTTATCCCAGACCCGCCCCCCGCTACGAATGTCGCATATTGTAGCTTGCAGAGAGGAACTTGTCAATTTGTGATTTCCAAAATGCGGGGCTCATGAATTGAACATCTAGCCCTATCGGATAAGAGCTAACATGCTTGCTACCAGTCTACCAAGGTCTCATCCCGTGGGCGTGGATCGAAGCCTCTACGAAGGGCGCCGTTCTGCTCTTCGTCGCCTCCGAGGCCGAGTACTATGCCAAATCCTTCGGCGCCGCCGACTTCGTCGCTGGTATCAGTGGAGGTATGGTCGGTGGTCTGGCCCAGGCTTATGCCACCATGGGCTTCTGCACCTGTATGAAGACGGTTGAAATTACCAAGCATAAGGTCGCCTCCACCGGCGTCAAGCCCCCAGGTACAATGGAAACATTCATGGAGATCTGGCGCAAGGAGGGTCTTCGCGGTATCAACAAAGGTGTCAACGCCGTCGCCGTCCGCCAGGTCACCAACTGGGGCTCCCGCTTCGGCCTCTCCCGTGTCGCCGAGACGGGTATCCGCAGGGCTACTGGCAAGGAGCATGGCGAGAAGCTGGGTGTGATGGAGAAAATCACTGCCTCTGCTCTCGGTGGTGGTCTCAGTGCGTGGAACCAGCCTATTGAGGTCATTCGTGTTGAGATGCAGAGCAAAACTGTGGACCCCAACCGCCCCAAGAACTTGACTGTGGGCAAGGCGGCCAAGTACATTTACTCCAACAATGGTTTGAAAGGCCTGTACCGTGGTGTTACGCCCCGAATTGGTCTCGGCGTTTGGCAGACGGTCTGCATGGTTGCTTTGGGTGATATGTACGATTTCTCCTCCCTTCCCCTCTTTTTATTTCATCAACTAACAACATCACAGTGCCAAGGAAGCTGTCGAGAAGCTCACTGGCGAAGCGGTCACCGCTAAGCACTAAACGGCGTTCTGGAAAGTTAATGGGTGGATTAACGATGACTCTACCTGATTATACATAGGCTTCCGCGAGGATATTTCTCCGTCTCGTGTGCGTGGGTTCATCGATACATGAGTAGACAAAGTCATTGAGCGCGGTGTTTGCAGATAAAACGATGGGTGGTTGGATTTGATATAGACAGGTACCATGCGCGGTACCAAGCGCTCGCAATACAAGACTTGAAAACTGAGTGTTGGCACTATGATTGATTTGGTGTCCCCACCCGCCGTTCGTGACTAGAGCGTTGGTTGAAGATGTTTTTGGATGGAAGATCCGCAATTGGCCCTTGCTCTGCATGCCGTTTTAGACCTGAGTTCATAAACAACATCCATGCCCTTATTGTATTCACACTTCGCACCCATTGACATGGCAAGATGTAGTTTCCAGCTTCTCAATTGCTTTTGCTTTCGTTACTTCCAATTTATCGAAGGAGATAATCCAATGGCTCCGATGGTTGTCTCGGGGCTGACTTTTGCATTGCTTTTCTTTAGCTGGTGGCCATGATGCCGGCCGACAGCTAGCGTTACACGTGCTGAGTGATTGGCTAGCGCAAGCTCTCCCCCCGCCAACCTCCCATGTTCACGCCGCAAGCTTGCTGAGCGACGGAACCAACAATTTCTTCACCTGAAGCTGTTCCTACCAGCTTTCATACGTCAATCGTTGCTGGCATTGAATCCTATCGTTAAAATAATCAATCCTCCGCCATGCGTTTCGGGTCGACACTTCGCCGAACTATCTATCCGCCATGGAAAGAGCACTACATCGACTACGACAAGCTCAAGAAGCTCCTTAAAGAGAGCGACGCAAACGCGCCTGATGACGATGATGAAGATCAATGGACTGCTGAAGACGAGACGGCTTTCGTTGACGAGATTATGAACGTTCAGCTGCAGAAAGTGCACAAGTTCCAGTCTGAGCAATCGCAGAGACTCCGCGACCGTGTTACGGCATGCGAGAAGAAGCTGGAGCCATTAGCAGTGGGCATAAAGTCGGAACAAAAAGAAAAGAACGGAGACGCTTCGAAGGAGACCCAGAGCGAGCAAAAGCAGGATGTCAGCCCCGAGGAGCGGGAGAAGCTGTTAAAGGAGGTGCTTGGTGAGCTCGACCACATCACGAAGGAGGTCAATGAGCTTGAGAAGTTCAGCCGAATCAACTACACGGCGTTTTTCAAGGCTACCAAGAAGCATGATCGTAAGAGAGGTCAATCCTACAGACTCCGCCCGTTCCTGGAGACCAGACTTGCGGCGCATCCGCTTAACACAGAGGATCACTCGCCGCTGCTGTTCAGGCTGTCTGCTATGTACTCTTTTGTCCGTCAAAGTTTGGATGGGAAGAAGCAAGAAGCTTTGTCTTTCGCTGAGAGCTTCTCTGGCGGAGAAGGGTTCACATCTCAAAAATGTACGCACTCCCTATATTTCCGTCATAGGTTGTCTTACTAACGCGATCTAGTCTGGGTACATCCTGACAATATTCTAGAGGTCAAGACTGTCATCCTCCGCCGACTGCCCGTTCTTGTCTACAACCCGCAAACCTCCAAGATCGCCGAGGGTAATCAACGCGATCCTACGCTGACCTCCATCTATTTTGATAATCCGAAGTTCTCTCTCTATACCGATAAGGTCAACCATACACCTGATGCTGGATCCCTTCGTCTCCGCTGGTATGGACAACTTGCGGAGAAGCCTGATATTCTCTTCGAGAAGAAGGTCATCAAGGAGGGTGATGCCAGCGAAGAGCAGAGGTTTCCGATCAAGGAGAAATATATCGAGCAGTTCATCGAGGGCAAATACAAGATGGAAAAGAGCATACAGAAGATGGAATATCAGAAGAAGGATCAATCCCAGATCGCGGAATTCAAGAAAGCGGTCGATGATATCCAGGCATTCATCAAGGAGCAGGAGCTGCAACCAGTTCTCAGAGCGAACTACACCCGCACTGCTTTCCAGATCCCAGGAGATGATCGCGTTCGCATTTCTCTGGATACCAACTTAGCTTTGATTCGGGAGGACTCTCTTGACCAGGACCGCCCATGCCGAGATCCCGATGATTGGCACCGACGTGATATTGACAGTGCCCAGATGGAGTACCCATTCAAGGGAGTCCGAAAGGGCGAGATCAATCGCTTCCCCTACGCCTTGCTAGAGATCAAGACTAAGGGCCTCAAGAGGTACGAATGGATCGAGGATCTGACAAACTCTCACTTGGTGAAGGAAACGCCGCGATTCTCTAAGTTCGTTCACGGTGTTGCAAGCCTCCTAGAAGATAATGTCAATACCTTCCCCTTCTGGCTCAGCGAGATCGATACCGACATCAGACGCGAGCCCCAGAAAGCCTTCGAGCAAGAACAAGAACGCAAACGCAAAGCCGCCGAAGATGATTTCGCCGTCGGCAGTCTCTTCGGTGCCAAAGCAAGCCCCAGCTACCGCCAATCCTACACCTCTCCCATCGGTTCCCCCGAACTCAGGCGGTCAGTCTCCAAATCCGTTCCCCGCGAAAGTACCTCCCTCCACCAAGCTACCTTCTCCACCCCCTCCAATGGCAAAACCAACGAAGAACCGGACTCGGACGAAGAAGGCACCCAGGCCATCACAAACACCGACTCGCCCTTCGGCCAATCGACCGGCCTGCGTTCGCTCTTCCCAACCTTCACCTCCAACTCTAAATACGCACGCTCGCGCTCCCAACGCAACATCCGCAAACTGCCACCCGGAATCCGGGACCCAGGCGTCTGGATCAAAGACCAAGGCCCCGTGCGCGTGGAAGCCAAAGTCTGGCTCGCGAACCAGCGCACGTATATAAAATGGCAGCATGTTGGCGTCTTGCTCGCTTCCCTCTCCCTCGGTCTATACAATGCTGCAGGGGAGCATAATAATGTTGCACGCGCTCTGGCGGTGGCGTACACGGGGATTGCGGTTTTCACGCTGGCGTGGGGGTATGGGCTGTTTGTCTGGAGGAATCGGATGATTCGAGAGAGGAGTGGGAGGGATTTCGACCATGTGTTTGGGCCGTTGTTTGTTTGTTTGGGACTGGCCGTGGCGTTGGTGTGTAATTTCGGGTTCAAGGTACGTTCCTTTTTTCTTTTCTCTTTTTGAGACTTTTCTTCCCGCTTCCGTCCCCGTTTCTTTTCGGAAGGAGGAGAGGGAGGAAGAGATGCGTGGTTCTGTTCCTAACTACCGGATTCGTATTCGGGAGTTGCAGAGTTCTGTACTGACGTGTTTTCGATGCAGTATAATGCTATTAGGAATAGTGCGGGACATGGGAATGGGACGGCGCCGAATGCGACGGTTTATG
Organism: Dendryphion nanum; assembly: GCA_020744415.1. Classification (NCBI taxonomy): domain Eukaryota; kingdom Fungi; phylum Ascomycota; class Dothideomycetes; order Pleosporales; family Torulaceae; genus Dendryphion; species Dendryphion nanum. Next base: position 313,060 of record JAGMWT010000013.1, on the reverse strand, counting down.
AGGGAAGGGTCGAGTTGATGTGATTGGATGGGTTGGATGGGTTGGATGGGTCGTTGGGAAGGTACGGAGGGTGAGGAGGTGGATTTTGTATATATTAGACTGCCTGCATATGTGTGTGTTGATATTGATAAGGAAGCTTGGGGGTGGGGATGTGTCCGCAAGGAGGGAGGGAGGTACGGGGTTGTGTTGTGCAGTGCTGTAGATAGAGCGTGTAGTGTTGAGTGTTGATTTCCCAATCTTGGTCCGTGTTTTGGCGTTGGTACATATAAGTTCCGGTCTCTATCGCTACCAAAAGAAGAAATTATACTACGGTATTCCTTTTCGTTCTTCTGGGACTTTGCTGTTCTGTGTCCGATTCTTTTCACTTTTGTCCGAGTGAGGTGCGGAGATTTGTTTCCCGAGGGAAATTATGGGGTGTGGGAGGGAAGGTTGGGTGGGAGTTGTAGGTGGAAGAGGAGGATGTGGTGGGTTTGGGGATGAGGAAAGGGAGAGGGGGTGATGGAGGAGGAAGAGGTGGCAGGGGAAGTTTAGAAGTGGTGGTGGATTGGTGTAAAGAGGGTAGTGAGAGTGTAGTGGGGAAGGAGGAATCTGGAAAGAGGAAAAAAGACTGGGATTTGGAAGGTTAGATAGGAGTGATGAGGTACGGGAGAAAGAGATTAAGTGTGTAGTTCTTCTGTGTATACATGTTCCTATGATTTTGTGCGCTTTTTGGAGTATGTGTGCGTGTTTTGAGTGAAGGGGGATTCAGAGATGACAGACGTGACGGCAGTGGTGGTGGTGAAACGAGAATCTTAGCGTTTGAGAAGTGACATTAGATTGAGTGCTAGTGTTGAAACCATGACCATGATTACAGGATGGGAGATAGGTAGATGGAGTGTAGGCAAATGTTGGTGTTTGTGATTGGGAGATGGAACTCAAATTGGATGATGGTAATGGCAATGGTGGTGTTGTGATGGTGGTAGCGGTATTGATGATGCCAGACGGCGGCATCTAGAAGCCTGTGGAAACAGAGATAGATTGAGTTGCATATGATCTACTATTCCCGTGTTCTGGATTGCGGGATGGATGGTGTCAGGTGGATGTGTGATTACGGGAGCATTATAATTAGAAATGGGTTGATGGGTATTTAGGTAGGGCTTGTGAGGGTGCGTGCATGAGGATAAGTGCATGGCGGTCATGACTCGTGATTGATCGGAAGTAGTAAATGGATGCAGTATATTTTGCAAGTGTGGAGGATGTTAGATGAGTGAGTGGGTTCAATGTTTGTGCGGATGCTTGATTGTATTAGGCTGATCAGATGAGTGAGCTAATTCCGTGATATTCTTAGGAACAGAGTTGACGAATGTACCAAAGACGGGTCGGGTCGTTGGCGTGATGGGATTTATTGGATTGCGAGAGGCTGTGCGAGGCAGATGACTTATCTGGTGATATTGCAATTTGTCGGAAATGAAGACCCTTGTGAGGCAAACGAAGATGTGATGGCGTTCTGTGCTGGGTTAGTTGTCACATTGGACTTCTTCCAACTCGCGAGCTCGTTGATTTCTGCGCTTCTCTGAGATGTTAGTTGAAACCCAAGTACATGCGATCCTATATTCTGCGTGTCCCCGTCCCGAAGAGGGAATTTGATCCTGGTCCTGCGCTGCAACGTCAGTTACTTGTGCAAACTTGGACGACGAGAGACCTCCCCCCCCGGCCAATGAGGCTGAAGCTTAAACGGGGACAAGCTTGCGAAGCTCCGGCTAGTGCAGTGGGAGTTGGTGTGGAGAAAAGTGGTGCATGATTGAACAACAAGAAATTGTGGATCTGGATATTCGCTTGTTGTAAGATCCCGTAAGCGGCAATTGTACCCGAGGTATTTATGAAGAAAAGGAAAAGAAACGGATCGGATAATCCACAGTCCTTGCAAGGGGTTGAATGGAGTCGAAATGGAGCTGGAGATGATGGCAATGTAGCAACCCTTTCGATTCCGCGGGACGCTGAACGGAATTCTTTCATGGACAGCGCCACGAACCGTTGTCACCACCGTCGGATCACCGAGCGGATAGTTCTCGTTGTGCATGCGATTGCCCGTGTCGTCGAGCAAGGAGGGAGGGACATTTCGTTTGGTGCTGTGCAAGCTGCTCACGATGCTCTGCTGTAGTGGGATCAGCGATGGGCGTGACACTGCATCATGTCCGCCTTTGAGACCGCAACGCCACCTGGACCTCTCGCTACACTAGTGTGTAATAACTGGGGAATATAGCGAGAAGCAGAAAAGTGTCGTCTGTGTTCTCGGCCTTCGTCATGAATTGATTGAATCGGCTCGGAATAGGCGGACGGGAGGTATTGGGGTGGATGACCAGGATGAATGGCCAGGACGCCGGAAAAAAGAACATTGCAATCAAAAAGCCATTTCTTCGAGGCGTCAGGATGCCGGTTGCAATATCACGGGTAAGGACAGCTTTCAGTAATGTTTGTCAAACGTGCAAACCCTGGTCAATGAAAGATGGTGAGAGTGAAAGGGGTCGGCATTGGGATGGCTTCATCATTCTCTCCTTCTTTGCCTAGTTTGCTCGCTCTTCAGGTGGGTAGTTGGCTTCAGAGAATTAGGACGCAAGGGAAAGGGCAGGTTGCATGTTGAGCAGCTGGTGCGTTGGTCGTGCATGAGTGAGTGCTGCCAGGTCGCGGTGGTGCGTTTGGAGGTGGAGAGGGTGGCATGTGGTCTGTGGTTGTGGGCGATCTGGCGTCGGTGCCAAGTCCCAGCCGGTGGTGGCCACCGACAGCCGCTAGGCCCTTGATTGGACGGCAAGCTGCAAACGCCTGTCATACCAAAAAAGCTAGAAACTTTGTCCCTCAACCACCAACACTCTCTTCTGCGTCCGTTTTCTGCTCCCGCCCTCCCATCCGGCCTGTGATTGTATGAATGGCTGCTACAGTATACCGACCACGGCAATGTAGTTCTTGCCCCTGAGCATCTCCCAACTCTAAACACAAGACCCTGTTGACGACGGTCCACGTCCTGTATCCTTACAGCAGGATGGCGACGCCACCTGTACTCGCTCCTATCAATCATGTATCTCCTGCAGGATCCGCGTCGGCTGCGGCTCTGATCTCTCAATTTAAATTCTCCATTTCGCCCTATGGGCCCGGCCCCAGGTTCGGACCTTGAGACCTCGCATGGGTATCCTCTCATCTTCCCTGAATAGCTCTGTTTCCATGTCCTGACGATTGGTGCTACCCCCTCGAGGTGCACACATGCTGCTGCGTCTTGCGATGTGCCTGAGCTTCCTTAGCGCATGGCTCCGTTTCCCAAACAACGCGGTCCGCTCAGACGATGCTGGCGTTGCTGCACAGGAGCTCTCGAGGTAGCTTGGATGCTTCTGCTATTCTTTACTATTTGTATTCAAGTGGCCCCTCGTTGCGTCACTGTCGCTCGAGTCCCTCCCAACCACCCGCATCACACCCGATATCCGTGTATCAAAGAGCTAGATTTCCTCAGGCCACTCAGTGAACACCCAGCGAACACCCAGCGAATACCCAGTGAAAGTTGCTTGATCGCACCGACCTCCGAGGAGTACATTGTGTACCATCTCATTACCCAAACCTCCCCACCTTGGGAGCGTCGCAATTAGAGTTCCCACACATACACCTGGTCTCGGTCCACTGCTGGCGGTGGTTACCCCGTCGTCACTTTCCCGTGTCTGTGTGCACGTGACACACGCTCCTGCCCTCCCCGTCGCCTCACCTCTAAAGCTTCTTCTGCTGCCGCCTCCTCCTCGTCCTCGTCCTCGCCCTCGTCTCTCAGAGAAGCCTTCTCCTCTCCCTTCCCCTCCATCAGCATTACATCCATTCGTCATTTCCGCTCCTATACCCGCATCACCAACTGGTGTCCCTCATTCCGTCGATTGTAGGTGTCTGCTCGGCACACAAACAATCAAACCACTCGTTCCATCCTCCCCCTTCAGCAATCGCTACCAAGATGCGATCACCACCGTTACTGCTCGTCATGGGCCTGGCTGCTCTTGCCACTGCCACTCCCGTCGCACCGCGCACTCCCGTCAACCACAACATCCGCGGTATTCACTCCCGCCAGAGCAATGCCACTGAGCCCTGTGCACAGGTCTCTGACTTCCTCGCTGCCAACGACTTCGGCCCCGTCCCTGCTCGCATTGCACTCGCCTGTCTTCATTCCATCCCCCTCAATGTCGCTTCCGCCAAGCGTCTGATCGCTGCCTTGCCCATGTATGTTCAGTGGCAGAGCACCCTCAGCGTGTTGGCCGATCCACCCGCCGAGTATACCGAGAAGGTGCAGCCACCTATCGACATTATGGCAGGACTCAAGAAAATTGCTGCCGATGTCGATGCGGGTTTGTTCATGAGCGAGTATGACTTTGGCTGGACACTCTACACCCTGTTCCTCTCAGCTCATGACGGCCATTTCTCATACATCCCCGACACTGTAGGAGGTCTTTTTACCTTTTCCCGTCCTGTGCCGCTGGTTTCCGTATCCGAAGATGGTGTGAAGCTGCCATCCATCTTTGCCTTCAAGGATATCCTGGGCAGTCAATTCAACAACATCTCCTACACTCCGTCCCGTGTCGTCGAGATCGATGGTCGTCCCGCGGAAGCGTTTCTTGAAGAGCTGAGTCTGTTCGGCTCTCTCCAGGACCGGGATGCTTTGTACAACAATCTTTTCTATGAACTGGCACAGGTCTCCCTCGGATCATATGGAAACGCTGTCGGAGCTTTCGCAGGAGGCGGTCGTGGCCGATTCAATTACCCAGGGGCAACAACGACATTGAAGTTCGAAAATGGTTCTTCTCTCGTCATGGAGAACTTGGCGACATCGGGATATTCCTTCTCTGGTATCCGCAGCGGCCAGGATATTGCAGACCACTATCTTACCCTCACCGAGTTCTCTCAAAACTTTGCCAAAGGCGCCGATGTCATTCCTCCTGCACGTGACCCTCAGGCACAGGCGACGCCTCCCGGCTATCCTACCCCCATTCAAGCTGGCCCGTTGAACTTGATCAACGGTTTCTTTGTCGATGCTGCCGGTTATGAGGATGTCGCTGTCCTCCAAGTTCCCAACTTCGTCGGAGAAGCGTCTGCCCAGATCGGCTTCCAGCGAACCTCGAAGGAATTCATCGCCAAGGCTGTCGCCGCAGGCAAGACCAAGCTCATCCTCGATGTGCAAGCCAACGGTGGCGGCACCATCCTCCAAGGGTATGACTTGTTCAAGCAACTCTTTCCAGATATTGACCCAGTGGGACGTGATCGGTTCCGTGCCACAGAATCTCTTGATCTGATCGGCCAGGCCTGGAGTGCGCAAGCCTCGAAAAGCCCCCGGGAGCCGACTCTCAATAACTCTATCCGACAATATCAGAGTTCATATTTCGATTACCATTACGACCAGACTGCCGACGGCAAACCCTTCGGTTCTTGGGCCGAGAAATTAGGCCCCCACAAGATTGATAGAGGTATGCTTGTAATATACTGGTATTTTGGGGGCCACGACGCTGACTGCATCCTCAGACTTGTACACTTCAGTTTCCCGCTGGAATCTTTCTGATGTTCATATTACCTACAGCTCCGGCGGCATTAATATCCACGGATACGGACCACTTGCCAATGTCTCCAAACAACGACCATTCAAGGCCGAGAACATTGTCATCCTTACTGACGGTTACTGTGCATCCACTTGCACAATTTTCAGCGAGTTCTTGACCAAACAGGCTGGAGTCAAAACTATTGCCATGGGTGGACGTAGCAATAGCAACCCGATCCAAGCCATCGGCGGAGTCAAAGGAACCAACAACTTTGGATATTCCTACATCCAGGCCCTTGCTCAGACCTCAGTTTACATCGCCGAGGATCAGGCTACATACAACAGTTCTGTGCTTCAACAGTACAACGATGAAATTGTTTTCAATCGCGCGGCGGCGGGACCTGGAATTAATGTCCGCGATGGCTTGAAATACAAAGATGACTCGGGTATTGCCTTACAGTTCATCTACGAAGAGGCTGACTGCCGCTTGTACTACACACCCGAGATGACAGTCGACATTACCGCGGTATGGAAAGCTGCGGCTGACGTACAATGGGGTTCCAAAGGGCAATGCGTGAAGAAATATGCAAGTGGCAAGCGAGGGCTCAGGGGTGTGACGAAGAAGCTAGGTCGACGACATCTCAAGATCTCGCAAGCGGCGGCCAAGCAGCAGCAAACCCGGTTCGACAAGTCCATGGAGTTGAAAACTCACTGCGACATGAAGGGCGATGGTTTCATGCATCCTTAATCGACTGTGTTTCCATGATTATTCCGATGCGCTTAGTGAAATCATGATTTTTGCTGTTGAAGCAAACAGCAGAACAGCAATGTCCCAGGGGAAAAGGTGGGATCATTACGAGTATGATGATATCTTGACACATTGTGGGCATTTGTGCCACAGAGATGTCGAGTGAGCAGTTCGGAGATTCAATCTCTCAGAATGGCCCAACATATTCTAGGCATGTCGACGATATGCACATGACATAGATAGAAGTAATAGCAGAATAACAAGGCAGAGCTCGCGCTCGTCATGTATCATGTTCATCTCTGTACTCGCTTACTTGATATGGTAATTCACTCTAGTTCTAGGCCGAGGTAGGAAGTTAATAGGGTACCTTTGCCTCTCGTTTGCATGCGGCGCCCCGAATATGGGGCTAGTGAGGGGGCGGGGGAAGGGGAGGGGGAGGTGCTGTAGCCAATCGGGGCGTTGCCTTTTCAGAGTGGAGGTCTGGTATTTGGGGACCTGGTTCGTGGGATTTGGAAGGTTGGTCCGGGGAGGGGGGGTTTGCATGGTGTTTGGATTTGTAGAGGATTGGTGAGGGGGTTTGTTTGATGGGGAAGTTGTTGCGATGGAATGGAGTGGGGAGGAGGGGTAGGGTTGTATATGTGAAGGAGTTTTGTGAATTTCGTTTGTTGTCCAATCGAGGATTAGGGTTTTGTCAACTGGTCGAAGAACGTTTGTGGCTTGATTATGCTGCTGATGATAGAGGATGAATCATGTGAGTTTGCGCACGTGTGGCGACTAGATCGCTAGCGGACCACAGATACCGGGACAGATAGATGGGCGACGATGATGGGTTGGTTGCACAATGTAACATCGGTTTGCGCGCCGAACAATGCAGGTATCTCATCTCGGTCGGTTGACTGATCATCTCGATAGGGGAAGACGTTACAGAGATAGGAAGATACGGATCATGGCGATTCCGCACCTGTCGCTTTTTCCTGTCTTGGGAGCACCTGTGTGTGTGTGGATGAAGCTTCTCAGCACCTAGGTCGTGCCTAGTGTCGTAAGTGTTCGTGAGTAAAGATTCCAAAGGTTCAGCCTTCGCATCTCGGGTGGCTTGATTGCCTGGAACTGCCTATTCGGGAATGTGCCATCTGATGCGATCCATTCGGTTCGCTTCGTATCCATAATCACTACCTACTCTGGTGCCAGGTTTCCACCTTCCCCCCCCTCCTTTTCTCGCACCTCCACATCCGAAATCTACACGCGGGAGAGGCAGAAGAACCGTGGAAGAAAGGATGTTGTGTCTGGGTGCTTCTAAACCTGATAAAGCGAAGAATCCGAGAAGGAAGTATCCATGTGGCGCTTGCGCTGAAGGCGAGGGAAGGAGGGAGGGTGGAAAGGGTTACATACATACATACACACATACAAACATACATACATAGACGGTAAATTCACTGGTTGGATGGTTGGATGGTTAGTTGGGGACTAGGCTAGCACGCCACGCTAGTTATGTATACTACATGAATTAGCCATATGCATGGATGTATGTATTGCGCACGTGTGCGAACGGGAACGTGAAAGGTGGATCCTGCGAGTCCAGATCTATTTGTCGGATTGCAACATAGACCCCTGGTTGTTGCCAGCACGGGACTTGTCAGGAACGGGATCTATCGCATCCATCTATGGCTTCGCTTCGTGAAGAGGGAGTGTGCGAGCCTGGAGGAATGGAAGGAATGGAACTGGAATGGAGGGGAGAGGATCCGGGATGCCTATTTCATATTTCGGGCCCGGGGTTAGTTGGTTAGCGACAATGACAATGACAGCCACGGTCGACTTTTCGTTTGATAGTGGAAAGGGTTGCATTGTGTGTGTGTGGGTGTGTTAATGAGTAGGCATGAAGGTAAGCGGGGAGCTTCGTAGGCAGTGGGCATATCATGTCCTAGTATGTGTAGCGCAGGTCCGCGGTAACTAACGTGCTGGGCTTTCTCACACCCGTGCCTGATCCGTAAATAGAAATGCGAGAGGGGAGGAAATAAGCAATGGGGGAAACGGGGAGTAGCAGGCGCCGCGACGGTTGGCTGCGTCGGTCGAGGGCCCAAGCGAATGGAATCGACCGAAGCCTGTAGTGGACCGTGATGGTGTGTTCTAAGGCGTGCAGTGTGTCTTTTGCCAATATCGCATCTATTGCCTCTTGCTACGTATTGTTATAGGTGTCTCTTTCATGGCAGGGCGTGACGGGGGGGGAATTTAGGGGTCTCGCGCGGATGGATTGTGGATTCGTAGACCGAGGATTAAGGCGGATGGTTTTGGGCATTAGAAGGCGGATTATGAGGTGATGAGGCTGAGTATGATGGGGATAAATGCGAATAACTTCAATATATGTGCCTTTACTGTCGTGATGAGCCGCTTCGCAGTCGGCATCTCGGCCGACGACCGGGTTGAGACAAAGTCCGACGGTTAGGGACAGAACAGGCATCCACTTACTCCATCTCACCCTCGACCTCATCTCAATCAGAGACACATACCAGGCGCAGCACACTCGACCACGACAACAGCACACACGCACAGAGAGACAGAGAGACACTCGACCAGCCTCGCTTCCGGAACATGGCAGAAGAACAGGAAGAACCACATTCTCGAACGTTCCGGCCCAAGAATGCGGCCAACGAAGACCCTCACTTTCCCATCATGCACATGCAGCAGCCCTGGCAGCATGGCCCCCCAGTGCCGGAAAGAAACATGCAAGAGGACCAACGCATTTAATTAAGCTCACGCGCGGCTTTATTGGCGCGACGTGGACACATACTCTCCTCTTCCTCTTTCTCTTCTTTCCTTTGCGATTTGCCCATTTCGGATCTGTGAGATAAGTAGACCTCAAGATGGACGGATGGAGGGGTGATGAGCTGATGAGCTGATGGACGGGTGGCCCCACATCCTACTACCACTACTACTACTACGACTTGACCTATGGATACGAGGGAAGAGGGACCTCGTCTTTCTCCGCACCGCTTACTTCGTTCTGAATGGCTGGATTGGATTGGACTGGATTGCTTCTGCTGCTGCTGCTCCAAGGATCGGCATCCTGGTCGCTCGCTCACTTGCTCCTTTGGCGTTGCCGGACTCGTTGATGGTTGGTTCAGTGCGACATGGACACTGTAGTATTGACTATGCTCGAGAAAGAGATAGTACGGAGGGCCTTGAATCTTCGTTGATGCAGTGCAGTGTCGATGACTGTAGGTGGTGGCAGTGGGTGTGTAGGTATCTGAGTAGGTAGGAAGGGGTTATCGCCACTCCTTCAGAGCGTCTGTCTCCCCTCAGCCTCTTCCTCCGTCCTCAGCCTGCTATGATATATGCAGGGCATCATCATTTGTCTCAACCCGCCCACCGGAGTGCCGATCGATTATATATTTTCTTCTTCTTATTCCCTTCCTCTCGTAGCACAAACTCTCTGGCACAGTATCTACGCAGCCCGGGTATTCGTCTATGGAAATTATGTGTTCCTGCATACAGCAATTTGTTTCCAACCCCAATCCCAAGCCGTCCAATCACGGCGTCAGACAGAGGCCCCATCTTACCCATTTGATCCAGAGACACACCGAGGGCCTTGCAGCAGTCATCCTGCATCTGGTCCATGTGTCCCAGGCTGCCTACATACCACCTGCCTGCCCAAGTGTGAGGAGAAAATAAGCATCCAGGATATAGGATTTACGTTGCATTCGCGTCCCGCCGTTGCGACATTCCCCGGAACGGTGGGTATGGTTGGCCCAGTGTCCCATTCACACTCGAGCACCGGCGTGCAAACGGCCCTGCGGCGGATTCGTTCATTTGGAAATCCGCTCGTCAATTCGCTCTGGTCAGTCGAATCAGGGCGAATTTCGTCCACCGCCTTGAGATTGCGTGCGCCTCCCCCGCGTCAGCTCAGTGTTTGATGGTGTCCATGACGGGGTATATCGCTGTGAACCCTAGCCTGGTCTTATTCATACTCTCTATAAAATAACCACTGCCTCCCACCCTTCCTTTCAGGACCACCATCCTTCAAGTCGAGTCCTATCGACCAATTCAAGAGGTACTTGATCGGTTGAGTCCCTTTCCTTGAGCACTCGAGCCTATCTGTCTCATCTCCACCATGAGGGTCACTTCATCTGTCGCTGGCCTTCTCTCAGTCGGTCTCACCACCGCCTTGACAACCCGCGAAGGCTACGATTCCCTCTCGGACTGCTTGGGTCGATTCAAAGTGCCCGTCAAATGGACAGACTCACCAGATTACCCAGAGCTTGTCGAGCCTTTCAATCTCCGTCTTCAGTACAAGCCAATCGCCATAGCCTTGCCTACGACCGCAAAGCATGTCCAGGACTCGGTGACTTGTGCCAAGGCGAATAATGTCAAGGTATGAATTGACATTCACCTCGTTCCACTCATTCATTTAGGTACTCACTTCATATAGGTCCAAGCAAAGAGCGGTGGCCATTCCTACGCCTCATTCAGCTCCGGAGGAAAAGATGGCAGCCTCGTGATCTTCCTCCAAGGCTTCCAGGACGTTAAACTCGACACCAAAACCAACATCGCCAAAGTCGGTGGCGGAAACCGTCTCGGCAACCTCGCCCAAGCCATCTGGGACCAAGGCAAGCGTGCTCTCCCTCACGGCACGTGTCCAGGAGTTGGTATTGGAGGCCATTTCACTCATGGTGGTTACGGCCACACTTCGCGCCACTGGGGCATCGCGCTCGACACCATCGTGGCCCTGGACGTCGTTCTTGCAAACGGCAAACTGATCCATGCCTCCTCGACTGAGAACCAGGACGTATACTGGGCGCTCCGCGGCGCCGCGGACTCTATCGGTATAATCGTAAACTTCTACCTTAAAACCGAAGCCGCACCAACTAGCATCACATACTGGTCCTTCCAATGGCCAACAGGATTCTTCGACTCCGAATCCAACTTCGTAAACAGCTGGCTCCACATCCAAGACTTCTCACGCAACAAATCCGTTGTTGATGACCGCATCTCTTTCGGAAACTACCTTGACGGCACTGTTTTCAACATCGGCGGCGCATTCTTCGGCTCTGTTGAAGAATTCAATGCAAAGATTGCACCGGAGTTTTTGCGCACATTGCCTGCGCCAGGGAAAACGGAGGTCAAGGCGTATTCGTGGATCGACTACCTCACTCTCGTATCCGACAAGACGAGCATCGTGATTCCGAAAACGGGATACGATGACCATGATAACTTCTTCGCGAAGTCGATTACGGTACCCGAGAAGGACGGCTGGTCGGCTGCGTCGTTGAAGGCGTGGTATCGTATGTATTTCCCCTTCCAATTCTATTACCCTACCCAAACTAATTTCCTCCGCAGAGTATATTCGCAAAGGCGCCCCGACAAAATTCTTCGTCATCACCAATCTCTACGGTGGCCCAGGCTCCCAGATTAACACCAAGGACACTTCCTTCGCTGCGTACTCCGAGCGCGACTCGCTCTTCGTGTCTCAATTGTACGGCTACGCGCCGAATGGCAACGACAGTGTGCCGTTTATCAATGGACTGCATAGTGCGATTGTGAGCGCAGCACCGCAGACAGAGTTCGGTGCGTACCTCAACTATGTGGATCCGAGTTTAGCACCAAAGGAGGCGCATCAGCTTTATTATGGGGAGGAGCTGTATAAGCGGCTGGTGAAGGTGAAGGAGGGCGTGGATCCGGGCAAGGTTTTTTGGAATCCGCAGGCTATTGGGAACTGAGGAGTTGCTAGTTAGCTTCGGCGGGCTAGTGGGATAGTGTGATCGGTTAATTAGATGAAGGGTCTTATTTTGATATAGGACAGATGAAAATGAAAAGTAATAATAATGATCATGAGCTTGATGGGTTTGTGTAAGTGAGTGGTGTGTTGAGTTTGTCATGCTGGAAACTTTTGTCTACTCTGGAAATCTTCAATGGAAAGAGGGTGGAGGGGATGTTCATGGTTTCTTCGGCATAGACAGGTAAGTGGGCTTGTTGAAAGTATATCCGGCTGCTGCAGCTGTGCTGAGGTTCAGAGATCGTGGGTGGACTTTTTGAGTCTGCCCGGTTCCTCGGCGATGTTTGGGCGTTACACTTGGTATTTCTAAATTGGAAATGATGTGTTGCTAGTCCCCGAAGTAGCGTTTGAGATATGAATGTTAACTCTTCGGAGGAGAAAAGAGAAGGTGGGCGTTTCCATGGTGGTGGCAGTGACGGAGGGATAGAAGTGATACGGGGTGTTATGGCGGGAAAATGTGGATGTTGTTCTTTGGTCTGATGCGTGAGTTGTGTATTTGCATAGAACTGTGAGTAGTGGATCGAGGAGAACTGGAATGATGGAAGGTGGACGGACCACCGAGGCTATGTCAGTACTTCTGTAAATCGAACTAGTCTACATCAGGGTCTCTCATAGGTAATCGAGCCACGTGACTATTGCAACTACCACCTGGGTATGACCTGAACATTCCTTTTATTGTAAGCACTCAGCCCCACGCGCATTATGGTTGGCGACTGTATTTCACAAGCTATATTTGTGTATGATCCTTGATTAGATTTGCATATGTCAAGGAGGCCCTGGGCCAGTCTCGGGGCGCGAGTTTTCTGCGCATACAACGAGAATCAAGTATTTATGGAAAGAATTAGCCTTTTTATCTCGCACCAAATAACCTTGAAAGGCAAAGAAACTCTCGTTTGTGAAATGAAGGGCCACGATGGACGCAGGTCTTGAAACATTGGGGGCCATGACCGTACACTAACACGAGTAGGAACGAGAAGACTCCGCCCATGCCCCCCTTTTCAATCAAGAATTATGAATAACAAACAATATATCATGTTCCGGTTGGAGTGTGTTCTGTCCCCACTTCAGTCTTGTCCCTCTATCCTGTGTTTCGTGTAGTCGACTTCCGTAATTGGTTAGTTAGCCGCTTTCGTTGGCTATTCCCGATAAGGCACAGCGCGGTGACCTCGACTTCATCATGTCTTTCCCAATTACACCAACCTCACAACAGCAATGCGACGAGGTCAGCCCACGACAAAGCGATCAAAATTCTCCTCAGCTTTCAGTGCTCTCGCTTTCTGTTTCATCCTTAGACCTCGCTCTTGCCGCAAATGATGTTAGACGACAAAGTGGGAGTAGTAGCATACAACCTTCCTTGAATGGTGCGTCTGGCCACAGCGATATCTCACCCTCTTCGTACACTTCCGGGTCCTCGACAAACCCGATTCAATCGCAATTACACAATGAAAACCTTGGCCTTCCAAACCGTCAGAGCCCTCCACAATCCTCGTCGTTGCCGCCATTTTCATCGCCTGACGATCAAGCAACTTGCGTGAAAGACATCGAGTCTCCTAACGGTCGTAGAACCCTATGGACAAATATCTACGAATGGAGATGGGAACTCTTCACCTGGATGCTTGGGACTATCTCTCTTATCACCATAACAAGTCTGTTGCTATGGTTCCGAGATGCACCCGTTTCGGCTTGGAAATCGAAAGTCCAGTTCAGTGCTATCGTTGCAGCGCTTGCGCAAGTTGCTCAATCGGCACTGTTAGTACCTGTTGCCTCGTGCATTGGGCAGATGAAGTGGAATTTGTTTAGCAAGACGCCCCGTAACACTATGGATCTTGAGATGTATGATATGGCCAGTCGAGGTCCGGAAGGAAGTGTGAAACTCCTACTTCAACTACCACCCCCGTAAGTATGACTTCCACCATTTCGTTAAACATGTTAATATTCTCTCATGCCTCTATATTTAATGAATCTATTGTTGTGAACGTCGAACTTTACTATGATCAGTGCGAGGCTTACGCTAACGTATGAATTTCGTGGTTTCCAGTCTAGTAACACTTGGGGCTTTAGTGACTATACTCATGTTATTTCTCCAGATATTCATTCAACAGTCGTCACGTATACATATACGGAACGTGCCGATCGAAAACTATGCTGCTATATTGCCTTGCGCACATAGATCCGTTAATAACTGGATCCGCATCATAACATTCACAGCAGATCAATCCGGCATGAGTAAGTAGCATAAACGTCTCTATATTTTAGATCGCTAATAAAATTTCTCAAGTTGAAACAGATCCTCTTATGATCAACGCTGTCAGGTCGGGAATAACCGAGAAAAATAAATCCCTTGCAGATGTTACTGGCAGCTGTCCTACCAGCAATTGTCATTGGCCAAAACACAATTCGCTTGCCATCTGCACCTCTTTTGAGAATGTTACAGTCCGGCTGGAGGACGTTCTTTCACGCAAGACTATGCCCTATGATTATAGCACGAACAATTTCACGAGTACTTTTGGGAATGGCAGTGTACGGGTTTTGATCATTTCACTCAACTACGACGAGCTCCGTCAACCTCATCCCGAATCTTTAACAAAGACCGCAAGTCAAATGATGATTGTGGCAGAAAACTATCTTTTCATAGATGATGTATGTGATAATGAAGCTGGCCATGAGGATCAATATGGACGAACAGTAATCAAAGCCACTATGGGCTTCTGTGTACAGAGCCTTGAAGTTAATTTTAATTCTAAGATGAGTAAGTTATGATCTTCTTTTATTACCGTCAGAATGATGAGCGATTTCTTTGAAAATTGAATACTGATATCTTTGAGAAGATACTAGAGTACTCAAAGAGTATAAAGATTTCGAGTGGCAGGGGCTTGACAGCTCATTGATCCTCGCTAGAATACCTGATGGTAACAAAGATGTCTTTGCTGTTAATAACATGAGCCTTTTGTCTGTGGGACAACAGGTTGCTGAGGTTGTCAAGCTCGAAGCTGTTCTGGAATATGAGTGGGGAAAGCTCGGAAGACACTATGCTAATATGCCCAATACGGATCCACAATGGGGTATATCCTTATTGAACGATATCATCTACGAGTTCTCGAAGAATCGGGCGAGCGATTATTGCCAATGGGTACCTCAGAATATTACTCAATTATTCAAATATAGCGTCAACAACGTTGCTGTGAGCATAACTAATTTGTAAGTAGTCTGGTGTGAAAGATTTTGGGGTAGACGGTTCGAATACCCGCTGACAACTCTTAGTATGCGTACCAGCAACAGCAGTGATTTTGTCATTGGCATTGCTTTTGAAGATTTGCAGTTTTTCCAATTTGAGCCTGCATGGTTAGCAATGCCAGCATTCATGTACATCACTGTCACTGTATTGCTAATCGCCACCATTCGAAAAACCAACAAGACCGGTACTCCAGTCTGGAAGCACACTGCTCTCGGGCTTCTCCGTGGCCTTGGGGGAGAGAAGAAGACGATGAAGAAGAGAGAAGTTGATCAAGTTGTGGGCAAGACCTCTATGCAGCTTGTAGATCAAGGGGATTCTTGGAAATTGGTTGGTGTTGATAGAGAAGAAACTGAAGCCGCTCGACCAAGGAAATGGAGATTCAAACGCTAGAAGCAGCAAAACACTATCAACTACACCTGTTGTTTTGACTAGTTGAACCACAATCATATATCCCTAGCAATATATCTCACTCCATTCGCTCTACATGATAGCATATCCCCCACTTCCCCCAGCACCAACTCCCCAAAAGCAGATAAATTCGCCCAAAACAATTGTGGAACGAAGATCTACAAATCCAAGCCCTTCGCTCACCACGTGATGATATATATATGCGTGCAGAGCGTTTGCAAACAAAGGCGCACTGACGTGGGCACGGACGCGCGCGTCACAACAACTAGATGTCCTCTCACGACCGCGAAAATTGGCTGCGGTGCGCTACGCCTAATTTGCAATTAGTTATTAAATTTGATTTATAATGTGTATATAGATTAATTAGTTTCGAAATATCACTAAGTAATTCGGAATTGGTATCAAGTGCGCTCCGGACGCAGAACCGCTGTGCGCCCAATTATTGTTGAACGCGAACCATTTACAGGTACATTAGTACCGCCTGTGGTGACCGGAATCCCTAAGCCGGATTACTTTTTTGCTATTTTTTTTATTGTTCGATGGCATAATTAGAGGCATGTCTTTTTTCTTTTATGCCCTTATTGGCTCTGTTCGCTCCAAGAATCGCAACCATAAGTGATTTACGATTAGGCGGGCCAAAACAAGTGGTGCTCCAATTCGATGGATTTGAAAGTCATTTATGAATTTTTGTTGTCTACATGACTGTCTACGAAATTCATATTTATGATTCAAAATACAATGACTTGCGAACACACCTGTTTGAGGACGGGAGAGGACATCTGATTGGTACACTATCCACAATACACTACCACACTATTTATATAGGCCGGAAGGCCAAAGTAAATCCCCATGCGCTCTCCTCCCCCTTTTTCTTCAACTCTTCCTCCAACTCCTTCTCCCTCTCCTTCTTCTCCTCCATTTCCCTCTCTACTGACTCAATCCCCTCCCACATCTGTCCCGCATACATCTCCACCTCCAGCACTTCCCCCGCCAATGCCACCACCCTCTCCTTCCTCACCGCCCACGCCCTCTCCAAATCCCCCTTCATCACCTCGGGGACCTGGGCTAACTCGCCGCCCTCTGCCCACCTTCCTCTCACCACCTCCTCCACGATACTCACCGCATCCTTATGAGCCCCCGGAGAGTTCACCGCCAGACGCCACAGCGCAAAAACAAAATTCTTAGGCCAAAGGGGAGGATCCAAGGGCTCAGCGCCCGGGTTGATGCCCACACCCCCAGTCAGAAGCCGCACGCGCGGCACAATGTCGGCGGGGAGGATTTCCGCAGCAGAAGATAGCCCCCAGAAGGTGAGAATTGCTGCCATTCTTTCCTCCTTGTCACCGGAGCGGGAACCGGTGGCGGACTTGCGGGCGGCGTCAAGAATTTGGCCATGTTGGAGGTGACGCCATTCGAAAGGCACACGGTGCCCCTTCGAGTCGGTGAACTAGATTACAAACAACATATTAGCTATAGATACTACAATTGAATTGTCGTATACGTGATAAAGCTCGCAGAGCAAAGAACTAAAAGAACAGCCACTCGTAATAGGCGTAGGAATGTTTGAATATCTATACAATTACATACCTCAAGCTCATTGACATGAGCCCCAAGGACATCAAAGACCTTGCGATCAACTACCTCCAGCTGACCGTGGTCGAGCCTGACTTTGACCACTCGAGCCCCGAGCTTGATCTCGACGAGTTTCCAGGTGCGGCGACTGTGCCTCGGCATGATGGAGGCGGTGAGAGAAATTTAAAAAAAAGGTGTTATGTTGTTGCTGTGGTGATGTGAAGGTGACGGTGTGTTGTTGTGAAGAAAAAAAAAGCAGTCGCGTAGAGTTGACAAAGTATGGTAGTGTTTGATTGTTATCGTCGCCACACCGCCTACAGCCTGGTAAATCTACGTCCGCACACCTTTGCACTGTAATAACACCCCAACTTGGGGAGTACGTCAAAAGGATAGGTTAAAAATTATGCATTGGTACTTTTCCGGTTATATGACACTAGCCGGAGTTCAGAATGTCTTGCTAGAATGTAGTATGGTTCTAACAGACCTCTTTGGGAGCTTTTTGTGGAAGCTTTTGAACCTCCCTTATGAGAGTCCGTTTCTTCGCACTTCTTGGGGATAGCCTATTGTATCAGGCCCATTTTGAGAATTATTGACAACTTCCTTTGAAATTCTGCTTTCTGCCACTGCTTTGGGATAGTCTAGGGTATTAGACACTCCAACTTGGAGGTTACACCAAAAGGATGGGTGCACTTCTATATCTAGGTGATTTCCCGACCACATGAGACTATATAGTTCCAAACCTGCCTAACCATAATATGGTATGGGTCCTATAGAAATATCGAGAATTATTAGTGATACTATTGTCATTTCCTTGTGAAAGTTTGCTTCTCTGTTCCGCATTGGATTGGAATGGCCTAATCTATCACATATCTCAACTCGGGGATTAGGTCAAAAGAATAAATGTATTATTGTGCTTAGGTGCTTTTCGGTAACATGAGGTTTTAGGGAGCTTGATCTGTGTCCTCAAACCTGTGGTATAGGACTTACAGAACTGTCTAGAATTATTCTGATACAACAAGCACTTCCTCCAATGATTTGACTTTCTAGAATAGAACGGAGTAGACTATCATCTCTTCACAACGGGATAAAAAGATATGGATGTATTTGTGTTAGGATGCTCACCAATAAATTAGAGCCTAGTTGGGCGTCTCAATAAGCACCTGGTTAAGCACCTCGACGGACATCTTGATCAGTTTGAGTACCTATTCGAATACCTAGGCCGAATTCTAGAAATTCGCCAAAGGACTCGACTAGGGGTACATACTAACGGAGGTGTTCGGTGAGGTGCTCATTGAGGTACCCAAGGTGGCGCTATAGAGCTGATCATTTATTAAACATGTCACACGATTCGCTATTCGTTAGGGAGAATAGCAAAGGAGATAGGAATGTGAACTCAGATGTGAATGTGGATACGGATACGGAGGGGGATTTAGACGAATATGAGAATGGGAGTGAATATGTAGATAGAGAGAATGGAGCTGGAATTAGATGAGGTAATTCAGGGTCAAGTATTCCTAGGCGAAGGGTCGATAGAGCGGCGTGTGATATCCATTTGACATATAGGTGCGTGAGATGAACATGTGAATTAGATTGTAGAATGTAGACAGTCTCAACGTCATTTTCTACTACAGATCCTAAAATCTTTTGCAAATTAGAGTTGATGACTGAGTCCGAAAGACACCAAGAGAGCGAAACATGCGTTAAATCTTCGCTTTCATAGGTCAATTTTCTAGGTTCTGGAAATGCCCAATTTCTTACATTGTTTTGGGGATAACGAAGATCCCGACACCGGCTGCATACTATCTGGTAATAGTAGATTTGGGGCCATAGTTGAGCTGGTAAGCATTCATTATCGTTGTTTCATTTTCTGCACTTACCATGGTTATAAAGACTGAGTGAATTCAGTTAATCTGCCGGTCTGGAAGAATGGAACACTTCTGGAGTCACGATTTCTGCAGTTGTCCTTTTGTTTGCCGCTAAGACTCAATGACTGCGTTGAGCTAGGTAATTATTTTCGGATGGCAAGGGGAATGGGCAGGAAAACCTCATTTCAAAACATTAGAATGTCCCAATGCCTCAGGATTGAATAAATTTCTTTCACATTTCTCCTAATGGATCTTTAGCCACCTAGGTTTGCGGTATTGTGGTTAGGGTTAATTCCATCTCTTTGTCAATAGAATGGAATATTGGATCATGTTTTAGCGCAAACATATAAACAGTTGATGTGAAATGGTAGTGGAAAGTACAGAAGTGATGGCTAAATGTACCTATTTACATGCATCTTTTACACATCGATTATTACATGAACCTCACGAATCACTGTGACCTAGGCACTCAGCCGTTTGTTCACTCCAGTCCCCTTGTCATGAAAACTCCTTACGATAGGATGCATCATAAGTATTCGACAAAGGTGCTTCAGAATCCCACGAGAACGGCACCACAGCACCTTCGCAACTCGCCATCAGCGTCTCCCCGCCATCATGATCTTTCACAAATCGAACACACCGTATCTGTGAACCATTTTGGAAACGGTCAGGGGAAGTTCTATCCCAATGTTTGACTCTCTTTCCCGTATACAAATTATATAAACTGAGTGACGCATCTTCATTCGCGGCCGCCACCAGTCCCAACGCGGGACTCACATCCATTCCTAACTCAGGGATATCCTGGTTTATATGTAGCTCAAACTTGGTGTAACATTTGCTCATCTTGCGGAATGGAAATCTGGAGTGTTTGCGTTTTTTCCACTGCCCCACGCCCATTTGCTCCGTGAAGCCCATTCGCATGTCGTATAATACTAGGGTGCTGCAGAGACCGGAGACTGCAATGCGCTGGAAGTCGTCGGCGGGTCGAATGTGGTTGATCGGGGCGGGATGCATCAATATTTGTTTGGAACCCTGAGAACGGATGTCATATATTTGGATTTTACCGTCTCTTCCACCCAGGCAGACGATGGTAGGAGAGAGCCATGTCAGAGCGAGGACGTCGGACTCGGTTTCAAGTGCGCTATTATATTGCCAATGTCCGTCTGGTCCACAGTGAAGAAGCTTCATATCTTTCGACGCACCAAACGCGACGTATTCCGTATCTGCAGCATGTATAGATGATGTGGATTCATTGGATGTCGAAAATCGTGACCGCGGCGCTGAGGTCCATATTGCACTGCAGTTCTTTGGTGTGAACTGTTCCCCAACAAATGGTCCATCAGTTTTGGGATTGGTGAGATAGAGCACCGGTGGCCGATCTGATCCAAATGTAGTTGCTACGAGCGTGTCGGAGGCAGGCAGATAATTCAGAGAGGAGACGGTGGAAGTAGTCGTAGACAATAGATCGTCGCAAGATGTTATGATTTCGCGCTCCAAAGGATATCGTTTGATTGACCTTTCGCCTGACACAGCGAAAATAGTTTTTGACTCCTGGTCAACATCGAAGTGTCGAATGGAGTCCTTCACTAGTGTATCTGTTTGGACATATCCAGCCACCGAAGCCGTTGGCCAAATATCGTGCAAAAAGAAAGATCTCCGCCCATCGCCAATTTCTCGTTGCAAAGTTTGAAAGTGCAAGTTCTTCCTATGCGGAGCTACAATCGTCTGAGTCTTCCGCTTTTGCACGCGTTCACTTGCGTAGTTCTCATTCCGGTCCCGCCGCTGACGTTTCGCAATATTTTCTCTTGAGTATTTTTGGCCCTTATCTGCTTGTACCTTGAAGTATTTCCCCTTTTCCTTGTCTGGATTGATTAGCATATTGTCATATACACCACGAGCGGGCAAGCAAAGTCACCAAAGTAATATCCAGGTATCTCACGCCCGTTCATATTGAGACTAGAGAGCCTAGAGAGCCTAGAGAGCCGCACGAGCCGCACAGTCTACTGGCTTCCCTTAGGGAGTGTCAGAAAAAAGATTGAATACACCGTCGGCGGACGTTGTTTGATGGAGGTGGATGTTGAATGCCAAGAGTGGTTGAAGTGGAGTCTGATTCAGCGCGAGTCAGTCAGTGCACAGAAAAACCTCCGCGGCCACGAGGCCTTATCGATAAGATGTCCACAGCCGCGGCAATGACGCCACACCTTCACCATTCTGACAAAAACATCACTAAGACGCACGCTCTAGAAGCATCATTGCCGCATATCTTCTCGCCTCCCCCTCTTAGTTCAGTCGCTGAAGTTTTTCTCTGTCCAGACCATCCTGCATGCTTCGACGAGCCATAATCCCCCGATTCAATCATCTATCCACCAAAATTCAACTCTCGAACCCCTCCAAACCGTCGCAGCGTCTCTCGCAGACTATGGCGCATCTCGAACAGCGGAATGGGACTCATACTCTCGCCTCACTACCGAAATCCTCTACATTTACATCCAATCTTCCTGCAGATCCTGCATTCCCTACGCCAGTAGATTCGCACAATGCTCCTCGCGAATCTCTAGGTCCACGTCTCGTCAAAGAAGCCTTGTACACATTTGTTCGCCCCGAAATAACACATTCGCCTGAGCTACTCGCAGTCAGTTCTCGGGCCTTACAAGATCTTGGATTGGATCCGAAGGAAGCCGAAACGGAAGAATTCAAGCATGTTGTTGCCGGAAACAAGATATTGACTTGGGACGAGGAGAAGAAGGAAGGCACATATCCATGGGCGCAATGTTACGGTGGTTATCAATTCGGCCAGTGGGCAGGACAATTAGGGGACGGGCGCGCAATATCACTATTTGAAACAACGAACCCAGATTCGGGGGTCCGGTATGAACTACAACTCAAAGGCGCTGGCCGGACACCATACTCGCGATTTGCGGATGGCAAAGCAGTGCTCAGAAGTAGCATAAGAGAATTTGTCGTCAGCGAATACCTCAACGCCATCCGAATCCCCACAACCCGCGCACTATCTCTAACCCTCGCCCCCCGAGCCAAAGTGTTGCGCGAAAGAATGGAACCTGGCGCCATCGTCGCCCGTTTTGCCCAGTCCTGGGTTCGATTCGGTACCTTTGATCTTCCCCGTATGCGCGGAGACCGCGCTCTCCTCCGTCAACTCGCAGACTACACCGCCGAACATATCTACTCCGGCTGGGACAAGTTGCCCTCTAAACTTCCCACCGGCGACCCCAAAGAAACCTTCTCCTCCATCCAAACCGGAGTTTCCAAGGACGCTATCGAAGGCCCTGCCGGCGAAGAAGAAAACCGCTACACCCGTCTCTACCGCGCCATTATCCGTGCTAACGCCCGCACTGTCGCCGCCTGGCAAGCCTACGGCTTCATGAACGGCGTCCTAAACACCGACAACACATCCATCCTTGGTCTCTCAATCGACTTCGGCCCCTTCGCCTTCCTCGACACATTCGACCCGACCTACACCCCCAACCACGACGACCACATGCTCCGCTACTCCTACCGCAATCAGCCCACAATAATATGGTGGAACCTGGTCCGTCTCGGTGAAGCACTCGGCGAACTCATGGGCGCAGGCCCCAACGTCGACGATCCCACTTTCATCGAAAAAGGCGTGCAAGAATCCGACGCTGACACCCTCGTCAAGCGCGCAGAAGGCATCATCGACCGCTGCGGCGAAGAATACAAAGCTGTTTTCATGGACCAATACCGTTCGCTAATGACGGCCCGTCTCGGACTCAAAACATTCCAAGAATCCGATTTTCAGGATCTGTATTCGGAGTTGCTGGATGTGTTGGAGAAATACGAATTAGATTTCCATCATGCGTTCCGGAGATTGGGGTATGTGAAGCTAGATGAGTTGCAGAGTGAGGAGCGCAGAAAGGATGTTGCGGGTAGGTTTTTCAGGAACGGAGAGGCGCCGAGACAGGAGGCGGAGGGTAGGGAGCGGATTGCGAAGTGGTTGGGGAAATGGGCGGAGAGGGTTAAGCAGGATTGGGGGGAGGGAGGGGAGGAGGAGAGGCAGAGTGCTATGGCGAGGGTGAATCCTAAGGTATATCTATTTTCTATTCCTCTTATCCTTTGATGAAGGAGTGTGTGCTAACGGTCTTGCGTAGTTTGTTCCCCGGTCTTGGATCCTGGATGAGCTGATTGATCGCGTGGAGAAAAAGGGTGAGCGCGAGATCCTGCAGAATATCATGAAGTTGAATCTCGATCCGTTTGAGGAACATTGGGGTTGGGATGAGGGTGAGGAGGAAAGGTTCTGTGGAGATGTGCCCAAATATAAGGGTATGATGCAATGTAGCTGCAGTTCATAGATCGTAGATTCTAGAGGATTACATTCCTAGAGTGTTGTAGATACGAGGCAGGATACATATATACCCCATACGGGAGGATTGACGTTCTGGACTAATCGAACTCTTTCAACCATCCACACCACCAACAAGGAACTCCCCAACCTCAATATCAACTACTCTTCCCAAACCTCTAACCCATTCAAACCCAAAATTCACTCTCCACCTCGCTCCCGCATCTAGCAAGTCCGCACTTCCCGCCCCCCCGACTCTCACAAGCAAACGCATACTAGTCAGCGTCGCGATCTGGGTGTACACATCCGCAACCTGCGGCACAGGACCATCAACCACCAACGCGCGGAAGATGGCAAGCAAGCGCTCAGCGGAGAAAGGCGAAGGGGTAAGCAGATGGCGCGAGATTCGACGATGTTTGGATTTGGTGGCAATGCCGGCGCCGTTGGTATGGACTCTGCGTTTGTTCTTGCGCTTGTCCATATGTGACATGAAGTAGGTTGGATCGGTGCGCGAGGGGTTGTAGGAGGCGAGATAGGCGGCGATTAGGAGATGGGTGGTGTAGTACGGTAGGTCGTGTTGGATTGTCTTGCGTTTTGCAAGCGCGGCAGTTTTGGCGCTGGGCGTAGGTGGTGCAATAAGAGTGCCATTTGAGGTAGATATAGATGGGAATGGGTTCTCGGTGGAAATGATGCGATCAAGAACGGCGTCTTCGAGCTGGAAGAGGTGGCGGCGGTTGATTAGTAGGCGGGCGAAGTCCCGGGTCCCGAACGTGGAATCCACGATTGGTGCGACAAACTCGCGCCATAGACGTAGCGAAGTGTTGCGGAAGCTGACGAGATCTCTTCCCGTATGTTTGGATAGTGAGTCCCATACTACTCCCAAGAATCGGTTCCACAACCATGCATCATCTTCAGCGGCGACATCTGGCGTATAATCCGGAAAATTCTCTGGCGTAGGAGGCGTAAGGAAGATTTTGGGGGGAGAAGCATTGAGGATCTTGACGAGCGAACTACGATCGTAGGCTGGGAAATGCATATGCGGAACACCAGGTTTATGAAGCTGTGTAGAAAGAGGAAGCGTAGTTATGAAGATGATCGAAAGGTTGGGGATCTGGGCTTTCCGTCAGTTCTTTCTGAGCTAAAATACGACGAAAAGGATGCGCCGTACACTCTCACCAAACCTCGCGAGCGCTGGTAACAGTGTTGGTGGCGGTTCACGCTGTTTATCCACGCCATCGAAGACCAGCACGAATTTTTCTTTTCCATCTAACATTTCCTGGAGGTGCACCACTAATGTATTCAAGCTCTCCGTCCTTGCGTATTGCCTCCTGTCCATGTGGTGGCCATCGTCGTCTAGTGCATCTAAACATGCGACGGTTGTCCGCTCAAGTAAGTGTCTACCAGTGATGCATTCCCGCGAACTGATGATGGTGTGAGGAATTTGTACGAGCTGCAAGTAGCGCTTCACGATGGATGATTTTCCGGTGGCGGTAAGGCCATGTGCCACGAGAAGAGATGGGGAGGGGAGTGACTTCTGAGGTAAAGGTTAGATATATTGGCTTTGTAGGAAGGCCGATGTGAGGGCGCTTACCGAATAAAGTGCTGTAAGTTGTCGAACTTGAGATTCCCTGCATGGAAACTCTCGATTGAGTTGATCAAGAAGCTCGTCTGGCAGCATTGCGTTGTGTGTGGTTGGTCAGTATGGAGGTGATGCTAGGGGTGAGGTGTAGAATAACGCGCTAAATTCGCAAAGACGCGGCCACACGTGATAGCGTCTTTACATCCATCCCCGGGCCTCGGGGCACGTGCCCCTGTGCATATGAAAATCCACCTACCCGGGCGTAACAGGACCCATCGATGGACTGATGGATATGGGCACATTGAAAGCTAACTGAAATTCACTAGTCCCTGAGATCAAATAGCACAGAAAGAAGCGGAGAATCTTAGAATAATTCTGTAATTTTGATTCATTGTGAATCGCCTTCTTATCTTATTGAATGCTTCGTTGGGGAGACAGTAATTCATGGTCGCGTATATAAGTGTTCGGTATCCAATTCTTCATAGTCTTCGCCGTTTCGTTGCTTTTGTCGTCTATGATTCATAATAAATTGTCTAAGCATGCATGGTGTCCGAAGGCTTCAGAGCCAATTCGTCGTTGGCCATCTCTGCCTCCCATTCCCAAGCCAACAACTTCCAATTCAGTTCCGATGGTCGCCAGAAGATGCCATGTCCGGGACCCTTGGGTAGATTATTATCGGGACAAAGGTTTCCATGGCCTGCGTCTGCTGTCATCCCACCAGTCTGTGGCATACGCCGACCGAAGACGCAGCGCTTGAAACGAGAATGCAGGATCGCCATGGAACACATAACGCAGGGCTCATGAGTTAGGTAGATATCCAGTTCCACACACAAGTATCCTGCAGAAGGAACATTGTCCAGCTCAAAGTATTGTTTCTCCAGCTCGGTCAAGGGCGAGTCGCAGAAGAGTTGTCGGTCCAAAAAGTTAGGGTTCTTACCAGCTGCACGTAGGCGCTTCTTTGCAACCATGGCGACTGCGCGTTCCACGGCATGAGCCATAACATTGCCCGGTCCATGTGGTATCTCGCTCTCGCCAGTAGGTGATCTCCAGCGACAATCGGCAGCTGCGGCGATGACTTCGCGCCGCCCACCAGCGTTGTTCACAACGACACACCCCACACTCTCTCCAAAGCCAAGGGCCGCCATTTGCGAAGCAGCCTTCTCGGCCAAGGCCAGCCAGTATCCGGCTTCGGGTCCGATTTCTGCGGTATTTCGGACCACTAGGCTTGGATGAGGACCGTACGGATTAGTATTCTTGTAGGAAATAGGCCAGTAATCGGTAGACCATTGGGCGGCTTGCTCGGCCGAAGTAGGTGAGTATTTGGGGACCTTCACGTAATATAGCCTGGGAGGGACGCCAGTATCGACGAAGGGAGGAATCTGGCGCAAAGCGTCTACGAGTTCCGCATGGCCTATCGCCGTGGTGGGGGCTACAAGGAAATATCTCACTGCATCATCCTGTTCAGCAACATCTTCTTCTTCAGAGGGGACTTCATCTGAAGTTTCATCATCACCACCTCTAGAAGAGCGAACAGTCTTTTGCAAAAGCGGAGGGAGATACTTGAACTGGGCGACACGCCGGAGATGCTGGAAGTCGGCTGTCTTCAGGTCCGGAATAGCCTTTTGGATAACGCTGTTCTGTTAGCGGGACGAATAGAGGAGAGATGTGATCAATTAGATGGCTCACTCCTTGATAGCGGCCGCGTATCTGGACGGGAGCTCAATCACGTAGGCCTGGAATGTCTCGAGAGACGCCCGCACCTCGTCCTTGGTGCGCAATGGCTTGAGGTGGCCTCTCAGCGGGATGAGATCTGGTAGCGGCACGGGGACGAGGTGTTGTCGCTCGTCCTCACCGCCGACCAGGTAGGCTGGGTCATCGCCACCCCTGAGAGAGACCATGGGATGGCGCGTATCACCTGTGGGCCAGTGGAGCGATCGTGCAGACGACGGGTTGGGTCCTGGGGAGAAGAAGAGAACCAAGTGGTTGATGGAAGGAAGGGAAGTTGGGTTGGCGGGGAAAGATTGGAAACAAACAGGACAAACAGGTTCGGCAGTTGTGGGGAAGTTGCAGAGGGCGTTTGTGGGCGTTCATTCCGAGTCTAGCCTCGGCACGCTCGGCCTTTCTACAAGCGACGGACTGCTCTCACTAACCGTTGCGAGACTCAGCCCTTGTC
This sequence comes from Dendryphion nanum, assembly GCA_020744415.1. Lineage (NCBI taxonomy): Eukaryota > Fungi > Ascomycota > Dothideomycetes > Pleosporales > Torulaceae > Dendryphion > Dendryphion nanum. Next base: position 285,871 of record JAGMWT010000013.1, on the reverse strand, counting down.
GACTGCTTGGGGTTGTTGTGGGCTGTCTCCTCTTCTCCGCACCTTCTGCCCATCCGTGCCCCCAGGGCTCCCCCAACCTCCAACCAACCCTGCAGCAGTCAGCAAACCGAGTCAATGGCTTCATCGGATATGCGTTTCCTGACGAGGAATCGATTGGCGCCATGCCTTAAAGCAGATGCATCTCATCTGCCGACAGACGGGCTTGACTGGCCCTGACTCGTCCATGCAGCTACCCGACGACATGACACTGGGAATGTGAAATTATTCCCCGTCGACGCATACATACAAGTATATTAACATAGGCGCTCGCATACCCCTAGTTACCTGAGAGCACCGAGTTCTTCCCTTATCTTCTGCCTCTGCTCCAGTTGTTCATTCCCTGCCATCATGGACGAAAAGGGCGACACCGTCCAACAGGTGGAAACCTCGGAGAACAGCTCCAGGCACCAAACCAATACTCTCCAGGAGCAGGCTATGGAAAACGCCAATCACGTCAATTTATCGTGGAGATCGTGGATAGTAGTCTTCTTCTGCTGCTTTGCGTACGCAATCATATTATCCCAATTCTACGAACCTTGAACTGACCCCCCATTGCAGTATCCTGGCACAAGTCTTTGTCGTCGTGGCCGCAGGCAGTGTCCTTTCCTTCATCATCAGAGATATTGGAGAGCCCGCCATCGCCTCATGGATCATCCAAGGCCCTCTCCTGATGCAAAGTGTGCTCTCGCCGCTTGTAGGTCGCCTGTCTGACGTTATGGACCGCAAATACATGGCCTCGCTCCCACCCATCATCGCAATGGTTGGTTCCATCATTTGCGCCAAGGCTACTTCAATGAACATGCTCATCGGTGGAGGTATTCTCATCGGCACGACTCTGGCTACGATTGCTATCGTGCAGTCCATCCCCTCTGAGATTCTTCCATTGAAGTATCGCCCCCTGGCAAACGGTTTTGCCTTCTTGGGGGGTGCCTTTGGCAGTTTGTACGTCTCTCTGGCAATGATTGTAGTGGACTCCTGCTGACAGATTGTGCAGATCGGGTGGTCTTTCGGCTGGTGCAGTAACAGCAGCTAGCCCAAGTGGCTGGCGTAATATCTTTTGGATTCAAGCTGGTCTTCATGGTGCCACTTCCCTCGGTCTCCTGGCTTTCTATTGGCCGAAGAAACGCGTTCGAGTGGAAAACAAACACGGCTTCAAATACTATTTCTGGGCCTGTGATCCTATAGGATCGCTCCTGTTTATCGTCTCAGCTACCCTTATGCTTTTAGCTTTGAATTGGGCAGGTGGCCGCTACAAGTGGTCAAGCTCGCACGTCGCTGCGCCCTTGGGCGTTGGTATCGCATTCTTGATCGCCTTTTGTCTCTACGGTCAGTAGTCCTACCAGAATGCAGCTCACGACAAAGTAGCTGACAATGCATAGAATGGAAAGGGAGAGACGATGGGATCGTTGCCCATGTGTTTTCCCAGAACGGCCCTAACTTTTGGCTTTCCACATTCGCCTTTGCAGTCGAAGGGTATGCAACATCACCGTTCCTCCCCGTACACTCTTTGCTAACATATACTCATAGATGGATTTACTATTCTGCCGTAAACTCCGTTACCCCGCAAATCATTCTAAATCTCGGCTTCGAAGATAACTCTTGGGACATCGCCATCCGACAACTTTCTTATAAAATCCCCTCCCTCGTCTTCTCCCTCCCGGTCACTCTATACTCTACCTATTTCAAAGACATGCGCACTCCACTCGTGGTCACTTACGCTATCTTCCTCGCAGCCACTATTGGTTACGCACGCATTGCCCCAAGTTGGGATCATGCTCAAATTGCCTTGACTGTCCTGACTGGTATCGGCACTAGCGGTCCTTTGACTCTCCTCGTTGCTTGCATTCAATTTAGCACACCACACGAGTATTTGAGTACCGCAACAGGCCTTGCGTTCTCCGCTCGCGCCATTGGCGGCGCGTTTGGCTCTGCCGTTATTTCCGCCGTCGTCAACTCGAGCCTCAATTCCAATTACAACAGGGAGGTCGGAAACGCAGCCCTTGCTGCTGGTCTTCCGCCATCATCCCTCCCGTCTCTCCTGACCACCCTGAGGGCCGCCAGGCGAACACCAGTCAAGGGCGCAACGCCAGAGGTTATGCAAGCCGCATGGCAAGCAAGCTATTGGTCTTACGCCCGTGCATACCGACTTGGCTGGTGGAGCGTGGTGCCGTTTGTTGTGCTCGCTACCGTTGCAGTCGCGTGTCTGCGGGACATGAAGAAGCTGTTCACCGAGAAGATTGACGCCACTGTTGAGCATGTCCAGGATGACGAGGAGAAGAAGGTTGTCACTTAGACGATATGCTATCAAGTTCTACACTCATTTATGCCGGCAAGAACATAGGAGTAATGAAGACGGTACTGCTTCCGCTAGACTAATCTCCTTTTGGTATATAAATACATATAGTATACATAATAGCACTGCAGCTCTTCCAATCAGCTTCGTCTAGTCATCTCGCTAGTCGAGTATTTATTGAACATGTGAGATATCTAGTTCATCTCCGAGGTTCATGGTCACGGTCTAGAACCACATTTTAACTGCCGAAACAAGTGAAATCTGGTGACCTGAAGGCTGGGACCTAAATCGGGGAGCTAATGCATCTTGCCGTGGTGGGAAAAAATTATACACGGGGAGGAAAAAAGTATTGGCCAATGAGAAGCTGTTAGGTTTAGGACTATATTGTGTGGATTTGAGGCTTGCCAAGGCGTTACAGTGTATATACTTCGACTGCAACACTTGCCAAGGCTCCGTTGCCAACGGTATGGGGTATCTCAGGTATGTGTTATATATCATTGTGCATGTAGAAGGATAAAATGTTGAGATCATACTGCTACACCTATGCGGAAATTGATATGTATGTTTGATTGTAATATTGACAGGGTGGTAGCTATCACTGAAATAGTTAGTAGGTTCTTGCCCAGATGATGGAATTAGTCAAAGCTGATCTGATCAACTGTTCTTACATTTTTTCATAATCTCATATGATTCAAGCCAACTCGCTTTCTAATTTCCCCATCATGTCTGTGTTTCCAACAGGATGATGACTAAGCGACAGCACGTGTCAGAGCGCTATCTTCTCCGAGTTTCGGCATGTGCTCGGCGCGTCATCCGTTGCCGAGGCCTGGGTGAAGGTTGACGAACCACCATGTTACTCCACCACGGCTCCGCATCAGTTCGCAATGCACGACGTCTACATTTACGCTCATAAAATATCGTTATTTTACTTCCCTTCGCGATCTCGTCGCCAATTCCATCCTTACCGCGACGTCTCTGGATGAAGCGCCCAGCGAGCGCTGGGCCGCATTAGTAGCCTGTGATGTCAGATTCAGTAGGTACGTCGCCATCGCGGGCTATGTAACGATTGAGGCGATGTACCTTCTATGAGATATTTTTTGCTAACACCATGGGGCATACAGACAGAGTATTCAGCCATGCTCTCAATACTGTTAACAAGATCCGGACCGGTTCTCAAAAACCGCCATCCGCCACGCGACTGAAGCTCTATGGCTTGTACAAGCAAGCTATGGGTACGCATGCGACCATGATATCCCAGACGCATTGGAGATTCTAATAAACTGCACAGAGGGCGATGTCGATGGGATAATGGATAAACCAGAAGGCAGCGGCGAAGAAGTCAAGCGTGCACAAGAGAAATGGTAACAGAATCGTACACGCGACATCACACGCGACATACTGAGATCAATCAGGGAAGCATGGAAACAACAGAATCATCTCTCACGCACCGAAGCCAAACGCCGCTACATAACAACCCTCATAGAGACTATGCACCAATACGCCTCGCCATCACCAGACTCCCGCGAACTAGTCGCCGAACTAGAATTCGTCTGGGACCAAGTCAAATCGAACGTCCCCTCATCCTCCTCCTCATCCCCACTCCAGACTCTAGGAAGCATGGGTTTACACATGCCTCCGAACTATCCGCAGCTCGGACGCCAGAAACGCGATCCAGACGACGAAGCACTACAGATAAGAAGTCCCATGTCGCAATCGGAAGAGGAAGAGCTGGAAGAGCAAGGCGAGGAGTTTGTAGATGCGCAGGATTCGCAATACAATCCGAATACCGAGCCGGAGGAAGAAGACGTTGGCGTGCAAGCCGATCTTGCCGTCCAGGACCCTGTACCGTATTCAACGGCGTTAGTAAAAGCCACAGCTCCACCTGCACCGGAAAATCCGGGAGACCAGAAGTGGAGGAAGAGAGTCGAGCAAGCGCTCGTGAAAATGACAGCTGAAGTTGCGGCCCTGAGAGAGCAATTGGAAACGCGTCGATTGTTTAGTTATAGTCGACGATATACTTTCTTCCGATTCATATTCCGCGTTGTCTGGGGATCGCTCAAACATGTTGCGATTGATGTTGTTATTCTCGGATTGGTGTTGTTGTGGATGCGGAGGAAAAAGGATCGGCGGCTTGAAGGTGCCATTAGGGTGTTGTTAGGGGATGCAGTGGCGCAGGTACAGAAGGTACGCGGGGCGCAGATATTGAATTTGAAGGCCAAAAAGGTTGTTCCGAGTTGAGGGTGGTGAAGGAGGTCCAGGTTCTGTCTGCTGATGGAGAAGATATGATCAGATGTCTTGGACTACAGTGTTGTACGATGCTCGCGATGTGTATATGAGCATTTTTGTCAATAAATAATCATGTTCTGACAATACTTGCAGCACCTGTCGCTTGTCAATACACTCTTTAGCTCGGCTCTTAGGAAGCTTTGAAGTCTGGAAATGTGCTGGCATACGGTTTTTTAGAACATAGATAAAAGGATAAATATATAGCTGTGCAATATAGTAAGTCCCTTACACTAGCTTTTACAAAGCTGAAAAACATAATATAAAGTAGTATGTAACATCAACACTAGGGTTTCATGAAGAAATGTGGTGTTGTAGGTAAGGCTGTCTGGACTTTAAGGTCCCGCGACAGCGAGCAGTAAACGTTGAATCTATTGCTACATCTATCGCAGGCGTCAGGGAATTACGATTTATCGATGTTTGGACTTAATCGTAGTGTAGGCATGCCCGAGCATTACATAGGTCAGAATGCGCGAATGCTGGCTGCCTAAAGCCCCCGCTTGCACGGAACTTCAACACAGTCGACTTTGTACTCTACTCATTGGCTCCTCACTCCGCTGTACCTTTAATCCAATACCGTATCTCCCTTCAACTTTGCACACTATGGAGCCCCCCATTACCATGACAAGTGACCCGGACAATCTACAATCCCGTCCACCATCTCCTTCTCGATCTCCCTCTCGATCTCCCCCGCACCCTATTCCCTACGGACTAAAACTTGGCGAAAACATCTATTCACCACTCATCGACGACGACATATGCTGTTACTGCGGCTCCCCGGACTCCCAAAAACCCTGTCACAACTGCCGCCTGGTCCAATATTGTAGCAAAAAGTGTTGGGTATACGACCGTCGACCGCGTCATCGACAACAATGCAAGAGAATAGTTTACGAATCATGGCGCTACAACTACTATCGGAAAAAGCTAACTAGGCAGTTCGGAGACGACGTTTTTGAGAAGAAACTAGGTGATTGGCGGTTTTGGGGGAACGAGGAAGATGGTTTCCAGAAATTGTTTGTGGATGCTGTGATGGGACTTGTGGAGGCGGGGGTCAAGTTCAATACTAGAAGAGCGATTCGGGAGGCAGTGGGATCAATGCGGATGATGAGCTTGTTGAATCCGAGGGCGCCGAGTCCGCTTATGGGATCGCTTCATTTGAGGATTGGTGAGGATCAGAGTTGTTATGGTATGCTCGTAACCCACACCTATAGTCAGTGACATTCAACTCACCGCGTCCCGTGCAGATCACTGCAAGCTTTGGTTCGCAACAGGCGCCAATCCAGACTACGACTGGGACACTCATTCCGATAACCTTCAAATCCAACACGCCGATGTCCTCGAGCCCGTGGAGCCCTTCTTCAAAGCCGGAGGCATGGACTCCCTCTACTACCTCGTCCCCACCACCCTATTCAAAATCCGCCTCCTCCATGATCTCCAAGCGCTCCAGCGTCTTCAACTATTAGCTGGTACCATACTGCCTCGCGAGCTCTACGACATCATCGCCCAAGATTCCGTCCGCTACATCGCCGCCAGGAACAAAGCGATCCGAGACCAGGATCCCTCACATTTGATCCCGAAGGTCACGAAGCAGATTCGGTTTCTGTTCAACGAAGCTGATAAAGCCTGTCCTCCGCAAATTTCTTTCTGGCGGGTATTTCTCAAAGCGGAGAAAGACTGGTTGTGGATATGTGAATTTGGGGATGAGGACGTTAGACGAGTAAGGAAGGTTGTGGCGGATGTGTATAATTCGTGGGTGGAGACGCCGGGGGCGATTGGGGTGGTTGAGGAGTTGGTTGCGAGTAGAGCAGTAGATGAAGGGATTGTGAATTAGGTTGCGTTTATGCTAGCACAATCATTCTTGTAGGATAAACAAGAGGGTATATTTACGGCTATAGAAATCCAGGGGAGCTTTCCGAAGATGTATACGAAAATAAAACATACAAAACAAGATGATGTAAAACTCTAGTAGAACTGTTTTGTTGAGAAAATATGGTCCAATTGGAGGTACAGTTTTCCTGGCTGCAAAGAGCTGGAGGTATTCCTTGCGGACTGGAGATGCGGATATGTGGAGACGCTGGTCCAGCTTAAAGAAATCTTAGCCTACAAGATTCCTTTTCCATTGACTTGGAATCCTGGTTTGCTTATTGGAGACTAGGAAAGTGGAAACGCTATGTCAACTCAACAGTACTGGAGATTTCATTCCGCTGTCGTTCTTATAATTGAATATCATGTCTCTTGTCCAAAACTTCCAAGTAAGTGGAATATAGTGGAAAGAAGATTGCAGTTTTGATCCCTCTTCACTCACTATTTCTCTAGAACTATGCTTGTATTCCTTTGTAAAAAAATTATTCACAAGTTTGTCCATATGCACCATCTCTCCTACCCAATAAATTCCCGTTGTTTCTATGAACTCTCTAACAATCTCGAATTCCTATCTATTACCCTTGAGTTTCAGCATGATTACTCCCTAGTAGTTTTGATATTGCATTACTTCAAGCTTGTTGTACCATATCTCCATACTCACTTACCCTTATCCTATCATTGTTCTGGCAGTACATTCTTTCTTTTACCGCAGATTCTCATTCCTTGCTTAACATCTTCACGCTCACTACAGCTCGGCTTAACACACATTGTCTCACTCATTCACGCCCCTTCTCACACCCCTTCACTCTCTAGGTTAATGGCTTTGACCGACCTAAGCATATAATGTAGATCCTTTCCTCCTTTCCATCTTCCGTCTTCAAAGGTCCTCCTTCAAACCAACTATACTTGTTTCGTAATCAAAGTCCTTAAATACGCAACTCCTGGATACATCAAACTCACATTCGACGATAATGATATGTTGATTTCCTGTTTCCAAAGCCTCACTTTCCTATCAGGCAGTTACTAACTCTCATGAATCCATGAAAATTCCACTGTGCGGGCGGGATTAGTGAGCGGGTGAGAGCGTGCAGAAGGTGCAGGTAAAAGCGTGCGAGAAGTTCTATGCGGTCACGCGGATGCACACCGGTCGCGCGCACGCGCCCACACAGGTACTCACAACAAACAATTTTACCTTTACATATATATTTGTTAAATTATAAAATTCCCATCTAGACCATGCTAATCACAATCTTCTCCCGATGGCGAAATGTGACATGGGATTCATGTGGCTGCCAACTTCGCGTCACTGTCTAAACTAGATATTTTTTAGTTATTTTTTGCTACTGTCAATAAGAGATGGGATGGAATTTGTAGTGCGCCGGTTCGAGTTTGCGCTGTGGAGTATCGGAATATTTGGGTATATCTTTTTTTACCTTTATTTACACCGCTTCATGGAAGGATGATTTCCCAACCGAGATACTTATTCTGAGCCAATCTCACATTTGATCATGCTCTGAGGGCTTTAGTCTATGAACTGATTGACTAGGAGGCGCTGAATAGAGCTATAGTAAAAGATATATTGTGAAGATATATGTCACGTGCCTTGATTACTTATCCCATAAAGCTACCCATATGTAGTATAGCCTATTCACTCTCCCGTATATAGTCTTAGTACCCCTAGGTACCCTCAATTTAATTAGTTCTCCTTAATTTACTACTTCCTTATAGTTATAAGCCTGGATTCTGCATGAATCTCTTTATAATAGTAGTATATATTTATAAGTAGTAAATTAAGTAGTGTCTTATTAAATTATTTACTCTACTTTATTGCTACTAAAACTATTGCCTCTACCTACATATACTCTTTAGTGCTAAATCTTGTTGTTGCCTATAAACGCCTTATTATAAGCAAATCTACAAAACTAAACACCTATATACTAAAGGAGCTAAATAATTAGGAACTATAGCTAATAGTAGTAAAAGATATAGCAAAATTAAGAGGTGTTTAGGACTACTGTAATCTTAATCTAGAATTAGTAGAGAAGCTTATACGCCTGCGTAAACCTAAGTACTACTACTAGTTAAAGAGGAAGAAAATAGTGCTAGTACCTGCTATAGGGGGTGCTAAAGAAATAACTATTTAAGTAGATGTTATATATACAGAGCTAAAGCAGCTTTTAAAAAAAGAACAAGCAGAATATAGGCTTTAAAGAAAAGACTATAAGTAGAAATATGTTAAGTAAAAGAATAAAAACAAGTTACTAGGCAAAATTAACCTTTACATTGCTAGAACTATTAATTAGAACTACTTTTTTCTTATACAAAATAAGGAAGAAGCTTATAATTACCTTTGTAAGCTACAAAAGTAATTCTCTTTCTTAGAGGAAAATAAAAGGTACAAACTTATAACAAAGTACCTTAATCTTAAGAAGAAACTTGCTAAGAAAGGAATAGAATTATAGCTAAATTAATAGATTTACATTGTAGGAAGCTGCTAGCTAGCAGAACTTTTAGAAATAACAAGAATTTGCTCTTAACAAAACTTTTTTACTGTACTTAGAGATGTAGAACTAGCTTACGCTGCTATAATGTTTGCCTAATTCTAGATATAAAAGAAGAAAGAAAAGAAGACTCTTAATAATCTTATTAGACAATATTGCAACTACTATTATACATAGGCTAATAGCACAGACGCTTCTCTTAGAACATTTGCCACCCTAAACACCCTAAGCTAAGGGAAGGAACAGGGAAAAAACAAAGACAACCTAAGCAGGAGACTCCTAAAGTGCCTATGTAGGTACTTACACTAATAGGTTAATTGCTAGGCACTTAATATAAAAGCACTCTAAAGGCCTATACTCTATAAACCTAATAAAGCAATATGTAAAGCTATTACTTCTACTTTTATAAATAAAAATACCTATTAAAGGATACACAGCGCTATTACTGCTGCAAAAGGTAAACTTCTAGATTAGTTTAAATACTAGAACACATAATTATCTACTTATTTAACGCTAGTAGATACAGAACAACGTGCTAAAAAGGTATAATTTACTGCAAATGCAGCTTGTCTAATCCTATTATAGAGAATAGGAGGTACGCACAAGCTAACAACACTATAGGAAAACGCTATAATAGGCAATAGCCTAGAACCTAGTACTTATAGAGGCTAGAGCTTTTTAACTAACCTAGAACAATAAAGGATCCTTAATTAATAGATTTTAGACCTAGGTTTAAACATACACGTAATAAACAATAAACAATAGGATTAGACAAAAATAGCAAACAGAGATAAAGAGATAATTACTACTAGCAACTTATGCCTCTTAGTAATAGAATAAAGAAGAGTTATTATTCTTGTAAAGAAAGGAAATACTATCTATCTAATTATGCTCTTAGATATAGCCTATGTACTTATATTTCTTACAAGCCTTATAAGTCTCTCACGCTACAAGGACTATGCTATTTACTTTAACTTAGGAAGAAACGTCTTCTATAGGAATTACTTCTAGAACATCTTTACAGAACTATAGTACTAAGAAGGGCACTAGATTCTTAATGCTAAAGAACTTAATTTACTACTTATAGCAATAGCAGTACGTGCTTACCTATTATATAATCTAAAACCTAAGTTACTACTATCTCTAGCCTAAGCTCACGTGCTTCTAGGGCACTTAAGTAAGGCATGTATCTTAAACCTATAAGGGAATGTAAAGAGACTAGTAATTAGCCTTAGTTCTACATCTCTTATAAACATGTGTGAAACATGTATATAGGCAAAATCTACTAAATAGATTAGTAAGAGAACCTTTAAAGACCTTGCGCAGAGACCCTTCTATTAAATTAGAATTAATATTATTAAATTACTCCTATAAGGAGAAACCTGCTATAATAGGGATTAATATCTTATTTATGCTATTAACAAATACTTAAAATAGCACAAAGTAAGGATAACAAAGGAGAAGACAAGAGATATACTTATTCCTATTATTATAGAATAGATTCACAAATTCTAGCGTTAATTTAATTACTAGGTTGTTGCACTTAAAATAGACAGAGAAAGAGGATACAGGCGTGAGCTATACTCTATAGCAAGAGCTATTAGACTAAAAATAGAGCTACAAGCACCTAACACCCTTGCCTAATTAGGGCTTGCAGAAGCAGCTAGGAATATTATTATTATTAGGGCCTATGCCTTACGCCTATATGTAGGTCTGCTAAAGAGCCTATTAAATAAGCTTGTACACACTGCTGCTAAGCTTCTTAACATAATACTTATTAAATTACTCTATTAGAAGACTCCTATAGAAGTTGCAAGAGGTAGAAAACCTACACTCTTATACTATGTACTAATTAGGTATAAAGCTTATGTACTTAATAAAAAGCTATAATAGGCAAATAAACTTAAATCCTAGACCTTTATAGAGTACCTCTTAAGGTATAATTCCACAAACATCTATTATATATAGATGCTAAAAATAGACAAAGTTTTAAGGGTACAAGACGTAATTTTTATATAGGATTAGCTCTATATTTATTACTAGGAGATAGAGAGAATTACTACGCAAGAAGCTAAAATAATTAATATTCTAGAACTCTCTACTTATAAGGACCTATCTTTAGAGGATCTTGTCTTTTCCTATATAGAAGAATAGCTAGAAATTATTAAAACACTAGGAGTTGCTCTCTTAAATAGCGCTTCTATAATTATTAAAAAAGACATCTAGAACGTGCTTTCTCTGCTAATACTAGAACTTAGTACTAGGGGAAACACACCTGCTCCTGCATATAAACTAGAAGCAGAGTAATATATTAAATAAAGAGGACTTTATTTTATTCCTAACTTTATAGCAGAACTTGCTAGAAGCTCTAGAGGCAATCTACACGCTACTAATAACCTAGTAAACAATAGAGAATTATCTATTTTCTATGCCTTTAATAAAGAAGGTAAACTTACTCCTTACTTAGAAGAAGAAAACAAAGAGCTGTGCTCTTAGTAAATAACTCTCTTAGCAACACAAGGGGGTAGAGGCCTTAAAAGACCTAGAGGAATAATAAAAAAAATAGTTATTAACACTAAAGGTAGCAGAAAGGGACGCCTAAAGCTTATAGAACCTCTAATCTAGAAAGGTAACGTAATTCTAGAAGATAGAGATCCTTCTATTCTAAATAAGAAAGAAAATAATGCTCTAAACAAGTTAAATCTAAAAGTTAGAGCTCTAAAAAATATTATAGAAGGCAAGAGGAGAAAGAAAGACATTACATACACTGCCTTTGCCTATCTTAATGCCTAATATTATGCCTTTGCTACTTTAGTAAAAGAAACAAAGGCTTAAGTATATACTAGAGACTTAGATCTCTATTAAAGCTACCTACCTCTGCTACTAAAGAGGTAGAGAGACCTTAAAAAACACTTATTTAGCATAGAATTCAAGATTACGTGCGAATTAGAGATAAAAAGCTACTAAAATATAGACTATTTTTCTACTATAAATGTTACTAAACGTAATGCTAACGCTAATGTAGTACTCTTTATGTAAGTATTTACCTACAAATTTAATAAAGACAGGTATCTTATAAAATTTAAGGCTAAAATAGTTATAAGAGGAGATTTTTAAGCCTAATATAGAGATACCTATACTGCAATACTTGCTATACAAATGTTTAGGGCACTTATAGCACTAGCAGCATTATTTAAACTAGTCGCGCATTAATATAACGCTCTAAATGCCTTCCTAAATGCACTTGTTTTTTAAAAACTATATATTTATACTCTAGATAGGTTCTAGGATTAGTATAGAGAGCTTCTTCTACTAGAAAAAGCTCTTTACAAGTTAAAAAAGGCACTCTTTCTCTAGATTAAGCATTTTAGGGGAACACTTCTCTAACTAGGACTAACTCTAATCCCTAGGTATAACTACTTATTTATAAATAATAACCTTATAGTCTTCTTCTATGTAAATAATATAGTTATCCTTGTACACCTAGAGAAGAAATATGCGCATAAACGCCTACAGGAACAGCTTGTTTACACCTATAACCTTTAATATATAGGTAAATTAAAATAGTTCCTAGGTATTTAGGTACTTAGAGACTACCCCACACGTCAAATCTAGCTATTATAAGACGCCTTTATTAATAAAGTAGTGTCCTAGCATAAGGACCTACTAATAGTAAAAAGAGATAGGCCTATAGTGCCTATAACGCTAAATAATATGCCTCTATTAGAGGATAAACCTAATAAGGAATAGAAGCAGCTTTATTAAAGTCTTATAGGTTTAATAGCTTACATTACTAGCTTTACAAGGCCTAATATTGCAAGAACCTATACTATACTTGCCTAACACCTTATTAATCTAGGTTAGAATCACCTACACGCTGCTATTAAAGCTTAGCGCTATCTTATTTATACAAAGACTATAGCTATTAAGGCATATAGCAGAATAAATAAACAATAGTCTTTTTACTATAAAGATAAATCTACTCTGCATAAGGATAAACTAATCTTCTTTAGCAGCACTAATGCAGCTTTTGCTAATAAACCTAACACAAAGAGGAGTTTACAAGGCTACCTATTTAAGCTATATAGAATAGCAATAGATTAGAAAGCAACTATGCAATAGATAGTTACAAGATTAACTACTAAAGCTAAGCTACTAGCTCTTTTACACGCTAGCTTAGAGATAGAGGGATAGAACCTATTCTTCTAATACCTAGGATTTAACCTAGAACTAACACTAGAGATCTAGTGCAACAACTAGTAAATAGTAGGTATAGTTACTAAGAAAGCAGGAAAGCTTTAAACTAAACTAAAACATATTAACATTTACTAGAGTTAGATTTAACAGGAAGTAGCCTATTCTAGGCTTAAAATTATATAGAAACCTATATTAACTATGCCTGCTAATAGCCTTACAAAGGTCCTACCTTAGCAGAAGCATGTTAAGTTTACCTAACAATTAAGAATAGAAGACGTCTTATTACAAATTAAGAGATTAGATAATTAGGAGGATTAACTATCTATTCTTCTCTTCTTTATAGGAGATCTCTAACCTATTAACTATAAGAATGCGCTAAGCTAATTAAGTAGACACTTAGTTTATGTAACTTAGCGCTACTAGGTCTAGTGTCTAGCTAGTAGTAGGGGGGTAGACTATTTACACTCTTCTAAGCAATTAACAGTAATTTACTAAACCTTACCTTTTAAACCTTTCTTATATTCTTATTTATAACATTATTTCTTAATTACTCTAGTTATAAGTAATTAATTCTAGACTATACTATATTAAATAAGGACTCTCTTACTATAATAGCTTGTTAGTCTTACTAATAACTTATACCTTTACTATTCTACACTACCTAAAAAATAGAGAGTAAGTGCCTAGAATGTTAAGTAGAAATAGTAATAACTTAGGGCTATAGCCTCTTCTTCTTTCTCTCTCTCTAAAAAAGAAGTACAAAGAGGGCTTGCATGTGCTCTCTTTTCTCTCTCTAAAAAAAATATATATAGAGGCTTTATGTTCTCTCTCTCTCTCTTCTTAAAAAATTATAGTTAACTATGCTAATAGTAAGAGCTCCTAGAAGCAGTCTTACTAATAACTTATAATTTTAGTCTATTTTAATAGAGAATTTAGTTCTTTTTTGCTATATTTTATTTACTAGAACGCTAGGTAGAACCTTAACAGCATTATTTATCTTTTTAGCATAGGTATTATTTATTATTTAAACAACCTACACCCCTCCTAAGGGGACTAATTATATTACTATGCTTACAAACGCTAAACAACTCCTACTTCCTTATCCTAACACTTACTTAAGGAACAATAGGATAAAGAAAACTACTATATTTAAACATTTACACCTATTCTTTTGCACTCCTATGCTTAGAAGACTACCCCTAATTAGAAGGCTATATTTACTCCTCTTTGTAAGGACTACTACCTAGAGAATTATTTACTTACTTCTTAACCTATTATTTACATCCTACGTTAAGAGGACTACAGCTGGGGGGGGTATGTGAAGATATATGTCACGTGCCTTAATTACTTATCCTATAAAGCTACCTATATGTAGTATAGCCTATTCACTCTCCCGTATATAGTCTCGGTACCCCTGGGTACCCTCAATTCAATCAGTTCTCCTCAATTCACTACTTCCCCACATATATTATTCCAGCCATGATAGAAGTCAAGTTCATGCGCAGTCTGTTGCAAAGGTAAGGACTACAGACCAACATGCACTTTCATATCATTGGAGCTTGTTTTCAGAATGATACAATCCTATTGGAAGTAGCTCAGTCCAAACATCATTGTTCGGAGGCATGAAGTATCATTGGGGATTCAAAGCTAGTGGCCATAGCTACTCACAGTCGTCTACCTACATACTACATGGGCTTTGGGCGCATCGGCAGCACAAAGTGCCATGCTTTTCCATCTTCCTCTGGTTCTGGCTCCTCTATTTCATCTGTTCTCTCCATATACTCAATTTCCTCTACATTTTCCTTTCCTAATGTCATATTCCTCATTCCGCCTTCTAGGCTATTCCGTTGTTCACTAGACTCCAAATTCACCTCTTCCTTCTCCACTTCTTTCCCCTTCTCCATTCTATCCAGATCGTCTAACCACCCACCGGAATACAGCTCGACTCCGCTCTGTTTGTACTCCGCCATCTTCTTTTCCCACGCCTTCAGAATATCCCCACTAGTCACACCTGGTACCAGCCGCTCCTTATGCTGTACGCTGTTGCGGCGCTCACAAACAGTAATAAGTATCATCTCAACCGCCTCAGTATGTGATTCAGGCATGGTCATCGCGAATTTGTATAGCAGTTCAACGAACTTGCCAGACCACATCTCCGGCTCCAACAATGCAGGTGTGTACAGCTCAGGGTCCAGGTCCGCCACGCTTGGATCATCAGAACGGCGAACGCGAGGAGCATATGCCATGGGGAAGACCTCGGTAACATCTGATAAGTTCCACAACTTTGTTATCTGATTCAACTTGAAGCTTTTAGTTTGTTCCGGAGTTGCAGTCGCATTGGACTTGTTGACTGGGGTGAAAGTGGAGCCGCGGGACGTGATTGTTGCGTAGATCGGCCGGCTTACTTTAAGGTGGTGCCAGTTCAGATGCACATGGTTGCCTTTGGCATCTACGACTGTCAAGGTGGAATCGGGACAGTTGAATGCGGTGAGAATTTTTTGGCGAATGGTGTTGATGGCGTCGCCGTGATCAACAGTGATGCGCACGGTGTTGGTATCGAATATGACGCTGATTGCCTTGGACTTGGGAACTTTCGCGACTTTAGGCATGCTGGAAACGTAGATTTGGAGTGTGATAGAGAGATGTTGCGCATATACTTTGTGTGGTTGAGGTGACAGACGGGTCGTAAGTAAATTCTGAGGCGCGAAGCAAGAGAAATCTTCACCGTAGACGCGCGCCTTTTACCTTCACTAAGATATATTTTTCTCACAAATCAAAATATAAGACACATATAAGATGTTGGGCAGAGGTTGTACTACTCCCTCTAGAGGATTGTTTCTATATCACTTCCATAAACTACTTGAGTAGGAAGGGTCTAACCATATGTTCAGTGACTAAATAAAGATGCAAGAACCTGCAATGCTTCTCGATTTTAAATTTATACCATATCAAACTCTCTACTCTTACTGATATATTCATGTTGCTTTATAAATACTAAGAAGAGATAATGTTCAATTGCAACACTAAAAATTGTTAGAAGCAACATTGCGCACAGACCTTTGGTGGTTCAACCTCCCCACGAGGCTCACTTTTATAAGCGGGCTGAGTGATCCGTGCGCCCTTCATTGATTGGATTATGTAACCGGTCTTACATATGTAGGCCCTTTTGGGTGAAGCTCTCCAGGCTTCCTTCATTTCACTTCTTTCAACACCCTCCTGCTACGTCCTGTGTTGTCGCGATAATCTTTCGTCCATAGACATATAAGCCTCTGGTTAGAACTTTGCTTCAGTTTCTAACAACTTTGTTTGATTAGAGGAAGCTATTATTGTGTAGTTTTTTTACCCTGCGCCTCGTTTTCTGTCAGCATATAAAGGTATTAATACAGCCATTTATATTTGCCATGATGGCCGCCACCAACGATACAATTGATATCGCCAATGAAGATGTTATTGATAAAAAGATTGAAGACAATAATACCCAACCAAGCTATGGCTGTATCATTTGTAACGCAGACAAAGGTGACGTGTGCGAAAGATGCAAAGTCGTCCGATTCTGCAGTCCCGAACACGCAGCAGCCTACGCCGCTGAGCACGAACCAGTATGCGAAGAGATACATAACTGGACAATCCATTATTTGCGCCAAAAACAAGATGTCATCGAAGAATCAGATTTCTGCGACGTTGGGAAACTGTTTCCTGATGTCGAAAAGTTTAGCCCTTTCCCATCGTGCCAGGCGGACTGGTCAGGAGTACCGGCAGCTCCAGCAGAACGATATTTCTTCACCAAGAAGGACCTGATAAAAGCCCTCATGAAAGTCAAAACACGATACGCGATCGAGCAAGTTTTGAAACACGAACTGGAAATGCAATTCCTGTGGGTCTACAGCATCAATGAAGACATAATCCCCACACTCTACCTCCGCCTAAACAAATCGGAAAAATGCCACGGTCCGTTCCATTCCCCTACCTCAGCCCCACATGCTAACTCCCTCCCCTCCAGACCACTGCAAATGGTACGCCGAAATCGGCGGCTTCCCACCCCTCCCAGACTTCACACCCTCTCCCCAAGACACCAACATCTTTGAATCTCTCCCCACCCACTTCATAAACCTCAACCCTAAATCAACACCCATGGAGCACTATATCCCCTTCACCCTCCTCCAAATCCGTCTCCTTCTCGACGCAACATCCATCCAGCTCATCCACACCCACACCAGCTCTCATCTCCCCCAAGAACTAACTGACCAAATCTGCCTCTACGCCAGCACCTATACGCCTCCACGCTACCTCAACTCCATTCTACATGACCCAACCCAACACATGAGTAGCCTCATTCAGAAAACTAAATATATCCTCTCCCAAGCGCATCTCATGGCGCCCTATCCCCTTTGGCCGATCCTCTATCGCACGAATGAGATACTGGATTTAGATTACTGGTGTAAGGATCCGTATGGTGTACTCCCACTACTTCCACGCATGTACCCAGCATGGCAAGAATCGCCGGGGGCGTTGCAGGTTCTGCGGGCCTGGATAGAGAGGGAAGCGCCGGACGGGAAGACGGGGTTAGAATTAGATTTCAGGAAGTGGTTTCCGGAGACGAATCCGCCGTTTTGATTTTGTTAGAGAAGGATGATAATGATGATGTTCGGAAAATCACAGACACCGTGAACATGGATCAAAAAGATAAAAATCCATTAAAGACCACGCCATTCAAAAAACCACGCTATGCACCACCCCTCACCACCCCTCTACCTACTCTCCTGTCCCTCAAACTCCCCTAACCTTTCTATAACTCGGTGGCCTCAATGTTCTCCCCAACAACTTCGCCGCATAAGGCGGCACAAGACTAATCGCCGCCACAACCGCAAACTTCCACCAGAAACCCACGGAGCTCACAAAACTAAGCTCAAAATACCTTGCAAGAAATGGAACACTCCCGAAATAGATGCCCGCAGTTCCGAAAATGGATGCCAGCATGATCCAATGCCACGTCGTGACTTCCATAGCGACCATGATGAGTTCATTCATCACGAGCACCGTGAAGCTGACGGCAACCATTTTGCGGAATGTGAGTTTGTCGCCTGCAGTGGAGGAGGCGTTGTCGTCGCCGACGCCAACGAGGATCTGGGAGAGGCCTTGGATCATGGAGCCTTGGTATATCGATACCAGGACCCAGATGAAGAAGGATTTGTAGCTGAGCGAGCGGCCCGTCTTGAGCTCCGCGTAGAGTTCCGGGTACAGATTAGCGACGGATTCGTCGACGTCGCGATCGAGCACAAGAGAGAAGACGGGCGCCATGGTGTAGACTGTGCTGTAGCCGACGAGGAGCCAGTCCTTGTATAGTGCATTTGGTTCGAAGGATGAGGCGATGCTGTACACGGTTTGGCAAATGGAGATGATGAGACCGCGATGGATGACGAATTGGCTTAGTTTGGCGGATCGTTTGTATGAGTTGCGGCCGTGCCAGACGAGCAGTTTGACGAGGTGGCAGAACTGGGTGATGGAGAAGTCGGCGGCTAGAGAGGCCTGGCGTCCTTCTTTGCCAACGATGCCGACGCCGACATCTGCGGCTTGGATCATAGAGACGTCATTGCCGCCGTCGCCGATGCAACATACACGTTTCTTGGTGAAGGAGCGGATTAGGAGGGCAATATCGGCTTTTTGGGTGGGTGAGCAGCGGCATGCAACCACTGCAGGGAGTTGGACGGCGATGGAGATGAATTGCTCGCGATAGTGGGTTAGCATTAGCGCGAGAGATTCACCGTCGATTAGGAGGCAGGCGTCGGTTTTGCCGCGCAGAAAATCGAGGGAGTCATGGGCGAGATCTTTGCGTTTCACTGAAAGGTCATATTAGAGATAGAAGATATGATGTCACTACTGGGGGACTTACTCTTTGCAATGGTGTGGACATATTGGCCTCGAGCAACAAGCTTGGAACTGACAGCTACACAGCGTGCAGTTTCGACTTTGTCGCCAGTCAACATCCATATCTTGATACCGGCGTTACGGAGAAGTTCGAGTGAGGGCTTAACGTCTTTCTGGAGTTTGTCTTCTACACCTGTCACACCTAAGAGTTCGAGGTCGTGCTCGAGATATTTCTTTACAACATCAGCGACAGCGTTATCGCGGTTGTGCAACGCCAACGAAGCTTGAACATGTTCCGTGGTGAAGTCTCTGTAGTTTTGTGCCGATAACTTTTTGCGACCCACGACGAGTGTTCGAAGACCCTCTCTTGCCATATTGGACGTCTCTTCTTCAAGCCAATCGTTTGCAGCAACGATGTCCATCATGACAGTATCGGCACCCTTTTGATAAAACCAGATTTCTCCATCTTCATCTGTGGCGGACGACTCTGGGCCATGATAGAACTTGACCACGATGCCCATTCGTTTACCCTCGGATGTGAACGGAAAAACGTTCAGGATGCGTACGCGCACCACAATGTCACCTGTTGCGCAGGATTGCAGGGTCATTGATTCCCTATCTCTCTGCAACAGCCGCAAACCAACGTTTTCGGTCCACCGAACAATGGCAATCTCATCGGGTGATGAAGCTTGATAAGTAGTTACCATCTCACCATTTTCCTCCTCGTTTGTTGGTGTGACGTTGTGGCAAAGCGCCAAGGCGAGAACGACATCGCGAACACGCGATCCGATTTCCCTTCGTGTTCGCGTTGCAGAGGTTGAGTGTGCGATGAAGGCCGATGAAGGTGTTACAAGAGAAGGTGTTTCTCCTGTGGGAGTTGTAAAACTTTGCTGAACGTACGAGGTGACTTCATCCATGGCTTCGTTTGCATAAGAAACAGTGCCTACATGTATCTTCTTCATTTCCATCTCTATATATTATTAGTAGCGATACCTATATTAAGCAATCAAAGTAACATACCGTTCTGAGTGAGCGTGCCAGTCTTGTCGCTGAGCAGATATTCAATACGACCCAAATCTTCTGGAATAGTACTTGTCCGAACGACTGTTTCAGGTATACTCTTGTCATGTTCAATAAACCAGGCATACACAGATTTGCCCATATCAAGATTGACACGTAAACCGACGGGTACAATGGTTGAGAAAAGAATCAAAAAACGCAACATCGACGCCCACCATTTCCGGTCGTCGATATCTCTGAAGCCGGCTAAAGCTACAAGAATAAAGGAAAGAGACAACGTAAAGATGCACAGAAACTTCGTCAAGTTGTTGATCTCAAGCTCCAGCAGGCCAGTCTTTGATCTCGAAGGAGAAGTGGACAAGGCCTGGCGGGTTTGAGGACCAGTATAGACGACTACAGCAAGAACATTGCAACTCGATGCAAGGACAGTGTTCGCCCATACAGTGTTGTCAATGTTCAGAGGCGCAGTTTGAGCTTCGGCAGAGGATGGCCCATCCTCATGCTCATGTGGGTCATATTGGCGATTTCGCTTGGGGTGCAGCTCCACGGTACCATAGAATTCGTTCACCTTCTTGTCCGGTTTGCCAGCAACGACCCTGAGACGAGTGAATTCGCCAACGTCCAGATTCTGCGTAAGAGGAGATGTTATTCGTAGCTTCCAGTCCGTTTCGCCATCTAGTTGATCTGTACGAATGAAAGCCTCACCAGATGATCCGGCAAGACCAGGATCATCGGCTATCGCTGTGGAGGGTTCCGCGTCAAACAACTGGTCGATTTCATCATCAATGAGTCTCGGCGTCAACTCCGACTCTGGTTTGGTAGGCGCGGTAAGAGTCGCGCTATCCGATGAATAGCTCTTCAAAATGACCATATCTGCCGGGACGCGTTGGTCTTTGCCAAGCTTCACAACGTCGCCAACACGCAAGTTACGCGAGGGTTTGACAGTTTCCCAAAAGTTGGCCGTCGGCAATCCTTTCGAAGTAGATATGGTAGCTTCCTCGTCTTCAATGTCCGTCAGCCTACCTCCTTCTGGACCCTTTCCTTTTTTGAGCCTTCGCTTCTTGTTGGAGCTCTTTCCAGGAGCCAGGCCATTGCCAATGCTATTCTCTTCGAACTTCAAGACTGTGTAGCCTTCCGAGTTGGCCTCAGCATCTCTCCGTCGTCGTGCAATATCATCCAGTGCCTCCTTCCCTAAAGTAATGGAAATGACGAATGCCAAAGGGGCTATGTACGTAGAAAGATAACCAATCCGTAAGGCGGGTATTATTTGCGACAAAGCGACAAGTAGGAAATACATGTTGATGAAGAAGGAGAACTCGTTATACAAGGTGCGTGGTAGGAAGCTCCATGGCGTGTATTTGGCGTTAGAGACTGCATTGGCAGGGAATCGGGCGGTTTGGAGCTGGCCGACGGATATGTTGCGTTGCGTGGTAGGGTCGTGCTCCTCTTCGGCTTCGGTATCTCCGCCCTCCTCTCCTAGTTGCACGCCTGGCGAGTTCGATGCGGAGAGAAAGCTCGGGAGGCGCAGGCCGGACTGGAGGCGTGACAGGGCGCTGGGAGCTCGCCGATGCTTTCGGGTAGGCCTCTTGTCGGAAGGAAGTAGAGGAGCATCATCGTCTCCAGACTGACCATAGCTGCCGTCGGAATTCCTATTTCTTCTTTCTGAGTTGCTTATCAGTCCCCTTAAATCCTCATCTTCAGGCTCTTGTGTTTTTCTGTTAGCCCTCAGTCTTCCGACCCTTAGATTCCGTAACGGTATCCTTGCGCCCAGCTCCTGATATGGTCTGCTTTGCTCTTTGGACGGTCTGCGTGGAGGAGTGGCGTCGGCCCGCGAGGATGCTATAGGATCGAGCTCGTCAAGATCGAGATCAAGATCGGAGTCACTGTCGTCGGGTGCATTTGGTTGGTGGTACTGGTGAGGAGCGGCCATCGGTCATGGACGGGTGTGGGTACGGAGGTGAATGCGGAGGTGGAGCGGAAGTGCGACAGGAGCTCGTGAATTATGTGCAGGATATATGCGATAGTCGTGTGGGATGTCAGAAAAGGGTTTGGATGCGAAATCGGGGGTCCGGGGGAGTGTTGAAGAGTGGGTATGCGCTGCGAAGGAGGGTGGGTGTGCTGGATGCGCGGCCAGATGTCCTATTCGCACTTGGCGATAATGCTAGGCAGAAGGAATGGTACTGGGCGGAGATGGCGATGATTGGAAGTTTTCGTAAGAATCATGTAAATATAAAAGGGCGCGTCTGTGGTGGAATCAAAGTATCGTGAGAAATCAGTCTTCCGCTGGAGTGGTGGTCGCCCAAAGGTGTGCTGGAAGGTGGAAGGCGCGGACTTTGAGGAGGTGAAGTTGCCGGTTGCAGCCACGACGCCATAGCGCCACACAGCATGGCCACACACGCCACCTCTTTGTGCACCAGCCACAAATCACAGGCTGGTCCAATGACCGACACGTGACAGGTCGTTCCATTGCCGGGGGATTCGGGGGATTCGGCCGTTTCGAAAGAATCAACCAAATGGCGAATGGTTGCAATCTGCAGCCCTGAATTGGGGCCCGGCACTGGCCCTGCACTTATGACTAGTCTTCCTGCTATAGTGTTATTGGTCTGCAGCAGGTGTGCATTTCGCGAACACATGGCCACTTCTCACCAAGACCCCGACCCAACACTGAACACTGCATCTTCTCTGACCATGCAACTTTGCATCGTGGCCTTTTCGCAGCATTAATCTCCTCGCTTTACTTTGCCATAGCCTCTATCTGCACCAGATTCTGCTCATGGTTTCTTGCTAAGCAATCGACAGTGTCCATTGCTGCTGCAACTGCTTCTCTTGTACAGGTACGTGATGAGCTTGTGAGCGTGGGCGAGGTCCTGGACCCTCTACTAGCCTGTGACGTCTAAGGGATGGTGGCCTGCCTCACATTCCCCTTTCCCCATTACCCAACACAGGCTTCGCCCGTGCCCCCTTATTCACTGCCGTCCGGGCGTCTTCCTCGAGTCTCGTCCGAATTCTATTCCTGCGCCGCGCCCTACTTCGACAGCACGACTCCTCCCGCTCTTCCGCTGCTCATTCCGCGACGCGCAATAGGTGCAGCCGATGCCCGAGGCCATTGCCATCTCACATTACCGCCATCGCTCAGGCTCGACGTCTGACTTTAATTCGGCCCACTTCTAGTTCTGACGGTGTTTGTTGCAGTATTTACCTATACCCTTTCGACCATAGAATATAATAGCCATAATGGCGAGCGACGACGCTCCCAACTTCGGGTACGCCTTCGGTACCACCACCAATGCTGCGCCCTCCGCGACCACGTCTTCGTGGAATCCAGCATTACGGCCCGACCACGATGAATCTCTTTCCACCGCACCTGTCTCAAAGCCCATCACACATTCACCGAGAATTCTGCCGCACTCGCAGACCGCGCCAGAAACCAGTCGAGAAGACGATGATGACGATGACGACGAAGAGGATGAAGATTATGAAGAAGAAGAAGATGATGATGATGATGATGACGAGGATGATGATGAGGAGGAGGAAGATGAAGACGAAAGCGAGGAAGAAGAGGACGATGACGAGGAGAAGCTGCCCACTGCCACCATAGCACCCGTGATACCAACACACGCGAGGAACAGTAGCTGGGGTGGTGCTCTAAACTCTGATGAAGATTTCTTTAATCGGGACACTTTTGAGGAAGATCTCCAGAATGCTTCACGGCCGCCAGCAGCGGTGATTAATGGACACGGAGTTAACGGAGCTGAAGAGGCAGATTCCCTAGTGAGCGGATTACAGGCATTGGGATTGGAGAACAAGGCAGACGCCGGCACAAATGGAAGTCTTCCAGAACCCACGGAGCAGAAATCGACCATAAATGCCGAATTCATCGACGAACATCCCGCGGAAACATATGAGCACCAAGGCGAGACCACATTGTTGGAAGAGGCAATCGCCGAAAGCGCAAAGGCCCCCCTGATAGACGATGCAGAGCCAGCAATTGACGAGTGGGGCTCGTCGGGCGAAGTCTTTGATCTTGGTGGTAAAGCTCAAGACGCACCACTTTCCACTCCACATGCAGAGGCTGTAGGTACCACCGTGGGAGATCAAGTCATTGGCAATACAACCATTGGCGGAAACACTGGCGGGGGCATAGATTGGGGTACTGGAGATGACGACTTTTTTGGCAATTCTCAAAAGAAAGATGCATCAGATTCCAAGTCAGCTGCTAGTGCTGAACCCATGTGGGATCTTGAATTGGATGACGAATTCCTGCCAGATGCCGACGATGCTCCTGCACCGTTTGTTTTGGATGATGATGAGGGCTTTTTGCAAGATGAGCCAGAACCACCTGCTCAGGCTGCTCCAAGCGGTGCCGGTCGGTACGCCCCTCAAGCTACCCAGGCACACCAATCTTCTGCACCAAGTCCACAATTCACCAATTTTGCGCCAGCCAGCCAATCTACGCCCATTCCATCTCCCAGCTACGGAGGCTATGGTCAACCCGCACCTGCACGCCCTTCCATTCCGAATTCAGCTCAAAGTTTCGCTGACAAGGCGAAAGGTGGATATTCTTCTCCATATGATCTACCAGAGGACGTTGTAACCACTCGACGTCGACCAGCTGCACGACCTGCCGCCCCATCTGTCCAGTCCACCCCAGCTCCACCGAGAAGCAGTAGCTACTCCAACGCCGCATCTCCAGCGCTTCAACGACCGCCTCCATCCAACATGTCTGCATCAAGCCTCTCACCACCTTCCTCGAGTAATTCAAATCACGCTCCAATCACCGGAATGGCGCCTCCACCGAAACCTCCCGCGAAATCACCCTCTAGTGACTTCTTTGCTGAACTTCCTCTTTCAGCAAAACCCAGACCATCTGGACGGCATACACCTCAGCATCATACTCCACAACAACCTCCAATTCAACATGCTCCTCCTCAATTAACCCCCAAGGAAAGGACAAGTTCTTGGTCTTCATTACGGAATGAAGTACTGCCAGACAACGGGCCCTTAGACCCCCAGCTCCGACGACCCGATCAACTGCCAGTATTTCCTGATCAGCCTTCAGTCCCCGTGCGAACAAATAGTCTTCCCGTACCCCAACAGCCTCCCGTTCCTTTGTCCTCTCGGTACTCACCCGCACCTCCGTCGGCTCCACAACCGAGCAGTCGTTATTCACCTGCGCCGCCCTCGGCACCGGCTCCTAATGCCAGATACTCGCCAGCACCACCGTCACAACAAGGAGCCGTGCATAATCGAATTGTCTCCGACCCCCCCGTGGGTCATCCCCGACATCCTTCACAAACATATGCACCACGAACATCCAGCCCACTGGCTTTTCATTCCACACCACTAGAAGAGCAAACGAATCCCCCAGTGACAGAGCAACAAGGGACACATTACCAACCTGAACATCATGCAACGCAGTCTGTTGAGAGCGTTTCCCGCACACCTTTCAGGAATCCCCTTGAAGGCGTCAGCGAATCTGGGGAGCAATCTCATGCAGCAAGGTCCGGTACCCCTCCTCCCCTTCGAAGCGGCCCCCCATCTTCAGTCAGCTCGCCTAGGAAACGGCCAAGTTATACACCCCAGTATCAAAGCAGTCACCCAGTTGGTGCACTACCGGCACGTGCTCAATCGCAGTCTCCAGAGGCAAGTATGAAACAGCCGCAAAATCGCCATGTCTCCCATGATCAAGGGTTCTCCCCATATGGTGTTGGTACTCCAGTGTCAGCGTTTGGAATGCAGACTTCTCAGCCTATTGTTAACACAATCCCCCATAAGCGACAGATCTCCCACGACTTCCAGTATATTGCTCCTACAGATGAACGTGCTGCAGATCCGCTAGAGAGATATAAGGGCCATCCTATCTTTCACTGGGGCTTGGGAGGTAGTATCATCACCAGCTTCCCCAAACAGATTCCAAGGTACGGTGGAGGCGCCTCGGTGCCGATGATGAAGAGCAGCCCCGGAGAAGTCAAAATTCAAAACGTGAAAGAAGTTCTTCCATTGCCAGAAGAGATTGCCAAATTTCCTGGCCCTCTCAAATCTAAGAGTAAAAAGAAGGAGGTCTCTGCGTGGCTGGGTCGTAATATCGAGGCTATGGGAAGCCAACTGAGTTCACCTGTAGGCTCGCTGGATGCCAGTGCCAACCCGAAGCGATTCGAAGAAAAGATTCTCCTTTTGAGGATTCTGCAAATATTTGTAGACAATGATGGGCATTTGGAGGGAAACGCCACTGCTGAGACTGCTGTACGCAAGGTGCTATCACCCGAGGAAGTGGACAGTAGCATAGACTCCAATGGACCTTTCTCTACGGCTGCTGAGTTGATAGGTCCGTCTAGATCGAATACCCTGGTCCAATCAGAAACGGTGGATCCGAAAGCCATCGAGGAGATTCGGCAATCACTAACTAGAGGGGATCGTGAAAAGGCCGTATGGCGCGCGGTTGACCAACGTCTTTGGGGACATGCCATGCTACTATCTTCAACTCTCAACAAAGATCTTTGGAAGCAGGTTATTCAAGAATTTGTCCGTAACGAGGTCAAAAAGGTTGGACGCGACAACCAAGCTCTTGCAGTTCTATACGAAGTCTTCGCTGGGAATTGGGAAGATTGTATCGACGAGCTTGTTCCTGCATCCGCACGAGCAGGCTTCCAGATGGTTAGCACAGACGGCGCTGGCGCAAGCCAAAACGCGCTCGAAGGCCTTGAAAAGTGGAGGGAAACATTGGTCCTCATATTAAGCAACCGCAGCGAGGGCGACAATGCAGCTCTACTTTCTCTGGGCAGACTTCTTGCTGGTTACGGTCGGGCAGAAGCTGCACACATCTGCTTCATGTTCGCTCGATCTTTGGCGGTCTTGGGCGGTGTCGATGATGCTCAGTCAGATCTTGTCCTCATCGGAGCCGATCATCGCTTAAATTCTCTTGATCTTGGGAATGATGTGGAACCAATTCTTCTTACTGAAGTTTACGAGTTTGGGTTATCACTCTCATCGACCGGAAACTCGCACATTTTGCCTCATTTGCAGAGTTACAAGCTCGCTCATGCTTACAACCTTGCCGAGTACGGCTATCGCACTGATGCGCAGTCATACTGTGATGCTATCGCCGCGACAATCAAGTCAACAACCAGGATCTCCCCATACTACAATGCAAGCTTCCTGGCTAGTCTGGAGGACTTAAGTAAGCGGCTGTCACAGTCCCCCAAGGATGGATCTTCGTCTTGGATCTCGAAGCCCAGCATGGACAAGGTTTCCAGCTCTCTTCTGTCGAAATTCAACAGCTTCATTGCTGGGGATGATGAAGATGCTGCTGCCAATCAATCTGGCGGTGCCGAAGTTGGGCCATTTGCCAAGATTGCTGGAAATACTCCAACAATCAGTCCATCCCAGTCAAGCGCTGATCTTTATGGGGCTTACTCTGGTTATGGAGCTGGTACTGCCGCTCCCTCTGCTCCTGCGAACTCCCGTTACGCCCCATCTAGTTCCTTTGCGCCTTCGAACGCATATGCACCAAGAAGTTCATCGGAACAAGTTCGTTCACCATACGAGCCGCAAGGCCGACAGTCGATGGAATCTCAACCGTCCACCTCCAACCCGTATCTGCCGTCTCCGTCCCTATCCGGACCATACACTCCGTTACAACAACAGTTCAGTCCACCTGCTCAACGAGCAGAAGCCCATGCAGCTGGCTTGTACTCTCCACTTGCTGCGCAATCGTCGGCGCCCTCCTATGTCAGCCCGTATCAACCAACACCACCGACAGAAGAATCAGCGCCTAGCTATGGAGGGTATCAACAACCTCAAGCAAGCTTCGATACCCAGCAGCCTGTACCATCT
Source organism: Dendryphion nanum (assembly GCA_020744415.1). Classification (NCBI taxonomy): domain Eukaryota; kingdom Fungi; phylum Ascomycota; class Dothideomycetes; order Pleosporales; family Torulaceae; genus Dendryphion; species Dendryphion nanum. The sequence goes on along the minus strand of JAGMWT010000013.1, from coordinate 257,977 downwards.
AGTGAGACTACTCAAGCATCAACAGGTGGTTATGAACCCCCAACAAATTCATACGAACCTGTTGCATATCAGCCTTACAATCCTGATGAGGAAGAGAGGTCAACCGAGGAAGAACAAAAACCCAAGAAGAAATCCTTCCTCGACGATGATGACGAAGACGACATTGCTGCTCGCGCCGCTGCCCTCAAAGGGGGCAAAAGCAAAAGCGACGCCGACCGCGCCGCCGACGAGGCCTTCCGCAAAGCAGCCGAAGCCGACGCGGCCCGCGACAAAGAAGGGGGTGCAAACAAAAAGGGCTGGTTTGGTGGATGGTTCGGCAAGAAAGATCCCAATGCCGGCCCAGGTCCCATCAAAGCCAAACTCGGCGAAGAAAGCAGCTTCTACTACGACCCGGAACTCAAGAAATGGGTCAACAAGAAAGGAGGCGCCGCCGAACCCTCCCGTCCCATCGCAACGCCACCACCACCGAAATCCGGACCTCCAAGCCGCAGCGTATCGGGCAACAGCGTCGCTGCACACCACGCTCTCGGCGGCGCACCGTCCTCTCTCCCGCACTCCGCCATGTCCGCCCCTCCCACCCGGGCCCCAACATCAAACCCACAACGCAGCGCCAGCATGCCGCCGCCGATGTCTGGACCCGCATCCCGCGCCTCGACACCGGGACTGCCGAGCGATAACGAAGGGGGCGGTATGAGACCGCCTGTTTTGATGCCGCCAAGTTTGGGGGGTAATGGACCACCTAGCAGACCGGGGACGGGAATGAGCAATGCAAGTTCAATTGAGGATTTGATTGGGGCGCCGGCGACGGTCAAGAGGGGGCCCGGGGCGAAGGGCAAGAAGAGGGGGGGACGGTATGTCGATGTTATGGCACAGAAATAAGGGGGTTATAGGGACGAAGAGGCAGGAGAGAACGGGAAGGGGGAGGGGGGAAAGGAGAGGGGTGGACGGGTATACACATGGAGCGGGGTTTATGGCGTTTCTATTTTATCGTGCGTTTTGGTTTTGGATGAATGTAAGATTTGGTAGGCTTGGGTTGGGGGTTGACTTCGTAGGGTAGGGTGGGGCATCGTAGGGTCCTCTACTTACTTACTTATTTGTAACAAAAGAAGTGTATTTGTGTTTGGTGTTCCCTTTTGGTGTTCTCTTTTGGTGTTTGGCTGTTCGAGTGCACTGTGTGAGATGAGACTGGAATGTGCGTGTATGTGAGAAGCAGGGGGTGTAGAAACCAAATATAGTAAGGATGCGCAAGGAACAAGGAGACTTTCTCTCGTGATAAGGCATTACACACGGTTCGTCAACATATAGTGTCTTGGACAAACAGTAATGAGGAAGAGTTGGAGGTGCTAAAATGTGGGTTATCACATATAGAAGGGTTTTCTGAGGTGGAATACGCGGAAGAGAAGGGTGTAGGAAGGTTCTAGTGCTGTTTAAATGAGATAAAATAATAGTATTGTCAGTATGTGTGGCTGTCTAGACATCAAAGTCCCACAGAAAGGATGCACGGATATTTGTATGTTGCTGTATGTATTACAGTCTTTGAACGTGTGTTTATTGGTAGAGTTTTGTGCGGGATAGGAAGTAAACATGCTGTAGAATTTTGCAAATACCAGTTTCTTAGATAAAGGGTAATACAGAAGTGTGGAGACTCTGGAACGTTGTTTACTGCTTGCCAAGGGTTTATCTTAGTAGAATGCGTGAAAGAAAAATGTAAGCGAATACTTGAGAGCTTGTTGAATGGAAAGGTTGGATGGTATTGTATTACAGCTGTCTAGACGTTGAAGGCCCGCACAATTAGGTGTACTTCGTACTTTGAAGTAACCTTGAAAGGCTACGTCCGAAACTAAGCCCATTTCAGTTAGAACTCTGTATTAAACATACTTTATTTCTACCTCATCAAACTCCCCGCCTCCCTCCATGACAATCGACTACCAAGTGACCTTCTCTGTGCGAAACGCGCTATCCTCCCCTCCGGTACAGCCGCCCTCCTAGTCGCTTTCCCCAGCTGAATTATCTTCTCCCGCATCTCTGGCTCCTTGATCGCAGCAAAAGCTCGACACCCGTAACTTACGAGTATAATCTTCATAGACGTATCCGGATTAAGTTTGACAAGCTCATTTATAAGTCTCAAGAACATATAAGGTACCCCCGTTGCTGTTGAATTTTTCAATGAAACCGGTCCGAAAAGCTCCATGTCGACTAAAATCATCAATTCCGGTAGCCCCGTTGTAGCGCGTCCTAGTAGCTTTAGCCAGTCATCTTCACTCTCAGCGTCTTGGAAATGTCCATATGTTAACCCAGCGAAGTTCTGAACGTTGAGATTGGGATTCACACGCAGCGCCTGCGAAACCAGCGACCTGAGTATACCAACCGGCAAATGCTCCGCCATCCTGGGATCCTCTCTCGTTTTCAGTGCAAAAAGGACCGGGATTTGGACTTTGCGTACGAGCTCGATCATTTCTACACAGATGCTTTTGACGGGTGATTTGAGTCGGAATGTGCCTTCGAGCATGAGGAGCGAAGCGCCTTTTGAGTTTTTCCAGTGTTGGTACTTTGGCGAGAGCCAGAATGGAGGGAGTTCTTGTAGGGATTTGTGGCGTTTTGCGTCACGGAGACGGATTGCGGAGGCGAGTCTTGCGGCGGGGTTGAGGTCGATTGTGGAGAAGAAGGTTAGAATTTGGTCTACTTGGAGGTTCCACGTATCTTCTGTTGAGTGGGAAAGTGTGCATTCCTTGATTGAGATGTTTGCTGATGGTGGGTCAGTTGTTGATTAGTGGATGCTAGGATCGGAGAGAAAGCTTACGTTTTAGGTTTGCTGCATGTGTTTTGATGATTTCGTCTAGGACATTGGAAATCGCTCTGGCTATATCGTAGTTACTGGACTGGACTGATTCATACATTTGCCTAGATAATGATAGAATCATGCCGTCTGGCGAGGGCCGGCGTGCCGACGCAAAATTCGCTAGCGGAAGTGTTTTATCCTGATCTGCAGCATGCTGTTAACCTTTTTGATAGACATTTGGGAAGAGCCTCGTAGGAGGCTGATAGAAGACCCTTGGAGTAGGTTCATTGTTCTTCTTTCAAGACTGCGTTGCATGATGAAAAGGAATACCACTCTTACATAAGGATTGGCTTGTAGTCTGCCCAATCTCGTCAGAAACATTGGTTTCCCGTCGTTTAAAGGTATGCTGGTGTTGTGTGTCTATTCCTTCCCATTTTCCTTCATCTTTAGGAAAGAAAGTCGTGACCAAAGCTTTCGCCACACATGCTGCATGAGCTGCCGCTAGATCTTGCCACTGCTTGCTCTTATGGCTATCTCCGTAATCGCAAACCCCTTTGATCACCACCACATGAGGATTAAGATCCCAAATCCCTGTCGCCTCCATATCGAATGCGAGGACTTTGTGTTCTCTAGCCAAGTCGTCCCGTACTTGGGGATCTCTCATCACAGTGTCCGCGGAAGCGAAAACCCCAGTATGGATCTCTACCGGCGTGATTTCGAAAGACGGGCGACATCGATACAGGTGCTGCAGGTCACACTGAAGTTCTGCACAAGATTGCTTCTCCGCAATTTGGCAAATATGTGGCGCAAATGCGTCGCATTTGTTTTCCGGGCAATTTGAACGGTGTAGATGGTGGTAGGCGGAATCAAAAAATAAATCCTCATTCGCTGGCAAGAGCATGTATCGGGCCTTCATGTTACCGACTTGAGCAAGTCCTTCTCTTGATCTTTTCACTAGATCCCCCAGGAAATATTCAGTGGAGAGAAGACGGTGTATCTGTCGGATTTTACCCCGTGCCTTCTTCGGGAAGATCTCTCTGAACTCCAGCCCAGCCGGGTTCTTTCGCGCGCCGTGCGCATAGGCAAGCACCGCGGTACTGATGACCACATCGCCTAAATAAATGGGGTTTCCTCTCTCAGGTGGCACCGGAATGCCAACACAGATACCGAGCAAAATGATGAGTTCCATACTGCCATATTTGTGCTCCAGAAACTGGATCGCCAAAGCTGCGTCCCGCGGGCCATATTCCTCGGGGTATGCTATCACCACTTCATGAGTAGCGAATCTTCCCGTTGTGTAAAGGAATTGATCGGTAGCATGAGGAAGAATCCGTGGACTACTATCGAGTACTGCGACGAGTGCATCATACTCAAGAGGTAGCGCGCAGACAATGGCGATGGTAAAACGTGCACTGTCGGGCATGACTTTAATGGGCGAGTTTTCAATTCGATGGTCTTATCGCGCGCAAGGGAATATATCATGACCACACACATGAAAAGAAACTCAAGAACCTCGTAGCATTAGGCTTATCTGCATGTAAGAAAAAGGCGGATTTGATTGTGATCTTGACGAGCCTCATGGAGGGGTATTCACGAGGCTGGAACAGCCATGCAGTCTTTCGAAGCATGTGCACCAGGCAGGGCTTTCTGGCGAGGCTTTGAACTCCGGATTGATTGACAAGGTAGCGCTGAATAGCGCAAGAAAAGGAACAACTTTTAGCCGTGCAGGTACTCGATTGTTCACATCATTTACTACGGACGCAATAACTATGTATTGCAGTATATGTTTATGTCACTAGGATTCTTTTATGCGATAACATCATGCGTTTGGAGGTACTGCTCTTCAGCGCTATCTGGAGCCACAGTGTCTCGCCAGATGCATACTATTCAGCCTTCAGCCTTCTCGACGTCCAATCGCAAAACACCGTTTTTAACGAGGCTTATTAGAATATTGATTACTTCCATTTCCGTCGATACCACCTGCAAGGTCTGATTGCCTCGCCTTTAAAACCTGAATGATTTGCCGCTTTACTGGTAGGGAGTCAATCCCCAAGATATACCTGACCAATGGTTTACAATACTAAAGTACTGCCAAGTTGTGTCCCGTATGATGTTACATGCATAGCTGCATGAGAGTGGGCTTCTTAACAGGGCGATAGGCTGTACTCGCATTGGAGTCATGTTCATCGGCATGATGTTATTCAGTTGGTTAAGTTTGTGGACCCCCAACCTTGTCCGTTGCCTAGCGTGGTAAAGGCAGGCGACCCTCCGCCACTGAGCATTATCGCCTTATTGTTCAGGTGCTTGGGTCCGAACTATCTACTCATAATCAACTACGAACTTCAGTCTTCCTTCACCTCTCATATCGCACGCAGCGAAAGGTATAAATCTAATATACCCTTGCATTGAAGACTTACAAAAACTGAGTCGCGAGGAGAAAGTATTCTGTTACACGAAAAGCGCCTCAACTTTGATTAACCGCTCTCTTTCTACAGACCCCCGGACCACTGTTATAAATCACGACCCTACTATGAACGCCGCTTCTGAGAGTAAACACACGCCCCAAACCGCGCCCCTACATTCGTTACAATAGAAGGAATAGTGGTATGGGTACCGCCTCTTCCACAACAACCACTGAAACCACAATTACTCAACCCTCACGTTATCCTAATACTGAATACAGCACGTTTTCTGAAGGAGAAGAAGCTTCCGAAGAATTAACTCCTTCGACTGCTGCAGCTGTTCTCCAACAAACTGCGAAAGTCGCCAATACTATTTCGGATGACAGGACAACTGGAAGTGAATATCAACGCAGCAGGAGAGATCTTTACGCATTACAGCGACACCAAAACCTCCCATCTGTGACAAAAGAACCTCACTCAGACCCTCTACAAAGGTACGTTGGAAACATTTCTCTACTCAGAACTTCAGCAATTGATGTTGACTTTATTGAGATTGACGACACCTTTCGGCCAGTCACAACAACATAGACGTCAACAAAGACGACAAAAAAGACAACAACCACTAGAGGAACTAGAGGAACTAGAACAAAAACAACAACAAAAACAACAGCAGCAGCAGCAACAGCAACAACAACAGAAACTACAAGTACAAGCACACAGACTACATTTGGTAGCAGACCAGCAAATGAACTCCTCTCACACCTCATCTCAACCAGCCCCTAGCAGAGATAGTCCTTTCTTTGTAATATCTGGCCGGAACAAAAGCGATGATGGTGGAGACGTCTCTCCCCCAAGAGATTTCTCAACCGACACAGAGGTTGGAGATATGGATCGTCGCAAGCCTCACGCCGAAGCATTGGCACAATCACACAACAACGATATGCAATTGTATTTTGCCTCACAGGTGCTCGCTCGGGTGGGGATTCCTGAGGAAAAACTCAACGACCTAGCAACACTCGAGACATATATCCGCGACCTGCAAAATAAAGCGGAGAAATTTTCCAAAATACAGCAAACCCAACATTCGCCACAGTATTGTATCATTTATCGGGTTATCAATGAAGAGGCCACCAACATGTTTCTTGATCCTCCTCAATGGGACATTGTTGAAGGTTTGCAGAGTCTACTGACAGGTGGCATCCCCTTAACAAATTTGAAGATTTACCTACGAAACCACCCCGATGTTGAGTTTGTAGTATATCGAGACTATAATCAAGCGGCAATTCCAGTACCTGAGCGAGGAGATTCTGGTATCACAGACACGCCTGTTCCTCACACGCAAGAAAGTATTGATCTTTGTTCAGAGGAGCTCAGTATCGGTATTTCCAGTTTTATTAATCAAATGCCTGGTTTCGATACTATGCAGGGAATAAAAGGTCCTAAGGAATTACAGGCACCGTATCTGGTCTTCTATCATTCACGCGAGAAATTTGAAGAGTTGCTGAAAAAGCTACCAAGAAATCGGAGACAAAAACTAAACATATTACGAGACTACGTTCTTTCAGAATATGGGAAAGAATACAAAGAAGTTGATAATCTGTTGAACAGGGGATTAATCACCCCAAAATACGTTATGTACCTTTTTAAACCAAGAGAGCTCATGGTAGCTGGGACGGGAGGAGACGCCAGGGGCGCTGTTACGCGTGGGATATGGAAGCAAACAGACCAGAGGCCTTTCCTTCACTCCTCATTCGGTCCCATGGGTGGAAATAATATGGATCAATCTAAATGCACCTGGACGATCAGCGCTTGGTCGTGGGAGTGGTCCGAAGTTTTATTTCGAAAACTCACGACATTCGGTATCGAGCTTGAGAATACAGAGTCTAAAGAGATGAAAATAGAAGAGCTTGAGGTTCGGCCGCTCCGTTTTGTTGACCGAAGCTTGATAGAATTGCTCCAGCGAAGGGGGGGGATGTTTTGGAAATGTCGCATTCAACGTTTTGTTTCTTATCATGACAAGAAGGATGGGGAGCTCCGAAGCTCCGCTGACGACCGTTACATGATTGATCACAAGACTTATCTGAGTTTACACTCGAAGGTAGCGTCTCAATATGATAAAGGAGGCCCGGATATTCTTGAGGGTGAAGCGTTTAATCGAGACGAACCCCCGGATGAAGACTTTTACTTTCTCGTTCCACCAACGGTAAAGGGATACAACTTCAAAACCAAGAAATGGCAGGATCTACAAGTCGACAATATCAGAGAAGTGATATGGAACAAGGAAGCATTCAACGATTTAGTGCTACACTCGGATCAGAACTCTGATACTAGCACCAAAGAACTGCTACAGGCTTTGATAACCAAACAAATAGAAGCCGGCAAGTCGACAGACATGATCCAGGGCAAGGGCAGTGGGCTAATACTCCTACTACATGGTGCACCAGGGACTGGGAAAACTCTCACAGCAGAAAGCGTTGCTGAAATTGCCGAGAAGCCCCTTTACCCTATCACTTGCGGTGATGTTGGCACAGAAGCAGAGAGTGTTGAAAGATATCTAGAGTCAGCTTTCAACCTTGGAAAGAAGTGGGACTGCGTGATTCTCCTCGACGAGGCAGACGTTTTTCTAGCAGAGAGAAATTTAGAGGATCTGCGTCGCAATGCTATAGTCTCGGCATTTCTCAGAGTCTTAGAATACGCGGAAGGAATCCTTATTCTTACTAGCAACCGTGTAGGCACATTTGACGAAGCCTTCTTCTCGCGCATCCATCTGGCACTCCACTACCCCGATCTCACCATCCCGCTCAGAAAAAAAATCTGGAAGAATTTCATCAACCGATTAAGGAACCTTGAGGAAGAAAATGTGGATTTCAATGATTTGATGAAACACGTTGACGAGCTTGCTGAGAACAAGCTCAACGGTCGCCAAATTAGGAATATTATCACAACCGCACGGCAACATTCGAAATGGAAGAATCTGACACTGAACTACGAATTTCTTGATCAGGATATCAGGATTACTGGGAGATTCGAGGAATATATGAGTAAATTGAGAGGGGGCCACACGGAAGGAGAAATAGCGGAAGACTCAGGATTGAGGTTGGCGGAGAAAGACTAGTTGGTCTTGTGTTTTGCACTATTTGAATAGCACATAGACAGTTGAGATGGTATTGCAATGTAAAGAATTAAGGGATTTGCATTACTGTGTCTATTGGTGAGATTGATTTTGCTTTATAAGTGTGAAGTTAACAGCAACATGCCCTACTTAACCTTAAAGACCAGATGATAGTGCCTCTAGGTTCTAATACTACATCGCTGTTAGGAGAATCTCTCACAACAGGGCTAGGAATATAAAAATACATTCTACTCTATATGGTTTGCTTATGTGATAAGCTATGCAGGGAATTCATGTCTGCTATAACTAGCAACCATGAGTGATAATAGAATGCCCCGAATTTCAGCATCAACGTCTGAAGCACATGTTGTTTCAACTAGCGCATCGATTATCGTCTTGACATAATCTTTATAATGGCTGGCAATCTCTAGGTCTTTGATGATGTCAAACACGACTGGAAATCTGGAAGCGACCAAGCGAAGAGTGTTCGTTACGATATGAACGCGTCTTTTGTCCGTTATCAAACTTGCTCTCACTGCTCTCCTTGCAGTAGTGTTCATTTGAACTCCGTCTCCAGGTTGGACTAATCCGAGAATATGGTAATCTTTCAACAGTTTCAAGACCTCATTGATGTTATCCTTCTGATCTGGAATCACTATAAGATCTCTTTTGATCACAAATGCCGGGAAGCAAGCCAAGAGAAATAGCAGTGACGAGTATACTGATCCTAGACCTCTTACGGAGGTGAACGATGAAATGCCGACGTAAAATGTACTCGCGTAACGCTGAAAAGGTTTGTCGCCACATAGTCCTTGACCTACCACTGGTGGTACGTGTCCGCAGAGATAGAAGCTGATCTGATACGATATCCGGCCTCCATTATTGCAGAGGGATTGTAGTTGAGCGAGGAATTAAGGGCATCAACGTCCTTATCTTCACCATACTGCCGTCCAGCGTGTTGAAGAAGCAGTTCTCGCGCTTTCAGAGTAGTCAAGGATGGTATTTCAATCAAATGACTCGATTGCATGAACTTGGAGGCCAGGTTCCGGTTCCGAGTTGTGAGAATCATCGTCCCGCGATCCATTTGTTGTAAACATGCTTGGATTTGATCAGATCCGAAGAAAGTATCATAATCTACATTTTCAATCACAATCAATGAATGCTTTAACTGCATACGATGCAGAGCTGCAACAAAGATTTCGCATTCGGAGGATTCTTGATTTTTCGAGCTATGGTTGATGACACTCGTGGTATTAATACTAGAAAGAAGAGCCTGATGGCTTGAATCATCAAGAACGATAGTTGAAAACGCGTTATCGCGGTCGTGAAGTTGGTTCACTAACTCAAGGATCACTTCGGATTTCCTAAGACATTTTATTAGACAAACTAGATCAATGATGGATACTTGATGGCTAACAGACCCTGTGCCAGACATTCCGGTAATGACGATGGAGGTACGATCATTGACTTTAGTGAAATGAGCCAAATTTATCAAAAGTTCTTCCTGTCCGATGAAATTTCTATTACGTCGGATAGGATTTTTGGATAAGATATATTTGAATAGTTCGACCGTTATTCCAGTGGAGCGCTGTACTCACTGCAGGTTTAGCATTGGTGACTTGAATTCGAGAGATTCAAAATAATGACAGAGTGATGGGCTTGCGATTGCTACAGGCTTCTGATCATATGTCTGTATTGTCCTTCCATCGTGGCCTGTGCTCACTCTAAATGCATACGGTTATTAGTGTGTATACTCTTAAATGTTCTACAGAATTTTGCAGGAAATAAACGATACAAGGTGTGGCTGCAGAATACTACACCTTTGACTGATTGAATTAATCAAATAATCAATATCCTTTCCTTTCTTCACAAACGCCATGGTCTTCTTCATCTTCGTCATTCTGGCGTCCCCAGAAGTAAGTTCGAGGCCTTTTACTAACAACTGCAGTTCTTTCGTTTCGTCACGGCATCTATCTAGAATCTCTTGTGGTACTGCGGTAAGCTGAGAAGACTGAGCGTGGAAATTGTCGACAAGGCTGGAAAGAAGCGACGCGTGATCACCCCACTGCTTTGGCACAGCCGGGGCACGCAACATGCGACGTCTGAATTTGGCAAGCTCGTTCATTGCAGCGATAGCAGCAATGACTTCGCCCATGTTGTGCTGCGAAAATCAGTGAAACCTAAAAATCTAAATCAAGGACGGTGTGGATACATGGCGTCTCTTATCCATACAAGCTCACCAAAAGGCGTACTCGGTCATTGAAAAGAGGGGTTTCCACAAGGTTGAGCCCATCAAAGCGCAGTGATCCAATAAGATGATGGATGTTGAGCCTTCAAAATGAATCTGCCCAATAGCATGCTGCCACAGGTTGTTCAAGATTTCAGGCGTCTGGACTGACAAGGCTGAACTTCGTATTTCTTCAGACTCGCCGGTGAAGATGGAATGACGAAACGTTAGGCATGCGTACTTCTAGTTTCTAAATCGGGATGTATCGCTAGGCTCTGTTCAATCTAAACCCATAACGCATGATGATGTTCTTTGATGCCTAACTTTCTCCGTACAATCAATGCTCCTAATATTCACTTCTTAAAGATAAGAGCATTGCATTCTCATCCCATATTCTGCTTCTTGAGACGATTTGTTACCTATTGGATTGCCGATTTTATTGCATCAAAGTTTCACATGAGAGCTTACTCATTCAATCATCAGTTCCTAGGTGCATGCACCCTTACCCCCCCCCCCCCAGCCTCACCAGTAATACAACTCCAACCATCCCACCACCAGCCCACGACCACTTTCCACCACCCTCAAACCCCTCCTTCAGCAAAACATCAACACCCAAACTCTGCTCACTCCCATACCCGCAACCATCCACCCCTACCACCCACCAAACCCCCCAAACCCCATCAATCATCCACAACGACGCACAGCCCTAGAAAATCGAAAAGCTAGACATCAATCCATCTACAAAGTACCCATTGACATATATCAATTGATTAAATAAAGTAATAGAAAGAAACGCCCCCAAATGCTATTCCATGCCAAAACCATGCCATGCCATGCCGCAAAACACCGCCACCATCTCACCATTTTTCTTACTACTCCACATGGCCTTGCTGTACATGTAAAGAAACATGAATCAAACGAAAAGTACACCACCATACCATCCCACACCATTCCAACATACACATGATACCTCCACTACCCCTCAGCTCGAAAAAGGCATGCTACATTTAAGTTTCTCCCCCACTGCCCGCGCTGATAGAATGTGATCATGAAGGAAGTATATAAAAATGAACAAACATGCCACAACACACGACATCTGTTCTCGGAAACAAAAACACACTCCCGGCACTGAACTAATCATCCATGTCATAATCCCCATCCGCATCCTCATCCTCGTCTTCCTCTATCTTCACCCCAACATCCTCATCCCTCTCCTCCACCTTGACCCTCCCACCACCGCCACCCCCCTGGACCCCAATAATCTGATCCCTCAACGGGCCCGGCAAAACCTCCCACAGCCCCAAAAAGTCCTGCTGACAAATCGCCGCATCTTGCAAATAACCATTACGTTGAAACGTTGTAATACACAGACCCAACGATACCGCCCTCCACAAAGCGCTCTGATTCTGTTTCGAGACACTACGCGCCGCTTGCACGCTCTTGACCGCTTGCTCCGCGATGTTGTCCGCAAAGAACCGCGCGGCCAGGTAGTTGAGACAGATGGTCACGAGTTGGAAGTTCTTGAAGTCTTTTTTGAGCTTGTCCGTGTGTTGGATGGCGTTTTGGACGAGCGTTTTCTGCCGCTGGATCGAGGGTTCGGCGGTTGAGATGGGGTTTAGGGCGCGGATAAGTTTGAATGCGCTTAGGATAAAGAGGTTGGGGTGGTTGGAGCAGAGGGGTTCGAGTTGGCTGAAAAGCATTCCGGCGAGGAAGTGTTGGGGGTGAGAGGGGTTTTGGAGGATAAGGAAGCGGTTCATGGTGGCGAGGATGGCGAGATCGGTTTTGAAGTCTGTGGGGTGGTTGGCGTCGGGGAGATTGAAGCAGGATGAGGAGTAGGTCGTTAGGGCGGAGTCCAAAGCTCCGCGGCTTTGGTCATATACGCCGGAAAGGTAATCAATGATTTGGGTATAAGGCTCGGAATCGAATGGCGACTGGCTGGATTGCTGGCGCAGGGAAGTCAATACTTTGTGAGTGTTTCTGAGGTCATCAGAGCGACAGGCTACTAGACCGAGAGTGAATCGGAGATGCCAGTCCAAGACTGCTATCCAGCGTTTCTGCTGAATAGCGGCCAGAAGAGATGTTGGTTGGGACGAGCTACGTTGCAAGGAATCTGAAATCGATATTAGTATGTGAACAGTAGTTGACCAGCAATGTGACCATACCTTGTGTGTATCTCCAGCCCTCCTTTAGATACTTTGGGCCGCGGGTATCATGCGCGAGAGCTGTTAAGCCGCTAAGATAGTATCCCAGGCCATTAAGTTCCCTATTTCGAAGCCACGAAAAGACAATCTCATCCCTACCATCCTTCGTCTTGTTAAATATACCACCGGTTGTCATCGTCAGATTCCCACCGATTGTCTTCTCGATCAATACCGAGAAGTACTTCGTTTGAGGTCCCTTATAAGTGTCGAACTTTTCTTGGAGAGCCGCCATCTTCTGGAAGTCGGGCCTTCCTTGTTGTAGACTGCAAGCAACGTCAACACAATCTATTAGTGCCGAGATCTGACCCAGCTGTTCAGCAGATGTTTGGAGCTGCAGACTGCGGGCGGCTGCGATCGCTCGCTGTGCCTGCTCAATATGGTCTATGCCTGGAGTCCGAAGATGAAACATGGCTTCGATTGCACATGCCGTGACGAAAATAGCTCGATCGCCGCGCTTGTTTGCATGGCCCTGGATTTGGTGTAGCTGTTGCTGGGCCGCTGCAGATTCAGAGCGACCGGCCACCTGCAAAGCTATCGAAACTTTCAGAAAGCGGAAAGCATACACCCATGATATGTGTTGGAAGGACTCTGACTCCGCTATGGGTCCCTCCAAGAATTTTAATGCACCTCGCCGATTCGTTTTGGACTGATATCGAGCGTAGACATGCTGCATACTGTATTTCAAGTCCAGAAGACGACATCTTGTACATAGGGCAATCTGCGTAATGTGTTAGTATTTTCAAGGTTGCTCTGATATGGCCAACATACACCCTTGGTCAAGACATCCTCAATTTCAACATCATTATCCGTCTCTTCTATTAACAAGCTCGCATATCTCAGCCTCAGCTTTGCCTCATCTCGGGGCTGTTGGCTGTACTTCTTCAACACAGCCTCCATGCACCCCAGACCTGTGGCCATCAGCTTATAGTAATGCTGCAGCTCTGTTTCCCGCCCCTTGCTCGCAACAGACCCTATACTATGCGCCGCATTAATGTATTCGTCTGCCGCTGTGAGGAGAAGTACTGTCAAATCGGTCGGAAGGGCGTTGTAGGGGTGTTGTTGCGATCTTTGGCCTTGAACATTGGTTGGGGGAGCTGTCTTCTTGATTACAACTTGCGGGTGTGATCGAACTTGGGAGGATGGCGTATGAGATAAGGATGGACTCCGCAACTGGCCTGGTACCTGCGACGTTCCTGTTCGTTGCTTAGACGCGGATTGCGCCTGAAGCGGAGTGCGATTGTAGTTCTGGTTCTGGTTCGGAGGCTGTAGAGGTTGGTTGCGCTCTTGGGACCGGGGGATGTTCTCTTGGTGGGAATATGCTCGTTGCACCGGTTTGGACATGGGCGTCTGGGGCTGTTGCATCGTTCCATTATGTCCGCGACTTTGGCCATGGCCACCATCCCGTTCCAGGGCTCCATTACTTATTCGTTGTACTTGGCCAGACTTCTGCACGGGAACCTGAACTTGTCTGATCTTCGGGTTGGCCATGCCGCCGCCCATGGGATCCTGTGACGGCCTCTTGGCCGGTATTATGACTTGCGGCTGTCCTGGGCGCGGAGGAGGTCTAAACTCGCTGCTCCCCATCTGGTGATGGTATTGCTGAGGTTGCTGGGTCGGTCGAGGGGGGATCACGACGCGGGGGTGATTCGGAATGGGTTGCGACGCAGGGTATCCACTTGGAAGGGGTTGTTGAGGGTGCTGTGGGGGGTAGCCATTTGGAAGGTAGCCATTTGGTGGTAGTTGAGGTTGCGGATACTGGCCATTGTGATAGGCCTGAGGTGGCCACTGGTAGCGCGGGTCCATGACGACGATCGAGACAAGCGCGGAGATGACCAGCGACTGGTGGTAGGAAATGGTTATCGCATGGTGCGGGGAGGTTTTGCTGCAGAGAGGCGAGGGCGGATCCAGGAAGTCGTGTATCAATCCATCACGAACTCCCAAGCGGCTGGCGCGATGGGGGAGGACGTGCAGCCCGCTCGCGCCTACTGCGTTTGTCCCCGCCAATCAACAATCTGCATGCGGACCGAGGCCGCGTTAGGCTCTTGACTTGTGAATTGAGCTCCACTCCCACATGCCAATAATTACCTCCAAACCTCCGAGCCCTTTGGCCTTGTCCTTGTTTTTTTTCTCCTTATCATATTCCGGTTCTTCCGGGTTGGGTGCATAAATTTAAGAGCTGGCGTTCCGCGGCTGAAAGGTTAAACAAACCGCATTCAAGGTAGCGATTGACATCATGGTTGATCTCGGGTGGCTTGTCGGCCATGCTAAAACGAGCTTTACCCATCATGAAAATGCCATAACACTCAAGACGAAGTCTGGTGCCAAACAATCGTTTTCTCAATTGGCCAAAGATGTTATACCGCCATGTCGACTCAATCCCGCCTTGTTCAATGGGCATTTGCAGACAATGTACACTGCGGTTAAGGAAGCAGGACCACCAGTGCGTATGTATTGATATTCCAACCAATTGACAAAACTTCCTATCGCAGTAAACCGTCAATACAAATCTATAGTTTGTCCAACACTTCACTGCAGAGTTATTGATCTTATACGATTTTCCTATTTTATACACATAAAAGCCCAACACTGACATTTACTCTAGACTACAAACGCCAAATCTTTCAATCCACACACCCCATCTACCCAGGCCAATACGCCGTCGACTTCGTCGTGCCCCCTCTCGACCGTCCCAACGACCCATCCCTTCCCGACCGCACCACCAACTTCACTGCCACCGAATTTGCCTCCCTCCCCTCCTCCGACTCCACCCCAATGTTAATCTGCCTTCACGGCCTAACAGGCGGCTCTCACGAGATCTACCTCCGTCAAGTCATTGCGCCTCTCACAGCCTCCGGCTGGGAGTCCTGCGTTATAAACGCTCGCGGCTGCGCCATGTCCACCATCACCACGCCCGAACTATTCAATTCCCGTTCAACATGGGATGTACGCCAACTCATCCTCTATCTACGGGAGATCTTCCCCAGTCGACCTCTTTATGCGGTAGGTTTCTCGCTCGGCGCGAATATCCTAACGAACTATGTAGCTGAGGAAGGTGAGGACTGCGTACTCAAAGCCGCGGTTGCGTGTTCGAATCCATGGAATCTTGAGATTTGTCATCATGCGCTGAAGAGGACGTATATCGGCGCGGAAGTCTATAGTAAGACTATGGGCAACAATCTCTTGAGATTATTTGATCGGCATAAAGAGCAGATGTTGAAGGGGGGAAAGATTGATGAGGAGAAGGTTAAGCAGTGCAAGTATTTGTATGAGTTTGATAGGTATGTTGGACCCTGCGAGAGAAAGAGAAGGTAGGGCTTGGGAGATGCAGTGCTGATTTTTTCTATTTTTGTGATTTAGGGTTGTGCAGGCACCAACTTGGGGATATCCTACCGAGGGAGCGTATTATAGGGATGCGCAGTCAGTGGATGCGCTTTCAGCTGTGAGGATCCCGTTTTTGGGTATTAATGCTGAGGATGATCCGGTATGTCATGCACCAGAACTCTCAACTTTTCTTTGTAAGATATATATTCGTACTAACGTTTCCCTAGATCTCTCATATCGAAGCCATACCCTTCGAAGAGTTCAAACAAAATCCGTACACAGTCCTCTGCACCACAAACTGGGGTGGCCACTTGAGTTGGTTCCAAGTCGGTGGGAAACGCTGGTTCGCGACGGCCGTGGCGGAGTTTTTGTCGAAGATGCACAATGATATTGATCTGAGCGGTGCTCGAGGACAGGACAATGTCATAGCGAATGGGATCGAAAAATCGAGCAAAGAGTATCCGGTATGGGATCCTGCAAATCGACGGCTGACGCTCCCCTTGTAAAGATAATAGAACAGATCGATTGAAATTTCTTCGATCTCTCATGTATAGAAACCGGGTATCATAGACTTTTTGTTTTCCATAGGAACTGCCCATATAGACTCATTTCCATTCCATCCCACCTTCCTCTATCTCCCTCACCCGAAAGACACCCTCTTCCTAAACTTCTTGTCCTTGCTGCCCTCTTTTTTCTTCTCCTCCCCACCCTCCTCCCTCCCCACGGCAGGTTCTGAATTCCTCTTCCCCTTCTTCAAACTCCTCTTCTTATCATCAAACTTCTTCTCCCTCTCCTCCTTTCTCTTCTCTTCCTCCTTCTTCTTCGCCTCCCTCACCTCCTCCAACTGTCTTGCCCGCATAATCTTGCTCTCCACAACCCCCTCCTTCTCTGCATTCACCACACTCATAATCGCCATCATGCTTTCGGGATCATCCACAAACTTCTTGCCCTTCTTCTCGCCCCGCGGCTTCGCGATGCCCGTAGGGATAATGCCATTGAGTTTTGGGATGTCTAGCTGCGCTTCGGTATATTTGTGCTTCTTTCTCTTGTTCGCAGAGGAGAGAGAGGGATGCAGAGATCTGGTTTTTTGGGCGCCGCCGGGTTTGGCGAGGGAGAGAGACTTTTGCTTGCGTTTGGAGATGCCCGTGGGAGCGCTGCCGGTCGGTTTGCGCGCACCGGGTTTTTTGGAGCTGGAACCGCCTGAGGAGGATTTTCCGCCTTTGTGTGCGGGTTTCTTGGGGGCGGGGGCCATTGCGGGTTGTAATTGTTCAGACTCTTTTCGCAGTCGTGAAGAAGGGCAGTATTAGTGGTGGTGGTGGATAGCTCGTCGTCCCAACCATCAAAAAAAGTTCCTGCGTCGGCGGTTGTTCTTGCCGATGCAGCAGCGTTGCGTCCACTGGTTTCGTAATGGGTGGTCAGTGCGCCAAGCTGGGGGGCTGGGCTGGGCTGTCGCAAAGCCGCGCGAGGCACGACGACAACGGCAACCTCATCGATCCACCAGACCAGACAGCTCCTACTGTATCGACCGACCGACAACACCGCACCACGCATTCACATACTCTATAACCGCACGGGCTGCGAGAATATCCGATCCTCATGATGTCTTCCAATCGCCTTTTCCGCTTCCCAAAACCGGCCTGGTTGAACAGCGCCAATACGCGGACTGCCGGCGTCTACACTGCTGGAGCTCTGGTAGGCATCTCCCCATGCTTCAATATACTCACATATCCCCTCGGTCGATCATCCTCTCCCCCTATAGTTTATAGATCTAACATGTTTCTCCCCCACAGTTCGCCCTCGGCTTCTACATGCTCATCGACATCGCCGTGTGGTCCAAATCTGCCCTCAACGGCTCCGAGCCCGCCGTCCACATCACCTTCGTAGACTGGATCCCAGGCATATGCTCCGCGCTCGGAATGCTCGTCATCAACAGCATCGACAAGTCGCGCCTGTCGGCCGACTCCTTCAGCTATAGCGGGAACGGCGTGGCGTGGAAGGCGAGGCTGGTGTTGTTCCTTGGGTTTGCGTTGTTGGCTGGAGGGTTGGCGGGCAGTACGACGGTCTTGGTGCTGAAGTATGTCACTCAGGGTTATGTGTGGCCGACACTTTGGTTGGGTGTGGGCAATGTGGTTGCGAATGCTTTGGTTATGTTGAGGTGAGTCGGGATTGAGTGCCTTTTGAGTGAGGAACAGATATGCTAATTCGTTGTGTAGCTCTGCTGTACTATGGGTTGCTCAGAACCTCGAGGACGAGTACACCTACAACCTCGCATTGTAGAGCTTATATTGAGATCCGTTCATCAGTCCTGATGACGCTATTGGTATGTTGCACAGGTGTGGCGCAGCAGCGAGAGGATTAAGAAAGGAGGGTTCGATACTCTGAGTCCTTGTTTGGTCTATGGTGAATTCTTTGTTCATGTTATCAGTGTAGGAATAGCTTGGTGGCGTATGTGAATGTCGTTTCCGTCGACTGTTAGTTTCGTGTGATAGGCAGCCTCATCTTTGTTTCAGGTGCATGGCATGCGCGTAATGACAAACTAATATGAATTCCTAAAATGTAACAAGGCTATTTCAAGCAATATGTCCAGCGAAATCATAATCTTACAACAACTACGGCTCTGGAAAGCCCCCATGATCCAAGTTTCCTACGGTGCTCAAGCCTCTAGCTTCCAGGCTGGAAGACCACGGGCCTTTCATCCCCCACCCCCCAAAGCAACATCATTACTCCATCAAGGCCAGGAAGCGTCCCTTTCATTCATCGCTCCGGCCTCCGAGTCAAAATTCTTGATCCTCTTGGAAGAAAAGCGTGAAGCTGATGATCGTTCCGTAGATCAACAATCCACCAACAACTGACATGGCAGCAGCTCCTCCGGCGATTTGGGCCGAGTGCCAAAGCAGAGTAGGAAGTGCTATAAACAATCAGTGTCAGTTCCCATCGATGTCAACCGTAGCTACGTCCAGCCTGACCCGGCCTCCATCCGATCGTGCCAAGGAAATATGCCACTTACCAATACCCATCACGACGAAGAAACCCGTCAAGAACCTTCCAAAATCGATCACTCCTGAGCCAGAGCTCTCCATGAAGTCATCTGGGTTCGCTGCGCGGCCGCATATCCAGTTCGGCAGGGGCGCAATTACGTACGTTGCGACAACGAGCAGCGTAAGGTAGTTGTGGAAGAGGGCGGAGGAGAGGATGACAAGAAGAAAGCCGATGGCCAGGACCTATGTAAGAGTCAGTATATGGTATTGTGAAATACTTTGACGCATTTCGCGCAATGGGGTGGCTATGCGGCGGAGGCAGACGTACGAATGAGAGCGCGATAATGGTCTTGAGACCGGCCATGGTTGCGAGCGGAGGAAGGAGTCGTGAGGAGACTGATATATCTTGAAGCTGTTTGAGTTACGGTCAAGTTGGTGAGAGCGCTTGTGCAAGCGGAGGAGCGATGGCTTGTTGTGCCGGGGATTGAGGTCTGGAGAGGTGAGGTTGCGTAGCGCCTGCCACTGAGGCTGGGCCCGGGAAGGTGCACGGGCCATGGATGGAAGCTCCGAGCTGTCGCAACATCAGCGGTGCCTGCCTCAGCGTTGGTTCTACAAACACCCCACCACCCATTAAGTCCCTTTCCCACCGCGACTTTAAAACTCTCTTTCTCTCTCTATTATAACAACTTCTTCCCATTCCACGGCCGATATTCTGCAAAACAACCCACTTCCACCAAGCTCTACACCTTATATTCAACGAACGAACACCTTCTCCCACCTGCACCATGTTCAGAAATAACTATGACAACGATTCGGTGACATTGTGAGTGGTCTCAAGAATTATATTATGAAACAAAAGCTTACTCTAGCTGCAGCTCACCACAAGGCCGTATCTTCCAGGTCGAGTACGCACAAGAGGCCGTCAAGCAAGGTAGTGTCGTCGTGGGCGTCGTGAGCAAGACCCACGCCGTACTAGCAGCAATCAAGGTGAGCAGAACCAGCCCCCCACTCACCTGCTTGATCATTGTTCTAACTTCCCGGCCAGCGTAATGCGGAGGAACTCTCATCATACCAAAAGAAAATCATACCCATCGACTCGCACTATGGTGTCGCCCTTGCCGGTCTCGCCTCGGACGCCCGTGTTCTCTCCAACTTCATGAAGCAACAGTCTCTTGCCTCCCGCCTCACCTACGACCGCGCCATTCCACTAGCTGATATCACCCTCCGCATTGCCGACCGAGCACAGACAAACACACAGCAGTACGGAAAACGACCATATGGCGTAGCCCTGTTGATTGCTGGTGTGGATCAGAAGGGTCCCCATCTATTTGAGTTCCAACCTAGTGGTGTCACACAAGAGATGATTGCTTGCGGTATTGGTGCACGCTCCCAGATGGCGAGGACATACCTCGAGCGACACTTGGATTCCTTTGCAGACTCCAGCCGGGAGGAACTGATAAAGCATGCCTTGAGGGCATTGAAGGAGTCACTCAGCCAGGACAAGGAGCTGACGGTCGACAATACGAGCGTGGGTGTTTCCGGCATTGGCGAGGACTTCAAGTTGTTCGAGGGACAGGACATTGCGGAGTGGCTGGATGCCACTTTCGAGAATGCACAGGGCGGCGATGACGATGATGACGACGAGGAGGAAACTGAGGCCATGGAGACTTCATAGCATGATTCGCTAACTGTTGGCTTTCATAACACCGAGAGGTCCGAACCATGAGCCCGGTCTGATGATGGATTTTACCGAGTCCACCGCCTTCATCTACATAGTATGTATTAGGGTAGTATGACAATGGATGACTGCTCGTAACTCTAGTTCCACAAAAGTAGCTTAAGGATCTGGCACATGAAGTCTGAACAGCGATAAATGCATTTCTATAGATATTGATAAACATTAAATGATAGTATCACTTTTACTTCGTTTTATACGTGCAACCTCTGCAGTTGATGTAAATCATGAACTTATCCTTGTCGTTTGAAACTTTGCTATTTGCCTGTCTTTGCGGAGTACCCTTGCAAGCAGAATTTTGAAGATTTCTGTCTAAAGAGATTATTGGTAGAATTGAAGTACTGATTCTGTCGGGTTGCCCCGGGGTGGACTTTAGTGAAACCACGTGACATGCTTGGCGTAGCGAAGCTCTCGCGGATCCCGGAGAGGAAGCCCAACACCTTCACAACCTCCCACCACCGCATCCACACCCACGCCAACCCTCCATCCCACACCATACAATCACAATGGCATTCGCTTGGAAAGCCGCTGGCCTCACGTACGCAATCCTCATATGCTCCATATCCTTACCTCCCAATTGAACCCGCAATTGACGAAACTTTTTCTACAGCTACAACCGATATGTCTCGGTCGCATCGCGCGTCGTGCGCCGATCGCTCAAGGAGGAGAAACGCATTGCCGCTGAGAGGAGAGGCGAGTCAGAGCTCAGGTTCGCCAAGTGGGAGGTGAGTGATAGGAGATGGAGATGCCGGATCGATGGGAGATGGTTGACAAGATGCTAACGGAGGACACAGAACGGCAAACAGGGTGATGTCAAGAACCTAGCCAGCGCAAACGAGGCAGCCATGGCCGAGGCAGCGAGCAAGCAGTCTTCTTAGATTTCGGAATCATGAAGGAAAAGGGCATGAAGTTGTGATGCGGAGCTGCGGAGGAGATGGAGGAATGCAGAAATGCCCTGGAGCGGAGGGAAACTTGTGATGCGGCTCTGTATATTGTGTATCATCACCCAACCCACGTAAAAGAAAACCAATGCACGACGGGTTTTTGAGCATTAACTGCTGCGCCTCTATCGTTGTCTATTTCCATTGTCGTGAATTTCACCATATATTTCTTTCTGTTCCGTTGATGCGGAGCTCAACATAGGCGGTGGTCCCCTCCCCAGGGTTCCGTCTCCCTCGCAAGTTCCATTATGCAACCAGACACTGCACTCGCTCCTGTCGCTCACCCTACCCTTCCGTGCATCGGCAACTTCCACCACCCCCCAACATGGCCGAGGAATCCCTCCGCCACACTCCCACCGCCCCGGATTTAAATAATACAGATGCAATTGCGGAACTCGATGGCTCCGGTTTGTTATATTTCCCCACCCCCTCCTTTGCTTTTCGTGCAGATTGTGACCGAGGTGGGGCTAACGGCTGCTTGCTCCGCGTATAGGACCGTCGGATCAGGCCTTTTATGAGAGGCAAGGGAAGCACGAGGTTAATTTGCCGCTTAGACAGATGATGCAGCCTGTGAGGACGGATCCGAAGGTACACGATATTACGAATAAGTTTACGGAAGCTTGTCGCGGTGAGTTTGGGTTTTTTTTTCTTATTCTTGTGGAGTCTTTTGTCTTGTTGAGGGATTAGGCCTGACCATATCATCGCATCTCAATGTAATGCATGGTCAATCTAAGAACACGGCACTGATTTTTAGAATAGCTCTCGAGGTCGGCCAGCTAGTCAAAGATGAATATTTCACGCTCTTCGAGTCCATCGGGGCTCTGGAGGTATGCACCGTCCCATTTCCGCATCCGGAATATATCTAATCAACGACTGTGTTAGATCATGGATCCCAAAATGGACAGCGGATTCCTTCAACCGGGCGAGACTCTTGAAGACGAGTACGATACTCTCGCTCCTCTTTTACCCGAGGAAGTAATCGGTATCATGGACCAGTTGCTCTGCTACGAAATGGCTTGGCACACTGGGTATCCCTTGTCACAGACACTGTTCACCTCAGTCTACATCGACAAGCTACTATGGCCTGAACCGAGGGGCGGCTTCGTTTCTATCGAGCAGTCGCAATTCTATCGGGGTTCGGTACCGGAATCAAAGAGACCAGGATTGCTACTCGAAGTGCTTAGAGCGTACTGCCTTGCACTGGTCAAGTGCTGCGATTTCGTTATTGCCAAAGTCCAGGGGAGGGATTACTTCGAAGAGGAGGACTTTTGCACACATACGTATAACCGTGTGTTGTTTGCCCAGGTTCCCATGGATGTGTTCACGAGGGAACTAGACGCTGTGATTGAAGTGCTGGAGGACGAACAGAAGTCAGACAGCGAGGACACTAATACTGCACTCTGGTCAGCTATTATCAAAAGACTCCAGTTCCGAAAGGACTTTCTCATAGCACTGGATCCAGATTGTTCGTTCTCTCGACTCGCATCATACTGGCCGCCACTTCTCGAACATCTTACCTCTATCAATGTCACACAACAGCTCGGAAAATTCGTCCCAGGCTCCTTCAGTACCAAAATCCAACGCCGTCTGGCATCGACAGTCCCTCCACGACCCATCGTAGAACTTGCATTCCCAGATGCCTTCAAGCAACTCACTCAACTATGCACCGACTGCCAGTATGCCACAGAGTTCACAACCCTCACACCCGATCCTCTGGAATACCAATCCTTCCTATGCACCTTCGCAGCACGCAACCCGGCCCCTCTACCATATTCTCGCTCCTACCTCGCAACCATCCTCTTTCACCCCGAAACCGTCAACACTGCGCTCTCGCTTCCCCTCCTCGATCTCCGCACTTTCGTCCTCCCCTCCTCCCCACTCCTTGACCCCACAAACTGGACACTGTCTCCACCCATGAACCCCCTAATCCCAAAACCCCCTCGCCTCCAACTCGCACTCTACATCGACGAATTCATCGAACGCGCCGGCCAAGCCTATCTCGATCTCTGGACGTCTCTAGGCCAAAACCGCTGCCGCCTCCGCCGCATGCTACACCACGTCATCGCAGGCTGGGACCAGCTCCAAACTGACGCCTCGCTCGTCGACGAAGACATATCGCGCGTTCTCGCCGAGCTTCAACTCGAAGACACCGTAATGCCAATCCCACTCACAACCTGGGTCTGGCACAAAAAACTCTGGATGATGTCGCAAACCCTCCTCCTTGGATTCGAACAAGATATTTACCTCCCCGATGAATACGCCTCAATGTACTACTTTCTTTCATGCATCTCTGCCCGCCGCGCAGAACTCCTCTCCACAATGTCGACACACTTCTCGACGCGCATCATGCAGATCCAATCCGACCCCTCAATCTCCGCGACGACAATTGAAGACGTAGCAAAAGATCACGCACATATAACATACCTCCTGCACGAATCCCACGCTATATTCCATCTCAGCACCGCACTTTCACGCTTCTACACCCTTCTCCTATACACGAAGCTTCTCCCGATCCCAAACCGTCCCTTCTCGTCGGAAAAATTGCGCTATGAATTACGCATGAAACCCTTCCTCACGCTGCAACCGCCTGAAGTCCCGCCGTTTGAGGATATGATGGCGGTAGTACAGCCGTATGGGGCGTATGATTCGGCATCTGCGACCTTTAAATCAGCCACGGCGAAGGATTCCGGATCTGCGTGGAAAGAGATTGATACGGCGCTTAGACGGGCGAGGGAGGAGTGGGCGGTTGTCAAGAGGTTGGGGGCTGGGGATGCGAGGGCGAGGGGAGTAGAGGGGGCGTGGGGAAGGGATGTCCAGGGAGTGCTGGCGAGTTGTGTTGCGTTAGGGGTGGCGGTTGTAGGAGTTAGGGAGGGGATGAGGGGTGGTGGAGTAGGCGCGAACATTGGGGAGGGAGAGGAATGGAAGGAGGTGGGAAGGAGAATCAAGGTGGAGATTCCCGTTATGGTGACGGGGAAGAGGTATGCGGAGGGATGGGTTGTGCCGAGAGTTAGTAAGATTTAGGGGTGGGTTCTGGGTTGGAGGAGTTGGATATCATTGGATTGCAATGGATTGGAATGGCGGCATAGGATGAGGATGAATGGGAAGGAATAGAAGAAACGGCCGGATTGAGTATTTGCTATTTTACACATGTAGCATGCGGTTCTAACTATTGGAACATGCATGATTAATTTATCTTCACTCCTCGTACTTCAGTCGTAGAAAGAACTTTTCATTTGAATTTGAAATTATAAAACGGGGGTATCATAACCACAAAAAAAAAACCATACCCTTGCAAACCGAAAGGTAAAACCAAAACTCCATATCCCATATCGCATCCATCTTAATCCCCCTCCAACAACCCCTCCGCTCCCCTACCCACTCTCAAGCTTTGTACTTTCTCAAACACCCCTCCCTAACCTTCCTCACACTCCTCGCCGACAAACCCCTCTCTCCATTCTGTTTGCCTCGAATCCTCGCCTCCTTGAGAACCCTACAACAAGTCTAAATTAGCATCGCCTCATCGTCCTTCTCCATACCACCCCCATACCCAACGGGGACACTTACTCCTGCAAAAACAGCGAATAGCTCAGAAAAATCTATCCACAAAACAACACAAATCAGCTTTTATTTCTTGGCAATCTTCTCTTCTCTCTCTGCAGAGGAGTGTATAACATAACATAACATAACGTACGAGAATATCAGCATCGCTACTCAATCCTTTCCCCCCCGCATGTGCTTTGATGATTTTCTTGAGTGTGGCGCGTGGATAGAGTGTTGTTGGGGGTGCCATTGTTTTGGATTCGATTGTGTTTGATTTGTTTGCGTCTCTGTTGGAATGGGCAAGGTTTATTTGAGGCCGACGTTGTGTTTCGCAGATCGGAAGGTGGGCGAATCGTGGGGTTGGATTGTTGTCGCGTGTGCGGTGGATTCAGTGGTGGAGGTTTTTTCGCGCGGAATATGGTACGGAGAGTTGAGTGCTCGTGATGATATTGTTGGCGAGGGTATCATTCTTGGTATGTTGTGGTGTTGATGGCGTGTAGTTGAGGAAGGCACCGGTCCGTGCGTTCATCGCGTTGGCACGTGCATGAAATCAATCGGGCATCTGCAAGAATGGATCTACTAGGGGTGACTCTCCTACATGTTGCGTTACATTGTGTAGTCTCCCGTAACACCTTGGTTTAGATCATAGATTAATTCATCTGCATGTCAACACGAGGGAACCTTGGAGGATAATTTAACATGTGATCCATCAATGACGGCCCAGGTCAACACATAACAATGGGCTGTTCAGAAATCTAGATCATTCGTACACGATGCAATAATGTACTGGCTTGATTGAGACGTCCAGTCACTAACAAAGAAAATGCTTCATATGAGATACTTCTATCAGGGACCTAATCACAGATAATGGTACACAATCCCCGCAACCCCAGATTTAGCCAACGACGAGATTTTGCCCTCTATTCATCCACCAGTGATACTTGTATTTACACCTTGAGACCGAGATCCTCAGCGAATGGCAACACAAAGAGGTCACCCACAGATGATACACTAGCCTTGTTCTCGAGTAATGACTTGGCAGCCTGGGAAAATGATTAGTGGTGGGTTTTATTCACATCTTATAAACAAAACTTACGTTCTTGACTGCCTCCTCCGTTACGCCGTCGATAGCCTTAGCGACCTCATCAATCTGGTAGGCCTTGGTGTTGTGGATAAGACCAGATCCAGTCAATTCCAGACCGGCTAAGATGTCCTGGCCATTCTCGAGCTCCTTGAATTTAGCAGCAGCTTTTGCCTTGTGAATCTGCTCTTTGCTAATCTCACCAGCAGCAATCTTCTTGATGGAGTCGACAGCGGCGCGGGCGGTCTTAGCAACATTCTGGGCTTCACCAGCAATAGTAGTGTACAGAAGACCAGCGTCAGAGTAGATGCCGCTGGTGGTCTTGACATATGTTGATGCCGATGCCTTGGCGTTGCTGAGAGCGGAGAAACCAGAAGACCACTTGACGGCAGACTCTCCGCCGAGGAGGGAGCCGAGGACGGCAATCTCAGGCTTGTAAAACTGGCCGGTAAATGAGCTGGAGCCAGGGAATCCAATGACGACGGCGTTCTTGCCCTCATAGGCAATACGCTCCTCACCACCAAAGTATTTCGTTTGGTCCTTGCCAACCGAGTTCTCCTCGAAGGGTGTTGCAGGTGCTCCGTCGAAGAACTGGTTCACCCACTTAGATAGGTCCTCATGCTCGGCACCGTTTGCGACCACGGCGAAGTTGGGCTTGGCATAAGCAATCTTGGAGTAGTACTCGATGGTCTCGTTGTCAAGATACTTGGTCAATGGGGTAGTAGAGGCAGATGCCGTGGGCGTACCGAGACCGCGGTGGAAAGCGAGGCTATGGGCAGAGTTGATGGCAAGGTTGACGGGACTGGCAAGAAATCGCTTGTGGGCTTGGACGATGAGGGGAAGAATTTCTTCAGCGTAGACGTAGGCTGTAGGCCGTTAGCATCTCCCATGATTCCAATTGGAAAGATCTACCATACCCTCATACTTGGTTGATGAGATAACCTCGCCTAAGAGCTCGACAAAGTATGGGAGGTCATCGCGGAGGAACTTGGCTTCGAGAATGAGGTTCTCGCGAGTGTGGTAGGCGCGCAATTGGGCACCGAGAAGCTCGGATTCTCGGACAATGCGCAATGTCGACCTTCGCTCAGTATTCTATGTTGCAATTGAGCGTCAGCTGAGCTCGTCTGGAGTGAATTTGTATGTTCAATGGCATACCCGGAAAGCGAAATTCGCCAGACCCTCGGTCAGGCCAGGCAGAGGTTGATATCTCGTTCCGGCCTTGGAGACGAGAGCGAGAGTAGTGGTAGGCCCAGCGAAGTCTCTGCTAGCAAACTTGACGCCCTTTGCATCGCCAGATTGGTATTGGAAGGATCCTGAAGCTGGGGCAGCAAGGCCACGGCGCTGGGCCGGATGGACGGCCTGGCGACGGATGGCACGCTGTGCGCCCCGGCAGACAGTCGAACGGGGGAACATGATGAATCGGACGCCGTGCTGCGGGGCTGTTGTCGGCGGGGGACGAGACAATGGGAGGGGGGAGGGTGGGATGGATGGATGGACAGAAGCTGGCTTGGTATCGTGATGGTGAATTGAGTTGAGAGGTTTGGAGGGCGCCAAGCCCTGCTATGACCGACCGCAACTTCCTTGTTCTGATTGGCCAGCTTGGTCCGGTAGATCTTCGGTGGAACCGGCCCCGCCCTCAAATTATTATTCGACGCCCGTGACAGCTTCCGACCCTTTTGCAACCTTGGGAATCCGCTCTGAACTTCTCAACCACCTTCTTTTCAATGATTCTTCTCTCCCCGTCCGACCGTCATATTTATATATAGATACCTACCCTTTTATCGAGAGGCTATGCCCTAAGGCCTAGTCAAACAGTAGACTTTTCCGCATCCAAGGCAATGAACTACTCGTTTCGAGACATTCTGGTAAGGCTATAACCCTTTTGTATCCACTCTCCTACTCCCTTCACTGCCCTCATCAAGCTCACCTAGTCAGATCTCCACCATACTCTTACACTTCCTCTTGTGATACTGGATTCGCGCCAACTGCGCATACGGAAGCCATGTCTTACGCCCATCGGGGCACGCCTATCATGGCGCAACTCTGCACTCTGCTTGTAGAGGACAAATATGGCGAACTTGCTCAGCGCGTCTTCTCCGTTCTTGCTCGTCATGGCCGCCAGAGTTTATCCTCCATCGTCCGCCTCTCTTACCTCAATACGCGGCAGATCAAGCATGGCCTTGTGATCCTCATACAACAGCACCTGGTCTTCCACTCCGCATTTCTTGAAGAAGAAGTAATATACTATGAGGTCGATTGGTCGCAGGCATATGCACTTGTCCGCCATGGTACTATACTCCAAGCGATTGAATCCCGCTACGGCGCAAAGGCTGCAAATGTAGTGCAAAACTTTATCACTTTGGGGCATTCTCGGGTTGATGACCTGAGGGAGGCATATTTTCCTACTAAAGGCAATCATAGCGACGACGAGTCAGAAGATGAGAGGACCAACGGTGCTCATAAAAATGGTACCAAGACGAACGGCCACACCACCAACGGCACCTCCGCCAAGACGAATGGTTTGACTAATGGCCATGCGGACGTGAACGGCGATGCGGGACATGATACAGAAACAAATTCTATCGAATCAATTGAGGAACTAGATACGATCATAGACCATCTGATGTCAGAGGGTTGGCTTATCTGCGTCGACGCATCCCAGTACCTTTCTCCAGACGAGATACACATTATGATCCAACGAGATGTCATAAATGAAGAACATGACGGGAAAAAACCTACTAGCGCCAAGGGCAAGGAGAACCTTGTATTTGCCATCAACCAGCGCAAGAGAGGCCTAAGGGAAGATTGGTGCAGAGTCCCCAAATCCAACCCGCGTAAACGGTCCGCTGCAGATCCAGATCTAAGCGGGACAATCAAGCGTCTAAAGCGAGGCGCCCTCGAATGGTCCACACGAGAAACCAAGAACACCATGGTCGTCTTAAATGGTCAGCTAGTCCTACGTGTGAATCCGGAGAAGGTATCGGTGGTTGTGCGTACCGATGAACTTGTCCGCCTTGTCGAAAGACGTCTTGGGCACCTCCCTGCGAAAATATATGAGATTATGCTACGATTGATCGAGCCTAAGATTCCGCGATGCTATGAACCATGGCCGGATCCTCCGCTAGCCGATGACAGTGGAGCTCATCACGAGATCAATGCTGAACAACTTGTAACAGCGAAGGACGTAGCCAAGAAGTTATCTGAACCACAGTATATCGACCTGGATATTTTTGAGGGACTGGACCCTCATGCCGTGGCTAGACTCACCAAGAACCGGAACCCACGGTCGCATGTCGAACACGGGAGGCTCTGGCCCCCAATCGATCCCCGCGATCTGGATCCGGACGATCGAACGAGGATTGTTGATTGCCATATCAAGAAGCTTTCTGACGATCCATTTCACTTTGTCACCTGGCATTCTAACCCAGGTTTCTCCAGATGGCAAATCGAGTTTGAAGAAATATCAAAGGCAATGATACAGCACGAGATTGAAAATACGATAATGTCTCGTGGCACCAAGGGTAGACTAGGAGTGATGGTGATCCGGGCCTTACGCAAAAAGGGTAGACTCGATGAACGTCAGCTATGCAACACGATGATGATGCCCGCGTCCGACTTCCGACAGATCGCAAACGAGATGGTATTCGAAGGCTATATCCAAACGCAAGAAATCCCGCGCGTCGATCGACGAGAAGCGAAACTTTCGACTCATCTACTCTGGTACGATGTCCAACGCGCACGTGACACGCTCCTAGACAACACGTACAAGGGCATGGTACGCATTATGCAGCGCATCTCTTACGAAAAGGAGCAAGTCCAAGACCTATTACGCAAAGCCGAGCGTTCCGACGTCGTCGGTAATGAGGAGAAATGGCTAGCTCCAGCGGAGATATCCGTACTGCGCAAGTGGCAGGCTACGCAGGAACAGCTCATTTTGCAACTTATCCGCGAGGATAACCTTGTGGCTGTGCTGCGGGATCTGGTGGGCCCGCTAGTTACCTCGTAAGAGGGATAGGGCGTGGGTTGGACGGGGTGGATGTGTGGTGTGGAATGGTGAGAAAAACGATACCCTAGCATGGTAGAGGAGTTTTTGTATTTTGTAACTTTAGGACAATTGCATGCATACATATCCTACTCAGGTGCCTTTGTGGTTCTTTGTGCGGTGTCTCTAGCTGGAAATAATGTTTTGGGGAAGTAGGTGTACAGGTGATGAATGATGTTTTGATATCTGGTTTTGGGGGGGGGGGGTGTATGGTGTTGGCTTTGTATTGTTACGGCGATAGACTGGTAATGTCTTGATATAATTTCCTAGGAAGTGCTGAGCAGAACTTGGACAAGTATAATTTCGGACTATAGAAAGTAGAAAACACCTTAAAAAGAGATTAGAAAAGTTGAGTTGATAGAATAGGCAATTCAGTAGCATTATTATGACTGTTTGTGGAGAAAAAGTATCCTATTAAAGGTACTGTAATATTTCCTTGACTACAGGTACCCAAACGAACATTGCTCTGCCCCGTCTTTCCTAATCGAGTATAATAATATCTGCCCCCAAATATATATTGACTACGTCACACCTCTACACCTTATGTCAAACCTAACAACTTAGCCAGCACCTCCTTTAACGTCTCCATCAATACAAATTTATAGAAGGTTCAGCTAAGTAATGGATCCATTGAGTGTCGCGAGTTCCATTGTTAGTGTTGCGGCTGTGGGTGAAGGTCTCGATATCGCTGTTTGCGCTTGCGGAGATGATGGCAACGGCGAGGGAGAGAGTACAGAATATTGCACATGATGTTGCGGGTACTTGTGGCATTTTCTGAGTTCAGGCTTTTTGATGCGTGTTTATGTGAGAAGAGTTGTGTGGTTCTCACATTTGTGAAACTGTCACTAATACCCGGACCAATCCTCAGATCTAGGACAGGACCCTGTCTAAGTTCCCTAATCTTTTAGCTATTCTTTTTAGCTATTGTTAAAAGGCGTAAAACAGTCCAATCAGATATGACATTCGTAGGCAATGTCCCTCACTACGACTTTCATAGGATAGATATCCGTAGTAGCTTGCCCAATCTCCATCAGATTAAACCCAAGAAGATGTAGGTGCCACCTACGAAGGAATAGCTAACACCGTATATGGAATCACTACCCGGCTAATATGCTGAATGAACAACATCCTTCTTACGAGGTAAAATAACCAGTGAAAGCAGTATTATCTCGTAAGCTATTTCTGGGTAATGTAGAGCACTGCCTAATACCACAGCTGATATATCAATCTCAGGTATGAGAATAGCAGGTACCCCTCGCAAAGACTCTCGGATAACAGTCATTCAGCCTACTTAAGCCTAGCTAGCCAGAACTTATCGTACCAGAATGGCAAGGGTCCCAGTGTAGCCAAAGTGTAAGCGTTCATAGGTCAGACCATCCCGTCTCGTTGTCACTGCAGGGCCAAGAGGAAACCCCGCACACTGCTTACAATCTCAGCCTGCATCGATATATCTTCCAAGAACCCGTTTTCAATACAAGAAGTATGGACCGTAATATGGATTCAGAAGTCTATTCTACTTCATCGCATGGCTATTTATATGACAATCAAGCTCTTTGTACTCAGTTGCTAGAGACAGTGACTGCAATTGTACCCCTCAAGATCTCACCCTCGAAGATTCCAGGAGCGGGCGCAGGGTTGTTCACCACAAAAGAGATAGAAGAAGGGGAAGAGATTTTCCAATCACAGCCACTGGTAAATTGTGTTGACAGAGAAAAACACGAGATTATATGTGACTATTGCTTTACCAGCAAGGAAAGTAAAATCACACTGACTGGCCGGTTCCGAACGACAACTGATAGCGAAATAACTTTGATGACCTGCTCTGGATGCAAGTTATGCCGTTATTGCTCAAAGGTTAGAAATCTTGATTAATCCAATTTAACCAACGAAAAACTATGCTAATTTACAAAAGACATGCCAAAAGCAAGCATGGAAAAGCTATCATAAACATGAATGTGGACTCCTGCACCAGTTTTCGACTTCGTACGACCGGACCCGCGTTTTCATTCGATTGCTTAGTATGCAAAAACATGGGAAGTTAACCGATCTGCAGTGGGAATTGTTGAGTGCTCTGAAAACCCATTCAACAAGACATCTATCGTCTTCCAATTCCCAGGTTTTGGTGGGCACTTGTGTCAATGCTCGTGTCCTAACTAGCACTTCGCTCACAATAACTCATATTGTTGACTTGTACTGCAGAGTAAGTGTATCTTTGTCCAAAGAAAATAATAAACTTCATCCCTAAATGTGAATGCTAGGTACTCACTAATACTGTTTGCATATACCCACCGGAAAGGGCAGGTCGTGGCACAAGCTTGGATGTTGTCACGTCCCTGATCAATCACTCTTGCGACCCTAATTCTTTCGTTTTCTTTGAAGGTAACTCTTTACGAGTTCGCTCACTGCGAAAGTTAGAGGCTGGTGAAGAGATAACGCATTGCTATGCAGACGTGACTGTGGATGTTTTTTTGCGGCGCCGAACATTGAAAGACGACTACTTCTTTGACTGTTTCTGTATGTGTGCATTAATGATGACCTCATGACTCTCTAGCTAATTCAAGCTCTTACTAATCGTATCCAGGCGATAGATGTGAGAAGGAGTCGCAACATAACGAGCAGCTTCAAGGAAACAATGGTCAACTCGAAAATATTCAACAGCAGATTTTAAAGGTCATCAACGATTCAGATTCTCTCACTAACGTCGACAATATTGAGGTTGAA
This sequence comes from Dendryphion nanum, assembly GCA_020744415.1. Taxonomy (NCBI): domain Eukaryota; kingdom Fungi; phylum Ascomycota; class Dothideomycetes; order Pleosporales; family Torulaceae; genus Dendryphion; species Dendryphion nanum. The sequence continues at coordinate 224,897 of JAGMWT010000013.1, read as the reverse complement.
CAACGAACTATCATGGCAGAAGTCTTTCCGTCTGGGATATGGCCCGAGAATTTGGGGTTATTACCTCAATTGCGCCTTCACATTGGGCACATTTTATCTATCCAAGGCCGCCTGGTTGATGCGTTAAGGGAGAGTATCAGAGGCATCGTGTGGATTGACTATCGTAGAGGGAGAGCCTGGATCCATACCCTTTTCGACCTCCTTCAAATACTTGCGCGCATCCTTGTGTTACCTCGGCAAGACTCCAGCCTCCAGCAAGACGGGTTTCCAAACAATGACCAGCTTTGGGACATCTATCATGGTTACCTCCATGTTCTGACACGTAGCGTGAATAGAACATTTGGTAGCGAGACAACTTACGCAAAAGCTGTACAAACCTGGTATCTAGAGGCGAAAGAATCAGCAACTTATACACCCGGGACGCGTAAGTTCACAAGACAGTTCAAGACTGGGCAGGCAAAACTTCTGGCTTGGGCTGGAGTGAATGAGGAAAGGGGCATTGATCTGAAATAAGGGTACGACACGAATAGTTAACGGCGTTCCGTATTTCTCACAGTACGATTTGATATGTCAGAGATATTTCAGGAATGATACTAGTGCGTGGACCTCTGAAATAGGGTCTTCAAGGTCTACTAGGGATGAAGCGGGGTTTCGGACCTCTTGGTGATTTGAAGTGGCATAGTTTCTGGGCTGAGCTTATCGACCGATATAAATCTTCGACGGAGCCTAACAGCGATTGTTTCCCAACGGTTAGAGGAGAACAAAACGAGCACTGCCTTCATTTCATAGTCTGGAAAGAGCTGCCAGGAGCTGTTCGAAAGGGTAGGATAACGTACCATTGGGCTGATCTGGGAACTATCGTGTTGAGTGGGCGAGGATGCATAACACAAAGGAGAAGATTGAAAATGAAGTTCCCCAGCATGGCCGAGATATTATGAACAATACCTTAGATGCGGATTGGATAGTGAACAGACATAGTGTGTGACCAGGCCTGGATGACGATAGCAGCGTTGCCCCCTGTTGCCGAGGCCCAAAGACCTTGGCGCAGATCCCCCGCAACCTCCACAGCTCTTTCGCACTCTCTACCACGACCGAATCCTGCGAGTCATCTCAATCATGCAGCCGAAGCGTGTTCCTACACGAGATTGTAGCTCTCATCTACACTTCTTGTACCCTAATCGCTGATAGAAATCTCAAACACGCGTCGCGATACCTTTGATCAATCACTATACACGTGCTGTCAATCCATTCACACACCATGTCGGAGGCAATGAGCTTCTCGGTTCCTCCTGATCTTCAAAAATATCTGACTGACCTGGATAATTTTATCGAGGCGAAGATTATGCCACTCCAAAACTCGAATGATAACAACCGTTTCTTCGATCACCGACGCGAGCATGCTCGGACGGATTGGGACAACGGAGGACTTCCTCGCCCGGAATGGGAAGACCTACTCACTGAATCGAGGAAGCTTGCTGATGAAGCTGGTTTCTTCCGTTTGAACCTTCCAAAACAGTACGGCGGAGCCAACAGCGCAGATGGGCGCGGTGGTAATCTATGGATGGCGGTTATAAGAGAACACCTGGCAAGCAAAGGACTAGGCCTGTTTAACGATCTCCAGAACGAACACTCCGTGATTGGCAATTTCCCTGATGTGGTCATGATCATGAATTATGGCAATGAGCAGCAGAAGAAAGAGCTGATTGAGGGTCGACTGGCAGGAAAAGTGAGAATAACATTTGGCTTGACTGAACCAGGACATGGAAGTGATGCGACTCACATGGAGACCAGGGGACGGCCAGAGAAGAGAAATGGCGTCGATGGGTGGGTGTTGAACGGCGCGAAGCGGTGGCAAACTGGCATGCACCATGCATCACATTGCTTTATTTTCGCCCGTACCAAAGGCAAGGATGGGCAAGCTAAAGGCATCTCGTGCTTTGTTGTCCCCCGCGATACGCCTGGCCTTGTGGCTGAATCGTATGAATGGTACAATATTTACAGAGGCCTTTAATCACGAAACGTCTTCTTACACAAGCTCATAGGACCCTGAACATGCCCACCGACCATGCAACCGTCTCCATCAAAGACGTATGGGTTCCCTCTTCCGCAGTTCTTGGACCCATCCATAACGGCCTTGGTGTCGCGCAAGCCTTCGTTCACGAAAACCGTATCCGTCAAGCCGCTTCCTCTCTTGGAGCCGCGGTGTATTGCATCCAAGAATCCGTCGAGTACGCCAATCGTCGCGCGCCATTCGGTCAGCCCCTCTCCCACAACCAAGCCATCCAATTCCCTCTCGTTGAGCTCCATACACAATGCGAGATGCTTCGCCAGCTCATACGCAAGACGGCTGTGGAAATGGATAGTATGCCTCATGTTGAAGTGGAGAAGAAGATTGGTGATAAGGTTAGTATGTGCAATTATTGGGCCAACAGGCTCTGTTGCCAGGCGGCAGATCGCGCAATACAAGTTCATGGAGGCAATGGATATTCGAGACATTGGCCATTTGAACACATTTGGAGACATCATAGAAGATATAGGATCACGGAGGGCAGTGAAGAGATTCAGATGAGGAAGATCGCGGCATATCTCTTTGGATTTGGAGGAAGGAAAAGCCTAGGAGATGCGACGGCCAAGGATTCGAAGCTTTGAAGGTTGAGACAAATCATTTGAATCGAAAATGGCTGTGTCTTCTTCCAACATCTGAACCAGTGCTACCATCGAAGGCATTTGTGTTTCAATGAGTGGGCGTGATGTCTTGCATGTCAACATGGCAACAATGCTATTATCTCGCCATGAGTCTTTGTCTACATCCCATATATATACGCTGGAAATCACATTCTTTGTTTCTTTATGTGGCTAATATCTTGCTCCTTTCTTTTTTGTTCTTTATTCTAGAGTTGCTTCGGAATCCCCGATGTGATCATCTAGTCGTCAAGCTCGCCATACTCCAAGCCCTAAATACAGCACGTATTGCATTAATTTATCAATCAAATTTTGTCAAGCATATCTACCTTTCGTACAGCAACTTCTATTTTTGTTTTAATAGTCAAAAAGGCCAGCGTCCTCTCCAATACCTACACCAACGAACTCATGCCTCGTCGATCCAGCCGCACTCGCATCGCAACCATTAAAACTGCTGAACGCGAAAAACTACTCCAAGAACTCAAGAACCGTAGAGCCTTAAAAGTTAAATCCAATATACCCGACGTAAAGATAGAAGCTACCTCTGGTGTAAGATACAGCATCAGAATCAACGAAGGCATCGAAAGGAAGGAACGCGTAGCCCAATGGCTATCCAATACAAAACCGCGAACGAGAAACACACCTCCTCGCGCCTCCATAAAAAGTAGCGTCGAGTCCTCATCTACCGATACCGAAAACGATGAAGATGACGAAGATGAGCGCGGTGATCAAAATTTCAATGACGAAACGATATCTTATAGACCTGGCCGAGATAAATTTGGCGGTAGTGTATTCAGTAATGATTCCCGACTCAATGATGGAAACTCGGATTATTCACACGACTCATTCATTGTCGGTGATGATGAGACAATCAGCGAAGATCATGATACGAACGAAGATGACCCTATTGCCTACATGCGCACCGGGGGACTTAAGAGAAATAGAGTTATATTTAAGACGTTCAATTTGGACAACCAACCGGTTGTTCTTACACAAGAACATAAGGTTAAGAGGAAGCAAGTGATATCTGACACTGACGACTTAGATAGCGAACCGGGCGTCCGTACAAACACTCGAGCATCTAAGAGGAAAGGCGTGATGGGTGACACAGACTCCACATCTTCCTTGTCAATCTATGTTTCATCTTCATCATCATTATCACCTAGCGAGTCTCTAACTCCAACAAAAATAACGACTTACCGAATTCCGCGCAAACGCGCCACCCGAATCATCTTAGACAGCGAAGACGAAACAACCACACCCAACCCCTCTACTTGCCACCCATCCGATGCTTCCTCCAAAACCAGCACTCGATCCTCCCGCAGCTCTGGCCTTTTCGTCTCATCCCATCCTCCATCCCCAGGTTCACCCATTCTACTTACAGACCCCGATTTTGCACTCGATCAGCTTCGCGAAATGATGTGTTTGGTCTCACGAAGCTCTCGTAGGAGTGGGAGAACAAAAGTGTTTGTGATTCCGGAGGAGGTGGTTGGAGATTGGGATGTGGAGGGGGTGTTGGAAGAGGCGGAGCGAAGTGGGGTGGGAAAGAAAATTGGTGGACAAGAAAGTGGAGATGGGGGGATGGTGGGGTGGGAGATTTGGATATTTGGAAATTAACGGGAAGGGGGCCCTGTGGTTTGGCATATAAACTATGTGTTAGTGCTAAGGTTGCTCTGGATCTGTCCTAGATATTTGAATTTTTTTGGAAATAGTTACATGCGATGAATTCTTGGTGGTCCTGGAGGTCATGTGAAAATCATCTGTTCGTGCCTAGATGCCGATGATATCGCAAGTCAGACTAAAAGTATCTGCTCAAAGCTCTCAACCAATGAGGTTCGTGACCTATGAGAATCGGTTTCATTCTAAACCCAATGCTTTTAAACACTGGTCAACTGGTGAATGCTATAGTATCACGTGTTAGAGTTAGTACTGGTGAGATCCTTATGTTGGGATATGTACCCATTGAACATAACCCAGCTGGTGCGGTTCTGTAGCTACGCGGGGGTCCCTGCTGACAATGTTGCGGGTTATGGCGGTGGTGGAGTTTCTGGTGCATCATGGGCGGGGGTTGTTGTGGAATATCGGGTATGGGAGAGTTAAGGAAGAAACTCCTTCGGTTTTTTGATAGAGAATGAGGAAGATAGGCTGAAATGAAATGATCAATTAGATTGTGACGGGTCAGAGAGAAGGCTAAGTCTTTTTAGGGTTAGGTACTACCAAAATGCGGGTAGATTTCTCAACGGAGATTTATTTCTTGTATCGGCGGTGAGAAATGCTATGTGAAAAACTGGGTTTTATTATTGAGTACTGGTTTGACGAACTTTACAGGACAAGGCGAGAATCTTCTCGAGTGGATGTAAATATTCTCATTAACGGATGGCCAATTGGGCACATGCCAAGTCATTTGTAGCCTCTACTAGTGTGAAATTCCAATTTAATCAGTATGCTTAGAGCATGAAATTAGAAAATAGTTTCTGCAAAGCGTGTCATATCTCATCCCGGATTCGCGGCTGCGCTCCCAACGCGTCCAAGAAGGGCTTCACCCATGGTCGGAGTAATCTGTTCAATCCGGGCATTGCATCCTTTTCAGTTATAACGGGTAGTAAAACAATGATTGCGATAAACCATATTCCAAGTGCTGTATATATGAGAATGGTCCGCATAATGTCCAAGCCCTCGGCGTTGATGGGCGGAGCGGGAAGAGGTGGTAGTGGCCGTGGAGGTAGAGGTTTGTCGGCTACCTGAGAAACATCAGGAGGCTCGGGAATGCACGGAAGAGGCTTGCTTTTCGTATTTTCGTCATGCTGCTGTTTCATGGTCATATTGATGAGATGGCGCTGGGATGAAGAAGCGATGCTTCGTGGTGTGGAAGGGACTTGAGGTGATGTGTAACTAGGCCCAGATAGGTTTAGAGGGAGCCAACAGACTTCCAGGTCCTCGCCAAACTTTTCTTACCTTCGACACCTCTCTCATCAAATGAATCCGTTTCAACAGCGCACTCCTAATTGTTCATTGATTTTTCTTTGGCAGCTCTATGCAGCTTCAATGGCGACCTCCTAAAGTGCATTAGCTTGCGACCAACATTCGTACCTACGAAGCAACATCGAAATCTCAAGTCCATGATCTCACCTTCACAGACATTGTTAGATGCTAACTACAGCTGGTAGAGTAAATATAACCACATCAAGCGACCAATGTGTAACCACTCAATCAGGGTAACTGACATCTTTAGGACAAACTGGCGTTCTCGTAAGAGCACATGCGGCCAGATACATATCAATCGTGACACACAATCTTTACTTATCTGGGTTCTTAGAGAAAGTTGAACTGGTTGATAGTTCTGTAAACTGAAATCCACTGGAATGTATCCATGGGAAAAGTTTGTGACTCGGATAGTCTGGGAACATTTGGATCGGGATCGAGCGTAGCTTTTCAGGAGAGATTGCAAAACAGATCTCAGCTTTAAGAACCATACCTAGGAGACCACTCACGCTAAGTAATACTGCGCTGCATTCAGTGTGCGAGGCTAGAGTACACGTGAAAGACGATTGTAGCATGAGGCAGTGGCCTTAGTGGACGAACACGCAGCGCCATGAATCTGGAAGAACAGCCAACAAACAAACAATTAACCATTTATGATTCAGCAAACACATGTCGCCGGATTAATGATCGTAACAAATTCTTTTTGTCCTATTCAAAGTTGTCCAGATCACGTTCAAAAATATTTAAATGCGAGTAGGTAGGCCTCACTGGATCTCCATCCCAGCATACGACTAAACGTGAATTTACTAGATCAAATATTCCCGCCAATGGATCTGACATCATAATCAAATCAATCTAATGCGACGATCAATGTCAGCACAGTTGCGGATCTGCATGCGTCCATACCCCAATACGGTTGCCAGTGGACTATGCAATCGGCAAATTCGAGACGCGGCTGAATCGGCACTTCAAATTGACAACGTCCATTAATCTGGAAATACCATACACCCCACAATCCTGTGCAACCACCCATCCTGCCTAAGTACACCCAATTATGTCCATTTCAAATGACAGCAGAATCGCAAAGAGCACCAAAAAGCTTTTGCCCAATGCCAAAAAGGCTTATGGAATCATCGCGATATCTTCAGGATATTTGTTCCGAACACAGAGCAACACAGTGCAATTCATAGAAGAAAAGTTTCCTAGAGCTCTTTCATCTAGGCTACTAATAGCATTTGTGGGGAGTAGCTGGGCAAAACTGTCTGGGAAATGTATCCGCTATTCTCTATTGCTTGGCCTCTCAGCTCCATCCAGGTCCGTCATATATCTTGTCGGCAGTTCTTTCAACAGGATCGGATTCTCAGATGTTGTGAGCTGGAAATGATGGAACAGGAAAGTTATAAAAGCACATCGCCATAGTGACGGATGCGACCGATGTACGGCATTCACGAGATTTACCGTCAGCATCTACCTATACTGGCCTGTTATTAGCTTTGGCCGCCCGAGAGGTCACAAGCCAGAAGCAATTGATAATTCGTAATGCTGAACCTATCATTGGTCACGGTCGTTGTTGCACTGCTGGGATATATCGCAACCTCAGAAGAGAATGTTCGACCGCGCAAACCCATCACTCTCGAAAGATCAGGAGGTTTCCAAATCGGCGGCAAAATAGTCCAAAATCCCAGAAACCCTAATCAGACACTATCTTGCGATCATGGTTACATCGAATACTTCATCCCATGGCGGCCGCGCACAACCAGCATCGTAATGTGGCACAGCTCCAGTGCTCAAGTTTGGCAGAACCGATGGGATGGGGGAGAAGGCTACAAAGACATGTTTCTTCGTCGCGACTATCCTGTCTACCTATGGGACGGTCCACGAGTAGGCCGCGCGAACTGGGCGTGCGAACCTACCACGTACTCTCCATCTTACCAGGACCAAGCAAACTTTGGTGCATGGAATTTCGGTCCACGATACAAAACCTGGTGGCCTGATGTACAATTTCCTACGAGAGACGAAGCCGCATGGCAACAAGCAACGAGCGCTCGTTACGTCGAATACGATACTAAAGCTAATGTGGATCTCCAATCCGACGCTGCCGCTATCGCTGCGGATTCCGGTCGCATTGGAAAGAATATCGTCTATCTCACAAACTCTGCTGGAGGACTACGCGCGATGCTTACGACAACAAAAGCAAACACGACAAACATCAAAGGCATCGTAACCTACGAATCCATCGGCTATGTCTTTCCCGACAACATCAACATTACTGCGGGTACAGGCGGGTTTGGCCCTTTTATCGTACCTCTCGAACGGTTCAAGAGACTCGCCAAAGTTCCCAGCATTCAATTTGTCTGGGGAGATCATCGTCCCGAGAATCATACGAGTGTAGTTGAGAGTCGTCAAGTCGCCAAATTGATCAATCTTTACGGAGGTAATGCGAAGGTAGTCAAGTTAGGAGAAGTACCAGGCTTGAAGGGAAGCACACATATCCCATTCGCGGATCTGAGCAATGCGAAGTTGGCGAAGCTCTTGGATGAGTTCTTGGAAGATGCAGGATTGGATGAATATGAAGATGGGGATGATTGGGTGTAAGAAAACTGCTTGAAGAGCACCAAGTTGTTTGTCTTGAAAGTGCAAGATGACAGTTGTCGAATACACTTTGAAAGAGGAAAATACAAATTTTGACAGTTTTTTGTACTTCTGTATAGCTCATCTTTCCTTTGGTATTCAAGGTTTACGTACTTTGCCGGATTTTGTATCCGGAAATTTCGCGAATGCTTTAAGAGTATTGGAGACGCAGTATGCATGATTCTGGAACGGGGACGCAGGGATGGGCAAGCCTACGGAATGGAACCCTTGGACACAAACCCTCCTTGCTCTAATGGAAATGAATGAAAGTATTAACGCAAGCACACAACACCGTTATTTCAGCGATCGAATACGTATTATATTTTCTTCATCTGGCCCCTCGATGTTGTTCAGATCCTTTGGTGTTCCACAAATCACTCTAATTAGCGGACCCGCCACCAAAAACCCCACAGTGCCAAACAATACCCCTGACCGTCCAATCAGCCCTATTACCCCGCTCACGATACGACAGTGGGGCAACGGCAGGATTTCGTGGATCTCAACAGCGATCAGGGTCCTATTTTCTAAGCAATACAAACTCTTTACGCAGAAATCCGACCATCAATCTGTCTGATCATTCGGATGAATATGGCCCGCTTGGCTTAGTGGTACAGCGTCTCACTCGTAATTCTGCTTGCGACATGAGAAGATCCTCGGTTCGATTCCGAGAGTGGGCATAGATTTTTGCCGGTGCGGCATCGTTTTTTTTGGAGAATGGCGACGGTGGGTGAATGTTCAGTGTATGCGGGGCATGCAATTGCTTGTAGGTGATCTGAGAATACCTCTACGATTTGTTTTTGGGTGGATGGCATCTTGGTGAAGTTCAGGGCTTAGGTTATACTAGCAATGCCGCTCATACTCTTTGACAAGTATAACTAGCAACGTCAACAGGCATATTATTACTTCGGAATTAAGATAACAGAGTTTTTCATGTTAACGAAAGGGCGGGATTTCTCTAAAATGCATTCGTCCTCGCAGAAGCAGTTCAGTGCTGCCAGTAACTTTGTGACTAAGTACGCTTACACACCAGCTCGATTGCAATGCTCATGTCAGAGAAAACATTGCGCAATGCAGAGTTCCCATCATAGAAATGTGCACATCTCCCTAATGAATACCCTTCGCCTCCCCACCTACTTCCTTATCCAGATGGGTCGTCCGATCCACATCCAGGCGCTTCTGAAAATACTCTCCAACAACAACCTCTTGATATACCACCCCCTCCTTCCTAAACTTCTCTAGCACACTCACCTTCCCATCCTCGTTCGGGCTGAAAAAGAACGGCATCGAATACCTCTCCTCCCCACCCATATTCCGAACTCTATGTACAGTACTCTGCCACGTCCCACCCGTAACCATCTTCAAGAAATCCGCAATGTTCACGACAAACGTATTCGGCTCATGGTGCACGGGAACCCATATCCCATTCCCGTTCAGAACTTCGAGAGCTGGGTGTGTTGTTTGGGATTGGCAGACCAGCGTGAACCAGCAGAAATCAGTGTGCGCGCCGATTCCGACGTCAGTGGCGGAATCTTGAGGGGGATAGTGCACGGCGCGTACATTGGTCATGGGGTGTGTAGTTATAGCGTCGAAGTAGGTTTCGGGCAGGTCGAGAGCGAGGGCGAAGATGTGGAGCATGCGTTTGGAGAAGGAGAGCATGGCGTCGTAGTAACGGTAGATGACGGGGCGGAAGAAGAGTGCAGAGGGATGGGTGGGCCATTGGTTTCGGGGGGTGGAGGTTGAAGGGGTTATGGTGCGGGCTTGTTCGGGGTCGGTGGCGTCTTCGCCCATTAGGAAGCCTTCTTTGAGATCTGGGTTCATGTCAGTGTTTGAATTGAGAGTATAGATCGAGTTTTGGGCGGGAACCGAGGACGTACCTCCTCTCGTGTTTGGATCAAGTTTGCCCTCAAGGAAAGCTTCATAACCACGGAATTTTTCGGTTTTCTGGTTATGGCTCTCCATTTTGACATCTGTCGGTAGATCAAAGTATTTCTTCACTGCATTGAATGTTGTATCCAAGACTTCTTGATCAACACCGTGGTTTACAGCGTAGAAGAACCCGACATCGCGACATGCAGCGCCAACTTCCGCAGCTAACTCTTTTCTATCATTCAAATCATCCGAGTAGATTCGTTGAAAATCAATTCGCGGCAGCGCAGAAAAAGCTGGTTTTGCATCTTTGCCAGTCAAGATTCTCCTCTTGCCGGGGACTCCGCCATCGTGGTAGTGCACGTATTGAATTGGTGTGGATTCTTCCGTCACTGTTGCGGTGCTTGACATGTTGAATCTGTGGAAGTAACAAATTTTGGCGAAGTAGCGATAAGTAGCTTCGCAACATCTTATCTTCATCTCATTCTGCAGCCAGAAGAACTATCGTTCCCCGTTCCGAAAACATAGGATCGTCGCCAATGAGGGGTCGACACGTTAGATGATTGGCCTTGCGATTATCATATGTGCTTGAGAGCAGCGCAGCAAGAGATTGGCAGGGATGGGCATCTGCGCAGGTTGTTGGCCAGTGAATAGTTATAAAGGTAGAAATGCGCGAGGGGAAAAGAGGCGAATGACGCATTTTCCAGTCTAGTGTACCGGGGGTTGTTTATAGATAGGCGCAGGGCGTAATTCTTGCTTACTAGATGTGTGCACTCTTCCTTGCAGCAGAACATTAATTTGTAGTCGTTATAGACATGGTTCGTTTGTAGGTTTTGTACAGCCGACCCGAAGTTACAGTTCATATATTGAATGTAGGATGGTACTTCATACGACGGATCCAATTGAAGCTGAGTTCTACACGTATTAGAAATGGTCTAAGTTAGCATGAAAACTTAAAATGGCATTGGGTACTGGCAAGGTATTAGTCGCTATCAAAAGCATTCGATCGCATTCTCTTAGTGATATAAAAATAACTGAATGAAATACAACTCTAAGCTCACAAAACCAACACACACAATTCAACCCCAAGCGTACAGATAGACCCTACTCGACACTGTGATAGGAATTTTCGCTCTAGCAATCAAAAGCGCGCTTGCAATAGTTCGTGGGATACAACTCTCCAGCTTCTTGTCGCTCTTCGCAGTGCGCACCCCCATCATAACAACCGGCACCATAACAGAAGCCGAAATCGTTCCAGTTGTTGGATTGCTCAAGACGGGTGACCTTAACCGTCAAGGGAAGTTGAGAATACAGATCCCCGCCTTGTTCAGGGCGCCAATCGCCGGATATGTCTTCGCAGTGATGGTTGGAAATGACGGCATGCGACCAGTCGACATATTCCCTCTCCTCCCAGTCGTCGCCGCCGGGGACAGGTTCGAATCTTCTCTCTCCCCAGATCGTGAAGGTGCAGGTGCCTTCACCTTGGGTGGAGCACCATGGGCTGGCGAGTGTGCCGGGAATGACCGCGACAAGAGTAGCGAGAAGGTAGTTGGTGAAAAGCATTGGATAGTTGCAGGTTCGAAAATTGGGGGCTTGGAAATTCGAAAGACGGATACGAGGTTTACTGGGCTGCAGATTTAACTATTGCAGTTGAGGGAACGAAAAAATATTGCTGTTGGGTAGATGTTAATGGTCATTATATGAACAAGGCCCTGATGTATACTTGAGTGTGTTGACGTTCGTTCTGAGAAATATTACCATCGGATCTCCGTTCAGTCCTTGGCCAAGCATTCAGCTAACGGACATGTCCTAATGAGGAAATCTACCTTTCAAACGGACATTGAGGCGATGGAACGCTTACACAGAGAAAATCCTAAAAAGACTAAAATGGGGCCAAAGAGAGTGTTTTTGGGTTGAAAGAAAGGCCCGGAAATCTTTCCAAGATGTAAGTTCGGGCGCAGGTAATCGCTTTCCCGTCGCCATGTGTTCACACACCAATTATACATAATTGTAAAATCCGCTTAGCAAGAAGCTCGAGATGAATGGCCCGGAGTTTGAACGGTCGGTCGTGTAGAGAATGGATGTTAGTGATAGCAAGCGCCCTGGTTGCCACAATCGTTTGACCAACAGCCGTACTTTTACCTTTGTAGTGACCATAATTTGCGGGTAGAAGTATAATGACCGGCTTTTATGAGTCTTACAGCTAAATGAGATAGAAGAATGATTATGGTGTGCGATAGATTAACGATGTTGTCCGATGTACAATAAGGAGTATCAGGGTGGATGTACGCTTCGTCCGCTATTTGACGTCTCTTTTGAGTCGGCTTTGTCAATACTCCTGGAGTGATTAAGCACATTCATCACAGATATGGGCAAATTAAATTAACAATTCGTCCACTGATCAAACCGATACTTGTCCAAAGTAAGCATGAGAAAAATGCTGCTCGGATGGATTAAGTCTTCATGGGTGCGATTATCATTGTTCACCGGCAGTCCGCATCAGAATCATCTATTTATAATTAATATACCAGCAGGAAAGATGTGTGAGATGTAGTTTTTCCATTCTTTGAGAACGTAGGGAAGAGTTTGTAGGAACAGTCGCCATATGCGTGTGGGTTTGATGAAAGTGATGCCGTGCCATACCGTCCCCGCTATTCACACCGCATGAAGTAGTGACCGCGGTAGGAGCGTCGCCTGAGTATGCATCGTCTCCGCGTGGTTTGGTGGAGAGACGCGTGAGTCCTGTTAAGATGAATTATGATGGTGATGTTCAAGAAGGAGTAGAGGAGCAAGCAGGAGCAAGCAGGAGGATGGGTGGCCAAACACAAGCTAAGCCAAATTGCTTTAGCGTCTTTAGCTGACGTAATATCGACGATATCCTGTACCAATCTGCACTTCATCTCGGGCTTCACACCGCCTTCGATGCAGACACAATAGGCATTCCAGGATCGCCAACCCAACTATGAACGAGAAATGAAGAACAAAGCATGCAACTATAATGGCGCTTTGATGGCTAACGATGTACGGCGTGGACAGCGGCGAAGTTCACTACGATTGGCTGCACGACTCGCTCGACGCTACAGTTTAGGACTGAACCTCGGTACGCTGGCCAATTTGTGGACAATGCGGGGTGAATCTTCCAAGCATGACGGCATGCACTGGAGTTGTGGGGCGTAGGTGATGGAGTATAACCTCGTAGGACGCCCGGAAGACTGTGGCCTTAGATCAACCGTGCCACTCCTATCTCTCGTCAATTCAGTTCTTGCGATCAATACTCTGAAACTATCAGGCGGACCACATTGCAGGAGCGACTTGAAATGGCGGAACCTAAGAATACTGCTAGTCAGAGATTGACACAAATTAAGGATTTCTTGACCATGAACAAGACAGCAACTACGATTCCATGGGATCCAGACTGCACGAAGTTCCCCATTCGCCAGGAGCTGCCACAAATTCCGGGTGCACCACCAGAGGCTGCTTGGGTTTGGGGAGACAATGATTACGTGAGTCCCAGTACTCCATGTCCGGATTCGTCGCTTATAACATAGATCGGTCGACTCAATCTCCTCACTCCGAGTCGAGTTGCGGCTGCATCTAACGAAATACGAACTGGCGAAATTGTTCCCGTAAATCTTCCATTAGATGTTCCTTATCAGCCGGCATTTGGGCGAGAAATCTTCCAGCACGAGATCAAGACTGTTCATGAAAATATTTGCTATGACGATCTGTACCATCTGAATACGCAAAGTGGAACGCAATGGGACGGGTTCCGACATTTTGCGCACATTGGCACTGGGTCCTTCTACAATGGCGTCAAAGGCTCTGACATTATAGGCCCTAATGCGAACCAAAAATGTTCTATTCATCACTGGGCCGAGCACGGTATCGCTGGGCGAGGTATTCTCCTCGACTACAGAGGATACGCTCACAAGAAGGGCATCAATTATGATCCGTACGATTACTATCCCATTTCCTGGGAAGACCTCTACCAGTGTGGAAAAGACCAAGGTATCGATATTCGACCGGCTGCGCAGGGTGGCGACATCAAAATCGGCGACATACTGTTCATAAGGAGTGGCTGGAAAGAGGCCCACGACTCGAAGGATCCTGAGACAAGATCGAAGTTAGCTACTAGGCATGGAAGTGGCTTGAATGGAGAGGATGGTCTCAGATACGCGGGTGTCAGTCAAGAGCAGAAGATCCTGGATTGGTTGCATGATTGCTATTTCGCTGCGGTTTCCGGAGATTCTCCTACTTTCGAGGCGTGGCCTACTCATGAAGGTATGTATTTCAACTTGCTGAATGATTGATAACTGATGAAACCAGACTATTATCTCCACGAGTTCATTCTAGCGCTCTGGGGAATGCCACTGGGGGAGATGTTGGACTTAGAGAAACTGGCGCAGAAATGCCGGGAAAGAAATCGTTGGTTCTTTTTCTTCACTTCTGCACCCGCCAATTGCCCAGGTATGTGTAACTGCGCCCGTTGTCGAGACTATGACTAACCAAACTTCCAGGTGGCGTTAGTTCGCATGTCAATGGGACTGCAATTCTGTAATTAAACTGAAGATCTGCTTGTAAGATAGTCTAAACGGGTCTACAAACCATCGGCATGATCAAGTCGGCCAGTTTCATTCTAATCTTATGAATACATACACTTTGAACTATGCAAACTCATTACTTTTGCAATGGATCGCAAATGAACAGTTGAGAGGGAGAAGGGAAAACTCAGCAATCACCAGCAAAGCGCGATGCAACAACTAGCAGAGACATGAAACAATTACATCTAAATGATTTTTTGTATTAAGGACGGGGATGGCTAGTTCTACTAGGCTTAATATGGTTACATCTTACCCAAGAATCCAACGATCTTCGCTTCGTTCGTACATGTAGTGCTTACAAATCCATCTATAGCACGCAGCACGTCATACCAGTGAGATGTCGATAAATACATTAACCCAGCGAAAACCTACAAGACTGTTATATGAAATCGTATTAGGCATTTACAGGATCAATCCCAACATCCCAACTCCAAAAATGGCAGCAATTCAAGATCAGAAATTCGCCCAACTCGGCCTCCAAAAAGCCACCACCAGCACCAAAGTCGTAGCCTATCATAAGGGTCTAAACAATGTCAATAATAACAATCCAATTCTCGTCCTCTTACATGGATATCCCCAAAGCTCCTACATGTAAAGTCATCATCAAAACAAATTCCACGATACTATACTAACCAATAAGATGGCGACACCTAATTCCGCTCCTCCGCTCCAACATCCTTTTCGTCCCCGACCTCCCCGGCTACGGCCAAAGCGCTCCAGCGAACGAGCATGACAAAGTTAGCATCGGCTTACGAGTTCTCGAAGCCCTGAAAGAAGTCTTCGCCTCCCAGAACCCTAAGGCCGAATCGTCTCCACCAATCGTTCTAATCGGCCATGACCGCGGCGCAAGAGTCGCCCACGCCCTGCACGTATCAGCGGGTACCTCTGACATCCTAGGATTCAAAATCACAGGAATCGCACTCTTCGACATAGTACCGACGACATCTCAGTGGGCGATCGGCGACACTGCCGCTGCGCAAACTGGGTTCTTCCACTGGTCTTTCCTCGCAAATGTGCGCATTGCCAAGGAAATGATCACAGCCTACGGCGGCGGGAAATGGGCTCTCGACATGATAGATCGCTGGTCTGGATCTAACATCACCGGTCTCGAGAACCTGAAAAGCGGAGATGCGTTGAAAGTATACAGTGATTTCTTCGACCAGGAGTCTATCATAGAAGCTTCGTGTCGGGATTACGAGGCCGGGGCCACGGTTGATGTTGAGAGGGAGACAGAGGCAAATAAAGAGGGGAGAAAGATTGTGGTCCCGCTGTTGCTGGTGTATAGTGAGGCGTTTCTGCCTAAGAGGGCGAGGAAGCCGATTGTGGAAGTGTGGAGTGAGCCGTGGAGTGGAGGGGGAGTGGGGTTACGGATGTGCCGGTTGGAGATGGCATAGGGCATTTTGTTGCGGAAGAGGCGCCGGAGGTTACGGCACAGGCGTTGAAGAAGTGGTTGGAGACTTTGAGGCCTTGAGGGGCATGGGCACTATGATAACTGATTCTTAAGTCTTCGCTTTGAAGAACAAGTGCCAGTGTATCAATATTATGAGATGAAGTACTTGTTCTCATCTCATTCCTTGATTAAGGCGATCCTCTTAAAAAATTGACACTTTTTGTTATGATTTTAGCCCCAAAAAGTTGTCGCCGCCTGCAACACGGCCCACCGCACTCGGCGACTGTACTTTCTCAAACGAAATTTATTTCAGCTCATTTCGTCTCTTCTCACTAAAACTCTAAGTGCCCTACGATAGCTGAGCTGATCAATTGGCAAGGAGATGTGCATTTATCGCTGGAAATACAGCCGGACGAACCTAACGGGTAATTGCAACTATAGTGGCCTTGAGAAGTATCGTGTGTCAGCAGCAAAAATCGAAAGTGGAATATTCTAACGTATCTACCTGACGATTCAGGACAAATTGGAATAGCAGTGGGGTCTGCGTCTGCTGTTGCGAGTTCTGATATTTATCAAAAACAATACGGCCCCGATGAACTCCGCTTGGCATGTTTGTTTACTGCCCCGACAGAAATTATCCAGTGCACCTCGGCTTAGCAATCTATCGAGACAACAACCGACCGGAGTACGAGGCAGTTTCTTATGTGTGGGGAGGTCGTAAGGGTGACAGTACTCCATGTCAACCGATCTACGTTGGCCCATTTTAGGATGTTCTCCTAAAGTCGCAGGACTTTTGGTTAATAATCAAGTTTGTTCGACCCTGGCGGGGAACTCTCACCATGAGGATATGCCATGTGTATCAATCAAGAAAGAGCGGTGTTTCGCGTTGGTAATATTGACTTTCGGGCCGATGCGGAGAGTTCCAGGCAAATGACAATGCGCCACTTAAAGTCTTCCAAGTAGGATACAGCATTTGCATTATGGTACCAGTACTGGGGAAAAAGACCGTAGATCCCGCAAGCGCCAAAGTCGCATTTTCCCCGACAACTCAGACTTCAAATGCAACGCTTCCGACCCACGGGACAGAATGTTTGCGATCGCTCCAATCCTGGCCGATACCAAACTACATGTAAACCTCTGCAGATTGCCGAATCTCAATCGTTTCTTCGTCAATTTCTTCGCTCACGCAATCTTAGCATCAGGTCAATTTTCGTTCCTTGACCAGGCCGGATGGACCCAGGAAACAGTGAGCTTGTCGATATCAGCATTATCATGGTTACCAGCCTACAGATACCAGTAGAATTAGAAACGCTGTTTTGACAATATCTCATTGCCAAAGACGGAGCTTTCAATCCCTCAACAATATCCTTTTCCTCAGCCCTGGATTATGACTCTGTATCTTGATCAACATTCTGTTCGTACCCTGAAAGAAGTAATACCATTACCAGATGAGACCACTTTCAAGCAGAATATCTGCCCTGAGTTTGATGCCACGACTGGGGCTTCGACATTGGATTTAAACTTCTTATTTTGTTTACTTGTTCAACAAAGCTCATCAACTCAGTCGGTCAAATCCACCTTTATGTGATCGGAACTCTCGACCAACCTGATCGCAACCCACAAACACTCTCCCTGCTTGCATGGGCTGTACCCGACATAGTCCCTAGTAATCATCTTATGATGTTTCCTACGGATTCCAACTCAGGGAATTATGGCCTGATGTATCTAATCCTCAGGGAAAGGACAAATGGAGTCGATTTACGCAATTTTGAGCTGATCACGTCTAAAAAAACAACCTGCTCCCATCTTGTATGGATCGTGAAAGAGTAAGATGAATATCTGAACCAACTGATCCATCAGATTTACCCATCAACGTACTTCGAAATATCGGTTTTCTCAAACTCTCGCAGATCCACACCACTCTCGCACCGATAATGAAAACTATCAAGAAGATCGTCTCAGACACCTTGGACCTCGTACCCACACAAATAGAGTGCGAAATTTCTGCTGGTTGGACGATATGGTCGCTACGCGGGGATCCTTGGAAATACATTGAAGAGGCATGCGAGGCATATTATAGGAAAGCTCTAGGACCGGAGTATGCGAGTCCGGTCAAGTGGTGCTTTTACCAAAGGATAGATGTCTCGACAGTCCAAGTACTACCTCCAGTGTGTACAGCTTTCATGGATATCGCCACTCGCAGCGCACCTTTTGCAAGCTATGAAAGACTCCTGCGACCCACCCTTGGAAACTGAACAGTTGGCTGCAATGAGCAAGAAGGGCCCAAAAGAAAAGAATGAACACATAATGCTTGTGAAGTACATTGGTGTGTTCAAATTCGAGGAACGGTGATCAGATGCACAATTATCTGACAAGATTGTACCATGACAGAAATCCCGCTACTTCGACGCTATATATTTATAGCGCATGACTCCATCTGCCGTGCTTCCAGATTTTTCGGTCATGGTTGCCGACTCACTGCTTCCGCCAAACCTGATTGGTGAAAGCTCCATGACGATATTGATGCCTTGTGAGGCTAGGATATACGGCGTCATAATGCAGCAGCCACAACGCCATCATTGGCCAACACCATAGAGCTGAGGCGATGGTCACCAAGCTTGTGGCTACACCGTTTGCATAGCCACAAGCCCAGATCTTCAAACTCCACAATGAGGTTTACCACAATCCTTCTCTCTGCCAAACGCTTTCGCTATTCTTCTTTTCTCAGCATTGCGCTCTCTGTGCCCTTTCACTCCCAGTGAATTTTCAGGCGATGGACACTCCAAATATTCTACTACTTCTTCTCAGTCTCTGTACGCTTTTGTATGTATTTCAACTCGGGTACCATTGGTGGATCCCTCTTCCAATTGGAAGTAGAGATGCGAGGAATCGTAATGCACGACTCCTAGTAGTGTTCCCAGCTGCTTGCCTCGTAATATCTATCATTGGAACCATTATCATTAGTCGGAGTCCCTGGAACCAAACGAAAGAATGCAAAGAACACGACGCCACTATCAACCAGGATATTGGTGGTGTTGGTGTTCTTATAGGGCTTTTTCTGCCGTGCTTGGTTCTTCTGTTCGTACTCGGCATGGGTCATTTCAAATCCGAAACGTCGGGGCCGAAGGAACTTTGTATGGCTCAACTGGCTAGTGAGTATCAATCATACCGGAAATTCGATGCAATATTCTGTCACTAATGCTAGGCAGACTTACTCTATCTCACGATCAATATCGGAAAGGCAATCCCAATGAAGACTATCAACAACTTGGAGCTCATGATAGCCTTTTCCAGTATTGACGCTGTGAATGCTTCAGTGTCTATGGCCTTCTCCGATAAAGACGTCCTTGCAGCGCGCCAGCTGGTCTTCTGGGGAAGTGTAGTTCAGTTGGCTGCTTTCGCCGTGGAAGGCTTAGCACTTTTCAATCTTTCTCACTTCAAAGATCCTTTATGTATATCTGCATTACCCCCACAACTTCCTTCTCATGAGTTATCGTGGTTCTACTGGGCTTCAAGAACAGTGGCGGCAATATTCCAAATCCTTGCCGCTTGCAATCTCTCGCCAAGTTTGAACACGATTGAAAACAGAAGTAAAGAAAGCAGAAGTATGAATGTCACGGCAAGGGTTTTTTGGCTGGACCTTCCAGCTACAATAACAACTTCCTATTGGTTGTTCTTCTCATTCGTTCTCTTTCACGGATCTTTGGTTCTGAGGACTACATCTGGGATTGACACCAAAAACGAAATGAAGAAAGCTATCTGGAGTGAGTGGGGACAGACTGCCAACTTCATTGTCGCCGTAGTCTCCATCTCCCATGTTCTTTATTCGATTTTCAGGCTCTTCGAACCTAAGGACTTGAGAGAAAACGCTGAACTCGCGGAAACCCATAATGGGATTCCATACTGGGGATTCCTGAAGACTTCATGGAAGAGCTTAAGGTCACCCTTCCGGAAACCCAATCTTGAGCATCTTGATGAACTACTGGTGAGCGATACCAAACTGAAGAATGCGCTGTCGCCACCAAAGGCTCAAGAGGAAAAAGAAAGGGAGAGAGAATATAGGAAATTGCTGGAGGCATACAGAAAACGCGATGAGGAAGGAATGATAGACGCCCTTGAACGCGGCGCTCCAAATGACATGATTGGGCCGGATCGCGAATATCCCATCCACATGGCTGCACGTTTCAACAATATACGGTTACTTAAGCTCGCACGCTTCTGCGTATCAGACCCTCATTCCGAGCTCGTCCATAGCAGGTCATCTAAACTTTCCGAGGAAAGTCTTTTCATTAAAAATGCCGATGACGAGATTCCCCTTATGATAGCCATTCATGCGAGCGCAATTCAATCCATCGAATGGATCCTGAAAGAGATGGAAGGTTTTGCAAAGATCCTACGTCGTGAGACTGAGGTGGAAGACCTGGTTCGTCAAGCTTTCGAATCCGCGATAATGGCAGAAAAAGAAACGATAATACCCGTTCTCAAAATAGGATGGTTGAATTGGCCGCAATTAAAGCTACGGGAGAATTTAGATGATGATCGAATGTCCTCTAGAGTATTGTCTCCATTCTACTTTTCAATAAAGAACGGGAAAGAGAGAGTTACGCAACTATTATGCGATCAACACATCACTAATCTGGCTGTAACTAGAAATATGCAAGGACCCAACAATTTTCAAACTGTCTATGCTCTAGCGCAAAAGACTCGGTCTACAGACTTGGTTAAACGTACCCTGGAAGACCAATCGCACGATTGCGACGATGCGAACGCGGCCAAACTTGTTCTTTCTGCTTTCAAATCCTTCTATTTGACTGAACGCGACGTTTTCGTGTTACTCTCTGGAATCGGCGTTCATGAGATAGTTACTTTGTTTCAGATTGCCGAGGACGCATGGATTGAAGCCAGCAAAAGAATCTGGAAAATTGCTCGTATAATGCGAGCGGACGATTTGCTCAGCGAGACCTGCTCGGACTCTATTTTAACCCTTTGGGGTCCGCACCATGAATCAGAAAACAATTATGACGACGACGAGAAATTGATGCGCGGTATTCGGCAAGACAAAATGGCGAAGACTATTAGAAAAGATTTACGAGAATGGGGGGGACGAGACTGGTGGTACGCCGTTAGTGGGGCCAAAGTTGGAAATTATGGTGTAATGATGAAAGCGTTGCCAAAGGAGTCCGACGTAAATGATATGAATCGCATCAGGATGGTAAGGGATCAATATGGATGTTCCTTACTTGGAATCGCTATCAACCCGGCATCCTTACATCAAGGCGCTAACGACAAGGATGGGACGAGAGCAACATTAGAGGAGGGACAATACGAAGAAAAAATCAAGTGCATCGAAACTCTGATTCAGTTAAAGATCCCTGTCACCGCTGAGGATATTCTGATTGCCTTTCGAAATCGGGTTGGTGTCCGAGTGTTCGAAGTTCTCCTCGGCTCAGCTGAGGATTCCCATACAGAGGCTCTTCAGTTGTGTTGCCAAGGTTTGCATATGTATTGGAACTTGGACATGCTAATATCGGTTCCAATGGGGCGTTATTTTTTGGGGGGGATCGACATGTTGCTTCAAAGCGGGGCCGATCCAACCAGACGAGACTCAAAAGGTCGCACTCCACGGCAGAGTATTGAATTGGGCTCAGGCCACTCCACTTTTGATTCAATTAGTATGTTGGGATTATGGACGGATAGGCATGAGGGAGCCTCGTACATCGACAGAATTGTAAAACTCCTTGCACGGTGGGAGCATTATCACGAAGGTGGCCGTCAGCAGCGGCCAAACAAACCAGATCCGGTACATGATGGAATGAAGGAAGGAGAATTAACAGACCAAGAGTTTGAATACGAAGAAGAACTACGAGACCTGGTATATGATGACACGGAGGAAGAAGACTCAGCCACGAATCCGAGAATGCGGAATCCGTAGGTATGATCACCTTGCTTGAGTAGAAACTGTTCTCAGAAACTGGCTCAAATAGAGAATAGAATTGAAAAAGTCGATGCACTATAGAAGGTCTCCGCCAGACTTTTTGAAATTCAAATATTTTTATTTCCGACACCATAAATCAATTCTCAACGGAGTAAATCTGTAGACCAATACATCACTTGGCTTGATTGCTTATCCTATGAACTTACCCATGGGATCGTATGTAGAATAGGCTATTCGCTCTATTGTATATAGCCCCAGTAATCCTTAGCACCCTCAATAAGAAAAGCTGGTGTAGTCTGCATGTTCCACACGAGTTACGAGGCCAATAAGACAAAAATCTCCGAGCACGACAACACCTGAACTTTCTCGATCGCAACAAAAGTTCCATAGGAGGCTGGATACCGAAGTTCTGTTTAGCTCCATAAATCTGTGGTTTCAAATCCTAGGCATTGACACGGATGTAAACTGCTATCAATACAGAAGTTTGTGTGAAAATTGGGGTGCAGTTTTGAATGCGACTTAATTGGATAGCTGTCCAATATCAATTCGAGCTTATAAAATACATCAAACAGCACGAAAAACCTTTATCTAAAAGTCTAAAACTTCAAAACCACTAGTTCCAACTAAACAGAAACGAAGCCAGAAACGATTAAAAGGTTATCCTCAAATCACATAACAACAAAATTGCATAAAAGCAGTCACTCTATTGCAATACACCACGACAATATTAATCCACACTGTCCACCCTCGGTGTACGCCCATGCCCAGCATCTCCAGGTCTGGGCAATCCATATGCCCTCTCAATCACAGAGTCCACGTCCCGGTTGTGGGGTCTGGTGGGAACTATGCCTGTGATTTGGCCTGGAACTGTAGAGGAAAGACGTGAGCTGCTAGAGCTTCGACTGTGGATATTTGGGAAGTGGGTGTGATTCGGTGGCGCGTTGTTTGTGAAGTATGATTCTGGGTGGGTGGTAGGCGGGGCAGCGTTTGTGAGAGGCTGGCCTTGATGGGTAATATGTGGATGAGAAGTATGTGGAGAGTTATTTGCGAAGTGCTTTCTTGGATGGGCGACAGGTGAGATGCTACCCGTGCCGTGTTGTCCGGGATTTTTGAAAGGCGGGGTTTTATTTGTGAAAGGCTCTCCTTGGTAGGGAGTGTTGGAAGTGTCATTTTTGACGTATTGTCCTGTGTAATGGTCGTCAGCATCTCTGGTATGCAATGTAACATTCTCCTGTTCTTCGCACCGACCTTTTACTTGAGCAACTGGTGCGCAGTTTGAATCTCTCGGGCGCTTATAGTATTCCTGAACCAACGAATTTTTGACATTCATATACAATTCTGTACATTTCACCGATCGCCTCAGTGCATTCTGCACAAAAAGAGGGGGACAGACCGCACTCTTGACGTTCGTGAAATTTCCTTGGCCGCCTTTTAACGCATAGTCGGTCACAAATCGCTTTAGTTCAGTCGAAGCTCGGCTGGAGGTGGAGGTCGGTGCAAATAGGTGTGAAATAGTCGCATTGCACATTGGCAGGTCTGGAAGGAGGGTTTCCCTGAGTAGATCCATGATAAAGTCGGCGTAATCGTCATCCCCGATGGTAGTAGCTAGGATATGTGCATTTAGTAACGGCCAACAGGCTTTCCAGCCCCATTTTTGCTTCCTAGCGTTAGCATGAGATTGGCCCCATTGAGGGGAGAAGTAGACAGTTCCCGTGGTAAGATACTCCAAATACATCCTAAAGGCTCTAGGGTCCACATTGTCTATCTTAATGCATTTGTCTTTTCCGGAAGAACTATCTTTACAATTCTTGACGTAGTTGAAGAGTCTTACGGAGTTTCGGAGTATCTCCATTGAAACCTGAAAGAGTTCCGGTACTAGAAACACCGATGAAGTCTCTGGGTCACCGATTAAGAGGCTGATTAATTCATTGCTGAGGCTTCTGTTTGGAAGCGCTTGATGTTGCGGAGGTGGTATATCACAAGCAACAGCAGGCACTTCACGATGTGCTGTTGCTCGATGAATTTCTGGTGTAGTAAAATTTACTACTCTAGTCGGCTGTCTCTGTGGAATGGGTGAAGCAATGGGCGCTGGACTGAAAGCTTGTGATGAATACTGAGCTTCTCGACACGATCCGTTTGGATGAGGCCCACGACATGATTCTGTCCAAATTCGTGGTGGCGCACTGGCGTTCCCGTCGCTATAAATGTGGTTGTTTTGTGCTTGGTGATTTTTGAGGGGAGGTGTGGTACGCTCGTGTGAGTGATGAGGATGGCAACAGCCGTCTGAACATGCGCTATTGTCATGTGATCCGGCAGGAGGGCCGATACTGCTACCTACACCATGATTCGGCTGAGACTCGCAGCATCCATCTTGACAACCTCCTGGAGCGTGAATGTGTGGCGTAGTATGATGACGACATCCATCTGTACAATCTGCGTCACGGACGTGGGGTTGATGAGTATGGCAGCAACCGTCTTGACAGCCTGCGTCATGAATGCGGGGTGTATGAGATTGTCGGCGACCGCGAAACACATTCGGAACTTGCGACATTGAAGCACGTCTTTTCCCGAAGAAAGTGACCATGGTCTCTCGCCGCAAGATGATCGACCTCTCGGCTCAGGCGAAGTAGAAGAACAGCAGATTAAAAAACTCATGAGGATGCAAGTTCCAGACCTATTTGTATACCGTTGCGTTCCCTGCCTCTAGCCTTGAACACTGAAAATTGAAACATGTGCTGTACCTTGATGGCCAGATCACAGAAACACGAACGTGCGGATGGATTCACAGCTGTGCGTTTTCGTTTGTTACATCTGACAGGAAAACTTGGACATAGGGACTTCGGTAAGTCGATCCACATGTCGCGGACAATTGAATGCTGGCAGTTAGTTCACAATCATCTGCATCAATTTTTTTCATCAGCTTCAACCTAGTATCTCGAAACAGTACAGTGAGCTGCGAAAATCTATAAGTTACTGCATTCTGCGTGCTTACTGAGGTGGTCTGTATCATGACCTCGATGAACAAAATTTATCATAATCCTACAGAAGCTAACACCTACAAGACAGCACTAAGCAAAGATCTCCCGTAAAACACATGAGTGAATGCTTTCGTGCAGCATCCAACATGTCTACTCAGTTTGGTCCGCTTTCGCCTTCTGTCACCGGACCGCACTCGAATGCTAAGATACCGTGTATGATATATTTTACATTTCGAAATCGCCGCGCTGGGGAGGAGAACAATCGAACGGTTGTGGAAATACCCTATGAGGACGCGCAAAAGTCCTGGTATTTGAGATCATGTGTGGAACGAGAGCGACAAACAACCAGAAAATACAAAGTGGATCTGCCCGAGGCGGACCCAGAGGCGTTCAAATTGTATAGACTATGGCTTCACAATGGCCATCTGGCTTTCCCGAGCATGCATATAATTCAGACTCTTCGAAAGAGTCCCGGTAATCTGCTTCAGTGGGGCCATTGTCTAGGTTGGGAGGAGTGTCTCCCACTGCTGTGCGCGTATGTGCTGGGAGTTCAAATGCGAGATTTCCGGTTCCAGGACTACGTTATCGATGCGCTAGCGTTTTGGCTGGTGCGAAATCCAGCGCCGGATCTTGGGACGTTGGAGTTTATTTCTCAGCGGCCATATGTCACGATAGAATTGAAGGAATTTTTAGTGGAGCTCATGATAGTCGCCAATCAACAGGCCTTCGAGAAATTACCAAACAAAGTTGAGGAGACCGCCGCTGGTCAGTTGTATGATAAACATGAAGGGTTGAAAAATAAAGAATCACATATTGTAATAAACGATCCTGACAGCGATGAGAATCTGAGCGATACCGATAGGGCGGATTCGGAGGATGAGTTGGACTTCTGTTGTGTTGGGTTCCCAGATAACGAAGAAGTCGAAAGGGAAGCAGAAAAAGAAGTCTTAAACTCTTGGCCGGCTTTCCACCAATGGAGAGAAGATGTCGCTTGCCGGTTCGGAGACTCAGGAAGCGATGGATATGTCATCGAAAGCATTGCCTCATATGTAGAGAGTGGTTCACGCCCAGGCAGTGTTCGATGTAGAGCTGTCGAGGAGGCGGATGATATGCTGATGGTCAGAGCCACTGTCCAATGTCAGCGCGAAGTTTTGATTGCGGAACTACTGGAGCTCGAGGACGCGTCTGTCAACGCAGCTGCTGTGAATTATACTGCATTCCGGCGAGAAACTGCTGCCTCCCAACCGCTGTTTGATTACATTACCATGGAGTGGTACAATAATGATGGGATCCAATGCGTTGACCAGCAAAAAAGAGCAATCTCCCCACCACAGGTTGATTTCTTAGCGATAGATCGGGGTCAGCCTGATAACCTATCCAGCGTAGAGCCACATGATAAGGACTTGCGATACATCAATATTATACAACCGCCTTTCCCTGCTATATCGCCTGTAGCACCTATTGATCAATGTCCCTTGATTGACTTATCTGATGATGCGTGTCTGGAGATACCGGTGACTCAAAATCCAGATCCGTGGACTTCATACTATGACGAAGTGGTCGAAGCAGTGTTGGGCCCCATCTCACACAAATCAGAACCAGCAGCGCAGGGAGTGGACACAGAAAAGGCAAATGATGAGACTCAATTCCACACTAGCGCCGTTTCGGAAGCTATCCATGAAGATGAATTGGCTGGGCAAGACGCGTTGCTCTCACTGGACGCCATTGAAAACTTAAACTCAGCGGAGCAGCAGCGCAGAAGGTTACTGGATCATAATAGAGTATCAGCGCTTGAACAACCTGTGTACGCCAGCAAGTTTCACAAGTCCTTCAATGAACCGTTCATTCCTGCGGCACTCGGACAATGGGAAGCTTTCAAGCTTGATTCGGAGGAGAGACTGGAGCCTGATTCGAGGTTTTCTGCAACCTATAGCATATCTGCGATCGAGTCAAAAAAACTTGTTGAGTGGGGTTGTGACGAAAGAATTCCAGTTTTTACGAAGGAGGCATCTCAACCGCCGCATTGCAGTCCCAAGAATCCTGTGAAACTGGGTTCTTTTAGTCGGCCCTTACAAAGTCTTCGTAAGATTCACGAGAAGAGACAGTCGCGGAAGCTGAAACGTAAGCCTTTACCAAGCTTGCTGGGACCGTTCTGGTTGAGCGCGCAACAAGATACGAAAGAAGAAGAAGAAGAGAATTCCACTTTAGGCGTGAATGCGGAGTCAGTATCAAAGACATCATCACTTCAACCGCATATTTCTATTACATCTGATATTGGCTCTGGCGAGCGAGAAGATGGAGCGGCGGCCATGGATTATTTGAAAACTCCGCGGTCGCAAAATAGCTCATTACTGGCCCCAGTCCAAGAAAATCAGCAGTACGACGATGTGGCACCGCTTCTAGATCTGGCGCAAATGATCGAGTTAATTGACATAAATGACACCCATGTACATAAAAACTACGAATCGGATGCGACTGACTGTCATGTAGACCCTTCTAAGCTCCGAAGAGCACCGTTCCAGAATTTTCCATCAGGAGGAACAGAAGTGACTTGCGCTGTACCCGCGGCACCCGCTGCACTCCGGCTGCCCGAAAGCCCTGAAAACGCTCCTTTAGGAGGAATACAAACTTTGAACACATTTTCATCATCACAGGCCTCTGTTGAACCATCTGACATGGAACTTTTCTTCCACATCTATAGACCGTTTCGCAGTCTCCGACGTATGGGTAGCACAACACGCAGGTTGCTTCGCCGCCATCGCAGTCTTCCTCATCTACAAACCAGGCTTGGAACTAATATATTCTCTGCACCTCGACCTCTAGAACATCAAAAGCTACCAAAGCGTAAACCAGCACCTCTTCGTGGGGTGGACTGGGTTGCAAATATCAGGAGACACTTTACCTTGGACATCCCAATTCGAGCTGAGCTCGGAGGTACCCCAATTTGTCATAGTTACAGGCCCTCTGGTAGAGGAGAATCGCCATTAGCGTTTTATGTCTCTCATCTTTAGTACCACATAAATTGAATAACCCATTAATAGTTCATTGAACATTTCAAAACGCATAATCTTCTTATGCCAACGTCCCAGTGCCCAGTTCTGCTTCATCGTGTACTTCCTCGAGGTTCTACCAGATGCTACCTCTATCTCCTACTTTAGATAGCTAGCACGGCTAGGTACCGAATTCCTTCCAGTCTGTCACCGCCTACTGATTCTGCCTTCTGTGGCCTTCTAGCGTGAACGCCTGGGGCCGCAGTAGATGGGGCCGTGCGCTGGGGCTGTACGCAACCAATGAGAGACTACACTAGCAAATTCGAGCCAATCATGTAATGCGCTTGTCTGACTTGGGTATAGTTTTGAGACGCTAAGGCTTTCGCGCTATTATGTAAGAACGTCTGGTCCAAGCGCCTTTTGGCATACTTAAACCCTTCCCGTACTGGTGCACCCTAGTTTTGACCTTCTTCTCATCACAACCACCAACTTCAAAGTCTCGATTCCTCGAAAGCAATTTGTCCAAGCTCTTTATTCACCATGACTTCTCTTCAATTTTTTTCCTTCAACGACTTTCTTCCACCACAACATATACAAACAATCAATATCGCATGGTGTCTTCATATGAAGTCACAACAAGTATTTGCTTTTCTCTTCCTTCACTTTATATCTTTACTGATCTTTCCTATACAGTAACACATAACAACAACAACAAAAGCAACAACGATCTCGAACGATATCAACCATAAAATACCACCCTTCCTCGCATCGCTTCAATACTACCTCGCTTTCCAATCGCTTTCGTTTCCGCAACCTCGATTCTCCTCCAAACATTGGTATCGTTTCTTCTGGTCTTGGATATCGTACTGGCTTTGGGTTTGGGTTTGGTATGGGAGGAGTTTACAACGGGTTTGCTGTTTTGGGTGAGATCACAACTGGTATCCGATGTTGGAGGAAAGCGCACTCTTGAGTGTTGAACGTCTTTGTACGTGGCCTATCGGATATTGGAAGTATTTCTCGAGTCATCTGGTCGGCATGTTCGCATGTTTATCTCAGACCTTTTGATTAGTTGTGGATTGGTGCATACCACTTTGAACGGTTACAGAGCTTAGAGGGTCCAGCGGTTCTTTGAACCCCACCTCATGGGCACCCGCACTCATTGTCGTATGTATTCATGAACCATCAGGAGGGAACCAGCTTCGAGCTTGGTGAGTGGCACTGTTCTTCTTGGGGCGCTGTTCATACAGTCAGGTCAAGCTTGAAGAGCATGTCCGGTGCGGGTAGCTAAGAGGAGGAGTGGGTCTTTCAGATTGGTCTTTGGTATTTGGTCTTTGGTCTTGGATTTGGGTATTGGATGGAACAAGGGTTGGATTTCACGGGTCTTGGAAACAACAAACAAACAAACAAATACATACACGAACAAAATCAACACAACATCATCAACACAACATCATCAACAAAGAAAATCAGGTTCTTCAGATACACAGGTTGGAATGGGCTATTGGGTTCAGACAAATCTTCAAGCAATACATAGTTCTTTCACGTCTACATCTTCTCTTTATCATCATGTGACTTTTACTCTTTGTTACTGACTGTCCTCTTATATTGTAGTTTGTGTCCCTCTCTACAATTAGCCTTAAAAACTTGTATTGTTGTCGCTGGTGAAGGTGCCACATGGCTAGCTCGTGCAGTAAAAGCGGATAGGACCAAGACCATGTTGCTGGTTTGTTTAAGTCTTCGCCTTAATACTTATAGCTAATGTTTTAGCTTTCCTTGACTGCCCATGGGTTCATGATGCTATAAGCGATGAGATATGCGGTCGCGATCAATCATGAATATTCTAAGGTATACCTAGCCTTGGAAGTCACCTGAGCTGACCTGCAGATACGATGCTGGGCAAGGCGTTCGAATATCCACCAGGACTACCTTGGACCCAAACACCAAAATTTATCTCAACACCCTGAACTGTGCCGCAAAATGGAGCAACTTTGCGCAACATGCAACACGATCCCGTTCCTGAGTTTAACCATGCCTACAGCCTCAGACATTCTCGCCAAGCGAGCTTTAGTCCGCAAAGGCACTGCAAGCTCAGACTTCCTCCCATTCCCTAAGTCTGTTGTTGATCCTCGCGACATCGATCTAGGCTGCTTATCCGACATTCAAAAGCGCAGTGCCCACTGTCCCCTCTGTGCACTCATACACTCCACCGTCTGTCATCGAGGCGCACGATACTACGACAATCGGCCGATCCCCGCCAACGACAGCAATGTGATCTTCAAAGCCACCGTCGACTTGCGCTTCTTTGCCTACATTACTGAAACAGCGACCGACAGCGCGGTGACGAATGCGCCTGGTCGGCTATTTATCCCGCGGCGCCTCGATATCAGTGTGACATTGCGTGAGGGCGTGTTCTTCGACAGTGTATGGATGGAACCGCGAACGTTAGCTCACTACGGCAGGATCGCACAAGCTTGTCATGTACGTGATTTCTACGAAGAAGATGAAGAGGAGATTGGGAAAGAAGGCGTCGGTTCACCCAGTCAGCGCTGGGAGCGTCAACCAAACATGTTATTTGGGGGAAGAAAAAGGCCGGAGGTTATTGATCCAGTACTACTTCGGCGTTGGATGGCGATCTGCGAAAATGAACACGAGGATATATGCCATGAAAGTGAAGACACGTATGTGGACGGTGAAAGGTGAGAGTCCATCTTTCGCGCGTGCTTGGAGAAAATGACAACAGTACTGATGATTTGAATAAGTCCCTCGTATGTCAGAGAAGGAATGCGGTTGATCGATGTAGAACGAAAATGCATAGTGTCGGCCGCAGGCGACAAATTGCTCGGAGCCAAATACGCATCACTAAGTTATACCTGGGGCATCGCCAAGCAAGTCAAGTTGACTTGGGACAACCAGCATGAGATGGAGACACCGGGAGCATTTTCAAAAATCCGACTTCCGCAAACAATACAGGATGCAATTGATCTAGTAGAGTTACTGGGTCTTAAATGGATTTGGGTATGTCTTTCTTACGCAGCCAAAAGAAGAAGCGCATGTTCTCACGTTTCTATAGGTCGATGCCTTGTGCATCATGCAAGGTGAAAGTGAAAGCGACCTGGAAGACAAGAAAGTGCAGCTTGCAAATATGGGTAACATCTATAGTGGAGCTTTCTTAACAATCGTGGCAGCGTCTGGCGATAATGCAGATACAGGGTTGTCCGGTATACGCCCTGGCAGTCGCCTGTTCCAACAACGAATCGTTAAGATAATTCCTGAGGACGCCGATTCCAAGCATGCGGGTCTCTCACTTCTTTCTACTTGCGCATCTCGCCCCGTTTCACTGATGGGGAACGGTTTTCGAGATGAAGATGCAGATCTAAGTGCGTGGAATACTCGGGCCTGGACCTTCCAAGAACGGTATTTGTCTCGACGCTGCATTGTCATCACCCCAGAGCAGACGTACTGGTCCTGCGATGGCGGTTTGTTCTGCGAAGAGTCATTCTTCGAGCACCCGAATCTATACGAGAAGGGCGTTTTTGACACTCCACTGAAAGTAGAGCTTTGGGGAGGCAGTGTCGGACCGCTACATCTAAAAAGCCTCGATGGACCCGTCTCCAGGATTAACATGACAAAATCAATTTTCTGGTCTACGTACAAGGCCGCTGTATTGGACTATTCAAAACGACAAATGTCATTCCGAGGCGATGTACACGATGCCATTAGCGCTGTCATTGACGCTTTTGGGCAGCTGTCCGGAGACCAATTCCGGTGGGGCCATCCGGATTCAAGATTCGGCAATTCACTGGCATGGTCCTCGCCCGGCTCTGAGTCCAAGCTACATCGTCGAACAGCAAAAACAACACTCCCCATGACAGTTCTGAACAGAAGAGTGCAGCTGCCAAGCTGGTCTTGGATGGGGTGGGTTGGTGCGGTTTCGGTCCCAGTGGGTGATCAGCAGCTCGAAATGTGAGTACATGCCGACTCCTCCCATACATCCACGCTTTGCTAATACGCTCCAGGGAAACAACTACAATAATGTGCTATGAGCACCATACTTCTCCGCTCACCTTTATGCCTATACATGGTACGACGCGATTTGACCATAGATCCTCCGACTGGACGAAAACAACATTCCAAGCTTCACCTACTTGGCAAAAGGATCTCACAATGGTGACGAGCAGAGAAATAAAAACACAGCTACCTCAGATATCCGAATCCGAACTACAGGATATCCCAGACGGCCATGTTATATTCTTTTGGACCTCCTCAGCACATTTCACGATCGAAAGACCACTCGACTGGGAGCTAGAGCCCGAAAAGCGAGGTTCTGAATACCTGCAATTACCCACTGTAAAAGACTATACCGGTCGGCCGGTCGGGAACATAAATCGCCTGGGGACGGATCATTGGGTAGACATTGAACAATCAACGGGTATGCATGAATTTGTCGCTATTTCTCGACGACAGGTGCCACAGCTTCCTGACGAACCTGCCATCGTCACGGCGTTGCAGATAACGTGGGTCAAAGGATTTGCGGAGAGGGTCAATGTTGCGGAGATTGAGGAGAAGGCTTGGATTGCCGCGGGGCCGGTTTGGAAGCTTATTGCGCTGGCGTGAGGATTGTGCGACGGTGAAGAATATACTTAGGCATGCATTGCACTTATCTCTCAGAAAAAGAAAAACACATGCGAAGAATTGGCTCTATCGAAAGCTAGCTGCCGCTCCATGTTCAATCCGTCCTTCAAAATCCTCGTTCCATGTTTTCAAGCTCATCCGGTGAATACATGCTATCCCATTCACAATCATCGACTGTAAAGGGAAAGTCCGCGCTGTATACCACCCTGTACCCTCCATCTTCGATTTACACACCCTGACATCTCTGGCGAAGAATTCGTCTTATCGTGAAAGGTGGGGGTGCACTATCGGCTGTGAAATGGTGATTGGGTGTTTCGAACTTTTGGATAGAGTTTGGAAAGGATACACAAAAAGGCGAAATTTGGTCTCCGGGTCAAGGCTTGAGGGCAGATAACGCGACGCGCTAGTTGATTAGGGTCTAAAGATTCTTGGCCGTCGTGGTCTAGGGATAGATGGAGTTTGCGAAGGCTTTTGATTGGGGTGATAGTTGTTCAGAGGGTAGACCAAGTACCTCAACCATAGTTTTCAATGGTTTTAAAAGTGAATTTTGGTAATCTGAAACTCGTGTTCCAATTGCGCTTTCCAGCGAATGGATTATCTGCATACGGAGTATTGTATGCGCCAGGAAGGGAGATGAAGTTTAAGGTGTGAAACTTCATGATAACGAAGATGGATGTTTCGGGCTTCCGATGCAGGACTTCCATATATCTGCATTGCGAATCAACGTCAGTTTATGCCTCAATTAATCATGGGTCAATGAACTTGCATCTACCTGCACGCATGCAGTGTCGCCATCGCTTCACCAGTCTCTGCGTCTTCTTCCTCACCCTTCGAGTGCTGGCTCCGAGAAGATCGGAGTCGGCGCCCCCATTACTTCGTCTTCAGCATGATGGGCCCTGCCTCCTTCTAGGCTTCTGCGCTCGCGAACAATAAGCCATCCGTTTTCATCTCCGGTGGCGCATGCAGCCAAGACAATTTTTTGTTATTTTTGCTCCAAGAAGAAATTTAGAGGCTTAAGGCTGGGAAGATGAAGTCATTGTGAGCATACCCATGGGTTATACATATCGCCAACGCTTGTGGTTGTCTCGCACTCCTTATCTTCACGAAGCATGCGTAGATGTGACTGTGTCACCGACGGGCTGTGCCACATTGATGTGGGACTCTATCGGAGACGTAAGCACGTGGCAAGGTATCGAGCTGGCAACCCAAACCAACGAGCCCTAATTAGATTGGCATAAGGACCAGTAGGCCAGTACCTTAGTACCATGTATCATTGCTATTGTCCCTCTCAGTCATGGTTGTCGTGATAAGAATTGACTAGTGCTCTTAAGGTTGGCGTCCTTGGCGCAATTTCGACGACATGTCGTCTTCGCCATCCTGTGGGTTCAACTCTAGCAAAGGTACAATTGACATTGGAGAAGAAAAATACACCAGGTGTGGTCAAAGAAATCATTTGACACCACGCAGCGCGGGCAGACGTGACAATTAGCCGTTGCAAGACATATGTTGATGAAAAGTTGGGGAAAACTGTAGGCGGAAAACCCTGAAGGAATATCTTATGGCGGATAATGCATCATGCAGAACGTAACGTATGTGAGGTTGATATGCCTGTGGTGATTGATGCAGGTAGTACCGCACCAATCTCGCCCTTAGACTCATAATTTTATTCGCAGAGAAACCCGCCCTCCAGTCTCCATCGAAGTACTCTACTTTCCTCTTTGCAGTGAGACGTTCCCTAGCTGTGCCGCCCGGTTTTGAGTTTAGAACGTGGTTACGTCACTATCCACAAGTCCGCATTGAGAATTCCAGCGCCACGCGGATTTCCTTTTCTCAGTCTAACCATGCACTCGAACGGTTCTACGAGGGGAATACAAAACGTATTTCAAGGGTGAGAGTTAGGCATAGTAATAGAGTAAAATATGAACTAAATCACAACAAACATGCTATGAATAGATCTCTCAGACCCGACTCCTCGCGGCCCGTGTACGTACGCATCTATCATTCCATGCAATCATAAAAGCATCTACGTATCAAATATCTAATCATGCACACACAACTGCCCCAGTAAACGCCATCCATGTACCGCATGCCATACAGTGCCGTGCCTTGCGTGATATCATCCTGTCCAGTCCTATCCCATCCTTTCTTTCGAATTCCAAATAGCCGCGCCGCAAAAGGACAAAACAATGCAGATGCAGCGAACCCCAAAGAGATATATACCAGGAATCAAAATATCAACTTCAATCTCCATTACCTCTCATTACCCAATCCAAGAAGTCTAAACTGCTTCACGCACTTCGCCGAACGAGTTTGTTCCTATCATCAATCAGTTGGCGCTCGAATCCTCACACCTCAATTGAACTTACGTATTCCCCTCCCTCCCCTCCTTCCTTCCCCCGATCCCCAAACTCCAACCCCTACTCCTCGGCCTCCCCTTCTCCTCTTTCTCCTTCGCCCTATCAATCTTCTCCTGACTCCCATATTCCCTCTCCTCCTTCTCCTCCAGCGCTGTCTTCGGCCTCCTCTCTCCCTCCTTCCCTTCACCATTTCCCCCACTAGCAGTAAGCTCATTATCCCCAACAACCGCACCACCTCCAAGCCCACTATACTCCCCCGCATAATATCGACCCAATTTCCCCGCGCGTGGCGAGCTCGTTTCCCCAATCTCTGGGCGTACAGGTGCCGTCAGACTCGCTGTCGCGGCTGCTATTGCCGTCGCGGGCCGTTGGGGTATGGATATCGATTTCCGTAGCGGATTCGTATCGTATGGTGACTTTGTGCGTTTGAGTTCGCCTTCGGCGAGCGCGGCGCCAGCGGTGCGGGGCCGTTTACTTATTGTGGAGAGAGGAGCATTCTTGTCTTTGGGGAGGAGTGCAGTTTTGACCGGGGAGGGAGCAACTGGTGCCTTGCCCTTGTTTTTGCCCTTGTCCTTTGATCTTGTGGAAATGGGGTCTTCGTTTTCTTTGTCACGGCCCTGGGCGAGTTTGCGCATCAGATTTTTGAGACCGTAACTCTTGCGACGCGTGTGGGTTGCATTGCGGAGCTCCGAGGGAGGAATGTCGGCGGAGATTAGAGAGAGGCGGTTCCTGTCTGCACGGGTTTGGGAGGCAGGACTGCGAAGCATGTGCTCTGGTGTACCCTGGATGCTGCGATCAGGAGAGATGTTAACGGGACGGGCTGGGAGCGGAATGTCGGCGCTGGTGACGAGATGGATGCTTGGGTCTGTAATAAGGGTCGCGCCGCTGGATCGCGCAGAGGTGTGTTCGGCGGAGGTGTTGCGTGGACGTGCACGGTGGTGCGCGAGACGCTCGTGGTCCATCATGAGTTGTTGTTTTGTGAGGGTTAGTTCAGAAACGGAAACTTGGAGGCGCTCGATCTCGGATTGAAGCTTGGTTTGCGCGTGGTGCTCTGCTTTCGTGGCTTTGAGAGCTGCCTCGAGTTCGGCTGTTTGGGTAGAGAGTTGCTCGTGTAGATGGTCGATTTCGGTGTCTTTGGCTTCAAGGGCTTCGCGCGACTCTTTGAGTTGACCTTCCATGCGTTGGAAGTGCACGCGGTGTACTACACTCGGTCTTGCATTTTCCATATCATCGTTGACTGCTTTTTCGAGTTTCAATTGTTCTCTCATGGCGGCCAATTCCTGCTCGCTGGTGAATACTCGCACATTCGCCTCCCGCAGGCGCTTGTCTAATGCCTCGTGCTCCGCATATAGACGCAAGTTGTCTTGCTGAGCGGCGTCAAACATGGCCTCCAGTTCCTGCTTGTCGGACTCTTCGATCGTCGGCAATCGCGCCGGAGAGAGCTTTTGGCTGTTCTTCCGGCACTCTTCGTCGAGTCTGATGGCAGTTTCCTGAAGCTTATCGCGCGTCTGCGCATGCTGCTCTCGTTCTCCGTTTAATGTATCCTGCATCGAATTCATCGTCTCCCATGCCCTCGTTAGCTCTTCTTGCGCCCGAGTCAACGTGTCAGAGCTGCTCTTGGCCGCCGAAAGCTCTGCCTTGAGCTTCGCAATCTCTTGATCTTTGTCGCCAGGGCGCTCCTCGTCTTGAGAGCCCTTTCCTTTGACGCGAAGAATTTTTACCTGCACCGCGGCTTGATGGTCACCGCCTACTGGGAAGTTCGCCTCGCCTGTAGTTTGAGGAGAATCGTTACGTTCGAGAACAGCGATGCGCTCCCTGAATCGCCGTATTTGCGAATCTTTCGCATCTAGAGCAGCTTTGTGCTGCCGATAGATCACCTCCAGCTTAGTCTCCTTCTCTTTAATGTACGTCTCCTTCTGTTCGTTTGCTTTTCGCAGTGCGAATAGTTCAATGTCCTTGCGATAAACAACCGCTTGGTGGTCCCGCCCAATTGTCTGCTTAATGGATTTCATTTCGTCGCGCAAGCTAGAGTACTCTGCGAAAGTTTCACTCAGTGTCTCGCGCGCGTTCTTCAAGTCGTCACGTGTTTTGCGTAGTTCGATTTCCTTGACTGCGTCCGCGGTCTTGATTTCGACCAAGGTCCTGCGCAGGTGCTGAATCTCCTCCTTTTTCTCCTTTGCACTCATCAACTCTGAGTCCGCGAATTCAGGACCTCGCAGAATATCGCGACGACTTTTGTTCTTGGCAGACGCGGTGAGATCTGTCTTGGCTACGGCAGTATGCGTTGGAGACAACAGTGTTTCAATAGCCGAGCCTCCCGCATCCACCAACCTTCGTCCTGCGGATAGTCTCCGGAAAGCTTCGAACAAAACCATCACTAAGGCTGCGACCAGCAGATCTTGGATTGAAACTTGCCGATTGGCGACTGTAACCAGGGCGAAAACGTGCAGTGCGTTTGCAACCTCCGTCTCGTGACGAGCTGCCCACGACTCCGGGTGGTTTCGAATGAAAACGAGAAATGCACCTGGTAGGGCGGTAGTAACTGCGACGGACACAAACCGTGAGGAAGGAAAATCGTCAGTCCAGCGATCGCGGAGTATTCGTGAAATTTCGTCCACATTCAGGCCCATGCGCATTCCAGTTGCCATCAGAAAGTTTGCAATATTATTTCGCGTACCCTCAATTACGTGAAAGATAAACGTTGGCGCCGGCTTGTCGCTCCACCTTGATACCGGAAGACTTAACCGGACATCCAGCGGATGAGATGAGTCGTATATTGAGAGTCCTTTGGGAATCGCCGTCGCTGCAGAGCGCAGCGTAGAATGGGAGTTGTCGCAGAACCCAGCGAGGCCACAGGGTATGAATTGTCCAGATATGTAGAGGTATGTGCCGGGCAATACAACAATCAGACCAGCAGCCAGAGACACGGGATGATTCTGCGCATAGTCCCTCACGGATCCCAAGACGACACCTGTCATGATTCCCTCGGCTGGTAATTGTGGTGATGGATTGGCGAGCTGTAAGACAAACTGGGGGTGGCACCGAGAACGCCTCGCGATATACAGAAATATCTGCAGTTAGGACAAGTAGACCGTTGTTATCATGGAAAAGTGTGTTCGTGCGGATTCATGCGTTGTATTCGTATCAATTAGATGTCAACTAGGAGAGTGTGTACATGATGAAGGAAATAGGAAATGCCAGAAGAGAATATCGAAAAAATGAGGGACAGGCCCAACCCAATGCAGAGGATGCGAAAGAGGAGAGAAAGGGGATAATAGAGCTCAAGGAAAGGAAATCGCATTGAGCATCTTTAATGAGGCATCGTAAGTAATATTCAGGAACGCCAGGCTTAAATGCAGAGGAAAGGATATCGCAGCAAAAGGAAATAGGAGAGACAGCATTGACCTGATACCGTGGGCGAGCAGGATGGATGCTTATATTTTGAAACGTTTCGATCCTTCGACCAGGCCATCGCCGAGCTTTGTCGCGATGGCCCAAACAGGGAGATAGTGCTGTAGCTCGTTGAAGGCTGGAATGGCATCTGCATTCGCATCGGACCAGAGACAGACGATGCTTCCAGAAGGTGTCGAAGACGCCTCGCGATCCCATGTAATGCTCACGTTCCAGGGCTGATCCCATTCACGATGCCATAGGCGCAGCTCGCGCGATCCGTGCTTGCCGACCGCATTGAAGCGGGGGTCTGAAACGCCGCCGTCGATCGCCAAATCTACCATCGGCGTGTCAAACAAGATGCGACACCCACGCGTGTTGCGCCCGACGACGCGAATCGTGGCTTTATTGGCTCCTTTGTCGCTATGAATGGAGTAATCAAGCCATGTGTCGTGGTACGTTGTGTTCTTGGTGTTGTTGTTGCAGGTATTGAACCCTTTGGGTTCCAACTGGGGTACTGGATACGCTGGCAATCCATCCCACGCGCACTTCTTCAATTCCTTGCGCGTCGCAATTTGGGGCGTCGTGCAGTTCAGGCTCTGTCCCTGCGCGCTGGGCAGTTCTTTGATTATGCTTTGCACGTACCCGTCCAGTCCGGTCAGGGCCACCTGGTTCTCTCCAGTGTCCAAGTCGACATGTTGCAGGAAATACACCTTCAGGCGATGATCCCGGGAGAATGGGAATGCCACCAGGTTGTAAATGACTGTGCCGACACAGACAAAGAAGAGGAATGTCGGGATATGGTAGGTGAAGCGATGGATAAAAGGCCCGGCTGGGGCGAGCAGCAACACAGTGAGGGCAGCGAAGGCAATGTATATGAAGAGAGCGGAGTTACCGTCAGCAGGCGTCTGGACTAACGCCGATGTCAACAAGAGAGCCACTTGACCCACCAGGATGACGTTGATGGGCACTAGGAGCAGGAACTGGAAGAACCAGAGTGAGCTTGGCAACTTGCTACTCCATTCTTGTTCTCCAGGATACACATCGCCAGCTTCTGGTGCGTTGGAGCGCGGTTCTCGATCGGTACCCTCGCTGACCGATTGTCTCCTACTGCCGTATCGCACAAAGCTTCTTCTATCCCCGCGGAGCAGAGACGTAGTCTCGGTGGCGTCGTCGTCTAAAATTGGTCGGTCTTCAGACCGGGTATTGCTGGTATTGCCGGTCAGAGGCCTGCTAGGAGCTTCGGAGTTTCTCCGAGAATTGTTCTCAAATCGTTCTGCATATGTAGCTTTCTTTGGGAGGAAGAACAACTCGATATACGAGATGACGGTGGAAAAATACACAGCTGCAAAATAGAACATAATGAAGTAACCACCAGCGATTTGATAGTTTTGCGCAAGGATAGTTGCGAAGACGAGCAATACCCAGCTGCCAACGAAAAGCCACAAGTGAATGTGTAGGCGTTGGAGAGCGGATGGTCGCATGACGCTCGCACCTCGTAGAATGAACCATGCTACAACGAACCAAGCAGAGAGCATCGTACTGCCTATCGTCAGTGTCTGTCCCGAATATGTGTGCTGATACATTACCTCCAAACGGCATATGGACTGCTGTAGATGATGAGCGGATTGACTCGCACATTGAGGTAGGCCAGTGCCACAACCACCGCTGTGGCGATGGAAAAGGCAATCGGAAAGCGAAAGAAACCGCGCCAGCCATTGAGATGGACCGGGGAGTCGTCGTCGCTCGAGTGGATATACTTCTTCCTAGCAAACAGATAATGCTTATCCGCGTTTGAAAGTCCTATGGTCAGTGCAATAAGAGTAAGAGGAGCAACAACAAGAAGGGTAACATTCAAAGCAAACAAAGTGTGAAGACGGAAAATAACAAAAGCTTTGCCCAGGATGTCAAACCAGACCGCATCGGACCCGGTGCCTGCGTCAACCTTGCCATCCGTGCGTTCGCGGCCAGTGCCGCTAAATTCAGCAGTTGTGTCGGCGGCAAGTCCGGAGACAGTTGCAAGGGACGCGGAGAGCATGTGCCAGACAGAGTTGGTGGACGTTTCCCTGGTCGAGTCTTCGATTGTGTGATATCGTGCCCGCGGCTCCATGAAGGCAACATCAAGCCCACGCAGTCCAAGCTCCCCGTTGAAGACGACATAGTCAGTCTCGCTGCGGATAAGCTTCTTCTTGAAACCATCACTACTTACGACAGTGCCGAATGGGTGTTGTGCCTGTTTGTAGAATCGAGTGACCTCGGCGTCGGAGCTCCGGAACAGCGTAGCCCGTCCGCCTGCTCCAGCTCCCTCGAGGTTGAGGAAGGTGTGGGGCAGTTGAGAGATGGGATGGCGCATGAATGCTTTTGCGCCGTTCAGGAAGTCTTCTTCGCCGTTGTTCAGTAGGAGAACAATAGTCCGCTTGGGCCAATTGTCGTCGTGAGTAAAGTAGGACAGCAATTGCAAGAGGGTCACGATCCCCACACCGTCGTCTGTTGCACCAAATCCGGTGCTCACCGAGTCGTAGTGGGCATTGACTAGGACTCCTCCATTTGTTGCCGCTCGATAGGGCGTTAGTGGTGTGTCCGAGGCTGGGAAGAATGATTCCTTGTCTTCTGAGCCTCGAATGGCAACGATGATGTTTGTGCCCTCGAAATAGACAGTCGTGTCAACAGAGGCAAAAGTGACGTTGGAAATGTTGTCATCGATTACTTGGACGCGGTCGCTGCCAAGATGTCGCGATGCAATGATGTCGTGGACACGGGACAGGAGATATTTGCGGACATGGTCGTTGGCACGAGAGTTATAAGGATGATAGTGTCTTGTTATCTGTTCCAAATCATACCACGCTTGGCTAATGTTTGTCCCTGGTGGAGTGGAGCGAGGGACGGAGGGAACGGTAAGATGCGTTGAGAGGAGTGCGGCGAAGAGAGCGACGTAGGTAGCAGTCGTGATTATGATGACTGGCAGAGGCGTGAAAGCCAGCGGGTTCCACCAGCGAGCCATCGCAAAGCTCGACTCGGTGCAATAACACAGCTCGAGAGAGTTGCATACAGCAGAGACGAAGCGTGCTTGGGTAGCTGCAGGTGACGTCGTGGTGGTTGGAGGCTGAAGCTGAAGCTGCTGCGGGGAAAAGGGAAAAGGCGAATGAGACGGATGGGACGAGAGCTTGGAGGAGCTATGGCCACCCTCCGACTTGGCAGAGTGCGTGACTAAGCGGCAGTCCGCCCCGAATGGCTGCCCCTGCACGGAAGAACCTGTTGTTCCGACGTCGTCCCATCTTTCGTCTCGACATCGCCAGGACACGCACCCCCAACATCGCAACCTTTTGCCCCTTTGACCCCGAATACCATGGACACAGTAGGGGGAACTGATCATGATCCAGATCCAGAATTCGCTATCCTTGATCCTTCTCACAATCCGACAGAAGCCCTCCCTAGGCTTTCCGCCAGTCCAAAGGCATACCCTGGCTGCTGTCTCGGCCTTAGCACGACCTTTCTTTCCTCCCTCTGCAATATTCTTCCTGCAGCCCCCGCCCCCATTCTTTCCATAGGTAGTGGCTATGGCCTGCTTGAAGCCCTACTCCTCTCTGAACCATACTCAGTCAACATCATTGGAGTCGAGGTGCAGCCCAGCTCGAACAAATACCTTCCTGCGAGTCACCATCACGTCGTCACTGGCACACGATTCCTCGATGATACAGCCCAGGATGCAAGAGCATGGTTATTTGTATATCCAAGAAGGGTGGGACTGGTCCACGAGTATATCCGTGCACATGGACAAGCCAGGGTGAGTACCATCGTGTGGGCTGGACCGCGGGCCGACTGGGAGGACTATGCCGGCTGCTTTGATTTTAGCTGGCATGTCGAGCTCACGCCTGCCGATGCAGTTGGCGGTAGATCGTGGGAACTAATTGCAATCGCCAAGAAACACCCTGAATGAATGGTAAAGTCTGGGCGCTTCCAATTCTCCTTTTCGATTAGTCACGATCCTCGGGTTTGTCTCACTGTCTAGCGGCCTTGCTTTTGACAATCTGTCTACTCAATCGTTCATTCATATGTGGATCTTCGAATTATCTTCGCCCTGATCTCGCCTTCTCTCTCTTTCTGATTTTCTTCTTTTGTTCCATGTCTCCCTTCACGTGATAATCAGTTTCCTTTTGCTCGGAAGTGACTTGAGCCATTTCCTTTCTTCTGAATCCATGGTCTTGAGCTTAGCTATAATGACTGCATGTCTCGCCACCCTTTCAGTGTATAGTTGATCGTATTTGTGAATTCCACCGATCTGTTTTCTGTCGTCTCCTTGAAAAAACATTCAATATTTTACATCCTCCCCTATCCTTACCATGCTTGATGCAAGATTGCTGAATGAGATATTATTTATCAATCCTATCTCCCAAACTCTTACCTAGTGCCACAAACAACTATGCATTTTCTATTGTCGTCGTCTCAAGTTCTAATATATTCTTGTTATCACAAGTTCCGTTATATTCTCCTTACATCAATTTCCAATTTATTTCCATTAATTAAAGCCTACTATCAATTCTCCAAGAATAATCCTTATAAGTCTTCTTCCGGCCTATTCGACTGCTTGCGCCATAAAGGACATGATTATTCGCACAGAAGCGTGTTAGAAAGTTCTTGTCACTATATACAAGTCACAGCATTACGTCGACTATGGCGCGAGTTGTATTGAGAGCTCTCCTCAGGCCCAGCATCAAATTTACCACAGAATACACAATGCTGGAACCATCGTACATCATCACCAATTGCTATGCCTTGGGAGCGGGTTGAAAACAAGGTTCTCTATTTGTCTATCACGTCACCGCCAATATTCCTACTAGATATCAACGGTTGAGATATCATTACTACGCAAAGAATTACATTGAACGATAGTGCGGGTGCCGGCCTCATCGACCACGTTCCTGGAAATCATGCCAACTGTGCCTATTCCAAGATCATCACGACTGCCTCAACACTGTGTCAGTGCTATGCCCAGATGGAACCTCCATCGTCTATCACCGGGCTCAGCATCTCAGCTCCGATTATCGCCTCGGTAGGTAGCCCATTGTTCTAATGCCAGCTTCTTCATAGCCAATGCCGCGCTTGATGGCGGTGCGGCTGGATGAACGACTCAGCAACTGCACCACATCGACGTAGTACCGCGGTCCCTCTGCTGCTGATTGCTCTCCATCCTGGCAGAGCCACGCCCCGATTGTATCCCACCCTTCATATACTCTCTTAGTTTGTATTCCGCGTATTGCCAGTAGTTGTCACCCATGGGGCACTCATGGGTGAATCTAATGGGGTTCCTCGTCTCGATTGTGGCACACCAATGCCCTATTCTCTAAGGCGGATGACGTGCCACATCGCCTCCATAATGTCAGTTTTGTAGTATGCTGCGAGCGGGATGTACACTTGCCTACGTACCCTCAGCGCTGCAGAGGCTATTGACCTGCCTGTTGCCATTTTCCCTTGGTCAAGCTGCTTACCTACTACTGTCTCTGGCAGGATACTAGAGCCTGTCTGCATGCACTGCACTTTCACATGCCTGGAAACCTTCCCAGCTACTGACAGACAGATTTTATCGGTCGCTGAGTCCATTGCCCTGTCAGTAGCCTGGTGGAAGACAATATAAATCCCTAAGAGGGTTAGCGCGTAGTCTGGTATGGCAACAAACACAATATAAACTTACCTTTTTCAAAGACGCGCTTCTCTTCTCTTCCACTGTTGACAACTTGCGTTCCCACCACCACCCTCATTTTCGTTCCCGTTTTCAACTCAAATCTCTTCTCTTCGTTCCTGCGTCTCTGGCATCATTGCCACAAAGCTTACCGTCACCTCCGCGCTCACCTCCAAGTTCACCGCACCACCACCACCACCACCACCGCGCTCCACGATGGAGTTTTTCGACCCCGCAACCACCATCGACGAGAGCAGGTACCTGGCCCGGCCGTGGTACCTGTACGAATTCTTCAACGGCCTGGTTACCGGCAATCTCTTCGCCTTCCTCGCCGCCATCCTCCTCTTCGGCATCCCGTCGCTCATAGTAGTGGCGCACGCGCGAGTGCACGGCGGTGCACTCAAGCTCAAGACAATAATCGCCACCGCCTATGCCCACACGGTGTACGACCGTGTGGGGGTCCGACTTTTCAACCACCTCGACGAATGGACCCATTTCGACGTCTTCGCCGGCCTTCTCACCGCCGCCCTGGTGTTCACCGCCCACAACCGTCTCTCACCTGCTTGGGCCGAAGCAAAGCAGGAATTGTGGGAGGTGATCACCAGGGTTCCGCGAGCAGCATACCGCCGATACCGTTTTGTGACCTCGGTCACCGACTTGGTCCTCGCCCCCCTTCA
Organism: Dendryphion nanum; assembly: GCA_020744415.1. Taxonomy (NCBI): domain Eukaryota; kingdom Fungi; phylum Ascomycota; class Dothideomycetes; order Pleosporales; family Torulaceae; genus Dendryphion; species Dendryphion nanum. Next base: position 180,109 of record JAGMWT010000013.1, on the reverse strand, counting down.
TACCGCCATTCTGGGTCCATTCGTCGGGGCCCCCGTCGCCTTTGTGTATGACCGCCACATACACTCAATTGTCAAGGGGGTGGTGTTGTTCATATACAACCCACTAGCCCTCTTGACCCGGCTCGTGGTGTGGCTTGGGTATCAACTGGATCCCGAGTTCGATGTCATGTTGACAGGTATGTTTCCCTTCCTCTTGACATATATCTCCCGCCTACTAACGCATCAAATAGAACAACCAGTTGACCTGGCCGGGCCAGCGAGCCCGGTCGCCACACCACAGAGGTCCACCGATGAGGAGGTATCGGATGTCGTCTCGCCCAAACCCGACTCTCCTGTAGAGAAAGTTGTGGTTGACCCCGCCCCCACGACGACTCCGACCTCCAAAAAGGTGGTTATCTTCTCGCCTTCTCCAGCCCCGCGGACCCCGCAATTTGCTCCAGATCGCTCGCCGCTGCCTCGTCATTCTGCCACGTCTTTCAGGCATCGCTTGAGGGATGACCGTTACATCCAGTTCGTCGAGCAGCAGGCGGTCTATGCAAACACGCGGGTTCACTACGCCCAGCAAGCAACGGCGCTCATGACTGAGTCGTACCGTCTGCTGTTCCAGAAATTCGGTTCCCGTATCAGCCGGGAAGATTTCAAGAAGGACATGCTGAAGCGTGTCTTCAAAAGCCAGCGGCAATTCTTCGGAGCCTACAGCCTCGATGTGGCTCCGGTTGCCCAAAAGGTTCCCTTCCCCTTTCGATCGTCTCTTGATTCCTCTCCTTCTTGTCCGGAGAGGAATGCCTTCGCAGTTCTAGAGCCCACCAAGACCCCAGTGGCCACTCTTGCAGAACCCGTCGGTGACGTTCCCGTCGTCCAAGAATCGGAAGAGGAAAACTACCTGTTCCTAGTTGCGAAAGCAGCGAAGAAGCTGGCCGGCAAATCCGAGGCGCAGCTCCCAGGCGCGCTGATGACGATTATGGCATCAAAAGAGTCTCGGGTCGAAGCCTTTGGCAAGACCCGCAAGGAGTTCATGGACGATGTCCGGAGCGTCCGTTTGGCTCTGATGCCCTCTCCCCCCCGAAGCCGTTGCTAAGGGGCACCGACGCACGACCACTTGGGCCGGTCGCCGTCAGGCCTTCGATTTGGAAAATCAAGGGTTCCGAGAATGCTTCTGAGCAGAAGACTTCTTCCTCTACGGAGGGATCGGGTAGGCTCCCGATCGTGGCCCACAATGATATTTCCAAGATATTGCCTTCTCCGGAGATAGCACTCGCACAGCGGGTCTCTCCGCCACAGCCTCTGGCTGATGGTACATCCCCACCCGTGGGCAGGAGTTCAACTCCGAGGGTTCAGGGAGAGGAGATTGCAAAGAAGGCCGAGGAGAGTGCCATTTTGAAGACCGCGGTGGCAGAGGAGGATGAGAAGGTAAGAAAGGACGAGGAGGAAGCAGCACGTCGCCGAGTTGAGCACGAACTCGCCTTGGAAGCCAAAGCGCAAGCTGAGGCCGAAGAGGCTGAGCGAATCTCTGTCGTTGAGCGACGAAGGGTCGCTGATGAAGCCGCTGCCGCTGAACAAGCGGCACTAGCTGAAGCGGCCCGTCTTGCTGCTGTCCAGGAGGAAGAAGCACAACGTAAGGTGGATGAGGATGAAGCTGCTGCCGTTCTGAAAGCAGCTTCTTCTGATGAGTCCCCTGTTGTCCAAGTCGAAGTGATGGAGGAGGAAGGCTGCAAGGCCGAACCTCCGAAAAATATCTTCGATGGTAAGAGCTTCAACTTCTCTGGCACCTCGCAACTCTCCTTCGCCTCAGGGCTGGATCCGCTTCCCCCGACATCGTTTGCCTTTTCTCTCGCCAACCCTTTTTCTGGACCGTCGACCACCCCCTTTCTCTCTCTCGCCATCCCTTCACTCTCTCTCGACATCCCCTCGACATCATCATCCGGACCCTCGACCTCTCTCCCGGCGGTATCTCCCTCTCATCCTTCGACTTCTCTCGCGACCCTTCCCTCCGCCGAACCCGCCCAGTCCTCTTCGTCTGGACTTATTTCCCCCCCCTTCGCCGCTGATAGGGGTGCATTCGTTGCCGGTGATCACGGAGAGCCCTCTGTCCCTTCAGCATCATCCTCTTTGCTAACCCTCGCTCCTCCATCTCTGGAGTCGGACGCGCCGGGCAACGCAAATGATGATGTGGACATGGCAATGGACACCGGGGAGGTAGGCAGAACCGCCCCAGCTGCTGAGGTGGTGTCTCAGCAGTTGGTGCCCGTGGTATATCCTCCTCCCGCCCCTGCGGCTTTCTTACCGCCCACGACATCCGCTGGATCGCGACTTATTCCGGACAGTTTTTTGCCTCCCGTCGTGTTCTCGCCGTCGCCTTCGGCATCTTTGGTGTTTGGCACCCCATCTTCTGGCCCGGTAGTGCCATTTGGCACTGTATCTTCATCAGTCCCAGCCGTAACTCCCGCAGACGACTCGGCGATGGAGGACGTGGCGACTCCTCCATCTGCGCCCGCCCCAACCCCCCTCCAAGCACCATCTCTGGAGCCTTCGGCTGCTCCCACAACTCCGGCTGTGAAGCCAAAATCAAGGATGGCTGCGCGCGCTGCGCAGACCACGACATCGCCTTTCCTCCCCGCGAAGCCACGTCGTGTGGCTCCGGCCCCCAGCACGCCCGCGCCCCCAGTGCCAGAAGAATCGCCGTTTGGTCGCCATTCGGCGAAGATGGAAGACCTGAATACCTTCGCCAAATTATTGGCATATGTCTCGCCTGTGCCCGCCTCTCCCCCCCCTCAGCCTGCCCAAGAGGCATTAAAACAACCGTCGTTCGTGGGCCCGCCTCGTGCGGAGACCCCAGAGCCGAAGCACCGTCTCTCGGCCCCAGAGGCAGTACGCATCGCGCGTACACCGACTCCACCGGAGGTGGATTCCTTCGAGGAGTTCATGGCTCCGGTCACCTATACCGGGCCAGCGAGGAAGTTGGCAACTCCTCGCGCTCGCCGTATGCGAGGAAACGTCTCTGTACCTCCCGTCCCTCCGCCCGCCGTCTTTTCTCTGCCTATTGCGCCTGTTGTTCGTCCCGTTGCTCCCTTCCTCCCTCTCCCTCCCTTGGAACCTCTTCTCGCCACGCTGGAGGCCTTGCCTCCCCTCCCCACCGTCGTTCCCCCACCGGCGCCACCATCTTCTTCGGAAGATGAAGAAGACGACGACGAAACCGAGGACTGGGAGACAGAAATGGCCCGTCTCCTCCAAGAATCCGAGGCAGAATGGCTTGCCGGTCGTCTGCGCTCTGCGGAGGCGGTGAACGCCGATTCCGAAATCTCCGCCCCTTTGCCCGTGGACAACAATTTCGAGATCCTAGACCCCGCCGACATCGATCATGAGCTGTTCCCCGAACTCTATAACGACGATGCGGTGCCGAGATCGGCGCCGTTGGTGGCAGTCAGAAGCCAACCGGTGTTGTTGGAGGAGGAGGGTTTCGATGAAGAGGCCCTCTACGAGAATGATGAGGAGTATGATGAGGAGGAGGAGAGCGAGGAGGAGTAGAGCGGTGTGGTGGCCGTCTTCTCTGCTCAACTCGTCTTCTCTCCTCTCCTCTCATCTCTTTGCGTCTCGTTAAGTGTCTGGTTGACTAGTATTGCGTATCTTTCCCCGCCTTCTCTTTCGCCCTTAGTGCGAACAACGATACCCGACGAAACTTTATGTGTTTCGAGTCCGCCGAGGCTCTTTCCTTTTTGTTTCTACTGCGAATATCCCTTGTATGCGGCATTTCTTTTGTTTTTCTTTTGTTGGAGGGATCTGTATAAGAGAATGCTTGATGACTTATGAATTATGAATTATGGGAATATGAGTAGGGGTTGAATTGGAGTTCGGGGTGTGTTTTTGTGGTTCGGGAGCGATGAGTCCTTTGTTTTTCCTCCGTCCGACTGGAGTTTTTTGAGTTTTTTCGTTTCTTTTGTGCTTCTGCTTGATCTTTTTGTTTGGGGCATTTGCCGGTAATTGAATTAGTTAGGTACATCTTTGCTGTGTTGGTTGATGTGGTGTGAGATTCTGTGAGTATATTTAGCATGAAGTAATGTGATGGTAGGAAGATGAGAGATGAGAGATGAGAAGCAGTGATAGGATGAAGGGGGTTGCGGAAAAGTACAAAGTATAGTGATGGAGTGTTGTGTCATGTGATTGTGAATGGTGTGCAGTGAGCTGAATGATATCGAACGATAATGATAGCATTGGGCTGTATTCCCTTGTAAAAACTTGTATGTGGGTAAGCTAGCAGCAATCATAGTAGCAGCTTCAAGAAAAATAGGTGGGACTTGGTACAATCGTGTGTTATTTACATATGCCTGTAAGAAATGCCAGTTTATTGTACACGATTACAATGCTGCATGAGATTTCGCGAGCTTCCACTACCTTAAAATTCATCGGAAGCTGTCATTTACACTTCACAGCAACTTTCTTATCACATTGTTCAATGTATTCTCTTTCATTCGCGGTGTGGAAAATCTCACTCCATCAAAATAACCTCTAATATCGCACGCATATAATGAACTATCGTTTTCCAAACATTCTTTCAGGTATGAATTGACTTCTCGCGCTCGCCCAAGCTCTTTTGAAGTACCCCCACAACGCTCAATTGCTATATAATATTCATAACCTAGCAACCCAGTCAGTCACTTACTTTTCCTTCACCAGATTCACACTGCGCATAAAACTTGCCAAGTTGTACCAGGCACTCCGTACATCGACCCACAAAAACTACACTAACAAACGATACTATGATATTCTCCATGCGCGAAAGAAAAACTTGTATGTACGGAGGGAACCGTGTTCTGCGGCGACAAACACGCAAGGACAAAGGTGCGGGTAGGCACAGTACAACACCTCAATTGGAAAGCATTCCAACATGAAAAATGAAATGCGCTATAGGTAGATTCTGGCAACGCACCCGTGGAAGGCATGAATGAACATTGAAGTGTTCTGCTTCATCAAAACAATATTACCAGTAGCAGAGCTTTGGTCAATACAAGATGATCATTTATCACTAATGAACAACAACACTTCCTTTTGGTAAATTTGCAAGCTTAATAACGTGACTATATTCTGTTTCCTCAAAATATTTGTCAATGCTGTTTGACAAGTTCCATAGATCCAGCACAGCCCCAAGGCTTGAATGACTGGTATGCGAGGTACATAAGAAGGACGTGTTGCGAGAAACGGATTTGCTAATTATCGTGCACCATCAAAACCCCATATCGAAACTGTCAGATTCAAGATATATCCCCATTCAGATATCTCGTAATGACAAGGAATCGCTCCAGGTTCCACCAGTCCGCTAAAATAGCAGAGCATGCGGCAGGAAATCCAGCAGATGTAGATGGTATGACTCGAAATCTATCTTCTACCGTGGTTAATCCCCCTATAACCACAAACCGCCATTCTAGAACCCCTCCATCCAACACATTTTGGCGACAAGAAAATTTGCCGCCTGTTCAACGTATTGGTACTCTCTTCAATAGACCATACAACGACACTGAGTTAATTCAAAACACCTGTCTACCCTCAAGTCTTCAACAACCCAATTCAAGTAATCGAAACTCTCCACCACCTGCTAGGGGAATGTTGAGAGCCGGCGTCCCGGCAGTCATCAAGTGGCCGTCAAAATTACCAGAGCCACTAACCTTCAACCCCATCCTCCGAACAAATACCTTGACGCCTCTAAGACTCTCAAGCTTCCCACGCTCAAACTTCGTATCTGATTCCAGGATGAGATCTCAGCTACCCGATTTCAAATTACCAGGCCCATCAGCGGCGCAGACCTTAGGCCGCAAATCACCGACATTGGAGCGGGCACATCATATTCGTCAAAAGAACCAGGCCAAAGAGAATTTTATGGCACTGCGCAATCTTGAACCCTTCGTCACTAAGCTAAAAGATCATGATAAGAAGAAACCAGTAAGCTCTTCGACATTGAGCAGTCACGCAGCGCGCGGTAGTCCACCAGCTCTAGTGGGCGAAGATGATGGGACAACGCTGAGTCTCTTGTCCGAGAATGAGATTGATGATGCTCACATGACAGTTTTTGACATTTTTCAGAGCATTATAAAGAAATACGAAGCCAAAGGAATCAGTTATGAGGAAGCTTATGTTCAAGCATGTTTGGAATTTGAGGCTAAAGTGTTGATGGACACAGAGGGCGAGAAGAGTGAAGTTGTGTCGAAAGCCGAAGGACGTGACGAAAAGGACAAGAATCGCAGAAAGGCGAATGTCGCTTTCGATTTTGTTTCTCATGCAAAGGATAAACTGGAAGCTGAGGAAACTAAGACCAGTGAGCAGGAGTTGCCCATCTCTAATTCCAATTCCTCGTCCGTTCCTTTGAAAACAAATGTCTCGGGAGGTGAGAGAGACGTGCTAAACAATCAGGGTATTGTTGACTCTTCGCCACCAGTTTCGTCTGGAGATACCGATAGTGACTCCGAGTTCGAGACTGTGTCCCTACGAACGGTCAAATATGACAAAGTATATGATGATTCCGAATCGGACGATGTGTTTGAATTTGTTGATGACCCAAGCGCGGGAGAAACGGAGCACAATGGTACTGTTCGACGATGGCAAAATCTTTGGCGTCGCTGAGCATGATGCAACTTTGAAAGTCAACGAAAGTGCTCCCTGCCCTTTCGGACTCAATTCCCTGTGCAATCTAATCTTCCTACGTTAGCAAAGAGAAACGATGCGCAACTTGAATTCGATCTTCTAAACTTTTCCAAGAAACGTTTTTAAGTGATCTGATTTGTGACCTATTCTGCTATCCTTCGGTAGCTATTCTCATCATTGATATAAGTTTTTTTTGGGTGCTGGTATGATTAGACAGCCAGCTAGAAACTAGGTGCTTGCCACTCGTCTTAACCGTGGGTTTGCGCAAAGAGCACTCGCTGCGACATCTGGAGATAAGAGTATCGATGCAGTTGGTTCGAGTGAAAACTAGGAATAAACCGAAAAGGTTTTCCATATGCGTCAACTTCACGTAAACTGAGATGGTTGTGTTTTCTACCCATTACTTGAAGATATTCGAATTCTCGTGCTAACCATTGACCAATGCCACCTGCGATGTACTAGAGCCATTGCACTTGCTCGCTTTATGGGATAGACCGGTCAGTCAGCATCGGTCATGTTGGCCCGCCCACATGTACAGTGACACGTGGTGATGCACGTGATTTGCCATACAGGCTCCAGATGTTTCCGAGGTCTGAGGTCCGCGCAGGATGTTGTTGGCGTGGTATAAAGTAAAAGTTCATCGAATAGCAAAGCTACTTATCATGTTCCGCATCCAATATACGTGGGTAACAACAAGGCCTTCTGCAATGCCAGCCGGTCGACCAGCCTTTATGACCTCAACCCTATGTAAACAAAACGAATGACAGTTTTCGCGTAAGCTAAGGGAGCAGATAATATGAAACGTGACACTTCAGCTGCTTCTTGACAGCTGAAAACAGGCCAGACCGTGTGATTCGAGGCCAAACGACGGCGTGTCCGGTGCCTGTGTGAGGGTTAGGATGTCTTGAAAGAGTTTGATTGGATGCGTAGGGATGCTCATGCGCCACCGACGCCACCGCTTTTATCGATAAGAGACACCGCCACATCTAGCCACATGCATGACGCACTTCAAACACCGGCCCGCGTCTTTCTCACAGTGACCTACCACACCTACGCGTCCCTTTTGAATCCTCGTTTTCTGCCATTTTTCTCTCCCCAGAATGCCCTAGGTGCTGCTATCATGTCTTCTTCACCACCACTTTCACCCGAGCAGAGCCATGCGCTTTTCGATATCCTGATCCACCACCAACTCTACTCCGAAATCGAGGCTTTCAAGTACCCCACGGCGATTACGACTTATGGATATCCGTTTCGCAAGGAAGATGGCATACAAACGACGTCGCCACTCCTGCAGAACATGCTTAACAAGTTCGCGCTCCGACTACCGGGCCTGAGCAATGTAGGGCTAGATTTTTGGCAAGAGAAGGTTAAGATGTTGGTGGTCAAACTCGGAGAAGCGGAACTAAGCGAGAGTTATGATAAAGGCGCCATAGGAGCAAGAAAAGCACTGGCTACGGCAATAAGTGCTATACTAGAGTATGTCGCACGAGGTATGCTGGGTGGGTACCCTGTCGCCGGGCGCAAAAAAGAGGGTGATGAAAAGGCGCAGGAGAAGCAGTATGACAAGTCCGACGCGGACGATCTGTTGCGGGCTTGGGACGATACGGTACGAGAGGCGATATATGGAAACCTGTTAGACGATGCGTTCAAGAAAACGGGCGAGACGGGGAGGTTGGAAGACCACTCTAGTCAGATACAGGCAGCGCATGAGTATATTCTCCTGAATCTGGCATCTTTTATGCATCATACCTTCATCATGTCGCCAGACGGCCAATATTTATTACGAGTCCTCGAAAACGTCCACCGACTGATCCCGTATACCATGATCCGACAGACACTGCGAGTTGGAAACGCTGCGACAATGATCAACGGCATGGTTCGACTTACTCTGACCAAGATTTCGGTCACCGCTGTCACGAACTGGTTTGGGTTAACAAACAACACTAATGATGGTATGAATCTCATGCAGCAGATTCTCTCTACCGTAATGGCTTGGGATACCTCCGAATTCCAGAAGCGCGCACAGAAACTCGAGTCACAGAGGGACGCGCCAGATAAGAAATTCTTTAAGGCGATCAAGACTTATGTGTACTCTTCGCGCGATAGACACGATGCCGCGCGCAACATATCGATCCAAGAATCAAAATCTATTATCGCCGTGATTCTTGAGACCTCTGAGCCGTCGATCGATCCAGACACCCTTTCCGAATACCAACATGAGCTTCTTCAGGAGCATTTCGGCAATCTGCAGTCAATCCGCGATCGCGAAGAACTCACTAAGATCTTTTGTCGCATGCAGCCAGACCTTCTCACATCTGCAGTAAAGGACGCGGTCGCCGCCTTCGATCCCGTAATACGTGGTGTCCATAATGCGGTTAACCTATCAGATACGGTTACCGACGCAGAGAATTTCCTTACAGATTTGATCAAAATATCAAAACCCAAGAAGCCATCAGGGTATAACAGCAAACCGCAATCACGATCCACGAGCCGCGATACCTCTCCCCACGCATCATCCGCCGAGGACGACCTAGGTTTCGCCAGCATAACGGACCCCAATACTACCTACGCGCGCGATAGCGTCCCAAAAGTCGAAGACTATGTCCAACTCCTCCGCAAACATATGCCGTCTAGCCACAAGTTCCTCCATCAAATATGCAAGAACGCCCCCGAACTTGCAAACCAATATCTCACCTTCGCCAAATCCTGCGCTACCGAGTTCCGTGTCCACGATTCCAGTACTCCATCCTCCGACGTCGGCGAAGCTGCAGCAGGCAATATGACCGGGCCTTTACACTCTATATTCTCCTCACTCTCCTCTGACCAACAGAAGACGCTGACAGGTCTTCTCGATCACCACGCCAAGCATCTGAAGATCTTGAAATCAACGTCTCATTCCCGCCTAAACTCAGTCCTGTCCTCCTCCCGCCCATCAACCGCCTCCTCTACAAAAGACGCATCCTCGCCCAAGAAATCACATGCCACCAAACCCGCAGGAACTACTCACGGCCCGGGCATGTATCTCGCGCGCTGGCACGCACTACTTGATTCCACCCTTATCACCCCCGCTACTATTCACGGCCCGGTGCGACACGGCTGGGAAGTAAAAGGCGAGCTTGACGGTAAGGGACTGAAAGTCGATACGCTCATCAATCGACCCAAGAAGAGTAGCAGCAAAGACCGGAAAAGTGGGCGCAACGAGTGTGGAGAGGCAGTCGTCAACATGGCAGAAGGGACAGGCGACGCTGTAGAGCGCAGAGAGAGAAAGAGAGACGGACATGAGGAGGAAAAGACGCAGGAAGTGTGGAACAAGCTGAGGGATCCGTGGGTAGGAGTTTGTAAGGGCTTGGAGGTCATGGGTGATTTAGATTAGCAGATAGATAGCGTCTGGTATAGCGTCTGGTATAGCGAAACGGGTCAGCTCACGTTGGGGATAGAAATGATGCTGCTTGTACGGAAATAAATGTATTGGATGAACGAACGCATTGGATTGGTTTAGATGACGGAAACGATATGGATATGGGCATGCGTTTATGAATAGTTATATTAGGAATTACGATGATGATGATGATAGAGAATTGATTGCTTGATTAAATATATAACATAGCCCTGAATACAGTAGAGTGTACAACACAAGACAATGCAGCAAGCACGTCGCGCACTTACCCACTCATCATATCCGCTTCCTCACGCGCGTTCGCATGCACCTATCTCTCCAAAATCTGCAAAATGCATCTACAAAATTTTGAGCGTAAATTCCTCCACACCCACATATCATCCTATCTTGATTTTATTAATTCACTGTCGCGTGGTCCTTCTCAAAGGCATTGCAGTTGCAGATTGGAATTAGATTTTAGCATTGTTGTGGAATTAATTCATATCGCTACTCGTGGGTCATCGCATAGTGCTCCTGCGATCGACGGCAGTTTATAACCTTCCCAATCAGGAAGGTGGGAATTACATTCTGGAACGACACGTGATACAACCACATTGTCGAAACCGACCAAAATGCATCCGTGAAACTTTGAACCTAGATTTCTCAACAGCCACAAATCGACAAACTTTGATATAATTAATTCAGTGTCGCATGACTATCTTTAAGGGATTGAAGGCCCTAAGATATACTTATCATGCATTCGTTGTTGGGTAATTAATTCAGAGCTCCTCACGTGGGCCATCGTGTGTTACAGCAGCGACCGACAGCAGTCAAAGACTTTCCTAATTAGGCAGATGGGCTCAGGCAAAGCCCGGCAGAGCACGTGACATCTAGAGCTTTTGTCAAGGAAATCCAGAATGCGTTTACAGAACTTTGGACCTAGTTGTGTTCACAATCACAAACCAAAATTGCTTCAAAATAATTAATTTGATGTCGCATACTCTATCTTCATGGAATTCTAGTTTTGGATATGAATTAGTTTGTCGTGGCGCGGGAGAATTAATTCATACACAAGCACGTGGGTCATCGAAAGGCTCTTGTGCGATCGACGGTAGCTTGAAATATTCCTAATTGGGAATGTTGAAATTAACACCCAAGCCCCGCCAGCACTGGGGGGACCAGCAACCCACCAACACTGAATGACCCACGCCTAGTATATGCCCACAACCATTCTACCCTACCCTCCGCCCTCCGCCCTCCACCCATCAACCATCTCCCTCTCCTAGTCGCATCTTCAAACTCTAAAACTCCGAATATCCGCCCTGCACCTGCACCTGCACCAGAATGCACAATCCGGGATCTCCGAACTCCCATCCACATGCGAACGTCCGCGCCCGGATCCAGGACCCCTCCGAACCCGAACCACCAACCATCCACTGCACTAATTACTCAACGTAATCGCTTCTCATTCGTTTCCACTTTCCGTCCAGCGATCTATGAAAAGAAAAATGAAGTGTCAGTGCATGCACATGTCAAGTCAGATGGTTTGCAGATCGGATCGGATCGGGGATGCTGGTTTGTCACTTGTGGCGCGGGATGCGGATGGCAGCGGATGCTTGGTGGAGAACTAGGAGGAGAATAATTCGGGGGTGAAAAGTTAGGTCATACAAGGGAGAATTTGCATCTGGGAGTGCTGGAGAAGATGCGAGATGGCGGATATTGGTAATGTGTTGTGCGGTGTATGTGATCGTTAGAGGTGGGTGAATGTAATAGGTTTGTAAAGGGTTGGTAACAGATAGCGGTGAGAGATGTAGTTACTGGATGGGGTTATATGGGGCGAGATGTATAAGTGAGGATTTGAGGTTGTTTTGTAAGGGACGTTGTTACGGGTAGTGCAACGGGGAGGTAGGTTGGAAATGATAGACTTTGGGTTTGAGGTCGGGGATAAACCGGGTTTCAGGAAGTGGAGCCGTGGATTCATGTAGATTTTTTACACATCCTAAATAACGAACATATACAATGTATGATATGGGCATATCAGTATGGGCAATAGAATTTATGCAGATGAATTCATAGTATTGTCATAATAATGGTATCTCAATTAGGTAATCCGCTCTGATATGCAAACTCCCGCAAACGCCAAACCAACCACACCCAACCCAATCCAATCAATTAGCCCATCATCCCATCGCACTACCATCATAACCCATCTCCAAACTCCCAAAACCAGAAATTAACACAGCACCATCTTCTCAGGAAGTTGCTCTCCAAGCCCCAATCTAATCCCTTCCTCTCCCTCCTCCCACGCAACACCCTCCACGCTAATCGACCACGCAACAACCACGAAACGTGCAACCTGCGCAATCATTTCAACTGAGAAAGGCAGCTCTGATTTCAGGATTGTTTCTACCTGTCGTCCCAGATTCTGGCGCGGAAAGGTGAATGATGAACGAGGACTAGTCAGGCTTGCAGGACTCGTAGGCGATCTTGGGACCATCGAAGACGTGCTCGAGCGCTTTGAACGGACTGTGCGACCCGATAGCCCAGAGGGCTGACGAACGGGCTCAAACTGCTGCGGATACTTGAAGGCAGCCACAGCCTCCACATAACTGCGCTCAAACTCCTTCTTCGCGGCTTCGCGTACTTTGCAAATAACGTCCTGAGGCGGAATATCCGGAACCAGAGCCATGAGGCGCTCGAGCATCGTCGTGTAGCGGTGCATGCGCGCGACTTTGTCGGCGATGAAATCGGTTGTGTTAGTGCTGGTTGCGAGTTTACCGAGGCGTTCGCGTTCGCGGAAGAGGAGGCCTGCATTGGAGGGTTCGAAAAGAGGGCCGAAGAGGTGTTGGTTGGGGGAGTGGCGGTGGATTTTGTCGACGAGGGCTTCGAGGCGTTGGAGGAGGCGAGCTGGGGGGAGACCGCCGCAGGCAATGAATTTGATGGTTTGGATGAGAGGAGTGGATGCTAGGGGGGGGAGGCCGCCGGTGAAGGGGAGGGCGGCGATAGCGTGGACGAGGAGGGGGGTGGAGGTGGATGATGTGGTCGAGGGAAGGAGAGTGTGGAAGCTGGGAGGTTTGGAGTTGGGGAGGCTGGAAAGAAAGTCGGAAGACTTTCTAGGAGATGAGGTGCGTTGGAGGTGGAGTGGAGTCCCGGCTTGGATATGAGTGAGGTTGGACGAAGTGATGCGGATGGAGTTCGTGGTTGTGCTGTCTTGGGAGAAGGGAAGTGATCCCGCGGCCATATGTTTTGCAAAGAGTGAAGAGTATCCAGATCCCCGTGACGAGAGCTGTGAGATACTACGTTTGTGTTGGCGGAGTGTGATGTAGTATTTTCCATCTTCAAGTAACGGCCCTCGTACGGAGATACCGAACGCGCCCTTGCTGGCACTCAGCTGGACTGTACTAGAATCATCGCTTTGTTGGAAGGAGGCCGTCACTTCAAGTGGACTTCCGATGACGATAGATAGGGCTGCGAGCTCGGAAGGCGTAACAGTTATGGCCGTTTTTCCGCCCATCTGCTGTGCATGGTGCATGTCCTGGGTCCAGCTTGAGTGCTGCCCACTCTTCTTTCCGTCGACCACGGACGGCACCGCATTGAATGAACTGAGAAGCACCGGGCTCACTCTCTTCGATCGTGAACGTGTCAATCCTCTCTCCGCCAGATCGATCGATGCCCGCTGTAGTCTTGGTGGTAATTCCGAGGTGATAGCTCTGTTTATTTTCACCGACTGCGATCTCCTATGTTTAGGCCCTGTAACAAACTTGGAAAACTCCGTGGTCTGCGAGGATTTCTCCGTCATCGAGCGGGTCTTTAATTCGGTCCTGAACACGTCGAACAGAATCTCCAGGTTGATGTCGCCGGGATTCGCTTGCAGTGCGTTGAATAGCGCCGAATTGTATACACCCTCATCCCCGGCCTTGATGATGCCTGACAATGTCGGTACCCACTGTCCCTTGTTTTGTTTGGGGGCAAACAACTGCTTCCATGGCCTTTCTATAGCGAATATGTTCTTCTTCTTTTGGCTTGGGTCGATCGAGTACTGATTGTCGGTTGTATTGTCGCCGGTACTGTTGCTGTCCTCGACGTCCTTGGGCATCTTGTGGTGGCTCCAGAAAAACCGCGTGACGAGGACCATGGTGGACAGGAAACTGAGACTGAGGATGACAGAGGTTGCGATTATGGCGGTTCGATGCATCTCCAGCGGGCGGCCATGTGTGTATTATAAATACTCGTGGGTATCTTGATGTTCGGTCGCTCGGGGTGCGAATGGTCGTTGGGTGGGGCCAATCGGGTCGCAGGGAAGCCGTGGCTCACGAAATTGCTCGCCCTACCAGGTCACGGACGCCTAAGGGCCCGCGCGCGAAAATTCGCAGGCATTGTTGATGACGGTATGGGCGCGGGGAGGGAGGTTTTGCTACGGATGCATGTGCCGTTCTCAAACTTTGCTTCCCGAGAGTGGGAAACTTGGTAGGACGACTCAGCATCGATGACGGACAAAGGAAGTGAGAGCGACACTAGGCACTGAAGCGGTTTGGGGTATCCACGTCTTACAAATTGGTAAGTGGCTACTTGTTGTCAGAAGCACACGAGAAGGGCCGATCCCGCTCTTCAGTTACATGGGTAATGTCTGCCTAGTTATGCAGGTGGATTGTAATGCTACTACCTTTTCTTCATAAACTTGGGGTGGAAGTAGCTCGGTATCGTCGCGAGTCTGCCACACTACTCTAGTCACGTATCATGCGTACAGTATTTTGAGATGAGAGGCAATTCTACCATGCAACAGCAACATCAAATTCGATTTGAGAGCGATGCGGGCCAGCTTTGCGCGACTGCGACGAGGATCGGTTTCCGAGGCAGTACCGATCGAACCTAAGCTCGTTCAAAGGATAGCGGAAGCTCGTTTCTATGTCAGGAAGTAGTGAAATGAGGACAACTGATAAGTATTAGAGTGCAAAGCACCATCGAAGCATCGAAGCTATGCATGACGGCGATAGCGTTAAGGGCTGGATAATTGAGTCACGTGATATACGTTCACACAAACCGTATGTAGTATGTTAAGAAGAAAGCCTGGATTCTCTGTTTTTCAACCTCAATGAGATTCACGACTGGAAATAATTGGGGTTTCTACAAATCGATTCCTATTCTAGACCTCTATTCAAACACTGAACAACTCACACAAGAATCGTGCTAAGTTCGACCGACATCTATCATCGCAGCGCCAAAGGCCGCGTTAGGTGGAATGATCTTGCTGAAACTGGAAGACTATCAGCTTTTATGATAGAACTCTCTAAAACTACAAATGGATGTGATGGTGGCTTATATGTGTCCAGAATCTTGTGCTGTCTACTCTATGGAGATGAGAGGTTGTCCATTACTGTTGGTTAATGGGACTACTCTCTTATAATAAAGATCCCTTTGGCTGAATGAGTACCATAGAGTCTTATTTTGTTCCTCATATGATTTTACTAGTATAGATGTTAGGTCTACAACGGCCGCAACTCTTTATGTTACATACATTCTCTATAATAGAAGTTAACAGAACCGCCGAAACAGTATTGCCCGCACTCAGACCGAAACCTAACTTCAGTAGATCTATTCCAAGTCGAATCTTGCTGAATAATCAGTATAAAGAGGACTCATTAAATCAAAATAGAGACAATATCGTTCTTTATTTTGACTAGCACTCACCGTTGGTAAATATTTCATCAATTTTAGCTCTAATAACTGTCATATCTCGATTCTCTTGGTGCAAAACAATCGTGAAGTTAATTTGATGTATTCGATATATCGTTGCTTGGATTACTTGCTCGAACAATGGAGGAAGGGGGGCCGGAAATTTTAATCAAGAGGTTTATCAGAAGGTGTCTTGCCTTACTTATAGATACTTCCTCATTTCTGGTTCACTCTCTGGGTATCACGAGGACACGTTTCTTGTTATGTACCCGGGCCACATGTAGCAGATCTGGAAACATTTCCTTTTACTTGGGAAGATGCTTTCTTCCCCATCCAGTCTAGCTGCTTTGTAATGCTATAAGTAAAGCGGCACAAGCACAACGCTTACTAAATCTAAGCTTAGTAAGAAGTGTAATGCATTAAGAAAGCTAGACTTCTTATCTATTATTTAGTTATTCTAACAACTTGATTTGCTTAATTAAAAAGTACTAACGTTGGTGGGATGAGGCGTTCAGCCGTTGTTGTGTTGGTCGTGCCCTAAACTAAACACAAATTAGTGGAAGGTCACTTACATGGCGACCAAGAGGCGCATGGGCGGCTATTCTAGCATGTATGAAACCCGGTATGATGAGGATGTCACAGATTCTAAAAAAATCGTCTTGTGAAATGTAACGCATCAAAGACCGCCGCAAGTTTAATAGCGAGCAGGGTGCTTTCGATCAGCGGGAGCTTGCTCCTGTGTCAGGAAGTAGTGAAATGAGGACAACTGATAAGTATCAGAGTGAAAAGAAGCACTTCTGCCTATATGTACTAACAAAAGGGTTACGGCACTATCCACTTTACAGAGTAGAATTCAAGGAAAGGCAGCCAGATCACGTGATGCATACGTTCATAGAGTGTAATCCGGCAACAAGAAAGCCAGTATTTCCTGCTGTTCCAATCTCAGTACCTTTGGCGGCTGGAAATACCTGGAGCTTCTAATAATCAATTTTAATCATGAAACTCTGATAAAACAACAAACAATTTATTCAAAAAGTGAGACAAAAAACAACACAAACTCTATTGAGAGGACGCTAGAGACCGAATCTGTAGCTATCGCCTACGAAGACTTGATAACGGTTAATTTCCATGATAGAATTCGCTAATGATGTGGAATACCTGTGGCGACAACTTACCATCTTCGAAATGCTTTTACCTCGTCTTTGCTGTAGATTTTAGGATATCCGTAGTCGCCCTCGTCTGGAATTGCTCTTCCTGAAATAATCCCACTGATTCCGAACCTGAGCCCTTTGCCAATCTCTACTACAACGCAAATGTAAGTTTTATCAATCCCCATCGTTCTCCATGTTACGTACAAAATCTTTGTTGGACGTCAACCGTACAATTGAAGATGGTCCCTCTACCTAGTGTTTGGCATGTCACCACAGTCTCATCTTGCCCACTCTCATCTTGCAAAACAGTTAGCCAAGGTTGAATTTGTTCTATCAGACTGAAGACTCTCTTTCGATTTATACTGACAATTAGCGGAGACTTGAATGATTTGAGCAACAACAATTCCCTGTGCGTTCAAGGATTGCAATTCCGACGAAGGCGACATAGATGAGATATGGATGGGTATATAGTTGTCTAAGCTTTGTGCTCTATTGATAGAAAAGGCTATGCCGGAAATTTAATCAATAGGTTTGTCGGGAGGTATCCTACCTTACTATTAAGCACTTCCGCATTTCTAGTTCTTTCTCTCCAGACAGCATGAAGACACATTTCTGTTTATGTACCCAGGCCACATGGAAACAGATCTGGAAAATTATCCCTTTACGTGGCAAGATGCTCTCTTCCCTTACAGTTCAGCTATTTTTGCAATCCTATAAACTAAAGCAGCATAAGCACAACGCTCACCAACTCTGAGGCGAGAGGTATAATAAATCAAGAAAGTCAGACTTGTTAACTATCATTTAGTTATTCTAACGACTTGATTTGCTGACTTGGAAAGTACCAACGTTGGTGGGAAGAGGCGTTCAGGCGTTGTTGTGTTGGTCTTACCCAAAACTGAACACAAATTTGTGGAAGTTAGGATCTGGCTCACGCTTACATGGCGAAGAAGAGGCGCACGGGCGGCTGTTTTAGTACATGTTAAACCACGTCTGTTCATAATGATGTAACTGATAAAGTGTTCGCTTTGTGGAATGTGGAAAAAAATAAGGACTGCCGCATATTTATTAGTGTGCGCGAGGCGTTTCGATACGAAATATGCAACCATACTGAAGTTCACTTACGCATGAATATCTTTCTATTTGTACATCATCAAGCACTTACTATTCTTGGTTGTTGCTTTCTCATTTTTGCAGAAAACCTTTATCTTTAAGTGTCAGTTATATCACAACATTAAGTACATATAGGACTTTTGCCCCCATTGTTATTTATAATGTTAACTGGGTAATAATGTGGTAGTATTTATGGTAATTGTTGCCCAGTAAATACAACAGATAGCTTAGCTGGCAATTGAAGATCCTCCTTCATAAAGTCAATGTTCAAATACGTAATAATATTTATAGGACATTTGGAAACAGTAAACTCGCAAGAACTCTTCATACAGTTTCTTTCATGCGTTGTCAAAGCCATGTTTATACCAATAGACCGTAGTCAGTACACCTGTGTGATTGAGATATTTTGTAAACAAATACATCATATGCCTTGATTACTTATCCTATGTGAGGAACAAAACCACGACAATTCACCAATTCCACTGAGGATTGGTACCATTTCTTTTTGGTCTAACATCCTATAACGTTGCCTATATATAGATAAGTCTATCTACTTCGCTATATATAGCTCTAGTGTTCCTTTGTACCTTTGCACCTTTGTATACTTTAGTTCTCCTTAGTTCACTACTTCCTCACATATTCATAATCACAAAATGTGTCAGAACCACTTGTTCATCATGGTTCGACCGAATATTGATTTAGAGTTGAGTGAACTGAAGAAATCAAGTAAATTCGATGCCATGATTTTCCATGCTTTCGCCTTCATAGTATTCTTATCATAAGTCTCGGTTCTAGTTGAGATCAATAATTGAGGTTGGTTATAAAGTAAAAATTTCGAATTCTTTGGAGATATGTACATATCGATGACCCAATTGAGCTTGCTATCTGACTTGAGTATAATCGAAGAAATTGCGTATTTATCAATACTTCTGAGTCTCCCGGAACACCACCTTGCTCGAGTTCTTTCTTCCATGAGCGATTGGCATCTCTTGCTTAGAACCTTTGGTATAGTCCGAAAAATGTTTGCCTCTTCGATCTTCGATTCTTCTTGGCTTCTGAAATCTCCTTAGCTCCATGTTCCTCTTTGGCTTCGGATTTCTTTTTGCCTCCATATTGCATCAAGAGATTGTGTGCCTCCCACCATATACCATCATGGGAACCTTCACCTGAATCAATTCTTCTTTCGAGCATGCTCATAAGAGATTGACCTTTTACGCTCACATTTGGATCGAGGCCACATTTTAATAGGGTCTCAACCATGGTCACATCCGGTATTCTTCCGCGTTTACAGTCGTTGTAGCAAAGTTTGGAGGCACATAGTAAAAGAGGAGTTGCTGATGGTTGAAAGACGGTAAGCTTTTTCCTCAGCATCTGCTCTTGAATATACCAATCCATAGAATTATGAACTGCAACGTTCAAGAAACTGGCGGGATAGCCGCGTAGATCAAGATCTACTAGTCTGTCTATGCATGAATGATACTTGTCCCCGCTCAGGGACCAGATTTCTGGCCGGAGCTCAATCAATTGGCGTATGCTCTTATCAAGTTCTTCAAGAATGGAAACAAGAGGGTGAGCTGTAATTCCATTAGAAGTTCTGACTGACAGATTTGAAAAACTGACAATCACAGTGACAATATTCCCAACTGACCAGATCGGAGACCGCGGTAGCCTCTTTAGTCGGTGGAGAAAGGACGCACAGTAGTTCACAGCAGGATGAAATGTATCGCCACCTGCCTCTTTTAGGATCCAACTCCATGTTTCATGTCGATAAATGAAATCAGCTACTGTTCGATGTAGCCAGTATACCGATGCTTCATGATCATCCTGACTCCGACATTCCAGAAGACCCTTACATCTGCTATTAAGTCGTCTTCTCATTCTCTCCGATTTTGAAGCTATCTCCTCTGACGTGTATTCCTGAAGAGGAGAATTGATTACTGAGTACAGGTCGTTTGAATCTGCCAGATACATCTGTATCAATGGCAATCCACCCAGAGGTTGTCCTGTTCTACACTCTTCATCCTCATTATTAGATACCCTTATTGATATTCCATTATTTTTCCACAGCCGGAATAAAACAAGTAGTTGACAACCCTGACGTTTGTGTAAAGGATTCATGCTGTTGAGCATTTTGTGGAACAGCTCTTCCAGGTCACTTGGTAGGGAAGCTAGTCTTGCGTCAAGATCTGCTGTTTGGTCACCATCGGTGATTCCGAACAACAGAGACTTAAGAACTAGATTCACCCACAAGAAGACGCCCTCTGATTTTCGAGTGATGCGGTTAGCAAGGGAACAGGTATAAGTGGGTTGGTCAATCGCTAGATCGCTGTATCCTGGGTGCTCAAGCAGGTGGTCGTATACATAATTCTCAATGTCCTTAAAGGTGAGATCTTCGATTTTCAAACTAGGGCTGCGTTCAAAAGCGTCTTCAAACACGGGCCATGGACGGCTCGAAACGCAAAGCTTCACGTTGTCATGTTCAGCTAATGATTTCAGGAAATCGATCAGATAGACTAGCTCCGATGCATCATTACTGAATTCATCCAGCCCATCAACCAGGAAGAAAAACTTCTTTCCGGGGAGTCTGACAAGTCGGTGAAAGCCGCTGACAAGCTCTGACCACATCCACCGATCAGGCACGGTGGTATTGAGCAGGTAATACGCCTCCCATAAGTCAGGAAATATAATTGGAATCTGTGGCTGGCACGATTTGAGCGTCTCATGTAATAATGTTCGTAGGAGCGCTTCTTTGGACATTTGTATAGCGGTGCCCGAATTCCAAAAATAGAATCCCGCGCAAACCAATTCAAGACTTTTCGCGTCTGGGACAGATGTAGTGCCTAGGAGTTGTCGAGTTCGAGGGTGTTCGGATAAGAACTTCATGAGAGTAGATTTCCCCGCGCCCGCTTTTCCTGTGATCCAAAAAAGGTCGGTATCGTTTTGCAGGAAGTCTGCAAAGTTCTGCCATTGGTGGTCATTTTTCTTGAAATTTTCGAAAATCCATTCGAAAGTAGACTTATGTGCATCTTTGATGCGCTCATAACGATCACGTATCTCCTTGTATTGAAGGCGTTGAAGTAATATTGTCTGAAATTCATATGCACAAGAACTTCGATACGAATCTATTAGCCTGTGAAATGGAGGTACGGAATCGTATGCAGATTCTTGTCCGTGACTTGCACGTATGGCTTGCAACAGATCAGATTGCCACCGCTTGCTGTCTGACGTGTGCTTCAGAAATAACTGCCCCAAATTCTTGTTATCTTGCTGTATTTCTCTCGTCGTACTCCGGACGTGTTCGTTATGTGTCTGCGCATCAAGAGTCATATGTCTATCTCCAAGTCAGTAATGGAACCATCAGAACTTTGGGCGAAGATTCATGTTACCTCAAAGACACTAGGATGCCAACGACCAGTTGTTGTCGGAATTTGTCCAGTTTCCTCTCTAGTGCCTCGATTTCCTCGCGACTCCATACTGTACAGAAAGCCTGGCGAAAGGTGTCCCATTTGCTTGATCCGCAATTTACTTTCAGTTTATCCAAAGCGCCCAAAAGCTGGACTGAAATAGAATGGCAGCTTTGGCAAAGTTCCTGCAGGTTTTTGTCGTCTTGCGATAGGTTGGAAGTTCCTTGGTGGTTGCCCGCGTGTGTAGCAAGATCGAGGCTGATGTCCCTTAACTGTGTCGTGACATTTACAACTGTTTCATACTCCCCCAGTTGGTCTTTCGTTGAAGTTCGAAGTTTGTAGCTCTCGGCAAGTACTTTGCAAGTAAAGTCGATAAACTGCACTGCGCTATTTGCAACGGCCAAAGCAGAGAAGGGCTCCATTCTCTTCCACCAGTCGCGCAGAGACGGACAGTGCGACAACACCCGACAAGGCTGGACTTCGGAACAGAGACGTAGAAAATAGGGAAAGCGAACTAGGCTGAGCGTTGCGTTTGATGTCGAGGGAAATGCTGACTATAAACCTTCCTCTCGCTAGGCTGAGGGCAGGGATTGTCAAGGCATGCAAGAAGTGTGCCAGGGCTTACTTTCTCTCGGCTGTGCAATCCAATCACTGTGTACTACGTATCAGCCACTTTTCAGCCTTGGGAGTATCCTCGTATCACTGTCTGCTTTCTCCAACCAGTTTCATTCAAATCGCGTTTCTGCCTTGTGCGATACGCTTTTGAGCCAATTCGAGCAGGACTTGTACATGATTCCAACAAATCTAGTAAGTTCAATCCTTGAAATTGCCCTAATTCAACGTTTTCAATAAGAGTTGCACATTTGCCCAAGCTTCAATGCATAGACGGCTTGAACAGCGCGATCGACAAATGAGTTCTGTATCTCCAAGCTTCAACAATCATCGAGCTTCGCCACACTTACGACGTAGTCCCGACAATCATGCTCAGACTTCCCTAAGCACGAATCAGCCTAGTCAACAAAAAGAACTTCAATCTGCTTCGCTGCTTTCTCAATATTACCATGATTGGACATAGCTTCCAAAATACTACGGTCCCAAAAAAATGTATTATAACAGTTACCAACAATGAGCCTGTTCGATAAAATTCCAACATGCTCAACGCTATTCAGAATCAATTGCGATAGAGCATAAGAATTGTGAAAGAAAACAAATGTTAATCGGTCAGACCTAAAACATAGTTAATCAGAGGCGTGTTCTCATCCCTATCCACACTTGATCCTAGGAAAATAAAAACCCCTCCTTTTATTGAATGATGAAAGAATAAATTATGAATCATACTTCTAAACCACTACTGAAGAAGCGCTTGAAGATTAGCCAACCTATATGATCCAAGCAGACTTTGATCTCGCACTTAGAGAAAGTAACACCCGCTAATATCGCAAGCACATAAACCCAGAAAAAGCCAATTATTGTTTACCTTGTTATGTAAACTCTTTAGATATATACTAATTGTAATCTGCTCTATGAGCACCTACCAATCCACTACCATTATATTCCACCAATCTCAACCAAATCACCCTGAATGCCATCTCTATGTTCCCCTCCATTTCCCTACCCAAACTCACACCCCAAACCCAACAAACCAGCCACGTCACGCTAGATTATAAAAGACTGTAGGACAAGTACCTCTATATCAACAGTCTTATTGGTCAACCCCGCTTGCAACGCAATGCACCGAATCAGCCTATATACCCAGACCACCGGGTCCAAATATCACTATTGCATGCTTAGTAAGACAACAAAGTAGTCGACATGAACTCGGTGTTTTGATGAATAAGTTCGGCAGAAAAGAAATAGAGAAACACGAAATACTCGAACAACCCTTTATATTGCTTTCTTCGCCATCTCTTCCATTGAATGCGCAAATCCATATCTGCATCGCCAACAATCCCCTATCCCCAAAAACCACAATGTCCCTCCCCCACCTCCTCCCCTTCTTCTCCTTTCTCACCATCGCTCAATCCCTCTCCCAACCCACCAGTCCCTCTTTCTCCCGCTCCTCCTACTCTCCCTCCCATCTCCTAACCCCCAAGTCCTCATCCTCGGTGGTGGCGCCTCCGGCACCTATGCCGCCCACACCCTGCTCTCCCAAAACTACACCACCCTCCTCCTCGAACCAACACCCCAACTAGGCGGCCACGTCAACACCTTCATCCCCCCTTCTCCAAACCTCCCAATCGACTACGGCGTCCAGAGCTACATGCCCTACGGGCCTGCACTCAACTTTTACAAATCTCTAGACATCAAAATAGCAGGCCCATACTCCCCACGCCGCACCCCAGCCTTCACCATCGATCTCTCCACCGGCAAGAACCTCTCCTCCTACATCGGACCCACGGCGCAGGAAACCACCGCCGCGCTCCAGAAATGGCTCGCGCTGATCGAAAAATGGGAAGGGCAGTTTAATCCCGGATTCTGGTCCTTCTGGCCCGGCGCTCAAGTCCCCTCGGACCTCCTCCTAAGTTTCGAAACGCTCGCAGCGCGCGAGGGAATCGAAGCCGCCGCGCCGCGCATGGCGGCCATATCCGGACTCGGGGTCGGCGGGCTGGGAAAAAGTCTCGTGCTGGACGTGGTCCGGAACTTTGGGAGTCCGGTTACGCGGGCGGTTTTGGAGGGCTCGCTTTTTGTGCCTGAGGGCTCGAATAGCGCGTTGTATGATCGCGCTACGAGTGTTTTGGGGGAGAGTGTGAGGTTGGAGACGCGTGTTGTGCTTGCGCGACGCGATGCCGAGAAGGAGATTAGAGTTGTGATTGAAGATAAGTATGGAGAGCGGTATCTTGTGCGGCCGAAACGGATTCTTGTCGCCGTGCAGCCGTCGCTGGGGAATTTGGAGGTGCTGGGTTTGGATGAGAAGGAGAAGAAAGTGTTGGGGAGTTTGGAACCAATATATTCGTTCGTGGGGGTTGTGACGGCGAGTTGTATTCCGGAGAATGTGAGTCTGGCGTTTGTGGATCCGGCTGCGGTGCCGAGGAATCACGTACGGGTCAGAGATAGTGAGTGGACCTTGCGGTTTGATGCCACTGGTTTAGTGGGAGGAGGGTACTTTCGCGTGCTATTTAGCACTACGAAAACACTAACGGACGAAGAAGTAAAAGCGAAAGTTCAAGGAGAATTAGAGAGAGTGAGAGCAGCGGGGACGTTGGGGGAGACAGGGCTTTGTAAGGTAGATTGGAAGGCGTTCAGTGCACATCGATCTGTGGGGTGGGGTGGTATTAGTGCGGAGATGGTGAAGAAAGGGTGGGTGGAGAAATTATATGGACTGCAGGGGTACAGAGGAACGTGGTATACGGGGGGAGTGTGGACAGGGATATATTCGAGTAATGTGTGGGCGATGACGGAGGAGGTTGTGAAGAGGATGGTTGTGGGGTTATAACCCTGAGGGAGGAGAAAGGACTATATATGGATGTAGTTCTTATTTACTAAATGCTTCTAAGTTGCCTCCCTTCTTGCTCATCGTGGTCTCTCATGTACTTTTCTCTATTTTTCGTCTTACGTCAGCTTTTGTGCTGGTGCTGGTGTCCGTCATGCCTTTCAGTCGCCGTTTCTTTTTGTATCGTGCCTTCGGTATCATTTTTCACCCAGATACAGGTCCGTCGGTTAACTGACCCTGTCTCTGAGATCACTGGTCTCTATTGTTCGCGCCATGAGGATCCAAGCCATCAAAGAACAGGATTGTTCAAATGAACATCTTCGTAACAGCAAGTGCCGTCATCCTATATCGATTGTGACTGGGATATGACTCTCATGCGCCTGCGACGTGAGTTCGCCTTTACATTGTGGTGGTGGTGGCCATAATGCGCCACTGTCCTCGCATAGATCTACTGCTCGCCGGCAATGCTTCCCATTACTAGTACAGCTCACATCTTCCCTCCTTCATTACACTAGACAAGTTTAATCTGCTGTTATCAGAGCCTGGTTCTTATCGGAATATAAGTACTAACCAATTCTTGCACCTTCATCAACTTTTGCTGTGCATTGATAACAGCATGTGGATACTGAAATATTAGGATGATCATGGTGCGTGTAGCGAACATGATAAGACATCTGCGGGCCCACATGGCGTTTGACCTGCCGCGATATTCTGGCGAGGGCGGCTGTGTCGTACTTGGGCTGCGTGCTGCAGCACCTCCGACTAAGGTTACGAAGTAGAGAACACCACACATATCGCCCCAAATGTCCGCCGTTCCCGATCGTTCCAACGCTTCGTAAAGAGCGTCGGAGAGACGTCTGGAGGCGAGTGGGTCGGGAATCCCTATGGCCGCGTTGGAGTCAGAGAGAAGGACAGCGCGGCCGGGTTCTGAGACAAATGAAAAAGGAACGCGCATGATGATTGACGATGCGTATATGATGGCTGCGATTCGACAGGATTCGTAGATCCAATCATTGGCCATGGCGGAACCTGGGGACTGAATAGATGGGTATCTGGCTAACCGAGCTCGAATCTTGGCTATCTTAGTATCGTATTCCTGGGGGGTCAGACCACCTCCTGAATAGCCATCGTCGCCTCCAGAATATCCCTCATCTATATCAGGAGCGGAAGTTACGTCATAACTTTTATGAAAGCCGAGGAATATGTCAGTAAGATCGCGTAAGTCGCATAGTAACTCATAAGTACGTGGAGAGCACCGCTTGTCTCGCACAAGAGTGAAAAACTTATTGCGCGGGCAGAACATGGGCGATTCCGGCATGACAGTATCTGGATTGAGTGGAAGAAAGGTGGGAAGGTGGAAAGACTTGAACACTGGTAGCATGGGCGTTTCGCAGATGATGTCTGTGTGGAAGCAACAGCTTGCTGCTATCGCCGCCATGACTCCGTACCCACCAAGGCTACCCAGGCCTCCGCGGTGGGCAATTAGTCGTGCCACGCCCATCTCATGGATGCGCAAAGTCTCTTCATTTGCACTCCACATCTCACCAGCCAATAAATGGAGTATTACCACAAGGGTGTTGTCTTCGAACTGCTGAGTGGGGTTGCGTAGTCTCAGGTTGATCCAGCTGATGACTTCTGCCTTAATGAGTACAGTGCGCCTACTGTCGCCAGAGATGCCATCGTGCATATCGAGCCACGAGGAAGCCAAACCGGTGGCACTGAGTATCAAATGGGGATGCGACAGCATGGAAGGGATCCATGTAAGCATGGTCGCACGTGACGTGAAGCCGCGATGGCATTTGCTGACTAGATAGAGGGAATGGAGCTCGGGATTATCGAACTGGGGAAGAACGAGAAAGGGATCCACGCCATTGCCGATCTTGGAGGAGAGTTGTCGAAGTAGCTCTTGCATATTCTTCTCTTCGTTGGATGGCGTCTGCTCGTAATCGGTCACTCTGGGGGCATTGGGATTTGGAGGGAGAAGGGCCAATGCACGGAGGTATCGAGAGGGGTGAGATGGTTCCAAGGAATCGTCATCATCCTCGTCCGGAAATGTAGATGGTTCGAGTGCTATTTTTTCGTGGGAATTGCTTCGTGGAAATTTCGTCGTCGTGGAAGTGCCGCGTTCAAGTCCCACGACAGGCTGCTTTCCTTTGCCTTTCCCCTTCTCTTTTGGATCGGTGCGTCGTTGCTGGTCTGCCTTGTATCTATACTGGATCATGGCCTGGGATCGCACGCTACGTTTAGCGTTTTCGTCCTTGAACTGCGAAGGATCTGTTGCAGTGAGGAACTGCAGCTGGGGCGGGCCATCGCGTTTCTGTCGGCGACGCACGCGAGTGTTTGCTTTGGGAATGGAAGATGCAGATGCAGGTATATTGGAGAGTAAATCAGAGTGTACGTTGGCGGGCGGGGATGTGGATGAAGATGCCGACCGTTGTCCGGCTGATTGGGGGGGAGAGAGGTTAGTAAGTGAGAAGACGGAATTAAGCAATTGGGCGTTAGAGAAATCTGGGGAATGTACCTCCAGCCTGACTGTCAGCGTTCTCCATGTTTTCTCGACGCCGCAGGGTAGCACAGGACGAATGGTAGCGGATGCGGGCAGATGCGGGCAGATGCGAGGATGCGGCGTAGGTCAAAGGTTACACCCTAGGTATGGCCGGCCGCAGTCTCTCGAAGTTTCAAACAACACCAAACAGAAGCGATGAAAAATGACGATGGGCGGAGGATGAATGTGGTTGGATGTCATTTATACATAACAGTAATGAAGGGAGACGTGGTCTGCCTCAGGGTTGATGCAGCGCCTCGATGGCGCATGTCGACCTGTCCACAGTGAGTTGAATTGCCTCAAGCTCGTGGTCCCGGACCAAGAACGTGCGACGATGTTGGATTGGTCCTAAGCAGGGCGGGAGATGTGCTATGGGATCTGTTGCAGCCACCGGTCGGGCTTGTCCTAGTCCTAGCGGGGGGTTATTCTCCAATGTTGTAGCGGAAACAATGTCCCATGAACGGACGAACGTTGGAGCAAGGCTGTGTAGGAATGATTTCGTGTGTGTCCTCGGCCTCTACTGGGGTGGAGGAAGTGAAGGTGGGTGAGTGAAGGGTGGGTGAAGGGTGAGTGAAGGAAGAGTGAATGTTGAATCGAAGCTGAGTAAATATCTCCGGGCGTGCGACGAGACGCACGTCGGAGCGGGACTCGCACATCGGAGTAGCCCAAATGGGAAAGGTTTGCCGTATGGCGTATGGCTAGCCGCTTCGGGCCGCGGGTGGACCTCGGGGAAACACCTCGGGGCGCTTCGAGCCGGGTCACATGACCCACATTCGCTTCCAAGGGTTTCCCGGGGCCCCGTGGGCGTAAATGCGTTCTTGGGGGTTTTGCTTCTTTCACTCTTCACACTCTTCACACCCTACTCTGTTCACCGTTCACTGTTCACCGTTCACCTCTCTAAGCTTTCACAACCCCTTTATCCTTCGTCCACGTCTTCCCTGCGACCACTCATCAATTTCCGCGATGCAACATTCCAACACGTTCACCGGCATCTTGAACTATGAACCCCATCTCACTACGGAATCACGACTGCCGCAGCAATCACCCAGCCGCCCGCGGCATTGATCTATTAACTCTGTCTGACGTATCATTGGTGCAGGACATGCGCCGCTAGCTGACCATGCAAAGCTTGTGTTCACGACCACTGTGTCGGAATCTATCTTTTCCACCATGCCCGTTTCGCCTCAGCCTATTTGTCCGGCATGTCGCTAACACATCCGATGGCTTTCTTTTCTTCAAGTTATATTGAGTCCACGATTTCTTCCGTCATAACCTCACTCTTTTCATCCAGGGAGACGCCGTGTGCATGGTTCACACATTGCTACTCCATAGTCTATTCCAGCTACGTCGTTTTCTTTCTGCCCAAACTCAACATCTCATTCTCGACCCTTATTTGGATCCCCAAACCCACCAACTTGCCTCCCTGTCGTTCCCTCAGGTGAACTAAACAGGTTGCGAAAGCTTTGGCCAGTTGAGGAAACCCAGCATAACCGACCTGCATAATTCCAATATTATCGCAAGATGCTCTCGAAATTCCAACGTCTCGTTCGCTGTGCATCCATCTGGACCCAGTTCTGGCAGTTCTGGCAGGTCAACGTTCGTCGTATTGGTTCTTGGCACTACCGATTTTGCTTCTTCCATGTCGACAGATACCGCGATGGAATCAAAAAACCTCACACCTAGAGATTCGTTTGCAAGCATTTGCTCCGCCCCTACAATTTACGTCGGTTAATTTTGGATAGCGTCCAGCAGGCGGTGACAAGTATGTCATTTTGTCACCACTTACTTTTCTTCTCGTGTTCTTTGTGGACTCGCTCCCAATACTCGCTGTCGATAAGTCGACGAGGGTTTTGAGGCCATGTGACATATGATATAATGTTGGCAACATCGTAAGATTCACTGTCACCATACAGGGTCGGCCTTGTTAAATATCGAGGTTCTCCTGACTGCCCCTCAGTACGGGATGCTGCACTTGCGTTCGCACCATCACCTTCGGTCCTCGCCAGCATTGGTATGGTTTCGCTCGTCCTGGCTCTACTGGTGGAGTCGTATTGCTCATCGTCTAGAAACCATTTTCCACTGTCGACATGTACCCACGCGTCCTCGACATATCCCTTGGTTGCCACCATATCGGGTGCGTTCTTGGATTCTAATACTGCTTTTGGATAAGGGTATGTTGAAATTTGATACTGAGAGTGCGATGAAGAGATTTAGCGTCTTCTTATGGAACACTCACGAGTTTGCAACTTGGAGTAAATAGACTTATGACTAGGACGCGAGACCCTGAACACGACACAAGACGAAAGGCTTAGACAACCGCTTTCAAAGGGTTTGTACGCTGTGCGTTTGATCTGGGCAAACTATTGATAACATACTGGGTCACCGGTGCCACGCACATGTTCCGTTGCGTTGCTTCGAATTTTGGCTTTTGATCACAAGCCTGCATCTCAATCTTCTATGCGGTTTCAATTGTAGCAATCGTCGATGTCGGTCGGCCATTGTTCAGTCTTCGTTCTAGGTGTCTTCGACAAATCTCATTCTCCCAGATCGGCCGTAACATGATCGATACTCCGTCTGCGCGTAGTCGATGATTCCAATGCCAAGAACGTGAGAGCTGGAGTGAATATACGCGATTTCCATTGTATTCCATGGATCAGATCTGAGGAATGCGAAGATGTATTGTGTTACCAAGGAAATAACCTCCAGGTCGATAGCTTAGCCGAAGTGTCATACCAACCGTCGCTTTTTGGGTGGAATTGTCTAGACCGTTCAAACTTCAGGGACCTTGTCTCATACACTCGTAGACATCGTCTCAATCACGTGAAAACACCGCCCGGCCTCCAGGCCTTGCTCTGATCCTCGATATTTTGCTTACTTTGAAGGCGGCAGCGGGATTGTGGGAGGAGTATAGGGGGTTCAAGAGAGAGTTTATGCTGGAGATGAGGAGTCTTTGAAGACGATGGGCTGAACGATGAGGTTGAGTTTGAATACAAACGGGTGTTTTTTAGATTTCGGAGGGCCGGGATGGCGACGGGGCTTTGAATGGCTGCGTGTGATAGTATGTTTACTACTAATCGACGAGGAAATGCGCAACTTATTCAGGACGAATAAGCTCCGATGGATAGGAAACCACCGAAGATCCGAATAATATCCATCCCAGCCCATCGAACGAAAATATGCAAAAACAATCACTACAAAAGGTTTCCCTTATTTGTGGAGACACAACACTCCGATGAACCACCGACTCCGTTGTCATCCTAGCCTAGCATGGTTAGACACAACGGTACCGAGATGTCAATCTTGTTGGCGATGTTGTTAGTGTGGCTAAGCCCCGCTTTGGTCGTTCTTGACGTAAACTTTGCTGACAATGGAATGATTTCGTGGACCATAGGCACACCTGGGCAATACATAGCACCCGCACGCGGTGGAAGATATCTGCCATGTACATTGCCAAATTCCCTCTTCATGTAAGCATTACTACAAGAACCTTTGTTACTGCATTACAATTTCATGTTTACAAAACAGTGTCCACAATGCGTTCGCTTTGGATGGTTCGATGCGGGAGGTTTTCTTCCACCGGATACACGGCTCCCGAAAGCAATCCGAAACATCACAACTACTATATCTAATAGCTCCTCAAGCGATGCTACCACTCTCTTAGACATTCTCGTGTAACAGAATCTACTATTTGCACATCGACTGTAAGAAACCGTACACGCAATGCCATCGTTCCAATATTCTGGAGCTGCCCACTTGTGGAGGCCAGTACAATAGTATGGCTTGCAATGCCACTCCAGAACTTTCGCAATGCCCAACTGATTCGACATTCTGAGCTCGCTTCGCCTGGATTAAGGGGGCGGTTTTTAGGCCCCCAGTACGCCCCGGTGCCACCTCAAGGCCAGGGTTGTCATGAATGCTTACAGTCCACGAGTCCTTAAACGAGATGCGAATCCTTCGAAGCTATAGCACTAATGAATAGCCAACAATCAACCAAAATCAAGTAAGCTCGGCCATATAGATCCCGAACACATCTGGTTTCCGAACAATCTCGTGAACACCACCACCTACACCAAACACCCTCATCACCCACCCCCACCTCTTTCAAATATGGAGAATCGCGAGCGCTCTATTGCATCAGCTATTCGTGATTATAATGCAGGTGTTTTTAAAAGCCAGAGAGCTGCTGCGAAGGCGTACAATATCCCTCTTTCCACCCTACACGGTCGATTACGTGGTGCTACGAACAGCGCGATTTCACATCAACACCAGCAGAGACTATCACCAGAACAAGAGAAATTCCTAGTAGAATGGATACTTGATGAGGACTCATATGGACGCCCTCCATCCCATGCCCGCGCGCGCGAGATGGCCACCCGAATCCTTCGTGCTAATGGCGATGAAGCTCCACTTGGAAAGCTCTGGGTCCCCCACTTCCTACGCCGAAACCCACGCGTCGCATCTATCGTTGGCAGGGCTATAGAGGCCCGCCGAGCTTCTGGAGCATCTCACGAGGTTATTCATGCTTTCTTTGAGCTCTTTGAGCGCACTCGAATACGCCTTGGTATACAGAATAAGGACATCTATAATATGGACGAGACGGGTATTGCACTAGGAGTATGTTCAAACGCCCAGGTCCTTGCCAGTTCATCAAAGAAAAAGGCTTATATCAAATCACCAGAGAATCGCGAGTGGGTATCAGCTATAGAGACTATCTCTGCTGACGGACGTAAATTACGCTCTGCAGTCATCTTCAAAGGCAAGAGCCTCCAAACAACATGGTTTCCTTCTGAATCAGTACCTGATTGGCTATTCACAACCTCAGAGAATGGATGGACGTCGAATTCAATAGGCCTTGAGTGGTTACAGCGTATATTTATTCCATCTACGGACCCTGGCCCTCTGAACTATCGACTACTTATACTTGACGGGCATGGAAGCCACGCTAGTATAGAGTTCCTATGGGCCTGTAAACAGCACAAAATCGAGCTCCTCTTTCTTCCTCCTCATACTTCTCACGTCCTCCAACCTCTAGATCTCTCACCTTTCTCTCTTCTAAAGTCCTCATACCGTACACAAATCCGTGAGCTAGCAGCTCTTGAAGACGCGGCGCATATAAAGAAGGAGCGATTTATAAAGTACTACTACAAAGCTAGAGAGGAAGGGCTCTCAGTGAAGGCGATTCGCGCGGGATGGAAGGCCTCTGGACTCGTTCCATATAACCCAGAGCTTGTCCTTCGCTCCTCACAGGTTACAGGCCGTCCTATAACACCTCCACTAGCTCCTCTCGCTACTGAGCTTCATGAGATCATCTATCGCACCCCCCAGAGGCCACAAGACGTTCACGCTGCTCAGCAGCTTCTCCAGCAATCAGAAAACTTATCGCGTTCTATGAACTTTGTACTACGAAAGACAAGTAAGGCGATTGGAATGGCAAATACTCGAGAAGCAGCTCTACGAGCAGAGAATCAACGACTGCGACACCAACTTGAGGCTCTCCAGCCTCAAACACGGCGTAAACGAGTTACTATAGACGCAAATCAACGATTTGCTGATGTAGAAACAATCATGAGCTCCATAGCAGCTGCAGGAACTAATCAGGTTAATAACTCTATAAATTTACGAAGGAATAGAACTGAAGGAGCTGCCATAGTAGCTGCTGCCGTTGCTCTTGAATCCATGTGTACACAGTGGCAAATTTAATAGAGTATCTACGAAATATCACGCTTTTCAGTCTCATTTCGGTGTTCGCGAGATTGTTCGGAAACCAGATGTGTTCGGGATCTATATGGCCGAGCTTATTGTATGCGGCGTATCTGGCTCATCCGGCTACCGTAGATCCCTGCAGCTGTCAAGCCTGGTCCCATTCCCTCTCTTTTCCCACTCTTAACGGTCCCTTGTCCCTGTCACAATCGTGGTCGCGCAGGCACCCCCATCCTTTCAATCCTCAGCCTTATCATCACCACCGCATCCCCATCGACGAAATCACAAACCCCATCCCATCTCCAACTATGCCCCACAAACCCCTCACAACGGCTCCCGCCTTCCTCCTCCCCCGCGCCGCAACTTCAACATGCTGCTTCCACTCGATAGGACAAAATGGCGAAAACACGCTCTGGCAACCCGTCACATATGACCCTATCGTCCCCTACATCACGAGCGTTCCTGGGTTTCCCTTCTGGATCGATTGGTGTTCGACCGCATGGTGCAACACCGCGACTATGGGGACGTCGTGTGGAGCGGGAACGATTCGCGGTATTAGTCTTTCGGCGTCGTGTGAACGGTGCGTGACGGAGACTATGTATCAGAAAATGGGAGATGCGACACCAAAGTTGAATAAGATTTTTTGTCATGGCGATTGGGTAGGGAGGACTTACTATATTGAGGAACCGCCTGCGAGGAGACAGGGTAAGTTATTCCAATGTGAATTGGTAACATTTGAGTTGAAAGGTGTAGTATTGACGAATTTCTAGCTGTTTCAACATCTTCCCCAAATTCCTCCATCGCAACCACCACCACAACAACAACAGTCACATCCAGCCCACCGTCCATCTCCTCAACTCCATCCCCCGGCTCCGCATCAACTTCCCAACCCGCCCAAACCAACGCCCCAGCCACTTCATCTTCCACCGTCAGTCCCGGCATAATCGCCGGCTCCACAATCGGTGGTGTCGTCATCCTAGGTATAATCGGTCTGCTCATCTTCTACATATACAAGACCAAGAAGAAGACAGCGGCGACAGCGGCGGCGACAGAGTCCGTGGGCACACCTGTGCCAGAGACCTACAGCCAACATGCTCAGTACCATGCGGCGCCGACGAATGAGAAGTATCTGTTTACGACGGCGCATGTGAGTGAGTTGCCTGGACATGAGGTGCCCATGTCGAGACATGAGTTGCCAGGGGAGAGGAGGAGGATGCAGTTAGAGTAGAGCTCAAATTGCATTATTATGGTTGTAGTAGATTGGAATGTGTAGAAGGTTGGCGAAGTGGAGCGTTAGTTATGTTCAAGATACCCTAGGGCAATACAAGAGTGAGTTTAGAAAGTATTAATAAAAAGACCAGAGAAGTGCTCCGTCCAGAATCAATATCTAGTACCCGGATTCACACCCGTGCTCCAATCTCTCGCACTATTTCCCCTCTTCAAGCACAACCCTAAACTCCGTCAAAAAACTCTCTTCAAAATCCCCATCCGTCTTAACTGGCTTCCAACCCAACTCGCGTCCTAACACCGCTCGCGTACGCGCCCTATCACACCCAGTCAGCAAATCCGCAATCCGCCATAGTATATAAGTCTTCTTACCTCGATGCATACGCCAACTCCACCACCCTCTCATTCCCACCCGTCCACCGTCCCGCCGCCTCCGCAATCCCAATCTCCCTCACGCCTTCACTCTCCAGAACCCCAAGCTCAACCCCTGCCTTCGCTATCCCCTCCGAGACCTGTAACCACGTATGCTCGCCCGTCCCCGAGAAATATATCCCCGCCTTCCCACTCGGAATCGTCTCACCCTCAACAATCTTCCCCAATAACACGCCGTAAAGCCCCACTAAATCAGCAATATGAACATGATCCCAATACTCCCTGCCGTTCCCCAGCACCGCAGCGGATCCGGAAATGTTCGCATCGCGCATCAGCGTAGGGATTTGGATGGATAGAGTGTTGAAGAGGCCGGTCCCGACGCCGTAGATTGTCGGGGACATGATAATGTATGTTTTTACGCCGTGCGCAAGGCCCGTGTCCGTCACGGCGAGATCCGTAGTGCGCTGGGCGTAGACTTCGAGTTCTTCACGGTGTTTTTCATAGGCATAGATGTCGGATTTGTCGGTGAAGATGCGGGATTCGGTGTATGAGCGGGTGAGTGGGCGGTCGGCGAGGTTGGAGGTGCCGGATGTCTGAAGGGATGTTGGTGAGGGGTGGGTTTTTGGAAAGGGATGGGGAGCGGAACTTACGTGGATGAAGTGAGTTTGGGAGCCGGTCTGCTTTTGGCGGGAGCTGAGGCCAAGGATGAGGGCGCGAGCGGAGGAGGTGTGGAAGCCGCTTGCGGTGTTGATGACGACTGATGAAGTTGGTTAAGGTGGGTTACGTATTGAGATATGGAGGTATACGTACTGTCGTGTTCGCTAGCAGCACGGGTAATCGTTTCGGAATCATCCAAGTCTTTGAACAGAATTGGATTCACGCCTTTGCTTTCTAGAGCTTTGGCTTGATCTGCGCGACGTACGAGTGCGGAGATCACGTAGTCTTTAGCTCGGTGGTTAGTTCTGAGGAGATCGGTGAGGATGGATCCTCCACTAGTATTATAAGAGAAATGGTCAGTGACGGAATGTGAAGATTGGATTCTATAGAGAGGGGAGAGTTTACATGTAGCCTGTTGCGCCAGTGATGAGAATACGAGTTTCGGTCATCTTGGGGATTTGGATTGGGATTGAGATTAGAATGTTAGTTGAGGTCGCAATAGTAAAGAATGAAACTTGAGATATAATAATGTGCCAATTAAAATTTCCAGTCGACGACTTGAATATTTTATATTCCATAAAGTCTGACACAACATCACTGTCTTCAATTGTAAGCATCATCTCGGCGACATTGCGCAATCCGGAGTGGGATTTTGACGATATTGTCAAAGTCCGTCGATGGCTAAGAATTGTTACAAATACACGCAGATGGGACTGGCTGGGGAGAGAAGTTTTTTCAACATTGTTTATCCTAGTGTTTATTGTTCGCGCATTATGGTTGGGAGACACTTGGGGGCTGCGCTATTTATGATGCGATGCTAACCGAGAACATTATTAATACGTCTTTCCATTCCGTTGCATCTCACCAGCAATGCTTCAATGACGTCATGTCCGTCCAACAGTCTCTGAGAAATGGGCACTTCTTTGGGGGAAGAGAATGGAACCATGAATGTAGCAATGTTTGGTTTCTAACAATGTTCGCGGATCTTCAATCCTCAATCTACTCGTAACAAACCGATTCACGTTCCCCTGACAAACTCCAACCCACCCACAATCCCAACATCCCTCGCCTCATCACCAACAACCCCAAAATCGCCCCCGTCCACCCCTGTCCCAACTACCTTCGCCTCACCCCCATCGACAATCCCAAACCACAACCTCTCCCGTTCCTCATCCACCGCAAATGCCGAAATCGCAAAAGTTCGTCCGTCAGGGGCGGAAAAAATGGGCGACTGGTCGGAGCGCACAACCGTCTGGACGGATGAAAGGATAGACGAAGAGCCTGGCATACCGAAATCACCGCGTCGAATTACATTCGGGCCTTGTTCTATCCAGTACACATAACCGCCCAGCGAAAAGATTTGGCTTGGATGATCGAGGTTGGTGATGAGGAGTTCGGTGGTTGAAGGGGAGTCGAGCGAGGCGCGGCTGATTGTTCCCGGGAGAGAGCCTTCGCCGTTGTCGGCTGTCCAGTAGATCAGGTTGCCTAGAATATCGACCGTGAAGCGGTTTATGGGGACTTTTGGTTCGAAAACGAGTTCGATGTTGGAGCCGTCGAAATTGGCGCGCTTGACGGTGTTTGCTGAGGGAGAGCCTGAGATGTAGTATACCTTTTCGCCGTAGACGGAAATGTCGCGCGCAGGCGTGTTTTGAACGATAATGGCGCTGTCTGAGCCATTGGATTTGAGGCGACAAACGCCTTGCTGGGTTCCTATGAAGATGTAGTTGTTTATGGGGTCATGGGCGATTGAGTCGGGATCTAGCACTGTGCTGGCGTCGCCGTTGTTTGGGAAATCGTAAACATGTTGAGCGGATGTTCCGTCGGTGTTGATGCGTCGAATCGAAGGGTGCCAATTTTCTGGGGCACCTGTTGTTGTATTACTCCTGCCTTTATCCAAGATCAGGAGATGGCCAGAGGGCTTTTCTGGGTCGGATTGCCTTTTTGAAGGAATTGAAAGAGAAGCACATGATTGAAAAATGGTGCAGATGGAAAAAAGAATCGAAACTGGGCGATGCATCTTGAAAAACTAACAAAATGAAGATGCAACGCTTGTCGTTGATTACACCAGAAGATATTGTGAGCTTCTACAATTCTACTTAAAGGCACTGACCGGCATCTAGATTTCTTTTGGGTCGTGGTTTGCGTTGCACCCGCCTTGGTACGGGACTGATCTGCGGTGTTGGGGGTGGGGTAATATATTGAGACCATATATTGCAAACATTGCAGGATCATTTCCTAGTACAAACAGCATAGCCAGTATTAGCCACTAGGGTTAAATTCCCATCTGCTTATACCAAGTTCTCCTGCAGAACAAAATCTAAATATAGTGAGTTTCCACGTACCCCTTTTTGATTTAGTAGTACTCAATGCGAAAGTTCCAACAAACCATTTCAACTGTTTAGTTTCAACTTCGGCGTTTGATTTGTTGATGCGCGCTGCATTGTTACCAAAGCCAGATCTCCCAAAGCTGCAAAATGCTAGTTTAGCCTATCTGTTGACGATCAGGAACATCACGATCTATAACCCACCTAAAAGCTCCATATTCTGACGCAATAGGGAGTTTGACTGTCACTCATGCTTTTTACAGAATTTTTTGTGCCCACATCGTGTCTTTTATGATTCACATTTTACTGATTAGTCATTCTGTATCTTTTCGCCAACTAGATTTTTCACAACACAATCAATGGGATTTGATTGCCTACATTGTGTAGTCCGCGGAAAGATAAAGAATTTTATTTCCCGTGTCGCGTT
The DNA here is from genome assembly GCA_020744415.1 of Dendryphion nanum. NCBI lineage: Eukaryota > Fungi > Ascomycota > Dothideomycetes > Pleosporales > Torulaceae > Dendryphion > Dendryphion nanum. The sequence continues at coordinate 142,083 of JAGMWT010000013.1, read as the reverse complement.
CGAGTCTTCGCTGCTTCAGAACAAAACTCACAACATCGAGGTGCTCACACTTCAATTCTTCTTATTTTCTTCAGTTGCATGAGACTATGGACATTTCCACAATCATTAATCTCTTTGCTTTATCCAAGCGGATATGCCCTAAAAATCAAGACTACAAGCTAGGGCTTACAATCGACTCCAAATATGGTTGGAACGGCCCACAACTCTCTCGCACGTATCGTCTGTGCCGCAACACCAACGTCGCGATGTTCTCATAGATCCATGTCCCCAAATTCTGTTCCATCTCTCTTCTCGCAACTTTTCGCAAGCTTCTTAGAAACGATGACAACCAACCAACAAGGATCTGAGCAATCCCAAAGCGTTCGGGATATTCCATTGTTTGCTGCGTCCCTAGATCTACCAATCGACATCGAAGCTCGCGTGCTCGAAATCTTGAAACATGAGCACGAAATTATCCTACATGTAACCAATGAAACAAAGAGACTGGAACATATCTCCGAGCTAGCTGAGTTAGCCTACAAGATATCAAAAGCTATTTTCAGTCCTTCAGTGGTGCTCGAGAAGTCACTGATTGAGAAAACCTTGTCCGAAAGCTGGTATGGAAGACCCGTTACAATCAATGTGATGATATTCATTGACAATTCATGAAAGGTCCCAAACATGCTACGAAACCCCAAATTTCATCCTCCGACCCGAGTCGAGCATACAAGTATCTCTAGCTCTGAAACTTGTGAATTTCTTGCAAGTACCGTTCTCCATTCGTAGTGGAGGACATTCGCCGAATCCGGGATGGAATAGCGTGCGCCATGGTCTTTTGATCGATTTTGCAAAATTGAACGCTATGAAGATAAGTGATGATCGTCGAACGGTGTCTGTTGGTCCGGGCGCTACCTGGGGCGATGTATATCAGTATTTAGACCCATACGATGTTACGGCTATTGGAGGCAGAGTTCCGCAGGTTGGGGTGGGGGGCTTGATGCTTGGAGGTATGAGATTCCTGCTATAAACTTCGGATTTTCAACGACTTGTTCTGTCGCTTACTTTTTCATAGGCGGAATCTCTTTTTTCACCGGAGAGTACGGGCTGGCGGCTGATAATGTTGAGGACATTGAGGTGAGAAAATATTTGCAGTGGATATATCAAACGTGTCTGAACAGTAACAGATAGTACTTGCAGACGGATCGATTGCTCATGCCAACAGCCAGGACAATAGTGATCTGTTTTGGGCCTTGAAGGGTGGAGGGCCAAATTTCGGTAAGTACACATGTCTACATTCTATTCAATAAAGTCCCTCACTAACTATGCCCGTAAATAGGCATTGTGACACAGTATAGGCTCCGTACAGTCCCCATCAAAAACATCTGGTACCAAATGCAGGTCCACAGCCCCAACGACGCACCAGCACTTTTCAGTGCATTCGCGAGCTGGCAGAATTCCCCCGATGTAAAAGGTTCCGTTGTCATGATTGCAACATTGAGTTCCATTATTCTCGGTCTTGTGTACTCGGCGCCAATGGAAAACCCGCCCTGTTTCGAGCCATTCTATGGAATAGAACCAATGCTAACGGTAATCCCGTCCACCATCGGCACAGTGCTAGCTTTGAGTCAGATCTCGGGCGCGAATCCGTCTGCGTTGCCCCGGTAAGTCGTCCATGTTCGCACGTGTCCGACGGGACATGAGCTCAATGCTAATGGCACCATCAGACATGACTATCGCGGCGCAAGTAGCACCATCGATCCAGATCTGTACCTGGCTGTATTCGAAACCTGGAAGAAGGAGGCCGCAGCCGCACACGAGACGTCAGGTTGCAATATGACATTCGTCCTCCAGCATATTCCCAAGAACGTGGTCGACGTGGGTGCAGCACGGAGTGGGAATCCGCTGGGCTTGGAACCAATCTCACAACAATGTATGTAAAATGCTCCTGCATTGTCCCTCCAAGATCCAGGCTTACTAACACGGATCGACACATAGGGTGGACGACACTGCTAGACTGGCAGGATTCCGCACATGACGATGTGGTCCGAGGGGCTGCAATTGCCACATCGAAGAAATGGGAAGAGTTGGGTAAAGCCAGAGGTTCGCATCTTCCATTCTTGTACATGAATGACGCGTCGCGAGATCAGAATCCGCTTGCGTCGTATGGGTCGGAGAACCTGGAAAGACTCCGTCGAGTTGCCCGAAAGTATGACCCGCAGAGTATCTTTCAATGCTTGCAAAATAACGGGTTCTTGTTGGCGAAGGTTGATGGGTGGTAGTTCAGTGGATGGGGGGTGGGGGAGTAGCTTTGAGAATCTGAAAATATTGACGGTAGCGGGTGATGTGGATGTGATTTGCACACTGATTGGTTGGTGTCGTGAGTCTAAGATTAAGATGCCTACTTGTAAAGAACTGTGCTGTTACAATACAATAGCAAGAAAGGATAACGGTGTATTTTTGCCTTTTTGCTTTTTTTGTGAGGGGTAGTGTGTAGTGTGAAAAGAAAAGACCGACATAGATAATTATGCATGTGTGAAATTGTTTTTATGCTTCATTGTCGACAGACGTATATACATTAATTTCCATTTTCCGTGAATGGATTTTAGGTCGATATATAATTACATCCACTCCTCCCTCACGACTCAGGCTCAGCAGGATACACAACAATGCGATCCAAATCTGCACCTTTGAAATCAAATCCATTCCAGAGTCCCCCGACCGTAATCTCATTCTTGCCCTCTTCAAGCTGTACTTTCAAGGGTGTCGATAGAATGATTCCCTTGTGCGTATCGCGCTGATACAGGGTTTCCACTTTGTCCTTCTTTCCGTTCACGACGACGCTAGCGATACGACGGAGCTGCCATGTACCGTTTATGCGATCAGGGGTGCCGCCGGGCTGGTCGCCGAAACCCATGTCGTCGGTGTTTTGGTAGTAGAAAGACACCCATTGGGGTTTTCCCTCGCCCGTCACGTTGGAGAAAGTAATCGTGGAATCGTTTCCGTAAATGCCCGTCGCGATGACGCCGTCGGTGCCGAAATTGGCTTCTTGTAAGAACGCGGAGCCGGAGGTTGTGGCTTTTGAGGCTGGGTAGGTGGTGCCGGAGATGGGTGTTACGGTCCCCGCGGACACGTCGAGATCGTAGATGTCGTGCCAATCTACGGAGAGCGACTTAGTGGTATCGTTTATGGTCATGGGAAGCCAGATGTAGCGGGATTCCCAGAGAGAGTTGGAGTCCCATTGGTCGCCAAGGTAGAGGTATGTAGTGTCTTTTGTGCCGTTGATGCGAAGAGAGAATCCCGATTGTGAGCTAAATGTTCGTGTGTTCAGTGGTGACACGATGAAGGGTTGGGACCAGGGGCCTGAGAGCGAAGAGGCGCGGAAGGCGACGACATTATTGGGGCGATAGCCTGTTTTGTGGGACATGAGGGCGTAGTAGGAGGAGTTTGTTTGGATTATGGTGGGGGCTTCGAGGTCGTATTTGTTCCAGCGGTGGACGACGGAGGTCAGGTTTTGGACAGCATCATCGTAGGCTGTGAGGTAGACGTCCCGGGCGTCGCGACGGTCGCCGTTGGAGTAGAGAGAGTAGGAGCGCCCGTCTTTGTAGTCCGTGAAGATGCCGAAGTCTTGGGACCAGTTTCCTAGCGGGAGACTCGCTGAGACGAAACTGTAGGGACCTTGGGGCTGATCGGCGGTTGCGAAGCCCTGGAGGAGAAGGGAGTATTTGGCGTCGTCAGCGTGCCAGTGCATATGCCATTTCTTGGTGACGGTACTGAAGACGACTTTGGGCCGTTGGATGATGTGTTTGGGGTCGATGTACGGGTGTCCTTCTACAGCGGAGAGGGCGAGTCCGTGATGTTCCCAGGTTGCGAGGTCAGTCGAGGAGTAGACGGAGATGCCGCCGCCTTCGACTTGGCCTTGGACCTTGTACTCGCCGAAGAGCCAGAATGTGCCGTTGGAATCACGGGTAACGCAGCCGGCGTGGGCATTCACCAGAGCGCCTGCAGTGTCGCGCCACCGGCCGCCTGGGACTATCCATTTTGCGGAGGCGGTTGCGGCGAGGAGGAGGGTCGTGAGAAGCATCGTGGAGGTGGGAGGAGCAGTTTGGGGTTGTGATTGAGATTCAAACTGGGACCTGCATGATATCTCTTTTTTTTAATTAATTGATCGGACCCTCCATATTTATATGGACTTGTGCGCCGCGCCGAAATAAATTGACATTGCGTCAATTGGGATGATGGAGTCGCGAGCAACCGAGGCCCATGTCGGTGCACATTCACCCGAAGCCTGGGATGGGGAAGAACGCCAAGCGGCCGATTGATTGCGGGGGCGGAAGGCGTGCAAGACCATTTTCTCCGGATTGGCAATGTAGCGCCGTGCGGGTGGCGGAGACGATTGGTGGATTGGTGGATTGGAGTGAATTGGACTGGCGGATGGATGGAGTATGGAGTTGAGTTTCCTGGATACGGGGTGCCAAGATATGGACTACCTGGGTGAATGGAAAACTTGGAGGCGCTTGACTGAGTTCATGTTAGTAAGTACCGTTTTTCCTTGCGTACTCTAAGCTACAGGAGTAATGCTTCCACGAGGTTGTGCTTGTCAATGCTCAATTCGTGCAGCCTTCCGCAGCCTGGGGCTTGGGTGTGTGGAGTGACTGGCTTGTGTGAAAGGATGGTTCACGTGTGAGGCATGGCGGCTGACGTCACGGTCATGGTCGCGGTCACGTGGCTGTGGGGATAGGAAATAACATTTGCACTTTTCTTTGGTCTTTTACGATCCATGAGAGACTTGTTGCAAGCTGCCTCGTTTCTCATCTTTCTGTTCTGGGGTTGTTTTACACGCGTGTTGAAGAGCGTGGATATGAGAGAGTGACGAGAAGGGTAGACGTTATTGGAAAAGTATGTTCAGCAACAACCTTTAAAAAACTGGCAGATCTATTAGATCGACAAAATTATCTGTGATTTCTCTAAACTCCTCACCCGCAAAATACATACAGAAGCAGTGAATGGAAAAGAACTATATATACTGCAGCTACAATGAAGTATTGAGATCATGTACACAGTGTGACCGTGACTACTCCACACATAGTGTAGCATCAGATGGTTAGATACATCACTAGTCATGATCCTCTCATAAATTACTAATATGATACCCCCAAAATTCTTCTTTCGAACCCTGTCCTGTTCTAAACTCCCTCACAGCCCCGTTCGGATTCCCAAACCCCGCATAACCCTCCCCAGATGCATCCCCAGACCCAATCATACACCAAATATACGCCGGAGACTCATAAGTAGGTCGTTGTTGATCTGAACGGCGGTTTGAATCCCAGAGCCATTGCGCCTCGAATCACTATCAATCTTGGCTGTCATTGTTCCAATACTTAGTCAAAATCGCGCAAAAATCGCGCTTATGACGAGGTACGGTACGAATGACTTTGGAAGGGAGAGAGCAGGAGATTTTATATGAGAAAAAACTACTGTGCCAAGAATCGGAGATGGAAAGTGGTACAACCTTCCAAGGATAGGAGGTCAACCAGGGGACTAGATTTCAATCACATGGTTTGCAGCTATGCAAATAGACAAATCAGATAGCCTGCATAGACCGGGAAATCTCTGTCTCAGACCTATGACCATGTCTTATTGCCGTGGGGCATAGCCATGAAGGTGCGACAAATGCATGGTCGACAACAATGTATGCAACGTGAGCCCAAGGAAATGATCAAATGCGCCGGGATTAAAGATATGTTGGGCAGGAATTGTAACGACTGCTCGGTTGATGGACACAATCAATTGACTAGGATATCGAAGACATAAGAAGGTACAACGACTGGAACGCTACATCTAAATGCATGAAATGTTCTTTGCTAGGGCTTGGAAGACCATACCAGAAGAAAGACAATCAAGATTCCAAGGCTCCAACCTTCCGCTTCTTGCTCCTCTTCTTCTTCCTCTTTCCATTGCCTTCCCGAATATCCAGACCATCGTTGTCGTCAACATCCATTGTTTGTTTGCCTGCGGGCCCAGCTTCTGCTTCGTCGCCGGCCAGTGACTCGAATCCGCCCTTTGGACCATCTGGATTGCCAAACGTATCCAGGCGCCACTGCCTCAGTCGGGCTTTCTTGCTAAGATACTTCTTGTCCTTTCTCTTCTTCGTTTCGTCCCTAAAAGATGCCAACTTCTTCAAACCGGCGAATTCGTTCAATTGCGAATCACTAGCGAGTAGAATGTCTCGAGGCGTAAGACCAAAGGTTGTGGGCGATGTCTCGCGGTAGTGAAAACGGGTTGGGGCTTTAGCTTTGGCAGCGAGAGATTTCTCGTATTGGAGGCTGTCGTCGACCAAGTTTTCGATGAGGCGGCGATCTCGACGGGCGGCGCTCTTAGCCTCAGCGCGTTCTTGCTTACGTTGTTTGGATGATTTAGAAGACTTTTGCCGGCTTATTTCCTCGTCCTCGTCTTCGTCTTCGTCTTCTTCGGCGTTGGGCACTGCGTCTTCTTCGTCGGAGCTTAGAGTAAAGGGGATATTGCTGGTCTCTTCCTCATCATCGAAGTCTGGGATGAGATCCTTGATGTCAATGTCATCGCTAAACTTGGGCTTCTTTGGCTTCTTGCTCTTTTTCTTGCCAGCTCCTTCGTCCTCGCTGCCAAGGTCCTCCCCAGCATCCTCCTCTTGATAGTACGACTCGCCAAAACGCTTGCGCATCTCGGCATCCCATTGCTCATCAGACCAGTCGCCCTCCAGAACATCTGCCCATTCTGATACATTGAAATCTCTACCAGTCAGACCGCCAATCTTGCGGATCTGCTTGACCTTTTCCTCCATCTCGTCCACCTTGAGTTTACGTAAGCGGGCAAGGTCCTGTTCCTTCTGATTCTTTTCTGCCTCGCGCTTTCTTCGTGCAGCCTCGCGGGCCTTTTTCCGGCTGTTGCTTTCTTCCCGACGTACCGTGGTGCTTGCGACAGCATCACGCGCATACGTCATGAGAGAGGAGTTCTGGTCATTGGGATCCTCAAAGTACATATTGTATTCATCCTCATAAGCATCAGCGCGCTCTTCGTCGCTTTCGTTGTCGGACTCGAGAGGCTTCCATTTGGTGTCTCCGGTGGGAACCCAAGCACGGGCTGCGAGGAAGTTTGAGAGGAAGTTGTCTGGATCGTTGTCTGCCTCTTCAACGTCCTTTTCCGTGATTTTGACTTTTGATTTGTTGGACTTCTCCGGTTTCGGCTTGGCGATCATAAAGTCATCCTCCTCTGAGTCGTCTGAGTCCGCGGCTTGAGTCTGGTTCAAAAGCTGCTGCTTCGCCTCGGCGACTTCTTGATTGTATGGTTTTGGTTGTACTTCTTCATCGTCCTCGACGGAGAATTTGCCTTCCAGTAGGTTCTTGGTATGGTAGTCCCTCAGGGTGACAGCTTTCTCTTTCTTGTCCTTCACCGGAACGTCGGCCTCTGCATCGTCAATGGCCCGATAGAACGTAGCGGACTTGTCGTACACGCGGGGATCTTTGGATCGAATGGCGTTGAGGGTGGCGGCGATTTCGTCGTCGAGAGCTTCAGTCGCAAATTCGCCAGCGTCGTCCTCGGATACACCATCTTCTGAATCTGTTTCGGATCCGTCGTCACCGTTAATCGCAGTGGACTTTCCGTACTTGTCTTCCACTGTGCTATGTTAGTCGATGGGATCGTTTGGTTCATAGTGGGAATGCGTACGCCGCTGCTTTTCCTCCCGTTTCTTGTTATATTCAAAACGACGTGCATACTCTTCATTCACCTTGAGTGACACTCCGCCGTTTTCGCTCTCAGAGCCGCTGTCGTTGTCAAATATCTTCAACTTCTTGGCTGGGCGGTTGTTGGCACTGTCGAGGGGAATAAAGTCGCCATTCTGGCCGTGGCTTAAGCCATTTGCCATTTTTGACTTGGGCATGTGTGCGAGGAGACCGCAATGGTCGGGGGGAAAAGGAGCGAGAATAAGAGAGTGAAGAAGTTGGGATGTAAAGAAGATGTGAAGAAAGTGTCGGCGGCGCAAGAGGAAAGTTTCGGGGCGACCCACCAAAATTTGAGAATGCCAAGATTTCAGGGCGGTGAGAGATTCTGCCGGGGAAGGAGCCCCCAGCCACGGATGCGGCCTGACGTACCGGGGGCAGTCGCCAATTCTGGTGCGGAAGGAGCGATGGGCACTGGGGGACGAGATAACGACACACGACAGACGTTCAACAAGAGACAGAAAGAGCGTTCGCTGTCACCTTTGTCGCTCCTGCTGCCCCGCCGCGTTCACTCTTGTCTCCTCTTCACCTTATTCACCCTTCAGGCTTTCTTCCTCTCTGCCATGTAGCATTCGTTCTGTCTCATCGCATCTTCCCATCTACATCTTCTTTCTTTTTCTTTCTGCATCTCCCTTTCATACCTCACCTCTATCCACGGCCAGTACAGTAGTACCTGTGCTTGTACGCCCACACAATGGCGGACGACATACAACAACCGCCTACGTTAGAGCCCGTAACCAAGCCACTAACCCTAATGTGAGCTATGCAACTCCATCCTACGCCTATACATACACATATTCTCTCTCTCTCTCTCTCTATTAGACACTTCATGTTTGGCTGCAACATCTGCTAACAATAACCTCCCAGTCCCGTCGTCATCAAAGAAGCTGCCCTCGACTCCCCCACATTCCGCGCAACCGCTGTCCACTTTGGCGACCAAATTGATCTCATTGAACGATGGCTGGACACGTACACAAGGGCCGTCTCTAAACTGGCGACGGAGATGAACGCTCTGCAATCGCTCGTCGATAGCTATATCCAAGCCTCACATCCCCCGCTACAGCTGTCAGAAGCTGTGCTCGACCATGATTACACTGTCTTGGCGCTGAAGCGCTTCGGCGAAGGCGCACGCGAGTTCTGGAACAGCACCCTGCGGGGCATGAAGCGCGCAGAGGCGACTGTCTGCGACCCAATACGATTCTTCTTGCAGAACGACCTGCGCATGCTGAAGGAGGCCCGCAAAAACTTGGAAAACACCCAGCGCACATTTGATGGCGCAATTGCGCGATATGCAGGTCAAGCAAAAACAAAGGAGCCCTCGTCGCTCCGAGAGGATGCCTTCCAATTGCACGAGGCGCGCCGCGCCTATCTGAAGGGTAGTATGGACTTCTGCGTCATGGCTCCCCAGGTCAGGAGCACGCTAGACAATTTGCTGGTCAAAGTCATCAGTGAACAATGGCGGGAGATGAAGACGGCCCGGGAATCGTCCACCCGCAACTTCGCCGCCTGGGGTTCCGACATTGACCGAGTCCGTGGCTGGAGCAAGGAAATGCAGAATGGAGAGCGTGTTTTCAAGCGAGAACTCCACCTGGCCCGCCAGCAGGTCGAGACCAGTGCCGAGCTAGTTGCCCGACCGTCACGGGATCTAGACGACTACGCTGCATCTACCGTGCCCTATCTGGGCACTCAGGCCCCTTCATCTGCGAACCTTCGTTCACCGGCCAAGCCAGATCCCGTCAATGAGAAAGCCGAGAAGCAGGGCTGGCTCTTCCAACGCACTATCACAGGGAAGCCTGCTAGGACGTACTGGGTCAGGAGGTGGTTCTTTGTGAAGAATGGAATATTCGGATGGTTGACCCAAGGAACGCGCTCCGGAGCCGTAGAGGAATCGGAGAAGATTGGCGTTTTGCTCTGCGGCATTCGACCTGCTTTCCAGGAAGAGCGGCGCTTCTGCTTTGAGGTCAAGACAAAGGACACTACCATCCTCTTGCAAGCAGAGGCACAATCCGACCTGACTGACTGGATATCAGCTTTCGAGGTCGCCAAGCGGAAAGCACTCGAAGACAGCTCCAAGGACTCCAATCTAGGCTCCGTAGATGCTGCCTTCTCCATCAGCCCTCCCGTTGCCCCCGAATTTGCTGCTAAGACTTCCGACGGCTATGCTGCATATCCTAGTGACGAGGTCGCTGTGTTGGATCGGGCGGAAACGTTGGCGCTTCCTGGCGGAGATGGCTTGGCAACACGAGGCAGTTTCGACGTGACGCGGAGTAGAACAGGGTTTGAGCGAGGCGAAGAGAGCAGTCGCCGCGACCATGCTACCAGAATCATGGAGAAGCTGGATTTGACCCGAAAATCTACTGTCGTGCCTCAACTGAGTGGGAGCAACCCTTCATCCACAGCAGGCGGCATTGCCAGCCTCATATCTGCCAGTCTTGCATCGGCCAGCCACAACATTGTTCAGGTGGGCCAGATTGCTGCACCAGCTCCAGGACTCCCCGATACTCGTCTCGTCATGGGGCAGACCCTCCCTACTAGCAGTCTGGCGCCTTCCACCCTCGCGAATCCTCCGGCGCCCACTAATTTGAGCAAGGCAGCAGTCGCTGTCAGTGGCGAGCGAGGAAACGGATTGGGAATGTTTGGTAATATGCCGGGCGGACTCATGGCTAATCTGTGGGGTTCGGTGAATTGGGGGTACATCAATCGACTTGAAAGAGGGGAGGTTATATCCTCGACTCGCAGCGAGCGCAGTGCGTCCGGACCGCCGAGCCCTATCGGTCGTTCTCCAGGCTTGGATCCTTTTGACAAGCTCGGTGATCCTTCTTCGGGCGACCCATTGCCAGGTACATCTACTCCGGCTGTCCTGGCGCATCGGAAGACAATAAGCCTAGGTGGGCCAACGCCATCCCTTTCCCAAAGACCAACCCTGGTCACAGAGGACTTTCCCAACTACTATCCCTTGGCCCTCCGAATGCAAGATGCACAATTCCGCATGCTATTTCCAAATGTGCCCCGCGAGGAAAAGCTAGTTCTCGTTTTCCGGGCAGTCTGGAACCCGACCGAGCAGCAAGAGTTCCCGGGGCGCGTATATGTCACCGTAAAGGACATATACTTCTACAGCAACCATCTCGGCCTGGTCCTTATTACGGGTCTTAGCATGTCTTCTGTTGAAGAGGTTACTGCGGCACCTGGAAAAGACTGTGATTTCCTATTCATCCACTTCAAACCTGATTCTCGGGAGGATGGCGCCACTCGAATCACGGTGAAGACTTTCCTTGAGCCCCTCAAACTCCTCCTCCGTCGTATGAACTTCCTAGTGCGCAACGCAGCCACCAAGGAATACGACTTGGAAGAAACGGTAAAACGGCTGATTAAGTTTGAGGCTACCGCCGATGGCGAGCACTCTCCAAGCGCTGAGAGCTGGGAAGATGTCTCCATCCATACCCCCATGGACTCTGGGTACGGAGGCAAGGATGTGAAGCGAAGCCTTCGCATTGACGGAAATCTGTTCGAGACCCCGGGCGCAAATCTGAGCAAGAGTGTTACCAAGTTCAAGTTGCCCGCGCATCCTGTCAACTTTGCACCACAAGGAATGACGCAATTAGCGATCGAGAAGGAGTTCGACATCAGTGCCAAGGGCCTCTTCCACATCCTCTTTGGTGATAAGAGCGCAGTGTTCCAGATGCTGTATCGTGAACGATGCGCTCGCCGCGTTGTACAAGGACCGTGGACCACCGGCGACAATAGCCTTCAGCGTCGTGACTTTGAGTACGAAGTTGAACAGCCCGGCAATCCCGACGCCGTCATCATCAACGACTATCAAGTCATCGAGGTCCTGAACGATCACCTCTGTTACGTAGTCGCCGACCGCAAAACGCCATGGTACCTTCCCGGTTCCGAGCGCTTCGTTCTCTTAAGCAAAATCGTCGTCACTCATTCCTCGAAGGCGCGTTGCAAACTCGGAATCTACATCAAGGTGGACTGGTCTCGCAACCCACGATTCGCAAAGAAACTTATCGAGCGCCAAGGTCTGCAAGATCTGGAGCTCGAGGCGCAAGATCTTGTCGACGTTGTGAACGATCAAGTCGCACGCCTCGGTCACAACCGCAACACCACCAAAGTCACAACCATTTTTGGTCAGATTGGCCAAGTAAATACTGCTTCGCAATTTGCAGCCCAAGACATCCCTCCACCGAACCGTCCCCGGAAATTCAAGCTCCAACACCAAACCACAGGCTCCGTTGTTGCACAGTTAATTGGCAATGTCATCGTCAGTATAGTCGTTGCAGTCATGAGCTGGATTATTGCTGCTATCACCTCCCTCGGCAATGTCATCTCCGCCCACAAGTTCCTCGTCATATTACTTCTCTTTAGCGGCGGCGCAAACTTCTTCTACACAAGCCGCGATTCCTGGACCTGGTGGGAAGAGCGCAACGCAGCAAGATTCATGTCGCGCCTCGGGATCGGCCCCAGCACGACAATGGTCCGCAGCGTCTATCTCCGCGATCTCGAAGACACGTTCATTATCGACGGAAATAACACAGCGATTGCCTTCGAAGCACGGCCCCTGTCAAGCGCGAGGAACAAATGGTGAGTATCCGAATGACCGTTTTTCCATGAGCAATGCTAACGTGAAGCTGCAGCCACCAAACCTTCACCTCCTTGCTCACAAACCCAACATCGCACTCTCACTCCCCCCTATCATCAACCTCTTCCTCATCAACAACAACACACACGCAACGTCGTCTGCACCGTACACGACAGAATCTCGGTTCGCACCGGCACGATCTTCTAGTCGCGCTGCGCGTCGTGAATCGCATCGAAAAAGAAGTGCTCGATGCGGAGTACGAGAATTGGCTACGCGAGGAGACGGTACGTTGCGAGCGAGTTGGGTCGATGCTAGGTGAGGCAGGGAGGAGCAAGAAAGGCGGGAAGGAGGAGAAGAAGATGGAAGAATGGGTAAGAGGATATTGTGGGGATTGTGAGAGGGCTCTTGATGGTGTTAAGGAGGTGGGGAGGGGACTGATGTGAGCTGGGTGATGAACTGGAGCGTGGGTGGTTGTACGATAGTGTGAAGTAGGAATGGGCAAGTGGAGGAAGGGGACAGAAGTGAGGATTGTGTATGGAATCATGGAGTCATGGAAATGCGATATTGGTAGTGTGTTTTGGATGAATAAATACATGAGGGTGGGCGCACGCATCAAGCATGAATATGATGGAGCATCTGCATGAGAGGAGAGAAAAAATCATGATATCCCCTTTTTTTGTATCTAGCTAGACGATGGAAAATCGTGTAATTAATTGAAGTTGCGTTTTGAGGGATGTTGAATGAACTTAATATGTTTCCCCTCTGCTCTCTAGATGTGCATGGCACAATCATTCACCTTGAGTTGGTAATTGGATATCTTGTCTTCAAGGGAAATGTTGTGTGGTAAACAATGATATCAGACGAGAACTGTGCGTACTAAGCGCTGTGTGTATACGATTATTGAGATTGAACTTGTGTTGTGTATGAGGCTCGGAGCGGAGGATGAAGTGGTGTAACACTGGTTAATCGCGTAGGACGGATTCTAGTAAGGAAGCAAGGTTGTGAATGGTGGTTTGTATTGTATGATATGGGAAGGAGGGAGCTGGGGGTTGGGAGCTCGGTTCTAGATCAGGGAGGGTTTGATTTAGAATTACGAGTACGATGAGAAGTCTAGAGCTTTGATTACGCTTATTGATGCAAAATTGGTGGACTAGGTTTACTTTTGAGATTTTTTGTAAATTATGGAAGTAGCGGTATACAAGGGGAGAGGACATTACACATGGATGAAATTGGTAGCTGTTGCATCGGCCTTTTGCGCCCTCTTGTGGAGAAGAAAGGCTTGGAGAATCAATGGTTGTGTTCGTCGATAAGATCTTCGTCAGGTTTCTCTAAATGGGCGGGCAAGTGAATGAATTGAATGGCTAGCCGTAATCATATCTAACTTGGGCAAGCTTCGCAATGAAAATCAATGCACACATTTGGAACAGCGAGAGCGTAATTTCTTTACCACAATGTCCTGAAACAATCGTATACTTCTGAAAGCCGTAGATTTCTATTTGTTCTTCCTTGTTCTTGTTCTTGTTCATGATGGGACGATTTACACCATTTCGATGTGACGTTCACGGCTTCATGGACACCTTGCCATTAATCTGTTTAAGGCAATATTGCCTGGAACACGACGGAAAAACAATAGAGATATCTATGGAGATATCAGCCAAAATCCACCTCCAAAGATACGGCCGGTGAACAATTCTTTTTGGACGGTTGTATGATGGTGAGTTGGAAGTGGGGTCATAGAGTACAACTCCGTAGCTCAGGTACATGTATAAAATAGAACATTATCATCTCCATGTCCATATGGCAGTCCAAAGATGTCGAAATATCAAGTGTATGGTTAATCCATCCCCTAATTTAGGCCCACTCTGAAGGGAATGGCCCATTTCTCGCAGTAATACTCGTCTAATGCTCGTGGCCATCCCCTAAACACCCAGACGATCACTTCCCTTGTTTTCCAAAGGTAAACGTTCCAGCTTATTCGCAACCACTTGAGTTCTTATATCGGTGGTGGTCCGTCTCGTATCAGTGATTTCCCTCCATCCCCTCAGGACGTCACTTCCCATCCTCCTCGTAGACATTTTCTTTATGCTCACTTGCGTCCATCGGCGTGGAACCCGCCCGAACTCTCCCAGGCAACCGCAAGCAATATTTCCCAATTGAGCCACCCACCGCGCGCCAGTGAAAGGTACTGACACAGCAACGCCAAGACACCTTTCACGAGCACGCTCGAGGCAATATAAACTGCTCCTACTGTTGATCCTCCAGTTCTTCTCCACAACCGCACCAACCCGTCTTCTGCTTCAAGTTCTCCCAGACTTTCAACTGCGCTTTGATCGTCTTATAGCTCCTTTTCTTGCCCTTCTCTGAAGCTACCACGGTAACGCCAAGGCGTGCCTCGAAGCACTGGGGATACAAACACCTCCAGCCTCTACAGTGTTTATTTCTTCTCACCCCCCTTATACCCCTCCTGCGTTGTTGATACATTGACCCGCGAACCTCAACATCGACACCTGCACGCGACACACACGCGTTTTGGCCTTCAAGCTCGTAAGTATAAACATCTCCTTTCCCCAATCCTCCTGCTCTTCTTCCTTCCACCACCACATCACTCTACCAAACTCCTATCTCCATCACCCTGCCTTCGGCCAACCTCAAACCGAATCAACAACGCGTCTTGAAAAAGGTCCGTATACCCTAAACCCATTCCCTTATCCTCATCTTTCGACTCCACACACTCGGGAGCACTTCTGCCCCAACTCCCCTCCCTTCTCCCTTCCACTCCCTTCTATCCTCCATCCAGCTTCACCATCAACGCACAATCTTTCTCTACCCCTCTCGACTACAGCCTGGTTCCCTTGCTTTAGCTTCCGATCACTCTCTGACATCCATAACATAGTGACTCACGCCAAAGTACGTGAGTGTTTACATTTCCTATCTTTCTCGTCTTGTTTGCTCACCGACAGCATCATCACTCTCGAATTCTCCTCTACTACCAAATCCAACCATCACTGCACCTCATCACTTCCTTCCATCACTGTCCTTCATCATTCTCTTCCATCACTCTCCTCCATCTCTTCTTTCCATCATTCCTCTCCACTGCTCCGTTCCAACCCACTCAACCTCAATCTGATCGAACATCCATACTAACACCTCTTAAAGTCTACCCCGACCCCAGACCGGAAGTCCGACATCTAAGATGTCTTCTCGGCCCTCTAAGTCCGGCCAGCGCCGTTCAGTTCGCCGAGCCAAGTCCCCTGCATCCGACATATCCTCCACAGGCAAGACCTTCCTTGACTCTGAGCCCGACTCTGAATCTGATATCGACGACTATCCTCTCCCTGCGTCTTCGGGCAAAGGTAAGGGCAAGGTCGAAGCTTCCGGCATTCCAGTTCCTCATGTCCGAGAATCCAGCAAAGGCAAGAATCCCATCCCTCCGTCATCCGGAAAAGCTAAGACTTCCGTCAACACCGCCTCCGGAGCAAGCGAAGCCAGCAAGATCACTACTTCCTCCAACCTACGCGCTCTTCCCAAGAAGTCTGATGCTCAGTGGTATTTCCCCGGCATCCAAACCGGCAGGAGAGATTGGTCATACATCCCCTTGGATCCAACCTTCACCAAGAGAAATCCGGCCTACAAACTTAAAAAGAATGAGAAGCCTGAGAACCTCGAGACCGAGACCGAGAAGAAAGATGAAAAACTCTTCTTGCCTGCGTCAAAGATCCCCGTCAGCAAACAGACAGCTACTGGAAGCTCTAAGGGCAAGCAACCAGCTGAGAGCAAGCAGCGTATTCAAACACCAGACTTCTACTTACCCAGCATTCAGACTGGTAAGAAAGATTGGTCTTACATCCCAACCGATACAACTTATGGCAAGATAAACCGCACGTACAAGACTGCGGCAGACAAGACCGCTGATGACAAGACCGCAACCAACAGGAAGAGCGATGACAAGAGAGACTCCAGCTCCAAGCCAGGATTCTCCCAAGACCAAATCAATGCACGATACGCTCGACTAGCTGCCATGTACGAACCTCACCCACCTACAAAAAAGGAACCCAAAGCGGTCAAACTAGAAGTCTTCAACCCGAGTAAGAAGCGGAACGCTGATGAGTTCTTCGGAAAAATCAAGGTACCAGTCCCAGAAACCAAAGCCCTCACATATCTCCCAATCATGGCAATCAATGATGCCCAGATACGCCAGTCGAAGAAACAGGACCTACGTGCTTCCCAGGAGAAAAAGAAGCAATTGCTGAACCAGGGTAGGGAATCCCCTGAGCCTGAAGATGCAACCACTGAGTGCTCTTTCTACTCTGCTGTTGAGAACCATGAAAAACTGGTGACTTCCACGCGCATCCGGGAGTCCGACAACGAAGACTTAGTCTCTACCATGAAAGAAGCTCCATCAACGCGTCGACCCCAGGCATCAGTACCCGCGAAGCCTCAGTCTTCAACAGTTCCAGAAACCGGAGAAGCACAGGTAGATTGGCGAAGCAAACTCAACGAGGAACTTCGTAGTTTCCGTACCGAGCTCAAGAAGAATGTTGCGGATGCTAGTCGTGCTTCCGATGGCAAACTGAGCAAGAGCGGCCAGCAAGACATCATTCGGCGCATCCAAAATGAGTACGTTCTGAAGCATAGGCAGAAAGCGGCGGAGCGTGCTGCGCTGAGGGAAGATGTCCAGAAGCAAGAGGTGAAGAAAGAAGTTGCTCAGAAGGACGCCTTCAATGTCGACATGCAGGTTCCACAGCAGAAAGTTCCGCAAAAGGAGATTGTTCCAGATGCTGCGCTGATGGACGCTGCTAATGAGGAAGCTGACCAGGAGCAAGGAACGAGAAAAGAGGTTGCTCAGAAGGACGTCGTCAAAGTTGAGAAGCAGGTTCTAAAGCAGAAAGTTCAGCAGAGGGAGATCGTTCCAGAGGCTGTCGCCGGGCCTTGTCAAGAGCGTACGGCTCCACAGACTACTGATGTTACTGAAGATCTCAGCCGCCATCTCGAGAAAATCGCCATCCAAGCTCTGGAGTCCGCTTATAATAACACTCAGAAATCCACTGTTGAGGTTCCCCAGGAGTCGAAGAAAAACGATGTTGCTCAGAAGTCTACCGTCGAAGTCTCCCAGCAACCAGAGAAGAACGGTACTGCTCAGAACCCCATTTTTGAAAGGCTCCGGCAACAGGACCATAACATCCTGAAGACGAGCCAGTTCATGGATGACATCACCACCCGCGTCCGCAAGTCCAAACAGCTCTTCGAAGATACTAAGAAGAAGCAAGCTCAGCTTCTTAGCACCAAGTTAGTCCAACAGTCCACCCCCGAGACTACCACTGCCCTGATGACTGAAGATCTCAAGAAGTTCACTAGTGAAATCGAGAACCGCCTCAGCGAGAGAAAACGTGCCCGTGAATCTCTCGCGACTAAGAAGGCCGAGCAAATGAAACAAGCTCAAGAAGCCGAGCGCGCTGATACCGAAGACATCAAACAATTCATAGAAGACCTTGATCGTCGCATCCAGAAGACGAAGCAACACGTCCACAAGAACACTCAGTCCACAAACCAGGATCTCGTTCAACCCAACAGAATCCTCATTTTACCATCCCGTGGCAAGGCCCCGTATTTTCCACCACCGTCTCGTGGCATCTCGACGTCTGGAGCTGCACCCCCTTCATCTAAACCCATTATGTCTCTAGATTTCTCCGGCCTCACGCGCGCCATGCAAGAAGTTCACTTCCCCACGACCAAAAAAGAGAAAGATGTGTCAGGCCCAGGCTCACCCCCTCAACCCACTATTGGTGTCCTCACAAATTCCGTTGTCGATAAAGAAGAAGAAGATTACGTTCATCCAGGCGTCACCTTCACCGATACCGAGTCTGAAGATGACGGTATGGCTGTCAAAGAACGCGTCTCTGTCACGACTACCAATCGAGTGGGCAAAGCTCCTACACGTCCACTCCCTCGCGCAGCATCAACACTTAGTCTCGACTCCGAAGATAGCGGTTTCGACGTCATGGATCGTATTACTATCTTGCCTAGCGTTGGAGTGGGTAAAATTCCTACAATCCCACTACCGCGCGCACCATCAACGCTCAGTCTCGACTCCGAAGATAGCGAGATTGCTGTCAAGGAACGCGTCTCTGTCACGCCTGGCAATCGAGTGGGTAAAGCTCCTACACTTCCACTCCCCCGCGCACCGTCAACAATCAGTCTCTCCTCCTCCAGCACCATTCCAGAGTCTGTGACCGGTATGGTCTTCGCGCCAACACCACCCATGCCCGTGACACCGTGTTTGCGCCCACTTCCAGAGAGTATCACCCTTCTAGCGAAAAAGGCCTCACGCATCGGAGTCGGGGAGTGGGAGTTTGTGAAGGGTGAAGAAAAGAAGTCGTCCAAGAAAGAGTCTCTCAAGAATGATTCATCCAAGAACGCCTTGTCCAACCAAGTTCCGCGCAAGAAGGAGCTTTTCATGAGAGACTCTTCCACTAAGCAACCTGCCGCTCAAATTCCGCTCCCAATCGAATCAGATGACGATTTCGATAACATGTCCGACATAAAACAAGCCTATGCCACAGTTCCCGTCCGAAACAACGGCGCCCAAGGCTCCAAGAACGACGACTGGTGCCCTCCACGCCCCTTCTGTGCTACGAATGGCAAAATGATCCTTGAGCCGCACCAGAAGTACATGGAATCCAAAGTCGAACGTGTCAAGGGGCCCCTGCGTACTACCGCTATGGGCAACATTGTCAGCGAGAAGACAGGTGATTTTATCGAGTTGGACACCCAAGCTTTTGTCCCGCAGAAGTGCGATTCGCGTATCAAGGGCGATCCGAAGAACCGTGTGGCTCCCCCGATTGGCACTCTGGCTGAGGCGAAGAATGGAGATGTGGGGTTGACAAATCCGAGGAGCAGGAAGGCGTTGGCCCGAGTTGTGAAGAATTGGTTGACTGGCAGTTCTCGTGCTCCAAAGGATGATGATGAAGAGATGAGCAATAAGAAGACCAATGGGAAGGTCGCGAGGAAGTAGCCGGAATATAGGGATGAGATGTTCGGATCAAACAATGAGATCGCGGATATGAAAGCCCGGAAACACACTCGATGGTACTGAGTCGATGACTATCAATGCGGAGAACAGCATGAGCTTTGCATGAGAAGTCTTGTTGTTGTTGTTGTCATCGGCGATTATGATGGGATGAACGGCTCGGTTGTGGTTTTATAGGTCCGAATGCTGTCATGATGGCTTTTGCTAAAGAGAGTCAGGCGTTGGATCGAAATAAAAGTGTATCCACACATAGTAGTATAAAAATCAAGCTGTTAAGCAACACTTGAGGATTTTGGTGGATGGGCAGTGAATGTGTGATGATGATGCTAACTTACTAGGAAGAAGCTTGACGAACGGTGCATGTGTCAGCTCACCAGACAGATGTTGGAGGGGATATTCATCGACAGGAATGTACGTAACTGGTTGGGAATACATATGCCAAGTATCGAATGCCGATCGCACATGATTTTTCTTTGTCGACAGAATAGAGCCGTCCCACTGGAGAAAATGTAAGCATGTGGAAGGCCCAGCGTACGCAGCTAAGGATATAGAGAATTAGTTCATTTGACAACGAATCGGAGCTCGAAGCTGTGAAGCCTTGCATCCAGGAGAAAGCGCGAGTTGCAGGTTTGACACTAGGAATGAAAAATAATAATTATGAATCTTTGGGTTTTTATTTGCCAAAGAAAACGAAATCTACAGACGGGGTATCATAGCTATGGAAAGTACAGGAACGGAATGAAGATGAGGAAAGAGAAGTGGGAAACAATGAGTAGGCACAAGTTACAAGTCATCGACATCGATCTGCGCTGTCAGGGAATTAAAGTTGGAAATCTGAAATACTGGACGTTCGAGTACTTGGAGCTTCCACCTGAAGGGGTGGAGGCAGTAACGAGCGGCCGTGAGAGAGAGGAAGATTTGCCGTGTTTCTCGTCGTTCCGGTTCCGGCGCCTGGCTGATGTGTTGAGAGTGGGATATAATCCGGTTGTGTTGAACAGGCAAAGCCGACAAGTATTGTTCAAGGAAACGTGCGACTCCAGGTATAATTCACCTTCTCCGGACCCTTCGAGTTCTTCTGCCATGAAACAGCATGGCCTAATGCATCGTCGATGAATGTATCGACCGAAAACGATTCAGCTCCGCCCATATCCTGCAGCTCCTCAATGGCAGCTCTGATCCAAGCTACGCCATCCTCGATAATGCTCCCCGGATCACTAGGCAATGGTACCGCCTTCAATATCTCGGCGACGTCGGATCCATTTGTTCCTTCAGGCATCTTTCCGATCATTATGCGCCCGAGCATTCGAGTAGGTAGGTATTTGTGATCGTCAATGTGTAGGCGCCAGCCGAAAGGGTTTGCGACGGAAGAGAATGCAGCGGAATCCTCGAGATCAAAGGAGGTGCCCTGTCCGGTGCTGTTTTTTGGTTCTACCCATATCCCCCATTGGTATCGCTGTGCTTTGGGTCGGGAGGATAAGGAGGTGAGTTCTGAGTCGTGGGGGTGCCTGTATATGGCGATGAAGACGCGGTCTTTGTTGCTCATGACGGACAGTGAGGGGTATGAGAATTCAGGCGGTGCTTGTATGGTCAATTGAGCTGTTGGGGTTGGCACGAAGCGACGGAGGCTGTGAAGAAAGCTTGAGAGGGATTAAAAGGACCGGCCAGCCAAAAGGAGAAGAAAGAAAGAACAAGCGATAAAGAAAGCGGGCACGCTACGGCTGTAGCTCGAGTCATAAACGTTTCTTAAGGGCTAGATATCTGATTAGTCCTGCTTCACGCTCGAGATGGCGTTGGCCAGGGTCAGCGACGTTTCGTCCACGCGTACAGCTGGAATTGAGCACGACCGAATGGGTATCACCGGAGGCGACGCCGTGGTCGAGCTATGAATTTGAGGAGATGCATTTCACTCCCGCGTTCCAGAGAGAGATAAGTTCCTGGGTTGCCATGATGGGATGATGGATGGCAACGGTGAACGATTGTAGAGAGAGACGGAAGTCGGCATCTTTTCGGCAGATGCTAGCGTCGGATCAAGGTTTTACCCAAGGGGTGGGCGGTGGGAGGAGCTACGGGAGACTGTTCCCAGGACTGCGAGTTCTGGTCGAGAAAGACTGCAAGATGACTGAGAGAGAAGAAAGACAGCGTATCAGGTACCTGCACACATTTATGATGGTTCGCAACAACATAGAGATACACATGTGAGCGTGGCACGTGCTGTGGTGAGACGCGCGATCACGTGCTGACGCTTGGCGCATCCATCGCTCTTCGTTTCGTGATCGCCAGGCGTCATCCTTCATCCTTCATCCTTCACCACCTCCCGCAGCCGTCCCCTGAACACGCCCCCGATGCGGCTTGTTCAATTCCACGATGCATCAAATGACATTTCGCCACATCTCCCACGAGATAGATTCTACACACCGGCCTGGATTGTCCCTTCGCCTTGGCCAGCGTGGACAACATCTCTTCCGTCAGCCAATCTCTTTTGAGGAAGCGTCGGAAAATTATCACCGGGACCAACATGGAACCCTGACACCTTCCTAACAGGGGCATCCACGATAGAGAATATGTCTTGTACAATGGCTTGTCTAATCAATAGGGGCAATGAAGCAACAAGCGCAAAGTTGCTTTCTCCATCCTATTCCTTTGTCAATCAGTTACTGCCTCCTTCATCTCAGCATCGTGGTATGTTGGACGTTCTGAGCGTTTCCCTATTCGCCTAACATCAAGGCAAGATCTCCAATACATGGCAAATATAAAGAACCTATCGTGATGACCATCCTGCCCTGAAGAAGCTGGACGCTGCCCGTCCCACACGGAGGTCGCCTTGTGCAAGGTTCACACGTTGTGAGCCCTGTTCCGCCCTTCCATTGGCACGCATTCCAAGATCCCGCACGGAGACGAGCCAGAACGGTATTACTATCCCTGTCCTAGGATGATCTAATTCATGCTGCACTTGGCGATCAACCCGTCTTACCAGCGGAAATGGAGGCTCTTGTTGCGCGCCAGCGACAGAACATATGAAGATCGACTCAGCCAACTTCTTGCGAGTGTTACTGCTTTTCTCCTGGGTCAGCGGCCCTCCAAAACGTATTGGTTTTGGACCTGTTCGTCTTGCAACAATGGCTTTGCTCTTGCGACTATGCTATTTGCTTTCGCTTGTCGCAATCGTCACTGCAAAGGGTTTGCGAGATCGAAGTAAGTTGCGCGCATCCCCATTTCCCTGTCTCGTATCGATAACGTGCTCGTATGCAGCAAACTAATCACGCCCCAGGATTTCTTAATTCAACGACATCTGTCACCGAGGATCTTAACATTCATGCCCCGGACAAGACCAAGTTCAAACCGCACCTTGAAGTATCAGAAACTGGGTTTTTGCCTGAAGTAACGACGTCGGTAGAACGAGACGTACGAGCAACCAACCTTGGAGTCGCAACACTCCCCGTGATACTAAGTACTGAGACCACGGTATCTGGTTTCACTGAGGAGAATTCCGCTGGTCCACGGCCTACTGGGTTTGTGTCCACGACGACTAATCCAGACGAACTTCGACCTCGGCCGGAAACGACTGCAAGTGGCTTCGAAGTTTCTGACCCAGTTCCTGGTGCCATCACACGAATCGCAACACCACCCGTCGTTCGTAATCCTGTAACATTGGATAGCCGTGTTCTTCTGCCTACACGTGCCACGAACATCCAGATAGGAGATCAAACTTTGACGCCTGGGGGCGAAACTGTTACAATCGGGACAGGACCAAGCGCAACTCAAATCCACATCAATGCAAACGGGCAGCCTGTAATTGTGGTAAGCTCATTGACATCAACATACCATGCTACCGTTACTATCGGAGATCAAATGGCTACACCTGTCCCTTCGGGTCTAGTTGTTGACGGGCAGACTGTGACAAAAGGGGGCCCTCCGATTGTTGTTGGATCAACAACGCTCTCGATCAACGATGCAGGGGAGACAATTGCTGTCTCTGCCGGAACAACATCTACTGTGCGATCACCAGCTACGAATACTCTTACTTTTGGAGAGGTCACAGCCACTGCGGTGGTGGTCAACAACCAATATGTTGTTGGTTCCTCGACACTTGCCCCTGGAAAGCCTACTACCATAGATGGCACTGTTATGGTGTTGACAACCAACGCGGCAGGCTCGACTGTTCTTGTTGCTGGTACAGTTACCACAACATTACCTGCCCCATCTCCAACTAGTGCTTTAGCAATAACCACAACCGTTATATCGGGGACAACACAATACATCATAAACTCCCAAACACTATTTCCAGGTCATCCAATAAATCTGGACGGAACACCTATGTCAATCATTATAACTGCTGGCACGACCATACTAATCGTCGGTGAAAAGACAACTACTATATCTCCCCCATATGCAACTCCAGCCTCTGGGCCGACAACCATCATTGCCGCAGCAACACCTATCGTTTCCAGCACATCACCAGGTCCAACAAGTACGAGCGCCATTTCTGGCGCAGACGACTGCATAAAGCCATGTTTCATGGTGACAATTGGGACAGCCGCCATAATTTTTGCGATCATGAGCTTCGGGTGAACTCGCGTTGTGTATGGTTCTTTGTTTCAAGGTGCCTACCAGAGAACACCAAACCTCGTGTTATCAGCGCTATGCTATCCTCCATCACCATGTATGCATGGACAGCTACTTCTCAGAAAGAGAAATGGAACTACAAGATCGCAGCAAAGATAATGGATTGGAAAGGCCATTTGGCGCGAAAACGACTACCTGACCTACAGTACCCACATTTGGTTTTACATCCATCATTACGGTAGAACATATTTCGCAAGAAAGACCATTCACATGTAATCAAGTGGCACTATATCTGGATGGCGTATGATAATTCAAAAATATTCGAGAAAGTACTCTTGACGTTTACGCACTCTCCACGTCACTCCCTTTGTTCCGTATCCTTGCTCCGTATCCTTGTTCAGTATCTTTTGTGTGACCTCATTTCCTACTAATATTTAACGGGATCCAACCGTTATTTATTCTTTGTACTCGTCAATGCATGGCGTAGAAGTCATACCCCGCCGTCAAGGACGCTTTAAGTTACCCTCAAATTGGATCATTGTTTTAGGTCTCTTTGTGTACTATCGATCCGAGGTTGCAATGCACAAGACTTCTAGCGGCTTTCACCCCGATTTACTAAAACCTTTCCACCACAACGCCAAGTTCAATACAAACCTCTCAGCGTTGTCCGACACACAGAACAGCACATATCTTGACAGGTTGATTTCTTCATACGCATCGCCACCTACTGTCACGATGGTGGAGGTCGATTTCCTCGCCAGTATTGTATTCACCTTCCTTTATGCAAACGCTGCTGGGATCGCTGCCTCTTCTCTTGGATCCTCGTCCTTGTTGGATAATCCCACTGTGGCCTCCGGCGAGTCTGCCACCGCCCATATCATGCACTCGGTGTGGAAAGATGGCACGCATGCTGTGAATGGAGAAGCGAGCACTCGTACAGTGAGCGATACCTTAACGCAAACTTCTGTAACGATAGCGAGCGGCATGGGTACAAATCACAGTAGTACGGAGCGGAAGACGGTCACTATGACACCGACTCTCAGAATTACTTCTACGCATTATACTACAACCTATCCGACAATTTGGACTATAGTGGATTCCGAGACGACTACGAGCCACTCTTCGGCAAAGAGCACAGCAGAAGACACAAACAAATCAGCGACAAACTTTAAAGACGACCTAATGGCTATCTGCAAGATCATCAAGCCATATGTCTCTGGCACTTACCTTTGGATCACCAATAAGATAAAAGAGCTAACAAACTGGCTCAAACAGATACCAATCGATAAATTAAGTGCTCTTCTTGTACAGACCCTTAGTGTAATGGTTGTCGTGATTCTCCCTCTATTGGCGACCGTTGCTCTTTGCAAAATCCTTTACAACTTCCTCCACAATATGCAACCAACGATGTCAGAAGCGGACAAGCTGCGTCACTCTACTTTGGGCAGTCTTTCAAAAGAGGAGCTCAAGAACCAAGTACTTATGATGCAGGATCTCTCGTTTAGTCATGGCGAGCGTTTTAATAAGGAGGTGGCAGAGAAAAGAGCCCTCAGAGATGAAGTCATCGCTTGGAGATTGCAGCACGAACTGCTGCAAGAATGCGCAACATTACGACAGCAGCTTATTCAGTGCAACGCGGAGAAGACGGCGCTTCAGGACGGCCGCCCTGTGCCGACGACGGAATATGAGGAGGATGAGGAAGATGAGCAGCCAGGAGCTGCGAGCAAGGTGGACAAGGGTAAAGGTCCAGTCCAAAATGAACAAGCGAATAATATGATATTGGCGGCCAACACTGAGAACGTGGGGACAATTGATGCACATCAGGCACCGCCAATTGACCAGAATACTACCCAGTCGAACTATATCAAGTATCTGGAAGCGAAGCTCAAGGAATCAGAAAATAAGACCAAGAGTGTTGAAAACGAAAGAGATGAGTGCAATACAAATGTCAAAGTCATGAACAACGAGATCAATGATCTCAATGATCATATCGCATTTCTCCAACTGACTTCGGATAATGGACAACCTGTACGAGAAGGCGACTCGGCCACTGACCGAAGGGAAGAAGGGACTGAATAATTCACTCGCAGCCCAGGCAAATAAACTACAAGACCTCCAAACAAGAACATAACGCTCTCGCAGCAACTCGAAGATTGTGCACAAAAAGCTGGGGGTTTTATGGAGAATAGCGAGTAGTTGAAGAGTACGAAGATGGAGGGTACTGATCCGAAGACGCTCCAAGGGCGGCAGGACAGGGTTCGGATTTTTGGAACTGGGAGGCTCTAGCAAGGGTGGGGAGGCTAGTGAAGAGATTTTTAAGATATGAGAGGAGGTTCTGGGTGTAGAGGTAGGGGCGGAAAAGGTGTGAGGACTCGGCGATAGGCTTTAGGTATCGTCTTATTTCGTGTTTTTTTAAGGATACGTACCAAATATTGCTTTTACCAGTTGATTGTCAAGGCTATATTCCCTCCCCGCCACCATCTCATTTTTAAACCCCTCCCAATGTTCTGCCTTCACATACCAACACCACATGCTCAAAGTTCTCCTTATTTTCCCTGTCCTGTTTCCATCGCAGTTACAAGCCCATAGCTATGCTCCGGTTCGCTGTTGTTGCAGGACTTCCATGTGTCAAAAAATGGAAATAAATAGACACCCTCGTCGCTCATCACCGGAAACGATGGATAAATTAAAGCATCACATATTCTAGATCACGGTATCCGTATACCTTCATTGCCATTACCCCTTCTATGGAGTGAAGACTTGGTCCCATGTCCTGGATCGTAACTATAGCCGATATAGAACGATTGTCTGTCAAATTTCACTAGTACCCTTGACGGTCTTCTGGCCCGGACTGTTGGCTGTGAAGCGCCTGCGCCCTCTTGTCATGTTTCTTCTGGTTGGATATAGCAAAGTAAAGGTGAGCGATGTTGTTTCACATGCGAATCGAAATGTTAAGCTTTCTACACCTCGGATGGGCAGTCATGAGTTATGGGCGTCTTTGCTGTCAATTAGGTATCTATATGCATGGGAGATGGATGAATTATGTTGCGGAGCCGAATACGATATGCGCCTTGTTGAAAAAGAGAAGTGTGAATCTAAAAAGAATGAGTGTAATTATTTGCGAGCATTAGTTTGATTACTTGTATTTTGACGCACATGGAAATTATTTATAAGTTTAATAGTTGTCTTGTTCCTTTTGAGTAACATGATCTTATATGATAGGAGTGATTCTAACGAATGTAGTTGCTCACTGGATTGTAAATATCGGCGTGCTGTGCACTACAGGCACATTCATGACCGGAGAAATACTGGATATGAATGAATTAAAAGTGATGTGCACCGCCAAACACCACAATAAAAGCAAGGTGGCGGCGATTTGGGCTGCCTATTATGCATACGGGCGCCGAGGATTTGCTACTTACGCTAAAATTATGAGCTACGAGTTACAGCGTCCCTATGTCCATTCGCTATATGCCAAATCGCTTATAAAGCGAACAGCATATTTTGTGAAGAAAGCTATAAAACACAACATCAGCTTATGTTTCTGTTCGGCGTCCCTTTGAGATTGTTGTTCCTGAGATGATGACCCATGCACGACATCATGCAGCCTAGCTCTTCTGAGGTAATGCGACATCGTGGAACATACACGGAGTACAGCTTAGTCTCCGGTTATTAAACGATCGACTGAGGAGTGCAACACATTGAAGGCAACCCCTGTTTTTGCTCATTTGGGTATGTAGTCTAGATCAGTTGAGAAAATGCGATGAGAAGGACAAGGTAAGCTCGCCGACCAAAAATTAACTCATCGTAGCCTACTATTCAACGTACATCAGAGTGATACCATGAAGACAGCTGAAAAACATGATTGTATGTCCTTATGGCTACTACTTATACCAGTGATGAGAGACTGGAAACAAATTAGATAGTCATAGTCATAGGAAAACTGAGATGGGGAGCGCAACTGTCTAGTAGGTTCCAATTGGCTACTCCCGCAATTCTGACTCAATGTGAAATCTTCCATAAGGCTGGACGTCTTGTTTATGATGAAAATGATGGGCACGAATGTATATCACCATTGCCTAAATTGAACTAATACGCAGTCACTTCGCCGTCTTGCTACCGGATGCCTAATATTTAGGATGCCGAAAGTAGGTCGTGACTGCGGGTTTCCAGCAAAATACCTCCAACATTTTAGCGCCTAAGCATGGACCGTATCAAGTGGCATTAGTATTGGTGCTGAATTTTGTCTATAAAATCTCACTCATTGCCATCACTTGAGGAACTCCACCAGATCAAACATCCAACATCCAACATCCAGAATCACTACCAGCCAGGCCAAATATTTTGCAATATGCGTTCATTCATCCCAGCTACGCTCTCCCTTCTCTTCTTGTTGGTAAGTGATAACTTGACATCACGCCCCGATATATTTGCAACCTATTCACAAAGATAGACTGCCGTCTCAGCCTCTCCAGCCGCTGTCTCAAGCGTAACCACCGACAATCTTACCCCCTTGAAATGGATCGGACCCATAGTCCCGGGAGGCAAAGACGTGAGTTTGGAAGGCGACATCCACGAAATACGCCGCCAGATTCTGGAGCGCAACCCAAACTACGATCGCGATTTCAACAGCAGCAAGAACGTCGAGCGCGGTATGGAGCTCGACAAACGCAACCGAGTCTGGCCTATCCAATGCAATCCTGGTGGCGCATCCTGTAGCCGATTTCCAATTCCTGGTGACATCGATTATCTACGGAATCTGCAGGGAGGGAATGCACGATGTGTGGCGAATGCGAGATCTTGTTCGCGTATTGCTTGCACCGATGGAGCGGGGATTTTCTTGTGCAACGATGTAAGTACTGTATTTGATTTGATCCTCCTATTTCCTAGAATTCTCTGCCACAATGGACGGTGCTGAAACGATCTTAGCGAAACGATCGGATCGACCCGTCGTGCAAGTACCTGGCAGATTATGCACAGTCTATTTATGACACCTGCTTCACCGGGTTTTTGGCCAAAGGGCAGCAATTCGATACTGATAACTATAATGTTATCATTAAGGGATGTTAGTTATTGTTTATGAACTGTCGTATCTAGAGGCTGTACACAGGAAAGATCGATTAGGTATCAACTAGCAGGAGGGGTGGATGCATATGCGAGTCCAGGTTTTGTTTTGTTCTTTATCGAAGGTTTCTTTTCTCACGCTCTTTTTACATTAGGTAACATCTAGAAAGCCTGAGCATGCAATGCTTCAATCAATTGTTATGTTGCATTTTTGTCTACTTCAGGATAAAACCTGTTCGCTTAACCGGCGGTTGTTGCTGACCTGATCGATTCGTACCTGAGGTTTCAATTCCTCATGTTCAGGGTTTCTAGATTTGCAAAAAGGCCCAATCGCACTAATTTCTAGCAACAAGGGGAATTACACAAATAAGCCTGGATTTAGATTCGACGTGATCTTAATCCTTACAGAAAGCTTGTCCAATGAGATGAAAGAATTGTCAATCCTCGCCCTGTAAAATGTAAAGGAAAATTCAGGCAAAGGTTCTTCTATGCGGACCGCCATATTAACCTTCAGTTGGCTTTATTCTATATCTTTTGTTATTCCGCAGAATCTGGAGGGCATACGATGGAAATTGCGCATGTTACCCGTTCGTAGACAAAACACGTCACATAAAATCAACTGACACCCCGTAGAATTAACCTGCCCAAAACTACAGGTATAGAGTGCCTGAAACCGTATCTACTTAAGCGAAGGGCTATCATATTTGAAGTCTGTTATGAATTGTGAAGATGTACAAAATTTATGTCACCCTTACGTCATATGTTATTTTGAATTGTCATTAAATATTACATTGGTAAACATACCCAATTGGGGTCCCGCATCACGATGAGAGTTTCATGACGTCGATTTAGTAATACACAATGGCGCCCAGTGTTCTATTTGATCTGGCCTGTTCCCCACTCTCAATGAACATACCAACCTTTGAACACCTGGGCATACACAACCTGCAATTCACCAAACACCATGTCTCGAAACATCTGCATTACCGCCGCTGACGGCAACACCGGCTTCCTCATTGCAGAACTCCTTCTCACCAACAAGACATTTTCAGAGAAGATATCATCAGTCACTGCTCTAACACTTCATCCGCATTCCTCCAAGGCAAAAGAGCTAGGTCAACTGGGAGCAAAGGTGATACCGCACAAGCCTGGACGTGTACGCGAAATGGTAGAAACACTGAAGAAATCTGGATGTGACACTGTTTGTCTTATTCCGCCTGCCCACAAAGACAAGTTCGATATCACTTCGGAGCTTATCACCGCCACTGAAAAAGCAGATATTCCCAACATCCTTTTCCTGAGCTCTGCGGGATGCGACCTCGCAGAACGCGATAAGCAGCCACACTTACGTTCATTCATTGACCTTGAGACTCTTGTCCTCAGTGCCAAAGGAGACAAGAGCACCTCTACGGGGCATTCGCCATGCATAATCCGCGCAGGATTCTACGCTGAAAATCTGCTGAATTACGCACCTCAAGTTCAGCAAGAGGGGATTCTACCTATTCCCATTGGCAAGAACCATTTGTTTGCGCCGATTGCGCTTGGTGATGTTGCGCAGGTGGCTGGGTATGGTAAGCAATGTTCTGAAGACGGCTAGGTAGTTACTAGAACTTTATTGCTAACTGCGTCCTTACGCGAAGTTCTTAGTAGCAAAGGGGAAAATGGATTTGACGACCGTTATCGCGGACAGCTACTAGTACTCACTGGTCCATTGCTCTGCACTGGCCACCAACTGGCAGAAATCGCATCTAAGTCCCTCGGTACGCATATTGAGTTTGAGGATATATCCGAGACCGAGGCGAGGAGAGTGCTGAAGGCACAAGGTGACAGCGATGCGAGCGAGGTCCAGTATTTACTTGAGTACTATAGCTTGGTTAGAGAGGGGAAGACGAACTACATTTCTACGGCGGCGTTTGTGAATGTAACGGGTGGGCACCCGCAGCAGCCGTCTGAGTTTTTTAAAGTCTATGAAGGGGAATTGAAGTCGAAAACGGAAATTGCACATTCGGCTAAGAAGCGTAGACATTGAGATTCACTTAGTCGGGTGATGAACTTGACAGGCTAGGTAGGGACATTGGAATATTTGAGATCTTGCTGCTGCGCGAATGGTATCTCACTCGTCCAGAGTCTTTGGTATGGAGTTAGATTTTGGGAGCTTTCGAAGCTATTCCGTCAAGGATTGGAGTTATCAATAATCGATGATATTATTAACGTGAAATTAAAGATGCAATAGGGAATCTGTGCGCCCTTTCACAATGCTCAATGCTGCGGATCTAGCCACACAGTGGATCCACTAGACCCATATTAGGCCAGTGATAATCTTCTAGTGCTTGGTTTACAGGCCATAATCATGAGTGTAAACCAAATTGAATTCTAAATACAAATACCAATCTTCATCTGTTCCAGTTATGCTGACTAAACCTAGATTTTAAATTTAAACCCATATTGCTATTGAAATTATTACTCTTATAATGTGATACTGGAGCGTAGATATATGAAAATAGCGATAGAATTATCACTAATGTTGTTAGGAGATATATAGCGGATACTTCACGCTTCCAACTCGACTCCTATGTCCTACGCTTCAATCTGTTGCTTCTCTCAAACTTATGTTTTTCAGTTACGAATCTTCGATACATTGAACTTATGTTCTTAAATCTTCATATTATTATAGATATATACAACAATACGATCTCGGATTTTTACTATGAACAAATGAGGTTTATCTCCTTCCCAAAATACCCATCCACAAGTCGAAAGAATTAAAGCACAACCACTTGAACCTCATTTTCACCTACAAATCGTTATCTATTGGCGGAAATAATAAGTTTGATTGCTGTTTGCTACCAACAACGTTCTACACGTTCTATATAACCACACGATGAAAGTGTTTGTTCAGCTGCACCTACTAGCTGTTTTCTAGCGTCAAAGTCCTACACGGTCGCCTGACAAGAGTTTCCCTTGAACATACTTTCACTCCTGTATTTTACCCATACTACTCAATCCTGAGTCAGATTACCAATCCCAAACTTCTGTATTGCCGCTAAAAAATCTCTGAGATGCTACACCGCTTCAATCCCTAGTGCAGTCCCATCCCACATTTACAAACCAAAAGAATTCAATGAGGAGCAGCTAATATTCATTTCAATTCAAAGCCCTGTGTGGAGTAGCGGAAAAAAACTGAATCTGCTCATTGTTTCCTGCCAACAACACACTACATAGCCCCATGCCAAAACCCGTTCACAGTGTCTTCTCCATCTCGTTATTCTACAAACAACCCCCTTTATATCGTTCATACAATACTACCGGACACCTCTATTCCTCATACTACTCCCCACCACCCCGAAACTCCTTTCCAAATACCAATACCTCACTCCAAACTCCAACGTCAAGAACATCAAATCACGTCGCACCTTTAATCCAATTCAATCCAAAACATAATAACTCCATTCATTCATTCAAAGGCGCTAAACTCCAGACTCTGTTCAAGGGCCCAAAGCTCCAAACCTCTTCAAAGGGTCCAAAACCCCGGAACCGAAAACATCTATACTACTTTTACATAAACAACCTCACCTACCCCCCAGGGCAGGTAGGCTACCTGTCGCTAGGTAGCTTACCTTGGATCACGTAGGAATCCCAGACCTCGCAGGCCCCGCGCTGCGAACGCGGCAGACCCACCGATTGTGGTGCGTTGTGGGCGAACGTCGTTGGGACGACGGCGCAGGAGAGGAGTGGCGGTGGGCGAAGGGGGAGGAGGGGGAAGAACTTCCTCCACGGTCTCCACCACGGTCTCACCGACTGTGGTCTCCTCGACCGGCTCCGAAGAAGCAACTACGACAACGACGGGCTCAGGGCAGGGAGAGGGGGGCGGGAAAGCGAGGGAGCGGGAGCGGGAGAGACAGAGGAGACTCCCTGGACTCGCTCATCGGCAGCGATGGAAGGGAGTACAGAAGCAGAAGAAGAAGGAGAAGAAGAAGGAGAAGAAGAAGAAGAAGAAGAAAAGGACACAGCAGGGGACCCAGAATCACGCGAACCCATTCTCCGGATCGAAAAAGGCGGGGACTCAGAATCACGCGGTCGACCAGGCAAGTCAAGAATAATCTCGAACTCACTATCGTCATCACCGCTCTCATCATCATCATCCCACACCTCTTCCGCCCCATCATCAAACAGGCCGCGCTCCTCTTCGTCCTCTTCACCGCTGCATCTATTCTCCTCCTCTTCCGGCGGCGGTGTAAAAACATCCACCCCGTACTCCCTCGCCATCCGCTTCTTGAGCTCGTCCAGCTCGTCCCATGTCTTCGCGCGCTCCCAGTTAAGTTCCTCAATCAGCGCATCGTTCTGCGCGTTCACCGCCCACGACATCCTCAGTGCCTTGTGCACGTGATACAAGCAGCTGTGACAGTCGTTGCTGCCGCTACACTGGCCGAGCAGGATGGCCGGGTCCAGGACGCGGGGAGGAGTTCCCGAGCGCTGGGAGCGCGCCGGAGACGGCGGTGAAGGATGCACCAGGTGGATTTCGGGCAGGATAGTGCGAAGGATGGTCAGGTTGTTGTCCTCGATGTGTTCGGAGGTTTCGGTAGCGGTGCGTAGGACGATCATGTGTTGGGTGCCGAAGGTGAGGGCTTCGGCGCGCGCGGTTTCGACTTCTTTCTTCAGATATTCTTTCTCGGATTCGACGAGGGCGGTGGCGGCGAGTGCTTCGGCCACTTTGCGCGATTGTTCGTCGCGGTCGGTCGTCAGGGCGGCGATTTGATTCTGGAGGTGTTGGCAGAGGTTTGTCCAGCGGATGTGAGCCTCGTTGGCTTCTTTCACTTGTTCAGTTAGGTTTTTGATTTGGGAGATGGCGGCGCCGTTCTCCATGTCGGCTTTGCTGAGTTTGTGTTGGGTGGTGATGAGGGTGTTGTGTGTTTCGTCGAAGGCGTACTGGGTGCTATCGAGAATTTTGTGCGTGTCATCGAGGGTTTTGCGGGAGTTACTTAGGCGCTTCTTCAGCCTGGCGATGTCGTTCTCAGCCATGACCAGCTTTTTGAAGAGGGAGGTGGAGTCAACGGCATCAGTGGGCATCTGGGAGGGAAGTGTTAGAGAATGGTTCTGGCAGAAGTGAACGAGTGGGAATTGGACATACTGTTACCTTGGGCACAGTATTACTGGTCTTTACAGGCTGCTTGTAATCTGCATCGGTATCATGGATGATCTATACGGAGAATACATTCAGCCAGTGTCCACACACAACAGAAAAAGATGTCAGCATACCCTTTCCTTGGATTCCACCGAATCACCATGTACAGGCTGCTCGACAAACGCATCGGCAACAACCTTTTCCACAGCCTTCTCGGCAATAGGGGTGACAACAACAGTGTCCTTCAATATCAAAACAGTTAGCTTTCTGCAGTGCAATATCAGATGAGACAGCAACACATACCTTAACAACAGATGAAACATCATAGGCCTTGACGGCCACAACATCGTGAGAGGAACTCTAAGATATGTCAGAAAGAGTCATAAACAACCCGTTAATAAAACTTACCAGCTGGTCGGTAAGCTCCTGAACAGCCCTCACAAGGGCATAGTTCTCCAAGCGGGACAGGACGAGCGCATCACTGAGCTCATCGACATTGCTCCTCAAACCACGACACTCGGCATTCAAGAACGTGATTTCACGAACACAATCGCCGATGTTCTCATTGGCGCGAAAAATCTGGTCATAATGGTCTTCGGCCTGGACATCAAGAGCCTCACACGCCGCATCGTACTTGGTCTGAAGCCTGGCGTAGTCACGAACATACTCCTTCTCTTTCTGAGCAAACTCCCAGTTGATGAGGTTGATGCGGTCGGGAGTGACACGGCCGATATTGGCGAGGAAGACGGTCTCTGGGGAGGCGCGGAGGCATTGGATCTTGGCCAGCGCGAGCTTGAGACTGGCGATGCCGCTGCGGGATTTGGCGGCGGCACGTTCGGCGCGCTCGAAGCTGAGTTCGTTAAGGGCGGAGACCATGGTGACGGTTGGAGATAGTTTCGGAGAAAAGGATGAGACTCGAAAAGTTGTCTGAAGCGGTGATGGATGTTGAAGAGGTGGTTGCGGCAAAGGTTATTGCGGGTAGTGTTGCAAAACTGGCGATGTTTGCAAGGTTGGCTGGGAGCAGTGACAACTGCGAAAGAAGGGTATGACGTGAGAGAAGTGACAGTACAGAAGCTGGTGCGGACGTAGATTCTACTGAAGACGATTCTGTGTGCTGAGGTTCGACAATGGCAATGTTTGCAAAGGAAAGCTTTGAGAGAAGTGGTGATAAGCTGTGAAAGAAGTGACTGCTGTGAAAGCGAGGGTTGTTGCAAAAGATGCTGTGAGCTGAGCTGCGAGTGTGATCAATTTTGCGGATTGAGGTTGTTGGAAACTGTAAAGAAAAGGCCAGGAGAGTCGCGTCAAGAATGTGAGTGAAATATAAATCACCTGCGATGTGTTGCCAAGACTTGTTCACGTGTGTCAACCATTAGTATCCGTGGAGACGCGTTTTCTATTGTGACGCACGGATGAATTGGTAAAGTGGAACGAAGGTGTTAATTCGTGCTATAAACTTAATATTGTGTGTCATTAAATTTCGAACGTACTGGAAGGGAGGGACTGACAGGTGAAACATGTTCAGGCAATTGAGCTCGATGCAGTGAAACATTATATAGACAAGAGCACGTCAAGTAGATAGAAAGACTGATGGGGCATAAGAAATATAGAAGACGTATGCATGGAGTTTGATAAATGTAGAGTTCTATTCTAAGATACCCCGCTAAAGCGGTGAACTCTAAGGAACATTTCGGGATTTCTTGCGATTGGAGCCGGGGGGTGGGGTGGAACAGTGAGAGCGTATATGACATAGGCAGGTTAGATTGGCATACTCGTATTATTTCGTCAATATTAGATATATTTTGAAGAGATTGGCAAGTTTGAATAGACTGGAGTGGATGATTTGATAACATGTGGTGTTAGGCTTTTATGGCGTACCAGAGTGGAGCAGCCCATGTTGCATAGGAATAGAGGCGTTACAAACAGCCTCAATCTAGAGCCGTCTCTATAGAATCAATCTGCATTCTATCTTTAGTCTAAGCTCTATTTGTACTTTTTTAATCTACAGGCGGGGTGGACCGCAGCATATGCGCGAATCTTCCTTCATCACAAGTGAGAGAACATGTACATTGCCCACCAGGAACATCACCAATTCCAGTCTCAGCAACGATTCATCAGCCATATAGCCGACATAGGCAATTAACCATACATGTAATCAATAGGTATTGGAGTTATATATACAGCATTAATACAAAAGCTAGGCAAATCTCTCAAAGATCCAACCTGCCGAACAAGAACACGATACTACCACTTCATCATCGAGAGTCAGCCAGGACCCCACCACATAGCCTTTTCCGCCATTAAACCATAACTGCCATTCCCATCGAATTTGCACCCGCAATCCCTGCCAACTTGAAATGCTGCACCTGCTTCATCGAACCCTTTCCACCCGAAACATCCAGCACCGTGATTGCCCCGCCTATCATCGCATTCCCCGGCGACAGCGCATACACAAAGCTTCCCGCGGCCCTCAAATCAATAAGTCCCAGATCTCCATTCGCCGAAAGATCGAGCTCCTTGATAATTTTCGCATCATCCAGACTCATCTCGACAACGTGGTTTTTCCCTACATCCGTCACGTATGCACTCATGGTCGCGGGGGAAATGGTGACCCAGCACGTCGCCGTTTGGCCCTGAATAGCTTGAGAGTGGGCGACTGTTGCTTTGGAACTTTTGTCGAGGGAAAGGATCGCGGCGCCGAAAGAGGCGTCAGTGACGAAGATGCTGTTTGGACGATTTGGGATCGGGGCGGAACCGAAGAGGACGGCGGTGCCGTTTGGTGAGCTGCGCATTTCGGTCATGGAGAGACGGGCCATGGAACCAGATTGCTGGATCGGGAAGACGGAGAGGAATCCATTGTTCTTGACCGTGGGATCGCCTTTCACAGTTGTGAAGAGCATGGACTCGTCGGAGGAAAAGAAGGTATGAGATACAGTGTTCAATGGCCCTGAGGGAGGGGTGGTCTGGCCAATGCGGAATGAGCGCAGGGCATCCATTTGTCCAAGGCCCTGCTCGGCGGAGAAGTTTGTGCAAGAGACGCCTGCAATGGCGCCTGTGGTGCCGACGCAGACGAGCCTGTTCTTCATGGACGCAGAGACGGTATTGGGGAATTCACCTGGGATCTTGACGGGTTGGCCGATCATGGTGAGACAGGTTGGGTCTTGGGCGGAGATCTGCAGCATGCTGAGGGTGTTGGAGCCGGCGTTCACGGCGAAGACGTTCTGGGAACTGATAAGAACAGGCCTAGGGGATTGAACAAGTTATATTGACTTACGGATCCGACTACAGTCAATGCAGACTGGGAGAGTAAAGCGTCGGGAGAAAGAGGCGCCTTTGTAGTCCCGTTTACTGCGTTGGAGCCAGCGCCGCCGGTCTTGGTGACGGTGCCTTTGGAGAGCATGCCGTCTTTTCCAATGGGGAGTGCAACAACGGCATTCTCAGCGTCATTTGTAATGAAATAGACTGCCTTTCCGACGGTGATCATATTGGATTTTGCGGGAGGCATCGTGCAGCTTGCGCCATTGCTCTGGGGTGCCGGAGCGGCTGCTGCGATGGCTGCGAGGAGGGACAGTGAAAGGGCGATATTTGCTCGAAGGCCAAGCATTGTTTCGGTCGAGTGCCTAGGATTGGAAAATGATTGTAATGATTTGGAGGAATCCGCTTTTGGAAATTCGCACTGACGGGAACAAAGGAGCACGATGCGATGTAAATGGTGAAGAAGATGCGACGAAGTTTGCTGATCTGGAAAAATACACTCCATTGCTCGCGACCTGTCCCAATATTTATCCTCTCGCAAACCGGTCCATCGCAGAATGCATCTCCGCCCACAACCACTCACTCAAACGACCATTACACGATCACCATTTCCACAAAGGGAAATTGTCGTCTCATCATAGCCCCCATCACCCCGGGAATACTGGCCGCGAACTCCAGCCTGACCCATGGAGACTCGCTTGTGCTAACTGCCCTGCATAGCTGCGCCGTGTCTGGAAACCCAGGATCTGCGCCTCAGGACACCCGAAACGGTAACCTGGATTCCAAAACACGCCGTAGAATTCGCTGCCAGGGGAGAAATGTCAAGCATCGACGAGACTACGGAATTCTTCACGTTTCAGGCTTCACTTGCCCGTGCGCCATCCAACACGAGAGCCGTTTGTGCCAACGTCCCAAGGTAATTAGCCACACGGTGTGAGATTTGCCCCTATTGGCTGCGGGGGCCGAATCGGTCGAGTTGCACTGTCTTTAATCGACGCCCCGCTCTCTCCCTCTCCCTCTCTTTCTGGTGGTGAGCACCGACATGCGCATGTTGTTAGAGTAATCCATTCATCTATCCAAGGTTTCTCTTGCAGCAACGATGAAGTTCATTTTCAAGTCGCATCAGGTGGACAAGTCTTCTTCGCAAGGTACGTGCTGCTCCGTTCCGCTTCTGTCGGTTTTTCCTCGTGACATTGAGGTTGTGCGGATCCACCAAGCAGTGCGCTGCCATGAATCCTTCGCTCACGTGCCTCGAACGGGTATGCGCAAAGGGCAGATGGAATATCGATGGACAAAACAAAACCAATACTCGGCAAACTAACCTCCTTCAGAGCACTCTGTAGAAAACGTAAACCCCAAACAACGACGCCGAGAACAAGTTCGACGCGCCCAGAAGTACGTTTGTCCTTGGCGAGAACGCATCGTTCCCATCCCACATACTTACCCCTGAGAACCATATCATATTTCCATACCTTGGCTATTCCATAACAAATATTCGTCATTGCAACAACTCACTCACACCCCGTCCCAGAACCCACCGCGAACGCAAAGAAGCCTACACCAAATCCCTCGAATCCGAAGTCAACATCCTACGCACCAACGAAACCAGAATCCTGCGTGAAGTAAACACCCTCCAATCCAAAGTCCTCTCTCTCGAGCGCCTCCTCCTCGACCATGGAATCCCCATCCCGCAAACCCCCGGTCCCATCAGTAGTCCCGCCGACATAGGAAACGTGACATTCGATCTCAGCATCCAGAAATGCAAATCGAAAAACAGAAACAAGAGAATCTACATGCATCTTGAACACCACCAGAGTCCCGAGTCGCAAACGGAAATGTCGGATAGTAGTGCGTTTTCGCCGGAAAGCATGACGAACACTGCGGTGCCGCCGCAACGCTCGCTTTTCAGTCGCAGAAACAAAGAAGAATCATACGAAGCGTCTTGCATCGAAGATCTATCTTGTACACCATTGCTCCTCCCCTCGTGCCATCAAATACTGACGTGGAACTCCAGCATCCCTGCACTCTGCGCTGCTCCCCTCCTCCGCTCCGCTCCCAACTCCAGCCCGCCTTTGCGACCTCGACCAAAGCATCCTCGGCCTCGATTTCGTCCTCGCGTAAGCTCTCATCCCTTTCCTCTCTCTCTCTCTCTCTCTCTCTCTCTCTCTCTCTTTCTCTCTCATATCCTTAACTAACTCCACCCTTCTCAGCCTCGAAGGGCCCTGTCTGAAACACACCCAAGTAAACCACGGCCACCACGGCCTCATGATAAGCGCAACACTCCTACACCAACAGCCCTCCTCACAAAAAGTCACCTCGTCATTTTTCCACAGCACGACCGTGACACAGAGCCACGAACCAGACGCTGATGTCCACGCATGGCAACTATCCCACGTCGGCATCGAACGTCTGCTAGAAATCGCCCGCGGCATACCGCTAGAGGGCGAGATTACGCCGGTGCAGGCGTGGGATTATGTGCGGAGGAGAGAAGGTTTTGCAGGGTGGGATGTGGGTGCTTTTGAGGGGTTCAGGGAGAGATGTGTGGGGCGGATTAAGTGTTACGGGTAAGTTTTACGTGAGGGAGAGCGGCGGGGATGCGAGCGTGTGGAGATTAAAATGGAATGCTGACTTTGGGAACAGGTTCGGGGCGGTGATCAATCAGTATGATTTTGAGAGGATGGTGGATGAGGTGTTTGGCCCGGAAATGGGAATTGGAATTGGCTTTTAGGAGGGGAGTTAGATAGGGGGGCGGGGTTTGGAACTCTGGGCGTTGGAAATGGAGGATCTCAAGATTGAGACAAGGCTTGGTGTTTTTTGTAGGGAGTGACGCATGAAAGAACGGAGTCGTGAGGATAGCATGAATGGATGTATGGAAATGTATGGATGACTGACGACATGCGGAAACGTAGAAACAAATAGAGATTTAAGAAATCAAAGGCTTGAAATATTGGAAATATTGGAAATATCTTCTTCGAAGCTGCAAATTGTGTGCTGGATTCTTATTCAAAACGTCATCCTTCCTTGCTGCTCCCGATGTCTTCTCTGACCATTGTTATTTGGCCGAGAACAATTAGTACGGTGTTTGCAGGAAAGTAGATTAGATTTATGTGAGGATAA
Organism: Dendryphion nanum; assembly: GCA_020744415.1. Taxonomy (NCBI): domain Eukaryota; kingdom Fungi; phylum Ascomycota; class Dothideomycetes; order Pleosporales; family Torulaceae; genus Dendryphion; species Dendryphion nanum. The sequence continues at coordinate 101,620 of JAGMWT010000013.1, read as the reverse complement.
AAAATCCACGACAATTCGCTAATTCCACTATGGATTGATACCAGTTCTCTTTGATCTCACGGATTGTACTGAATTATCTCTTACTTAATGACTGGTTGAAGTAGGGAGGTTCTCATGCTATAACATAGCCATCAGAACAGTGACTAATATTGCTTCAAACTGCAAAAGACATCCTAAGCGGACCAGTTGAAACAGCAGCTCGTCGCCAGAAAGACCTCAAAAACATCGAAAAAGAAGAGACCAACGCGAAAGCGGGAAAACAGTGATTTTGCGCTACAATATAGTCATGTCTCTTCTACAAAACCGACGTCTTCGAATCTACCTCGCCCACGATTCCGGATATCAGCGACCATACACCAGAGGCCCATCCTCTTTGTCCCCCAACCCGAACCCATCCCTATTATGATTTTTTCTCAAATGTCGCTAGCGCCAATATCTTCTCCCGCCTCTCCCGCTTCCGCGCAATGGATTAATGCCTGTCGCCACAGCCGACCAAACCTCAGAACTGGTACAACGAGACACGAGTCTCCAAACCACGAATTCCTCTTCCCTCAGCCTCGCCCCTATCCCCTTCTCCACAGCTATTTCTTATCTCATCCGTCCAACCCGGGTACCGGGTTATTACCTACTCTTCCCCAGCTATCCAGGCGTACACTTCTCCACTACCGACCCAATCCGCCCGCGCCACACATGGTCCCGCCTCCCCTGCAACCCGAACGCGAACGCGAAGCCCACGCCGAGCCCAGCCACCGCACCCGTCCGTCTGCACACGTCCCCCCCCCGTCTGCACCCCAATACCACGCAACACCCAATCCCGTTCCCAAACCCTCCTTCGCGCTCACGGCCAAACTCTCGGATTCGCATCGCGCGGTCCTTCTCGCGCAGATTAATAGTGGGATGCGTCGGGTCGCTGTCTTGCGATTGGATGCGCGTGCTGCGCGGAGCGAGGTCCGATGCACGCGGGTGTATCCGTGTGCGTGCGTGGGCACACGGTGTGGTGAATGGGCCCGAGGGCGTGGCGAGAGGATGTATATATCGAGGATGGGTCCCACGGTGGACGTGGGAGAGTTTCCTTTGGTGTTTTTGTTTTTATTTCACTTGTCTTGTGGAGCGTGTATGTGGAGTGGAGTTGTTTTGTGACAGGGACAGGGACGTGGATGGATGAATATATGTACGTTTGTATATACCCTCCTATAATAATGGGATAGGTTTGCTTGGATGGTACTATCATGGTCGGTAGGAATATTAATGGTATGCATTTAAATCATCGAGGGTCGTCTCCATTTCCGTTTCTGTTTCCATTCCTCCTCTCCATCTCAGTTTCAAACCGCGGAAAGCGTAATCTCGTCTCCAACTCTTCTCATCTCAGTTCTCTCTCGTCTCTCTCATCTCCTATATCCTCTCACTCCACACCCCTTCTTGCCAACAACGGACTCTCGACCCCCAAGCCCACAACATCATGCGCATCCAAGCACGCCTGTCTCGACAACAACACCGCTTCATACGTCCTTGCCCTCATCTCCGGTTCATACGCCTCCACCGCCTCCTCCAACCGATCCGGATCATACCCATTACTCCACGCCTTTGCAATACGTCCCCCTAACGCCATCGCATCCATAATCCCATGATTGAATGCCTCGCCACGGAACATGGTCATCGCATGCGCCGCATCCCCCACCAACGTCACCCGACTATCCATATTATCCCACCGCTGCGGCAACCAGTCCTGGATGGAAATCACCTGCACCTTCGTATCGTCCGGGATATCCCACACGGCATTCCGCAATCTGAAGTCGAACGGCTGGGCCAGGAACTTGAGCCGCTGCACTCGTTCACGGTCCGTAGCCGGTATGTCATCTCCCGGGCCGCGATACAACCAACTCATCATCAACTGTCCCTCATAGTACTCGTTATACCCCGTTCCCTTACTGCCGTTCGTCTCGGGCGTGCTGAGCGTAGAATACCACATATACGTCCCCGTCTCCGGGTGCGCGCCCTGGAACAGCAGCGGGTCGATGTCGCGTAGGTTCTGCGCCTGGAACGGATCGAGCCGGATCGTGACGCCCATGAAGCGGACGGGTAATGGATTCAGGGCGCCCGCCGATGGGTTCATGGCGAAGAGAAGGCGACGTGTGCGCGAGGACGACCCATCGGCTCCTATTAGTAATGCGCCTTCAATCGTGGTCCCATCGTCGAAGTGTGCGAGGATGGAGCCGCTGGTCTGTGTGAGATTGTAAAGCGTTTTGCCGTACTGGATGCGAACGCCTTCGCTGAGGAGGGAGCGCAGTTTCTGCCGGTGAAGACGCATGCGTTTCGAGGGCGGGATCACGAATTTCGGCTCACAGGTCTTCAGGTCGAGGAAGAGGAAGCGGCCGGTATCATTCTCGCCTTGTTCCTTGTCAACTTGGACATCTGCGAGGCGTTGGAAGAGCTTGGGGGGAAGACAGCTTTCGAGAGCAGGTAAGGCCCAGTGGACGGTGAGGCCCCAACCCTGGGTGTCGTGCTGCAGGGATGGGTCTCGTTCGAAGACTAGATATGGGATGTTGGCCTTGTGGAGAGCTTGTGCCAATGTCAGGCCGACGATGCCGCCGCCTATTATCAAGATTGGAAGATTCAGATCCATATCCGTATGCCTAGAGAAGGAGAGTGGAGAGCAGGATTGAAGTTCAGGATAGGTATGTGGAGAGGAGAATTTTGATACAGCATCAACGACCTTCCTGGCATGGGGCCGGAGTTCTGACCCCCCCGCTGTCGAGAATCGAGATTTCAAGAACAACACACAAACCCACACACACACACACACATACACACACCCGCAATGGACGTTTACGGGCGGAATGTATCCCGAGTCTACATGTGCAGCGTAGCCTTCCTTGAGTGACCGGATTCCTTCAGGCTCCCTGAGGATTTTGCGCATATATCGGCTGCACGCACAAAACGGTTAGGATGGTACGATAATGACCGGAAAGGGCTCTGAACAGTTTCCCTTTGGAAGGACGGAGCAAATCGCCGCAGACAAGCCGAAGTATAGCCCTCGTACCGGCCCAGTACTGTACTTGTGTGTTGGAACTATCTGGCGTGCGCGCTGGGTTGGTGTGCAAACGTAGACGGTAGCACCATGCACCATGCAACTGTCAGAATAAGCGGTGGTTTCCGGGCCGCTGGCGCCGCCGATTCAAATCGATTCAATCCATCATGGATGGACATGAATGCTCTTCAGGCTTTGGGGAACATGATCGATACACGACATCCATATTTGAGGGTTTCCATCGTCCTCGTCATGGCGCGAACAGAATCGGCCATGTCCCTTGCACGAGCGCCGGAAAAGACTCCAAAGCCCTCAACGAAATGGTTCGGCGAAAGGGACCCCATTAGGATCCAGCCCCATCGTTGGGTTCATAATGATATGTCGTCGATCGCGTGGCGGAGCAGACGACGGCGTACAGTCCTGAACGAGGCTTCCCGCTGCAGTAGTGTTGCGCTGTCGTCTGTACTATGTCTGTGTCCCCGCCGTCAAGCTTTGGCAAGTGTGGACACTACGCTTATCCGATTGCACGCTTTTCAACAGCTAAAGCAGTCCAGGAGAGGAAACTATCGTAGCCGCATAGCACTACTGTGTAGAAAACGTTTCCACGGACATAAGGTACTTGTATTGTCGCGGTACACTCTTGTCTGCAAATCCCGAGATGGGACTATCGTGAGTGTGGCCTCGCTAAACAGGCAGAGGTGGGCCTAGAGATGTAGTGGTTGGTCTGCTGCATCTACCAACAACAGCGGCTGCTGACATGCGATGCGACCAGTTGTGCCAGTGTCCTACGCTGTTTGGCATTTGACTGGGAGCAGCCGGCGTTGTTGGCGGGCGCCATTCACTGCATGATGGCGTGGTCGTTGTCGGTTGGATGCTGTGCGACTTTGAACTGATGCGAACAGATTAGCGCCAACGTCTGGGTTTTTCCCCTGCGGCATTGCAGCCATGGAATGGACAGAATGGGCCGTGATTTCTCCACGTGATTGCTCGGGAATCGAGGCCGAAGGATCGATACATAAATCGCTTGATCAGGCTGATATCCACCACGCATCAACTGGCGGGTTTGTTCTCTGGATACTGTCGAGGAGATGGGATGGTTGTCGTTGTTCGGGACCCCCATCGCCCTTCCCCAGTTTTCCCCCTCACCGCCAAGGCTTCGCCCGCAGATGGAACCCATCGTCGACGTCAATCCAGCCGGTCTTCGGTTTTGCCACGAATAACCTCAATATGGATACAGGGTAGCGGATTGGAAGCCGAGTGAGATCGAGCAAGATCGAGTGCAACTTCAGGTTTGGGGAGTGGACATTGCTGAGTCAACATGGGAGCCGTCCTGGTCGAAGCCAGAGAAATCCAGCGGGGAACGCTCCGGTGAGGGGCTAGAGATTACAGCTGGGCATATCAATTAACTACCATTTCTGCATGTCCTTCTTCGTACGAGACGCTGGTTCCGTGTCCCGAGAGGTGACGATGATCAAGAGTATCTAATCGTGAGTCGTCGATGGATTTTCCTAGACCTTGCAATCCCCAGTTCAAAGCACTGTCTGCGCCAGGTCTTGTTCACTCAATCGCCCAGCCTTAGATGCTTCGCCAAACGATTTCCAAGCGTGTTTCCTAGCAAATTGTGAATAGCACGTTTCGTGAAGGTTCTCAAAGGCTCTCAAAAGATGCACCGAGACGCAGCAGCAACCATCGTGGAGGTGAAGATTAAGTTAACATTGCCTGCTCCGATTAGGTCTAGCGCCACCCTCAACCCACGTGGTCGGGCGATCACATGTCCGGGATGCTAGATATGGATCTATGCTCCGCGTTCCTTTCTTCCTTCCTGGCAACCTCATCCCTTCAACAACCAACAAAAATGGCTTATTCCTTTGCCTCAGCTAAATTCGCTGTCTCAAATCCCAATTCTCTCTACATCAATAGCAGACGAACATTAAGCGCTCTTCGCCGCGTCGGCGCTTCCCACAAGGCAGTGTTGAAGCCACTGTTGGGGGCAAAAACCACATCTTCACCTGCCACAGCCTCCCTGTTGAATCTACTCAAATATGGCGGAGAATTATTCGGTTTCCGTGTTTGTCGATTGTATCGGGGATTTCTTTCGATGCCATCGGGGTTTCCCACGACATTCTGTTTCGTTCTTGAGTTGGGATAACGGAAAGGAATATGCCATTCTCATTCATGGACAAATTACGCAGGAAGAAACACAAGATACGGCCAGGGGCAAGCAAAGATGTACAGTATCCAATAGCCTGGCCGCTTTTGGGAGATTCAACTGCGAGACCCCCGATGAATCCGCAGGGGCAATCGGTGCTTTTTTGTAGGCTCAGCAGAGAGTTGCGGATCTCGGTCTATGCGTTGATTGTGGGAGATCCGTATAGGTTTATGCATATCTACCGAGAGGAAGGTGGCCGGAAACATTCAATGCATCGCCGATGCACCGATATGGAATCGCCGCATCCTACTTGGCAACACACATGCTACGACACGCATACAACCTCCACCTCCAGCGAGAACCTCCTCGATTTCCTACTTTCCTGTCGTAGAATGTACTCTATCAATCCCCAACCCCCAGCCCTTCCAACTTATACCTACTTACTAACCCTTTCGCAACCCAGATATTCCGAAGGCCTCGCAATCCTCTACACGCACAACACCTTCCACTTCCGCGGCGCCAACTCCCTTCTCTCCTTCTACTCCACTCTCCCTGCCCCTCAATGGTCTACCCTTCGCCACATCCACCTGTCCACTGTGATAGAATCAACCGCCCTCTGGAACCTCTCGTCCGGTGCCTCACCCCCCGATACCTTCGAGATCTGGAACGCGTGCTGCGACTCGTTGCGCCAGCTCCCGAGTCTCGAATCCGTCGGCGTGGATATCATTTTGCGGAACGGATCCAGGGGTACGGCGTTGCCGTTTGCGTTGGTGAGGGAGCGCGTGCTGTGGGCGGTGATGGAGCCGCTGAGGGCGGTTAGGGCGGAGAGGTGTGCCATTGAGTTGAATGTTTTGGTATCAGGGGCGCTGTTGGAAACTATGAGAGGAGAGGGATGGAAGGTGGGGGTTAGGGAGAGGTTGTATAGATGGGAGTTGGAGGGGGAGTTGGAGGGGAAGGAGGGGGACAATGGATTTGGATGATGGGTGGCTTCTGAAAGTGGGGGTTAGTGCTGGGTCGAGCAGTATGCTTAGGATGGGGAATGGGTGAGATTCGTGTCAAGTAACATGCAATAATTTGGGATACACGAATCTTTTGTTTTGGTCATGATGCTCATATACTCAAAGAGTCAGCTAACTTTTGCCTTTGATGCTATTCAAACCCAAATTTATATGCAGAGCAAATTTTGGTTCTTTTACACACAGTTTAATATTTTTGATGACAAAATAACGACATGTATCTTAGCGATCTTACTGGTGCGCACATGAGAGGTGTGGAATTAGCCTGTGGCGGAACTCATAATGGGTTGCCTGTGCATGGATGAGGACGCGATGATCCAACTTCGTCCCGACGGTACATGAAGCCCAGCTATTTGGAAATTCTGGTGGTTTTGCTTGCACTTGCGTAAGAGGGATATTCGAGTGCTCGATGCTTATCACAATAAATTGTTCCACATTTACAATTATATTTTTACTCAAGATGTGTGCACGGTGTGGGACCATCGTTTAAGTTATCAAAAAATTTAACTTAAAATAAAGAGAAGAAGTGAATGACTACAATAACATATATATAAGATTATTATGCTAATTTATATGTCAGGAAGCTGCATTGACACTGTATCTACAGAAGAATGTGCACGGGGATAATTTTATTTCACCAACCGTATCGAGTGGTGGCATATCCGTTGGACGGAAGTTGGATCCTACTATTGAACATGTAGCTCATAAACCCGATACTATAAAAACACCGATGGGATGTGTTGTAAAAGGACAGATATGCAAGCCTATTCTCATGAGGCTGCCTGCAGAGGATATCGAGGTGAAAGAGCGGCCTCCCCGCGTTACCTTGATAATCCAATGGACAACATTGACTACAGTATCTTTGCTGAGAGACTGGCTGCAGTAATACTCATCATTAGAAATAATAGGATGCTTGATTTCAGTTCTGATGCATAAAGTGATAGCGGATAGGTGAGAGTGGGAATGCTTGGCGGGTGGCGAAAATCACAGCGGGGAGTGAGAAAGGAAAGAGCAACCAAAGCAACGACACGGCCACAAACTCGGTAAAAATCACCGACTTCCCACAAAACTCGTTCTTATCTCTCCCTTTCTATCCTTGGACAACCCTCCACCCCTCCTTCACGATAACTCGACCGCAAAACCTGGCTTTGGCTATCTTGTGCTATGATCATCATCGGTCGACTTGCGAGTTGGCTTTGCGCCGTTGCAGTCTTCAACATATTGGTTCATGCTTCTCCGCTCCGGCTCTGGCCAGGAAAATCTGATGGATTGGGGAACAAAGGTCCATATCGCCACATCAACTCACACCACGGTGTTCCAGTTATCTCTCACCTCGATGCCACGGCCAATTCGAATCTTGCCTACACTGGTAGCCTTGGCTCGCTCCTCGCTCATGGAGCAGCTGTAGTCGATACAAGAACCGCCGGCAGCATCACCAAGCGTACACATCACGATCCGATGTCTGACGAGAATTGGGACAAGGCAGTAAATTATGGGTGCAATCTTGTTGGCGCAATGTCAGTCAAGGACGAACAGGCTGCTGGTTTCTTTGGAAACACAGCCGGGACCTGTCAGAGTGCATTCGTTACACAGGGTGAGCAGCTATAGTTGCCTTTGGCATGGAAGTGACTCTGTAACAAGTTGAAGTGTATTGATTGTACCCAGAGATCTATAGGGAATGGGGCTACACGAGAGACTTGTCACCAACGATGGATTTCCGTGCCGGACTGGGCCCTGACCTAGGAACCGAGCTCAAGCGGTTGAAGATAAACCGTCGTCCAGACGATCAAGGGGGTCCCATGGTGGCGACTGGCTGGTCACATTCTCGAGAGACGATACATGATGGTATAACCTATCCGGCAAGTACTTTGCAACAAGATGTTATCCTCCGAAACTGTGATACTAACGCCATTTACTGTTCAGAAAACAAGAGCATATTACAGCACCATCTACAATGTCGATGATGGCCTTCTCGTGGGCTGGAAGAAGTACGGCCCTGATTATATGGGCCAAAAACAGGACCCTCCCGTCACCATTTTACCAAAGCTGAAGAGATGGTCCGATGTTGTGTTTGCCGACTGGATGCGCCTTGCAAAGGTGCGTAGTAAGGACCCGGCGAACCTCAAATACATCATGTCTGCCGGAATAGTGAACGGCGAGACCATTGCTATGCTGCAGCGCATCTACAACGTGCACGACTTTGACAAGCGATGTCAAGATTTCCAGCATTCACGACCGATGGCAATGGGTATGCCTGAAGCGAAGGCGTTGTTGAGTTCTCCCAATGGACGAGGCGCCGCGTTACTTCTCATCCAACACAAGGCAGTGTTCGGTGACTATACAGGAATAAAGACAGTATGGTTTTGGTGTAGCGGCTACCCTGGATATTGGGATTTGAATCTCATGTTCGAGGTTGATAAGAGGACTGAGCCGCCAAAATGAGTGAGTGATGAATTCGTTGTTCAAGGTCAGGATAGCACGTTTGCGTTGGAACTGATGGGGGGATACGATTCTTCGATCTTTCTACATGGTTAGCTACACATGGACCTTGAGTTGCGCCTCCAGAGATCGAGTATCGTCATTCGGCCCAACAGCAACTAGAATAAGAACAAAAACAACAACAATGAGCGATCCATGTCACCAGTCTGTTAGAAGCCTCGCTACTACTGCCATCGACTTTTCGTCGCACCATGGCAACATGTTCTGGATCTTGAAGCATCTTTGTTTACAATTCTCCATTTTGAGTTTTTATTCAGGCCCCAGCATTTTCACTCGTTTCATTGGCTCTCGAGATTCGCACTATACCTACCTTCGTATGGTACGCCTACTGTTGTATAGCATACCTATCCACCCAACACAAGTACAGGTTGAAGTGCGCAGTAATTATGCATGTGCACGTCTGGACAGCGAACTCTTATTCTTCAATCCGACTACGCGCGTCTCGAATCCGATTTCAAACTGCCAATTTTGGACAGTTTGTGGATACTTGCACCGCAGTACAGCCGGATAACAGGCATGTTTCCATTCGCGATGCCCCCAAAGTTGTTGCCTGAGGGTACAAAAAGCTGCTGCCTGAGAAAAGTTTATATTCACTCCCGCGATCGCTTAATGAAAAAGGTCCAAGCAGGAATGAATCCTACGACGCGTGTTCAAGTAGCTGTATCTCGTTTCGCCATTGCCAAGACATGTCGCCGCATGCGCGCGTGAATGATTGTTGTATTGGCGATTAACAAAGGGATCGATATCTCCCGGGCAACTCAATTTGGTACCGTTCCTGTGGGGCAAAATAATTATCCGCTCCACCTCATGATACCACGATGTCGTCTGGCGGCGCTGGCGAAGGTGCAAAATGTTGCTGCCTGGCATCATCTTAATGCAAGCGCGATGGATTTGCGCATGCGACGGCTCACGATGTCGAGACTCTGCGACATGATGATACCGGGGCATTCGCCTTGGAACCCAAACGCCCGTGAACAAGGGAAAACACCTGACGTCCTCCAAGTCTACGCCTCTCTCCTGTCAGGGCAAACTGCTTCAAAAAAGCCGATTGTGGGGGACGGGTGCTGACTGATGTCCGTATCCTATTCTGAGCACGAATAGGGCCCACTCCATGAAGCTGTTACGGCTGTCTGGGACGATCAAAAAGGCCGATCAGAACCCGTTTCGAATTTCGAGATTCCCTAATCGGGGCTGTGATAACAACGACTTTCCCCCCATTGCCTTTTAATCTGGAGATCCTCAGGGCTGGAGACGGACTGGCGAATGACTACAGGTGGCCTGACGCGGGTGCTAGCGAGAAAGGGGTTGGCGTAAAGCTCAGCCTTTCTTGGAAATTTGGATCCTTCACCCCCATGTGAACCCTCGACAATAGTACAACGGCATCCAATGGCTGCGCACGGAGGACTACATTGTGTGCCCAATCGAGATTCGGAACACGATGTCATTCGTCGCGGGCAATTGAGAGGGATCGGTTGCTGCGGTCCACACCTACGTTTCACAACTCAGTCCCTATGGCGCTAGCGGACCCAGATGAACACTTGTGCTCGTATACAGAGTGGCAGAGTACTTAAATCATGGAGCATCGCCATGCCACAGCCGTATTTTTTTCTTTACCGTGATGCTTAGCAAGCGTTATTCCTATCCTGAACAAGAAGATCGATTTATCGGAAAGAGGTACATTTGAATGCGACTGGGTGCCGAAAAAAGGCGTGGTTTAATTTCATCCGGCTTCCCTGGTGTCGCCTCGCCCCATTCATTTCTCGCCTCCCTTGGTCACTACTCATCATGAATCTCTTCATCAGACAACTCTTGGCGTTGATACGCAAGAATCTGCTTCTCCTATGCGCCCGCCGATCGATTACGACCTTCATCCGCGCAATAGCAATTCCTCTTGTCGTCGTCCTGGTCGTTGGATATAGCAAGAACTTCTTCGCCTCGTCTGCCTATTGGGGTGTCTCTGCTCCACACACTGTAAGTTTTCTGAAAGACCGTATCTATCATATGGTTTTTGACTGACATATTAAAGATTCGTACACTCAAACAAGGGCTTGCTGCCAGTTCCGGCCACGGTGCCGTTGGCTTTGTGCACAATGGCATGAGAGGTGGTTCCGTTGAATCAGTTATCGATTCCTTAGCCATGACTGTCGTAGAAGCGGGAAAAACTGCCATCATAATGGACTCAACGACGGACCTTGCACAACAATGCTCAAGCGGTGGAAGAGGCAGATCCAACTGTTACGGTGCCATCGTTTTTCATTCCAGCCCGGACCAGGGAACCAACATCAGTGCCAAGGGCATGTGGAACTATACCATCCGCGGTGATCGCACGGCAGACTCTGGTTCGGTGGATATAAGAAATGATAAAAATGGCCCTGAAGTATACCTTCTCCCGCTACAACAGGCTGTCGACAGGGAGATTATTAAACGGTCCATGTCGGGAAATGCATCGGCTCTGCCAGAGAAGCTGCAAAACATCCTATACACAAGTCAGCCACACAAAGTCCTTACTGACGACAGAAAGAGCAACTACCTCAGTCTTTGCATCCACGTATTCGGCGCTATCTTTGCCTTCGCTATGATCGGGATTGTCTACCACATGACCTCTTACGTTGCAACGGAACGCGAGCTGGGGATGTCGAGTTTGATCGATACTATGATACCTGGCGGTTCGTCAGAACGGGCGCGACTCCTTCGTCTCATATCGACATATATTTCCTTCGCTATTATCTACCTCCCCGGCTGGATTGCCGTTGGCATCGTTCTCTCTAAGGTTGTTTTCCCTGCAACCTCGCACAATATCCCCATTGGATACGTCATCATCTCTGGGTTTGCCTTCACATCCTTCAGTCTGTTCGGCGCATCTTTCTTCAAGAAAGCCCAACTCAGCGGATCTATTATGGTGGTCATCGTTCTCGTTTTCGCGATCCTTCCCCAAGTCCTCTGGGAACAGACTAAGGCTCAAGTCGCCGTATTCAGTCTGATATTCCCATCTGCAAACTTCACGTGCTTCATTTCGGGTCTTGCTATCTGGGAGTCAGTAGAGAAGAGAGTAGTCTTGAGTGACCGCATTCCCGACGAGGAAGAATCGGAATGGCGCGTTCGCCTTTACCTGCATATGGTTTTCCTAGTGGTTCAGATTGTTTTGTATCCGATTCTTGCCTTCTTCGTTGAGAAGCTGTTATTCTCGACCGCGTCTTCTTGCCGCAAGTTTGCTGTGCCAGTGAACGCACAGGCGCCAACTGTTACGCTCACGAACTTCTCCAAGATGTAAGCTGAACTACCTATGTTATGATGTCCTTTCAAACTAACGCTTCCCATAGATATAAGCCTCAGTTCTTCTCCCGTATCTTCAAGCGAAGGAAGGACGTCCTTGCCGTTGACGAAATGAGCTTCAATGCCTACCCTGGTCAGATCTTGTGTTTGCTTGGTCCTAATGGTAGTGGCAAATCAACGACATTGAACTGTATCTCTGGCGACACCAAGGTGACTTCTGGCAACATTACCATCGACCCAACTGGAGGCCTTGGTTATGCGCCACAGGCTAATGTGATCTGGCCTGAGCTCACCGTTGAGGAACACATCCGCATTTTCAGCGATCTCAAGTGCATCCGCTCAATCAACGAAGAAGTCATTGCCGAATTAGTCAACAGCTGCGATCTTGCGGATAAGCTTCCGGCCAAGGCAAGTACATTATCCGGAGGTCAAAAGAGGAAGCTTCAGATGGCCATGATGTTTGCTGGTGGGAGCGCTGTATGCTGTGTCGACGAGGTTTCTACGGGTCTCGATCCCATCTCACGACGCAGGATCTGGGAGATCTTGTTGGCTGAGCGTGCCTATCGTACCATCATCATGACTACACATTTCCTCGACGAAGCCGACTACCTTGCTGACAACATTGCTATCATGTACAAGGGATCTCTGAAGGCTGAAGGCACTGCTGCTACTTTGAAGAACTGTTACGGTAATGGCTACACGATCAAAGTGCCCCGTAACGTCGACCTGGACATCGCCATCTCTGGCCCTGTCGAGAAGGAATCTTCGAGACACCAGATGCTGTTCCGAGTTGCCACCGCCCCTCTCGCCGCAGAGGTCGTTTCCCAGCTCGAACGCAACAACATCCATGACTACCAAGTATCCGGTCCCACCATGGAAGAACTATTCCTCAAGGCTACCGGCGACACCTTGATTACCCCCAATGAAAAGACATCTGCCGGGCAAACCGAGAACGAAGAAGCCCACGGCGCACCTGTTATGATCAACATGGGCGAACACTACGACCTAACTGACGGTAAACCGATCTCCGCTTTCAAGCAATGGTGGATCCTATTCTGCAAGCGATTCCGTATCCTTCGTCGCCGCTACATGCCATATATCGTGATTCTCGCATTCGCTATCGCCGGCGCAGGTGTTGCCCGGCTTTTGATTGCCAGCTTCAGAAAGCCTATGACATGTCCCGCTGATGGTGGCATGAAGTACGACTCCAGCTATCGACAAGACTTTGGTGATCGCGCATCTTCCCGCCCCAAATATCTGTTCGGACCATCTAGTATGTTTGACGACCAGAAGATGGAAACCATAGTCAAGGCATATTCGCCAGCCTACTATCAACAATACTCAAGGTACTATCAGATGGGGTATGCCAACGTCACTGATCTTAAGTCCAAATTTACCGTCGTCGATACCTTGGAAGAGTTCTCTAGACAAATCCGCGAGAGCCAGGATGGCAAGGGCGATGGAGCTGGGGGTTCGCGTTATCGTAACTACGGGTACGTTGACATCGATGGAGGCATCTGGTTGGGTGATACGCCCACCGTCGTGGCTAACGCCGGATGGGCTTCTTACGTCTCCGGTCTCTTCAGTGCAATGAACATGATGCTCAGCAACGTTCCCATCTCCACCGGCTTCGCTAGCTTCGCATATGAACAAATACCACCAGTCTATGACTTCAAGCCACTGACTTTCATCATTTACTACGGTCTCATCATGGCCTGCTATCCAGCCTTCTTCGCACTCTATCCCACCAACGAACGTATCTCCAACGTACGATCTATGCAATACTCTAACGGCATCCGACCACTGCCCCTCTGGCTCTCTCATCTCGCCTTCGATGCCATCTTTATCCTCACCATCGCTGCTGTCGGAACAGGTCTACTGTCGGCGGCAACGCCTGTCTGGTTCGGCCTCGGATACGTATTCTTCGTGCTTTTTCTCTACGGCATTGTCTCAGCCTTAGTCGCCTACCTAATCTCCATGTTCGCCAAATCCAGTGTCACAGCCTGGTTCATGTGCGCGCTGGGCCAAGTCGTCCTGTTCTTCGCCTACTTCGGTGGTCTTATCGGCGTGAACTCTTCTACCACCTACACGACCCTCGCCACCACCAACGACGCGCTATTCTTTGGTCTGGGGATAATCTCGCCCGTCGTGTCTCTTGAGCGCGCAATGCTCATCGGCCTCGGTCAGTTCGCGACACTCTGTCAGAGCCACTCCGCGAACTCCATTTACCTCTACGGTGGCCCGATCTTGTACCTCATCCTCCAGATCATAATTCTTTTCACCATTCTTCTGTGGTGCGATTCCTCCTTCATCCTCCCATCCTTCCGCCGCCGGCCCCTGCCGCATTCTCCAGTTCAATCCTCAGATTCCGACTTGCCACCCTCGCTCCTCATCCACTCTGCCACCAAGCGCTTCTCCAAGAATCTCGCTGTGTCTGATGTCTCTTTCACCGTATCACCCTCACAGATCTTTGCACTGCTCGGCCCCAACGGCGCCGGAAAATCAACCCTCATCTCACTAATCCGCGGAGACATCGCGCCTTCCTCCCCAGACACCCAAATCGCCATCGGAGGTCACTCGATTCTCACCTCGCCCGTAGCCGCTCGTTCCCACCTCGGTGTCTGCCCCCAATTTGATTCCGCCGACGTTCTCACAGTATCAGAAACCCTCGCCTTTTACGCGAAGATCCGCGGTGTCCAAGATCCCGCCCACAATATTGCAACCGTGCTCTCTGCCTGCGGCCTCGAAGCCTACACCAACGCGCTCGCGCAGACTTTGTCCGGCGGCACCAAACGCAAGCTCTCGCTCGCCGTTGCCCTGATTGGGAATCCGTCCGTACTTGTTCTCGACGAACCTTCGTCTGCGCTTGACGCATCCGCAAAACGATCTATGTGGCGTACTCTACAGGCTGTGAGCAAAGGCCGCGCGGTGGTACTGACGACGCACTCGATGGAAGAGGCAGATGCGCTGGCCGACCGGATCGGGATAGTCAGTGGGAAGATGCTCGCGCTTGGTACGCGTGAAGAGGTCAAGGCGCGGGCGGGAGATGCGTATCATGTGCATCTTGTGGCTAAGAGTGCGCCACGGACTTCGGAGGAGGAGCTGGAGGGTATTAAGAGGTTTGTTTTGACTCATTGGGAGGGGGCAAAGATTGGGAGGGAGACGCAAGGGGGGCAGGTTAGGGTGGAGATTCAGACGGGTGGGAAAGGAGCGAAGGGGATGATGGGGATTATTGAGGTTTTGGAGAGGGAGAAGGAGGGGCTTGGGGTGGAATTTTATTCCGTGGGGAGGGCAACATTGGATGAGGTGTTTGAGAAGGTTGTTAAGGGTGGTATTGCTGTTGACGGAGGTGGGGAGGTATAATCATCGTCGTGGAAGATGTGAATGACGAATATAATTTTTCAGAACTTCATCGATTGTTTTATCATGTGCTGCTCTATTTATCTTCGGTTTTTCCCTCGACTAGGGAGCGAGGAAGGGACGGCATGGAGTTTGTATAGATGATCATGATACCTATCCAGATGTTTTGTATTTAATTCATTGTCCTCAAATCTCATGAAAAGGTTCCATTAGTTCTTGCCTATGTATGGTCAACTCTGCGCAGAATGAATATATATAATATACGCTGAAGTACTGCGTGAGCATCCGCATGCCTTGATTACTCATTAGTACCACCCATACGTCGAATAGCCTTTCCACTCTCTCGTGCATAGTCTCGGTGCCCCTTTGCACCCTGAATTCAATCAGTTCTCCTCAATTCGCTACTTCCTCACATGCTCCATGCTCCTTGTTTCGCTGGGGTTATGAGTTTGCGTCTGCGCTTGTTGGCTTTCTTGGGATGAAGCCCAGAGGTCGGCTGGAAGCATTCCAAACTCCTGCCAAGGGGAACGCGTTGATACCTGGTTCTGATCTAGGGTCCAACGTTCTGTAAGATGCATATAGCTCAATTAGGCTAGCTACCACGCGTCTTCTGAGCGTACCGCCTACTTGCGAACATTCTCCTCAATGATAAATCACGCGCAACGCCAATGGTTATAGCAGGACGAACATCCTGCATCGACATAATAGTCATTATAGCCGTATCCGCAGCTGCAACAACGCCATTTATATTCAGTTCTTTGCTGTTTAGAGTTGGGATCATCTGAGTTGCGCGTAATGGCGAAAACTTCGCACTTGGCGTTGTTGACGAGTGCACTTGGCTGGGTGACATGCTCATTATCGTTTGATTGAGCTGGTTCTCTCACGTGTTGAGGCGGAGTCACAGGTCTTGTATTGATTTTATCTTCGGAATGATCGGAATCAAGCTTTCGAGGTCGTACTCGGCTATTCCTTTTTGGCTCAGAGAGTTCGTCCTCCGACGAGGAAGATCTCGACGCAGGATGAAGAGACGATTTTTTGAACTTTGATCGATCCAGAGGTTTTGATGGTCGTGACGGAAGGTCAATGGAATCTTCAAAAGCCGATGGGTTGCTGGGCGGCGACGGAGACCTGTCATTGTCATCTACAAGTATAGGACGTCGCCGTCGCCTATTCGCGAATAAAATTCTGGCGGATACAGCGCTATCCGCTTCTGAATCGTCTACGACTGGAGATGTACTTAGATTCACGAGTGAGCCTTTCCTCGGTCGTGCGGGCGGCCTCGATGACATTCCCGGATTTACGACAGTATCAGAGCGTTTATCTTTATATCCTCTACGATATTCACTAAGCGAAATCTTGCGTCTTCTATCTCTTCTGTCTTCCTTGTCTTCCTCTTCTGACTGCTCCGCCGATGACATATCTGGGGTTGGGGTACGCGCGTGTCTGATAGGCGTAGAATCCTGGTCTACGAACAGGCCTTTCCTCGGTTCGGGGGTGGACTTTGAAGTTAGTACGCGGTTGGGCAATATCTCTGCTGATTCTTCGCCATGTCTTCTCGAATTGTCGCCGAGCAAAATCAAATCATTGTCAGATTTTTCCGTAGATTCAGTGCTGATACCTAATCTTGTATTGTCCTTGGTTAAAGTCTTTCTACTGTCTTGTTTAGCCCTTACGCGACGATTTTGGAACCAGATCTGCGAATTTAAATTAGCATCTCTAAGTACGCCGCTATAATCAATTCTCACATGTATTGTTTCTGATGGTAGATCCAAGGTCCTCTTCAAAGATAAGATTTCTTCTTTGACAGGATAGTGTTGCATTTGGAAGTGCGCCTCCAAAAGTTCACGCTGCTCCTTTGTCAAGCGTTTGGAAGGAGAACTCTTCAATGTCCCAGGAAGCTGGGCTTGGTGGGTCTGTTTGTCATCGGGAGAAACGAGAGAACCCTCGGGCTGACCTCCACGCTGGTCGAGAATTCGGGAAGTTGGAAGATTCGATTGGCCTTGAGTACTGTCTCTGTCATCCAAGGCCGCTAGGTTGATTTGCTGACTGTATTCATAGCTCCCCAATGGATCTCCCTGCTGCACCTCTGTTTCCCTCTTACGAATGGCAAGCTGAAGGGACTTTAACATTTGCTGGTGCTGAGGAGGTGCTGCTTGCACCGAGCCGTAAATTTGGATAATCTGTTCATTCCTCTGGATGTATGTATCCTTCAATACTTGGTATGATATGCCCACAGGTTCCGTAGCATCTTGACCAGGCATATTAGTATTCCCACTAGTTATTTCTTGTCTAGGGCTCATGTTGTGCATTCCAGTATATGGTGGATTGGAGAGATCAGGAGATGATAATATCGGCTGACTTGGTGTACTTTCATATTCGATTGAACGTCCCAAATACGGTTCATCCGTGGTTGCCCCAGGGTGTTGTTGTTGGGAGCTTGACGCATTGCTGAGACTGCTGAGTCCACCACTCTTGGGCTTTAGCAGGCTGTCAAATAAGTCAGGGTCGAAGGCGGTTTTGCGTTTAGTATTTCCGTCATTCGATATTGGTGGGTCAGTAGGTGATCCCTTGAGTACGTGTCCGGCATCGACTGCCACTGAGCTCTTCAATGGTAAATGATCTGCCGGTGCTTTTCCTTTTCCATCCTGCTCACGCCCATGATCAGGCTTAGGTGCGCTAGAAAGATATCTGGGGATCGCATGGGGTTCATGGATCTGATCTCTATCTTCGGAGTGTAATGTGGTTGTGGGTCCAGTTTGCTCGTCTTTGTCATCCATATTATTGGGCAGGGGCTCAGGCAGGGGCCCAGGCATCGGCCACATGTACATTGTAATGTGCCAGCCTGGTTGAATCATGGACTCCCAGTATTGTGGTGAGATAATTTCACCATCTGTTGTAACTAGGTCATAATGCCCATCTCGCACATGTGAGCCGACTATGTCAACATGGATGAATGCTTGCTCGATTAATTCTTTCATTGCCTATGTAGTTTTCAGTGTTAGCAGTGTCCTAGCCACGTAGACATGAAGTATAATTTTGATGTAGAAATAGAATCTCTACAATTGTAGGACATAAAATCGTGGATTCATAAAAGCGCAATACATACCTCCCACGTCTTGCATATGTGCAAAGGAAATGAGAACTTGCGATTGATAGCATCTGTGAACTGGAGGAAGTGACGCGGCTCTATTGGTTCTGATTTGGCTACCTTCTTTTTCACTTCTTCAGCTTCGGCAATAGCTTTTTTATGAGCAGATGCGCTCCCCTTTGTTTCTTCTACTGCTTCCGGATCAACTCCTTCGCGTGCTGTCTCTGCGGAGGCAAGCAATTTTGCGACATCGGGTTCCCCATCAAACGCAGCTGCCTTGAAGGAATGTCCACCGTTGATTATAGTTCGATTCAGGGCGTCTTGGAGAGCAGATTTCTTGGCGTCGAGGGCCATCATTTTCGATGCCTGCCTGTCCGCCTCGCCTTGGGCCAAATTTGCGGCCAGTGTAGCGCTTGAGCTGCCTAAACTTTTTTCAAGCTCTTTCTGTAAGTTGTCTCTGTACTGTGAATCATGATCGTCCTCGAATTCATCAGATTTTGCCTCTGCGGCGACCTGGGGAGCATTATCCTTGGCTTCGACACTCACTGGTTGAGACTGTGCCGTATCCGTGTGTTCTTTAACCAGATTTTGCGGTCGGCTATCACTAGACAGACTCAAACTTCTTGTTTGATCTTTTTGCGAGTCCTCTGGAAATATAAAGTCTGAATTCGAGTCTGTCGCCTCTGTCTCTGCCAGTTCAACTACAAAAGTGCATTCCGAGTTATGATACCTACATAGTAGACACATATCGTTGTCCTGAGCGAAGACGCACCGGCTCGACCTCCTAGAACAAGCATCGCAAGGACGGTTTCTGCTATTGGAAAAGGTACTAGAGGGCTTGATTGATTCATGCCCCATGAACCCAGCAGGGTCCTCTAGCAATGCATTATTGAGAAATATATCATCGCTGAGCTCGTATGTGACAGGAACACCGGGACCTCTCCTTTTTGCTTCAGCATAAATCATTGAGGCTTCGTGCACGCTCAGAAAACCAGCGTATTTAGAGTATTCGGCCAGCTGCGTATCACTGACGGATGAAATGAGCTCTTCGGTGACCAGCCCATACCCAATGGTTGCCACAACATCTTCGGTATCACTGGCGTCCGAGAGCTCTTCGTCTTGCCATTCTGATGAACCAATCGGGGTTGTTGCGTCTTCGTGATGGTCTTCGAGATCGTCCTCTGTTGCGTCCAGATTGGGGGGCAACGCAAACAACGCGAGTTGCTCTTGATGGTGGCCTAGATGCTTTTGTAGCATTCTGAGTGTCATTGACTTGTGGCAAAGTGGGCAGTCTGCAGAATCCGTAAGGTTCGCAGGTCTTGTCGACGTCTTTTTGAGCGCGGCAAGCATATTCCCTTTGCTCATGTCTGGATGGCTTGACCTGATATGAAGTTCGAAATCGCTTTCAGAGTGACAAATTTGCTCGCAACCATCCACACACTGCCATGAGAAACGATGCGCTTCCAGCTCGTGTTGAAACCATGAATGTCGGGAGTCAAATAATCGACCCGCTGTCGCACAGTGTTCGAAGGTGCAACAGTATGGGTGAAGATCGCGATATACATGCTGTTTCCAGGCCCTTTTGGTGTGAATAGATACGATCATGAAGCAGAGAGGACACTCAAAACATTCTTGGTCCCGAGCTTCCCTTGGTAAAGAAGGCACTCGCATGGTTGCATTCTCCGTCGGCGCATATGAGGTTTGGGATAGGATCTCGTCGTCATTATCAATGGCGATATCTGTTTTACTGTACCGTGGGTCTGCTTGTGCTGCAACTTTGTGCGGCAATGGTGATGCTTCAGTGCTGTTGTTGGTGTGTTCGGTTCGCGGTTCCTCAAAGCCTATGGTTTCAACGTTTTTAGCCAGTTTTTCGGCATGCGTCTCGCGGTACGACAAGTACTGTCTCCGACCTGAGATGCCTCGCCCGAGTCGCTCTGTGAGGAAGCTTTTTTGAAGTGAGAATTTCTCTTCAACATGGCGGACGTCGAGCGGCTCGTAAAACACGGTCTTGTCAACGATGATGGCGCTGCCAGACTGATTGTCTGGAGCCGGGTCCCTGACGGCCATGGACAATCGAAAAAGGCACGTGATACTGCTGGTGATACTCGCTGCCAGCTGCTTTAGCTCCGTGTCGCCTTGTAAGCCTGTCGTGTCGGAAGCATCCTCATCCGAATCGGACTCTGATTCAGATTCAGATTCAGGGATTTCGTCCCATGGGGTTCGCTCGCCGCCGATAATTTCGAGAGCTATTGTAGATCAGACATAAGCACATGTTGGAAAGAGGTGATTTTTTTTACATGCTTGTAAGGAGGACTTGAGAGAATCTAGCAGTTTGTGCGTTTCCTTCTTCAAATGGGCAGCATCGCGAAGCCGATATTCGAGAGACCGACGGCCCTTTCGGTGCGCCGCGATATTTCCGGCCCATAATTTGAAGCGATCGAATTCATCTTGAACACGCTGTGGGCTTATCTGGGTAGCGAAGTTCTCATTTTGTGACAGCGCTTCCTTGAGGCTGACGAAGTCACGCCCACAAAGATCTACATGGAGGGCGATGTGCGTTTTTGCCATAGTCACTGGCCGTGATTAGGTCGCATTCTGTTGGAACTGCAAATCGGCACACGCCGGGCGAAGAGAGGAGAGCAACAGGATAGGCGATGGGAAAGAGGGTTAGACGGATGGTGGTTGAGGCTATGCAATGATGATATTGAGGTCGTGAAGGATCGATCGGTCCGATGGTTGCCTGCGATGAGATGAGGTTCACAGAGGCTGAGTTCCCCCCACCTGCCGCTTTCACCGGTCGTGTCATCCCCGCATCAACACCGTACCGACGTCTTTTCACCCAGCATTCATGCTTTTGCCATTCTCTTAATGCCCTTCAATTATTCTGTTCTTTCATCTCTACGATCGCTGCGAGGACAGTCGCGCCAAAAACGAGTGCGATACGACAGTGGTCTGGTGTCGCCGCCACAGCCTCGTCCATCTGTTCATTCTGTTCACACTCCAATTTCATCATGGTCACCGGTGTTGAGACGGCTGGGCTCGTCCTAGGATCTATCCCTCTCATCCTGGCTAGCCTGCAGTTCTATGCTAATGGCGTTGCGGTGTCGAAGCGCTACTGGAGGTATCGGAAAGAGTTGGGGGACCTAGTCATGGAGCTCAGCTCCGAGAACGCCATATACGTGAACACCATCAATCTTCTGCTCAAGGGCATTGTAAAGGAGAAGGATATGAACGACTTCCTATCGAATCCGTGCGGCGCAGAGTGGAAAGACGCCGAGTTCGACGACCGTCTAAAAGATCGCCTTGGGCAGACGTACCAGTCCTATCTCGACAACATCAGCAAAATGAATGCAGTGGCTGAAGAATTCAAGTCGAAATTGAAGTTGGCTCCTACTGGAAAGGTATGTGATCCAGAATTGTCCTATTCTGCAACCAAAACAGGTTGCTTTCTACTCAATCTCCAACCGTGAACGATGCATCAATTTGACACAGGGATCTACAGCCTAGTGAGCACCTGTGTACAAACCGGTTAGGTCGATCACTGCAGAGGACTTGCTTGTTTGGGATCCTTAGATT
Source organism: Dendryphion nanum (assembly GCA_020744415.1). NCBI lineage: Eukaryota > Fungi > Ascomycota > Dothideomycetes > Pleosporales > Torulaceae > Dendryphion > Dendryphion nanum. The sequence continues at coordinate 79,631 of JAGMWT010000013.1, read as the reverse complement.
GGATGGTATATCACTGAGCATTATTTTCCTTTGACACCAAGATTCTACTGCATATCCACCAGTCCGAGTAAATCTAGATTGGTCACATGATCTTTGCTTACCAATTACAGCCCCAATTCGCGGAAGTCAACCTGTTCAAAGAACACTACAAGAGACTCAAGTTCAGCGTAAAAAAGTCAGATTACAATGATCTCATGTCAAAACTCCGCCGAGCGAACTTTTCGCTTCATCTCATGACTACGCAGATATCGTCTCTCCAAAGCGCTCCAGCCGTGTCTAAGGAAGACCGTAGCCAAGCAGCGATACCAAAGTTCAGCATCATAAACGATCGAGCCCAAGGCTTCTACTCTGCACTTTGCTCAGGGTGGAAGTGTCCCTGCCATGCCAACCACAGCGTCAACCTTCGATTAGAGTCACGAATGGACGATGAAGCAAGCGACGATGACTCGGATGATTACGCAGCAGATTCGATGCGAAACCCTTTCCATGTCGTTTTTCGTTATAGTCACCAGCATATCAAGCTCTCTAGTACCCCTGCAACTATCAATCCGTGGACCTGGGAGGAGGCCGATGTTCGTATTGTTAATAAAACTACACCAATAATCCCTAGCACGTGTTCTACAAAGAAAAGAGCAGTCAAATTTGCCGACCAGGCCCAGAAGGCTGTCAGCGCTGCTTTGAATCCTCTGCCCAACCTCCAGCCAATTCAAGATCTATGCACGGCCATCAGTACTTTGGGTAAACCCCAGAGAGATGTTTGCCTCGAACTGCTCGCTACTGCAATTGCCGAACAGCAGTACGACTACCATATCTATCCTCGGAAGGATCCTACTATCAATCCCGAGGCGTGTTCACTCTCCACCTTGCGCCAGGTGTTACAGGACATTAAATTCACCCGACACGATCGTCTACGACTAGCTGTCACACTAGCCTCAAGCGTATTGCAGCTCCACAAAACGCCATGGCTGGATCAGAATTGGAGCAAGGACAACATTTTCTTCATCAAACGATCTGACAACACAGTTTACGACCACCCTTTTGTGTCTCGCTTCTTCAACAACCAGCAAGCCCAAGCACCTACCAGCACGCCGTTGCCGGTAGCTTTAGCGAGGATAATAAGAAACCAGACTCTCTACGCATTGGGTGTTTCGCTTATTGAACTGTGGTACGGCAAACCTCTAATCGAGCTCCACAAGGTGGAAGATGGAGATATAAATACGGGCGACATACGAATAGACCTTATGACCGAATGGACCACCGCTGACCGATTGGTGGATGATCTCTATAGCGACGCAGGAGGTAAATATACAGATGCGGTGCGTCGATGCATCCGCTGCGATTTTGACCATCGCGCAAGCAATCTCGATGATATTGCCTTTCAAAAGGCTGTTTACGACGGTGTTGTCAGTCAACTCAAACACAGCTTTGATTTTCTTTATGGCGACTGTGTATTTCAGCCGCGTTGATATTTGATTCACTTCGCCCATACAATGCCCGCCTTTTGGTCACATTAGCATTGAAAGAGACACACAAACCACGAAGTTCTCAACAACAATTCGATCGCGAATGTCATGCTTCAAGGCATGTACCTCGGCGAATTTCTCTGAATTTGTACTGTGCCGACCTCGGATGCCGGGAAGGTCATCAATGGTCACGTGCTCTGGTTGCTGCCTGCAAAGGCGCAAAGGCACCCTGACTCATCAAAAATTTATTTAAACTACGGCGCAGGCTCCGACTCAACCACATTACTATTGATCATGTCTCAGGATGTTTTGGTCGACCACAGCACCTGCTACTTCGAACTTTTTACGGTTCTTCCCGTGGATATCCAATTAGAGATACTTGGCCTTCTCGAGCCTCTGGATTTGCAATCAGCCATCTATTCTAGCTCCCATATCGAGAGCATCTACCTAGAGTCCTCTGAGTATCTACTCCGAGCTTCCACAGGACACATGGGGTTGCAGATACAGGGACTAGTGCTGACAACCCTTGCCTTCGTCCGGAGCATTTACACCAACCAGAGTCCGCGAGGTCCTACCGATTCCGCGACCATGGATGCTCATTTGGCTGAATATCTGGACACAACTAGTAAGAGGAAGATCATTACAATCAATGACGAGCCGATGGCGGTGCTAGATACGCTTGCTCTTCTAGTTCGTGGCGTCACCGCTCTGCTAGAAGAATACACAACGAAAACATACGAGTACGCCTCTGGTGTAGCAACGTGTGTCCCTCCACTCTTATTATCACACACCGAACGTCTTCGCATATTGCGTGCTATCTGGCGTCTAAAGCTTTTTGGAGTTATATTCTACGACTATGCCGGGCGATTCCAACTCCGATTAATGGGTTCAAGTTATGTATTCTTTCGCCGTTTATGCAGTTTCGAGATGGGTGAGTTGTTCACCATTTACAATTTTATGGTGCAGCACCGGTACCATTTCAAATCAACATATCCGCACCAATGGTGTCGGCCACAAATATCTCTGGACTCTCGTCATAGAGATCCTCTTGCATGTCAGAACTGTCTAGGATTCTCCAGGGGAGTTGAGTATACCAATAGAATATTTTGGGACAAATACCAAATGGTAACATTGCCATACTCTTGGGCAGGACTGAGCGGGTCTCCACCCCATCCCATCACAGCTTGGGAGGACTTTCCGGAGTCAAACCTGCCAAATGCAGGATGGGACAAATTTTTCGAAGACATAGGACATTCTAATTCGATAGCGTACGATTTCAAAAATGTGGTCAGTCGCGATGGGTTATTTTTCTGGGACAGTGACCGTTTATACTACTTGGGGGTGCTCAGCTGAAAACAAGTTCGGGAGCTGGAGAGGTCATAGCGTCTAAACACTACATTGTTAGAAATATCAATACTGCAATGAGTTATTCCTCAGACGGCATACACATCTCGAAATAATTGGAATTAGGAACCATGCTGAACCCTTCCACAATCCATCGCATATCTCGCATTGATCGTGTCTGCTCTATCCCGCCCCAGTCTTGACTTTTGCTAGTCGTTTCCCATGCATTATCAATCGCCGCTTTCAGCATATGCAGTCAGCAATAAACCTAAATGCGCATCGCAACCTTCTGACAAGATCCTCCTCCTAAACTGAAGATTCCGCCCCTCGCAACGACATCTATCAAATCTGAACAACAAACACCTCCCAAAATCCCGCCATGCCCTCCACAACTGCCTACACAATCGCCATCTTTGGCCTCTCCTGTTTTCTAAGCGGCATCTTCACACTCTTCAACGCATCAATCAGTCTTTCTACTCTCGACCTCCCACCGACTGCTCGCCCTGCAGTTCAGGCATCGAGTCTGGCCGCAATTGCCATGGGTGTGTTCTATTGTCTCGCTGCTTGGCAGGAGAATCGTGCATTCTTTAAGTTTTCTTTGGGTACGAGGACTTTGACGACGGTGGTGTTTCTGAGGACTGGAGGTCCGTGGTGGATGCTGGGGATTTGGGAAGGTGTGGGGGTTTTGAGTACGATGGCAGGGCTAGTGTGGGATAGGAGGAAGAGGAATGCGCGGTGGCGGAGTAGTGAGAAGAAATAAGGATTTGAAAAGGCGCAAAGTGTAAACCAAGAGGGCATTTTAGAAAGGTAGTGTCCACTTTATTATTAGCCTTTTTCTTGCTAACTGCTGTTGTAGGATGGTGCATTCGTCGACTATCTATCAGATGCGTAAATCAGTGCAGTTACGCCAGGCTGCCGGATATTTCGCTACACCTTTTTCTCCCACGGGGCTTTGGAAGTCTAGAGATTTGTTAGCACGAGGTTTCTTAAAGTATAAACAGAAGGATAAGAACAAGGCTATACAATGCATTATGTTACTTACGCTATCTTTTACTCTAAGCATATACGTCACGTGCCTTGATTACTTATCCCATGAAGCTATCCATATGTAGAATAGCCTTTTCACTCTCCTCTAGATAGCTCGGGTACCCCCTGGCACCTCAACATACTTCAGTTCTCCTCGATTTGCTGCTTCTGCTGTGTCCATGTGATAGTTATTTTTCATCCAATCTACTAGCACTGATCGACTTAGAGACAGCATTGTGTGCAAGTGCAACCTGACTTGACACATTTCTATAAGGCCCGCTGTTATGTAGGAGCAACTAGAAGATATAGTGCAAGGATAAAAACCATTACGAATCGTCAATTCCATTAAGAATTAGTTCTAGTTCTTTTTGGCCAAATATGATGCCCTATCCTCCCCTAAGATGTCGTGCGCATTCCTCAAGTGCGTGTTTGGAGATTTTATAGTTTGGAAATTGTGAGTCTCCTTATAACTAGGGACAAGGCATTTTGTAAGCTGCTGATTACTGTGGACCTTAGTTTGGTGCACAGCGTACGCTACTTTACTGTTAAACAATTGCGCTGGATTGTTGCAATCTAGACATGGTTTGGGCTCCTACTTCTGTGCATGTTCTAGACGTGCTGATACATAGCTAATTTTCCTGCTATTTCGTACGAGAGCATCCTTATGTAGACATAAAATGGTAGGTTTGTTTAGTAGTTGAGTAATTGATTCTGCTATCATAGCCTGTTCGATAAACTTCCAACGCGCTGGATAATTTACATGTTTTATATAACGCGTTTGCCAGGTGTCCATATAGTAGCGTTAGATCAATTACATGGAAATTATAGATAGGAATCAGCTCAGGTCCCTACTATAGACTATTAGTTCACCTACCTTCTCTCTATCTCTCTCTCCATTTCTATTTTCATAGAGAGCCTACCCGGAGAGATGGAGATAGGATAAATAGAGATACTGTTCCATCTCCTAGGGCTCACCTTCGAGGTGCTTGAATAGATGCTCTAAATCATCCAACGTTTTCAGACCCCACCAAACTTTTTGTTGAAGAAAACAGTCCAACGGTCCAGTGCGTTAGAAAGATAGAGGCCTCTGATAGGCCGAAAAGCAGATACTTTATTTTTTGAAATACTCCAACGGAGGGTAAATTATGCAGCGTATGATGAAGTTTTGCCGAACACTGGGGCGTTGGAAGTTTATCGGACAGGCTATTATAGGAATACACACTATACTATGTCCTGAAAGCACTTGGCGATTAATATTTTTGTAAGTGTAGCCTAGTATCTTCTAACATGTATACTGCTTCGTCATCAAGTCCAGTAATAGTATTTAAGACGATTCCAGAAGGATCTCCATCTCTACGCAGTTGTTCATTATCACCGTCTACGTTATCTCTATCTAGGGGATTAAATAAGAAATCTCCTAAGACGTGAACATCCTCGCTAGATACGGGAATCAACAACAATGCTTCTTCGTCAAGCAATGCAGGATCCAGGCTTGACCAGTCCAGCTCGCCTAAGAGGTAGAGCTAGTGTAGGATGGGGTTTTCTGGAAAGCCCGTTCTACCTCTGTTTCTGAATCTGCATGGAAAGGGGCGTTGACCCTAGGGGAGATCTTATCCGGTTGATTTTATTTGATTTGAAGACCTAAAGGCAAGGACGGCGCAGGTAGTTGAATCCCCTGACAAACATTCTGTGGCGTTGCGTCAATTGCACAAGTTTCACTAAATACCTCCACGCGCTTTTTGCGAATTCAAATGTGAAGATTCCTTGTAGTCGTGGTAGATACGCCCAGAGACTCACGTTTAACTCGATTGGCTTCTATCTCTTCATTTGTTATGTGACCATGAATCATTCCTCAAATGCGTGTTTAGAGATTTCATAGTTTGAAAATCTCGAGTCCCCTCACAACCAGGGCACGAAGAAATTCACAAGAAACTCGACTTCTAGGTTTCTACACCGAAGCGACCCGCACGTTCCCAGTCGGAACCCAAGTTTCGCATGATCCTTGTGCCAAAAACCTTCAAGACTTTTTTTGCCAAGCTGGAAAACGGTGAAGGTCAAGATTCTCAGGTCTGCGCCGAGAATTGCCCAGTTCCGGCGTAAGATTGTGCGTCGTGCGGGGTTGCATCGAATCCTTCGGCCATGTAACAGACGACAACATGGCGGCTGCTATGCAGCAGAACAGGGCTGTGTTCTTCTGCCACTCAGCGAAGCTGAAAATGCAGTGCTTTTCAGCGGAGCACTTGACGGAACAGAGAGACAGCAAATTCGGGTTGTCTGGATACGATGTAGGTACAAAGCACCATAAATGACGGATGTCTTCCAAGTCTCGACATGGACAACCCGGTGGACGGCATCAAGCTCGGAATCAGCATCGCAACAGAACGTCAATCCAGTCGGAGCATATCCTGAGCATCGATCGAAAACGTCAGGCTGGAAATCCTGCAGTCTACGAGTCCAAGGTTTCTAGTCGACATCAGCAACACAGTCGCGTGTGCACTGTATCCACCAGGACGCCTTATTCAGCCTAACCGGTGGGCAGCAACTGTCGACATTTCTCAGGCTGAAGCTCAGAGACTTGCAGTGGGATCGTCCCCTTTCCCTGCATGCCTTGTGCACCTTGGTTGTGCTTCTTTACTCTCAACGGGCGACGAGAGTTTGGGATCATCGAAATCGCGATCTCGGATCGGGGAGCTACTAGTTGCGCGCTCCAACTGCTCACTTCATTTGGAAACAAGACCTGCGCATCTCTGGCCGGTTTCTTGCATCTACACATGTATGGGGCATGCGAGTTGGAAGACTGTACGTACTGGGTATTGACTGGGAGAAGAAAAGCAGAAGAGAGCATGCCTGATCTATGCCAAGCGGCTGTGAGTTTTTCCACCCCCGGCCGCTTGGCTTTCTCCGCCCTGGCACGTCCTGTGTCCCCCCAGATTCGCGTCCCGTGCGTGCTTGTCATCGCAACACTATTTGCTTTTCCCGTCGCATCACCATCTCCGACGTGATCCTGAGGTGTTGTCACGAGGGCGGGCGGGACGAAAACACTCAGAGGTACTCAGTTCGCATATCCCCACACTGGTTTGGAGCACTTCTCAACGTCTGACAATGGCGATGACGACAACGGCGCAAACGGCAAGTTCTTGATGCTCTTGTCCACTGGGCAGCTTCTTGGCCTCACTACAGTCTCAGTCTGTCTATGCCCGAATTTGCCCTTTTCATAAGACCGCAGACCGCCCGAGCAATCTTGGCCATACTGTGCTCGACTTCCGCTGGCGACGATCCTACCCCAAGCCTTGTCGGAGCAACAACCCCCAGGTCTTTGGACAGCGATGCTACATCTCGGCAGCGGGGGTTACAGAGAAGTCACAGAGCGGCCTGCATTCAGCAAATGATTGAGCTTTGGAGGTGTGAGGATGGTGTGCGCATCGGGCGCGCCGCGAGGATTTGGGGAATATCTGCATGTTTAGCGCTTGTTGCACCTGGTGAGAGATGACCAGGCTCACGGGCGACAATAACGACCATGTCGACGAGATCGGCATTGGAATATTTAATTGCGCTGCCCGCCCTTTTTCAGCCATTCAGTTCGCCCTACCACTTGGTTTTGATAACTGCTGGACCCTTTTTGAGAGCTTGAAAGCTTGAAGCTCAAGATGGCAGACCCAAGCATTAGCAAAGCTACTGACGAGAAGATCGCAAACGCCCCGCAATTCGACGATGTCGACGGTGGCCGCCGCGGCACCTTGGCCTCCATCAACCTCAACAGGAATCTTGACGCCAAGTACGTTGCCCCTTACCCCCATTTCTCTTGTGTGCGCCCAAGGCTTATTTGACCACAACCTGCAGAATCTCGAATCCGCTAGCTGAGATCCCTAGAGACACGCTGCTTCGCGATGTCGAGGACTTTGCGCGAGAGAAAGATCTCGAGGACATCATTCCGATCCTGAAGAAGGGTGCCCTCGTTGCACAAGACCCTTCCCGCTTCGAGGAAATCGAGAGTCTGGATGACGTGGAGAGGGACGCTTTGATTCAGGAGCGAGATCGCAAGTGGCACCACCCGAAAGCCCTATTCTGGACCATCATCGTTTGCTCCATCGGCGCCGCCGTACAGTAAGTCTACGTACATTTCTCGATACCCGATATTGGCTAATGATTTGTGAAAAGAGGATGGGATCAGACCGGTAGCAATGGTGCAAACTTGTCCTTTCCGCAAGAATTCGGCATTGGCCACGGCGAGGAAGAAGGCCACCCGAACCGCTGGCGAGACAACCTCATCGTCGGTGTAGTCAATGCTGGACCTTATATCGGTTCTGCTTTCCTTGGCTGCTGGCTCAGCGACCCTTGCAACTACTTCTTCGGCCGTCGTGGAACAATTTTTATCTCTGCCATCTTCTGTTTGATTACTCCGATCGGTGGTGCTGTATGCCAGAACTGGGAACAACTCTTCATTACTCGCCTTCTCATGTAAGCACATCGATTGTCGACGTTAGATCTCAACTAATGTGGAAACAGGGGTGTTGGAATGGGTCTCAAAGGATCCAGTGTTCCAATTTTTGCCGCTGAAAATTCACCTGCGCAGATTCGTGGTGCATTGGTCATGACTTGGTGAGTTTGACCACCTATACCATTTATTCGGCCTTCTTAGATTCCCTTTCTTACTTGATATAGGCAAATGTGGACAGCCTTCGGTATTTTCCTTGGTTTCTGCGCCAATCTCGCCGTTTACGATGCCGGTGACATTGCGTGGCGTCTCCAGCTTGGATCAGCGTTCATCCCAGCCATTCCCTTAACTATCGGAATCTACTTCTGCCCGGAATCACCTCGTTGGTATATCAAGAAGGACCGGTACAAGGACGCCTACAAGTCGCTTCTTCGACTTCGTTTCACCCCTCTCCAAGCCGCGCGCGATCTTTACTACATCCACGCCCAGCTTCAGGTCGAGAAGGATATCATCGGCAAGTCCAACTACGTGACGCGCTTTGTTCAGCTCTTCACCCTTCCACGTGTTCGCCGCGCCAGTCTTGCGGCCTTCGTCGTCATGATAGGACAACAAATGTGTGGGATAAATATCATCGCCTGTAGGTTTTCTCCCAGCTCCAATGAAATATGATGTTGAGAACTGATTCATCTCGGGCTACAGTTTACAGCTCCTCCATTTTCGTCCAAGCGGGCGCTTCTCACAAGACTTCCCTGATCGCCTCGTTCGGTTTCGGACTGGTAAACTTTGTCTTCGCCTGGCCCGCCATCTACACCATTGATACATTTGGCCGCCGTTCACTGCTTCTCTTCACCTTTCCCAACATGGCATGGTCGCTCCTCGCCGCCGGATTCTGCTTCTACATCCCCAGATCCAGCACGGCGCATCTCGCACTCATCGCCCTCTTCATCTACATCTTTGCTGCCTTCTACTCCCCCGGCGAAGGCCCCGTTCCCTTCACCTACTCTGCCGAAGTCTTCCCCCTGTCCCATCGCGAAGTCGGCATGGGCTTCGCCGTCGCGACATGCCTCTTCTGGGCTGCTGTTCTCGGCCTCACATTCCCTCTCATCCTGCACTACTTCACGCCCACCGGTGCCTTCGGCTTCTACGCGGGCCTCAACGTTGTCGCATTCATCATGATTTTCTTCTTCGTGCCCGAGACCAAACAGCGCACGCTTGAAGAACTCGATTACATTTTCGGCGTGCCCGGATCCACATTTATCGATTACCAGCTCAAGAAGGCGGCGCCCTGGTGGGTGCAGCGCTGGGTGCTGATGAAGAAGGATGCGGTGCTGGAACCGTTATATCATTTTGATCAGGGGATTGCGGGGGGACGGGGGAGACGAGGCCCGTGCGTCCTCACCAGAGTGGAGCTGTGAGTGCCGTCGAGAAGAATGAAAAGGTGGTTGTGGATGAGAAGAATGGAGGGTCAAGTGAGCATGGTAGTGGTAGTGGTAGTGGGGTTAGTCCGCTGGATGTGGAGAAGGATGGGGTGGTTGGGACTACGGAGTCGAGTAAATAAGGCGACATGATGAGAGTGACAGTCACTGGTTTGATTGGAGAAGAATATACCAGCGAGATGCAGCAGGAGGAGGTGGGGCGAGGTGGAGGTAATGGTTCGTAATGTTCGTAATGGTAACGGTAGACATTGGAGGATTAAGGCCTATCTGTTATATACCACTCTCTCTCTCTCTCTCTCTCTCTCTGCTTGTTCAAATGATAATGAGGACGAGTGTTTTCGGAACGAACACAAAGAATTTTTCATGTAGCATTTGAACCTGCGATGTGTATCGAGATTCCTGTATTTCTGTCGTAACTTTCTCTGTTGTAGTGTATCCCTTCAACAAACCAAAGACATGTGACTTGGAAGTTTGAACGTAATGTGTCAGGACACGACGGTGGTATTGAACAACTAACCATTTGGTGTCCGATGTTAAAATATTTTAATTACAAGTCAGATGGAGTTGTGGAAAATTGAAAACGGGACATCAGTCCACAGTGAATACAAGCCGCACGTGCATGTGCGCCCCGCACTAGTCCTAAACCATCCATTTAGGCTACGACGAACCGTGCCAGCAACGTCATCGGCAATTCCCCTCCCAACTTTTCACCTCCAACTCAAGGACAGGTACCGTGACCACTCCAATCTCCACTCCAAAATCAACACAATACAAAAGAGATAGAGGAAGAAAAAGAAATGAAGAAATCGGAACAGGCACATGCTCCAATGTCCGCGCCACCCAAACCCAAACCCAAAGCCTTCCCCGCCGTATCAGGTGGCTGCTACTGCCAAAAAACCCGCTACCGCATCCTCAGCGCTCCCCTCTTCTGCCACGCCTGCCACTGTCCCGACTGCCAACGCCGCAGCGGTTCCGCCTTCGCATGCTTTGCCACCATCGAGGCCGACCGCATAATCACGCTCCCCAACTCCCTCGCCCCTAAACTCACGTCCCTCCCAGGCAGACCTGGCATTCCGCGCGCGACAATCACGTGTGCAGAATGCGGAACGGAGCTCTGGGGAACTGGGATTGTGAGTTCCGCGATCGCGGATGTGCGAATCGGGACACTGGATCTGCCGACGCTGATGGAGCCGGATGTGCATTGTTTTGTGGGGAGCAAGGTTAGGTGGGTGGGAATTCCCGAAGGGGCGAGGACGATGAAGGGCGATTATGACATGAGGACCATGTGGCCGAAAGAGAGTTTGAGGAGGTTTGATGAGGCGCTAAGGAAGGTGGGTGAGAGTGGGGAAGGGGGAAGGGAAGAGGGTGGAAATGAACTGATGATGGAGGAGAAAGAGAAGGAGGAGAAGAAGAAAGAGGAGGAGGAGAAGAAGAAGAAAAAGGAAGAGGAAGAGGAGGATGAACGGGAGCTGGATAAAACACCCACGGCGCAGAGTCCGTCGGCGGAAGATGTAGAGTTTGAGAGGAGGTGCGATGAGACGGAGAAGGGGTTGTTGGCGCGGTTAGAGAAGTTGACGATCAAGTTGGCGGAGCAGGAGAAGGGGGAAGGTGCCAACTGATGTTGAAGTTTTGGTTTCCGTTTAAATGTTCCTGATTGCTGTTGTATTAGAAGGAGTGGAAATGTCTGGGGGTATGATGACGGCCAGGTGTCGTTGTGATCGGTGTTGGAAGTATGCAATGGCAAAATTTGGATTACATGATTGATCAATGGAGTCGAAAATTGAATGGGGAACCAAGTCAATATTTGGCCCCGTTCCATATTGCATTGTTGTACCTGTCGATTTGAACATGTTGCATGGAGCTAAAGAAGCTGTAGTCCCTAATGGCAGTCCTTGTTAGGTATGAGACAATCTCACACTAAAGGTACAATAAGGGCTAAGTGTCATCGTAAGTAATGTGGAAAGCATGCAATGGAAGAGTCCGAATCACCTGATGGATCAATGGACTTGAAAGCAAATGGGAAAGTAACTCGGTGTTTGATTTCAGTCCATATTGTTTCGTCGCACTCCTGAATTCAACCATTTCGCAGGGAGCGAATAGATTAAGCTCCATGGTTGTGTTCCTTGGTAGGTATAAGATAATCTCACGCAAATCTAGGCAATAAGCAGCTATAAGTAGATTTGTGTTATTAAGCGGGCCTCATGTCATGATCTTGACCGATTGGTCGGTTCATGGAATGTCAGATCATTGGATGGGCAACGAATAGTGAGATGATGCGACTCCTTTCAGAAAACGCTCCATTTCCTCTTTCATCTATGGATGCTCAAACCTCTTTGTACTTCGATATTCGTCCGGTCAAAAAGTTGTACAAGCTGCGCAATGCTGAGGATTCAATGCCGAGAAGCCGATATCAAGGGCGGTAATTGATCAAATCTCACATGTACCGAATTTTCACGCCCTTAGTTTGTAATCGAGTTTGCTTCCGAGCTTACAAATTCCCATCCCAATGCAGATTAGAAAGGATGTTGCGAGTTTGAAGTTGGATTTCGCTGTACAAATTACGAAATTAAAAGTCGCCGATGTAGAAGAGATGTCTCCGGCCAATGTACACTAAGCCCAACCAAGAACACAAGAGAGCACGGTGATTAGCTAGCAGCTTGCAAGAAACGAATGCGAAAAGGCGCCTAGAAACTCGACGTTCCTGGTCAAAAGCGCCACTTGGCGAATTCTCAGCACCCGTTTTCTGATCTACTACTCGTCATGGATAGACTAGCATGACGATTATCTTCACCACATAGACAAAATACACGAGTATTTTCGGCCGAGGTTTGATTACTATGAACGTGCGCACCCGATTGAGACTGCAACGGACGAATTATCAGGTTCTAGTTCGACTTTGCGATGGTGTAGCGAGAAGGACTTGGGAGATGGGTTTCAGAGATCGAAACGGGACTACTTGATTGAAATACATATATAAGGAGTCTCTGGCGACGCCTTTATACTGAATTATTCCATCGTCAAATAAGTCTTGCATTCCATCTCTCAGATTTCACTATTCACAACATCGTCATCCATACCAATTCCCTCCCCTCCCGTCACCACCCATTATATTCAGAATCCCGCAGCCTCATCCGCCATGGACTTCTTCGCCTCTGACGACCCCGACTTCATCACCAAACAAATAAACTTTGTACCAACCTATCACCGCCAAATCTACCCCGCCATTGCCCCTAAAGACCCACGCAACTCCGCAGCCGGCAAGACCGTCCTCATCACCGGCGCAACCCGCGGAATCGGAAAGGTACCTACCTACCTACGCACTACTCAATCCCAGATACCTCTCACTGCCGCAAGTAAATTGTACTAATACTCCCTAGGGCATCGCCCTCACCTGGGCCGAAGCCGGCGCTCGCGGTATAGTAATCACCGGCCGCGCAAAAGACCGTCTCGATGAAGTAGCCGCAGAGATCCAGCGCATATCTCCAGACACGAAAGTCGTCGCTGTGACAGGCTTGGCGCTGTCGCAAGCAGACACGACAGCGATTTGGAACAAAGCGAAAGAGGAGTTGGGAACGATTGATGTGCTGATTGCGAATGCGGGGCTGAATCTGGAGGGTGATGACGGATATAAGAAGACGGGGGTTGTGAAACCCGAGCTGTGGTGGGAGGTTATGGTGAGTTGTGACTTTTGCGCAGAGAGAGATGGGGAGAGGTTGAGCTTCATGTGATGTGCTGACCTATGGTAACTAGGAAACGAATATTCGCGGTCCGTATTTGCACGTGTATGAATTCCTTCAACAATTTCTCGCCGTAGGCAAAGAGCCCACGGGGACGATTATGATCATCGCGTCTGCGGCTGGATCGCTTACGATCCCCGGCGGTTCCGGTTACTCGATGAGCAAGTTGGCGAATGTGAAGCAGGCGGAGTTCCTTCACGCGGGTGAGTTCTGAGAACCTGGTCGTTGTGGGAGAGTGGAATGGCATGCTGATTTCATCCATCTGTAGAACATCCGGGGGTTCGAAGCTTCTCTGTGCATCCGGGACTTGTGGATACCAATATGGGCCAGGATAAGTATACGCAGCATATGTATATCGATCCACGTAGGACACCCCTTTTTGCACGAGTTATCAGTGAAGATACTAACTGTGGTATAGCGGAGCTTACTGGCGCATACTCGCTATATCTTTCGACGCCGCGTGCGGACTTTTTGCGGGGAAGATTCAGTTCGGTGAACTGGGATGTGGATGAGTTGGAGAAGCATAAGCAGGAGATCGAGGATAAGGGGCTGTTGAAGACAGCATTTATTAAGGCGGAGTTTCGGCCCGAGGGTCATCCGTTTGAGGTTTGATGGGTAGACGCGAGATTTTGCAAGCGTTTTTGGTGGTTTTGAGGTCAGATATATCTGTCATTGAGATTTCTTTCGGACCAGAGTGTAGTCAGTAGAATCATCTACGGGAAGACGTTAATGATCAACGAGCCGAATATTGTGTATTTCTGAATCCTTCCAAAGCATTCGGTGACCTCTATTGCATATAATCCGGTGCGAGAATTGATAGTGATATATATTCTTTTGGGTCCATAATCTATTAATAGAATAGCAGATTAAACACTTGCTCTCGCTATCGCACCTTTGGTTATAACGATACTGCCTTGGGCTAAACTCGGTACATTATGATTCGCTAGATACTAGACGATGATCTGCACTTCTCCCCTACAACCGCCATGTTCCTATATGAATCTAGTAATACAAATTGTTTTAAGAAGCCCAATCTTTCGTTGGATTTAGGAAAGGCGAGCACTTTGGAAACTGGATTGGTCGTGCAATGGCTTCCGAGATCGGGACCTAGGTATGTAGCGAGAGTATGCATATACATGACTCTTCGTATGCCTGAGATTTCATCAACGCAGGACTGTTCTAGAGAAGGAATAGCGGGCTCAAATGCGGGGTTGATCCTAATTCTTTAGGTGCTTGATGTGGGAAAATGACCTGTCAGGTCATCATTAGTATATCAGTGTACATGTGTCTAACGAATACAATTGACTAGTCACTATTAGATCCTCACAACGATGGCTGCAGTCAATAGTGCACTTGCGACAGTTATTGACTTGAACGTGTTAAAGATGAACGAGCGTAAAGTGGATGAAAAAATAGAAGATAAGGCTACTCAGACAAGTATGTCACCGGACAGAATGGACAGGTACTTGGTCACACGCGATAAGGGGGTCGAATAATATCTAGCCCTTGGATGAACAGGCATCGCATAATTTGAAAGATCTTTGATTTAGGTTGGTTTCCAATGCAACTATGTTGATGAAGAAGATGATGTGGTCATTATCAACGGAGAATGTAATGCGCAAGATTGCAGCAAGATTAATTGAGATTGTGCCCAAAGACTTTAGAATCCGGAAAAAGGCAGTGAATCCTGGGTGTGTGTTATATTGGACCCTATTCTTAGTGTATTTCAAGGTTTATCGAATTATCTATTTCTTTACAGAATGTGTCAGAATCGCTGTCCAAGCGTGCAATGCGACATCAAACCGTACACTCATACGCCTCGGTTAGAGGAAGTCGTTTACATGCCATCTGACAATTATATCCATGCCAAAGACTTGTTGAAGCATTCGTGTATGGGCCTGTGAGACGTTAGCTGTCTATCGACAAACACTCTTCCAACCCGAAGTCAAGACTTGGCGAAGGAATGGGAAAGCCAATATGTTTTACACGATCTTGCAACTGCCCGATACTAAGCACATTCTAAGGTTAACGGGCTAAAGCGGTACTTTTTTCCGCACTTCTATTTTAGCTAAAGGATGCGATAAGGACCCAATTGAACGACTTCAAGAAGATGGAATAGGTGTGCTCGCTGGATGCTATCGCTCCGGGCGAGGCGATTGCCGAATCGCTCAAACCATGGCACATCTAAAGACCCTGCTTCCACGACGAATACCTCTGAACGCTCGATCGTCCCCAGGTCGCACTCTTCTACACGTATAACTCCAAAGCTTTGAGAGCGCAGTCTAAACTTGTCTTGTATTGTAGCCCTTCTTTAGAAGATAGTTTCCCCAGTGGCAGGTGAGTTGCGTGAGCTTATTTCGTCGGGTGTGATTATGGGTTCTGAGATAGTTACAGCGTAATGAAGTGCTTTTCTTTTCTAAATTATGTCAGAGATGATGAGGGGTTTTCTTTGAGATATTTAATAGTCGAAAATAAGTAGTTTTGGATTTTTGTTCGCTTTTACGGATTTTTTTGAAGAGTGATTGACTGTTGATCTTCATCGCGAATTTGTCAAAATTTTTGAAACTTCTATCTTGTGAGAAGAACATTCTCGACAATACGATCGTGTCGAACTTGCCTACTCACATCAGCAGCTACATTATATATTTCCCCCGCTGTTGTTACGCCGTGAATGAGGGTATGTGTTGAGAACCTTTGAACCTTGACATGGTCGCACTTGCAAGGTTCCGTCTAGGCCAGATCGAATTCATTAGTACATATAATTGTAAGTACAATGAATCAGAAAGTACAACAAGTTATTTAAGAAGTCATAGATACTACAAGACTATTGGGTTTCAAGAAGTGCAAATGGCAAGAGGTTGTTGGGATAACGTGGTAAGATCTTCTGCCCTGATCCATACCAGGTTAGTCTTCACTTGGCATTGCAACTCTCAACCCACACCTCCTTCCCTACACATACCATCACCATCAAAATCTTCGTCCCGAGCATCAATAAATGAGAGAAAATCAACATGTATCATTAACCTAGTATCTAGTTGTACCCGCATGAGTCATTAAAAAGCAAATCGTCTCATCGTCACCCTCCACCAAGTCGCCCGAAAAGTCTTGATCGGTGCTGCGCCTTCATAGCTGCCGTTGCCCAAGAGCCAAACCGACCAATATCATGCGCATCACTTTCTCGGCGCCATCCTTGATCAGCTTCTCTGTTTCTTGGATGGCTTTCTCTAGTGAAGATGGACCTCTCAGGATGCTTGTATAAGCCTTGATGCCCGCGCCCAAGCAGACCTCTGCGCCATCGCCAATCGTCCCGGCCAAAGCTACCACCTGTATACCGCGCTCCCGCGCGCGACGAGCCACTTCGGTCGTCATCTTTCCTTGTGTCGATTGCGAGTCAAGACTACCCTCAGCCGTGATGACGAAATCCCATTCCCGATCGAAGACACGATCAAACTCGAAGTATTCGTTGATGGCCTCACTGCGCGCCCGCAATTTGGCGCCAAGTATCATTAAGCCCGCACCGAGACCGCCGGAGGCACCGCTACCAGGAGCATTGTGAAGACCAGTGCCCACGTCTTTC
This sequence comes from Dendryphion nanum, assembly GCA_020744415.1. Lineage (NCBI taxonomy): Eukaryota > Fungi > Ascomycota > Dothideomycetes > Pleosporales > Torulaceae > Dendryphion > Dendryphion nanum. The sequence goes on along the minus strand of JAGMWT010000013.1, from coordinate 62,613 downwards.
TTGGCGACATCGGCGAATTTCTCGAGGCCCTGGGACAGCATCTCGACTTGTTCAGGAGTAGCACCCTTCTGTGGACCATAGACGCGTGCGACCCCCTTTGGGCCGCAGAGAACATTCTTGATGTTACAAACCGCTTCGATCTGCACTGGGTTGGCTTTGTAGAAGTTAGCAAAGAACATTATAACCCTGGGCGAACTGTACTTACGACTGTCCTTTCGAAGTCGCGGATGAATGCCACAGCAGCACATCTTGTGCAGGCGCGAAAGGGATCGTCCTCCATCTGCCATCGGAAGCGCATTGTTTGAAATATCAAGGAACCGGACGCCCAGGGCCTGGAGCATTCCTGCTCCTCCGTCCGAAGTGCCCGAGTCTCCACAGCCAATGATAATCTTCTTAGATCCAGCGTCCAAGGCTTTCAACATGAGCTCCCCGACTCCATATGTCGTGGTAACTGTCGGATCGCGCGACTCCTTGGGTACTAGTCGAAGTCCCGCGACCGCGGCCATGTCGAGCACCGCAGTGTCCATATCTTCACCAATGAAGCCGAGATGCGAATCGACCGGCTTTCCCAGGGGCCCAGTCGCCTTCACTTCCCTGACTTCACCACCTTGTGCTGTTACCAAAGCACGGCAAAACCCTTCCCCTCCGTCATGGAGTGGCAGCTTCTGAATCACCACATTTTCGTTCTGTAAGACCTTGCGGAATCCTGCTTCGATGGCATCAGCAACGTCCTCCGGACCAAGACTCTCCTTGAAGCCGGAGGGTGCGATGAGAATGCGAAATGGAGGAGGTGGAGGAAAGTTAAAAATATTTGACGTAGGTGTCGCGATGCCCATTCCGGGCAAATCGACGGCATTTTCGAAGTAAATAGGGCCTGGACTTTGAGACCGCATGGAGTTCCTTGATGCCGCTCGAAGCATGATTGGTTGTTTCGATATAATTTGTGTAGAGGTTGCAACACCAGACTCAGCGCCGGTAAGCCGGATTTGTCGCTCTTGTTCTTGAATAATGTCTACTGGGGTGCAATACTCCATTGCTGATTATAGATGTGAAGTAGTATTGAGTAAGTGGTGTAGAAGTCCAGTGTGCGTTAGCGAAAGTATGTGCGGAGAAGATCCAGAAAGCGAATGTGGATAAACGATTGTAATTTGGGTTGGTTTAGTTTGATGCCGTCCGTCAACATGGAACACGCACGATTATTTATGCTCCCGCTATCTGAGGTACTGGGTCTTGCAGAGAGCATCATGTCTTTAGGCATGGCACATGTGACATGATTCTAACCACACAGCCGCCTCTGATGCGTGGCGTCGGGCTCTGAAAACAAGGCCCTCGGCGGATTCATTTTGTTGTAGCAGCGGTCCTATAATGGCTCATGTCCGGAATTCTTTACACAAAACCACACACTGACGCATTTCTTGTCAGCATGACTCGAAAGGAATATTTATCTATGATGACATGGGCATACTTTGGACAGTCCCTGCATATTTGCCGGAGCAAATCAGAAATACGGATGTCGGACATTTTCGTATCAAAGATACTCAGTGGAATCCCATTCTATTTCAAACAACGGAGGACCTGGATTATTCCAGTTCTTTCTAGTTGTCGCCGACAAATACTGGGAGTGGATGCGACTTGCATATGAAAGACTCGAAAAATCTCGCTCACACTTGACACTGATAGCATGCCTTGCACTCAAAACACAGGCATACCAGGTCCTGTTGGATGACAACAGTATAAGATGTGTGACAGTATATTTTTCCAGTCCTTCTGGGCGCGGGGAATCTCTACCGAAACTTGTGTCCAAATTCTGGCTCTGGGACTGACATGATCATTGGCGTCATTCGGTACCCTTATTCCGACCATAATCCATACCCAATCGCGGACACAGCTTGGCTTCCTGCAACCTTCGCTATATTGCAATGACTTCACAGGGTATTGATGATGCCGCTCTTGTTTTGATATTCATCGTGGGAAATTGTTCGATGTCTTTGCACTCGATAGACAGCTCTAAGTGGGGTGTGTCTTCAAGACTAAAGAGCGACAGCAATTTTCACTACCCCAACGAGGAAAGGGGCTTTACTTCTGAATCCCAACATCCCATCAGGTAAAATACAACCTAATCCCCTGTACTCAAGACTGTCGATGTGTATTCAAAACACCAAATTCTCTCGAGTTACTTGAGCTAACTTCTGCCAGAAGCTCGCAGGCACAGCCTGAGGTTACGAAACCTCGAACTCAGCCATATTTCCAAGCTTCTCCGATCGTCCCATAGATTTGCATTCAAGCATTCGACCCACTCCCCGGATTGCGTCGACATCAGGGCTTTCGAAGCACCAAAGTCGACCCAAGGTCTTGTAAACCCTTGGAGTGACTATTTATGAGCAACACCAAGTCGCCTTGCTCGCTAAACCATTCCAAGTTTGGACGCGATTCCTTGTTAGGCTTGGCAGTACCAGAAAAACACAGCCCTGTGGGTGACGTTGGCCTACACGGCTGATCGACAGGTCAGAAAACCTCCATTTGGTCTCCGCGGAAGTTCATTCGCTCCATTCCTCACGTTACTTGTGCGATTCCCCTTGGGCACGCGACACTTGCGTCTATTGTTGTTCCCTAACCTGCTAAGGGCGGGTTTCAGCCATCATTTCCTAACCTCTAGTGCCATGCGACTTGATGTATCTCACTGGACTGTCGTCAGGCGCAGTAGGGACCGGCATGCTTGTCACTTTCTTCTTCATCCTTTGGCGGCCTGGCGTTTGGGCAGTGACTGACTGCTCTGCCACAACTTCACTCGAAGTGGCGGCTCATCGCGGCCCACCTCTTTTGACAAGAACAACACGACGTTATATAATTGCGATCGCCTGACGACCCTTCGAATCTGTGCACGTCATCGTCATAATTACAATTGCTTTATACTTACTTCGACAACCAGTTGGTTGCGTACATTCGCTCAAACTCTAATCACGCTCATTGCATGCATGTTTTCACATCCAAAACCCCGCCAATCGGACGAGGAGAGCTGGAGAGATTCTATTCAACTTCCCAGGTTTTCCTTCGAAACCGCAAAAAGCCAAAGGCTACTAGACCCGGAAGATATGTTCCACGACGACGATTCTCCTCGCGAAGCCGAAGGGCGAGAGAAGTCAATCCACCGGATGCTGCGAAACGACGATGACGACGACGACGAGGATGCTGAGGAAATTGTAAGATGATCTTACCCCAACCCTCCACTGACGTGGCGGCAACTAACAAAACAAACAAGGTATCGTGGGACGGCCCGAATGACCCTGAAAAGCCGCTCAATTGGTCATGGAAGAAGAAATGGCTGACGACCATTCTGATGTCCATGTTCACATTCATTTCGCCATTCTCGTCAACCATGGTCACGCCTGTATTACAGGATATCGGTGATGAGTTCAATATTTCAGAGGGCTTCCTGCGACAACTTGTTATGACCATCTTTATGCTTGGATTCGCCCAAGGTCCTTTCGTTCTTGGTCCGCTATCCGAAGTCTTCGGTCGCGTGAAGGTGTTGCAACTTGCAAATTGCGTCTATCTGATCTTTAATATTGCATGCGGGTTCGCGCAGACCCAGACTCAGATGCTTGTGTTCCGATTGCTGAGCGGAATCGGTGGCAGCGCTCCCCAGGCTGTACGTTGGCATTGTTCTCTCCTAATAGCTTTGCGTTTCCGCTAACTTTACCGTTTAGATAGGTAATGGCGTCCTTGCGGACATTTGGAGCAAAGACGAGCGTGGCAAAGGACAAACTATCTACGGCATGCTCGCCTTTATAGGCCCTTGCGTTGCTCCCATCTGCGGTGCATATATTTCCCAGAGCACATCTTGGCGATGGATCTTTTGGTCAACGTCCATTTTCGACGCTATTGTCCAGATCCTCGCTCTCTTCTGGCTCTCTGAAACCTATGAGCCTGTACTACTCATTCGAAAGGTCAATGGAATCAAGAAAGAAGAACCTGGTCGTCGCGTGCGCACCGAATTCGACTCAAAACAGCGGCTCAGCAAAGTGTTGCGGAAACGACTCACTCTTCCTCTCATCATGATGTTCACGCATCCTGCAGTTCAGATCACAAGTCTTTACCGCGCGTATCTCTATGGGTTAATGTATTTTGTCCTCTCTACCTTTCCATTCGTTTGGGTAGATACCTATGAGTTTGCCAAAGGGCCCGCTAGTTTGAATTATCTCTCTCTGTGTACTGGCTTCGTAATCGGGCTCCTAATCAGCGAGAAACTTCTCGATGGTGTACGTCACATCCTTTCAACCCTCTACTTTTCCCCCTACTAATTCCTTTCTCAGCTCTACGCCCGTCTCAAAAAGAAACATAACCTCACCTCCGGCCCACCCGAATGGCGCGTCCCGCCCATGTTAATCGGTATCGTCCTCTGCCCACTCGGTCTTCTCCTTTACGGCTGGCCCGCCCAATACCGTCTACACTTTATAATTCCCAATATCGGCGCTGCAATTCTCGCCCTCGGCCTCATCATCTCTTTCCAGTGCTGCCAAGCCTATACCGTAGATGCGTACTCTCACCACTACGCTGCTTCGGCTGCGGCAGTAAGTGCATTCACGCGTACCATGTGTGGTTTCAGTTTCCCGCTTTTTGCGCCGGCTATGTATGCAAGATTGGGGCTTGGGTGGGGTAATTCGCTCTTAGCGTTTTTGACGATGGGGCTGGCGGTTTTGTGTCCTGGGGTGCTTTGGGTTTGGGGAAAGAAGATTAGGCAGGTCAGCACCAGGGGGTTGGATGTGAGGCTTTTGGAGAAGGACTAGGAAATGACGAATCGTCTTTTCGGTCTTTGGAGTCTTCTGCATCCTTATTTCCGGGTGAAGCGGGAGAGTAATATTCTTTGACGATGGTAATGATTAGATATTTATGCTTTTAGATCATGATAGATTTATGAATCACGCGGATTAATTCTTGTTTTTAATGGGCTGAAAAATTGAATCACTCTTCAGATTGTTCTTTTTTCTTCTTTTTCACTTGTGAAATCTTTTCCTCCTTGCGTACCTATGTATCGCGTCCTACCTAGGTGAATATAAATTCACTTACCTATATTTCCTTCCATGTGCACTATCCCTCAAGCCCCCTAACCTGCCCCACGCCGACCTATACCAGTATTCAAAGGCCGATCAGGGTCCAGCAGCTTTACATGCCACATGTTCTACCACGTCATTAGTCGACATCTTCATTGATGCGTGGGCACCTGATACAACCTTTGAACGTATTACCGTAGGTAATGGGAAGATGACACCCGTGACGCATCGTGAAATATCAAGGCGTCAATTACTGTCAGCAGTCTTTTGTATAGTTCCGGACGAACATGGGATTGTTGGGAAGAATGGCGACATGTGCTTTACAAGATCGAGCCAAGGGTTTTACCGATGGCTTCAATTCCGGGACACCGGTCGTGTGCAGGTTGGTGGGTGCAAAGAGGGCTGTGCAATTACTGTCAGGGTTGGAATATTCTGAGGGAGGGGGCATACTTCTGAGGTGAGAATTCGGGGATTCTGTATTGGCGCTGTGGGGAGGGGGTTTAGATCGTATCGTCATATTGGATGCAGAATGAAAGATCTATCACGTGCTTTTGTTCGTTATCTCGAGGTCATTGGTTTTAATGATGTAGACTGGAACGAATTATCCACGACACCATAATTCTATAGCAAAAGTCCGTGCTGCAATAATGGCTCTCGATTTACAGATAGCCAATGAAGCATTTCAGGATTTATTAACATGACCATAAAGCGGTTAGATAGTATCACCGCCAACCCAGAGCTTCAGAATGACGTACTGTCGATTTCTGAATATCTAATTGTGACTGATCGAGCAAAGATTCTTAATTGATTTTTGAACATAACGAGATAAGTTATTCAGTCGACAAAGAAACTCTATAGCAAGGAATGATGTGCTTCTAAGCCTCTGATCTATGGTTGATCGCATTTAACCCATGTATGAATACCAATCTTGGAGGAACGCAGCACGAAATTTGTCGAGATCCAACCCAGTTTCAGATCCACTTCCACGCATGGAGATGCCGATACCGTGGCTGGAATTGATAATTCTGAGTTCTCAGTCTTCGAGCCTGATCATATGCTCTGAAGGCCGCCCTTAATTGTGTTGCGACTTTAGTATCAGCGAGTATCGTCAGTAAAATTATGGCGTCGTCAATAGCTATACTTCCTCTAGAGCTTTGCTAGGGTAGAATACAATGTGCTACATCGTCAGTAACGCGGGCATGATCTTTCGCATATGTGAGAACATCTATTTCATGATGCTATTCGGTGTAATCGTACAGCCTCTCCTGTATCATGTAATCTGTAAATACATCTCGGCATCACCAACCTTGATTGGGGTGCTCGTCAAATTTGAGAAGATCTTTTCCATAAATGCCCTTTCCAAGTCTCGTTTCCATTCATCTGCACTCCAGGTTTCGTCGGTGATAACTCACACGGTACGCTGAGCAGTTTCTCCACCTTCCAGAACATGATGTACGAAGAAGCCGCAGTCACTAACCCATCCATATTGCCCCTGTTTTTCGACTTGTTTATTGCCTAGAAGTTCCTTCGCACTAATGATCGTTATCAGGCATCTTGCGTCCCAGAAGTCAGCAATTTGGGGTCCAACAGCGGGATTATGCACGCCCAAACATACTCCCGCACAAGTCCATGCACTCCATCTACACCGATCAGAGCGACTAGTTTAAGGTTACACCGTAGTCAAAGTATAACAAGATGTGACTACTCTGAAGATCTCAAAACTTAAATAGTTTCCTGTTTTTGTGCATTTATCGTCGAGGATAGGCTATCGATAACCTTCCCGCACCGTTCACACGCTCGATCGAATGCAAAAAACATCGTGTTGGGTCTTAACGCATACTTTTTATCGGTTAATATAAATAATAATACTGGGAACCTGTGAATCATTAGATCCACCATATATATTTTACTTGAACTCAGAACTACCGCTCCAGAACTGCCGCAACGGTATCACTAATCTCTTTCAGGTCTACCTGATCATTCTGCGCAATACCGACTGCTGCACCTCCTTCTGAAAATTTAGGCGCTGATTCGAAAATATCTACGTCATGATTGGGATATCTCATCAAAGTTGCTCCCGCCAGACCCCCGTTAATGGTCGTGAGTTTGCTAGGAGTCAGAAAATGCACTTTGTTATGAGATACGTTCACCTTTAACGCGGCTTTCCTGGTTTATGTGCTAAATTTCATTTAAATCGGGACATGTTTTAATCGGTTCGTCATGTTGGAAAGGTTCCTGGTTCCAGTCAGGGCGTAAACATGCGTCTTGGATTGCCCTTCCAAACTCAACCCTATCTTGCAATGAAGGTCATTCACATCGGAAATTCAAAATTAGCAAATAGTGAGGTGAATCTTAGAATAAAGAAGCATCTGCAGCAATGCAATCTGTGCTTACCATCGAGATAATAGATGACCTTAGGGCTAATGATTGGATCCCTAGCTTTAATTATTCAGTCTCTAGCACCAACAAATCAACCGCGAATCGTGTTTGGATTGCAGGGGATGTTCATGATATGTCAACATACCGAGCACGAGAACAATTTTTAGAACATGTGTAATTTTTATGCGCGAAACCATAGACGGACGAAATTATACGAAAAAAATAAATTCGAAAAACAAAGCTTGGAACAATGTTCTTGCCATGCGACGCTAGCTAGATACCAGGAGAAGGAAATTTCATCTACAAGTCTCAGTCGCTAGTACTCGGTGTTCCGCGGCAAATTTCCATGAATGGTTTAGATTATCGTGCCGTTGGTGGCGGTGGGGGGAATGTGGGTCCCACGTTACAAAGAGAAAGCTTGTCGGGGCTCCCTAGTTCGGCCCAACAGTGCCTTTCGAGACTTGTATTACTAACAGCACGCAAAAATGATTCAGAGGTCACTACTGACTGAGGCCACTAAGCGATTAGTCGAATCTTTCGTAAAGTTGGTAGCGAGTTTATTTATGAATATCTGTCAAGCGCCTTATATCCACCATTGGTTATTTCTCTAGAGAACAAAACGCTACGGTTCGAGCATAACTAAGTTATATTAGTTAGTCTTCTAGGAATGATGAAGTAGCGATTTCACGATTAGGGTGAGTATGAGCTACATATCTACTTATGGTACTAGTGATTTTGTGGATAAATTTCTCTCATGAATCCCGACGCAGAAACACTGGAGGAAATCACCCTGTTACTCTTGGTCAGTTCGATAGTCGTCCTATCTCAAATGATCAGCTACGTAAATGTTCCAAACTTCGTTAGAATACAACCCATCCAAATCTTCGCTAGAAATACGGAGCAGACATTGTCTCTGAGCTCACACATACATGCGGACATTTCTGCTGTCTCGATGTGAGCATACATATCATGTGTCTTGATTACTCATCCTATAAAGCTACCCATATGTAGAACAGCCAATTTACTCTATCGTATATAGACTCGGTGTCCCTATGTACCTCACTTCAATCAGTTCTCCTTAATTCGCTACTTCCCCACACGTTATATCCGATCATACTCCCAACTCAGCATACTCTGTGTCATTGTGTCTTCCTAAGTAACAAATGAGCTCTATATTTATAATCGGTAAAGTTCCTATAAAGGCTAAGCAAAACAAGAGGTTACATATATGAGCTTGGCCCGCGCTAAATTTCTACATCGGACGAGTGCGAGGGAGCATGGGGGCAAATTTACCCGAAGGTAGCCCCTGTGGAACCGCATTTATATAACTAACTATTCATTAGCATACTACGACCAATAAGATGTTTCGATTATCGCTGTGAGCTAGACCTGAGTCCCTATGTATAGGGGCATATAATTAGGTGGTATATGATTTGCTGAGTATCCTGGCGCCACGATTCTCGCTATTAGCCTTGAGATTCAACCAATCCCTGGACATCAATGGATCACTCGGCTGTGTGTGATGGATTTGGTGTCCGGTGAGCTCCCTAAGGCGACCCACCCACAAGGCAACCCACCCATGAACCCAACGCAATGCTGTGGGTACTCCACGGATACTCTATGAACTCACATTCTTACTGCGCCCCCTTTCCCTACTGATCAGTCTTATTTCTTCTTCAGCCGTTCCATCTCTATAGCCTTCTTTTGAGCGTTCTCCTTTCTTTCTACAATCTGTTTCTTGCTTTCTCTAGTCATCATGGTCAAGTTATTCGAGCGGCGGCGGGTCACAGTGGCCTGTGGCGTTTCACTCTTTCTGTTACTATGCATCCTCTTAACGCACCAAACCAACGCCATCGAAACTCTTCGCTCCCGTCTTCAGCAGAAGGAACAACCAACAAAAGATCCAGAAGAGGATGCTGATAAATACAAACGTGTTGAACGACCAACCTATGTGGACGCACAACGAAATGACACGGCTACAGTTCAGGGGAAAGAGAAATTTGCCTACGTTATATTCCTTTCCGACAATGGCTCGGACGACCCAAATCTTGAGAACGATCTCTATGTACAAGCAATCCGCATTCTCGTGTGGCAGTTGAAACACAAACCAGAGACTCGTACCAAACACGATGTCGTAGTCATGGTCGCCCCAGGTGTATCAGAGTCGCGCCGCGAGCGCCTCCGAAAGGACGGGGCAATCATCTACTCAGTCGAGTTATTGCGCGCGAAGGATAACTGGATCAAGTATGACGTACCCCGATGGGATGAGGTTCTTACAAAGCTACGGATATGGGAAATGACGCAGTATGACCGCATCCTGATGTTAGACGGAGACTCGATGTTACTCAAGAATTTGGATGGTGTTTTCGATGACCCCAATACCAAAATCATGCAGACCAAAGGCGTCAACCATACTCTCCTGCCTGGACAGCCTCCCCTGCCGGAAACGTACCTTCTCGCGTCTCTTTCGGAGGTCTGGGACAGCTCACACGCTTTCCCACCCAGAGAGGGAACGGGACTGAAAAACGTGGGCATGTTCAACGCTGGGTTCTTTATGATGGCACCATCACTCGAGATGTTCAACTACTACAAATCATTCCTCGATATTCCCAATTCGTTCAATCCACAATTCCCGGAACAAAATCTTATGAACCAGGTCCACGAATGGAGCGGTCCCATGCCTTGGAGAGAAGTGGACTACAAATGGAATATCCGATACCCGACCGAATATGACTTCGCAAATGGATTGGTCAGTACTCATGAGAAATGGTGGGAGCAGAAGTATATCTACGAAAACCAAGAAGTGAAGGATTGGCTCCGTGCACAACGATGGGTGATGCAGGGCTGGTACGATGCGATGGACCTAATGCGCAGTGGATAGAACTAACAGGAGGATAAAGATGACGAGCGAATGATACCCACAACGTTTCCATTTACCACAACATATCCCGGACACTGTGAATTCCATCACTCATTTAAATTATGAAGAATTCCTTTACAGCCATCATATCAACAATCCCATTCGCGACAGAAATTTTCGGAGAGGAGACTAGCGTGGTTGTCAGCTTATCGAAATAAGTCATGGCAGTGCGGCGCAGGACTGCTCTAGAACCTTGGAATCATATGCCAAGTGATTCGAGACGTTTTGTAGCCCGAATCTCCGGCATGGCACACAAAATCATACTGCTCGCGGCAATTTTCCCTTCTTAACTAATACGCGCGGCATCTCTCCATTCTCGTCTACTACTCGCGCTCTTCTTGGATCGATAAATTTCCTAATAGGGAAGTTATGATGTGTTCATAAGCGACATTGGTTGCCCCCACGCTGCGCGCCACTTCCTGAGTCATGTATTCTGCATCATGCAATGGACTGGTCACGGCAGTATGCAGTTGCTTTTCATTGAATGTGCTTCTCAGTGCAGAATATTCATCATCGGCGCGAATGGCGTTCAACCACCATTGATGGTTCAATACTCCCACATACATTCTTCCTGCCCGTCTATATCGAGCTTTTCTCAAATTTCCCTATTTTGCAATTGACAATGTTGGTGTCGAAATGTGAAAATTAAAGTTAACACAGGTCCGAGGCTGTGCTACGTTTCCGGCATCCACTAGCCCTGCCACATGGCGAATTTCTTTTTTCTTCGGCTCACATGGCCCGCGGAGCCACCATTCGTGACGTGTTGGCGGCTAGAAATCCGAAATGGGGAAATCAAATTGCCATGCATCCAAGGTACTTCTAAGTAAGATTTGCAGTCTTACGCATTGCGATCACTCGTCGTAGAAATCGGCGCTGTCAATTCGCTTTTATATCTATCAAGAAAGGGGTTTCGCACCTTGACATTTGATGACAGGAAAAGTATTGAACATCAAGGTTCTGAGCTCCTTCGTACTTAAAAACTCAGTATCTTGACTTTCACGAACACAGTAGAGGCGGCACTCGCGCTGTCTTGTATTTTGCAAGGACCAACGATGACCGTAAGCTTCCGATTAACAAGTCCGTTGATGTGCATATCGATGATTACATTGGTTTCCGAAATTTCTATAAACACTGTGTACAAGCTGATAATCATGATTCTTAGGACCTTGCCAGCTTCTCCCTGACGTGATTTCTTGTGTGAGGGGCTCTGTAACGTGCTGGTTGATATGTAAATATCCATTCATCAACCAACAGTGTCCAGGCCAAATAGTGAGGTTGGAGGTCGTACACGAATTGTCAAACATGGCAGCGGTTTGCTTTCGGATGGGCATACTCAGAGTTGGGTTTGAGGCTAAGCCGACTTATCCGGGTAGAAGTAATGTAAAGATATACCTGCAAACTTTACGTGTAAAAGTCTTATATGCAGTGGGAGTGGTCAGGATGTTTAGGCAAGCAGAACAAAGAAATCATTGATAGAGCGCCTAAAATTCAGCAAGATCACCAAACACAGTATATTCAGACCGCTGAGATGAGGGTTTATTTCCTATCGTTACGTTGTAGGTGCCTAGGTGGGGCTAGATCCCTAGATCAGGGGTTCGGCACATAACACCCGCACCGGAATTTTGACTGGGATGGGGCGCATAATGAATTCGATAACAGAGAACCTCGCAAGGGGAAGTTGGAGAGAGGGGTACGAGAATATATTTAGCATCAGGTTGACTTCTAATGCTCTGCCCTGTGTTGTTCAAAAGCAATCTAGCCGTCGGCGCTGTATGTCGTACGTATGACTAGATACTGTACCGGGGTAGGTGGTTTCATCTCCACTTCTAGGTTTTTCAGATTTGGAGCTGTAATTCTGGCTGGAAATGGAGATAAGTTTCTCCGGTAGGTTTTGCGGAGGATTCACTCATTCATCTCTTTAAAGAGGATAGTAACCAACCAACTACTCAACAGGAAGTCACCTAGTCTTTGCAAGATGGCTTCGATTGTAGTCATTGGTTATTGTAAAAAATTGATAAGTAGTACGCTGCATAGGTTTTATTTCTTGAGTCCCCTTTTCCGCAACCCTACTCACTTAGGTCCCATACCTGAATACCTCCGAATCCATAGAGTTCTCCTTATCTGACTGGGGATTCCCATCTCCGTGAGCCTATCTTACTGGTACAATAAAATTTGTGAATGCCCTACTTAAGAGATGCAGCTAAACTCTGGTCAGTGCTTTAACGGATCGAATATTTATTTCCTCAAACAATCGTCAACTTCAATTGCTAGAGAGTAAACCTATTTGATAAACTTTTAACGTGCGGGAAGATGGACGCTAGCGCTGGAAGTTCTTTTTCTGTGCCTTAGTCATGCTTATAGATTGTCTAATGTTTACATTTTTTATCTAACGCTACGCCTGCTGTTTGTTGGAGTATTATGCATTGGCGTTAGATTATTTATATAGAAAATTAGGATAGAGAACAAAGACTAGGTTCCTACTAAAGACTGTTAGTTACCTACCTTCTATCTCTCTCTATCTATCCCTCCTTAAGTAGAATTCCTATAGTGATGGAAATAGAGATAAGATAAAGATAAACATGCTTAAATAGGTACTTTAATAGGTGCTCTAAATCATCTAATGTTTTCAGACGCTACTAAAGCTTTTATCAGAGAACACCAGTTGATATTCTAGCACGTTAGAAAGATAAAAACCTTTTATAGATACAGAATAGTAGGTATTTTATATACTTAAGATACTCTAAAGAAGGCAATTCATCTTGCGCGTACTAGCCTTTGGCTGAACACTAGAACTTTGGATACAGCATTATATCTAGTGCTAGAATGTTACAAGTCTATTAAATAGGCTGTATATAACACATCTATAGCCTCTTTACATTAATAACGTTATACTGAAAGCTATCTTGTCTATGAATCAACTCTATTCTCCCCTAGTACTTAATATTGGTGCTCATTCCTGCTATTACGAATTATTTCTCTTTCATTCACCACTTCCTCACACCAAATATTAGCTAGGTTCTTCAGAAAATTTCTATCATTACTCATGACATGTATTATCAATGCGTCCGAATGAATTAACCTATTTCTCACAACAGAATCGTATATACCCAATCCAGACAGATTTACTTCGTTGTTGTCTGAAGGTATGATTACCAAATAGAGACTTCTACTTGTCTTGAGTTTCTACGCGAACATGTTTAATTCATGTTGCAAGAATAAAACACAAGGATCCGATAGCAGTCGATGAGGATCTCGAAGGAAAGGGTTCGCTATGGCGGATTCTGAAATCTGCTCCACCGAGCGCAAACCCGAAAATGCTCGATCCAATTCCTTATCATTATCACCACGAAAAGGATCCTCAGAAGCACCAACCACGATTGAATGTAGATTCCTTGATTTATGTAACGTAGCGCCGCTATGAAAGAGTTTTCCGGAAACAAGCACCGGCAAGTTTTTCCTATCGACTAGTGAGATCCCACTCACGCTATGTTGTCACTTAGATGTAGTCTATCGATACCGGAAAACGTATCATCATTAACGTAATGATGTGCTTATGAAGCATCGATTAGTATAAACATACATAATAATCTATCGATTGTCGCGCCAAGTCGCCGACACTTTGCTAATAATTCGGACTCTCTCAACACTCCATCTACAATAACTTCAAATGAGTAGAGGCAAAGTGGGACACAAGTTCACTTTGAAGTCAGGTGGAAATAAAATTCGGACATCCTGCAGCGGTGAGTAATATCCCTAATAATAATAAATTAGGATCGATGAGTTCAATAGGTATTCTTGATGAAAGATTTCCAGGGGAACTGGCCCCTAATTCTGTTCGTATCGATATTGAAACCTTCGAAGGTAGATTGATGTAGTATCTCGAATATTCAGGAAGATACTCAAATACTTTTCATTGCTCCTTCGGATCGAGTTTGATCCAAGATCCGGGCTTGATTGATCTTTGAATGATTTTCTCATCGTTTTCTGATCCATTTCAGTGCAGCAATACACTGGCTAGATATGTAACGTGCTATCTAAGACCCTACACGAATATAATTCTGTGAGGACAAAAACCACATCGATTTGCCGATCGAAATAAGAATTGGTACTGGTTCTTTTTAATCTGACAGTTATGAGCCTGGCTATTGTTATCGTCTAGCGCATAGATTAAATTCTTTCCTACTATCATGTCAACCGCGCATTGGTCAGCACATCCTTGGTTTGAGTAAGCGCAATTAGAATCCTGAATCTTATAGCAGTGTTCCAGGGAGTTCTATTATAAGCTAGATAGTAATAAAGTTAAAGGCTATATACCTTTTCTACAAGGAAGTACAGCCTGAGGGTAGTATGTGAGGATGAAAACTACAATAATTTGCGAATTCTACAAAGAATTGGTACTAATTCTTTCTTGTCTGAAATTTTTTGTATTGAGGTAAAATTGATGTGGGAATCTGTTTATAATTACGTATATACGGAATACAAGCTTTTGGTACTTGGACCCCCACTTCAATCCAAAAAAAGTCTCCGACTCTCCGTTGATACATTACATGTATTGTATGTATCCGGGAAATTTTCTTATATTGACCAATTTGGACTAGTGTACGCGGAGATCCGCTCTGACACGCAGATTGAACGCCTGAAGGATCTAGTGAGATGGGGGGCCTCGATCCCATTATAAAAGGTGTTAAACACGAACCCACAACCCTTTTTCAGTCAGACGCTTCACCCAATAATCCAGTGGAAATTCTGCTCTCACTCATATCAACCGCATCAAAAAATCGAACCGTCACATTCATGGCTTCCTTGGCCACTGCTCTCGGCCTTCGCGGCTCCAATCCGCCGTCCCTCGCAGGCGCATATCTGATCTTCCACTTCATGTGGGCTTATGGAATAACTTCCTCCCGCACTCTCAAACAAATCTATGGTCTCGACCATAATGTTAGCCCTCGCGAAGACCTCGCAAAGTACGGATCCGCGGCCGTCTCGAGCGGCAAAATCACACAGCGCCAACTCGACATGCTGAAGCGGAACGAGAGCGCGCACGCGAACAGTTATGAGAATTTCCCCGTCTTTGTAGGAGCCATACTGTGGGCGCACGTTGCGGGGCTCGACAATGTCCAAATCAATGGGAGCGCATTAGTGTATACGGTAATAAGGATCGTATATGTTGCTGTTTACATCCTAGTGGATACACCAAAGCTAAGCCAATTGAGGGGAGTGTGTTGGTGGATAGGAAATGTTACTTGCCTTCGGTTATTTTGGCAGGGTATGCTGGCCATCAATGCTTCAAAATCGTAGGTTCGGATTGTGGTCGTGATTTGGTGGCTAGAATGTACCCGAAATGGGAATGAAGACAATGATCCAGTGGAAACATGCTGATGACAAGTTCTGTGTGTGACCGGAGTTTTGTTACTTGAAGTTGGAGAGGATAATGAAACACGTGTACCCCAATTTAAAAATATTGAAGACTACGAAGGTCTATCGCCTATATTTTCATTGAATTCTGCTTCATGATGAAGTTTCCTCAGAACAAGCCATCGATATCAATGAACAGGTCCTGCCATCCAAGAGGCATGTGTTTCAGATTCAAGCCTGGAAAATCCCACTCAAAAATAAATTCCCTTGGTGCATACCCTTGAAAGTCCTGTTCCGCTTCCCTTGCTTGACTTGAAATCAACCCAATCCCAAGAGCAGCATCATCGGACTCTGTAGATTGAGTCTGCTCAATTATGTACTCGCTCAACGCGGCTTCGCACTTTTCGATGCTAGTTTGCAAAATCTGAAAATAAGGAATGTAGCCAATGGTGACATTTTTGAGTTCTTCCAACACACGATGCGCGTCGCGCAGAAGTGACATGACGGATTGAACCGGGTCGCGAAGGAGAATCGCGAGCTTGAGTACAAGTAAGACAGAGAATGCGCCTTTGGCCCAAACATAGTCCATGGTCCACCGAAATGTGTTCAGATACGTGGGAGCTGGATGACTGGGCGACTGTAAAGGGGATGAGGGTGAGGTGGATGCTTCGAGTAGGTGGTGAAGGTGTCTCTCTGCTGCTTCCTTCGATTTTAGAACCATATCCCGCTGGAACTCTGTCATGATCGCGATGTTTTCGATGCCAGCAGCAGATACTGCCTTCAGATGGAGAGTGATCAACGCCCATTCATGTTGTATGTGAAGGTTTAGAAGTGCGAGGGATTGTTGGTGGGGTGTTGATCCGCGCGAGACGATGTTCATCCACTCCTCGATCCACAAGGAAAGCTCCAGTGTAGTATCATTGATCCTGGAACGAAGAAAGGATTCGTTGTCTGCCGCTGTTTGGCTGTTGTATTTTGCGATACTGTTGTAAGCATCGGATCGAATTGTGTTGAGTTCTACCTGCGATAAGAGGCGAACGTCAATAGGAGTACATTCAGGATGATTTATCAGGGATCTTATTTTGCGGGATGACGTGCGCGGTGCGATATTGGGAAGATGTCCACCGTCGAGAGAGAAGCTGGCAATGTTAATCAATGCGTTTACCAAGACCGAAACGGAGGTCTTACAATAATTCCAGGTTACAAATTCCATGCCACACCCTGCCGAGACGGTATAACTCTTTTTCTTCACTGGATATGGTCGTCACTCTGAGTGGTGTCTTAGCCAGTAAGGAATCAACAGCATTGGGCAAGTCCAATTGCATCGCAAATCTCAAAGCAAGAGCTATGAGAACGAATCCATTCTCCGAGTAAGCGGCCATCAATGTGATCGCTTGCACGTCTTCCAATGACGGAAGGCTCGTATTTATGAGAAGATCTGTGAGATGCTCCCTGAGCCGAGATTGAAGTTGTCGAAATGTGATAGAGTTGAATCCTTGCTCTGCACGACAGCCAATGCTCACAATGGCATCCAAAAGAAAAGTGCTGCGCGAGGCGACGGACGCGAGGACGTCGTTCGTTTCAGAAAATATCGGAACTAAATAATGCTTTCTTGATGAGCTAGATTAACAATCGAGACGGAGGTCATCATACACTGCCATCGAAGAAACTGTATCCCTGTTAGTGCACGTTTGCCATGAGATTGGATCTTGTGCCTCCCTCCGAAACCAAAATGTCGCCTGATCCCAGGTTATCAAGCCAGTATCAACTGCGCTCAACATCGAGTTATTACGTTTAGCAAATGATGAAGGACCAGGTTGTGTGGAGATTATCGGGGTGTACCGTCGCTCAGATTCCGTCGTATTGTCTCTACCGATGTGCAACAATTCATCGCTCAGCGCAGTCACCCGCGCTTCGAGTTTTTCTATCCGGAGGGTATTCTCATCTTTCGCTGCAACATGAAATGTACAATCAGTGTTGTTTCTTGTGCATCGTTGGCATGGTCTCTTCCCGTCACATCGGACCTTTGATGTTCGGCAATTGATGCATGCGTTAATCGCTCGACGTTTACGGGACCGTTCGCCGAGCGCAGTTGCATACACTGGGTCATCAGGTGAAGGGATCATCGGAAATCTCGTGCGAACGACCAAATAATGGGCGAAGATGGGGCAAGTGGAGATTTCGGCAACTTCGCACGAAAACTCTGGGGGAGGTTAGGATTTTGATGGAGTCTACGAGTCAGATGCGGGGAAGACTGGGGTAGCGGGTGCAGGTTTTCCGACACCAACCAGGGAATACCCTCCCGGGGTGCATTTCGGCATAACTAATCGGGGAGATGAAATTGAAAACAAATGCTTAATGACAGATTCATACATTGCTGGCACGATGTTCAAAGATTCAAGATTGGTACTATTAATCTTTTGCGAAGGAATGTCAAATACTTCTGCAGAATCACCACATTGTATATTTCCATTAGAACTGGGTAGGAAAGCTCCTAGATCGCTTGTAATAAACTTCGGCTCGACTAGTTGATCTTCGGTGCTCTAACTGGTATGGCTGGTTCTAGTAAACATAGATGAAGTCCTCGTTCTTCATATCGGTCACGTCATCAAACGCCTTGTCTCCTACTCCAGTAGCCTGTGCGTTCTCTGCTTCTTCTGGATCGGACTGCGCACCAGTCTCCATACTCAAATCGACAATGTTAGCCGACTTCCCCATGCTCTCACGAACGCTAGCGTGTTTACGATTCATGACACCGATCCAAAGCACACCCAGAATGACGAGCACAATTATCGCCACGAAGAGTGCAAGATTAGAACGCAAACCCCGACGGTAGTACGGTTTCTCAGACGGCTTGAAAAGATGTGGCCCGATGATATTGCCAGCGCTAGCACCAACGAAGAGGATGCTGGTTGTCACTTTCCTTTTGGTATCACCGCCAGTATTTTGACCTGACCAAGAGTAGATCAGGGGCGATATTCCGGGATAGAAAGAGGTGAGGTAATACCCAAGAAGGAGGACACCACGGTGCTTTTTCTCACGGCCAACAACCATCAGAATGATGATTCCTATGATGGGAGGAATGCACAACATGATCAAAACTGGCGACTTCTTCTTCAGACGAGTGGCCAGCCATGCTCCACCAAGAGTGGCAATGATCTGCACCGCGCCGAAAGGCATGTTGAAGAGAATGGTTTGGAACTTGGTGAACCCAAAAGACTGGATAATCAGAGGACCGAAAGTTGTGATGCCGCCGCTAGGAATGCTAACCGCCGTCAACATTGAGAACCAAATCCAAGTCTTGACATCCAGGAATGCTTCCAAGACATGGTCCCACTTCCAAACCCGCGATGCGACACCCATTTGGTTCATGCGCAGCCGCTCGACTGCTACTAATTTTTCATGTTGGTTTAAGAACTTGGCTTCCATCGGTGAGTCCGGCATGAAGATGTATACAGCGATCGAGACCACGACGGTAAGAAGACCGCAGAAGAGGAAGATGATTTGATATGAATGGAGACGATCGGATTGGATATGACCGAGGCCATAAGAGAGGAGACTGCCGAGGATATTCACTATGCCTAACATTGAGTACCAGGCTGCGTTACGATTCGTTTGTTCGGAGCGTTTATACCACATCTGCACGACAGCGATGAAAGCAGGAGCTAAGAGAAGTCAGTGTGTGTCCAGAAGGCGATAAACAGGTCTAAAACTTACCAACCGCAGCTTCGAATGCGCCTAACAAAAATCTCGTAGCCATCAGACCAGCGAAGCTTGTTGTTCCAGCCATGCCGCACAGGATACAGCCCCAGGTAAAGACCATGATGCCTGTGAATTTACCGATTGGGAACTTCACCAGTAGCACGGCAACGATGGGTTGCATGACCAACTGGGCAATGTATACAATACTTCCGAGCCATGAGTATTGATCCGAGTTTGGGTTGAGTTTGGCATCTTCAATCAGGCCGAAAACAGATGCATAAGAAAGAGTAGTTTTGTCCAAGCTCTGAAGGAAGTAGACAGAGAGAAGAATCGGAAGAATGATAAGGTCGATCTTGCGCAACACTCTTTTGTTTTCCTCTGATGAGACAATGATTCGTTCACTGGACTCAAGCAACTCCGCAGCCTTGTCTTTGCCTCGTATATTCTGGGAAGGCTTGTGGATCGATTCCACTGTCTCGACATCGGCTTTGCCGATTTCTTGAGGTGCGGACGCAACTTCGTCGTGTTTCGACATGTCGGGATGGTGGAAACAAAAAGTCAAAGTCACCGAGACAGTTGTTTATGGAAATGTGGAGTGGAGTGCATAACAGTGGAGGTTCATCCGGACTTATATTCAGTGCCCATGGGGACCCCAGAGTCTGTCATTTCCGCTTTGGGGGGTGGTGTCGGCCGAAGTTACCGATAGCCAAGGTTATTGTCGGGACGACCCCCGGAGAAACACAAGTACATAAGGTTCGCATTGATCGAATGAAGGTAAGGAGGAGATAAATTTAGCGTTTTCTTTCATAATTGTAGGGATCCAGAGGCGAAGTTTCATTGCTCTGTATCGCGAATTCACTGTCTAAGACGCTCGATTTTAAAAATGCCGCAACAGGAAACAGTCCCACACGGCTACCAGGTGGTCTCTGCGGTTGACAAGTCAGCCCCGATCGTCAAATTGCAAACTGCAGGAAATGCATCTTTTACCTTTGAGTCTTTACAGCCAGGCCTCTTCCGGACAACATTCACATCTCCGAAGCACCTGCTCCCACCTCACCGGGCAGCACCAGTTCCACCTCGAAATGTTACCGCCTCAATTATTTCCTCTACCGGTACATCTGTGGCGATACAAGCGCACGATGTTTCTGCAGTTGTTGACTGGACAAATGGACCTCCACTAGTATCGCTCACACTCTCTGATCATAGTTTTCCTATCTACGCCGACCTGCCACATCGCTCATATGCATTCGACGGCACCGGAGTCGCACACTACACCAAATACAACCATGGAACTTTGCATCTCGGATTGGGTGAGAAACCAGCGCCGATGGATCTTTCGAATCGACATTTTGTTCTCTCCGCTACCGATTGTTTCGGGTACGATGTATATCGGACCGATCCCATGTACAAGCATATCCCGCTCCTCATCAATGCTACCTCCACAGGAGTCGTTGGTGTCTTCTCGACCTCGCACGCCCGCGGTTACTATTCCATCGGATCTGAAATGGATGGCATGTGGGGACGATTCAAAATCTATCGACAAGAATATGGCGGTCTCGAACAGTATCTCCTCATCGGAAAGACGTTAGAAGATGTCGTACGAATCTACGCCAATCTTGTCGGATATCCGATGCTGGTTCCACGCTGGGCGTTTGGTTATCTTGCTGGTGGAATGAAGTATTCAATGCTCGACGAGCCTCCCGCCCACGAAGCACTGATGGAGTTCGCGAACAAGCTCAAGCAACACGACATTCCCTGCTCCGGTTTCCAGATGTCGTCGGGATACACAGTAGCAGAAACCGAACCAAAGACGCGCAATGTTTTTACATGGAATCGCCATCGTTTTCCAGACCCGAAAGGCTTTTTGGACGCCTTTCATAGGGAAGGCATTCGGTTAATCGCCAATGTGAAGCCTTATGTGCTTGCCAATCATCCGGAATACGAGAAACTCAGAGCGGCGGGTGCATTCTTCACTGATGCAGACAGCGGCGAATCAGCTCAGGCACGCCTTTGGAGTGCTGGTGGCGGAGAAAGCGGAATTGGAGGTCATATTGATTTCACCTCCGAGGCGGGATATCGTTGGTGGTTTGAAGGAATCCGCGAGCTCAAACGAGTCGGAATCGACTGCATCTGGAACGACAATAATGAATACACGCTTCCGCATGATGGATGGAAATGCGCATTGACCGAGCCGAACGTGATCCAGGACAAAGGGGGCGAATATGGACAAGATGTCGGATTCTGGGGACGTTCGCTCAACACCGAGTTGATGGGAAAGAGTTCTCACGATGCCACCCTGGAGGCCGAACCAGAACAACGTCCGTTTATTCTTACCCGAAGTGCCACGGCAGGTACGCTCCGTTACTGCGCAAGCGCATGGAGTGGTGACAACGTAACAAGTTGGGACGGAATGAAGGGCGCCAATGCTTTATCATTGACCGCTGGAATATGTCTAATGCAATGCTACGGCCACGACATCGGCGGATTTGAAGGTCCACAACCGTCCCCCGAGCTTCTCGTACGATGGTGTCAGCAGGGCATCTATTCTCCCCGCTTCGCCATAAATTGTTTTAAGACCTCTCCGGACAACAACAGCGTTGGCGACGTCATTGAACCTTGGATGTATCCGGAAACAACACCGCTCGTTCGAGACATCATCAAGCGCCGCTACGAACTGATCCCATACCTTTACTCGCTTTCGCTTGCTAGTCACCAAACGGCAACACCTCCACAGCGCTGGGTCGGCTGGGGTTACGAATCAGATCCGGAAGTTTGGAATAACAACATCCTCACTAATGGCGAGACTCAATACTGGTTAGGTGATGCTCTTCTCATCGGCGGCGTATTCGAGCCCGGTGCCTCAACCGCGAAGGTGTATCTGCCTTCCAATTCATCCGACCCATATCTCCAGTTCCTCGACCTAAACAACGCCAGCCAAACATATTACAGCGCAGGCCAGTGGATTGATATCGCATCAGCATGGGACCAGAGTATTCCCGTCCTCGCCAAAGTCGGGTCCGCAATTCCTGTCGGTCTCGCCGAACAAGTTCTGTCCGTGGGAGAACGAACCAATCCTGCAAATCTACCACTTGATGATTATCGCGGTATCGAAGTGTTCCCGCCCAAATGGTCCTCAAATGGTAAGAGTTTTGAGAATATCTGGTACGAAGATGATGGAGTGAGTCCACCACCGGCGAGAATATCTACGTTTGTGGTCAAGTATCAAACTACAGAGGATGAGATAGTTGTGGAATATGAGGAGAGATTGCAGCAAGGCTTTGAGCCAGCCTGGTCCCAATTAGATATCATTCTTCCCGTAGGCGATAGGCGGAAAGTTTCGTTTGGCGGGAGGGAGGCGTCTTTGGGTAAGAAGGACGAGAGAGGGAGGCTACATTACAGTGCTAATATCTCACGGAGCAAACAAAACAAATCACTTGCGGAGAAGGCACGAATATAATCCTGCGTCGGATTCATACTCTGACTTATTTGATCAGAATGGAGGTAATGAAGAGCGTGCGAAGTGAAGAAACGGACGTAGAGACTTCATAGTCAGGCTCAAATAAATTCCAGATTGCATCAGGCGAGTGGCTTGTGCATTCTAAATCTCAGCGTTAATGGTGCAATATCTCTCATCTTCACTTCATGGCTGACAGGATACCATTACTACCCTGTCAGCGGAAGCATATGAGCCTATTATTACTCAGGTACCGCACGGGTGAGCGCTCATCGGACTACCCACCTAGCGATGAATTTGAGTACCTATTGCCACTATTTGATTGTCATTCTCAGGACCAATGGTTCTAGTCACCACTTCAGGAGTTTTCACGTTGATACGCAATATAGGTAGTCGCGAGAGAGAGACGTAAGTTTATAGTTAGTCCCGTACAAAATAACCCTTTCCAGAACACGATCGAAGAATATATTCCACCGAGGAGGAAAAGTACAATTTCATTGGCGTCTTATCCGCCGAGAAATTACATACGTGGACCACATGTAAACAAATTTGTGGATTACGTGAACGACACAATTCCTTAGAAAAAAAACCGGTCTAAGGGCAGTAGCCAGTTTTTTAGCCCAATATTTGAATATGATAGAGCATGTAGTTAATACTTGCGATTTTAGTATTAGTTCTGCTGATAAAATTGTCACAGCAGCGTATAATGCGACTTGCGACTCGTTGACAATGGTGTAAGTGGTGAAGGTCGGCCTTGCTTTGACCACGCTGCTAAGACACAACGACCAATAAATGCGAAATCAATCACATTAAATAGCGGGAAAATCTGATTAATATGCTCCTCCATGTTCTTTTTAGTCATCTTTGTAAGACGTCCGCCGAGATGAGAAATTGATCAACTTCTCGTTCTTCGAGTCAAGCTCATCGAAGGGAAAGGGAAGCAGAGTAGTAGCGAAAGGATGGCACAAGAGGGAGAGGCTAACCCAAATGTTTTCGTCTAAGAAACCTTGAGATGCATGGAGCAGTAGTGATAAACCATAAATTGTATTGGACGAAAACCATGCTCAAGTCATCCATGCTGCAATCACCGGCGATATTTGTCTATATTTGCGGAACAGACGCATATAAAACAGCAGTATTTAGTGGGAAAACCTGAAATCCAACCGTTTGCTTCCTCGATCAGTCGTATTGATCATGTATTCCCTCCTTTCCTAAGTACAACTTAGTTTAGAATTAAAGACCGACTTCTGACCACGATGAGGACGATGTACGATACAAGAAACATGTAGCTTACCTCTGCCGTCATCTTCTGCCACTTGTCCTCTCTCCGTTTGTTCACAGTTATATAGAACAATTTAGTGGCAAGGAAGATTCCGATGGAGATCAAATTCGCAATAACTAGATACTTGTTGCCACGGCGATACAAAGGTTTGTCGTCTTCTCGATAAAAGGTATTGGATATAATGGATCCCAGTTGGCACATCACTACTATATCGTGAGCCACAGTCCACTGGAAAACAAACAGCTCCGAAAGCTCATATCTTACTCACTATTGTAAACAGCCGCACTGATGGTTCTGCTACCCACGTTATTTGCATTTTTACTTGTCCAGCCAACGAGAATGGCATGGCAATACGGATAGCTCAAAAGAACAGTGACAAGGATATAGGTTTCCCATGGATGTGAAGTCGACATTGCACCCGGCCAGTACAGCAAAGCAATTAAACACGGGAGTGTCCACAGATTCTGACTCATGGAAATGAAGGTTCGCTCCTCGAAGACTACGCTCAGTTTGGTCAAACTGAGAAGTGAGATAATGTGAAGAATACTGTACGGGATAGCGAGGAGATTAGATGTCGACTAGTTATATGTCAACACTATGTACGATAATAAAAAGGGACAAAGCTCATACCGTGCTGAATCCGATGTTACGAAAGATCAGGGTGATGTATCGAGAGGGCGGGCCCTGGGGAATGTATGCGACAAGGCCGATTGCATACAGGGGCCACAAATTGTAATCAGCCAAAGATCGGATCAGGCTTGCAAGTGTAATAGCTTGACGATTATTCATGTCACCCTTCGATGGGTCGTCCCGTAATACTCGATTCACTGCGATGCTTAATTCACGATCAGAAAACCAACCTTTGGGCCTGAACCAAGTCTTGGTTTGCGCTGCAGATGCTGGCATCATAAAGAAAGATGCGACGCCAATCAGGAATGTTATTGCTCCCTCTGGAAGATTCATGATTAATTAGCAAACATGCATTGTTAAAAAAGTCGTGGTTTATACGTGCATTTGACACTTACCAATAAGAAAAAGCCACGCCCAGCCCGGCCAGCCAGCGACACCGCGCATCTGAAGCAATGCGAATGCAAGTAATGACGTGATGATTGTGGTAACAGACAATGCCGTCCAAAAGAAGCTGAGTCGGATAGGTAACTCACGCGAATTGTAGTAATACGACAGCCAAAGAACCATGTCGGGGATGAATCCACCTTCAAGCAGTCCGAGGAGAGCTCTCGTTAGAAAGAAGCCTGCCCTGTTCGTCATGAAAGCTTGTGACATTGCGACAGTGCTCCACAAGGTAATCTGCAGCGGTATCCAGCGATCTGGACCTAGTTTTGTCGACACCAACTGCGAAGGCAGTTCCGCGCACAGGAAAGAGAACAAGAAGATGATGTTCCCTCTATTGTAATCATTCGTGTTCAGGTTAAGGTCGTCAAGCATGTTGTCGGCAACTGCTTGGACGAGATTGCCGCGATCAACTTGAAGTCCAAAGAACATAACGCACTGACGGAGATGTTAAGATTCATAGCTGAGATTATTGTGCAAGTGCGAAACTCACAGCCCACAAACACACCCGCAAATCCAACTTCCGGACTAGCGCTTTTTCCTCAGCCTCACTCCATGTCATCTTTGGATCAAAGACATGTCGACACTCGTAATGCGCCTGGTTATACACATTCTTCCAGTACTCTGCGACATCTGGGTCCGCGAAAGGATTGTCGGTAGTGTTTAGATCAGGTGCGAATTCTTCGGTGAAAAAGTGAGTTCCATTCTTGGGAGCGGGGTCCAATGTGAATGAAGTCGCCCGCTGAATCTGAATGCTTTCGTCCGTGAACTCGTCTTTGCCTTGGGTATTATTACGGTCTTCCTGATCTAAGGCGCTATAGCTGGCTGTAATTTCAGATTCACGAATCAAGGGCCATAAGGCGTCTCGAATGTATGAAACCATTTCTCTCAATGCGAAGATCGAATCTCGATGATGTTGCGCTTGCTGAGTTTCCGGCAGTAGACAGTATGAAATGTCTGAAAGCTTATGCGGTGCGCGCCAACTGGCTGCCTTTATAATACACAAAGTGTTTGAAGCTACGAAGCAGACTTAAGTTAGTTCTTGGATTCCAACAACCGATGAAGCAAATGAGGGCGAGGATTTGGCTCATCGCGATGTCGCAATATGCTGTTGTGATTATGGTAAGCGATGTCGTGATGAGCAACGTGGGGTTCGCCCCAAACCCACCAAAACCTAGCTACTTCATAGGAAAACAATCGGTGAATCATTCCGACTAGTCGAGCATCAGTGCAAGCAGGGCAATAACAATATGAAGGTAATTCTTCCTTCTCTGAGTGACACTCTCCAAGGCTACAGGATCTGTTGATGGATTTGGTGATCTATGTGTGAAGGCTCGGGTTCGGCTAGTCTTGCATGGAACCTAAGCTAAAAGTCAACTAAACTATCCTTCTTGAAATGCAACCAGTCATCGCAAAGCTTGCCAAGGCCAATCATACAAAGGACTTGAAAGCAAATTGCTTTGCGCATATATTCCCACAGTCTCGCAAAAAAAGAAAAGGAATGCGGAATGCGGCGCCGTTATAGGTCTCCTCTCGCACGCCAGTGATTATCTAGACCCTAGAGGAAGATATCTGACATTGAAATTGCAAACATCTGTGCTGAATCTTGACTCTCTAGCTTTGGTACACATTTCTAGATGCAAAATTCAGTATTAATGAAGATACCAACGTTATGAACAGCCTTTTCGGCATTCCCTTTTCATGAATTACTCTACCCTTCCACTGCATGATCTGTTTGCGTTGATCGGAATTATTGCATTGCTTTTTGTATCCACGTTGTTGAAGACGTTTCCTTTCTTACTTTTGTATCCGTTTTCTCCTCTTCATTTGCTTCCGTACTATATAGCCTGGGCAGCCCTTGATGAAGGACCTCGGCGTTGGCCCATACATTTGGTGAATCGCCGGCTTAGTCACTATTCTGAGACGGCCAGATCCACTCAGTGCAAGGGTTTTCATTGCACATACCTGGTGAAGTGGTATCATGGATGGATAAGAGTAGTGCATATAGGACATCCGATAATTTGGTGTCTTGGACTGCCTGGACGGCTGAGCCGCTTGTTATGATATCACAAATATGGCGTAGTCGCAGAGTAACGCATGTAGTCTCTCCTTTTTCTAATTAATTCCGGTCGTATTATCCTGCTGATCTATCGGATGAAGGCCGTTTCTACAGCTTAAAACGACGGCTAGAAAGTTCAAGGTACATCGGGGCTAACGTGATGTTTTCGAGCTGCCATATGATTTGCTAATATCAAATACGCCGTTCTCATTCTTAATCTCTCACCCTTGTGAGCATAACATATAGGATATACAATGTCGGGTCCGCCTAGGTGAAGGTGGCTGATGGCCGTAAACGTCCACTCTCTAGATTCTGAATATCGTACCAAGTGTTGGTATTTGGCAGGGGAAGCCCTTACTTGTTGCATTCAAAGCAAAAGCCATGTGCATAGATCCGTAATGAAATGGTACCATCTTTGGCAGTGCATCCGTCGGCGATGGCAATCATGCCCAGGTCAATGACATCAACCTTATATTGGTTCTTCATCCCCCATTCCTGACATATTTGCGCCGAAGCATTTATGAAGGTCGCCTTAAAGACCTGGTTAGCCCCAAATTCTCTATTGAAACTGCTAGAATCACGCAGATACACGAGTCTAGGCAGGATAGAACATTGAAACTGTTGGCTGTAGATGTTCGAAGTTCAATATCTGATCCACGAACTGCTCTTTCATCATCTTCTTTCGATATTACTATTGGATGTACTGAATTGCCAGTTTAGCTTCGTCAGCAACGTAGAACGGTGAAACTTCAGGCACAACAGCTTCGAAGATTCATTAGGCTCCTATATAGAGAGTTATAAATCAAAATAAAAGAGGGGGAAAGAAAATTTAAAACGATAGGAGTTGAGATATAATATCCCTCACAAGTAATATACAATCTACAAAGCATGTGACACAGTTGCGGAGTTGTACCGCTTGCGTTACACAGACCCAAACCCCATTCCCTTTTAATACCGACCTTGAAACAACATCACATTCTACTCCGTCGAGGGTTCATAGTCAAGATACCCACACAGTCTCACACAACTCCCAGTATTCCTCAATCAAGGTATTTTCATGCACAATTTGCAACAAAAAATGCAACACAAGGCAAGGTCTCAAGAGTCATACTGATAGCAAAAATGTAGCCGCTCGCAAGCCACATCAATGCACCAAATGCAACCAAACAATTTGTAGCGACCCCGCCCTACTATCTTACCAGAAAGCACCGTCTCATGAAAGTAAGTGCAAGTGCGAAGCCTACAATAAGCCGTTAGCCAGCACACAAGTCATCGGAGTAGACATAAACTAGAAATAGCATGGTAGAATGCAAACAATGTCTCCTTCCATGGTGGAACCCGTGGTCAGGCGGTCGTCTAGCACGATAAATGTGCTTGTAAGACTGTGGTGAAAATGGTTTTATCAGGCTAGAGCCCAACTGCAAAGGTAGATTTCAGGTTCCTAGGATACTGTAGACATATTGCCTTCGGCTCGCAGAATCTCCACTGCAAACATGTGATACATATACAAGTACAATGATTTCGATGGCTAGGACTAGATGCTATGTAACAATGATTGTGCGTAGTGTAGACACTGCGCTGATAGACCTGACCATCAAAAAATTCAATGAGTAATTTACTAGTACAACATTTATCAAGTATAGAGTAATATATTAATCTAAATTGTCTTTCAAGGTACTTAAGACGTGCCAATGCATTGGGCATACCCAGGCCAAAGACCGGTGCAGTCTCTGTTAAGTGCTGAATTTAGAAAATATAAGCTCTCTAGCGTGATACCCGCTGCCTTCGCCATGTCATAGCAATAAACGCCATTCTGTTGTAGAACCCACTTGTTGCAGTTCTCAGGTGTACCCTTTTGAATTGGGTCAGAAGCAGGATTCTGAGTAGCAGTAGTAGTCATTGGGCAGATGTATTGGCCTTTCTGGAGATTGAACGAGCATGGAAGAGGTAAAAAATTTGTAGGGGTGAGCTTCGGTATTGTCAATAGCCCTTTCGCGACACAGACGTAGTATTTTGGAAACAGATTCTTGCAATTGTTTGCAGTTGCTGGATTCCATGCATAGAAATCAGCTAGTAATATGCCGTTACTATTGGCGATCTCCCAGCAGTTATTTCCCTCGGCTACTTGATAGAATCTGGTGCAGCCGCATACCAAACGGTCTAAGTTTAGTTTATTTATAATTTGATTGAAATGTGCGAGGGTAAATCAAATACGTACCTGAATAGGTGATGGCGTAATAACTCCAGCTGGCGTCGACCTGCACGTTCCAGCTGGTGGACTTGAAGCAGTGCTCCTAGAAGTAGTTCTAGCAGTAGTCACAACTAATAATGTCGTTCGAGTTATTGAAATCGCCGACGTTCATATTGAAGGCAGGCCGGGTGGGATGCCTCTCCACTCCACACAATATTCCTTCCCAACCACAAGGGATGAGCAAGCAGTGCCTGTATTGTAGCTCGGAAATTGAGCTTCAGAAATACCCCAATTATTCGCAGACGTTTCGCAAGTATCGCCGTCATACGCAGGCCAAGTGAGAGAGCAATCTCTTGTATGGAGTTTATGGGCGTTGACGTTCGTTCTAGATAAGAGAGCGACGATGCCAAAGAAGGTTTGGGAGCTAATCATGGTAATGGCAAAGTGTAATAAAAAGAGAATTCAAGATGGAGACGGCAAAGATAGACAACGGATTAGGGCAAATTATTGCAGAGTTGGCTTGGACATGTAGCTATGAAATTGTTCAGTTGCTCTTTGTTTTCAGCCAAAAATGTCCATCTCAACTACTATTCTATCAGATGTGTTGCAGAATGAAAGACTTCAGCTGATAACCCTAACCCTAATATTCGAAATCCAGGACAATGGTCGACTCTATGTAGTTGCCTAGTTAATCATTAAACGTTCTATTAGATTATTATTGCTGAGAATGAGTAAGCGGAACTGTCAGCTAGGATTTTGCCTCGCGAATACATTGATTCGTCATCATCGCATCACAATGGCGATAGATGCAGGTGTTATCTTGATCCTATGATCAGAATACGAGGCTAAGCGTGAACATGTCCTTGGCACCGCCCAGTGCGATTACGCCCCAATACCTTCTGTGATGAGGTCAAACAACAGAACACCAGTTCAGTTGTCAGCTAAAGGTTCGATATTGGGGTGAGTGGTGCGTAGTTTGATTCTAACGTTATCGCTGTATCTACATCTATTGGCCCTATCGTGTTGTAAAGAGAATGTCGCGCGAGACAAAAGTAAGGGGCGAGGAAAAAGTGAGGGACGAGGAAAAAGTGAGGGACGAGGGACGAGGGACGCAGGAAAATTGAGTGATGAGAGACAAGTGATCACTCGCGAACGACTCCATATCGCTATGCTGACACCGAAGTAATAGCCTACGGCGCAGCATGATGATTTGGACCTAGTACCGAATTATAGTGCTTGGTATTGGCTGCATCAATTAGCAGCTCGAATAGTCTCCACGACCAGACCTAGATAGTGGGTAGATGTAGGTGGTTGCAGGCGGAGAGAATTGGAAATTAACGAGTGCATTACCAAGAATCCTAGATCTAGCCAAGAAAGTTTTATGATTGGAACTACGCAATTCACGTCACAATAGCACAGAGTACATAAGAATTTATACTGCTAAGGAAGAACTGAAGATACAATATTAGGTGATTACTATAAACAATACGCATCTCAGAACTGCTCCTTATAGACGTTATTTGTTCCTCTCCGATTCTCAACCTAGAAAATTATTCCTGCAACAGCAAGTGAAGCACCCGCTACTACTAACTTCTCACTACCGGTAGTTCTGCGCATGACATTGCTAGAAGCAGCAGAAGAAGTGAGAACTGGACCGGTACTTGATGTTATCAATGATCTTCCACTACCCGAAGTTGAGGGGCGCGACGTGGGAGGATGCGCCGATTCGTAGCATTCGGAAAAAATGATGGTATCGTTTAGCCATGTAGCACCGCCAGGTGTTTCGTTCATAATTTTAAACCACGTATTTGGGCACCTCGAGGCAACGGATGAGGCGCCAGAGCTCTTTGCAGACCACCAGGAGGAGGCCGAGCTGCCATATGACCACAACGCTGCAGTAATGGATGGTGCTGCTATCTTTGTGAATGCACACCATTCCGAAGTTTCAGGGAACGGGCATGTGGGGATCACGGTAGCAGTTGGTGGGAAAGTAAGGGTACAATTCTCATACAATTTGTCGGCGTAGGAAAGCAGAGCGGCTAGGAGACCTCCAGTTGGCTTGGGAGGGTCGAAGTATTGTGTAACATTTACTGTGGCGCACTGCCATGGATCGCTGGTGATGCTGGGAACATCTCTAGGTAAGAGAGTCTTGTGAAGGGGTGTGATGGTCGCGGTTGTTTGCAACAGGATGGCTGTAGTTTGAAAAATGTGCATTATGACTGATACAATACGAATGAACAGGATTGAGGATGGATTAGAAATATGTCGCGATGACGGGGGAAAGGCGAACCGGATTTTTGAGACTGAAGATTTTCGACTTCATTAATGTTCAAAACTACGCCGCAGTCTATCGACACGAGCCTGTGACTGAGAACGACCCGTCACCAACTGGAGATCTGACTACATGCTATCCTGATCAGCACGACTGTCCGCTAGCGTGCAAAGACTATGCAAACATACACAGTTAGATATCATACTTTTCTATTAATCGACTTCGCCGTTGCAACAAGCCTATGCTCTTGCAATTTTCAGTTTCGCAGCCTTTGGACGACGCCAACTCAACCACGTTGATCCGCAATTGCACGCTTGAAGCACACGACGAGGATGTCGTCGTTGCGGCTGGTGTGAGAGCAGTGGAGAATCCTAAGAAAGATAATAAACTCTATCAGCCAAGCCTTGAGTCAGCACCAGCAGGTGCTTCAGGTAGCGGGATACGGAAGACGGAAGACGAGGTGCAATTTGCTAGTCAGACTCCAGCTAGTAGTGGTAATAGGTCACGTTTGCATGCGGGTGAAGCAGCACATGACGCTGGCAGACTACTGGAAGGCATGCACAACTTCTTCAGAGCGGAAGACAACTGTGGCGAAACCTTCTTGTTTGCCCAACAAAATGAAACGGTGGTAGCAATCTATATCGGAGATGCAATGGGGAAGGCCACTGTCGACTTGATGCTGCAGGCACTAACACGACGCATATCAGCCAATGCCACGATGGATTCTCACACCGTTGCCGAGCTCTGTGGTAGTGGACGTGCAAGTGAGCGCAGTTTTATTGTAGCAATTACTACAACAGGCGACCTTACGGGGGTACAGAAGACGTCGTTAGCATGGAGTAAAGGCAACTGTGTGGCGCTGAGGGAAACGGAGCACTGGGAACCGCTGGCGGGAGTGACAATGTGGGAGATGGCAATGGCAGGGAACAATACAAGTAATACAAGTATAGCTAGGGGAAATAGCCGCACGACGACAGGTCACGTGCACGACCACGTTCACCCGAGGCCCAAGCGCGCCGGCCCGGGGCTGCTGACGGCACTTGTGCCACCCATCTCATCGTGAGTGGCGACACTTGCGACAAGTTGGCAAGGCAATACATCGTGAGCATCAATGACCTGGAGAAGTGGAACAAGGGCAAGACATGGGCCTGGACAGAATGCAAAGACATGCTCATCGGCTACAACATGTGTGTCGGCGACGGGGCAGCCCCGATGCCTCCTCCAACAAGGCACCGAGTGCGGTCCTTTGGTTCCTGGCACCAAACCACCACAAGACAATTCTACGTCTATTGCCGCGCTAAATCCATGTCCACTGAAGGCTTGTTGCAGCAATTGGGGCTTCTGTGGCGTTTTCCCGGGCTATTGCGACATCCACGCGCTTCCAGGTGGCAGCCCAGGCACAAAAGAGAAAGGTTTCCAGAATATCTTCGTTGCCAACTGCAACAACGGAATCAAGCAAAATTCGGGACCACCAGCCAAATTCCAGCGGATAGGTTATTACGAGTCGTTCGATTTCGCGCGATTGCTTGCATCTCAAGGCTAAAAACGCAAACACGGATGGCTCCTACACGCACATGCATTGGGCTTTTGTCGACATCGACCTCAATACATGGAAGCCCGTCATCAATGACTCTGCAAAGCAATGGGAAGACATCAAGAAACTGCCTAATATGAAGCGCATCGTTTCTTTTAGTGGGTGGGCATATTCCACGGAGCCCGCTACGTACAATATCATTCGCCAGGCCATCATTAACCATCGTGACCATCTTTAACCATCGTTACCATCATTAACCATCGTGATACCTTTGCCACAACACTCGCACAATTTGCTCGCGACGAGAATATTGACGGTATTGATATCGATTGGGAATATCCAGGTGCCCCAGATATCATGGTTGATGGTCAGCCCATCGGGAAACCCTTGGATGGCCTTGACTACCTGAAATTCCTCATCGTTTTGAAGAAAGCCTTAGGCCCAGAAAAGTCCGTGTCTATTGCCGCTCCAGCATTCTACTGGTATCTGAAAGCTTTCCCTATTGGTCGGGTTTCTGTTGCTATCGACTATATTGTTTATATGATCTATGATCTTCATGGTCAGTGGGACTATGGCAACCGAAATACCTACGACATGTGCCCGTCCAGCAAATGTGTACGTAGTCATGGTGAGTGTTATAGCTTCTCTCATGGACCTTAGCTAATGCATGTTACTGACAGTAAACCTGACCGAAACACTCAATGCCCTTTCCATGAGTACGTACCGGACCCGAAAGGAAGACTCAATTCACTCCCTGTACACATGCAAATTTGGAAATACTGACCACTTCTGTAATCACCAAGGCAGGTGTAGCAAATAACAAGATCTTTGTTGACGAAGCCAGCTACGGGAGATCTTTTCACATGGCCAAGGAAGGCTGCTGGGTGTTGGGTATATAATATACCTAATACTCAATGAATCTCGCACTAGTGTGATTTTTGTTCCATCTACACTGGGGGCCCATGTGTGATTTTACAGGATCCAGGACCTATTCAGATGCAGCACCTGGACGATGCACAAAAACGGGTCTTACTTACATATTTCTGTAGACATGGCCACTACTGCTGCACAAATGGCAGCATACCTCTATCCAAATGAAGAAATCTCCGAGGGGGCCTTTAGCTGGTGGCTAAGCCCTTGTGGTGGCACCAATCTTGTTCCAGATGATATCAAGAAGGCTTTCGGCATCCTCAGTCAGGTAGCCAATGGTGAATCCAGTTTCAAGCCACCAAAGAAGCTCAAGAAAGGCAGTGGCAAGAAGGGTGATGATGCAAATCCGCGTGATCGATCGATACCTCGAAGCCCCAATAATAACAACAACAACAATTAAAATAGAAAGAAATACATATTCAAAGGCATTTTGACTGAGAGAAAGGGGGCCGGTAAAAACACGCTACGATTAAGGTCTTGCAGAAACGATTGAACAGAGACAGAGGAATTGATTATTACTTCGCTTGTCTACGGTGCGAATGCACAGGCTCTCCAGGTAAAGGGACATTGCGCGAAAGAACACTCACAAGCATGCTTTCATTACAGCTCAGCAATCAAGGTTAATTCGCAATGGCCAACCCTCACATGCGACCAAGTGGCTGTTACTATTGCCAAACCTCAGAAGAAAAACATAGGGTTAAGTCCGCAGGCTACTAAGGCCTGGTTGGACGAACGCAAAGTCGAAGGCTGGGTGGACAAAAAATACCGCATTAAAAAAAATACGACCGCGATGAATATCCACCTGCATATTTGTTGTATCCGGCTCATCCGGCATAGGTTAATGCTGGAAAAAACAGTCAAGGCCAATTGATACGCTACGTACCCGAAGATCAAAATAAAAGTGCTGGTACAATGTGGAAGGGCACTTGCTTCGTCCCATCGCTAGAAAAACTCAGTGATCAGGAATTTGAGGCGAGGGTTAAGGCCGCTGCCAACAGGAAAACTGCCAGAGCCGCGAACAAAGCAACAACATGGGCAACTGCCACGGTAGTTCACAAGTCTGAGTTCACTATCGACAGTTGGGGTCATGCGAACAATCCACCCAAGAACGAAGGTCTGGAGGAGAATGAGTGCTAGCCTAATGGTATTGCAGCAAAAGATCCTGGGTTCACTCTCTTAAAACTTGATCCTTGGTATCGTGGCATGGCACCTCTGTATAAGTATGAGCAGCCATATCGTAAGGGCTCAAATGGTGATTAAGTAACCATAACCTTCTTGTTATAATCTTAGGATAGAGATTGTTAACTATGTAAATAATAGTAATATGTAAGTTATAAGTTAATTAATTTAAGCATAGCGGGGATTACTATGCTAGAAACTATGGAATTCTAAACAATAGTATTGGTATAAGTTCATTTAATATTGTACTTAAAATCAAAAACAGACTTAGAAGAAATTTAATGAAGTTTAAAGTTTAATATGCTACTAACCCTCTCTAACGCACACGTCCTGGTCGAGCATGATCCTGCACCTGCCGCGTTACATCCATCAGCCATTTTCGATGAATGCTTGTAAGCCACGACAGTCAGCAACCAGCAAATCTGGGATGCTGTGGCTCATTGGCAGGGCGTTAGGCCGCTTCAATGACTATATCTTCATCCAGAAATGTACTCTAAGTACACTGCTGTGCAGTGTACAACAGGCTACAATCGGCTATGCGTGACGGAACCACTCGATGTCATCACACTCGCTCAGCATTGGAACGAGCCCAACTCCGACCACCAAATGTTTGCTAGTACTACATTTAGCTCCTCCAACACGGGACGGTTCTACCAAGCACTGCCGGCATATTGGGTTGCCATGGAAGCCGAAAACTCGCCGAGTGTCGCTTCTTGCTGCAGTCGACCGAGAATACATCTTATGACAAAACGCGATCTGGTCGCAAAGGTCCGACCTACAAGAGAGTCTTGGTGTCCTCGAAGTATTCGATTTCATCTATGAATTTCTCTGTCAGCATATTAACAGCACGTGATGACCCAGCGTTTAATACGGTGCACCGCCACCACGCCACCACAGAGAAAATGATCCCAACGCCAATCACAGTTATTCATCCTCACTGCTCTCTATTCGACGCTCGCAGAGAAGAAGCCTTAACAAGATCATTGCCAGAGCGAGTCGGTCTCCCGGCTCGTGGTGGCGAGCTGAAGTATTTTACGCGCTGATTTCTGCTCGTAGATATCGCTTAATATACTTCATCTTAGCGCTTAGCCTGATTTGTAAGCAGCAACGACGGAACTACTATAACACCGACAGGTTTAGGCAGTACTGGGTAGATTACCCCGCATTCCTCTAGATGCACTTAGTAGCATTCTATTCTCAAACACCTACTGGGTTTTCTATAACGTACCGTAGACTATTAACCTCATCAAGGGCATGACCTTTTGCCTCGCATGTTTTCGAACACAGGTGGCCCGCAAAGGGCAGCAGCTTCACGCAAGAACGGGTTCAGAAGTTTAGCGTCGGTGACTTCATTGTCGCAATCTGAGGGTTCAAACGAAGAGCTCCAAGCAAAAATATTGATTGGTGCCCATAACGACGGTGAACTATCCGATGTCGCTACCTTAGTCGCCCGCAACGTGCTTTCTGCGTCCTCCATGAAAGATGATGATCAGACAGATGCCGAAGCTCTCGATATTGCAACGCTCAGAATACAAATGAAACTCGACGATTGGCGCTGTGGTGGCTGCAAACTGAATGGAGAGCCTTGTCAACGACCAATATCTGAAAAGCGACAAGTCAAAATCTGCTCCCAACTCGACCAAATGTTAACTCTTTTGCAATCAAGCCAAAATCTCGACGATGAGCTAGAGGCGTTGATCATGCTTGTACATTGCCAGTCTCATGATCATGGATATGCTAAGGAAGATCGGCTCGAGCTCTGGGCTAACCTCTTCCCCCAAGGCTCTGCCAGCTGCACTGTCATTATTGAAAAACAAATTAAAAAGGCGCTTCGTCGGGTAGAGCAGCGATGTATAGGGACAAATCAGAAGAAAGAGCGCTGCCGCCGAAGTATTGGCGGCCAAAGGGTTAAGAATTGCCGCAAAACCATTGACGAAATCTTGCAGCCGGATATTTACGAGGATGCAGAACTCCTCGAGGGATACTTGAGAGTACTCGAGGCGAATATGTATTGCCCTTCTCACATCGACAAACCAGAATATAAAAAGGTCAGCACCTGGAAATCAAGCATCACTGGCATTCTTGAGAAGTCCAAAACGCAACTTGTTCGAGATGTTACTCTACTTATATCCCCGGTCGAGGACGAAGCTGAAAACATTAATAGCGAAGATGTGTCCGAAAGTACTGGTATCACTGAAGCGACAGTCTGGCCTAATGGACAGCTGCCGACTCCAAGGAACACGCGCTCGTTATCGCCCGAGTTCCGTAAGAGTCCGTCTAAATTTTGGCCGTCAGCTCTTGACGCTAGTCCTTTCCAAAGGCTCCCAAGGCTCGACGACGTCCCAAACCTCAGACAATGTTACGATCTGGTGAAGAAGGTTGTCACACGCAACTTGGCCAAAACTCACAACATAGAGGGCTACGTGTACTTGTACGAAGTCGAGGGCAATGAAGGTTTTGTCAAGATCGGATACACCAAAGCACTTGATAAAAGGCACAAAGATTGGAGTTTTGATTGCAACCGGGAGATAAAAGTGCTGTACCCACTATCAAAGGACGGTTTAGAAAAGGTCCCGAACGCAGCTCGCGTTGAAGCTCTTTGCCACAGTGAGCTAGACTACTGCAGGATCCGGGTGGATTGTGGAGCGTGTTTGAAAGAGCATATTGAATGGTTTGAGATCTCACCGGAGAAATGCATCCAAGTCATCAAGAAGTGGTCACAATGGATGAGAAAAGACCCCTTTGAAAAAGTTATGACTGACAAGGGGATGCTTTTGAAAAAAGAAGAAAACGAGAAAACGAAGGACATGGATAAGTTTATGAAGAGCGTTGCCATGCTAGCTGAGTAATTAGGGACGTCAGAAATGCAGGTTAAAAGAATGCCGAGTCCTAGATGAGCAACGAGTAGTAACCATCTTTTTACCACTCTTTTATGCCACGAAAAGTTACGTCTCAATCGCCATTTCGGTTGAGTTCTGGACTACTTATGAGCATAAAGCTGGAGGACTTTATCAGTTGCGACGGAAGCGATATTTTTACCGCGGAAAAGAACGATTGGTGTGTTTATCACTTCGGCTCAAACCTCCTCAAAGTCGTAAAAGGATGAACTAACCTCTTGTTAGGGGCCGGAATCCTGGGGAATATGAGCGTAAGTGTTTTCATGGAGTCGGAGCCTGCTAGCAAAGCGCATATTCTATGCATTATCTCTCGGGTAGGAAAGCCTGTGTAAGTACTCCGTGTAGAGAGCAATGATGTGGAACGGGAATAGTGCTAGGTAAACAGCGCAATTGACGTTAATGTACGTTACCTTCTCCTTTTACGCAAAAAATCACCTCACACAACGTCTTAGCCGGAGCATATTGAGCATCCCATCAGTTGGCGAGGCCGAAAATAGAACACTTACGTTTTCAATGTCGGTTACAGTGTACTTAAATCGTTACTCAACATGTTTGTGAACAAAATGCACAAAACTGCGTCAAACTTTGGTTTTAATAGCGAGCGTTACCGAAAATGGTTAACCACGATGGGTTCCATTCTAGTCCCCGTAGGCTCGATCTACACGTTTAGGTATGATATATGTGGGTTAATCTCGAGTTGGGCACGAGGCTCGTTTTGCTCGCCGCGGTGGGTCCCGTTCCGGCGCCTGGTTCTAAATTTTGGCGAACCTAAACAGGCAGTGTGCTCCTAGTGACGAACACGGGGACAGATTTGGTGACCTGTCGTTTGCGCTGGGAGGCTAACACACACCCATTTTGAGGTGTTTAGGTTTTGGCGATATGGAAGACAACTGAGGTGTACAGGTCCTGCCTCATGCTCACCCTCTGCTGCTGCAGGCGAAGAGGAAGTGTGGTATCGACTCTGTCGGCCCGCATTCGCTCGCTGTCGTCTCCGATGCTAACCCAACCAACCTGCCTTCTTGTCGCGAAAAGACCAGCACATCCTCTCTCCCACCTTCAACCAACACAAGAACACCAAGTGCGCAGGCTCCCGGCGCAGGGCTACCATGAGCTCTGCGGTCACCTTCGAAAGCTCGACGAACCGGGGCCTGCAGGTAGGAGGCAGCTCCGGCCACATCGAGGCCCATTATCACCCACTCGCTAGCAAGCTATCCATGCTCCCCTGACGTTCTTGTATAGGCATACTAACAGCGCCCTGCATTCCTCTACAACGACAAGACTCTCTTCCGAGCCCATCTTGCGCCAACCCCTTCCGGCCGCGACTGTGGCTTCGTCGACCGCCGCAGGTCGCTGCTCGATCAGATACGCGAGAGATGCTCCGCGCCGGTATCGCGAGGTAAACAGAAAACGAACCTTAGCTTCGTGCTCGCGCCTGACGCAGGCACAGGAAGTCGCAGCTCACCATCGAGCATCCATACCAAACACGCAAGCGATCGCCAGAGACGTGGGTGTTCTGGGTGCACGCAAGCCGACTAACAGAGACCCGGCATGTCACGATCGGTACCACAAAACACAGCAGTACTTAGACAGCCTCGGCCACTATCGCCCCACCCCCCCAACATCGTGGAGAAGGACTGGCCCCTTTTCTCCCCACCCGACCAGGTCTGAGGAGATTCGCGCAGGCTCTCAAGCTCTCATGCTCAGTAGACTCGACGGTCTGCACGAGCAGAGCATCGCTCTCGCAGAACTACATCACGACGAAATGCCGCTGCTGCTGCGTTCAACGGCAGATCACACTACCAACCACGACCACATAGGAACTTAGTGCGAGCCAACAAAGCACACAGGAACGAACACAATAGAGCATATCTTAGCCCTGAGGGCACGAAGGCACGAGGGCAGGTACATGCAGAAGAAGCTGAGCATTGAGGGGAGACTGAAGGTATGCTGTTACAGTACCACCATAGCCTTTAAGAAATGCCACGAAATAGAAGAGCTCTATTTCTTGTACGATAAACATATAAGAACATCAGCTGGTGCAGGAAACATAGAGTAGACACAGATAGGTCGCTTTTTGAGGCGAAATTACATACCCAACCCTCATATTTCTATACATCATGATACCACACTTCCCAATCCTTCTCTCATCAGTTCAATCTAGCACCAGTCTTTGCGACTTTCCTAGACCAGTGCCTGTCGCTCGCCAATTAGCTGCACCAAATCGTCTCCCTCCGCGCTCTCTCCGATATCGTGTGCGACCTTCTATGCCTTGAACAGGTACCCCACAGATTTTGAAGTCACTCGATGGAGGCAGCTAGATATGCCAAGAGAAGAAGCGGGATAGAAAGCCCACCTTAGCAACAGCGTTGTCGGGCAGATTAACGCACACAACTCTCTTAGAGCATGAAGTTTATAGTTGTCATATAGCTGACACCCCGTACTTGTTAAGCATTAAGGTACTATTGTTCTTATCAATAAATTGCCATATAAAGTAACAGAAGTACGTGCGCAAGGTTTTTATTCAACACTCATTACTTTGATTAGGGCAGTTCACAACTTAGTGCAAGCCAACGTCTATGCCCCTTCCCGCTATGTCTTCCTCTTAGCCTCTACTACCATTGCCTGTCGCTCCAGTGGAAACGCAGGTACAGTAAGCCCTATAAGTCAACACCCGATAGGAAATTCGCTTGATATACGCAAAGCAGCTCATTGACCAGCATAGAATATCATGTTTGTAATGAAAAAAACCAAACAAATTTGGATCAACTCTACATAGCAGCGCTCTTCATAACCCGACGAAGTATATCATGCCCGATCTTCAGCTTCTCAATTCGATCCCGGAAAAAATCTCTTTGCCGCTTGCATGAGGCGGGCTCGGATGCAATGTTCTCTATCTCTATGTTTGACAACCTACTAACAAAAATTGGTGAAAATATGTCTTCAAGCCCACGCATGGTGTGCCGCTCAACCACTTGGACGGTAACATTCGCTACGAATGTTTTCTGAGAGACCTTCACGAACGGGTTAGTAAGGTACTCCAAAGTTGTTATACACTAACCTTGTAGATAGCCTCAAGCCTGTCTAGCGCGTCCTCACAGCTATGCGTTTCCATCTGAGGATCTGAACCTCGACTGAAGTTGTCTATAACAGCTCCGACGTTGATTTGTGTAGACGTATGATTGGAACGGCACTCCGGAAGTGGGGAGCGGGTTGTTGCATTTTCCATGGATATCTCCAGAAGCTCCCGCTCCCGTTCCAAACGAGACTTCTTCACGATATCTGTATAATAGTGATTATAGTTGATGGGATAACCCTTGAGGTCCTGGACAATTCGGTCAAGCTCGGCTGTTGCTGAGCGGTACCTCTCTTTCAGCTCCTCTTCAAATCGGAAAGCCCATAGACGTGAAATCACATCTTTAGGGCACAAATCTTCAAGTAAAGTTTCGAGAAAATTCCTGCACACATCCGCGATGTCTTCTACATGACTAGTAGCAAGCTCTGGCCATTTCTCTGATTGTTGCCAAAACAGCTCTCCAACAAGGAGCGGGTTGAAGCTTCCGGGTAGTTCTCTTCCGCGGTTTCGAATGACAACATTGCCAACCCAAGCGAGATACTGGCTTCGGTTTAGTGACACTGGCGCACGTGAGGATGGTGGAACTGCAACATCTAGATCGATGTCACCTTGCTGGGCTTTGTCAGACCGGTCGATCTTATACGAATGGCCCTTCATGCGCATGTTTGCTGCGAAATCGGCGTTCATTTTCTGGATGATTGCTCGTAATCGACGGATTGCAGCTGGTGATGTTGATGAAAACCGCTCATTCGTGGCATATCGGAAGTAAGACCCCTCGTAATGTCCGCTCACTGCAGCGGTACACACCCTATGGAAATGGAGACTCAGTTGAGACAGATATTCTCTACACTCCTCGGGTGTCGATCTGTGATCCCCTAGGGCCGATAGTTGGCCTTGGGAGTCTTCCAGTGCTTGGTTGAGATCGCCATGAAGCTTGGGGAGCTCTTGTTTGATATGCTCAAATAACAGTCGGCTGAGTCGATCTCGTAGTGAGTCAACACCAACGTTATCCTTGGAAAGGCACCTGAAATTTGAATTCCGAAAATATGCTGCCTCTGATGCATTTCGTTCCATGAATGAGTTGTCTCCTTCTTCAAAACTTCGATTCTTTATGACATGCCAACCTAGCTTGAAGAAAATGTCTTCGTTGCGAGCTAGGTTGATGTATGCAGCTTCCGTTCCAGACCCCGAGGGAAGTCGATCAGGTTTGGTAATGATTCCCAGAGTACGCTCTCCGTCCGGATCAACCTTCCTAACTTTGGAGAGGATACCTTGGTTAGCGTAATCGTTGGTGGCAGAAACCACCGCCAGGCAGATTGTACGAGATTGAGAGATGTACCGGTCTGTGATTTCCTTAACGAGAGCCACATCGGTCGTAGTGACACCTTTGGTCTCATTCTGAATAAGGCCGGGCAGATCAACCAGCGTGAGTTGAGGTCTCGATGGCCCTTCAATCTCGATGCTAAGAACATCTCGAGCGAAGGCAGTAGTCCTGGCATTTTTATTGCTGAGTCCCATTACCTCCATAGCTCTGTCCATGATCTCAGGAAGCCCA
Organism: Dendryphion nanum; assembly: GCA_020744415.1. Classification (NCBI taxonomy): domain Eukaryota; kingdom Fungi; phylum Ascomycota; class Dothideomycetes; order Pleosporales; family Torulaceae; genus Dendryphion; species Dendryphion nanum. The sequence goes on along the minus strand of JAGMWT010000013.1, from coordinate 19,709 downwards.
TCGAAATTTGTAATAGACTCTTTAAATCCCTCAATTGCTTGCCTCTCCTCCGGGGGCCGTTGGTCATCTGGGATGACTTTGATAGTGAGGGACTCGATAGTCGAGCGACGTAAGATAATTTCTGTGGCGAACCGGGTACACAACTCGTCGTTCCTAGGAAACGGTATTTCGGTGAGCGCCTCTAGAACAGAGCTTTTGCCCGCTGACTGATCTCCACACACCACGAGTTGTGGGAGCGCGATAATCCCGTCTAGTCCACATTTGCGCACCTGTGATACTGTATCGAGAACTAGGCGCTGTTCATCGCTTTGAAGTCCTTCTAGGGATACGGTAGTGCTGTCGAAGCCTATATTGCCATTGACTATCTCTAAGTTGACTGTTAGTGACGTGATTGAGTCGTCGTCGTCACCGCAGGGACGTACCCTTTGCTTTAACCTTTGCTTCAAGCTTCGCTTCTCCGTGCATTGTGGACGGAGGTTGGGAACTAATGGAACGGCGTTTCGGTATCGCTGGTTTCTTTTTAGGTAGCTGTTCCATGACAAATACTGAATTAGTCACGGTGATGACACTACTGATACTACGAAGATCTCGTTTTATATAAATCGACAGGTCTTTGACAGAAAATCATATCACTGATAGGCAGCGAACAAAAACAAGTCTATGGATCTGATGGTTCTATGTCGTTGAATAGGGAAAGGGATGAGGAAGGCTAGATTGGAGTTGATCGGCTGCACCCTCAATTCTGGCCTACAAGGCTCTTGTCGTAACTATCATTACACAATAGAGGCAGTGAACGTTCGCCATGTTGGCATCACTGTATGGCAAGCGTCACCCCAACCTCACCCCACCTCCAGAGCGCTTTGACAAGACAGATGAATGGAATTTACCAAGACATCAATCTCGAGATATGTTACACTGCAGTAACATGCTAAGCAGTAATCAATAGGAAGTATTTGAAAATGCGAGTTTTCGTACTCTCCTTGGATATGCGTGGGACCCCGCTCTGTCTGACTATGCATGCATATGGGCATCACACAAAAATAGTGGTGAATGTAAGCGTGGAAAGGCAATGAATAATACCCATACCTTTTCCTTATCATACGCCAACCATCGTGAAAAACCTGGGAATATCCACAGGATTCTAGTTCCAGCCATGTGCAACCTTTCGCCCTAAGCAAACCTTAATCAAGCCCGTTAAACTCTGTCAATAGGATAGCTATCTCCTCTTTATCAATAAGCTTCGTATGATGAAGTTTGCACAACAAAAAAATTATGGCATATTTCTTGAGAGTCAATTGGTTCGAGCACTGGGAAATAGATTACGTAGGGTTGGAGACGTGGTAAATTTTGAGTGGATCGGCAAGATGTACGATAGATGAACCAGCACATTGCACGAACCCGAATCTTGACCCAATCAATTCAGCCTTGTTATCCGGCTCTAAGTGCCATACTGTCTAATTTCTATTGAGCATACTGCATTACTTCTTCTTGATCAGACTCAGTTCATCAAAATCCGCCGCTCGACCAGATGGTAAAGACACCGTCAAATCGTGATATGCCTCTTTCCCTGCAAGGTCCTATTGGTTATATTTGTCCTAGCCGTCGCATAATACAACGGCCAATAGAGTGATCATTTTGAGCCCAAATGTTTGCGTGGACTTTTGGCCAGCTGGACAGTACACAGCGAACAGCATAAAGCCATGCTCTTGCTCAACGTAACTTACGTCTTGGCGCGTTTTCTCAGAACCCAAGTGAGCTCGAATTTCGAACCAACGTTCCGATCTGAAGCAAAGGGGGCCAGGACTGAAGGCGTCATCTACACTGATACGATGACAGAGTTCAATATCTGCTTTCACGTCTCCTCCATCTTCTGTAAAGCACCGGTATACGCGACGAGTTGGTGGATAGAGACGCAAGATTTCTTTCACGATGACGTTGACACAAAAACCGTAAACTCCAGGCATGGTAAATTCTCCTTTGAAGCGCCTCTTTGATATATCACTCATGTAATCCTTCGGTAATTTTCGCTGTTTTTGCGTATTTGGTGCATTCCGGTAACGAAGTTTGATAACACATACTAAAACTACTCGCCACGTAGTCTCGTATGCTGGAAGTAGCCAGTTCATAGGGTTAGGGTTACTCGGTTCAGTGAATCAATTTCGCGGTCTTCACTGGAATCTCCCGCCCTGCACACTGCTCTCAGCGCTTCGTGGAGTTTAGAATTTGATTCGGAGGTCCATTCTGATAATGGCTTCGTCGTCTCTTTGGACGCAGTCCACAAGTCATTCATTCCCTGCCCAGTCAAGATGAGGTGATTCATAGGATCTCTGGAGTTTATGACCGAGTCGGGAGTATTGATGAGAAGTCGTAGGGAAACCTTAAGCGTAAAAGCGTGGACTAGCTCTGGAGCTAAGAAATCTAGACTCTTATATAAAGCACTCTTATGCAATATAGAATTCCTAATTTTGCAAGCCTTCGATGCCAACAAGCTCTATTCTTATTGCTAGATACATGTTGTAGCAACTGGCGATAGCATTATTGCAATTGATTTTGAGAAAAACTAATTGAAAAGCACTGAGATTGTTTCCTATCTACAGTTTTGCTTTCGTTTGTTGTGCGTATTACAGCAACGCGTGGACGACATCAAATTAGGCACGTTCGCCCACGAAATCTCCGCTCACTGTTGATATTAGACGAACAGTGATTGAAAACATGTAGCCCGTATTTTTTGTGAGCTTGCTTTAACATGGACGTACGATAGATATGGTCTTTTGTCTTTGAAAATTCTATGATTATACCCTCACAACTGTATCCTATCCTGACCAAGCTTGGTAAAGTTGCCGCACTCCATCCAACAAGCATCCAGTAGTCCAAATTATGGCCAGTGAGAAAGGTAACCATCGTTTGAATTTCCAAATTGTCGATAATACTACCAAAGATGAGTGCATGAGGCAGACTAAACTGAACATGGCTCCCATCATGATCAGTGTGATTCCGAGCCTAGAGCAGTCTGGGCAAACGAATTGATCGATGTAACCCTTTAACCACACTGCGCACTTGAAGATGCTCTTGTAGGAATCCAATATTTCACAAAAAGCCACAAAGAGGCCACAGTAAATCCACGAGGTGTCTGGAAGGTATTCTGACAGTGTTTTCTGCCTGTAGTGTCTTTCCCGGGCTAGACACTGGCAGTAGAGGAACGTACGCCATTCTTCATGTTGTTGTACATTCCATTCGGTTCCTTCATTGTTGACCCGGCGCCACATTTCTATAATTTCTTCCATGGTGTAATAATCATCCATTGAACGGCGTCTCGTAGATTGTGACATTGCTATCATGACAGGTGAACGAGATCGCTCGTCTATCAAATGTGTCAATTGGGGAGCTGTGGAGATTATTAGTTAGGAGTGGTTAACAATGAGCTAATGGTAACGAGTCTTACCATGTGGAAAGTCTTTGAACTGGTCGTAATAGGCTTGGGGACATATGAGAACGGATTGAATTCTTTCTTGAATTAGCGACTTCACGGACAACCACTTTATAACGCCTGGAGAGAGTGTGAAAGATTACCTCTATCCTACGAAAGATTTGAAGGTAGATGAGTTATGACTGTATTTTGAAGTAATTTAGGCACTGTACTGAAAGCTGATTGTAGATTCACTGGTAGATGCTTAGTAGACTAAATAAGCACACAGGCATCAGAGATCTCAACCGTTTCCGATCCGAATCTGGATTTATGATATTCCCGTGCCGGCGATGCTCGATGCCGATCGCACTACGACTTAATTCAATCTACTACAGTGTTCCAGGCTGGATACAAAACATGCAGAACCGTAGATTAGTAATCCTAGCATTACCTCTGTAACGTTAGATAAAGCAGGCTAGAGTACTCAATACACTAGACCATACATACCAACCCGGTTCGTGTCAACAGATATTCACCAATAGCCTTTCGGACGTCAAAGTGCGACAAAAGTATATTTTCCGTATATGGGTGGAGAAATGCTCCTAGACGTCCATCGACCGCACTCTGTTGAGCGAGATTATAAGCTGGGAGTTGAACAGGCGGGACCGTTCGAACACCTGCCTATATTTTGCTAGTTCTTGCGTCCTCAGTGCTTGGCCATCGTAGATCGTAAGGTCCTCGTGGTTCTAGGATTGAGTTTTATTCTTAAAAAAAATCGAGCTCACTTTAATCGACAATATACATTTTAGTAAAATCTCGAGAAACAAATTTCAATTGAATTAGCCCTAGGAGTAGTTTTTCATTAGAGAGCCTTATGTAAAACAATGAGGATTTCGTTGAGACATGTTGCTATTGTTAGCAAAACAATTCCCAGTTTGTGGGTCGAGGGTGCAGCAGAAGATGACTGCCTATCGTGGTTGAATCTACAACAGAACTTTATTCAATGGATAGAAGCATGCGTAATGTTTTAAAAGTAATAGCTGATTAGGCGTTTGGGTTGATTTGGTTGATTTGGTTGATTTTCCATTCAGCTGGGAGGAAATTTGTGGGTTAAATACAACTAGACGGAGCTGTTTCTTACAAATACATAGGTACAACATATTATGCATGCTAAGGTACGGCCTATGATGAAGAAAAGATTAATACGGGTTGACTGTAAGTGAATGTACAAATGGTGCTAACTCAACCGAAGATCGGTCTCATCACGATTATTGTCTCTATTGGGTCTCGACCATTCGCAGCAAGGTTTAGTTTGCAATAGACATTATATGTGTATTTCCCCTGATTGCATCCCTGTTTCTTCATATCAAATACCTCTGTTCGCAGCAAAGAAGTGGAATGGGAATATGAGAAAGATATTTCAAGAAACAGTTTTAGGACCGTAAACAGATTAGATGATCTCCTAAATGCAGCTCTTCGCAACAATCCTCCCTTGAATACCTTCGGATATATCTCTAGTAAGTGATGATTGGAGAGTACACTTGCAAGTTATCTATAAGTATCAAGATCCTCTTAGATTTTTGTGCTTTAGTGATCTTCCCTGATCTATATTCCCGCTTTTCGTGTGCTGCTTAACTTCGAATTATCATCCTTGATCGTCTCCCCTGAAATTGTTTGGAGATAGCCTTCCTAGGGTATCCGCAGTAGTATTGATTACATTTTCAATTCGAGGCATCGTATTGCCAGCAAGAAGACCATAGGAAGATTCTACACACCTATCGCAGACTGAAGTTTTCTGTATGAGACGAATGCTGGAAGCAATGTTCTCGAAACTGTATCCGTAGAACGGAGCTTGAGGTGTAGGAAAAAGTAAGCCTCGATACCCAAGTTCTTTAGCCAAAGTTCCGTATTGTATGGCATTGCATTCAAACGTGCATTCATTTTGATCAAGCCGAAGACTCTTCAGCAGAGCTTCCAGGCTAGACAGCAGCCTATGGATTGTCCTGGATCGGTGTTGATTGAATTTATCTATTTGCAATTAGGGAAAACATTCTCTAAATACAGTGAGCGTGATATCTTACCAGATACATAGTCCCAGATTGGGAGATTGATTAGTTCCACTGGGCGTGTAGCATGGAGTAGTGCAGTCTGTGTCACAGCCCTGAAGATGCTTAACTTCTCGAAAACATATGATATACATATCCAATGAACAAGCTCCCTACAGTAGGTCTTGGGAACGTTCTCTTCCATATTGTCGATCCATTTGTCCGAAAAAGGTTCGATGGCTTCATGACATTGGATGTAGTCCACCAGGACCGCAATCTTCGTGAGCATGATGACACTGATGAGGGGAGGAACCTGGCGACTACGACCGTGGATAATGTTCATTACTATCAATGCCGCTTCGGGATCCTGTTCTTTCATGGCAAGCTCCAAATGGCGCTGGGTTCGAAGTGTATTCCCTTCCGTCAATCCGCCCTGTAAACTCTTGCTAAAATATGGCGACGCTAGGGTCAAGTGCTTAGAGGACACTCGTATTCGCACAAATATCTCGTCCAATTCTGACGTAATATTCTCCAATACCGTGACAGCAGAGTTTTCTTCAATATTCCGGACTGTCGCATCGTTCTCGTTGGAGGTTAAGCGTTCATTGGGTAAGGAAAAGTCGAGTTCAGTCACGAAAGCCAACTCACCCTTGCTTTTCTTTTTCTTCTTCTTTCCGTTTTCCAGTGATGGTGGTGATTGTATAGTTGGACGTCTATAACCCAAGCTTGGAGGTGGAATAGTCTCTTCAAACTCGCTATCCAACGGCCATACTACTTCTTTGGGCAGGAGCAAATCGACATCGCCTTCTGGATCTACTATGTGGGGTAGCATTGTTGATTGAGGGAGGCGATCTTCAAGGTAGAGACCCCCAAAAAGTAGTGCTGTAAGTAGATAAACCCCTGGTATGCTCTAATGGAGGCTAGTGTGGTGGTGTTGATTGTATATCATGTCCCTCAGTTCTATCATACATAAAGCGAACACACTTAAAGTTGAAGTATGTGGCCTTAGCTACTTCCAGCGGCACAGCCTTTCTTTGCATGCAAATAACTACTAACTAATAGCCATTAGTTGTGGATAGCCTCAATGCAGTACATAAGTTTAAGATTCGATCGAGAATGTGTTCTTCCCTACATGGGTGTGCGTATCTCCTTCGTTCGATATTGTCATACTGAGACAATTCTTTTGAAATCCAAGGATTTTTTCGACGGCCAAGGCTGAAAGAAAAATACTGCGTGATGCGAGGTCGAGAATGCGAAGTAAGTCGAGGGCAAGAATCATAGTTGCGCTAACAGTCGGCCAAACTAGTGAGGTTTCACAGTGCTACACGGCGCGAATGATATTTAGTTCACATACCCATGGCTGCGTTTTCATTACACCCACTAGAATACGATATACCAATCGAGACAGCAGATCTTTCCGCGACTTGAACATGGTTCTCCAATCATGGCGCACCACGTGTAGATTGACACCGACTTCAGTCGTACTCTAAGAATATCGTACAACCCCACTTTGTATCACTTTACGAAATCGAAAACCAAGTAAAGATTGGCAATCTTGACGACGACGAGAATGTTTCCGTTCGGGACAAACGAGGAAGTGCTGTGCCCAAGCAAAGCGACCCTCCGAAATACTTCGCACAGAAGGCAGCTCAACTAACCTTTTACCCCTGAGGTAGCAGTCCAGGTAAGAGTCTGGGTCCGTTTCATGCATATCATGTATATCTAACACTGTAAAGAGAATACACTTGTCATCGACGACGACTAGTCTGAGCTTTGTGTCGATGATAGTAAAAAGGACAACCATAACGAAGGTCATCGTCCCAAAGAAGGTATTGCTATTACGTTGGCCCCCAAGTTTCCTGGCATAAAGGACGGTATCAACCATGAGATAATTGAAGAAATAACAATCCGAGATCGTGCGAAGAAGGAATCGCGTCCACCGACAGTTTTTCATGCAGGGCGTTGGCAATAGCATCTTTGAGGCAAGTTGTCTGCGTGGTATACTGATAGGTTGATTAAGAGTATCAAGGGTGAGTGACATATAATCCTCTTAAAGCTTTGGCCAATTCAACAGAAAACGAGCCACTCTTGGGTGCGAAGATCCCCACCAAGATATTTCTATTAGCAACGTGATACTGACTGCCGCAGAGGAGGATGGTTTCTTGATTGATCTGGATCTCGCCATCAAGATCAACTGTGGGAATGCATCTAACGCACCGAGCAAAACTGGGACTAAAGTGTTCATAGCAATTAGAACATTCTATGGCGAAGAGCACAACTTTATGCACGACCTTGAGTCATTCTTCTAGGTGCTATTCTGAACTTGTATCCACTGCACTAGGTCAGGAGGGCGTCACTGAGTCTCGAAGTTTAAAGCATGGAATTTCGAAAATACTGATAACTTCGCGAAAACCAAGAAAGGCTCTGTGAATGAGGAGGATAAGTTTGGTGAGAAGGTAGATGTCAATTGTACCGCTTACTCGATCTTCTTGTACCACTCTTTTTCCCTTCTCATGCCATCTCTTAACTCGCCGATAATCCCTTCTTCGTTTGTCTTCTAGGTATAGGAAAGTATCGTGGAAGGGGAGATGGTTTGGGGGTCATCAAATTCTTCAAAACCAAATTCACCTCCTTTACATCCTAAAAGACGCATTGCCTTGTACAATGCTTCAACAAGCATAGAAAGGAGTAGGGGGAGCCATAAAGTAATTTGAAGGTATTAGGCTAAGGGCAGGTATAGTAGACTACGTTCGCATAGCTACAGTGACGGAGCCCGGTCCAACGAAAGGCAAATTCCCCAACATCGAGAGGGCACTTGCAAACTGAGCAAGAAATCATCAAAGAGTAGGCCTGCTACTAACTGATGTCATCATCAGGGAGAAGGCCCGTTTCTCTACAGCAACTGTTGGTAACTCAGAAAGGTACCTAAAGGCAAAAAGCACGAACTGGTTAAAGAAAATCAAGCAAGAAAACAATCTAATAGTTATGACATCCCAAAAGAACTCAGATTCTCCATCGAATGTGCAGACCCCAGAAGCTATGTTTTCCAAGTCGCCGAGCGCAGTATCCCGCTCGCCTGTCACTATTTCAGACAAAAGGAGCGAAGCGAACTTCAACTTGAACGCCACAAACGTAGACTATTATGATATCTGAAATCATTTTCAACCGTTACATTCATCAACTAACACTTCTCAAAGAGATGCAGGTACCCAAAGCGCTGTTAATGCTGATCAATTGACGGGCCTAGACTGATTTCGCCGTATGCGACTGCAAATCGGCTGGGTGCTCTCCCCGGTCCATACACTTCCTTATTTAAAGAGATGCAGAATAACAACGATGAGTTGAGCAGTTGAGATCCTGTCACAGATTGTTCTTCTATTGCAACCAGTACTCCTGCATTTATAGCGAAGGAGTGTGGGTGGGTATTCGGGCACTGAGAATACAATCAACTCTAGTAGAACCCGCTGACGGTGATTTTCCTACTGGGACATGGGCAAATCGGTTTCGTCGAAGGGGTTAGAGTGTCTGCAGAGCTTCCACGCTTCGTCAGAAAACGAATTCTGCTACCATTCAGCTACCACGCCCGGCGACTGAGGATCATCAAACAGGAGGCGGATGCTCTGGAACTGCTGGTGCATTCTTGTCCTGTAAAGATCATAGGCAGGTACGAGGATGGCTCCTACAGCGGGAGGCGGTTCTATTCTGTTTTGATGTTTCCGGTTGGAGAGTGAGACCTAAAGACCTTCCTCGAAATGGTTGGAGATCCGTCCTGGGATGGACATCAGAACAGCAATATGAAAGAAAAAACTTGGCTAAAAAAGTGGTTCAAATGTCTGGCCTCGGCTCTATTATATATGCACAGGCAAGAGATACGACATCACGACATTAAGCTGTAAAATATTGTTCATCGGGGCGACGATATTTTCCTCACCGATTTCAGCGCAGCCAGCCAGTTTCAGGTCGGTCAAACAACCTGAACTGAAACTCCTGCATAGAATTCTGCAATTTAATCGGCTCCTGAAGTTATCAATAAGGCAGAACCGCTCAACAAGCACGGTCGCGGTACCGATGTCTTCGCGCTTGACACGGTCTTCTGCGAAATGCTGACATTCGTAGACGGTCGTAGTCTTGATGAATCCCACCAAATTTGCGTTAATACCGAGGGTCAAATACACCACTAGTCTTTGATCGGATGCCGCAATGAAACCCCTGCTCTATGGAAGATGCACTCCAAGATTCAATGATTGTTTGGCGCACGTGTTTTTTAAGATATCTGCATTCAACCCATGTTGGCATTTAATCGTGAAGACTGACCATGTGCCTCTATGGTTGAGAAGAGGATACGAATTTTCCCAAAATGGGAGAAAATTCCATGCTCTTGCGACACCGAATACATTCAAGAAAGTATTTGCGGTCACTGACATATTGATAAATTGTCAGAGGGTGCACTATTATTACGCTACGCTCCCTATCAATCTCGTCACCACAATGTCATGTACACAGAAGACCTAGTTAGCCGGCGGTCATTCTTGCGTCCAGCACGAGTCCACGACAACAGGCTGTGACTTTTAAGCGCATCGGTTCATGCCGTCGGAGAGAACACTAGGCTTACTGTCTGCCTATCTCCACCAAGGCCAACAAGTGCTGCTCTAGACGCAGACCGCTGGCTCTTGTAGTTTATTGCGGGGAAATATCTCGTGGTATACATAGTGTAGGTCACGTCGGATAGGAACTGCGGAGGACGAAGCAGATCGAGGTAGATGAAGAAGGGTACTCCACGTATATGGGGTCTTGAGATGCTTGGCCGGATGTGACGGAAAATGATATCATATTGGGCATGATATAATATATAACTGGTTAGGTGTTACAACATTGGATTGTATGATAAAGGCAAGTAGGAAGATTACAAATGAATATTCAAGAAAGTCGTGGCAAACTTAGTCCTACCAGCAAAAACTAGCAGGGAGGTAGACGACCCGCTCTAGACACACTCTTGTTTAGAGAGTGGCGGTATCTAACTTGAGGAAATGGGGATGTAGTGGAGGTAAATATATTATTCCCTGCCGTACATCAAACATTACTGTGAATGGCGAAACGCTACGCAGAGATAATAGCCGCCATCAGATCGAGTTGACAAGATCAGCCCCTTGTACTCATCCTTCTTGAGCCCATTACGACTGACCGATACATCAGCCATCTGTCATATAAGCTCGCGAAACGGAGCTCGGTTAGACTCCGAACTATTTATTCCCCTCGATCCATAACTTCCCACTCGTCAGCTGAGTCCACCTCCTCCTCGGCTCGATATGACTTGCTAGCTACGTCATAAAGTTGCATGGAGTCTTTGACACTCGTTTGCTGTGTGATGAAGAACGAATGAGCTTTGTCCAAAGGACGACCTTGACAGATATAACCGATAGGTGTGTGAGTCACATCCTGACCCTTACGACGAAGAGCGAGCCACTCTAGGAGGAAGCTAATGGAGTTCGTTGTCATCATAGGAACCTCTTCATTGGGAATTGTGGGAGTCCGCAGATACATATGAACTGCAGCGCATTCCATGAAATCCATATAAAGACGACCTGCGAGAATTCCGAGCTCGATGGTGAGCCAAGTCGGGAAAGTATTATTGTCCGGAAGGCGAGGAAAAGCGTAATAAGATAAATTGCTGAAGTTCAGCATTTTCTTTGTGACTGGGGCAGCGTATGTGATGAGATGGATCCTGGGCGGACTTCGAGCGCGGATGATTGGTATCAACAGCTCCACCTCCTCAGAAATGACAACAAGTGCGGTTTTCGTACGAGGGCACCACAAAATCCACTCAACAGGGCGCTACATGACATATCTGTTAGTTATTTTAGAAGGAGATGTCCACGAAATGCGCTCACCATGAAATCATCTAAACATGCACCGTTCTTTGTCTTTATGGTCTTCATGAACTCCACCGAAACAAATAATGCTGAAGGCGTTGGCGAAACACCAAATCTATGCCCGGTCACTGTACGGCTGATCGCAGCAAACACGTGCTCATAGCCTGTCTGTCCATCAAGTACACCAGTGCATACAAACCTCAGAATCTCCGGGTGGAGACCAGGAAAACGAAGGGCTTTGTAATGTATGGGCTTTTGTATTTCCCGAATCTCTTCAACCTGGAACTCTACCTCACGCTCCTGTTCTACTTCCTCAAGTGCAGAGTGAGTGGTGAAGCTAACTGTGGAATTACGCTGAGCAGCTAGCTTGTTGAGAAACCCCTGAAGTTCTGGATATGGCGTCTCATTAATACGATGATATGACTCTTCCATTGATCGCCCATAGAGTTGTTCAAGCGTCTGCTGCTCAGAATGCTGTAAGACCCCAACGAAGGCATCTCTCTCCTGCCTGCAACTGAGGAATTGAGAATTCTTCCATTCGGCATTCATTCGATAGCAAAAGTCATTACCTTGGGCCTGGTATAGACCCTGAAGCTGCAGGTTGTTTCGACAGGTCTGTTCAAGAAGCCAGTGGATAACATGGGATGAGTTAACGTTGTCCTTGTCAGTCAGCTTACAGACATCGAGGATGCCCTGATGAGTCTCAGGGAACGCAAAGAAAACAAGCGATTGCGAAGTGGCGAGTTGACGAAGTCTCATTGCAGCTAGTACTGTCAGTACTGTATGACATGTGTAGAGGCTCACGGTAAATAAATACCTTGCACTGTATGATCTTTCGTCTGGCCCAGAGCAAGAGTGAGTGCCCCACGAGACTCTTGGGGCAATTTCAGATCGATACCACGGGTGTGCGCCTCGTCAAAATACACTATGCAGTCCTCCAGCTTGTCAACGAAAGCGGTTGCAAGTAAAGGAACCTTAGCTTTGTTTCCTCGATAGCGAACCCACGCTCGATTATCAGAGCCAAAGTATACTGCTGCTTTGGCTTGCGTATCCATATCAAGCCACTTCTTCACTAATGTCTCGTTGTCCATTTCTAGGATATATGCACCAGCATCGATAAGAACTCGAATTCTCATGTCTGAAAGCTTCTTGAGCAGCCCTTCCTCGGTCAACCGCCTTCCCCCGCGAGCGGCTATATGATACTGGCGGTTCCGGGGCTGAAGTAGATATGTCAGAACTTCTGCATTGGTCTGATGTAACTTCGGGAGGTCATCCTGTGCAATTGTGAGTGGTAGCATCATCTTGTTATCGTTGGTACCGCTAAAACCTGTCGTTCGCGCGCCTGGGTTTATCTTTGGGTGCATTTTTGCAAAAAGGGGCAAATCCCAACCAGAAGCCTGTAATTTTAGACCAAATTGTTTCGCGTGAACTGGGAAAACAAATTGGTTCATGTAATGGTTCAAAACAGTTCGAGCGCAACGGAGATGCTTGTAAAGTTCCTTGAGCTGTCCATGATCATCAATGTTGATGACATTCCAATGGTGTAATGCTTCAGGAAGAGTGTGGCAACCACTAATCCACCTATCATAAGATGACGAAGGATCGTGGGATGAGAGAATGTGACGGAGTCCCTCATTGAACTGAGTAGGCGTTAGGCCAGTGTAGTAAAATGCGAGACAGGTAAAGATAATCGCAACATCAGGGTGGCCAAATTCAGCTTGCTCGGAAGGAACACTCTTTGCTTCAAATGGCACGGCGATTGGATCCCTCCTAGGATGTAGGCCATACTGAACATTCCATCGTTTCTTTAAGCATAGAAGAAGTATTCGGTTGGAAATCAGTCCATGAACGAGTAAAAGATTTTTCGCAGCTACTTCTCGATCCGCCAAGTACTGTGTCGCGCGTTGGAATAATTTTCTATTAAATGGCTGGCTGGAGAGAAATTTCTTCACCTCCACGTGTTCTGATGATGGGGCCGAGTCGGAGAACTGTAGGAATGGAGTTTTACCGCCACTGATGTCACCGGTTAGACGGTGATGTAATTCTTCCTCAACGTCATCTTGGAGGAAGTAAATCATAGGAAAGCCATGGTCTCGGTTGATGACCTCAATACTGCGTGGGAAAATCCTGCTGAGTTCAGGAAGATGATCTAATGTGAGCGATAAGACCATCTGTGCTAACTTCCAGCGATGCGGATGACCGTCAACAGATACCTGCGGACCACTGGGGTATATCAGCTGTGTCTTGACCGCCAAAGTAATGTCGGATTCATCTAGAACGTCGCGGCAGGTTTCATTCAACCATGACTGAAAATCAATCATTTGGCGTGCAGTAGCGAGCCTAGCGTCAGCGAGGTGCTGCAGTCCACTGAGCTTAAATGATAGAACGTGCTCTGGCGCACTTAGAATTACGCCTCGGTATCGAAGCATGTATCTATGAGTCTCTTCGTAGCAATGAAGCACATCAGATGAAGTATCAGTCCTCCGGGAAAAGGGCATGTGCCTGACCTCACGGCCAACAAGACCTCCCAACCTCGATTGTACCACCTGGGCTGTCTGGAGGATGAGCGACTTGGGCACGATCAAACGGGGGACTTTTTTCCCATCTCCTAGAATAGCCATCGCCATAGGTATGACACAAGATGTTTTTCCTATAAATGAGATCAATGAGTAATAAAGTTATGTATCGGATGACTCGATTTACCTTTTCCCATGTTCAACTGTAACACGGAATTTGCATTCGATTCCGGCGCAATAATAGCATGAGCAACATCAACCTGTTCAGGACGTATCATAATATTACTGTCGACTTCAAACAATAGCCAATCGGGATATTCTATAGGTTTCCAGTTTTCATGGCCTGGGTTTGCCAGCTCTTCGTGTAGTTTGACCCACCTTTCGTGAAGCTGGGCGTCCTTGACTCGGAGTATCCGTTGGAAGTTTGTAATGAGTGTCCCGTGCATGACAATTGCTTCTTTCATGCCGTCACCAAACTTGTTATCAGATGCTGATCGCAATTGCTCCAAAAGAGTTGTTGTAGTGGTGCATGGCCATAAGTTTCCGAGATCCAACCATTGAAAGCGATCATCGTCTGTGGAAAACACACGACGTATATGGCGTAAATGCTCAGCTAAGCTGTCTCGAGCTGCTTCGACAATAGCCGTGCTGACAAGAGTTCTCGATACCAAAGACGATAGTTGGAGCTGACTACCGGCCTTCTCAAAAGCATCAAGGCTTGTCTGCAAGTCGTTTCCGTAATATTTGCGAAAGACGTCGGATGAGGCGGTAAAGGTTGCCAAGATCTTTCGTAGTTCGGAAGATTCCTTTGATGAAGCTTTCATCCTTGAAGTACTATTGGATAGGGACATCAGACCAGATTGAACTCCTGGGAGGACCATTGAATCATCAGTAGTTGAGCATGCTAGCATAGACGGGCATGTCTTAGCAAGAAACTCTGTGGTAATGGATGGGAGCACTGGCGCACGGTCGGCGATGATAAAATACGTGTGCCCCAAAGCCCAAGCTTGAGGTAACAGTTTGCTTGCAGGTCCTTGATAGCGATTAATTACTGACTGGACCCCGTCGACATACGTAGAAAGCTTGATGTTTTCTTGTAAACGGCGCCATTCTGAATGAACTCTCTCCACAGCGAGGTTGACGTCAATAGAGTCTGATTGAAAGTCCTTGAGCTTAGGATTTGGGTTTGGCCACTGCTCGATAAGGTGCTGTGCAAGCCTCCTTCCTTCTTCTGTGCAGCTTCTGTAGTGAGTTTCTCTAGCTAGATCCTTCTTTCTCCTAGAGCCTTCGACAATAGGGATATCAGCCGCGATAATCGTGAAAAGTGATTTCTTTGAAGGTGGGTTCCGAACCCGGAATTGATTGAATGATTTGTAGGGTGGCGGTTCCATGACCTTCAATTGGTCTATGCAAGCAAAAGCTGCTAGTATCTTTATCATGTCCATATCAACCTCTGGAATGAAAGTCATCAGACTGAGTCGAAACATTATCCCATACAAATTCTGCGGATCCGCATCTCTACAGAGATTCACGATTCCGCCCCACTGTTCGCTTATCCTACTTTCAACGCAATCGTTCAGAGAATCAGAGAGGCTAGGAACTGTCGTGTGAAATCCTCCGATGAGATCCCATTGTTCTAGATACTCTGATAACCCTCGAGTAATGTTTATGCTGAATGGTTGCGTACAGATAAGTTTAGTGATGCGGTAAACATGGAGGGATTGTGGTAGATCGGCATTCTGACCACGTGAGGTATAGGCATTATCTGCAACATTCTCATTATCAGGATCGCCAACACTACGTTCGTATAAGCGACGACGAGCAGCTCCGCGCTTGTGGAGGTGTGTTTGCTGGTAAGTACCGAGTTGCGCCTCTGATTTATCGGCGTTGTCGAAGACTCGGAGCCGCTCCGACTTGCTTAGAATTCTCTTGACAAGGCCGTCGAAAGCGTCATGTTGGATGGTCATGGTGAGGCTCGGGTTCCAATTCACATTTTGTAGATTGGACATCGTTGGTGGGTAGTATTCCCGAACTGGACTAAGTGCCGCAATTATGTTAAGAACTTCCATACTTCTCCCGACCAGTGGCATCCATGGTTGAAATCTCCCGGATTTCAGCATGTAGATGGCCTCTTCAGTACCAGTACGTCTGGTCAGCGGGTCTGGTAATGCGAAGGAAGTAAAGGCATGAAACTGCGCTTTGGAATACAATAATAGTGGTTCAGGTGGACATGAGAGCTGCCCTAACACATTGTCAATTTCATACCGTCCATAATCGTTGCTGCTGGAAGATCGGATAGCCACATGCATTCCACGTCGTTCGATAGATAACGGGCCCAGCGGTGTGATTATGCTACGACGGCTGGGATCTCTAACGCCCCGAAGAACGATCTGACTCTGAAAACCGTAAAGCGTGCCAGCGTCCTGATTGGGATCTATCTCTTCATTAAGCTCCCTACACTGAAGAAGCTGCTTCTCATTGACAAAGAAAGATAGTTCGAGATGGCGTAGCTCTACTGACAGCCTTCCACGCATCGGTTGGAAGACAGTCAAGCGTCTCGGATCTTCGAAGTATTCAAAGAGGCTGGCAACTTGCCGGAAAAGGACTGAATGCGGGTCGACTAACGTTGAGTTGCTCCGCTTTGCAACACGATTCGCAACATCAACAATCCAGTCATTCATCCTTGTTTTCCATAAAACAGGTTTCCGGCGAATTTCTAGACAGTTTGAATCTAGGTTGAGCCAGTGTGAGCAGTTATGCATAAGACCGAACGGCAGGTCTACGTTGTTGGAGCCGAATTTGTGATGAGGTATGTACTCCAGAAGGCTGTTCCTCGTTCGGGCTTGGACTACTACAACGCCTTTACGGAGTCCAAAATGGATCTCATTGCCTTGAATTGGAGTTGACATGACATACGACATTCCAAACAAAGCCGATGGGTATGTCAAAAGGTGCTGATTCCCAAACAACTCTTTCACATCGATCGAGTCGCGAATGTCTCGAGGTAGTCTTCCTAAAGATTTTCCATCAACAAGGAGGTGGCCTTCGACGAAATTGTAGTGAATGACCTGCACACCACTGTATTTTTTGGTTTCTATTGTCATTTGCGAAACAACCCAGCGATGATACGGAGCAGAAAGAAATTCCCAGTTAAAGAAAGTACGCCCAGTGGACATTTCCTCGTCTGACCAGGAAGCATTGATGGCTGCTCCTACACTCTGAGGATGCATTCGGATCGAGTCTCGGATTATTGAATGCAACTCATATATCATCTTTGTATCGCGAATTAACATAGTCTTGAGGACTGGCTTAAGTTTTGTTAGGTCAACAAGGAGGTTTTGTTGTAAAGCTAGAGAAGCTTGAATGAATTTTTCGAGTTCAACGACCTGTATTTCCGAGTCAACGAAACATGAGAACGTCCGTCTACATAGCAGAGCTGCTGAGAATGCGTATTGGGCTATGGTCTCCGCCACAGACGCCTCGGGTGCACTCCTAACCTCTATTCTGAGGCGGGTGATCCATTGTAAGGTGATGTCTCTAGCCTCCTGCAGCAACGTTCGACCCGACTCCTGTGATGGAGCTAATTCATAAAGTCGAAAACTAAGTGTGATGAGCATTTCCATGCAGTATACCTCGCGCCAATTCGACCTGATGTTGTGGAGCCGGGCACTGATTTGCCCTGCAAGTTTGTTACAAAACGATTCGTCTTGGAAAAGGATATGTACATCACGGAAAACTCTTGATTCAGTACTTGCCGGCCCGGCTTGGGCAGCGAGGTGATTGAAAGTGTGCATGATGTCCTCACCACTGAAGTTTAGGTCAGATGCGCCCAGCTCCACTAGCATTGTGAGCCAGCGACGCGATTTACCTGACAGAAGACGCTGATACGCCTGAAATTCGTGCGGGGGGGTGCTTGAAGGACAGTGCGTTTGATTTGCAATGATTTCGTACGATGAATTTCCGTTCATCTCCGGTGGGGGATGAACGGGGTTGGGCATGATCGACTTACGAAGGCTGGGAGGTACATGTACCGCGCAAAGGTGTTGGAGCGTCAGTCGCATATTGAGGTCTCTAACCCAGAAACCAGCGATCGTATCGAAGTATGTAAACTTCAGCCCAAGCGGAACCACTACATCGGATTCTTGGGCCTTCATTTTTATGTCCCGGTAGTGTGATTGAACGAACGACTTTGTGCTTGAAGCGAATGATAAACCGTTTGAGTTTTGTTGCATGTATGATTTCAGGACGGGATAATCCTTCAAAATCATGACAGGCTTCGTAGCCGCCGGCTTAGTTGGGTGAGCAAGCTTGAGAATTTGCCAGGTAGCGTTGCGATATGCGGCCAGATAGTTTGGTATACCAAGCTCAAAGACAAGCGCAGCTTTGTTCACGTGATCTTTGGGTAGGTAGTCCTCATGAACACCAATTTTCATTCGCTTTCGAACACGTCGATGCCAGCACTTTGTACATCCACGTACGCTTCGAGTTCCGTCGTGATTAAATGTACATACACATGTACCTTCGGAAATGCCGCGTGAATGATTATCATACTTAGTGCATGCAGCCTCAAACTCGGATATTTTACGTTGGCGTGCCTGGTTAGAAGCGGAATCAATCTGCTTGGACAAGACTTTCAGTTCACTGGACTGTTCAAAAAATGCCACAGAAAAACTGTCCCCGTCTGGCTCAGCGAATATTGTCTTCTGGTGTTGGCATTTATCACATCTGGAGCGAATGTATTTCTGGATATCGAAAAGTCGCCGCATATCCGAAAGTCGAGGAAGATGCAAAGCATCCAAAAGCTCAGGGTCAAATACTGGATGGTACTCCAAAATAAGAGGACAAAGAGCTGTCGCATACTTGTCCATCTCAACCCAGAGAGTGAAGAGATTCAAGACAAACCCTGATATTTGCTCTGGGTTGGAATCGTATGCTGTTCCAACTGCCAAAAACAAATTGAAGATTGCTTCGGCCAGCTTGGAGCAACGTCCTCGCTCGCCCTTTGCTTTTTGAACATCTTGCAGTGACCCTGTCTTGATCATGTTCTCCATTGTTGCCAGTTCGAAGTAGAAGTCCGTGAAACGCTCAACCTGATTGATCGTCGTATCGTGTACTGTAGGATCATCAAGCAACAACCTTTCTTTTGATTGAACACGCTGTTTACTCAAAATCGCCATAAGATATGTGCCACTATTTGGAAGAGTGAGACGAAGGGATTCCTTATCTGCTCGATGCGGAAGCATGGTAATGGGGCGAATGGTTGTGCGTTTGAAGTTCTCCCAGGCCAAATCTACACCCTTGGAAACATCTTCAATGATGTTTTTGAAGTACACCCTGGTAATCGACAGCAAAAGCTCACACATAGGGGAGGTAATTTTCTCTAGCTCAAGCTTCGCAAGGCGACGACAGATCTTGGATTTGAGGAACAGTGTCAACTCTGGTGCCAACTGACGAGTGCAGTCTGGAAGTAGCTCGGCGAGCATAATGACAATCAAAGACTTGTAGTATGCCCTACCAGACTCATTTCCGAACCTGCGACGAAGGTGTTGTTGGATTACTACCCGAAGTACCATCCATAATGGGAGCCTACGCCATGGGAGTTGTGCATCTCCAAAGTTGACATCGTCTCGCACTCGCTTCTTGAGTCGTGATACATGAGCAGGCGATCCAATTGCTTCCATCATCGGAATTAAAAGATGGGTGATTAGTGCTGGATCTGTTGTGTCTCTACTCTCGACAATGGAGGTTTTTGCTTTGGTGGTGTGCGCCCGGAAACGGGTCAAGGATTCTAAACTGCCTCTCTCCAAGAATCCGGCTAGAGATTCTTGGAATGCCCGGTTTTGGAACTCTTCAAAGGATATTTGAGCGGCGC